>JBBGZY010000835.1:640000-2052500 GCA_037952925.1 Lithobates clamitans
GACCCTGATCAAAAGTCTACAAACCCTGGTGATTTTGGCCTTGATAACATGCACACAAGTTGACACAAAGGGGTTTGAATGACTATTAAAGGTAACCCTCCTCACCTGTGGTCTGTTTGCTTGTAATTAGTATGTGTATGAAAGATTGAGTTTCGGGACTCCTGACAGACCCTTGCATCTTTCATCCAGTGCTGCACTGACGTTTCTGGATTCTGAGTCATGGGGAAAGCAAAAGAATTGTCAAAGGATCTGCAGAAAAAAGGTAGTTGAACTGTATAAACAGGAAAGGTATATAAAAAGATATCCAAGAAATTGAGAATGCCAATCAGCATTGTTCAAACTCTAATCAAGAAGTGGAAAATGAGGGGTTTTATTGAAACTAAACCATGGTCAGACCAACTAAGATTTCAGCCACAACTGCCAGTAAAATTGTTTGGGATGCAAAGAAAAACCCACAAATAACTTCAGGTGAAATACAGGACTCTCTGAAAACATGTGGTGTGGCTGTTTCAAGATGCACAATAAAGAGGCACTTGAAGAAAGATGGGCTGCATGGTCGAGTCACCAGAAAAAAGCCATTACTACGCAAATGCCACAAACTATCCCGCTTACAATACGCCAAACAGCACAGAGTCAAGCCTCAAACCTTCTGGCACAAAGTCATTTGGAGTGATGAGACCAAAATTTAGCTTTTTGGCCACAACCATAAACGCTACATTTGGAGAGGAGACAACAAGGCCTATGATGAAAGGTACACCATTCCTACTGTGAAACATGGAGGTGGATCGCTGATGTTTTGGTGATGTGTGAGCTACAAAGGCACAGGAAATTTGGTCAAAATTGATGGCAAGATGAATGAGTATGTTATCAAAAAATACTGGAGGAACATTTGCATTCATCAGCCAGGAAGCTGTCATTGGCTATAGCAGAATAAAGTGAAGGTTCTAGAGTGTCCATCTCAGTCGCCTGACCTCAAAATCATTGAGTCATTCTGGGGAGATCTCAAACATGCAGTTCATGCAAGACAGCCCAAGAATTTCCAGGAACTGGAGGCTTTTTGCCAAGAGTAATGGACATCTTTACCATCTGAGAACATAAAGAGCCTCATCCACAAATACCACAAAAGACTTCAAGCTGTCATTGATGTTAAAGGGGTCAATACACGGTATTAAGAACTGTGGTATGTAAATCTTTGATCAGGGTCATTTCAGTATTTTCTGTTGCCATTCTGATTTAAAAAGAGTAAACACAGTTGATTGATAATAAATGGCTTCAGCCAAACACTAACCATGAGTGAAAGAAACGTTTTTGTATTATCATTCATATCCTCTGAAAAATGGCCAAGAAATCATAAACTCTGCCAGGGTATGTAAATCTTTGAGCACAACTGTATATATATATATATATATATATATATATATATATATATATATATATATACAGTGCCTTGCAAAAGTATTCAACCTCCCCCCTTGGCTTTTTACCTATTTTGTTACATTACAGCCTTTAGTTCAATGTTTTTTTAATCTGAATTATATGCGATGGATCAGAACACAATAGTCTGGCTGGTGAAGTAAAATTAGAAAAATATATACATAAAAATATTTTTCAGAAATAAAAAAATGATAATTGGCATGTGCGTATATATACACCCCCTTTGTTATGAAGCCCATATAAAAGTCTGGTGCAACCAATTACCTTCAGAAGTCACATAATTCGTGAAATGATGTCTACCTGTGTGAAATCTAAGTGTCACATGATCTATCATTACATATACACACCTTTTTGAAAGGCCCCAGAGGCTGCAACACCTAAGCAAGGGGCACTACTAATCAAACACTGCCATGAAGACCAAGGAACTCTCCAAACAAGCAAGGGACAATGTTGTTGAGAAGTACAAGTCAGGGTTAGGTTATAAAAAAATATCCAAATCTTTGATGATCCTTAGGAGCACCATCAAATCTATCACAACCAAATGGAAAGAACATGGCACAACAGCAAACCTGCCAAGAGACGGCCACACATCAAAACTCACAGACCGGGCAAGGAGGGCATTAATCAGATAGGCAGCACAGAGACCTAAGGTAACCCTGGAGGAGCTGCAGAGTTCCACAGCAGAGACTGAAGTATCTGTATATAGGACCACAATAATCCGTACACTCCATAGAGTTGGGCTTTATGCCAGAAGAAATCCATTACTTTCATCAAAAAAAAAAATGGCACGTTGTGAGTTTGTGAAAAGGCATGTGGGAGACTCCCAAAATGCATGGAGGAAGGTGTTCTGGTCTGATGAGACTAAAATTGAACTTTTTGGCCATCAAAGAAAATGCTATGTCTCATCACATCACCCAAAAAACACCATCCTCACAGTGAAACATGGTGGTGGCAGCATCATGCTGTGGGGATGTTTTTCAGCAGTCAGGACTGGGAAACTGGTCAGAGTTGAGGGAAAGATGGATGGTGGTAAATCCAGGGATATTCCTAAGCAAAACCTGTACCACTCTGTGTGTGATTTGAGGCTAGGACGGAGGTTCACCTTCCAGCAGGACAATGACCCCAAACACACTGCTAAAGCAACACTTGAGTGGTTTAAGGGGAAACATGTAAATGTGTTGGAATGGTCTAGTCAAAGCCCAGACCTCAATCCAATAGAAAATCTGTGGTCAGACTTAAAGATTGCTGTTCACAAGTGCAAACCATCCAACTTGAAGGAGCTGGAGCAGTTTTGCAAGGAGGAATAGGCAAAAATACCAGTGGTAAGATGTGGAAAGCTCATAGAGACTTATCCAAAGCGACTTTGAGCTGTGATAGCCACAAAAGGTGGCTCTACAAAGTATTGACTTTAGGGGGGTGGATAGTTATGCACATTTTTTTTTCTGTTATGTTGTCCTATTTGTTGTTTGCTTCACAATTAAAAAAAAAACATCTTCAAAGTTGTGGGCATGTTCTGTAAATTAAATATAAATATATATTATATATATATTGTCTCATACTGTTGTGGACTCTTTGCTGGTTCATTTGGGGTGTGGCTGTATTCCATTGTTGTGTCTGTCTGCTTTGGGAGAAAAGTATTATGGGATGTGTATGTGTATTTGCTGTGAGGAGGGAGGGGCAAATTCCTCCAACAACTCTCCCTGTTGATTGGACAGTCTACCCCGCCCTGTGTCATTATCCAAAGGAGGGGAGATTGCCCCCCGCGTGACCCTTCGGGTCTGGTATAGATTTGAAGGGGAACTCCTTAGCAAAATTGGGAAAAAAATTGGCGTGGGCTACCCCCCAAATCTATACCAGACCCTTATCCAAGCATACAGCCTGGAGGACAGGATAGCCCCCCACCTTTTGAACCATACCAGGGTTCCCCCCAAAGCACCTTGTTCCCATGTTGATGGGGACATGGGTCTAATCAACACAACCCTTGCCCGGTGGTTGTGGGGGTCTGCAAGTGGGAGCATATTGGAATCTGGAAGCCCCCTTTAACAAGGGGGCCCCCAGATCATGGCAACCCCCTATGTGAATGGGTATGGGGTACATTGTACACCTACCCATTCACCAAAAAAAGTGTCAAAAAGTAAAAAAACACAAAAGACAGGTTTTGTCAATTCCTTTATTAAAAAATAAAAAATTAATTTAAAAAATTGTCCCACGATGTAAATCCATCGTCAATCACACCACCCGACCCTAAAAATATAAAAAAATTAAAAAATACTAGGCCTCCATGGGAGGCGTCCCGCCGACTGCTGTCTTTTCACTGTGACAGCTGTTATATTATTACAGATGACCCCACCCCCCTCTAACTGCACATGACGTCAGAAAAGGCGGGGTCAGGGCCAATCCTGGGCAGGTGCATGGGGTGCTCTGCACCTGGGCACTGAAGAGGGGGGGCGCTGAAGTGCCAGAGTGCTCCCCTCCCTCCTCCTCTCCTTGTGCAGTGGTGTCGCCAGGGCCGCTGATGGGGGGGGCCCAGAACCACAGGAGGGCCTGGACAGGGAAGCAGATCAGTGTGGTGTGACAAGTAAAGGAACAATGCCCTGTGTGTCTCTCCCTCCGGCAGCTGAATGCCGGAGGGAGAGACACACAGGGCATCGTTCTTGTACTTGTCACACCACACTGATCTGCTTCCCTGTCCAGGCCCTCCTGTGGTTCTGGGCCCCCCCCATCAGCGCACAAGGAGAGGAGGAGGGAGGGGAGCACTCTGGCACCTCGGCGCCCCCCCTCTTCAGTGCCCAGGTGCAGAGCACCCCACGCACCTGCCCAGGATTGGCCCTGACCCCGCCTTTTCTGATGTCATGTGCAGTTAGAGGGGGGTGGGGTCATCTGTAATAATATAACAGCTGTCACAGTGAAAAGACAGCAGTCGGCGGGACGCCTCCCATGGAGGCCTAGTATTTTTTAATTTTTTTATATTTTTAGGGTCGGGTGATATGGTCCTCCTGTGTGTGCCTTGGCACCCCAGTGCTTTCCTGTACAGGCACCTCTAGGAACTGCCCAGGGGTCCTAGGTGCATGAAAGGGTCTTGAAGTTTCCTCCCAGCAGTCACTGTCCTTCCTGCCAACAGTTCCCCTCACCGTGGTCAGCTCTTTTGCATGTCAGGTCAGTCACCTTATCTCTTTCTAATATCTCCAGACTTCAGATGTCTCTCCCTCCCAGGCATCTTCCTCCCCGCCTCAGCCACTATCTCGCCCCCTGCTACCTTTCATCCTCGCACAGAGCCATCCGTCTCTGCCGATCACTCTGCTTCCCTCTCAGGTCCTATTCTTGCTACCTTCTCCCAGCTAGCCTGATTGCCAGCATTTAGCAGGCATGCTAATTTAGCCTCTTCCCCAGCTGACGGGAATTCTCTTCGTGACACTTTCCCAACAATAGTCCCTCACTAGTTCCCTCACTCCCCTCCCCCCTCCCAGTCTTCTTCTCTGGAGGCACTTCATCTTCACACAGGTGTGTGCCCCCCACCCCCATACACAAACATTGCAAATGGCCAGAATCCATCCCTCTTCAGCCCCTTACATAGTTACATAGTAGGTGAGGTTGAAAAAAGACACAAAGTCCATCAAGTCCAACCTATGTGTGTGATTATATGTCAGTATTACATTGTATATCCCTGTATGTTGCGGTCATTCAGGTGCTTATCTAATAGTTTCTTCAAACTATCAATGCCCCCCTCTGAGACCACCGCCTGTGGAAGGGAATTAATATCCTTACCGCTCTTACAGTAAAGAACCCTCAACGTAGTTTAAGGTTAAACCTCTTTTCTTCTAATTTTAATGAGTGGCCACGAGTCTTGTTAAACTCTCTTCTGCAAAAAAGTTTTATTCCTATTGTGGGGTCACCAGTAGGGATGAGCCGAACACCCTCCCATTCAGTTCGCAAAAGAACCTGCGAACGGACCGAAAGTTTGCGCGAACTTTAGAACCTCATTAAAGTCTATGGGATTCGAATGTTCAAAATCAAAAGTGCTAAAGGCTAATATGCAAGTTATTGTCCTAAAAAGGGTTTGGGGACCCGGGTCCTGCCCCAGGGGACATGTATCAATGCAAAAAAAAGTTTTAAAAACGGTTGTTTTTTCAGGAGCAGTGATTTTAATGATGCTTAAAGTGAAAAAAAAAAGTGAAATATTCCTTTAAATATCGAAG
Organism: Lithobates clamitans; assembly: GCA_037952925.1. NCBI lineage: Eukaryota > Metazoa > Chordata > Amphibia > Anura > Ranidae > Lithobates > Lithobates clamitans. The sequence continues at coordinate 645,631 of JBBGZY010000835.1, forward strand.
CTGGGGGGTGGCTATAGTATGCTTGTAAAATGGCGCGTGTTACCCGTGCTTAGAACAGTCCCTGCACAAAATTACATTTTTAAAGGAATAAAAGTCATTTAAAACTGCTTGCGGCTTTAATGTAATGTTGGGTCCCGGCAATATGGATGAAAATCAGTGAGACAAACGGCATGGGTACCCCCCCCAGTCCATTACCAGGCCCTTTGGGTCTTGTATGGATATTAAGGGGAACCCCGCACTCAAATTAAAAAAAGCAAAGGCGTGGGGCCCCCAGGCCCTATATACTCTGAACAGTAGTATACAGGAGGTGCAAACAAGACAGGGACTGTAGGTTTGTTGTTAAGTAGAATCTGTTTGTAATTTTGAACTGGTACATTTTTAAAGTGTAGCTCCAGCCAAAAAATCTATTTTTAAGCTTTTTGGAAAATATCGGGAAGGGTTATCACCCCTGTAACATTTGTTTTGCTGTCTGTGCACCTCTTCAGGAGATTTCACCTCACTTTCTGTCCCAATGACAAATGTTTATTGAAAATTTGGGGTTTTTAGTGAAACAATGATTGGTGATAAAGCATCAGTGGAGAGGAGACACGTTTTTCCCATATTAACTATTACAGGAGAGAATTTCCCTTCCTAGGGGTAGTTTCATCTCACTTCCTGTTGTCTCCTTCTGTTTTTTAAGTAGGAGTCATTTGTAAGTTGGATGTTTGAAAGCTGCCTGCCCAATATACTATGCTGGTCCCACAACACTGTGAGTCCTTTCTGTTACTCTTGGTGGGCGCTGAAACAGGCTCTGCTGTGAAATATTATATCAAAAATTGTAATTACATGCACCTGTTGAACAGGGGCAGAAAAATTGAGCCTTTGGTGGTGGTGGTGTTGCCACAACACTGTAAGCCCTCACAGTTACTCTTGGTGGGCGCAGGAATGGGCCCTGCTGTGAAATGTTAGATCAAGAATTGTAATTACATGTCCCCGTTGAACACGGACAGAAAAATTGGGCCTTAGGCACTAGTGCCACAACACTGCAACCCCTCACAGATGCTATAGTTGGAGCACAGGAATGAGCCCTGCTGCAAAGTATTGAATCAAAAATTGTAATTACACGTCCCTGTTAAACAGGGGCACAAAAATTGGGCCTTGGCCACAGTAGAAGCGTCAGACATTCGGGCCCGAAGCAGACGAGGACACCTGAGAGACTCCAGGACGGTGTCATTGACAGCAATTGCCGCCGATTTGAGACAAGAAAAACACCACCGCTCCAAGATCCATGTGATGATCTGATCGTTTGGGAGGGGACCGCCTGGCACCTGTGATTGTGTTTGATGTCCTTGGAGCCATACAGTGTTTTCCTTGCACGCATTCCCTGATCCTCTGTTATGGGGGATCATGGAACTCTGGTAAGAGTTCATTTCTTCTGATCTGGTGGTGAATTTAGCACAGTCCTTTACTCAGTGTTTTTGGGGACGGTTTGCTCGCAATCTATGGACTTTTATTTTTGCACTGGTGACTTTTTATTCATTTGCTCACTAGATTGTTTTTTCACATTCACCCATTTTTTATGAACTTATAATCTGTTTACATTGATGTATATTATCTCTTCAATTAATTACTCACAGCCTTATTAATTTTTGGTTTCACTGATCAAGGTATGTATGCACATTTTAGTTCTTGGGGATTTTTTGATTTTTATTAATATTATTTTATGATTTTTCACTATCATCATATATTTACGAGATCAGTTTGATTTTTGGTCAATACTTTATGGATAGCGCAATTCTAACTTTCCAAACCTTGTTGGAGATGTGCCTCCTCCTCTTCCTCTCTCCTATCAGGCACCCATGTGGATTCAGGGACTTCCTCATCATCCCCTCCCTCCTCATCATTGAAGCAAAGCTCCCAGTATGCTGCAGCTGGGGGAACATGACTGCCAGATTGCTGTCCTTCTTGGGCACCCCCTCTCTCTGGGCTCACGTTACTGCCTTCCTCTAGCTGGGTACCATCATCGGAGCCTTCAAAACGCTGGGCATCCTCCTGGAGCATGTACCCAACACTGTGGTCAAACAGTTTGGTGGACTCCTCAGGAGGACATGGTGGGGCTATGGAAGGAGTGACTGATGCTATTGAGCCAAGGGAAGAGGCCGCGTTGGCAGCTGCTTTGCCAGACAAACTACCCTGAGCCTGGGTGAGAGAGGATGAGGAGGATGAGGACGACTTGGTCATACACTCTACCAAGCCTTCCGCATGTTGCGGCTCAATGTGGCCAGCTGCCAAAAAAAAGGACAAGCGTGTCCCACGGCCATGTGCTGATGAGGATGCACCGTCTCCACGACCAGCACTGTTGCTTCTAGACACAGAGCCTGCTTGCCCTCTTTTATTGGCTTGTGACTGTCTTCCTCTCCTTGATGGCCTTCCAGACATACTAATGGCCTGCAGTGAAATGTAGCTGCACAAAGCTGGGATGTTTATATATACTGATACTGCAGCTAGCAGAATCAACTGCCTGCCTGTGGTACTAATAGGATCAGAAGAACACCACCAATTTTCTTCAGGTAGCTTTAGGTGCACACTGTGCAGAGGACACAGTACACTAACTGTAAATACTGTAGCTGCCTGCCTGTGGTATTAATAGTAGCAGAACAACAGCTATTGTCTTCAGGGAGTTTTATATGCACACTGTGCAGATGACGCAGTACACTAACTGTAAATACTGCAGCTGCCTCCCTGTGGTATTAATAGGATCAGAATAACAGCAATTGTCTTCAGGTAGCTTTAGGTGCACACTGTGCAGAGGACGCAGTACACTAACTGTAAATACTGCAGCTACCTGCGGTACTAATAGGATCAGAAGAACACCACCAATTTTCTTCAAGTAGCTTTAGGTGCACACTGTGCAGAGGACGCTCTACACTAACTTGTAAATACTACAGCTGCCTGTGGTACTAAAAGGATCAGAAGAACGCCAGCAATTTTCTTCAGGTAGCTTTAGGTGCACACTGTGCGGAGGACGCACTACACTGACTTGTAAATACTGCAGCTGCCTGCGGTACTAATAGGATCATAAGAACACCACCAATTTCCTTCAGGTAGCTTTAGGTGCACACTGTGCAGAGGACGCACTACACTAACTTGTAAATACTGCAGCTGCCTGCGGTACTAATAGGATCAAAAAAACACCACCAATTTTCTTCAGGTATCTTTAGGTGCACACTGTGCAGAGGACGCACTACACTAACTTGTAAATACTACAGCTGCCTGCGGTACTAATAGGATCAGAAGAACACCACCAATTTTCTTCAGGTAGCTTTAGGTGCGAGGACGCACTACTCTAACTTGTAAATAGGATCAGAAGAACACCACCAATTTTCTTCAGGTAGCTTTAGGTGCACACTGTGCAGAGGATGCACTACACTAACTTGTAAATACTGCAGTTGCCTGCGGTACTAATAGGATCAGAAGAACACCACCAATTTTCTTCAGGTAGCTTTAGGTGCACACTGTGCAGAGGACGCACTACACTAACTTGTAAATACTGCAGCTGCCTGTGGTATTAATAGGATCAGAAGAACACCACCAATTTTCTTCAGGTAGCTTTATGCCGCGTACACCTGATCAGACTTTACGGCATACTTGGTCCGGTGGACCAGAGTCCGCCAGATAATCCGACCGTGTGTAGGCTCCGGCGGACTTTTTTTTCCCAAAAGTCCGCCGTACCTAGATTTGAAGCATGTTTCAAATCCTAGTCCGCCGGACTCGCCGGACTCAGTTCCTGATGGAAAGTCCGTCCGTCTGTATGCTGGTCAGACGGACAGGGTATTGCATCTCGCGCTCACTGCAATAGGAAAAACAAATTTTCCTATTGCGGAGAGCGCGGGGATTGTCAGGCCCTTAGGTCTGGTATGGATTTTAAGGGGAACCCCTACACCGAAAAAATGGTGTGGGGTCCCCCCTACAATCCATACCAGACCCCGATCCGAGCACGCAGCCTGGCCGGTAAGGAAAGGGGGTGGGGACGAGCGAGCGCCCCCCCTCCTGCACCGTACCAGGCCGCATGCCCTCAACATGGGGGGGTGGGTGCTTTGGGGGAGGGGGGGCGCCCTGCGGTGCTCCCCCACCCCAAAGCACCTTGTCCCCATGTTGATGAGGACAAGGGCCTCTTTCCAACAACCCTGGCTGTTGGTTGTCGTGGTCTGCAGACAGGGGGCTTATCGGAATCCGGGAGCCCCCTTTAATAAGAGGGCCCCCAGATCCCGGCCCCCCACCCTATGTGAATGAGTATGGGGTACATGGTACCCCTACCCATTCACCTAAGGAAAAAGTGTCAATAACAAAACGCACTACACAGGTTTTTAAAATAATTTATTAGACAGCTCCGGGGGGTCTTACTCTGGCTTCAGGGGTCTTCTTCCGACTTTGGGGGTCCCTCCGGTCCCTCTTCTCCCAGGGTCTGGTTGGTTCTTCTCCGCTCTCTCTGGCCTCTTCTCCCGGTGTTCCAGTTCTTCTGCCGGCTGCTCTGCTGTCTTCATGCCGCTCTTTTGCCAGCGGAGGCCCGGACTTCTGACTTATATAGGTGGAGACCCCGTCCCCTTATGCCATCACAGTCCCTGGGCATGCTGGGACTGGGACGTTTTAGGGGGCGTGGTCAACATCACCCAGTGACCACGCGCCCTAAAACGTCACAGTCCCAGCATGCCCAGGGACTGTGACGGCATAAGGGGGCAGGGTCTCCGCCTATATAAGTCACAGCGGAGCGCTCAGTGAGCAGTCCAGCCGGAGAGACCGTTGCGTCAACATCTGGAGAAGAGAAGAGGGAAGAAGACAAGAAGCCAGAAGTCCGGGCCTCCGCTGGCAAAAGAGCGGCATGAAGACAGCGGAGGAGCCGGCAGAAGAACTGGAACACCGGGAGAAGAGGCCAGAGAGAGTGGAGAAGAACCAACCGGACGCCGGGAGAAGAGGAACCGGAGGGATCTGGGGGCCCTCTTATTATAGGGGGCTCCCGGATTCCGATAAACCCCCCGCCCGCAGACCCCGACAACCAACGGCCAGGGTTGTCGGGAAGAGGCCCTTGTCCTCATCAACATGGGGACACGGTGCTTTGTGGTGGGGAGGCAGGGCGCCCCCCTCCCCCAAAGCACCCACCCCCCATGTTGAGGGCATGCGGCCTGGTACGGTCCAGGGGGGAGGGGCACTCGCTCGTCCCCACCCCCTTTCCTGACCGGCTGGGCTGCATGCTCGGATCGGGGTCTGGTATGGATTTTGGGGGGGACCCCACGCCGTTTTTTTGGCGTAGGGGGTTCCCCTTAAAACCCATACCAGACCTAAGGGCCTGGTATGCTCCGTGACGGGGCTCGCAAGGTGTCAATCTCGCCGATAAAAGCGGCGAGATTGACTTCCCTTTCTAGTCCTGTCGTACCCGAGTCACGTTCAAAATGAACGGACTTGTCTGTGTGTGGGCAAGTCCATTCATTCTGAAAGTCCGCCGTAACTCCGGCGAAAGTTCGTTGGAGAGACGGGCGGACTTAGCCTGACGGAAAGTCCGGTCGTGTGTAGGCAAGTCGTCCGTTCAGAAAGTCCAGCGGTAGTCTGCTGGAAAGTCGGCCGGGAAGAATGTCGGACCAAGTATGCCATAAAGTCCGATCGTGTGTACACGGCATTAGGTGCACACTGTGCAGAGGACGCACTACACTAACTTGTAAATAGGATCAGAAGAACACCACCAATTTTCTTCAGGTAGCTTTAGGTGCACACTGTGCAGAGGACGCACTACACTAACTTGTAAATACTGCAGCTGCCTGCGGCACTAATAGGATCAGAAGAAGACCACCAGTTTTCTTCGGGTAGCTTTAGGTGCACAAGGCGCAGAGGATGCACTACACTAACTGTAAATACTGAAGCTAATAGGACTAATAGGATCAGAAAAACACCAGCAATTTTCTTCAGGTAGCTGTAAATACTGTAAAAACACCTGCCTGTCTGTCAGTAGGAAGAGAATAACAGGAACGGATCTAGCTAAACTGAATACAGTGTATATATAAATATGTATATATATATATATATATATATATATATATATATATATATATATATACACAACACCTAGGATGCATATATATATATATACACAATACACTGTAAGTGCAGCTAACTGACTCGCCTGCCTACTCTATCTAACTTAAATCAAATGACACTGTCTCTCTCTCTCGCTATCTCTCTCTCAATGCCGGAACACATTACACAGAGCCGACGTGCAGGCAGCCATATATAGTGTGGGCCGTGTACTAAACCCCCTGAGCCAAAATTGGCCAAAGCCACCCTGGCTTTGGCCAATTATGGCTCTCTGTACAGACGGCGCTGTGATTGGCAAAGCATGCTCGTCATAGTGCACACTGTGCAGAGGACGCACTACACTAACTTGTAAATACTACAGCTGCCTGTGGTACTAATAGGATCAGAAGAACACCACCAATTTTCTTCAAGTAGCTTTAGGTGCACACTGTGCAGAGGACGCTCTACACTAACTTGTAAATACTACAGCTGCCTGTGGTACTAAAAGGATCAGAAGAACACCACCAATTTCCTTCAGGTAGCTTTAGGTGCACACTGTGCAGAGGACGCACTACACTAACTTGTAAATACTGCAGCTGCCTGCGGTACTAATAGGATCAGAAAAACACCACCAATTTTCTTCAGGTATCTTTAGGTGCACACTGTGCAGAGGACGCACTACACTAACTTGTAAATACTACAGCTGCCTGCGGTACTAATAGGATCAGAAGAACACCTTCAATTTTCTTCAGGTAGCTTTAGGTGCGAGGACGCACTACTCTAACTTGTAAATAGGATCAGAAGAACACCACCAATTTTCTTCAGGTAGCTTTAGGTGCACACTGTGCAGAGGATGCACTACACTAACTTGTAAATACTGCAGTTGCCTGCGGTACTAATAGGATCAGAAGAACACCACCAATTTTCTTCAGGTAGCTTTAGGTGCACACTGTGCAGAGGACGCACTACACTAATTTGTAAATACTGCAGCTGCCTGTGGTATTATAGGATCAGAAGAACACCACCAATTTTCTTCAGGTAGCTTTATGCCGTGTACACACGATCGGACTTTACGGCATACTTGGTCCGGTGGACCAGAGTCCGCCAGATAATCCGACCGTGTGTAGGCTCCGGCAAACTTTTTTTTCCCAAAAGTCAGCCGTACCTAGATTTGAAGCATGTTTCAAATCCTAGTCCGCCGGACTCGCCGGACTCAGTTCCTGATGGAAAGTCCGTCCGTCTGTATGCTGGTCCGACGGACAGGGTATTGCATCTCGCGCTCACTGCAATAGGAAAAACAAATTTTCCTATTGCGGAGAGCGCGGGGATTGTCAGGCCCTTAGGTCTGGTATGGATTTTAAGGGGAACCCCTACACCGAAAAAACGGTGTGGGGTCCCCCCTACAATCCATACCAGACCCCGATCCGAGCACGCAGCCTGGCCGGTAAGGAAAGGGGGTGGGGACGAGCGAGCGCCCCCCCTCCTGCACCGTACCAGGCCGCATGCCCTCAACATGGGGGGGTGGGTGCTTTGGGGGAGGGGGGGCGCCCTGCGGTGCTCCCCCACCCCAAAGCACCTTGTCCCCATGTTGATGAGGACAAGGGCCTCTTTCCAACAACCCTGGCTGTTGGTTGTCGTGGTCTGCAGACAGGGGGCTTATCGGAATCCGGGAGCCCCCTTTAATAAGAGGGCCCCCAGATCCCGGCCCCCCACCCTATGTGAATGAGTATGGGGTACATGGTACCCCTACCCATTCACCTAAGGAAAAAGTGTCAATAACAAAACACACTACACAGGTTTTTAAAATAATTTATTAGACAGCTCCGGGGGGTCTTACTCTGGCTTCAGGGGTCTTCTTCTGACTTTGGGGGTCCCTCCGGTCCCTCTTCTCCCAGGGTCTGGTTGGTTCTTCTCCGCTCTCTCTGGCCTCTTCTCCCGGTGTTCCAGTTCTTCTGCCGGCTGCTCTGCTGTCTTCATGCCGCTCTTTTGCCAGCGGAGGCCCGGACTTCTGACTTATATAGGTGGAGACCCCGTCCCCTTATGCCGTCACAGTCCCTGGGCATGCTGGGACTGTGACGTTTTAGGGGGCGTGGTCAACATCACCCAGTGACCACGCGCCCTAAAACGTCACAGTCCCAGCATGCCCAGGGACTGTGACAGCATAAGGGGGCAGGGTCTCCGCCTATATAAGTCACAGCGGAGCGCTCAGTGAGCAGTCCAGCCGGAGAGACTGTCGCGTCAACATCTGGAGAAGAGAAGAGGGAAGAAGACAAGAAGCCAGAAGTCCGGGCCTCCGCTGGCAAAAGAGCGGCATGAAGACAGCGGAGGAGCCGGCAGAAGAACTGGAACACCGGGAGAAGAGGCCAGAGAGAGTGGAGAAGAACCAACCGGACGCCGGGAGAAGAGGAACCGGAGGGATCTGGGGGCCCTCTTATTATAGGGGGCTCCCGGATTCCGATAAACCCCCCCCCCGCAGACCCCGACAACCAACGGCCAGGGTTGTCGGGAAGAGGCCCTTGTCCTCATCAACATGGGGACACGGTGCTTTGTGGTGGGGAGGCAGGGCGCCCCCCTCCCCCAAAGCACCCACCCCCCATGTTGAGGGCATGCGGCCTGGTACGGTCCAGGGGGGAGGGGCACTCGCTCGTCCCCACTCCCTTTCCTGACCGGCTGGGCTGCATGCTCGGATCGGGGTCTGGTATGGATTTTGGGGGGACCCCACGCCGTTTTTTTTGGCGTAGGGGGTTCCCCTTAAAACCCATACCAGACCTAAGGGCCTGGTATGCTCCGTGACGGGGCTCGCAAGGTGTCAATCTCGCCGATAAAAGCGGCGAGATTGACTTCCCTTTCTAGTCCTGTCGTACCCGAGTCACGTTCAAAATGAACGGGCTTGTCTGTGTGTGGGCAAGTCCATTCATTCTGAAAGTCCGCCGTAACTCCGGCGAAAGTTCGTTGGAGAGACGGGCGGACTTAGCCTGACGGAAAGTCCGGTCGTGTGTAGGCAAGTCGTCCGTTCAGAAAGTCCAGCGGTAGTCTGCTGGAAAGTCGGCCGGGAAGAATGTCGGACCAAGTATGCCATAAAGTCCGATCGTGTGTACACGGCATTAGGTGCACACTGTGCAGAGGACGCACTACACTAACTTGTAAATAGGATCAGAAGAACACCACCAATTTTCTTCAGGTAGCTTTAGGTGCACACTGTGCAGAGGACGCACTACACTAACTTGTAAATACTGCAGCTGCCTGCGGCACTAATAGGATCAGAAGAAGACCACCAGTTTTCTTCGGGTAGCTTTAGGTGCACAAGGCGCAGAGGATGCACTACACTAACTGTAAATACTGAAGCTAATAGGACTAATAGGATCAGAAAAACACCAGCAATTTTCTTCAGGTAGCTGTAAATACTGTAAAAACACCTGCCTGTCTGTCAGTAGGAAGAGAATAACAGGAACGGATCTAGCTAAACTGAATACAGTGTATATATATATATATATATATATATATATATATATATATACAACACCTAGGATGCATATATATATATATACACAATACACTGTAAGTGCAGCTAACTGACTCGCCTGCCTACTCTATCTAACTTAAATCAAATGACACTGTCTCTCTCTCTCGCTATCTCTCTCTCAATGCCGGAACACATTACACAGAGCCGACGTGCAGGCAGCCATATATAGTGTGGGCCGTGTACTAAACCCCCTGAGCCAAAATTGGCCAAAGCCACCCTGGCTTTGGCCAATTATGGCTCTCTGTACAGACGGCGCTGTGATTGGCAAAGCATGCTCGTCATAGTGCACACTGTGCAGAGGACGCACTACACTAACTTGTAAATACTACAGCTGCCTGTGGTACTAATAGGATCAGAAGAACACCACCAATTTTCTTCAAGTAGCTTTAGGTGCACACTGTGCAGAGGACGCTCTACACTAACTTGTAAATACTACAGCTGCCTGTGGTACTAAAAGGATCAGAAGAACACCACCAATTTCCTTCAGGTAGCTTTAGGTGCACACTGTGCAGAGGACGCACTACACTAACTTGTAAATACTGCAGCTGCCTGCGGTACTAATAGGATCAGAAAAACACCACCAATTTTCTTCAGGTATCTTTAGGTGCACACTGTGCAGAGGACGCACTACACTAACTTGTAAATACTACAGCTGCCTGCGGTACTAATAGGATCAGAAGAACACCTTCAATTTTCTTCAGGTAGCTTTAGGTGCGAGGACGCACTACTCTAACTTGTAAATAGGATCAGAAGAACACCACCAATTTTCTTCAGGTAGCTTTAGGTGCACACTGTGCAGAGGATGCACTACACTAACTTGTAAATACTGCAGTTGCCTGCGGTACTAATAGGATCAGAAGAACACCACCAATTTTCTTCAGGTAGCTTTAGGTGCACACTGTGCAGAGGACGCACTACACTAATTTGTAAATACTGCAGCTGCCTGTGGTATTAATAGGATCAGAAGAACACCACCAATTTTCTTCAGGTAGCTTTATGCCGCGTACACACGATCGGACTTTACGGCATACTTGGTCCGGTGGACCAGAGTCCGCCAGATAATCCGACCGTGTGTAGGCTCCGGCAAACTTTTTTTTCCCAAAAGTCCGCCGTACCTAGATTTGAAGCATGTTTCAAATCCTAGTCCGCCGGACTCGCCGGACTCAGTTCCTGATGGAAAGTCCGTCCGTCTGTATGCTGGTCCGACGGACAGGGTATTGCATCTCGCGCTCACTGCAATAGGAAAAACAAATTTTCCTATTGCGGAGAGAGCGGGGATTGCCAGGCCCTTAGGTCTGGTATGGATTTTAAGGGGAACCCCTACGCCGAAAAAACGGTGTGGGGTCCCCCCTACAATCCATACCAGACCCCGATCCGAGCATGCAGCCTGGCCGGTAAGGAAAGGGGGTGGGGACGAGCGAGCGCCCCCCCTCCTGCACCGTACCAGGCCGCATGCCCTCAACATGGGGGGGTGGGTGCTTTGGGGGAGGGGGGCGCCCTGCGGTGCTCCCCCACCCCAAAGCACCTTGTCCCCATGTTGATGAGGACAAGGGCCTCTTCCCAACAACCCTGGCTGTTGGTTGTCGTGGTCTGCAGACAGGGGGCTTATCGGAATCTGGGAGCCCCCTTTAATAAGAGGGCCCCCAGATCCCGGCCCCCCACCCTATGTGAATGAGTATGGGGTACATGGTACCCCTACCCATTCACCTAAGGAAAAAGTGTCAATAATAAAACACACTACACAGGTTTTTAAAATAATTTATTAGACAGCTCCGGGGGGTCTTACTCTGGCTTCAGGGGTCTTCTTCCGACTTTGGGGGTCCCTCCGGTCCCTCTTCTCCCAGGGTCTGGTTGGTTCTTCTCCGCTCTCTCTGGCCTCTTCTCCCGGTGTTCCAGTTCTTCTGCCGGCTGCTCTGCTGTCTTCATGCCGCTCTTTTGCCAGCGGAGGCCCAGACTTCTGACTTATATAGGTGGGGACCCCGTCCCCTTATGCCGTCACAGTCCCTGGGCATGCTGGGACTGTGACGTTTTAGGGGGCGTGGTCAACATCACCCAGTGACCACGCGCCCTAAAACGTCACAGTCCCAGCATGCCCAGGGACTGTGACGGCATAAGGGGGCAGGGTCTCCGCCTATATAAGTCACAGCGGAGCGCTCAGTGAGCAGTCCAGCCGGAGAGACCGTCGCGTCAACATCTGGAGAAGAGAAGAGGGAAGAAGACAAGAAGCCAGAAGTTCGGGCCTCCGCTGGCAAAAGAGCGGCATTTAGACAGCGGAGGAGCCGGCAGAAGAACTGGAACACCGGGAGAAGAGGCCAGAGAGAGTGGAGAAGAACCAACCGGACGCCGGGAGAAGAGGAACCGGAGGGATCTGGGGGCCCTCTTATTATAGGGGGCTCCCGGATTCCGATAAACCCCCCGCCCGCAGACCCCGACAACCAACGGCCAGGGTTGTCGGGAAGAGGCCCTTGTCCTCATCAACATGGGGACACGGTGCTTTGTGGTGGGGAGGCAGGGCGCCCCCCTCCCCCAAAGCACCCACCCCCCATGTTGAGGGCATGCGGCCTGGTATGGTCCAGGGGGGAGGGGCACTCGCTCGTCCCCACCCCCTTTCCTGACCGGCTGGGCTGCATGCTCGGATCGGGGTCTGGTATGGATTTTGGGGGGGACCCCACGCCGTTTTTTTTGGCGTAGGGGGTTCCCCTTAAAACCCATACCAGACCTAAGGGCCTGGTATGCTCCGTGACGGGGCTCACAAGGTGTCAATCTTGCCGATAAAAGCGGCGAGATTGACTTCCCTTTCTAGTCCTGTCGTACCCGAGTCACGTTCAAAATGAACGGACTTGTCTGTGTGTGGGCAAGTCCATTCATTCTGAAAGTCCGCCGTAACTCCGGCGAAAGTTCGTTGGAAAGACGGGCGGACTTAGCCTGACGGAAAGTCCGATCGTGTGTAGGCAAGTCGTCCGTTCAGAAAGTCCAGCGGTAGTCTGGAAGAATGTCGGACCAAGTATGCCATAAAGTCCGATTGTGTGTACACGGCATTAGGTGCACACTGTGCAGAGGATGCACTACACTAACTTGTAAATAGGATCAGAAGAACACCACCAATTTTCTTCAGGTAGCTTTAGGTGCACACTGTGCAGAGGACGCACTACACTAACTTGTAAATACTGCAGCTGCTTGCGGCACTAATAGGATCAGAAGAAGACCACCAGTTTTCTTTGGGTAGCTTTAGGTGCACAAGGCGCAGAGGATGCACTAAACTAACTGTAAATACTGAAGCTAATAGGACTAATAGGATCAGAAAAACACCAGCAATTTTCTTCAGGTAGCTGTAAATACTGTAAAAACACCTGCCTGTCTGTCAGTAGGAAGAGAATAACAGGAACGGATCTAGCTAAACTGAATACAGTGTATATATATATATATATATATATATATATATACACAACACCTAGGATGCATATATATATATATATACACAATACACTGTAAGTGCAGCTAACTGACTCGCCTGCCTACTCTATCTAACTTAAATCAAATGACACTGTCTCTCTCTCTCGCTATCTCTCTCTCAATGCCGGAACACATTACACAGAGCTGACGTGCAGGCAGCCATATATAGTGTGGGCCGTGTACTAAACCCCCTGAGCCATAATTGGCCAAAGCCACCCTGGCTTTGGCAAATTATGGCTCTCTGTACAGACGGCGCTGTGATTGGCCAAGCATGCTCGTCATAGTGCACACTGTGCAGAGGATGCACTACACTAACTTGTAAATACTACAGCTGCCTGTGGTACTAATAGGATCAGAAGAACACCACCAATTTTCTTCAAGTAGCTTTAGGTGCACACTGTGCAGAGGACACACTGCACTAACTTGTAAATACTGCAGCTGCCTGCGGTACTAATAGGATCAGAAGAACACCACCGATTTTCTTCAGGTAGCTTTAGGTGCACACTGTGCAGAGGACGCACTACATTAACTTGTAAATACTACAGATGCCTGCATTACTAATAGGATCAGAAGAACACAACCAATTTTCTTCAGGTAGCTTTAGGTGCACACTGTGCAGAGGACGCACTACACTAACTTGTAAATAGGATCAGAAGAACACCACCAATTTTCTTCAGGTAGCTTTAGGTGCACACTGTGCAGAGGATGCACTACACTAAGTTGTAAATACTGCAGCTGTCTGTGGTACTAATCAGATCAGAAGAATACCACCAATTTTCTCCAGGTAGCTTTAGGTGCACACTGTGCAGAGGACGCACTACACTAAGTTGTAAATACTGCAGCTACCTGGGGTACTAATAGGATCAGAAGAACACCACCAATTTTCTTCAGGTAGCTTTAGGTGCACACTGTGCAGAGGACGCACTATGCTAACTTGTAAATACTGCAGCTGCCTGCTGTACTAATAGGATCAGAAGAACACCACCAATTTTCTTCAAGTAGCTTAAGGTGCACAAGGCACAGAGGATGCACTACACTAACTGTAAATACTGTAGCTAATAGGACTAATAGGATCAGAAGAACACCAGCAATTTTCTTCAGGTAGCTGTAAATACTGTAAAAACACCTGCCTGCCTTTTAGTAGGAAGAAAATAGCCGGATCTAACTAAACTGAATACAGTGTATATATATATATATATATATATATACACACAACACCTAGGATGCATATATATGCACAATACACTGTAATTGCAGCTAACTGACTCGCCTGCCTACTGTATCTAACTTAAATCAAATGTCTCTCTCTCTCTCTATCTCTCTCTCAACGCCGGAACACATTATACAGGGCCGACGTGCAGGCGGCCATATATAGTGTGGGGCGTGTACTAAACCCCCTGAGCCATAATTGGCCAAAGCCACCCTGGCTTTGGCCAATTATGGCTCTTTGTAAAAACGGCGCTGTGATTGGCCAAGCATGCGGGTCATAGTGCATGCTTGGCCAATCATCAGCCAGCAATGCACTGCGATGCCGCAGTGAATTATGGGCCGTGACGCGCCACTTGAATTTGGCGCAAACGGCTCATATCGTTCGCAATTCGATGGACGGACGAACATGCGATGTTCGAGTCGAACGTGGGTTCGACTGGAAGCTCATCCCTAGTCACAGTACGGTATTTGTATATTGAAATCATATCCTCTCTCAAACGTCTCAATCTCCAGAGAGAATAAGTTCAGTGCTTGCAACCTTTCCTCATAACTAATATCCTCCAGACCCTTTATTAGCTTTGTTGCCCTTCTTTGTACTCGCTCCATTTCCAGTACATCCTTCCTGAGGACTGGTGCCCAGAACTGGACAGCATATTCTAGGTGCGGCCGGACCAGAGTCTTGTAGAGCGGGAGAATTATCGTTTTATCTATTGAGTAAGTTGATCCCCTTTTTAATGCATGCCAATATTCTGTTTGCTTTGTTAGCACTAGCTTGTCATTGCATGCTATTGCTGAGCCTATCATCTACTAGGACCCCCAGGTCCTTTTCCATCATAGATTCCTAGATTCCCCCAGAGATTCTCCCCCGTGTATAGATTGCATTCATATTTTTGCCACCCAAAAAATATTTTAAATTTTTCTACATTAACTACTTGGCATCCGCGCTATAGCCGAATGACGGCTACAGCGCGGACCTACATTCCCGGGAGGCCGTCATATGACGGCCTCCCCTGTGCACGCTCCCTGCGCGCGCCCTGTAGGGCGCGCGCTGGGCGCGTTGTGATCACCGAGTCTCTGAGACTCGGCTGATCACCGATCTGTGTAAGGGGCCGGTCCCGGCCCCTTACCATGTGATCAGCTGTCAGCCAATGACAGCTGATCACATGATGTAAACAAAAGATCGGTAATCGGTTTTTTTTTTACTCACGCTGACAGCGCGAGTAGAAAAAAAAAGCCGATCACCGGATCGGATGTGAGGGACATCGGTCCCCAAGTGGAAGAGGCACATCTGCCTCATCAGTGCCCAATTAAAGTGCCACCTAACACTGCCCACAGTGCCACCTAACAGTGCCCACAGTGCCACCTAACAGTGCCCACAGTGCCACCTAACAGTGCCCACAAGTGACACCTATCAATGCCCACAAGTACCACCTATCAATGCCCACAAGTACCACCTATCAATGCCCACCTGTAGTGCCAATCAGTGCCACCTGCCAGTGCTGCCCATCATTGCCACCCATCAGTGCCCATCACTGCCACCCATCAGTGCCCATCACTGCCGCCTATCAGTGCCCATCACTGCCGCCTCATCAGCGTACTTCAATGAAGGAGAAAAAATACCCGTTTAAAATTTTTTATAACAAAATATAAAAAAATAAACTTTTTTTTTTAAAAAAATTCAGTTTTTTACATTTTTTTAATAAAAAGTAAAAACCGCAGAGGTGATCAAATACCACCAAAAGAAAGCTCTATTTGTGGTGAAAAAATGATAAAAATTTCATTTGGGTACAGTGTTGTATGACCGCGCAATTGTCATTCAAAGTGCGTCAGCGCCGAAAGCTGAAAATTGGTCTGGATAGGAGGGGGGTTTAAGTGCCCGGTAAGCAAGTGGTTAAACCTCATTTGCCATGTAGTTGCCCACCCCATTCATTTGTTCAGATCTTTTGCAAGGTTTCCACATCCTGCGGAGAAGTTATTGCCCTGCTTAGCTTAGTATAATCACAGTTTTGATTTAGCCCAGTGACAGCCTGCCAGAATAGGTGGAATCTGTAACAGCAACTTCCCTGAGAAGTTCTGCTTGAGGAGACCATATCTGTAGTATACATTACTGCCCCTATATTGTACTCTTCTGCCCCCTGTACTGTGTCTGCTTACCCTCCCCCTGTATTGTGCCCTCCTGCCCCCCCTGTACTGTACCTCCCACCCCTGGACTGTACCCTCCCAACCACTGTACTGTGCCTTCCTGCCCCCCCTGTACTGTGCCCACTTGCTCCCCCTGTACTGTACCCTCCTGCCCCCCATATTGTGCCCCTACCCTTGTACTGTACCCTCCTGCCCCCATACTGTGCCCCTACACCTATACTGTGCCCACTTTCTCCACCTGTACTGTACCCTCCTAACCACTGCGCTTTGTCCCCCTCCCCCCCATACTGTACCTTCCTGCCCACCTCTGTACTGTGCCCTCCCGCTGCCCCATGCTGTACTTGCCTGTCCCCCTTTGTACTGTGCCCTCCTGCTGCCCCATACTGTACCTTCCTGCCCCCCTCTGTACTGTGCCCTCTGGCTGCCCCATACTGTACCTTCCTGCCCCCATACTGTTCCCCTTGTATTGTACACCCTAACCGCTGTACTGTGCCCTCCTGCACACCCCCCCCCCCCCATCCTGTACTGTACTCTCCTCTTCCACCTGTAATTTGGAAGTTTTGTTGTGTTTGTGTCTTCTAATAATGATTGCCATATATTTTTAGTTAAAATATTGTTTTTATTTAATTTTTATTTTTTTTTGGGGGGGGGGGCTGTCAGGTAGGCTGTATGGTGATTTCTAACAGCAGCCCTGAGCGTCATTATGGGGGGTGCAGTCCGCCAGTGCACACAAGCTGCAGCACTGTGACACGTGAGAGGGGAGCTGAGGGATGTCAGCGTATCTCCCCCGCTCACCCCCCCTCTCCTGTCAGCAGTGAAAAGAGAGAGGCTCTCATCTTGTTCGCCCAGCTTGGTGCTCCGTTTGCTTCCCTCCCCATTGGCCACAGCGGAGGGCCAATCAGAAGAGGTGAGTGGAGCATCATGGGACATGTAGTCCCGGAATATTATCAGCCTCATTGTTGTCCACAGGCAGCAAACTTCAGCCCCCAGCATGCACTCGATTGGGGGAAAGATTTTGAGCCTGAAACCCAGGAAGAAGCTGTGTGAGTGAGTGGTACAGGAAAAAGAGAGGACTGTACTGGGGAAGCCAAAGAGAGCACCACACTGTACCCGCACCAATAGAGAGAGAGCATCACGCTGTACCCGCACCACAAAAGAGAGAGCCCCACGCTCCACCTGCTCCACCAGAGAGAAAGCACCACGCTGTACCCACACCACCAGAGAGAGAGAGCGCCACGCTGTACCTGCTCCACCAGAGAGAGAGCCACGCTGCTGCTTAGCACCACCGGAGAGAGAGCCACCAGAGAGAGGGCCACAGTGCTGCCCAAAACCACCAGAGAGAGAGCCACACTGCTGCCAGCACTACCAGAGAGAGAAAGACTGAGCCACTGCCAGGGTACAGACATGCTACATTACTGACCAGAGTTGCCCTGGGCAACCCAAAGTGAGCAAACGTCTAGCCGGAGGGATCACTGTTGCAGTTTTGCTGAGTCTGATAAGAGGGCCTGTTGGCCATTATCCATTACTGCTCATAGGGACTCAGCAATTGGAAAGTGCCTAACCTGCTATCCTCTAGGCCTTATTGACCACCGCAACACGTGCCAACGAGCTCCAATGCTGGGCTGCTAGCCCAAAAATAGGAAGAGGGGTATATTATGTTTTACCGCACCAGGTGACACCAACCCTAGTGATGCGACTGCTTGTGTGTGTCTCACACACCGCACAAGCTTTGGTCTAATATGCCCAGCTGCGCTGTAACAAAGTCCTGTGAGATAGACGGAACACTGATCCAATGCAGTAAAAGTGAATCAGTGTGACGTGTATCATAGAAGCCGTGAGCCAGTCTAGGAGGCGGGACTTTGTTACAGTGGCCGCCCGGGAGATTCAAATTCAAGCTCCGTGACAGCAGAAGATTGTTGCCACTCTGTGTGATCCAGGGGCACTGGTAGGCTGCAATTGGTGGGCACTGGTAGGCTGCAATTGGTGGGCACTGGTAGGCTGCATTTGATGCATTGCTCTCTTGTATCATTTCCGCAGTCTCTGACCATCTCTTATATCATGTCTGCAGTCTCTGACCATCTCCTGTATCATGTTTGCAGTCTCTGACCATCTCCTGTATCATGATTGCAGTCTCTGACCATCTCTTGTATCATATCTGCAATCTCTGACCATCTCCTGTATCATGTCTGCAGTCTCTGACCATCTCTTGTAATATGTTTGCAGTCTCTGACCATCTTTTGTATCATGTCTGCAGTCTCAGTCTGACCATCTCTTGTATCATGTCTGCAGTCTCTGACCATCTCCAGTAGTATGTCTGGGGGCTCTTTCTAACAGACTCTCCAACAGAAGCCCTCTCTGTGTCCATTAGAGAGACTCCCTCCAGGTCCCATTAGTGTATTCTCTTCCTGTATTTTGTTTATATGTTGTAATATGTTTGCAGTCTCTGACCATCTCTTGTATCATTTCCGCAGTCTCTGACCATCTCTTGTAATATGTTTGCAGTCTCTGACCATCTCTTGTATCATGTCTGCAGTCTCAGTTTGTCCAGCTCTTGTATCATGTCTGCAGTTTCTGACCATCTCCTGTATCATGTCTGCAGTCTCTGACCATCTCTTGTAATATGTTTGCAGTCTCTGACCATCTCTTGTATCATGCCTGCAGTCTCAGTCTGACCATCTCTTGTATCATGTTTGCAGTCTCTGACCATCTCCGGTAGTATGTCTGGGGGCTCTTTCTAACAGACTCTCCAACAGAAGCCCTCTCTGTGTCCATTAGAGAGACCCCCTCCAGGTCCCATTAGTGTATTCCTTTCCTGTATTTTGTTTATTGTTAAGAGATCATGGGAGGATCCCAGGGTAACAAAGACTTCTTAGGGGAGCATGTTTGAGGCATTGCCATAGAAATATTTGTAAAGGGGAGGAGTTAATAAGATGACCACGCCCATGTGGCGGCGCCAGAAATATTTCTGCACCCAGGCATCTGTGACCCTCGGATTAGCCCTGGGCGGGGTCACTCGTTTACGTCACTGGGTGGCCCCGCCCTTACCTATATAACAGCTGTCACAGCAAAAAGACATTTGGAATTGTCAAAAACTGTCTTTTGTAGTTTTTACTTTTTGACACTTTTTCTGGTAAATGGGTAGGGGTACAATATACCCCTACCCATTCACATGGGGGGTGGGATTTGGGGACCCCAAAGCACCCCCCCATGTTGAGGACAAATGGCCTGGTATAGTTGAGGGGGGTGCTCGCTTGCGCCCCCCTCTTATCCTTGCCTGCCAGGCTGCTTGCTCAGATAAGGGACTGGTATAGATTTTGGGGGAACCCCACGTTATTTTTTTTTGGCGTGGAGTTCCCCTTAAAATTTATACCAGACTCAAAGGGCCTGGTATGGACTGGGGGGAACCCATGCCATTTTTTTTCTTAATTCTGTCATAGGGTGCCTCTTAACTAGGGATGAGCTTCGAGTTCGAGTCGAACAGCGAACAATTTGGGGTGTTCGCGGCGAATTCGAATGCCGCGGAACACCCTTTAAAAGTCTATGGGAGAAATCAAAAGTGCTAATTTTAAAGGCTTATATGCAAGTTATTGTCATAAAAAGTGCTTGGGGACCCGGGTCCTGCCCCAGGGGACATGGATCAATGCAAAAAAAAGTTTTAAAAACGGACCTTTTTTCAGGAGCAGTGATTTTAATAATGCTTAAAGTCAAACAATAAAAGTGTAATATCCCTTTAAATTTCATAGCTGGGGGATGTCTATAGTATGCCTGTAAAGGGGCGCATGCTTCCCGTGTTTAGAACAGTCTGACAGCAAAAAGACATTTCAAAGGAAAAAACCCATTTAAAACTACATGCGGTTATTGCATTGCCGACAATACACATAGAAGTTCATTGATAAAAACGGCATGGGAATTCCCCACAGGGGAACCCCGAACCAAAATTTAAAAAAAAATGACGTGGGGTTCCCCCTAAATTCCATACCAGACTCTCCAGGTCTGGTATGGATTTTAAGGGGAACCCCGCGCCAAAAAAAAATAAAAACGACGTGGGGTCCCCCCAAGAATCCATACCAGACCCTTATCCAAACGCAACCTGGCAGGCTGCAGGAAAAGAGGGGGGCGAGAGTGCGGCCCCCCTCCTGAACCGTACCAGGCCACATGCCCTCTACATTGGGAGGGTGCTTTGCCCCCCAAAACACCTTGTCCCCATGTTGATGAGGACAAGGGCCTCATCCCCACAACCCTGGCCGGTGGTTGTGGGGGTCTGCGGGCGGGGGGCTTATGGGAATCTGGAAGCCCCCTTTAACAAGGGGACCCCCAGATCCCGGCCCCCCCTGTGTGAAATGGTAAGGGGGTACTTACCCCTAACATTTCACTAAAAAACTGTCAAAAATGTTAAAAATGACAAGAGACAGTTTTTGACAATTCCTTTATTTAAATGCTTCTTCTTTCTTCTATCTTCCTTCATCTTCTGGTTCTTCTGGTTCTTCCTCCGGCGTTCTCGTCCAGCATCTCCTCCGCGGCGTCTTCTATCTTCTTCTCCTCGGGCCACTCCGCACCCATGGCATGGGGGGAGGCTCCCGCTCTTCTCTTATTCTTTTCTTCTCTTCTTCTCTTCATCATTTTCTTCTCTGGGCCGCTCCGCACCCATGCTGGCATGGAGGGAGGCTCCCGCTGTGTGATGGCGTCTCCTCGTCTGACGGTTCTTAAATAACGGGGGGCGGGGCCACCCGGTGACCCCGCCCCCCTCGGATGCATGGGACATGACGGGACTTCCCTGTGGCATTTCCCCGTGACGTCACAGGGAAGTCCCGTCAAGTCACCGTGCGTCAGAGGGGGGCGGGGTCACCGGGTGGTCCCGCCCCCGTTATTTAAGAACCGTCAGAGGAGGAGACGCCGTCACACAGCGGGAGCCTCCCTCCATGCCAGCATGGGTGCGGAGCGGCCCGGAGAAGAAAATGAAGAAGAGAAGAAGAGAAGAAAAGAAGAAGAGAAGAGCGGGAGCCTCCCCCCATGCCATTGGTGCGGAGCGGCCCGAGGAGAAGAAGATAGAAGACGCCGCGGAGGAGATACTGGACGAGAACGCCGGAGGAAGAACCAGAAGAGCCAGAAGAACCAGAAGAAGAAGATGAAGGAAGATAGAAGAAAGAAGAAGCATTTAAATAAAGGAATTGTCAAAAACTGTCTCTTGTCATTTTTAACATTTTCGACAGTTTTTTAGTGAAATGGTAGGGGTAAGTACCCCCTTACCATTTCACACAGGGGGGGGCGGGATCTGGGGGTCCCCTTGTTAAAGGGGGCTTCCAGATTCCAATAAGCCCCCCGCCCGCAGACCCCCACAACCAACGGCCAGGGTTGTGGGGTTGAGGCCCTTGTCCTCATCAACATGGGGACAAGGTGTTTTGGGGGGCTACCCCAAAGCACCCTCCCAATGTTGAGGGCATGTGGCCTGGTACGGTTCAGGAGGGGGGGGCACACTCTTGTCCCCCCCTCTTTTCCTGTGGCCTGCCAGGTTGCGTGCTCGGATAAGGGTCTGGTATTGATTTTTGGGGGGACCCCACGCCGTATTTTTTTTTGGCGCGGGGTTCCCCTTAAAATCCATACCAGACCTGAAGGGTCTGGTATGGAATTTAGGGGAAACCCCACATCATTTTTTTTTAAATTTTGGCCGGGGTTCCCCTTAATATCCATACCAGACCTGAAGGGCCTGGTATGGAATTTAGGGGGACTCCCACATCATTTTTTTTTTTTAAATTTTGGTTCCGGGTTCCCCTGTGGGGAATTCCCATGCCGTTTTTATCAATGAACTTCTATGTGTATTGTCGGCAATGCAATAGCCGCGAGTAGTTTTAAATGGGTTTTTTCCTTCGAAATGTCATTTTGCTGTCAGACTGTTCTAAACACAGGAAACATGCGCCCCTTTACAGGCATACTATAGACACCCCCCAGCTATGAAATTTAAAGGGATATTACACTTTTATTGTTTGACTTTAAGCATTATTAAAATCACTGCTCCTGAAAAAACGTCCGTTTTTAAAACTTTTTTTTGCATTGATCCATGTCCCCTGGGGCAGGACCCAGGTCCCCAAACACTTTTTATGACAATAACTTGCATATAAGCCTTTAAAATTAGCACTTTTGATTATTCATGTTCGTGTCCCATAGACTTTAACGGTGTTCGCGTGTTCAAACGAACTTTTTTCCTGTTCGCATGTTCTGGTGCGAAGCGAACAGGGGGGTGTTCGGCTCATCCCTACTCTTAACCACTTCAGTACACTGTATATACTGTACACTGACTACACTGTACATATATATATATATATTACACTGCCTGCTAAACTGCCTGCACGCCACTAACTAACCTGCTTCTAGCTAACGTTCTCTCAATCATTACACTATATACGGCCGCCTTGTAAGCTGCCTTATTTAGTGTGGGCCATGGACTTTGTCCCCTGAGCCATTATTGGCTAAAAGCACCCTGCCTTTGGCCAATCATAGCTATCACAGCAAAGCAGCAGAGCGTGCTGTGATTTGCCAATGCAGGGAAGTCAGATCCATCCCTACTAGTGACAGATGATCATCCTGTTCCTTGTACATTTGGACAGGCTGTCATTTATTAGTACAGGCATCCCGGATTCAGCTGTTCATTGTACGCCTGTAATTCTTTTTTTATAATTGTATTTTTATTAGGTTTTTTAACATTATAGAATAAACAAGTACAGCAGTAATGTTGTACAATATAAAATATAAAATATAAAGTTTTGATAATATCTTTATAGCAAAAACAAAATAAGTACATAAGAACAGAGTTCACAATTACAGAGCACAAACTGCTCTGTACTTTTGTCCAGGATACAGAAAAATATTATTCCTAAAATAGAAGTGCAGGCTCAGAAGTGTAAGTTAGTTACATAAGAGAGAGGAACATAGATTCTATGAAGGACATGTGGTATGTGATAATAAGTTCTAAATAATACATGTGAAAATGGGGCAGGTGGGGGGGGATGGGATATCATGATCATATGGGACGCCAATGCCAGTATAAAACAAAAAAAGCTTAAAGAACGGTGTTTGGCATAGGAGTCCCAAATTCCGACTCATCCCAGGGTTTCCACAATTTTTCAAATTGGGGGATAGTATCATGTACTGAGGCCGTTAGATATTCCATCCTTCAGATATCAGTTACTAATTGTAAAAATTTGGGCCAAGGGGGAGGAGCATCGGACAGCCAACACAGGGGAATAAGTCGTTTGGCAGCCAATAGTATATAAGAAAGAAGCCGGTTAGCTCTTTTGGTTAAGCCAGGGAAAGGAAGGCCCAACAAATAGTGTAATGGGTCTAATGGGAGAGATTTATCCAGCACTTTCTGTATCAGGAGTCCCCCCCCCCCCCCCCCCCCAGAAAGGTTCTATCTTTGAACACTGCCAAAATATATGGAATAAAGAACCCGTGTCAATCCCACAACGCCAACAGCGCGGCGGGACTGAGGGGTCGTATTTATGAATAACATCAGGGGTTCTATACCAAAACATAAGAATTTTCATAGAAGTCTCCCGTTGGGCCACACACTTAGAGGATTTGGAGACAGAAGACCAAATCTTGTCCCATAGCTGAATTGAGATAGCTCTGCCTAACAAATGGGACCATTTTCCCATATAATGATGCGTGGTGTGGACTCATGAAGGATACGATGGATGGAAGATATTAAGTGTAACTGGTGGGGTCCCTGAGCACATATCTGTAATTCTTGCCACTGGAATCTGGTGTCTGCTCCTAATCGCCTATTTAAACATAGCATTATAAAAAGAACAAGCCAAATTGCAGATTGTCTGGCAATCACCTCTGCTGGCGATAAGGTAACTGGACTGATAGCATGGGTTTGTTATAATAAAAATGCTACTGGCAGCTTTTCTTTGCTGCCAAGTAAAAAAAAGATGTACTCTACTTGAATTTTTTCTGTTGGTAATTCAACAAATTACACTGGCAACATAGGGACTAGTGCTGAATATCATATGTAGGATGCCATAATTGTTTTTCCTTTTCCTATGAATTATGTAAAACATAGGACTGAGAGCACAGAAGCAGCTGTCTCCACTTCTCATACTATAGATGATGATAAAACTGAACTGCAAAAAGACCCTACTTAAATTCATCAGTACTAGGGCCCTTTAACAGTGATATGATGCATTTTTAGGTAAAAAAAGCAGAAGAAATGCATATAAAATGTATCCCTTTAAATCATGTGGAACTCTTTACACCAGTGTACAGTGGGGCAGATTTACTAAAACTGGAGTACTCAGAATCTGGTGCAGTTGTGCATGGTAGCCAATCATTTTCTAACTTCAGCTTGTTCAATTAAGCTTTGACAATAAAACATGGAAGCTGATTGGTTTCTGTGCAGAGCTGCACCAGATTTTGCACTCTCCAACTTTAGTAAATCTCCCCCAGTCTGTTTTTAAAATTCCTGCATGCCCTATCTTTGGTGTGCTTTTTCAAAAGTGCACAAAAAACTCGCCTTCCATTTATTTTTTATAGAAATTGCATCAAACTGGATTTTTGGTGTGTTTTTTGAGTCACATGTCCAAGTTTCACGGATGCATAATTGGAGCAGTGTGAAAGGGCCCTTAGGCTATATTCAGATGACTGAATACAATATGTGCAGCCTCTGGATGCAGCAACACTTTATACTATGGCCACATACAAACTGGCTGATTACCTGTGGCCAATTTATGTATGACCAAAACTTCACAGAAACGCCAACTCTGGATGCACACTGGCTGTGTCCAGGGTTGGTATTCTTTTGTAACCACTTGGATAACTGGTTACATGTGAACTACAATGGTGACGGCCAATGATTTGTACTGAATAAAAATCCGACAGCCACCAAGTGTGCAAGCAGCGTTTAAATTACCCAGCATGACTGATTTTTTGCCAGCAGCCTCCCATGACCTGACATACTTGGCCATCTGAATGCAGCCTTAGCGATCTCTTTTCCCCCTTCACAACATATAAATGAAACACCAACATATGAGCTCTAACTCTATAGAGGAGTGTTCATTTACTTCAGCCCACCTAACCTGCTACTGCAGACAGCCGCAACAATTTGTTTCTTTAGTCAGAGTTTATGTTAAAGTGGTATTAATCCCCAAAACAAAAAGGTAATACAGTATATTGCAGCTTACAAATTCTTAGATTTGGTGACTGCATTAGTTAACTTTTTTTTTATTATTTATTTATTTTTACCTGCTGATTTAGGCAGCAAGTCTGTTATTTATGAGCTTCCTTAACCACTTGGCGTCCGCGCTATAGCCGAATTACGGCCACAGCCACAGTATAGACGTTCTCCCCTTTGCACGCTCCCCACGTGCTGTGATCACCGAGTCACTGAGACTCAGGTGATCACAGATCCGAGTAAGGGGCCAATCCAACGACAGCTGATCACATGATGTAAACAAGAGCTCGGTAATCGTTTTTTTTCCTCTCACACTGACAGCGTGAGGAGAAAAAAAAAGATCACCGGCTTATGTGCAAGGGACATCGGTCCCAAAGAGGAAGAGGCAATTCTGCCTCATCTGTGCCCACCAGTACCCCCTGCCAGAGCCACCTGCCATTGCCACCTGCCAGTGCCCACCAGTGCCACCTATCATTGTCCATGAGTGCCGTCTATCAATGCCCACAAGTACCACCTATCAGTGCCCACCAGTGGTGCCAATCAGTGCCACCTAGAAGTGCTGCCTCAGTGTAACCAACCAGTGCCGATCAGTGCCCATTATTGCCACTCTTCAGTGCCCATCACTGACACCCATCAGTGCCCATTACTGCCACCTATCGGTGCCCATCAGTGCCGCCTCATCAGCATACATTAATGAAGGAGAAAAATTACCTGTTTGCAAAATTTTATAACAAAATATTTTTAAAAATTTAAAAAATTCGGTCTTTTTAAATTTTTTTAACAAAAAATAAAAACTGCAGAGGTGATCAAATACCACCAAATAAAAGCTCTATTTGTGGGGAAAAAATGATAAAAATGTCATTTAGGTACAGTGTTGTATGACCGCACAATTGTCATTCAAAGTGCATCAGTGCTGAAAGCTGAAAATTGGTCTGGGCGGGAGGGGGTTTAAGTGCCCGATAAGCAAGTGGTTAAACAAACCAAATTGTCCAGCAAAATTGGCAGTAAGGCCTGATTCACACCTATGCATTTTAGTGCTTTTTTGCATTTTGCAGATTTGCACTACAGTCCATTTAACATGGTTTGCTATGGAACACGTTCTGTAGTGCAAATCTGCAAAATGCAAAAAGCCCTAAAAATGCATAGGTATGAATCCAGCCTAAAAGAGGGTGGCAACAAACCGATTAACATTGATGGGGTGCTTAAAACACTTAGTGTTTATTAATTTATGTAAAACATTTATCTCATAAAGCAAAAAAAAAAATGCTGCTATACAATATATGCTAAAAAAGTGTTAGCTGGAGATCAGCTTTAATTTATTAAGCCGGCCATAGACGGTCCCTGCTTAACCTGCCAAGATTTGAACCATGTATGGGCAGGCTGAATGTACCCAAGTTGATCGATTTATCAACTTGGGTACAACTAGCCTGTCAGATTTTACATGCGATTATTGCTAGTGGCTATAATAGCTGCTAGCAGTAATCAATCCACCGATAGAACACAATGGCTCCATTGGAAGGATTCCCCCCATCAACAATGAAAGTGGTTGCAAGAAAGAAAATCAGTCCATCAAGTCCATCTAAATCTGTTAGTCAACCACTAACTCTCCCCAGATTGACAACTTTGCTGTCCATGACAGTGCCTCCATTGTTACTCCATCCAGATTGGAGACACCTTAAGACAGGAAATGTGTTGCTAACCAGATAACCAGTTGAAAATAACTGGGGGGAAAAGCCTGAACTAATGCTACTTTATTGATGAGGGCATCCATTAATGTCACAGCAAACACATGGGGCAACAACATATAGCAACAAAGCAATAGAACAGATTGGCAAAGCCCTGTGAGCAGCTTTGTTACAGGAAATGGCATGTTCTGCCACAAATTCTACCTCACCTGGAAGGGTTATTACTAGGGTTACCACCTTTTCTTCAAGGCCAAACTCGAACAATTTTGCTGCGCATGACAATTTTTTTGTAGTACACGCTATAGGATTGTAAAATACCTTGGGTTACCCAAAGAGAGTAGTAATGAGGTGTGCTATGGTGAACAGTGGCTGTGGCCACATTGCATTAACAGTGGGGGGGGGGACTTAAAGGGGCATGGTTAAATAAAACAAAAGCATTAGTGTACCCATAAAATATGATTTGATTAATAAAAAAAATGTCAGTTAAAATATGAAACTAGCCTACCTTAAAAATGGACACTGTCAGCCAGTAGAGCAGTGGACGGTGTCAGAAGATCAGTGGATGATGTCAGTAGAGCAGTGGATGGCATCAGCAGAGCAGTGGTAGGCGTCAGCAGAGCAGTGGATAGCGTCAGTAGACGATGTCAGTAGAGCAGTGGACGGTGTCTGTAGAGCAGTGGACAGTGTCAGTAGAGCAGTGGATGGTGTCAGAAGAGCAGTGGATGGTGCCAGTAGGGCAGTGGATGGCATCAGCAGAGCAGTGGATTGTGTCAGCTGAGCAGTGGATGGCGTCAGTAGAGCAGTGGATGGTGTCAGTAGAGCAGTGGATGGTGTCAGTAGGGCAGTGGATGGTGTCAGTAGAGCAGTGAATGGTGTCTGTAAAGCAGAGGAAGGTGTCAATAGAGCAGAGGACGGTGTCAGAAGAGCAGTGGATGGCATCAGTAGAGCAATGGACGGTGTTAGTATAGCAGTGGATGGCATCAGAAGAGCAGTGGAAGATGTCAGTAGAGCAGTGGATGGTGTCAGTAGAGCAGAGGCCGGTGTCAGTAGAGCAGAGGCCAGTGTCAATAGAGCAGAGGACGGTGTCAGTAGAGCAGAGGACGGTGTCAGTAGAGCAGAGGATGGTGTCAGTAGGGCAGCGGACGGTGTCACCCGGTGAGAACTGTATATATGGATGGTGTATGGTTGGTGAAAACTGTATATATGGATGATGTATGGGGGGGGGTGAGAACTGTATATATGGATTCTATATGGGGGGGTGAAAACTGTATATATGGATGGTGTATGGGGGGGGGGTGGAGAACAGTATACATGGATATTATATGGGGGGGTGGAGAACTGTATATATGGAGGGTGTATGGGGGGGACTGCATCAGAAGATCAGTGGATGATGCAAGTAGAGCAGTGGATGGCGTCAGCAGAGCAGTGGATGGCGTCAACAGAGCAGTGGATGGCGTCAACAGAGCAGTGGATGGCGTCAGTAGACGATGTCTGTAGAGTAGTGGTCGATGTCTGTAGAGCAGTGCATAGTGTCAGTAGAGCAGTGGATGGTGTCAGCAGAGCAGTGGATGGTGTCAGTAGAGCAGTGGATGGTGTCAGTAGGGCAGTGGATGGCATCAGCAGAGCAGTGGATGGCATCAGCAGAGCAGTGGATGGCGTCAGTAGATCAGTGGATGGTGTCAGTAGGGCAGTGGATGGCATCAGCAGAGCAGTGGATGGCGTCAGTAGAGCAGTGGATGGTGTCAGTAGGGCAGTGGATGGCATCAGCAGAGCAGTGGATGGTGTCATTAGGGCAGTGGAAGGGTGTCAGTAGAGCAGAGGACGTTGCCAGTAGAGCAGTGGATGGCATCAGTAGAGCAATGGACTGTGTTAGTTGAGCAGTGGATGGCATCAGTAGAGCAGTGGATGATGTCAGTAGAGCAGAGGACTGTGTCCGTAGGGCAGTGGATGGTGTCAGTAGGGCAGTGGACAGTGTCAGTAGGGCAGTGGACAGTGTCAGCAGAGCAGAGGCCGGTGTCAGTAGAGCAGTGGACGGTGTCAGTAGAGCAGTGGACGGTGTCAGCAGAGCAGAGGCCGGTGTCAGTAGAGCAGTGGACAGTGTCAGTAGAGCAGTGGACGGTGTCAGTAGACCAGTAGACAGTGTCAATACAGCAGAACACAGTGTCAGTAGAGCAGAGGACGGTGTCAGTAGGGCAGTGGACGGTGTCACCCAGTGAGAACTGTATATATGGATGGTGTATGGGGGGTGAGAACTGTATATATGGATGCTATATAGGGGGGGTGAAAACTATATATGGATGGTGTATGAGGGGTGGAGAACAGTATATATGGATGGGCTTTATATATAAATGGTGTATGGTGGGGGAGAACTGTATATATGGGGGGAGAACTGTATATTTATGGTGGACTGTATATATGAGGGGGACTGTGTATATGGATGGTGTATGGGGGGGAGAACTGTATATATAGAGGGGGGACTGTATACAGTACATGATGGGGGACTGTTTATATGGATGGTGCATGGGGGGGGGGGGGAACTGTATATATGGGGGGAGTGTATATATGGATGGTGTATGAGAAGGAGAGAGAGAACTATATGGATGGATGGTATATGGGAGGGGAGGGGGTATGTATGTATGTATAGTGTATGGTGGGGGGGGGGGGGTGAGAGTACTTTGAAATCCTGACATACTAACATGGCAAAAACGTACCTTACAAGCTGGGCTCCAGTCCCAGCATGATCTCTGCACACTTTCCAACAGAGCAGCAGGGAATATGGAGGCTCCACCTTCAACCCCACCTCCTTGTCCCTTCTCCAGCCAGCCAGAGGAGAGCACCCGGCAACATGGAGGCTCCACCTCTGCCTCTGTGTCCCGTCTGCAGCACACAGACCGAATGGAGGTGCGCTGACAGAGCGGGGGGGGGGTAGATAGGGAGGCACTCAGACAGCAGGAGCATAAATCAAATGGTGGCACAGCTTCGGCACAGGCACAGGGAGCCACTGGCGAGTCTGAATAATGTGCCCAGATCTCAGGCGGGCAGAGACCCAGGCACATGTTTCAAAACCCATATTGTCCGGGTGAATCCCATACAGGTGGCAACCCTAGTTATTATGCTGCTGATTATTTGGTAATGGAAGCTTGAATGTATAAAGTGAAAGTGAATTCTGATCTCTGCATAAATGTAAAACATAAAGTGAATTCTTATCCTAGACTGCTCAATAACCTTTTAATCCTGCCTTGCATTTGATGGATTTGTTTTAAATTGTATGACATTGATACATTTTTTAACCCCATCAAAAGTGGTAGCAATTTAGGGTAAACATAAGACTCTCTAGTTATTGTTGTTTGTGGTCTTGTTCAGTCTGCAGTAAAATGTTCTCCGTAGTGATTTGCTTTATTGAACGCTGTGGTCAGTAAAATCAGCAGTAAGGAAACAAATCAAAGGCTGCAACATCAATAAGGCTGATTAAGGCTACGTGCAATGAGTAGCAATGACCCCAAAGGTATCATGAAAATAAACTCATGAACAGGCCTTGGATATGAAACATATTCAAATCCTTCCTGTCAGGAAATGCATGCAGCCATTACCAGCACCTTCTGCCTACAGTGTCTATAAAAATAATGTTTGTTTTATGCTGATATTTTATTCACAGCAATTTACTAGATTAAACATTATTATTGCCCAATTATTTCCAGTCCACCTTTTATCTACCTCAGAAGGATATAATGTTAACCTACATGTCAGGTGAACTTATGACCCACGTTTTTCTAATACGTTGGATTGAATGTAAAAAGCACTATATGTCTGGGGAATGAAAGCATCAAGCACACCAGTATCTGATGAACATAACCTACCTCGTATAGATAACTATGCATTAAAGGAGATTTGGCAAAAACCGAGAGGATACTCTTTTCCACTATTATAATACTAAAAAAAATTGTAAACCATGATAAAAACGGAATATGCCAGGTACTTACCGTAACTTTCCTTTCCTGACGGGTTCCATGGCAGCAAAGCTGGGGTAAGGAAGCCCCCCCCCAACATAATCAGGAACTAACTAATACATTTGTGCCCACCTGTAGCCTTGGCATTCCGTAAATCGTTCTACCAAGATGGGGAGAATTGTGCTGTTATGGAACTCATCAGAAAAGGAAAACTACGGTAAGTATCTATCATTAAATTTTCTGTTTTCCCTGATGGCTCCATGTCAGCACAGCTGGGAATTAACTAGCCACAAACGAGAGGGTAATGCTTGACCAATTAAATTTTGAATGGCAGCAAAAGGCAATACGCTCCTGCCAAAATCAACAGTAGTCAGAGCCGTAGGCTCAGTCCATACAATAGTCCGTCATGAAGGTATGCATAAAAGTCCATGTAGCTGCTCTGCAGATTGTTTCCAGAGAAACCCGTCCTGCTGCTGCCCATAAGGTTGAGACACCTCTAGTGGAATGTGCTGTGACCCCCTCAGGCACAGGCAGACCTTTCTCTTTGTAAGCTAAGGAGATGATCTTCATCAGCCACAAGGCTCCTGATCCTGATTCATTTGGATTGAAAGATGATCTGATTTTTTTAGCTCGGCAGTATCCTCCAAATAGGCCTTTATTGTAAGCTCAACAACCTGGATATTCATCCAGCAGGCACATACAATGCTGTTAGCAGTTGCAAGTTGGATTGAGCATATTCCATAATCGGTGCAACCTCCCACAAGAGAGAATCACTGCAGGTGTCCCCTTGCTTGTGGATGTAGGCCACCACCGTTGTATTGTCCAGTTTCATAAGAATGCCCGCATGACACAGTTATCCTTGGTTGTGACAGAAGCAAGTCCCTGTCCTGACTCAGGAGCAAAATGTCTTCCAGGTAATGATGAATTTGAATGCCTTACAACCTCAGATGCACCACCAGGGCCAGAAAAATCTTTGTGAACACTAGGGGCGATGTGGTTAATCCAAAGGGCAGACACACAAACTGGTAATGGAGCTGCCCCACCTAGAACCACAGGAATTTCTGACAGACTGGGGCCAACAGCATGTGGAAATTTGTATCCTTGAGATCCACCGAAGAAGCCAGTCCCCGACTGTATGACCTTCAAGATTGTCTGAAGTAATTCCATCTTTAATAGATCTTTCTTGATGTACTTGTTGAGACCTCTGAGGTCTCCATGCCCCTGACTTTTTCTGTACTAAAAACAGAGGTGAGTAGATCCCAGAAAAAATTCCTGTTGGGGTACTGCGCTTTTTGCCATCTGGTTCACAAGGGTTTCAATGTATTTCCACAGGGCATCCTATTTTTCTTTCGACCAGGACATTTTTGACGGAATTTGTGGGATGCTTGAGAAACCTCCAAGCATGACCGTATTGAATTATGTATATTACCCAAGGATCTTTTATACCTTGAGCCCACATTTGGGCTCAAGGTATAAAAGATCCTTGGATATTAGCATACCGACGCTAGGGCAGCTATTGGCTACTGGCTATGAACTTCCTTGTTTTAGTCCGGTCGTACGTCATCACGTATGAATCCGTCCGACTTTGGTTGATCGTGTGTAGGCAAGTCCGTTCATTCGTAAAGTCTGTCGTAAAGTCCGTCGAAAAGTCAGCAGGACAAAGTCTGCCGTAAAGTCCACTCGTGTGTACGCGGCATTAGCCTCTCAGCCTCTGGTCTTCTGTGAGTTTGCAATTGCTGACTTCCACTAAAAGTACTAGTTCTATGGCTTTAGTATTGAGTCAATTTTGTTCTGGGAATGGGACAGGAAGTGTTTAGATCTTTTTAAGATATAAACATCCACTCTCCTATCCAGCACATCCCTAAAGGTGTGGAATGCCGCGTACACATGATCGGACATTCCGACAACAAAATCCATGGATTTTTTCCGACGGATGTTGGCTCAAACTTGTCTTGCATACACAAGGTCACACAAATCTTGTCGGAAATTCTGAACGTCAAGAAAGTGGTGACGTGCAACACATACGACGAGCCGAGAAAAAGGAAGTTCAATAGCCAGTGTGGGTCTTCTGCTTGATTCTGAGCATGCGTGGAATTGTGTACACACGATTGAAATTTACGACAACCGATTTTGTTGTCAGAAAATTTGAGATCCAGATCTCAAATTTTGTGTGATGGAAATTCCGATAGAAAATGTCCGATGGAGCCTACACACGGTCGGAATTTCTGACAACAAGCTCCCATTGAACATTTTCCGTCGGAAAATCCGACCGTGTGTACGGGGCAGAAGAGCTAAGTGCCTTGCAGGGTGCATGAGTGCCATATCCACCACCAGAGGCTCCTCAAAATTCTTAACCTTCTCACACTTAAAGGGAACAGCATAGCAAACCAAGTTCTGAAACCAATCCTTTTATCCGCCTGCTTACATTTATCACTAATGATTTCTTGAATTTCAACCATGAAGGGAAAACTCACCCCTTCTCATTTCATGTTTACAAAATACAATATCTCACAAAAGTGTGTACACACCTCACATTTTTGTAAAAATTTTATTATATCTTCAAATGTTATATATGTTTATGTAATACATTTTTTCAAATATTTTACTTCCGTCTGTCTAGTATGAGTTGATATACGGTATCATCAAAGTCCAATGTAGCTTCTCCCTTCCTATTTGCACAATGTAAAGTAGTGAATGTACAACTTGTATAACAGTGTAAATTTGCTGTCCCCTCAAAATAACTCAACACCCAGCCATTAATGTCTAAACTGTCTGGCAACAAAAGTGAGTACACCCCTAAGTAAAAAAATGTCCAAATGGGCCCAAAGTGTCAATATTTTGTGTGGCCACCATTATTTTCCAGCACTGCTTTAATCCTTTTGGGAATGGAGTTCACCAGAGCTTCACAGGTTGCCACTGAAGTCCTCTTCCACTCCTCCATGAAGACCTTACGGAGCTGGTGGATGTTAGAGACCTTGCGCTCCTCCACCTTCCGTTTGAGGATGCCCACAGATGCACAATAGGGTTTAGGTCTGAAGACATGCTTGGCCAGTCCATTACCTTTACCCTCAGTTTCTTTAGCAAAGGCAGTGGTCATCTTGGAGGTGTGTTTGGGGTCATTATAATGTTTGAACGCTGCCCTGCGGCCCAGTCGCTGGAAGGAGGGGATCATGCTCTGCTTCAGTATGTCACAGTGCATGTTGGCATTCATAGTTCCCTCAATGAACTGTAGCTCCCCAGTGCCGGCAGCATTCATGCAGCCCCAGATCTTGAACTTGACTGTAGGCAAGACACACTTGTCTTTGTACTCCTCACATGGTTGCCGCCACACACGGTTGACACCATCTGAACCAAATTCATTTATCTTAGTCTCATTAGACCACAGGACATGGTTCCAGTAATCAATGTCCTTAGTTTGCTTGTCTTCAGCAAACTATTTGCGGGCTTTCTTGTGCATCATCTTTAGAAGAAGCTTCCTTCTGGAATGACAGCCATGGAGACCAATTTGATGCAGTGTGCGGCGTATGGTCTGAGCACTGACAGGCTGACCCCCCATCCCTTCAACCTCTGCAGCAATGCTGGCAGCACTCATATGTCTATTTCCCAAAGACAACCTCTGGATATGACGCTGAGCTTGTGCACTCAACTTCTTTGGTTGACCACGGCAAGGCTTGTTCTGAGTGGAACCTTTCCTGTTAAACTGTCGTATGGTCTTGGACACCATGCTGCAGCTCAGTTTCAGGGTCTTGGCAATCTTCTTTTAGCATAGGCCATCTTTATGTAGAGTAACAATTCTTTTTTTCAGATCCACAGAGAGTTCTTTGCCAGGAGGTGCCATATTGAACTTCCATAGACCAGTATGAGAGAGTGCAAGCGACAGGGCTTTTTTTCTCAGAGAATAGGTGCAGGAACTCAACCATGCCCACCACACACACATGCCTGCCAAATGGCATCAAATAGTAGCTCTTCCCTCTGCATACAACCCCCTCCCTCCACTGCCCTCATCTTCCCCCTTCCACTGCCCTCATCTTCCCCCCATCCTTAAAAGCTCCACCATCTGTCATATGTCTTACCTTTGTTGAAATATTAAGCTGAAACACCTATCCGGCTGTAGTACCTCCCAGCATACTATACTATACTATACTACAGTCACTTGCAAGGGAGATCATGCAGTAGGAGCACCAACAACTGGTCTCCAGGGAAAAAATGGAGACCACAGAGGGTGCAGCCTACCACCCATCCTCTCCTGCCCATGACTGCACTGAACCCTGGGTACCTGTTCTGTATCTCCCTTGTCCCTGTCCGGCACTCATGGGATCTGCGCAGGAGATCTGACCTGTGGGAGCTACTGGAAGATAAGCTATCACTTCTAAATGCAGAAGCTGGACTTCAGTGTTACCAAGTGATAGTTGTAAGCAAGGAGCAGAAGACCTGAGCCAGAGGTGGTGGAACAGAGTTCCCCCTAGTTCCTGCTGAAAAAAAGCCCTGGCGAGTGATAACACCAAATTTAACACACCTGTTCCCCATTCACACCTGAGACCTTGTAACACTAACGAGTCACATGACACCGGGGAGGGAATATGGCTAATTGGGCCCAATTTGGACATTTTCACCTAGGGGTATACTAACTTTTGTTGCCAGCAGTTTCAACATTAATGGCTATGTGTTGAGTTATTTTGAGAGAACAGCAAATTTACACTGTTATAAAAGCTGTACACTCACTAATTTACATTGTAGCAAAGTGTAATTTCTTCAGTTTTGTCACATGAAAAGATATAATAAATTATTTACAAAAATGTGAGAAGTGTACTCACTTTTGTGAGATACTGTACTTTCGCTACTTCTTCTGTGGCTCTTCTGCGACATCCTCCCAAAGGAGAGCCTGCCAGTTCTCTTTAATGAAGGGTTGGACTAAAGCAAAGTCAAAACGTCAAATTGGCTCTTCTCCGAGGAAGTTGCATCGGATGATGAAGGCTCACGGACTTCCGGATTCACCTGTGTGGCCGGAGACAATTGAGGTGATAGGGAGCGTGAGGTGGACAGGACTGGTGAAGTGAAGTCATATGCAAAGCCAATTGTTGACTCATTCACATACAAAGCATACATTGCTTCATTCATATGCATGATTTTTGAAATTACATTAACATGTTAACACTAATATTCACTTGATTGGGTTTACAAATACTTTAAGTATTTGCTTTAAACATCAACAAAATGAATTGGAAATGAACATTTTAAACGGTAGAGAAAAGATAGTTGGCTTAATTTACAAACTTTAATGCAAAAAAATAAGTATCATTATTCTAGCTATGTAATTGTGTTATGCAGAGGTCTCAAATGATCAGACAAACAGCCAAGAGCAAATTAATGTTTACTGGATGAATGCAGGTTAAACTGACAATGCAATGGAATTGTAAAAGTGTGTGCAATAAGTATAGAATGAGTTTAAAAGAGAAGTATGGGGGGGTTCCTCATCATACTTACCTAGGTGGATGCAGCATCGGACCGATGCTGCATCTGTCCCCCGGTGTCTCTGCACTGAGAACCGAGCGATCGAACGACCACCGATGGCTCAGTCCTCTCGGCTTGCAGAGAGCTGCTGCCTGTGAGCCAGCAGCTGTCCATTCTGCCCCCCACCCCACGCTTTTCAGACTGCTCTCTGCTGAAAACGGGTCTCAGGAGTGCAAAACGAATTGCACTCCTGTGACCCATAGGAGAAGCCCAGCCAAACAAACTCAATCCTTTAACAGGCAATACAACTATAGCAGTAACACAATCGCCTAGGGTTAGCTTCCCACAAAGGCTGCTGGGTGGCAGCAAAGTACAAGACAACAAATTTCCATAGAAAGTATAAAGGACAATATTCTGTAAATGTAGTGCTTACCTCCAAAGGTGCAACTTGATGTGTCGAGTCCCCTTTTCTTGTGTTCATTACTCTGCAAACAGCTCTGTACTCACTGACACTACAGACTGGGCTGAGAAATTAGATGCAGACACCTGTGCATATGCACCAGAAACTGAAACAGACCCATTTAGATAAAAGCAAAATACAGTGTATATTACAATTGGTGTATGTAAGGTTATACAGGGATATTTTAGCAAGGAAAGGGTATACTGAAATGATTCACCATCAAAAGTTATAATTAAGATGCTATAAATAGTAAGTACCTAATAGTCCACCTCTAATAGTCCACCTCTTTCTTTGACCTACACAGGGTGACCTAACTAAGGGGAGGACCTATGGGTGGTTGCCACAGCAACAGTCAGTAATCAGTAGTACACACGTGCTATAACTTCCCCTTCTCTCTCGATAGCTCACTGGGGTCGAAAACCTTGTGTTGGAGTGCTTTAAGTAGTGTCCCTTTAAGAGTTGGTTCATTCAAAGGTAAAGTGTTCCTAGCTGGCAAATTTGTCCCTCTGCCAGTAACTGCAGTGTATGGTTGGCCAGTGAATGCTCACCAGTCCTGTGTAAGCAGAGACTTTCTGTCCAAGTGCCAGGCAAAAGGGCATCCCTCTTTCCCTTTGGTAGTATCTTCAGTGTGTGGCCCTTTCCTGCACAGCAGGCTCCCCACAGTGCAGGTTGCTCTCCAAAGCACCAGGACTGCATCCGCTCTGCTTCCTCTGCTCTCAGATAGAGATTTTCTGCTCACTGTCCTCGCTGCACTCAGGTGGGTCACAGTCTCTCTCCGCCCTGGTCTCCTCACAGAAAAGATCCTTTAGCCAGGAAAAAATACTCCAGTACTTCCCCTTAAATGTCAGTGTCCAATGTCTTGGAAATTGTAGTTTGCTAGCCAACCTGTGGTGAAAGCTCAGTATCTCAGCAAACTACAGTCCCCGAAATCCTCTACGATTTTCCTTTATGATTTGCATTCCATGATCCTCAGGCTCCCTTTAGTAGATGAAGGGTGGAATTATTATTTGCTGTAAAAGTTCTACAATAAGAGTCTCTGTTATGACTGTGCCTGTGTAGAAATCTTTTGTGAGTACACACAAAATGGCAGCAGCAGACAGTAAAACTGCTGCTCCTTTACAGCCAGTTAAGTACTGGGCTACATATAGTAAACAGTATAGTACAGTTACCCAGAATGGAATGTACAGTAAAAGCACTAAAACATAAAAAGTGCAATTTGGTCTGGTACATATGCAGTTACTTGTGTTTGATCC
The DNA here is from genome assembly GCA_037952925.1 of Lithobates clamitans. Taxonomy (NCBI): domain Eukaryota; kingdom Metazoa; phylum Chordata; class Amphibia; order Anura; family Ranidae; genus Lithobates; species Lithobates clamitans. Next base: position 683,965 of record JBBGZY010000835.1, read on the forward strand.
CTAGTGGTAAAGTCTCACTCTCAGTCTGAGCACACTGCTCTCAATAGTGACTGGGACATAAGTAGAAATTGTATGCTTATGTGCTCTCAGCCAGCTATCTGATTGCCAGCAACCACAATAATATGATTGTAAAGTCAGATGCTTTTTTATCTTAATGCATTCTATGCTTTAAGATTAAAAAAACATTCTGTGTGCAGCAGCAGCCCCCCTCAGCCCCTCTAATACTTACCTGAGCCCCATCTAGATCCAGCAATGTTGCAGGAGTGTCTCGGCTGCCCAGGACTTCCCTCCTCATTAGCTGAGACAGTGCCATTGGCTCCCGCAGCTGTCAATCAAAGTCAGTCAGCCAATGAGGAGAGAAAGGGGAGAGGCCGGTCCGCGGCTCCATGTCTGAATGGACACATAGAGCTGTGTTTAAGCTCAGGTGCCTCCATAGCAAGCTGCTTGCTGTGGGGGCACTCAACAGGAGAGAGGGTCCAGGAGTACCAAAGAGGGAACCGAGAAGATAAGGATCTGTGCTGCTCTGTGCAAAACCACTTTACAGAGCAGATAAGTATAACATGTTTATCATTTTTATAGAAACAAAAAACAAGACTTTACAATCACTTTAAGCTCCTTGTCTCTTAGGATGCATATTAATTGCTATCCCATCAGTTGTGGTCTTACAGAGCACCAAAGAGTGGAAAAAAAATGGAATTTATCTCACCTGGGCATGTCCAGGGGTTTTGGAGATTGTGGGATCCCACTGTAGTGTGAGAAAAGGAATTATAGGGGCCTGCACCCAAGCTGAATAAGGTGGATAAAGACAGATAGATAGACAAGTTAATTTTCTGTACAGTGACTTAGTGGATAGCACTTCTGCTATTGAACACTGAGTTCCTTGTTTAAATCTTTGCTAGAACATTGTCTACATGGAGTTTTCATGTTCTCCTTGTGCTTGAATGAGTTTCCTTTAGGTACTCTGGTTTTCTCTTTTGCTCCAAAGGCATAATGGTAAGTTAATTTGCTCCTGCCCTATTGGCCCTAGTATGTGAGAGTATGCATGTGAGATAGAGACCTCATAGTTTAAGTGCCTTGAGGGCACTGATACGACTAGTAAAATATTTAAAGTGCATTGTTAAAATTGTCAGTAATATACAAACTCCTGTAATTCATAAATAAATCAGAATTGACGCTTCTTAAAATAAAGGTCACTTTTTGAAAATCCTGGTTTGCTAGTTTTGTAAATTGTGCCTAAAGTCCCAGCTCGAGACCATAGCCCTTGTTGGGGTTACAGCTCGGAGACAGATGTCTCAGTACACCAATCACAGCATTACATTTATACCAATACATTAGCTTTCAGCAGAAGATTTTGGCAAGTTCAGAGCTCCTAACACAAAGAACAATTGCAAAGCTGACCCAAGCAAACTATTTTCATTACCAGGAATTGTGCCTGCTTACAGCACTGCATAAGCTGTATGTAGCATCAGCTACATATCGTATACAGCACTGTTTTCCTAGAGCCTATGGGGACTTTCTGTACCATTCCTGGAACAAAACAAAGCTAGGCTGAGTGCTGCCCAGCCGTTCACAGGAAGTCTTTTTAGAATGAATACATAGCTTCCTCCGATTGGCTGAGGTGGAGATCACAATGCCATCCATTCTCCTCAGCAAATCAGAGCAAGGCTTATATTCATAATGCAAAGCTTCCTGTAAAAGACTGAGTAGTGCTCAGCCTGGGTCGATTTTGTTCTGGGAACGTGACAGGAAGTTCTTGTATCGCTATTGGAACACAGCACTGCATACTGTATGTAACTGATGCAGTTGATTCAGCACTAACATCTCTTAGTAATGGAAATAATTAGTTTGGTCCAGCTTGACCCAAACAAAATATTTAAAATGAAATGAAACCTGTAGTTAGGTTTTAATATTTCTGCATTAGTAAGTTCTGTACTGAAGCTCAGCCCCTCCTCTGCAAAAGATTTTTGCAACAGATTTTACTGTTTTACAGTTATGTTTCCATAAGCTAAAGCATGTGTTTAGACTGTGTGAAAAAAATATGTATGAGGTTAATAAAGAAAATCTTTTTCACATATATCAATTCTCTTTCTATAGTAATGCTGACGTAGCCTAGCCCCTTTTACTTGCAATGGCTGCCCAGACCCAGCCTCTGTTTAGCGCCTTCCTGTGTAATGGAAGATTTAAGCCTGACACACACATGTCAGGTACCTTTCCAAGCCAAGTGCCTCCATCAACCTGGTGAGTCAGCTTTGAATCTTCTCAATTGTATGCCCTGTTTCAGTCCCACTTACCTCCCTCTTCCAGATGGGAATTTAACAAACACTTTTTTGTCTATTCCCAGTTAAATCTGTAGCTTAATTTTGCCTTTCTGTTTCTGCCACACATACTTTGTTCTCATAACTCCTAGCTGTTAACCACACATGGACTTGCCCCATACACACGAGCGGAATGTCCGACAGAAAAAGTCCGACGGGAACTTTTCATCGTATATTCCGATCGTGTGTATGCCTCATCGGACTTTTCACGTCGAAAATTCTGACTGACCTATAAAGAGAACAGGTTCTAAATATTTCCGATGGAACCAATTCCTATCGGGAAAACCGCTCGTCTGTATGCTGTTCCGACGTACCAAAAACGGCGCATGCTCTGAAGCAAGTACGAGACGGAAGCAATTGGCTACTGGCTATTGAACTTCCTTTTTCTAGTCCCATCTTACGTGTTGTACATCACTGCATTCTTGACGGTCGGAATTTGGTGTAATTGTGTGTACATAAGACAGTTTCAGCGGAATTCCGTCAGAACTCCGTCGAGAAAACCTTCAGAGTTTATTCCGACGGGAAAACCGGTCGTGTGTACAGGGCATAATTCTGCACCTTTTTTTTTCTTTTTTTTTTTTTTGCCTCTGCTCCAGTGTTCCTTCATTTAAGCTGCAGCTCACTCACATGTTGGTTCCATACAGTTATGAATAGAACCTACATTGCAAGAATATCATATTGTTTATGGATTGTTTGAAGTGGTTTTTGTACTTCTAATTTGAGGTGTATTTGTGTTTGTTTTTATTATTATTATTGTTATTACTGCTTCTATTTATTTATTTTTGTTGTATTGCTGCTTTAACAGGAACGTGGACACATTCAGTTTCTCTTCTTTTCTTTTTTTTGTTTTTTTTTGTGTTGCCCTGAAGCCCTAAAAAGAACATGTCTTCATTCTTCATCTTGGTTTTTATACTTCTTCTTTTTGTACTTTTATATTTTTATATATTTATAGCTTTAAGCCCTGGTGAAGGGGGAGTGCTGAGCCCATGAAACATGTTAACTGTTACAAAATAAAAATCTTTAAAAAAAAGTCTGTATAAACTGTGTGGCATCCTTTTAAAACTTCAACATACTCCTCTGGGGGTCCAGCAAGACCTCACAGTTGCTGGTGAGCAGCCTGTAGGACTACAAACCACCCATTGCATTAAAACACATCCGCGTAAGATTCAGCACTCCTACATCACAAAGATTAAAGGAATCCTTTAATGATGAGATATGGAAGCTGCAATTGCTGACCTCTCCTAAAAATACTAGTTCTTTGGCTTTAGTATTGATCCACTGGCTTTAATACTTTCTCAGTTACTGACCCAAAACATGTATTCTTTTGACTTTCCTGATCAGTATGCTTGTTCTGTGTGAGTGGCAGTAACATCCAGACTCTGAAAGTTCTGCTATTATATCATAGTGTATGGTTTGTTTTAACCTGTTGGTTTGCATGGACTATTCAATGCTTAGCAAGCTGGCCACATATTATTTCATTCTTAATTATGTTTAAATAAAATGTTGACACGTTTTTCTTAGTGCATCTTATCACAGCAGAAAGCAATAAAGCAGCATTTTTTTATGTTTAACAAACACAGCACAGCACAGCATGCCTTGAACATCATGATTGCAGGATTGTATGTGTATGAATTGCTAGATAAGTTAAAGAACCAAGTACCATAGCTATTTATCCCTGTTTTTGCTAATATCTTTTAATAAATCAGGTCAATTAGCTAATACATTTAAAGTAATTTCTCAGAGAATTCTGATCAATTTTTTTTTTCTTCAGAATTCTGAGATACAATTCTGACATTTCAGCCCATAACCACAAGAGCTTTTTTTCTTCACCAAGACTCTTCCAAAATATGAAAAGAAAGTCATTTTAAAATGTTACTGTTTCCTATTTCACTGCCTTAACCCCCTCTATGTGCAACTGATGTTTAGAGAGGTTGCCCATGAAATGACACCAATAATATTTATCTACAGGCTCAAGACCATTTTCATAAATTGAACTGCTGAGCTGGATACAATATAATATGACATGCAAATAAATGATAAGGTGAGGGGTGGGGTTACTGTTATTACAAACCTTTGGTAAAATATAAGGGTTTTGGATGGAAAGCACAAAAAATCTATTTCTCATTAGTCTTGAAAGCACAAAGGGCACCACTGACTAAAGCAGCTTACTAAGCTTAATAATCATGCTCTGGTTTTGGCAGTGTATACAGGAAAATCACTCAGTTGTGAGAATGCATAATATAATGTTACTTTTACAGAGTAACAACAGTACCCTCTTGGCATAATATTAATAACTATATCCTTTGTTAGTTTTTACTAATAGGGGTCTGGTATGGATTTTGGTGGGGACTTGGGATAAGCCTAACACCCCCTGGTTCGGTTCGCACCGGAACCTGCGAAAGGACCGAAAATTCGCACGAACGTTAGAACCCCATTGACGTCCATGGGACTCGAACGTTCGAAATCAAAAGTGCTAATTTTAAAGGCTAATTGTCATGGTATTGTCCTAAAAAGGGTATATACTCTGAACAGCAGTATACAGGCGGTGCAAACAAGACAGGGACTGTAGGTTTGTTGTTAAGTAGAATCTGTTTGTAATTTTGAACGGGTACATTTTTAACGTGTTTAGCTCCAGCTAAAAAATCTTTTTTAAGCATTTTGGAAAACATAGGGAAGGGTTATCACCCCTGTGATATTTGTTTTGCTGTCTGTGCTCCTCTTCAGAAGATTAAACCTCACTTTTTGTCCCAATGACAAATGTTTTTTGAAAATTTGGGTTTTTTTGTGAAACAAGGATTGGTGATAAAGCATCAGTGGAAAGGAGAAATGTTTTTCCCATATTAACTCTTACAGGAGAGAATTTCCCTTCCTATGGGTAGATTTCATCTCACTTCCTGTTGTCTCCTTCCGTTTGCAAGTAGGAGTCATTTGTAAGTTGGATGTTTGAAAGTAGGGGCCTGCCCTAAATACTCAGCAGAAATTTGGGCCTTAGGTGTTGTTGTGGCCACAACACTGTAAGCCCTCACAGGGCCCTGCTGTGAAATATTAGATCAAGAATTGTAATTACATGCCCCTGTTGAACAGGGGCAGAAAAATTGGGCCTTTGGTGGTGGTGGTGCTGGTGCCACAACACTGTAAGTCCTCACTCGCTCTTGGTGGGCGCAGAAACGGGCCCTGCTGTGAAATATTAGATCAAGAATTGTAATTACATGCCCCTGTTGAACAGGGGCAGAAAAATTGTGCCTTTGGTGGTGGTGCTCTTGCCACAACACTGTAAGTCCTCACTCGCTCTTGGTGGGCACAGAAATGGGCTCTACTGTGAAATATTAGATCAAGAATTGTAATTACATGCCCCTGTTGAACAGGGGCAGAAAAATTGGGCCTTTGGTGGTGGTGGTGGTGCTGGTGCCACAACACTATAAGTCCTCACTCGCTCTTGGTGGGCGCAGAAACGGGCCCTGCTGTGAAATATTAGATCAAGAATTGTAATTACATGCCCCTGTTGAATGGGGGCTGAAAAATTGGGCCTTTGGTGGTGCTGGTGCCACAACATTGTAAGTCCTCACTCGCTCTTGGTGGGCGCAGAAACGGGCCCTGCTGTGAAATATTAGATCAAGAATTGTAATTACATGCACCTGTTGAACAGGGGCTGAAAAATTGGGCCTTAGGCACTGGTGCTGGTGCCACAACACTGCAACCCCTCACAGATACTCTAGTTGGAACGCAGGAACGAGCCCTGCTGCAAAGTATTGCATCAAAAATTGTAATTACACGCCCCTGTTAAACAGGGGCTGAAAAATTGGCCTTAGACACTGGTGGTGGCGCCCAGAACCAAAAATGTTCTTACAAGCTATCAGTATGATCATTGAGGAGGAAGAGGATAATTACTCAGGATAGTCACTCAGCATCAGCATAGGCAGTCTTTGAAGGGATCTGAGATTTCAAAAAAAATTATTCGGTTACATCAGCATCAGGTGCTTGGTAGCTGGTGGTGATCCAAGACTGATTCATTTTTATGAAGGTCAGTTGATCGACCGAGTCGGTGGACAGATGCACCCTGTGATTGGTTACAAAGCCTCCAGCAGCACTGAATGTGCGTTCCGAAAGAACGCTGGATGCAGGACAGGCCAGTAGCTCAATTGCATACTGTGCAAGCTCTGGCCAGTGATCCATCCTCAAGACCCAGTAACCCAGAGGATTTTCGGTGGGAAAGTTGTCCAAGTCAGATCTTGCCCCTAGGTATTCCTGCACCATATAAAAAAGACGCTGGCGATGGTTGCTGGAACCGATCATACCTTGGGGCTGCGGACTAAAAAATTGTCTGAACGCATCGGTCAGATGGCCACCTTCTCCACCGCTCCTTCTTTGACTGACTGAAGCCTCAGCAACACGTTGTCCAGAAACAGGAGTTTGTAACCTCCCAGTTTCTGGGAACGCGTTGCACAGACCTTTCTGCAAGGGCCTCCCGAAGATGTTTCATCCTCTGCTCCCTCTGCGACGGCAAGATAAGGTCCGCAACCTTACCCTTGTAACGTGGATCAAGGAGGGTTGCCAGCCAGTATCGGTCCTTCTCCTTGATACCACGAATACAAGGATCCTTACGCAGGCTTTGCAGGATCAGGGAGGCCATGCAGCGTAGGTTTGCTGAGGCATTCGGTCCGGAGTCCTCTCGGTCACTAAGGACGACATGGTCCGCAGCCACCTCCTCCCAGCCACGTACAAGTCCATGTGTTACTTGGGACTCATCCCTTAAAGACTGCTGCTGATGCTGAGTGCCAGGCTCCACCTCCATACTGACACAATCTTCCTCCTCCTCCTCCTCCTCGTCCTCTTCCTGTGTGATCGGCGGGCACGCAGGAACACTGTCTGGATAAAGGGGGCCTTGAGAGCTAAGGAAGTCCTCCTCTTCCTGCCTCTGTTCTGCCTCAAGTGCCCTGTCTATTATTCCATGCAGCGTGTGCTCCAACAGGTGGACAAGGGGGACAGTGTCACTGATGCATGCACTGTCAGTGCTCACCATCCTCGTGGCCTCCTCAAATGGTGACAGGACAGTGCATGCATCCCTGATCATGGCCCACTGGCGTGGGGAAAAAAAACAAGCTCCCCTGACCCTGTCCTGGTGCCATAGTCGCACAGGTACTCATTGATGGCCCTCTGCTGCGTGTGCAGCCACTGCAGCACGGCCAACATTGAGTTCCACCTGGTGGGCATGTCACAGATTAGGCGGTTCTTGGGCATGTTAAACTCCTTTTGGAGGTCCGCCAGCCGAGCACTGGCATTATATGACCAGAAGAAATGCACACAGACTTTCCTGGCCTGCCTCAGGACATCCTGTAAGCCTGGGTACCTGCCCAAGAACCGCTGCACCACCAAGTTAAGGATGTGAGCCAAACAGGGCACATGGGTCATTTGTCCCTGTCGGAGGGCAGAGAGGAGGTTGATGCCATTGTCGCAAACCACCATTCCTGCCTTAAGTTGGCGTGGCGTCAACCACCTCTGAACCTGCCCCTGCAGAGCTGACAGAACCTCTGCCCCAGTGTGGCTCCCGTCCCCCAAGCACACCAGCTCAAGCACCGCATGGCATCTTTTGGCCTGAGTACTTGCGTAGCCCCTTGAACGCCTACAGAGCACCGCTGGTTCCAAGGACAAAGCACAGGAAGAGGCCATGGAGGAAGAAGAAGAGGAGGGGGTGGAGGAGAGAGGTGTGTCACAATCATTAGTAGTGGCATTTTGGAGGCGTGGTGGCGGAACAACCTCCAACACTACTGCACCTTGTCCTGCATCCTTTCAAGCTGCCAGCAGAGTCACCCAATGCACGGTGAAACTTAGGTAACGTCCCTGTCCATGCCTGCTGGACCATGAGTCAGCGGTAATATGCACCTTACCGCTGACCGCTCTGTCTAGCGAGGCATGGACATTGCCTTCCACATGCCGGTAGAGAGCCGGAATCGCTTTCCGTGAGAAAAAGTGGCGTTTGGGTACCTGCCACTGAGGAACCACACATTCCACAAACTCACGGAAGGGGGCAGAGTCTACCAACTGAAAAGGCAGCAGTTGAAGTGCTAGCAATTTTGCCAAGCTAGCATTCAACCGCTGGGCATGTGGATGGCTGGGAGCGAACTTCTTTCGGCAGTGCAGCAGCTGGGGCAGGGAAATTTGCCTGGTACAATCTGACGTTGGTGTACCGAAAGCAGATTGCCCACAAGTACTTGGCTGTGACACACCTAATTCTACACCTTCATTCCTCTCAGTGCAGGTCTCAGAGAGGACTGAAGGTCAAGGAGAGGTCCTCTTTGTTCTTTGGTGTGGGTCTTTTAAATACGCTTGCCAACGAACTGCATGGCAGGTCAACATATGTCTGGTCAAGCATGTGGTGCCCAAGCAGGAGATGTTTTGGCCACGCGAGATACGCTTGAGACATACCGTATGTTGCAAATAGCAGCAGTGCGATCTGATGCACTCATCTCAAAAAAGGCCCACACCAAAGAACTTTTTGAATAATGCGCAGAGACTGCAGCGCCCTGCACATGCGGAGCTTTGGGGTGTGATGCAGTCAGTGTGCTTCCCTTAAGCTGGCCCCTGGAGGGCATCCTGCCTCGTTGGTGATGTGCCACCTCCTTCTCCTCCTCCTCCTCTCTCCTATCAGGCACCCACGTTGAGTCAGTGACCTCATCATCCCCTCCCTTCCACATCACTGGAGCAAACCTGGCAGTATTCTGCAGCAGGGGGAGCATGACTGCCAGATTGCTGTCCTTCTTGGGCACCCCCTCTGTCCGTGCTCACGTTACTGCCTTCATCTAGCTCAGTATCATCATCAGAGCCTTTCAAACGCTGGGCATCCTCCTGGAGCATGTACCCAACACTGTGGACAAACAGTTCGAGGGACTCCTCAGGAGGACATGGTGGGGCTAGGGAAGGAGTCACTGATGACATTGAGCCGAGGGAAGAGGCCGCTGCTTTGCCAGACAAAGTACCCTGAGCATGGGTGAGAGAGGATGAGGAGGACCATGCGGAAGACTTGGTTATCCACTCGACCAAGTCTTCCGCATGTTGCGGCTCAACACGGCCAGCTGCCGAAAAAAAGGCCAAGCATGTCCCACGGTCACGTGCTGATGAGGATGTACCATCTCTACGACCAGCACTGTTGCCTATAGACACAGAGCCTGCTTGCCCTCTTTTATTGGCTTGTGACTGTCTGCCTCTCCTTGTTGGCCTTCCAGACATACTAATGGCCTGTAGCTGCACTAAGCTGGGATATATATATGTACTGATACTGAAGCTAGCAAAATCAACTGCCTGCCTGTAGTATGAGAACACCACCAACCTTCTACAGGTAGCTTTAGCTGAACACTGTGCAGAGCTTGCAAAAAACTAACTTGTAGCTTATTTAGCTGCCTGCGGTAGTGATAGGATCAGGAAAACATCACCAACCTTCTACAGGTAGTTTTAGGTGAACACTGTGCAGAGCTCGCCAAAAAATAACTTGTAGCTTATTTAGCTGCCTGCGGTAGTGATAGGATCAGGAAGACACCACCAACCTTCTACATGTAGCTTTAGGTGAACACTGTGCAGAGCTCGCACTACACTAACTTGTAACTTATTTAGCTGCCTGTGGTAGTGATAGGATCAGGAAAACACCACCAACCTTCTACAGGTAGCTTTAGGTGAACACTGTGCAGAGCTCGCCAAAAAATAACTTGTAGCTTATTTAGCTGCCTGCGGTAGTGATAGGATCAGGAAAACACCACCAACCTTCTACAGGTAGCTTTAGCTGAACACTGTGCAGAGCTCGCAAAAAAAATAACTTGTAGGTTTAGCTGAACACTGTGAGGAGGATGCACTACACTAACTTGTAGCTTTAGCTGAACACTGTGCAGAGGTCGCACTACACTAACTTGTAGTTTTAGCTGAACACTGTGAGGAGGACGCACTACACTAACTTGTAGCTTTAGCTGAACACTGCGCAGAGGTCACACTACACTAACTTGTAGTCTTAGCTGAACGCTGTGAGGAGAACGCACTAAACTAACTTGTAGCTTTAGCTGAACACTGTGCAGAGATCGCCCTACACTAACTTGTAGTTTTCGCTGAACACTGTGAGGAGGACACACTACACCAACTTGTAGCTTTAGCTGAACTCTGTGAGGAGGACGCACTACCCTAACTTGTAGCTTTAGCTGAACACTGTGCAGAGGTCACACTAAACTAACTTGTAGCTTTAGCTGAATACTGTGAGGAGGACGCACTACACTAAATTGTAGCTTTAGCTGAACACTGTGCAGAGGTCTCACTACACTAACTTGTAGTTTTAGCCGAACACTGTGAGGAGGACGCACTACACTAACTTGTAGCTTTAGCTGAACACTGTGCAGAGGTCGCACTACACTAACTTGTAGTTTTAGCTGAACACTGTGAGGAGGACGCACTACCCTAAATTGCAGCTTTAGCTGAAAACTGTGCAGAGGTCACACTAAACTAACTTGTAGCTTTAGCTGAACACTGTGAGGAGGATGCACTACCCTAACTTGTATCTTTAGCTGAAAACTGTGCACTACACTAACTTGTAGTTTTAGCTGAACACTGTGCAGAGGTCACACTACACTAACTTGTAATTTTAGCTGAACACTGTGAGGAGGACGCACTACCCTAACTTGCAGCTTTAGCTGAACACTGTGCAGAGGTCACACTAAACTAACTTGTAGCTTTAGCTGAACACTGTGAGGAGGATGCACTACCCTAACTTGTAGCTTTAGCTGAACACTGTGCACTACACTAACTTGTAGCTTTAGCTGAACACTGTGCAGAGGTCGCACTACACTAACTTGTAGCTTTAGCTGAACACTGTGAGGAGGACGCACTACACTAACTTGTAGCTTTAGCTGAACACTGTGCAGAGGTCTCACTACACTAACTTGTAGTTTTAGCTGAACACTGTGAGGAGAACGCACTACACTAACTTGTAGCTTTAGCTGAACACTGTGTAGAGGTCGCACTACACTAACTTGTAGTTTTAGCTGAACACTGTGAGGAGGACGCTGCTCCCATCTGTACTCTCTATATTGCCTGTGTGTGTGCTATCTTAGTAGCCTAGTTCATTACACCATCCACCTAAAAAAGATTATATATTATATGTGAACAACAACTTAATCCAAACGCTTTAAATCATATAAAAGTCCAGTGACATTTGTCACATAATAATAAACTTTTCTTCATATGTGTTACAAATCATCCGTTGTAGTTGCCGTGAACGGCGTGCTCTTGTGTGTTGTATCAGGTTAAACGTGACTTAGTGTTTCACCACCACCTGTGAGATTTGCCACTCACCAGATAAATCTTTAAAATGCACCTTTGGTTCATTAACCGGGATAACCACTCCACTCAAAGGAAATTTCCTCCAATATCTACACCAGGTCCTCAATTGTTCCTCATGCAAACGGATGAAAAAACAATCATCGCGCAATACCGTTTAAAACCTTTAATCCATACTTAAAAAACACATTGCACTTACATGTTCAAGTGCCATTAGGCCGGCACTGAGCTTTTCCCGCAGTTAAGGACGAGTGGGCACTGCAGCCCGGTACGTCTGGTATGTGCTAGGTAGTCTCCGTTGCCGCTTAACCTTCCCCCTTGTTTATGTTCGCGTCCTCTTCAAACCCCGTGCGTTCCCGATCACGTGGGTATAGTAATCTCCCAGCAGCCTCAGGAGGCTGCTGGGAGATTACTATACCCACGTGATCGGGAACGCACGGGGTTTGAAGAGGACGCGAACATAAACAAGGGGGAAGGTTAAGCGGCAACGGAGACTACCTAGCACATACCAGACGTACCGGGCTGCAGTGCCCACTAGTCCTTAACTGCGGGAAAAGCTCAGTGCCGGCCTAATGGCACTTGAACATGTAAGTGCAATGTGTTTTTTAAGTATGGATTAAAGGTTTTAAACGGTATTGCGCGATGATTGTTTTTTCATCCGTTTGCATGAGGAACAATTGAGGACCTGGTGTAGATATTGGAGGAAATTTCCTTTGAGTGGAGTGGTTATCCCGGTTAATGAACCAAAGGTGCATTTTAAAGATTTATCTGGTGAGTGGCAAATCTCACAGGTGGTGGTGAAACACTAAGTCACGTTTAACCTGATACAACACACAAGAGCACGCCGTTCACGGCAACTACAACGGATGATTTGTAACACATATGAAGAAAAGTTTATTATTATGTGACAAATGTCACTGGACTTTTATATGATTTAAAGCGTTTGGATTAAGTTGTTGTTCACATATAATATATAATCTTTTTTAGGTGGATGGTGTAATGAACTAGGCTACTAAGATAGCACACACACAGGCAATATAGAGAGTACAGATGGGAGCAGCGCATCCATTCACATAGCACTTTAATTTAATTAAATTTTTTTCTGAAAAAAAAATTTTTTTGGATGCAGCAGCTATAAATATCACTTACAATCATTCTGGATAAGATAGGTTTTGCGCCAGTGACACACACATTCTCAAACTGTGAGGAGGACACACTACCCTAACTTGCAGCTTTAGCTGAACACTGTGCAGAGGTCACACTAAACTAACTTGTAGCTTTAGCTGAACACTGTGAGGAGGATGCACTACCCTAACTTGTAGCTTTAGCTGAACACTGTGCAGAGGTCACACTAAACTAACTTGTAGCTTTAACTGAACACTGTGAGGAGGACGCACTTCACTAAATGTAAATAGTCTAGCTGCCTGACTGTGTTACTAATAGGATCAAAAGAACACCAGCAATTTTCTTCAGGTAGCTGTAAATACTGTAACAAGACAAGCCTGCCTGTCAGTAGGAAGATAACAGGAACGGATCTAGCTAAACTGAATACAGTGTATATATATATATATATATATATATATATATATATATATATATATACACAACACCTGGGATGCATATATATACACAATACACTGTAAGTACAGCTAACTCACTGACTGTCCTGCCTAATCTAGCTAACTCAAATGAAATGACACTGTCTCTCTCTCTCTCTAAGCACGCCGGAACACATTACACAGGGCCTCTGTGCAGGCGGCCTTATATAGTGTGGGGCGTGTTCTAAACCCCCTGAGCCATAATTGGAAAAGCCACCCTGGCTTTGGCCAATTACAGCTCTCTCTACCGACGGCGCTGTGATTGGCCAAGCATGCAGGTCATAGTGCATGCTTGGCCAATCATCAGCCAGCAATGCACTGCAATGCCACAGTGAATTATGGGCCATGCCCATATCGTTCGCAATTCGACGAACCATCGAACAGCCGATGTTCGAGTCGAACATGGGTTCGACTTGAACATGAAGCTCATCCCTAGTGGGGACCCCATGGTGTTTTTCTTTTTTCGTTTTTGCATGGGGTCCCCCCAAAATCCGTACCAGACTCAAAGGGCCTGGTATGGATCTGGGGGGGACCCCACAACATTTTTTTTCTTTTATTAAGTTTGGCATGATGTTTCATCCATACCAGAAGCAAAGGAATTGTTTCGGATCCCGTTCAATGAAGTCGCATGGAAGTCGGACATGATGCCATAGGGCAAAGTCGAATCGGAAGTTGCGCCACTTCCATGTTGGATCAGTGTGAACACAGTCTAACCCATGAGTGGTTAATTTGCTAGAGATGGCATGCCCACTGATTCTTTCTAAATCTGTGTTGTGTTTACTGGTTTTAATGGGTATTAACCTCAATACATTCTGAATCACTGACCAGTAGTAATAAACTGAACATTACCAAGGTTTGGCAAACGTTCAATGAGCACTATCGAAGTTCCAAACCCCATTGAAATCAATGGGAGCTGAAAGTTAGTTTTAAGTAATGACCATAAAAGTCAAGGGATTGACAAAAACAAGTAATGGGGTTTGGCATTGATCTGGGCGGGCTTGTACCAAAGAAAAATGTTTTTATCATCCAATTGGGAGAGACCTTTTTGTAGGGTCTCAAATGGAAACATTTGAATGGGGATGCCTTAAAGCTGTTTGTTGGATTACAGAATGTTATGACTCTCGGGGATAGTATCAGTGACAACATATTCATGCATCATATAAATTGCATGACTATTAATTTACTATACTTTTACATATCTTTTGGCTTATATAAAGTAGCAGCACCCCAATATGATTGATTTGCCCCTCAATAGAAGTTTGTAATAGGTCGGTTTGGCCAAAAAAATGATTTTTTAAGTAAAAATTGAGACTTGAAAACAGAAAACAGAAAGCAATACAGACAAAAACTATTGTAAGGTATACACTTTATAACAAAAAAGTAAACCTATCAATGGAATATAAATTGCCAAACAGGAGCAAAACAAGCCTCAGAGCATAGCTTGCTGTGATCTCCTATTTAGTAACACATTGCATTATGTGCCAACCGCAAACCAAATTCCACAAATTCACGTTACAGAGATGAGGCAGTTGTTATGACCAGTACCAGGAAAAGATCATCTAGACCACAGGTCAAACATTCCAAATCCCCCCCCCCTGCACCCCAAGATGTATGAGCATTATGGGTCAGCAAAATCTCCTCCCCACCATAAAAAAACAAACAAACACTAATCTGCATGCTTACTCCCTAAGCATAAATTCCCACTCCACCCAATATAAATCCACCCCCCTGCTAAAAACCCCTTCCTGGCATTAATCCTTGCCCCCACCCCCCCAAACCCCCAAGCTCAAATCATCTCATTCCCCATATGCTCTCAGCACAAATGAGACTATTAATGAGACAATTGAAAGATCCCATCAAGTATTCGGGAGAGGTGCCTTGTAACACAAGACTAGGTTGGGTAATTTGCAGACCCCCTTTCAGATTTATGTCTGGTGAGGACATTGTAATGAATTCAGGGTTTCATTATGGGCTCACCCATATGTATTTGAGGAGAGAGGATCTTATCATACAAATGATTGGGTGGCACCTCAATAGGTAAGATTTGAAATACATACAGAAAACGAGGGAGAATGTCCATTTTAAGTGAAGTCAACCTGCCAAGTCAAGTATGGTGGAGAGAGGACCAGCAGTTAAGTTTATGTTGTGTCAGGGACAGTAGGGCGAGGTAGTTAAGAGCGTATAGAGTGTCAAAGTTGCGGTATAGGTGGATTCCTAAATATCTTATCTTATCTAAATAGCTGTTGTTTGCCAGCACAAAGGAAAACTCCATTGGAGCAGTGGCGGCCCGTCCATAGGGGGCGCCTGGGCGCCGCCCCCCCCCCCCTCCAGGCAGCAAAAAAAAAAAAAAGTCAAAAAAAATAAAAAAATTTTTTAATACCGGCCCTTTAAAAAAAAAAAAAAAGGAAAAAAAAGGTCCTTAAGTGCACTGTGTTCGGACGCCGGATACAGTGCGACGCCGGACACAGTGCACTTATAGGAAGCGCCACGTCTATGCAATCACGAGATTGCAGACGTGGCGCTGCATTTGCGGGCGTTTAGCCCGCCTTGGGGCGTTTTCTGAAGCGCCGAGTAGCTTCCGCTCGGCCATAGCAATACATACTACAGGCGCCGGGCGGAAGCTACCTGGCACTGCAGATTTGATTGACATCTGCCCTGAGGCAGATGTCACTTCCTGGTTCTCTCTCTCATTGCGCCCGAGAGAGGAAGCAGGAAGAATGCTGGAGCCAGTGTGAGGAGGAGGACACCGCAGGAGACTGAAGGTAAGTACCGCTGTGTGGAGAATCGGGGGGACACCTGCTGAGGGGGGGCTCTGGTGGGGGGCTCTGATGGGGACAACTGCTGTGGGGGGCTCTGATGGGGACACCCTGCTGTGGGGGACTCTGATGGGGACACCCTGCTGTGGGGGGCTCTGATGGGGACACCCTGCTGTGGGGGGGCTCTGATGGGGGACACCTGCTGTGGGGGACTCTGATGGGGACACCTGCTGTGGGGGGGCTCTGATGGGGGACACCTGCTGTTGGGGGACTCTGATGGGGACACCTGCTGTGGGGGGACTCTGATGGGGACACCTGCTGTGGGGGGCTCTGATGGGGGACACCTGCTGTGGGGGGCTCTGATGGGGGACACCTGCTGTGGGGGGCTCTGATGGGGACACCTGCTGTGGGGGGGCTCTGATGGGGGACACCTGCTGTGGGGGACTCTGATGGGGACACCCTGCTGTGGGGGGCTCTGATGGGGACACCCTGCTGTGGGGGGCTCTGATGGGGACACCTGCTGTGGGGGGGCTCTGATGGGGACACCCTGCTGTGGGGGACTCTGATGGGGACACCCTGCTGTGGGGGACTCTGATGGGGACACCCTGCTGTGGGGGACTCTGATGGGGACACCCTGCTGTGGGGGGCTCTGATGGGGACACCCTGCTGTGGGGGGCTCTGATGGGGACACCCTGCTGTGGGGGACTCTGATGGGGACACTTGCTGTGGGGGTCTCTGATGGGGGACACCTGCTGTGGGGGGTCTCTGATGGGGACACCTGCTGTGGGGGGGCTCTGATGGGGGACACCTGCTGTAGGGGGTCTCTGATGGGGACACCTGCTGTGGGGGGCTCTGATGGGGACACCTGCTGTGGGGGGCTCTGATGGGGACACCTGCTGTGGGGGGCTCTGATGGGGACAACTGCTGTGGGGGGACTCTGATGGGGACAACTGCTGTGGGGGGACTCTGATGGGGACACCTGCTGTGGGGGGACTCTGATGGGGATACCTGCTGTGGGGGGACTCTGATGGGGGACACCTGCTGTGGGGGGCTCTGATGGGGGACACCTGCTGTGGGGGGCTCTGATGGGGGACACCTGCTGTGGGGGGCTCTGATGGGGACACCTGCTGTGGGGGGGACTCTGATGGGGGACACCTGCTGTGGGGGGGACTCTGATGGGGGACACCTGCTGTGGGGGGCTTTGATGGGGGACACCTGCTGTGGGGGGGAATCTGATGGGGGACACCTGCTGTGGGGGGGACACCTGCTGTGGGGGACACCTGCTGTGGGGGGGACTCTGATGGGGGACACCTGCTGTGGGGGGGACTCTGATGGGGGACACCTGCTGTGGGGGGGACTCTGATGGGGGACACCTGCTGTGGGGGGGACTCTGATGGGGGACACCTGCTGTGGGGGGCTTTGATGGGGGACACCTGCTGTGGGGGGCTTTGATGGGGGACACCTGCTGTGGGGGGCTCTGGTGGGGGGCTCTGATGGGGGACTCTGATGGGGGACACCCTGCTGTTGGGGGCTCTGATGGGGACACCTGCTGTGGGGGGACCCTGATGGGGACACCTGCTGTTGGGGGGCTCTGATGGGGGACACCTGCTGTGGGGGGCTCTGATGGGCAACTCCTGTTTTGGGGTGACTCTGATGGGGACACCTGCTGTGGGGGACACCTGCTGTGGGGGGCTCTGATGGGGGACACCTGCTGTGGGGGGCTCTGGTGGGGGGCTCTGATGGGGGACACCTGCTGTGGGGGGCTCTGATGGGGACACCTGCTGTGGGGGACTCTGATGGGGACACCTGCTGTTGGGGGACTCTGATGGGGACACCTGCTGTGGGGGGGCTCTGATGGGGGACACCTGCTGTGGGGGGGCTCTGATGGGGACACCTGCTGTGGGGGGACTCTGATGGGGACACCTGCTGTGGGGGGACTCGGATGGGGGACACCTGCTGTGGGGGGCTCTGATGGGGGACACCTCCTGTGGTTGGCTTTGATGGGGGACACCTGCTGTGGGGGGCTTTGATAGGGGACACCTGCTGTGGGGGGCTTTGATAGGGGACACCTGCTGTGGGGGGCTTTGATAGGGGACACCTGCTGTGGGGGGCTTTGATAGGGGACACCTGCTGTGAGGGGGTTCTGGTGGGGGGCTCTGATGGAGACACCTGCTGTGGGGGGACTCTGATGGGGACACCTGCTGTGGGGGGACTCTGATGGGGACACCTGCTGTGGGGGGATTCTGATGGAGACACCCTGCTGTGGGGGACACCTGCTGTGGGGGGCTCTAATGGGACACATGCTGTGGGGGGACACTGATGGCAACTCTGATGTAAGGGGACAGAGGCTGTATTTGGGGGGGGGGCAGAGGCTGCATTTTGGGGGGAGCAGAGGCTGCATTTTTGGGGGGGGGGGACAGAGGCTGCATTTGATGTGACAGAGGCTGCATTTGATGTGACAGAGGCTGCATTTGATGTGACAGAGGCTGCATTTGATGTGACAGAGGCTGCATTTCATGTGACAGAGGCTGCATTTCATGTGACAGAGGTTGCATGTAAGAAGGGACTGCTGGGGACACCTGATGGCATCTGGTGACAGGCGACGTGGCTAGTGACACACTCGGGGCTCCCACTGATTCTGCATTATGGTGAGTTGAACGATTTCATTTTATATTACAATGTAATAATAGTAATAATGAGCTTCAATCATCCTGACACCATAACAACCATGGTGCCGGGATGATTGAAGCGCTAACACCAGGTGTTTGGAGTATCTTTATCTGCTGATTGTTAAACTTTGTAGAATACACATTTCTTTTGTTGTGTAGGATCTAGGCCTGCTGTCCCTCTCTCCCTCGCCCTCTCCCTCCATCCCTCGTTCATCTCAGACGCTAACCACACCACCTTAGAGCCACGCCCACTATTTCGCTGAAACCACGCCCATTTCCACCAAGTGGGAGGGGTCAAAAAGGAAGGGCGGGGTCTAGCGCCCCCCCATCCTAAAACTTCACCAGCCGCCACTGCATTGGAGAGCAGTTATCATTTCTAGATGGATGGAAATATTGAGGGCTTCTGTTGTGTGGGTGCTGGCTTTAAAATTACTGAATGGTGCAAATGTAGTGAACATGCCCTGCCTTCAGATAATGCACCCTGTCCACGTCCACAACCACTGCTTTGGCCTATGGACACAAACCCTTTTTGCTCCCACCTAACTGCATGGGAACTTCTGCCTCTCCCTGCAAGACCTGATAGCGATAATGTGGGGCTTATTCCCTATTGAAAAAGCTTTTGGGTGCACTGTAAACTGTGGTAGACTAAACAGCACCTTTGTAACCTGTGTTGCTCTGCTGCAAAAAAAAAAAAAATCTGTGGTGGTGACTCCAACAGATTCAAGCTGCTGTTACCCCACAAAATAAATACCGTAAATTACCCTAAAAAAAGTAAAATCCAAATAAAATAAAGCTTACATACAAAGAGAGTAAAGGAAACCCAAACATCCTCCTTAAAACACTTCAAAGAAAATAACCCGCTTTTTTCTTCTTTTTTTTGTTTGCTTAAGGAAAAAAGAAAAAAAAAGAAAAGAAAACTAACATCCCCAAATAACAAAAAAGTAGGTGCACAAGAGCAACAAAACCTGCTGTTGACACATATACCAAAAAAGTAACCCCCAAAAAGGACTGTATGGTCCTATGAAATCACAGGTACAAAGAGGAGAGGGGTGGTATGGTTGACCGACGAGTTGGGCCTACATCCCAAAAAGACAGTAGAGTGGAGAAGGAACTCCCCCTTACGGGACTTTATGATTCAAATTTTAATTGTTTATATTTCAATACATTTTGTATACTCCTTTTACATACCCTTTGTGTACTACTATTTGGGTCATTAAAGTCTCATAAAGGGGAGTTCCTTCTCCACCCTATGAAATCACAGTGAATACAGGTGGGCTTATAATGTACACAATCAATTCTC
The DNA here is from genome assembly GCA_037952925.1 of Lithobates clamitans. Lineage (NCBI taxonomy): Eukaryota > Metazoa > Chordata > Amphibia > Anura > Ranidae > Lithobates > Lithobates clamitans. The sequence goes on from JBBGZY010000835.1 coordinate 703,912, forward strand.
ACTGAACGTCCCAAACGTTCAGGATTTGGCTTCCACCCAAACACATGATTCATCTTAGTGAAAGTTCAGTAATGACTGCCTACACCAAGTCCAGGCATTTTTTGACACTTTTTGTATACATGTGAAAATCTTTTTTTTTTTTTTGCTAGAAAAATACTACCAAACATTATATATTTTTTTAAAGCAGAAGCCCTAAAAAATAAATTGGTGGGTTTTACAATTTTTTATGTCATGTTTGCGCTGCAGTTTTTCAAACGCAATTTTTGGGAAAAAATACACGTTTTAACATTTTTATGCAAAAAAACACAATATATTTTTTGTAAAATATAAAAGATGATGTCACACCGAGTAAATAGATACCAAACATGTCATGTTTTAAATTTGTGCATACCTGCGCAACAGTGACAAACAATATCAATTGTGATCCGACGTTCGTGATGATTTATGGACAGCCGCTGTTTGTGTGCGTGCAGGACCGATGCACTGTTGCTTTAAATGTTTTTGTTTTTTTTATCACTTTTATCACTTTTATTGCTTTCACAAGGAATGTAAGCATCCTTGTGACAGCAATAGGCATGTGACAGGTACTCTTTATGGAGGGATCTGGGGTCAATAATACCCCAAATCCCTCCTTTGCACGTGAAAGCATTCAAAAAGCCAAGATTGGCATTTTTAAATACTTTTGATTTTCCAAAAATGCCGCCATTGACAGCCAGATAAACCAGAAGTGATGACATGTTGTTGCTTCCAGGTTACCATAGCGGAGACCCTGATCAAAGCGGATTCTGGATTTGTATGGGTTTCAGACTAGCGGCGGACGTGCCAGCTAGTAGCTCTGATCTCCCAGAGGGACGAGAGACTCCAAGAGAGCTGCGGAAGGCAGCAGAAGGAGGGGACGTCTTCTCCCGCTGCCTGTAATAGCAAACGAGTGGCTAGTTAGCCACTCTGATTGCTATTACAAGAGAGCCGACTGTCGACTCAAAAAAACAGTACCAGGTTGATGCCTGCAGGCATTATCCTGATACAACCACTGTAGGCATCATACCAAGTACGCCATGTGGTGGCAACTTATGTATTTTCATCATTTAGATAATAATGCCTCTTTAAAGCGGAACTTTACCCATAACAACTTAATAAAAAGTAATGTTCTTTACCAAGAACATTCAACAATTATGCTACCAAAATTAATGCATGCCATAAATTGCCTCCAGCATTGCTGCTGCTTCTTTTTGTTGGAGGCTGCCATTTTGCTGAAGCCCAGAGCCCCGAATAGCAGTAAGTCTTAAAGCAGAACTAAATCCATTGATTTAATGGTTTAAAAAAACAGATACATTACTGGAATGCTGGGATTTCAAACTGTCGAATTTGCTTGTGTCCTCAACCAAACTGTCAAACCATCAAATGTCTGGTGTCATAATTGGCAACAGGTGCAGCCCCAAGTCAGTTGGGGCCCTTTCACATGTGCGGACTGTTCGTCCGTTTTTTCATACGTCAGTTTACAGGTTAAAACGGACCTCAATGCAACTCTATGGGATAGCGGATGTTAGCGGATCATCATCCGCTAACGTCCGTTAACATCCGTCTCCGTTCAGCTCCGTTTTTTTGGACGGAAGAAAACCCTATTTTTATTCTGTAAAAAAAACGGAACTGATGAAAAACAGATGTTTGCGGACGATCCGTTAACATCCGATCCACTGACATCCATTTTTCATCAAAATATGTAATTCAATATGCATACATTACAATTAACCTATGACCCAGGTAGTGATCATCAGTAAAAGTCACATGCACAAGCACATGCTGGAGAGAGGAGAAGAGAAAAAAATGGCAAGAGATGTATCCCATGAGCAGCTCATCCATGCATGCCTGGCCAGCATTATGGGACAAGAGAAGTGCAGCAACCTAAACAGCACAAGTATGAAGTGGGAAGAAATATTCGAGGAGGTCACTCCAAACTGGTTGTCGCTCAGTAATAGACACCATCGGATACGTGGTAAGCATTTTGTGGGATGGGGGTGGGTTGGCATGGTTAAACTTATAGTACACCCATATGTCAGCATCCTGATAATTGTAGTCCAACTCACCATGCAAATTCCAGGACTCTTCTCCTACATTAGGCCCCATGTAGATGTTTAGCTGGTTCAAACTCTTCTGAACGAAGCTTGAAACCGGCGTTTAGAAATGCCCATTTTGCCGCATTTGCATGCCGCGTTGAGCCTCGTTTAGCGTGTATATTTGTATTTAGTGTGTCCCTTGCCACATCACCTGCCACAAGTTGTGGATTGTCCACCTGCCATGTCACCTTGCCACGTGACCTGGCCCCGTAACCTGACATGTGACCTGGCCACGTCACCTGGCCACGTCACCTGGCCACGTCACCTGCCATGTCACCTGGCCACGTCACCTGCCACATCACCTGGCCATGTCACCTGGCCACGTCACCTTGCCACGTCACCTGCAAATGTCACCTGCCACGTCACCTGGCCATGTCACCTGCCACATCACCTGGCCATGTCACCTGGCCACGTCACCTTGCCACGTCACCTGCAAATGTCACCTGCCACGTCACCTGGCCACGTCACCTGCAAACGTCACCTGCCACGTCACCTTGCCATGTCACCTGGCCACGTCACCTGGCCACGTCACATGCAAACGTCACCGGCCACGTCACCTGGCCACATTGTCATTCTGCAGTGTACAGCAAATATATCCTAAACGGCGCAGAGATAATTACAGTACTTCTAGTGAAGCCATTTTATAGGCTTACCTATATGTAAAACTGACAAAAATAGTTGTTAAAAACCACTGTATTCCACATATGGGTTTTAAATAGTATACAAAAGGGTCATGTTGGAGTTCTATCAGTTCATTGTGTCTACTGTTCCTATGCAGGTGAAAAAATAATGACAAGGTGGAGATCCCTAAGAGACCGCTATAGGCGGGAGCTGAAAGAGGAAGCAAAAGACAGTCGGAGTGGAGCAGGATCGTCCAGCAAAAAAAAAAGCCCCTTCTTTGAGATGCTGGACTTCTTGAGATGTGTGATGGACTTAGGAAGGTAAGTAAATACATTATTTCTCCCCTATATTAAATTATTTGTCTAGTCGAAATAAGCATATACTCCAAAGAGGAAGAAAACCATTAAAAAAAAAAAAACCTGCAGGCATAATGAGCTAGTATGCATAGCATACTAGCTCATTATGAATTTCTTGCCCGAGATCGAAGCCCGCATCGGCCCTTGTTCCCCTCCTCCGTCGCCGCCATCACACCTGGAGTGACTTCTGGGTATCACAGCTCCGGTGCTGTGACTGGCCGTAGCCGCGTTTATGTCATGCGTGCGGGAGCCACCAGTCACGGCACGATTGCCTTCAGAAATGGCATGCCTAGTCAGGCGCCGTTGTCTACGTGTTTTCAGTAAGTATCTCCTAAACCGTGTAGGTTTAGGAGATATTTCTTGCACCTACCTGTAGGTAAAAGTGGTCTGTAAGGTGTACAACCAATTTAACAGTAATGACACACATGGATCTATGTATTGTAAAAACTATACTGTACTGAGCTGTAATCCATCGATGTACAAATATTTTACAGTACCACCAGCAACATTTCAGAAACTGAAGAGGAGGGGGATGCAGTGGATACCCAGCCTGCACAACAGGAAGACATGGGAATTAACGAGCAAGTTCCCGAAGAAAACCCATCCTCCCAATCTACAGCAAAAGCCACGCTTGAAAGACAACGTGTGCCTGTAAGTATCCTATATAAAATGCCCCATTTTGAAATGTTGACAATATAAAATGTTCCACCCCTCAGATTTGTTCTTTTGGAGCTACCGCACCGAGGGCCAGGAAACGTCACGGACATCCCAAACGTGACGTGGATGCAGCCATGTTAAGTTTTATGGATGGGGGCAACAAGAAGGGCTGATACCACCGACCCATTTTCAGACCCCAATAACCAGGATGCTAGTTTTGCTAGGAATCTGTACCACCATCTAGTTAGAGTTCCAAATGAGCGTAAAATGGATGTTCAAATGTCCATCTTTAATTTTACAGGTGTGTGCATAAGGGCTGCAATGTCTGGAGAACCCATGCCACCAGTCATTACCCATCACCAACGTCCATACCATGGTGAGCAAGCTCCACAACATTAATTTCATCCATATCATCCAGGCATTAACCCCCATCACCAACGTGCACCAGCCCCCACTGCCCAAAATGTTGTACCCCCACCGCAAGTGGCACCCACCTATGAGTCCTCCAGTTCACAGGGCACTTCATACAGTCATTCCTCCCAGTCATCCACTCTCTATTCCACTTCCCACAGTCCTTATTATCAGGACCTTTAAAGAATCCCCATTTTAAGATGGCCCGTTGTAGTTGGCCACCAAGTTTGCACTGAAACACTACATGTTATATATGTGTATATATTTGTACAAAAATTATGTTTGTACAGTTTGAAAAATTTTTGAGATATTTGTTGTGGTCATTGTCTATTATTAATAAAAAATAATTGACTGCATGGAAAATGTAATTTTATTATTGTACTCTATATAAACCAAAAACAACTGATACAAATGAATGTGATGGTTCTAGGGTGAGTGATGATCGATGTTGGCACTAGCAGACTGAAAACAACAAGCTTTAATCATACACTGATAGAGGTCACAAGACTGCTATACTGCTAACGTGAAAATGTATATTTCGTCAAACTATTGAATTTACATTTTCTATGGGAAAACAAATACAATGCAGGGTACAAAAAGGGGGTCAAACATGGTACTAGCAAATTATACCTAATAAAGTGCCTGGTGAGTGTTTTTACACATGTTGATACTGCCACGGAACCTCTCCCTCTGGGGACATGAAATAGTTTGCAAACGTATCACGCATGGTAACGACTGAATTGTTGGGTCGCAGTCCGGCAAACCGTACAGAAGGTAAATCGATCTCGTCCTCTTCCTCAACAGTAATTCCTTCTTTCTCACATATAATGTTATGGAGGACACAACATGCTTGTATAGCTAGTTTGGCATTCTCCAGGCTCAGTTGAATTGTTATATGGAATATGCGCCACTTGCTTGTCAAAATGCCAAAGGTGCATTAAATAAGGCACCTTGCACGACTCAACCGATAGTTAACATTTTTTTGGGGGGGGAGTTAGATTGTGCCTGGCATAAGGCCTTAGGAGATGCCTAGAAAGTGCAAATGCCTCATCAGCTACAAGCACATGTGGCATATCTGGCCCTACAGTTCCTGGAAGAGGTTTGTCTGATGGCAAATGAAAGTGGCCCTCAAGTAGTCTTCTCCCCATTGTTGATGCTGTAAACACTCTTGAGTCTGCAGTACGTCCATACGCCCCAATATCTACAGCTACAAACTTATAATTACTGTCACAGATTGCCATAAGCACAAGGGAGAAGTATTTCTTATAGTTAGAATATTGTGAGCCAGATCCAGGTGGCATCTGAATTCGGATGTGTTTCGCAAAAATTAAACATTTTTTGTGGGAAACGTTGCAGATCTGCATACTGCAGAGCAAAAAACCCTTCAGTGGGCCTCTTGAGCAGCATGGGATGTGTCCAGTACCTGCGTCCTATTGCAGAAATCTTCCTGGTCATGCTTTTCTGTCTCCTCCAATAAGATAGCATGACAAATAATGTCACATGCTCAAAAAATCTGACCAAATCCATTGCTCTAAATAAGCACGTACAATACAGCAAGGAATCAGGAAACACAAAGCAAGCTGAAACCACAAAGCAGCATGGGAAGCACAATGCACGCTGGGGAATACAAAGAATCATGGGAAAATTCCCATAATTCATGAAAAAATGATTAAATACAGTTCTGAACAAAAAAACGGACATAAACAGATGAAAAACGAACATAAACGGGTATAAAGCAGATGCAAAACGGATGATAACGGATGGAAAACGGATGACAACGGATGAAAAACGGATGGAAAACGGATGATAACAGAAGAAAAACGGATGACAACGGCTGAAAAACGGATGACAACGGAAGACAACGGATGGAAAACGGATGGAAAACGGATGACAACGGATGGAAAACAGAAATGAAAATGGATGAAAACTGATGTTTACTGACAACAAAATATGTGACTGAACTGATCTAATGAACGGTCCGCACGTGTGAAAGGGCCCTAGCAGATAAATCAGAAGCAGCTTCTTTGGCTGTAAAGGGTAGGAGGGTTTAATTCCACTTTAAGGCTGTCAGCAGATTGGCCTCTACAAATTCAGCAGTGCCTAAAAGCGCCTAAAAATGGAGAGCAACTGAGCACGTGCAGAGCAGGGCAAGACCGGGTATTACTGGATTTTAAATTGTATAGGCACTTAATTGTTAAATGCGTTACATAGCTATACCTGCAAAAGAAGCCAGCCTGAAGTGGCCTAGCAGGGCTTAATTTTCTGACTAAAGTTCCACTTTAAAAAAGCCCTTTTGTCTTTATGTCACGTTTCTTTTGTATAATTTACCTACATGGACGCTCCATAGGTGCGAATGTCAGTTGGGTTCTAAGTAGGATGCTGTATATAACTCATTGTTCCAGCCTGTCACATTGATATATGACCCACAGCCTTACCACACAATATTTTTTCCTTCTTTTATTCATAGTGCTTTTGTGAAATGAAGGCTGCTGTAGCTCCTTGACACAGAGAATGCTGATGTCATATTAATGCAACAAATATCTAATGAGCTACAAGTCAGAGCATTTAACATTCATTTTGCATGGGAAAATATCTTTGAATACTACATTATTTATTTTTTCTCATATCACGTAAAGCCTAATTCTGCTCAGATTGGAAATGCAAATGCACGGTCCAATTTCCAGATCCTGTATGAATAATGGATTAGTCAGTGCATTTACCAAGTGCAATCTGTGTAACCTATAGAGCTGGAGGTAGAGGAAGTGCATTGATACTGAACTGAGTATTGAAAAGAATAACAACAGGATTTTGAACTGAGTTAATCAGAACTCAAATACAATGACGGCCTCACTGTTCTTTTTTTTTATCTTGACGCTGTCCTTTTTCCTTTTCCTTTATAAAGTGGTATTAAACTCAAAACCATATATATTTTATTGCAGCTTACCAATGATTCGATGTGATGGCCACATCAGTTTTCTTTTCTTTGGCCTTTTCCCCTTCTGTTTTCACCTGGTGATCTGGTGATCTGGCAGGTAACACACCTTCTATATTAGTAAGATAAACTCTGGAGGAATGAGCATAAGTGGCACAACAATCAGCAGCAATGTCAGCCTGGGGGGGGGGGCAATTGAGTCATCCCCGCTAAGTGTCTCATATATGTAAACTGATACATTCTGCTGGAAAGTTTATGCTGTGAAAAACAATATATTACCAGATGAAAATAAAAGAAAGAAAGCATAAAAAGGAAACTAATACCGCCATTGCATCTAAGAACTGGTAAGCAGAAATATAATAAATGTTTGTTTTTGGGTTTAGTACTGCTTTCATCCATATTTTATACATCTGAAAGACTGGACATACCAATTTTGTCCTTTGACCCAAGGAAGCGTTGGACCATTGTTAGGTAAGATAATTTTCAACAGGTAATTAGCAATTAAGGTCCACACACCAGTATTTTCTGCACTTTTGCAACCAAACGATGTTGACTGATGGGATCACTACTAGAAAAGCTGTCTTCAGTAAGAGATACCACAGGCAGTTATGTCATTTGAAGGTTTGATGATGTCTGAAAGTCCAGTACCAATCAAGTTGACATTTCAGGAACATCATGGCTTCAGAGGAGGTCTCAGATGAATTGCAGCTTTGAAGAACTGTGCAATCAAGGTATTATGCCCCGTACACACGGTCGGATTTTCCGATGGACAATGTCCGATCGGAGCGTGTTGTCGGAAATTCTGACCGTGTGTGGGCGCCATCGGACATTTTCCATCGGATTTTTCGACACACAAAGTTGGACAGCAGGAGATAAAATTTTCCGACAACAAAATCCGATCGCGTCAATTCCGACCGTGTGTGGCCTGTTCCGACGCACAAAGTGCCATGCATGCTCAGAAGAAATTCCGAGACGGGACAGCTCGTTCTGGTAAACTTAGCGTTTGCAATGGATACAGCACTTTCGTCACGCTAGAATGTTAAAAATGGTTTAATACAGCGCACTCTCTTCTTCTTTATAATGTGACAAGAATTAAGTAGTTTTGCTGCTCATATTCACACACACTTCTCACAAACTTCTTTCGTTACTATTTATCGTGATTCCCTCAATATATTTTGATTTCTCACATCTGACAATATATTTTTGTATATTTTATTTTTTTTTTTTGCCTTTAATGTAGAATCTTTTTTTGTGTTTCTCTTTTTTTTTTTTTGGTGATTTTGATTTGTACTCCCGAAAATGTTTGTGTGTTTTTTGTGACAAGTTCCCACAACACCATTGATATGTTGTTCTATTTAATCTGTAGGAGATTGTTTGGTGTTGTTGTCCCTTGTTAATTTCACATTTTATGTTAGAAATGTACCTGAATCGTCACCAACAAACTGTCCTTTTTGGATGAAAAAACACACAGGAGAGTAGAATTTACCTAAAAAAATTTTATTAAGGGGTCACAACTATAAAAAAACAAAGAGGGAGGCAACGCTGGAGAAACTGCAGAAGTGGGCGAAGCCTTGGACCCCCAGGGCAGACATCAATTATTTAAAAGCAAAATTGGTGGCCTGAGGAGTCCATATCTAAGGGAGGGCAGTCTGGTCCAGAAGTCCCAGAGATCCGGAAAGCAGCAGATGACATCTATGTCCCCAGGCTGTGGTCATACGAGAGACTGCAGCTTTTGTCAGACCAGACTGAACCCAGGGCAATCACTCTTTGGTCTTCCTTCCACGCTTCCTTACAGGCTTTGGCTGTGGTGGTGGAGTTGTGGCAGCAGGAGGAGGAGGAGGAGGATCGTCGATCTCAATGACATCCGTCTTGGGTGTCAGTTCCCCACTCTCCCCCTTACGTAGGACTTTATAAATCAGGTCCTCAGAGAGCTTGCGTTAGCCCTCCTGCATGCCCTGCAATTTGGTGGCAGCCATGCAGGCAAAGGCCTCTGCAGGACTGGGGAAGGCTCTGAGGGACGCAGAAGCCTCCTGGATCAGCCTGTATGCTGAATCCTGCACAGGACTGGGAGTGGCCTTCCTGGCCCTTTTGTATGGCAGGCGGAGGGGAGGAACCTGAGACTCAGTCAGGCTGCGACTTGTCCCAGGCTTCTCTTGGCTGACACTTAGCCCCGCCTCCTCCTGGCTGACACTAATCCCCGCCTCCTCCTGGCTGCCACTAATCCCCGCCTCCTCCTGGCTGCCACATTCCACAGCCTCCTCCTGGCTGAGGTCTTCCTGTGTATGAAAAAGGGACATAGTTTTAGTATTTTTTACATCAATCACACACAATTTTCACCTCCTGACTGCTGCAAATTGAATGTTAACAAATATAACAGACTATCATTCTGAGCCCAGCATTTTGCATTCTTGTCCCAATTTTGGGTGCCCACTACTGTCTATTGATATGTAAAACACTTTTTTTAATCAGCAATTAATGATCAATAATAACATCTAGTAAACATCATTTATTTATTGCCCAGAAATCTGTAGAAGAATGCTATACCTGACTCCAGCTGGGCTCCTCCAATTCTTCCTGGCTGGAAGGCCCAGGTTGGACATCGGAAGCCTCAGCTGGTATGGAAGGAAGAGTGGAAGGAAGAGTAGAGAGGGATTCCCTGACTTCAGTGTGGTCTGACAGAAATCGCAGTCTCTCATAGTACCACAGCCTGGGGACATAAACGTCATCTGCTGCAGCTCCGGACCTCTGGGAATCTGTGACCTTCTTGCGCTCCCTAAGATATGTGCTCCTCAGGCCCCCAATTTTAGCTTTTAAATAGGGGATGGTTGCTGTGGGGACCACCGGCTTCACCAACTCCAGCAGTTTCTCCAGCGCTGCCTGCCTCTTCTGTTTATGGTTATAGTGGGGGTGTCTCACCTGCCACAGACAGGGCAGCTCTCTGTACTTGTCAATAAACAGGGGCAGGAAATTGTGGTCGTTGAACCCATCCATTTTCTCTGCAAGACACAACACAAGACAAACCCTAATGTCAGGCCAAACTCCCCTAATCTTGTTACAATATAGGCTTCCATTTCGAAGCAGTATAGGCCCAAGTTTAGATCCTACCTTCGTTAGCACGATCGGTGTCTCCGATGCTCCTTCCTCCGCTCACAGATCGTACGTAAGACGCGCGCGTGTTACGATTTCTACACACTGCGCATGCGTATAACTCCGCCCGCCCCTGACGTTCTTTCTAGTCTGTTCCCCGCCCCTTTACATTCGGCGCAGTGGGGGAAGAGCACATGGAGGATAGACTGCAGGTGCGTGCTAATTGTAGCAACGAGGAGGAGGAGGAGGAGGAAAGGCCGGAGCCTGAAACGTCCCGATCCAGAAGGAGATTAAAGGACTCAAATATGTCCTTTGGGGAGATGTTGGAGATGGTGGACATCCTGAAGAAGGCCGACTATGATGGAAAGTATGGGCCTTACCCCAACCCCAATGTCCGAAAGGCCAAGATCATGGCGAAAGTGGTCAGGAGTCTGCACCGGAAATTCGGGGTACGACGATCGAAAGATCAGCTCAGGAAGCGGTGGTCGGACCTGAAAGTACGAGAACATGAGCAGTACAGAAAGATCCGGAGAGTGCTGCAAAAAAGTAATTATTTGTGCTGTGTTCCTATTCTTTTTGGGTTTATTACGTTCGTGCTGCTCCATGTGCTTTTAGGAACTGTTGTACAGTTTATAAAATGGCAACTTTCATGTTCATGGGCACATTATTCGTTCGGATCACACATTTTTATTTCAGGCTATTAAATACCATTGTTTAGGCCATATGCATTTGGCCACCATTTTGACGCCCTATACTTGGCTTCAAAGAATTGGGTTGTGTAGATGGCTTTGTTACTAGAATGAAATGCAAACTAGATTGTGTGTAAGGAGAGGACACTCAGCAGCTGTTTTCACATCTGGACACTGGAGCACTAGTGTGGGACAAAAGAACACCATTTTTATTAGGGGGCCACACAGGTGCTCCAGTGTATACTATAGGGGGGTCTCCATCTGTGAAGCTTGTACCAAACAGGTAAAGTATTGCAGCTTGACAAAGGGCATTAAAAAGGCTACATCTTGGAACTTGGCTAAAATAGATAATTGTACCCCACTTCCAAGCAATGTTTCATCTTTATAGTTCTGACATTAAATATCTGTGTGCTAATTATACCATTTTTGTTTTACATAGGGGAGAAAAGACTCGGAGGACACCCCTCATCCGAGGAGACCAGAGACCCCCCACCTCTGGAAGAAGGTGAAATCCCCCCAACACAAGCTGAGCAGGAGGAAGAAGACGTGGTGGAACTAGTCACCACAACAGGTGAGTGTCTGCGACCACAGGCTCAGATAAGAGATGGATGGCGGCATTTTTTTGGAAACCTAATTTATTTTGGGGTTCCTCTCTTTTTAGGTGATCGTGAGGTTGTGGATGAAGATCCTTTCACATCCGAAAGTGCCCAGATCCTGATCGGGGAGATCATGGGGTGTAATTTACAATTGGAAATCATCAAGCAAAACATCAATGATGTTATTCCAAAATATAAAAACATCATTGATGTTTTGGGGCGAGTTTAAAACCCCTCCAAATCACTTTCTTCTTTTGTGTGCTACAATGTGCAAAATGTTTTTGTGATTTTTCCCAAAGCCAAATTTGGAGGATGCACACAGTGTGTCAACATGTGCTATCTGCCATCACGGGAGATCAATGGACGTGTTTTGGGGGTGCAACCCCTTCCTCAATAATAAAGTCGCGGTGAGGAAGGGCTTGCTCCCCCAAAACACGTCCCTTGATCCTCCGTGATGGCAGATAGCATTGACATTGTGAAATTTGTGTGCATCTTCCAAATTTGGCTTTTCCTGGGGTGATTTCCCCCCATCTGAACGCTATATCAAACACAGTTCCTAAATACTCATGTCTGATATTGCCTTCAAGTTCTACCAAATGTGAACTTTGTAAGATCAAGATTTGTGTCTTTCTTGTGGGTTTTACACAGGCCTGTTTTCTATAAAATGCACATTTTGATTTTGGATAATGACACCACAAAAATTGTTATACAACAAACATGTTGGTTTGTCAGAAAAACCTTTGGTAAATGCACATGTGATTGTGCAGGTATTAAAAAGATTGTTCATCAAGAATGTGTGGATTATTGTCTCAACGCTGCAACACTTTTGGGGTGATGTAATTGTTGTTTTATGAGAAAATGGGGGTAATTTCCTAAGGGCAAATCCACTTTGCACTACAAGTGCAGTTTTAGTCCAGTTGCAAGTGCACTTGTAGTGAAAAGTGTCTTTGCATTTAGTAAATAACAGCCAAAAGTGCTTTGTAAGGTTACACAATCACGACATTTTCTGGACTCCACACATTTCTGTCAGGGTCAGCTCAAACAAACACAAGCAGTAAATGTCCACAAAGAAGAGCCTGGGGGGAGATGCCTGTCGAGAACTTGAGGTCCTGCAGGCTTCTCCCTGTGGCCAAATACCGCAAGGTAGCGACCAACCTCTGCTCCGGAGTGATGGCTTGCCTCATGCAGGTATCCTGCCTGCTGATATAGGGGGTCAGCGAAGCCAACAAACGGTGAAATACGGGGTCCGTCATCCTGAGAAAGTTCCTGAAATCACCAGGATTATTCTCACAGATCTCACAGAGCAAAGGCATATGACAGAACTGGTCACGCTGAAGCAACCAATTCTTGGTCCATGAACTCCTCCCCACCCTGTTCATGGACTGGACTTGTGTCAAGGTCAGGACCCCAACACCAAGCCCCCGCACAGCACGAACTCTACGAGGAGTAAGGCCTGTGAAGAGCGACCTGAAAACCAGTAATGAACGAACAAGAATACAATGACTACCTAAAGTCACGCGGAACTTGCTGCACGCACTGAAGAGCAGATACAAACCCACAAGCACAAACTGAACGGCAGAAAACGATCTGAAAGCCACAAGTCTGAAAAAGCGCGAATCGTCTCTCACCAAACTTTTACTAACACGAGATTAGCAAAAGGAGCCCAAAGGGTGCCGCGCTTGGTTCTGAACCGGCCTTTTCTAGTCTCGTTGTACGTGGTGTACGTGACCGCGTGGTTGTCGATCGGAAATTCCGACAACTTTTGTTGTCGGAATGTCTGAACAAAGTCCGAACGTGTGTACGCCCTATTAGTCTCCCACTGGGTGGAAGATGGCTGGTACGTAGAACAGCAAGCAGAATCTGGAGCCAGAAGAAATGTCAGCCAAGCAAGTCTTTCACAGGAACACAGGAGAGCGGCTCTAGATATGTGACCAAGGTGAAGGCAGAGATCATCTGGTCTGGAGGGCTTAAGTAGGCAGGACTGACAAGCAGGATATCATCAACAGGTGAGTCACTGTGGAGAGATGGTGATTAGCTGACAGCTGAGCGGCCAGCTCAGAGAAGGAAGGGCTGAGCCCAACCCTGACAGTACCCCCTCCTCAATGACCACTCCCCCTTGGAGGACCACCAGGCTTGAGGGGAAAACATCTATGGAAATCACGGAGGAGGACAGGGGCATGTACGTCCGAGGATGAGACCCATGAGCGTTCCTCCAGACCGTACCCTTTCCAATGCACCAGGTACTGTATGCGCCCACTGAACCTACGGGAGTCAACAATGGACTGTACTTCTTACTCCTCATGGTTCTCTACCTGTACAGGGTGAGGACGTGGCACCGAGGTGGTAAAGCGGTTGCAGAACAAAGGTTTTAATAAGGAGACATGAAATAAATTTGAGATACGCATATTAGAAGGTAGATCTAATGCGTAAGCCACTGGGTTAATCCTGCGAAGAATACAGAAAGGCCCAATAAACCGAGGTGCGAACTTCAGAGAGGGAACACGAAGTCGGAGGTTGCGAGATGACACCCAGACCCTGTCCCCAACCTGGTAGGAAGGCGCAGGCAGGCGTCTGCAGTCAGTATGGAGTCTGTACCTATCATTAGAATATCGCAAAGCCTTCTGGACTTGTGCCCAAGTGGAATGAAGACCACTGAGATGCTCCTCCAATGCAGGAATACTCTGCGGAAAAAATGAGTCAGGCAACATGAAAGGTTGAAAAGCATAGTTCTCCATAAATGGGGACAATTGGGAAGCAGAATTCAAGGCACTGTTGTGAGCAAACTCTGCCCACGGTAAGAGGTCTGACCAGTTGTTATGATGGTCAGAAAGATAGAAATGTAAGTATTGCTCCAAGGACTGATAGGCTTGTTCTGTGGCCCCACTAGGCTGCGGGTGATACGCAGAGGAGAAAGCAAGCTGAATTCCCAACTGTGCACAAAGGTCTTGCCAGAACCGGGACACAAACTGACGACTCCTGTCCGAGACAATCACCTTGGGTAAACCATGTAAGCGATAGATTTCCCAAGCAAAAATGGAAGCCAGTTCCTTAGAAGTGGGCAACTTCTTAAGTGGAATACAATGAGACATTTTTGAAAACCGATCAACCACCATAAGGATATCTGTGTTGCCTTGGGAGTTGGGTAACTCCACAATGAAATCCCACAATGAAGGTGAACCCATGCACTTAGGTTTCACGCGTCTCTCTGCAGATGAGAAAGCCTTTAGGAGGAGGGAGAGATTGTGCCTTTATTGTGGCCAGGCAGATCACTTTTTGAAGTCTTGTGCTACCCATCCAGGGAACGCCCGAACCTTGAGGCCCTGTCACAGACAGGCCCTAGGTGGCATTGTTTTGTCTCCAATTATCCAGAAGGATAAGCCCCTGGTTTTGGTTACCCTTTCTTGGGCTGAGCCACCCATCGAGATACAGGCTTTAATCAACTCTGGGGCTGCAGGCCTGTTCATTGATTCTGCCTTTGTATCGAAAAACTTGATTCCGCTGCAGTGCATGACACTCCACTTGCCATTGAGGCTCTTGATGGGAGACCTCTACAGCTTGCCCATGTGACTCATGAGACGGTTCCATTGTCCATGACTGTAGGGGCTCTTCGCCATGAGATACTCCAATTCCAAGTTATTTTCTCACCTAAGTTTCCACTGGTTATTGGTTATCCTTGGTTACAGAGGCACAATCCCTCTTTTGATTGACTCCGTGCTGAGGTTCTCTCCTGGTCGCCACAATGCAGTAAAACATGCTTCCAGAAGTTAGCCAAGGTCATGTGCACCTCTTCACTCTCCTCCCTGCCAGAGGAGTACTGCGATTTTAGCAATGTCTTTGACAAACTTCAAGCCGGTAGTTTGCCTCCACACCGGTCGTATGATTGTGCAATTGACCTTCAACCTGGTGCCATACCTCCTCGTGGCCGGGTTTACCCATTGTCGTTCTGGGAGGATAAAGCCATGGAGGGGTATGTTGCAAACGCACATTCTCGAGGTTTCATCCACAAAATCCTCGTCTCCTGCTGGCGCTGGTTTCTTCTTTGTGAAGAAGAAGAGTGGTGAACTGAGACCTTGCATTTATTATAGGGGTCTCAATCGTTTCATGATTAAGAATGCCTATCCGATTCCATTGATTACAGAGTTATTGGACCGCCTCAAGGGAGCAACAGCTTTCACGAAACTTGATTTGAGAGGGGCATAAAATCTTGTGAGGATTAGGGAGGGTAACGAGTGGAAAACTGCATTTAATACCACAACAGGTCATTATGAGTACCTCGTTATGCCTTTTGGCCTTTGTAAAGCCCCGGCAGTTTTCCAGGAATTTATTAACGATGTCCCCTGAGATTTGTTGCAGTTATGTGTGGTGGTTTATCTCGATGATATACTCATATTTCCCAAGTCCCTGGAGAGCCACCACACAGATGTCTGTTGTGTGCTTCAGATACTAAGAGAGAACAATCTCTATTGTAAATTGGAGAAGTGCGAATTCCCTCGTGAACAGGTTAAATTCCTGGGCTGTGTCATTTCCACTGCTGGTTTTTCGATGGACCCAGAGAAACTTTCGGTAGTCCTACAGTGGCCCCGACCCATGGATTTACGTCCTCTGCAGCGTTTTCTGGGCTTTGCCAACTATTACCAGAAGTTTATTCGTAACTTCCCGTCTCTGGTCAAGCCCCTGACTGATATGACCAATAAGGACGGTAACCCACAGCTTTGGTCCCGTTAAGGCCTTTGAGAGTCTCAAGGCTTCCTTTGTTTCTGCTCCTGTGTTGGCACATTCTGATCCTACGTTACCTTTTATCCTTGATATTGATGCTTCTGAGACTGGTGATGGCACCCTTCTGTCTCACCGTCCCCCCTCTGAGAGCGCTTTGCATCCTTGTGACTACTTTTCCAAGAAATTGTCACCTGCGGAGTGCAATTAGGAGATTGGTGACAGAGAGCTGTTAGCGATCATTTTAGCTCTGAAAGAATGGAGACATCTCCTTGAAGGTACCACTGTGCCGGTTCTCATTCTTACTGACCATAAGACTCTCACATTCTTGTCTGAGGCTAAATGTCTCTCTCCCATTTCCCAACAATTCTGGTGGCCTGCTCTACATGCTGATGAAACTACCTTCATAGCTGCCTGTTCTGTGTGTGCTCAGAGTAAGACTCCATGACACCTTCCAGTGGGCCTCCTACAACCCATACCCAATGGAGAGAGGCCCTGGACCCACCTGTCTATGGATTTCATTGTGGAGTTACCCAACTCCCAGGGCAACACAGTTATCCTTATAGTGGTTGACCGGTTCTCAAAAATGTCTCATTGTATTACACTTAAGAAGTTGCCCACTTCTAAGGAACTGGCTTCCCTTTTTTCATCGGGAGATCTTTCACTTACATGGTTTACCCAAGGTGATTGTCTCGGACAGGGGTAGTCAGTTTGTGTCCCGGTTCCGGTGAGCCTTTTGTGCACAGTTGGGAATTCAGCTAGCTTTTTCCTCTGTGTATCACCCGCAGTCTAATGGCAGTCACGATATAGGATCTCAAGACTGGGCCTACATTCAGCAGGCATCCTTCATGGGTGTTTTCCAAAAGAAATGTAGGGAGAACAAATTCTTGTGTGATGTGAAACCTGGAGACCACTTTAGGCATGTGTTAGAAACCATGAATCAGACTGAGACATAAGTACAGTTAAATCTCACTTGTTTAATAATAATAAAAAAAGGTAAATGTAGTCAAAATATAGCCAGAGTTTAGAAACCGGAATGGATAGTCAGACATGCCAAAACGTCAGGGAGCCAGAGATGAGCATAGTAGAACAGCAAGCAGAATCTGGAGCCAGAAGAAATGTCAGCCAAGCAAGTCTTTAACAGGAACACAGGAGAGCGTCTCTAGATATGTGACCAAGGTGAAGGCAGAGATCATCTAGTCTGGAGCGCTTAAGTAGGCAGGACTGACAAGCAGGATATCATCAACAGGTGAGTCACTGTGGAGAGATGGTGATTAGCTGACAGCTGAGCGGCCAGCTCAGAGAAGGAAGAGCTGAGCCCAACCCAGACAGTACCCCCTCCTCAATGACCACTCCCCCTTGGAGGACCACCAGGCTTGAGGGGAAAACATCTATGGAAATCACGGAGGAGGACAGGGGCATGTACGTCCGAGGATGAGACCCATGAGCGTTCCTCCAGACCGTACCCTTTCCAATGCACAAGGTACTGTATGCGCCCACGGAACCTACGGGAGTTAACAATGAACTGTACTTCATACTCCTCATGGTTCTCAACCTGTACAGGGTGAGGACGTGGCACCGAGGTGGTAAAGCGGTTGCAGAACAAAGGTTTTAATAAGGAGACATGAAACAAATTTGGGATACGCATATTAGAAGGTAGGTCTAATGCATAAGCCACTGGGTTAATCCTGCGAAGAATACAGAAAGGCCCAATAAACCGAGGTGCGAACTTCAGAGAGGGAACACGAAGTCAGAGGTTGCGAGATGACACCCAGACCCTGTCCCCAACCTGGTAGGAAGGTGCAGGCAGGCGTCTGCAGTCAGTATGGAGTCTGTACCTATCATTAGAATATCGCAAAGCCTTCTGGACTTGTGCCCAAGTGGAATGAAGACCACTGAGATGCTCCTCCAATGCAGGAATACTCTGCGGAAAAAATGAGTCAGGCAACATGAAAGGTTGGAAAGCATAGTTCTCCATAAATGGGGACAATTGGGAAGCAGAATTCAAGGCACTGTTGTGAGCAAACTCTGCCCACGGTAAGAGGTCTGACCAGTTGTTATGATGGTCAGAAAGATAGCAATGTAGGTATTGCTCCTAGGCCACCAGAATTGATGGGAAATGGCCCAAAAGAGCTGTTTCTTCCCAAGATGGCCAGCAGCCTTGGGAGAATGGCAAGTCTGGAGCACGGCAGTACGAAGACTCTCTGGGACAAAGCAGCAGTCACGAGATTTCTCAGGTGGAGCATGAACCTGAGCAGCAAGAATTTTGTCACCCAAAGGAGAAGTGAGACTGGTGCGAACCATAGCCAGAATACGATCAGGAGGATCCACAGGAACTGGAACCGACTTCATCTTGGAAGTGAAGGAAAATTGTTGTGACAAAGTGTCAGCCCTTACATTCTTAGTACCGGTAAGAATGAGACAATGTAATTGAAACTAGACAAGAAAAGAGCCCATCGCGCCCTTCTGGGAGAGAGGTTTTTAGCCTCAGACAAGAATGTGAGGTTCAAGAGGTATGTCTGGTTCTGCTCCACTTCCCCAGCAATTTTGGGGTGATCCAGTCCAATGCAGAGGGTTTCTCAACCAGGTTGAGATATACTTTGAGATGCTGCCCAATAAACCGAGGTGCGAACTTCAGAGAGGGAACATGAAGTCGGAGGTTGCGAGATGACACCCAGACCCTGTCCCCAACCTGGTAGGAAGCCGCAGGCAGGCGTCTGTAGTCAGTATGGAGTCTGTACCTATCATTAGAATATCGCAAAGCCTTCTGGACTTGTGCCCAAGTGGAATGAAGACCACGGAGATGCTCCTCCAATGCAGGAATACTCTGCGGAAAAAATGAGTCAGGCAACATGAAAGGTTGGAAAGCATAGTTCTCCATAAATGGGGACAATTGGGAAGCAGAATTCAAGGCACTGTTGTGAGCAAACTCTGCCCACGGTAAGAGGTCTGACCAGTTGTTATGATGGTCAGAAAGATAGCAATGTAGGTATTGCTCCTAGCCCACCAGAATTGATGGGAAATGGCCCAAAAGAGTTGTTTCTTCCCAAGATGGCCAGCAGCCTTGGGAGAATGGCAAGTCTGGAGCACGGCAGTGCGAAGACTCTCTGGGACAAAGCAGCAGTCACGAGATTTCTCAGGAGGAGCATGAACCTGAGCAGCAAGAATTTTGTCACCCAAAGGAGAAGTGAGACTGGTGCGAACCATAGCCAGAATACGATCAGGAGGAATCACAGGAACTGGAACCGACTTCATCTTGGAAGTGAAGGAAAATTGTTGTGACAAAGCGTCAGCCCTTACATTCTTAGTACCGGGTAAGAATGAGACAATGTAATTGAAACTAGACAAGAAAAGAGCCCATCGCGCCCTTCTGGGAGAGAGATTTTTAGCCTTAGACAAGAATGTGACATTCAAGAGGTATGTCTGGTTCTGCTCCACTTCCCCAGCAATTTTGGGGTGATTCAGTCCAATGCAGAGGGTTTCTCAACCAAGTTGAGATATACTTTGAGATGCTGCCCCAGGCATTTCCCACGGACAGAAGCAAAGTAGGTTTCATGATATCTTTGCTTTCTGAGAGAGCCTTGGCCTGGGCAAACCCTCTATGGAAGATGCAAAAACCTGTTGTCTTGAGTTAGCCTGAGTTTGTGGCTTTGTTTAAAAGGGTATTTGACGTTCCCGCAAGCTCTGCTTCTGCTGCCAAGTGCCTCATGTCCATCAAACAGAGTATGAGAACTGTTGCCAATTACACCATTAAATTCCGTACTCTGGCAGCAGAGGTTGCTTGGAACAATCAGGCCCCCGTGGCTGCTTTTTCTCATGGTCTCTCGGATACCATTAAGGACGAGATAGCAGCCCGAGATATACCCACTGAGCTGGAGAAGTTGATCATGTTTGCCATCCCCATTGCCTCCAGACTCAAAGAAAATCTATCTTTTAAGGAGCGCTTGTGGAAGACTCCTGAACATTTGTCTCCGAGCTTTGCAGTCCCACCCTTGCCTCCCTCACTTCCCATGCCTCCTGGTGCCGAGTCGGTCAGTGAAGGTGAACCCATGCACTTAGGTTTCACGCGTCTCTCTGCAGATGAGAGAGCCTTTAGGAGGAGGGAGAGATTGTGCCTTTATTGTGGCCAGGCAGGTCACTTTTTGAAGTCTTGTGCTACCCATCCAGGGAACGCCCGAACCTTGAGGTCCTGTCAGGGACAGGCCCTAGGTGGCATTGTTTTGTCTCCAATTATCCAGAAGGATAAGCCCCTGGTTTTGGTTACCCTTTCTTGGGCTGAGCCGTCCATCGAGATACAGGCTCTAATCGACTCTGGGGCTGCAGGCCTGTTCATTGATGCTGCCTTTGTATCGAAAAACTTGATTCCGCTGCAGTGCATGACACTCCACTTGCCATTGAGGCTCTTGATGGGAGACCTCTACAGCTTGCCCATGTGACTCATGAGACGGTTCCATTGTCCATGACTGTAGGGGCTCTTCGCCATGAGATACTCCAATTCCAAGTTATTTTCTCACCTAAGTTTCCACTGGTTATTGGTTATCCTTGGTTACAGAGGCACAATCCCTCTTTTGATTGACTCCGTGCTGAGGTTCTCTCCTGGTCGCCACAATGCAGTAAAACATGCTTCCAGAAGTTAGCCAAGGTCATGTGCAACTCTTCACTCTCCTCCCTGCCAGAGGAGTACTGCGATTTTAGCAATGTCTTTGACAAACTTCAAGCCGGTAGTTTGCCTCCACACCGGTCGTATGATTGTGCAATTGACCTTCAACCTGGTGCCATACCTCCTCGTGGCCGGGTTTACCCATTGTCGTTCTGGGAGGATAAAGCCATGGAGGGGTATGTTGCAAACGCACATTCTCGAGGTTTCATCCACAAAATCCTCGTCTCCTGCTGGCGCTGGTTTCTTCTTTGTGAAGAAGAAGAGTGGTGAACTGAGACCTTGCATTTATTATAGGGGTCTCAATCGTTTCATGATTAAGAATGCCTATCCGATTCCATTGATTACGGAGTTATTGGACCGCCTCAAGGGAGCAACAGCTTTCACAAAGCTTGATTTGAGAGGGGCATAAAATCTTGTGAGGATTAAGGAGGGTAACGAGTGGAAAACTGCATTTAATACCAGAACAGGTCATTATGAGTACCTCGTTATGCCTTTTGGCCTTTGTAACGCCCCGGCAGTTTTCCAGGAATTTATTAACGATGTCCTCCGAGATTTGTTGCAGTTATGTGTGGTGGTTTATCTCGATGATATACTCATATTTCCCAAGTCCCTGGAGAGCCACCACACAGATGTCTGTTGTGTGCTTCAGATACTAAGAGAGAACAATCTCTATTGTAAATTGGAGAAGTGCGAATTCCCTCGTGAACAGGTTAAATTCCTGGACTGTGTCATTTCCACTGCTGGTTTTTCGATGGACCCAGAGAAACTTTCGGCAGTCCTACAGTGGCCCCAACTCATGAATTTACGTCCTCTGCAGCGTTTTCTGGGCTTTGCCAACTATTACCAGAAGTTTATTCGTAACTTCTCGTCTCTGGTCAAGCCCCTGACTGATATGACCAATAAGGACGGTAACCCACAGCGTTGGTCCCGTTAAGGCCTTTGAGAGTCTCAAGGCTTCCTTTGTTTCTGCTCCTGTGTTGGCACATTCTGATCCTACGTTACCTTTTATCCTTGATATTGATGCTTCTGAGACTGGTGTTGGCGCCCTTCTGTCTCACCGCCCCCCCTCTGAGAGCGCTTTGCATCCTTTTGACTACTTTTCCAAGAAATTGTCACCTGCGGAGTGCAATTAGGAGATTGGTGACAGAGAGCTGTTAGCGATCATTTTAGCTCTGAAAGAATGGAGACACCTCCTTGAAGGTACCACTGTGCCGGTTCTCATTCTTACTGACCATAAGACTCTCACATTCTTGTCTGAGGCTAAACGTCTCTCCCATTTCCCAACAATTCTGGTGGCCTACTCTACATGCTGATGAAACTACCTTCATAGCTGCCTGTTCTGTGTGTGCTCAGAGTAAGACTCCACGACACCTTCCAGTGGGCCTCCTACAACCCATACCCAATGGAGAGAGGCCCTGGACCCACCTGTCTATGGATTTCATTGTGGAGTTACCCAACTCCCAGGGCAACACAGTTATCCTTATAGTGGTTGACCGGTTCTCAAAAATGTCTCATTGTATTACACTTAATAAGTTGCCCACTTCTAAGGAACTGGCTTCCCTTTTTTCATCGGGAGATCTTTCACTTACATGGTGTACCCAAGGTGATTGTCTCCGACAGGGGTCGTCAGTTTGTGTCCCGGTTTCGGTGAGCCTTTTGTGCACAGTTGGGAACTCAGCTTGCCTTTTCCTCTGTGTATCACCCGCAGTCTAATGGGGCTACAGAACAAGCTAATCAGTCCTTGGAGCAATTTCTATATTGCTATATTTCTGACCGTCATAGCAACTGGTCAGACCTATTACCATGGGCAAAGTTTTCTCCCAATTGTGCCTTGAATTCTGCTTCCTGATTGTCCCTGTTTATGGCAAACTATGGCTTCCAACCTTCCATGTTACATACATTGTTACATACATAGTAGGTGAGGTTGAAAAAAGACACAAGTCCATCAAGTCCAACCTATGTGTGTGATTATGTGTCAGTATTACATTATATATCCCTGTATGTTGCGGTCATTCAGGTGATTATCTAATAGTTTCTTGAAGCTATCATTGCTCCTCGCTGAGACCACCGCCTGTGGAAGGGAATTCCACATCCTTGCCGCTCTTACAGTAAAGAACCCTCTACGTAGTTTAAGGTTAAACCTCTTTTCTTCTAATTGTAAAGAGTGGCCACGAGTCTTATTAAACTCTCTTCTGCAAAAAAGTTTTATCCCTATTGTGGGGTCACCAGTACAGTATTTGTAAATTGAAATCATATCCCCTCTCAAGCGTCTCTTCTCCAAAGAGAATAAGTTCAGTGCTTGCAACCTTTCCTCATAACTAAGACCCTTTATTAGCTTTGTTGCCCTTCTTTGTACTCGCTACATTTCCAGTACATCCTTCCTGAGGACTGGTGCCCAGAACTGGACAGCATACTCCAGGTGCGGCCGGACCAGAGCCTTGTAGAGTTGGAGAATTATCGTTTTATCTCTTGCGTTGATCCCCCTTTTAATGCATGCCAATATTCTGTTTGCTTTATTAGCAGCAGCTTGGCATTGCATGCCATTGCTGAGCCTATCATCTACTAGGACCCCCAGGTCCTTTTCCATCCTGGATTCCCCCAGAGGTTCTCCCCCCAGTGTATAGATTGCATTCATATTTTTGCCACCCAAATGCATTATTTTACATTTTTCTACATTGAATCTCATTTGCCAAGTAGTCGCCCACCCCATTAATTTGTTCAGGTCTTTTTGCAAGGTTTCCACATCCTGTGGAGAAGTTATTGCCCTGCTTAGCTTAGTATCATCTGCCAATACAGATTGAACTGTATATCCCATCCTCCAGGTCGTTTATGAACAAATTAAATAGGATTGGTCCCAGCACAGAACCCTGGGGAACCCCACTACCCACCCCTGACCATTCTGAGTACTCCCCATTTATCACCACCCTCTGAACTCGCCCTTGTAGCCAGTTTTCAATCCATGTACTCACCCTATGGTCCATGCCAACGGACCTTATTTTGTACAGTAAACGTTTATGGGGAACTGTGTCAAATGCTTTTGTAAAATCCAGATACACCACATCTACGGGCCTTCCTTTATCTAGATGGCAACTCACCTCCTCATAGAAGGTTAATAGATTGGTTTGGCAAGAACGATTCTTCATGAATCCATGCTGATTACTGCTAATGATATCGTTCTTATTACTAAAATCTTGTATATAGTCCCTTATCATCCCCTCCAAGAGTTTACATACTATTGATGTTAGGCTAACTGGTCTGTAATTCCCAGGGATGTATTTTGGGCCCTTTTTAAATGTTGCCTGACTCATTTGTTCCACAGAGTATTCCTGCGTTAGAGGAGCATCTCGGTGGTATCATTCCACTTGGCAGGGCCGTCTTTAGGGCAGCACAAAAGGGGCAGCTGCCCTGGGCCCTGTTATGGTTGTGGGGCCCAAAGCAGCTACCTCATACTTGCCAACTATCACAGTTTAAATTCCCTTGTCCTTTGAAGTTTTGGTCTTGTATAGGGATGAGCTTCATGTTCGAGTCGAACCCATGTTCGACTCGAACATCAGCTGTTCGCCCGTTCGCCGAATTGCGAACGATATGGGCCGTTCACGCCAAATTCGTGTGGCGCGTCACGGCCCATAATTCACTGCGGCATCGCAGTGCATTGCTTGCTGATGATTGGCCAAGCATGCACTATGACCCGCATGCTTGGCCAATCACAGCGCCGCCTGAACAGAGAGCCGTAATTGGCCCAGGGGATTTAGTACACGCCCCACACTATATAAGGCCGCCTGCACGGTGGCCCTGTGTAGTGTGTGTTCTGGCGTTCATAGATAGAGAGAGAGAGAGAGAGAGAGAGAGAGACAGACAGTGTCATTTGATTTGAGTTAGATAGATTAGGCAGAACAGTCAGTCAGTTAGCTGCACTTACAGTGTATTGTGTATATATATGCATCCCAGGTGTTGCATATATATATATATACACTGTATTCAGTTTAGCTAGATCCGTTCCTGTTATCTTCTAGACTATTTACATTTAGTGCAGTGCGTTCTGCTCACAGTGTTCAGCTAGATCCGTTCCTGTTATCTTCTAGACTATTTATATTTAGTGCAGTGCGTCCTGCTCACAGTGTTCAGCTAGATCCGTTCCTGTTAAATTTTAGACTATTTACATTTAGTGCAGTGCATCCTCATCACAGTGTTCAGCTAGATCCGTTCCTGTTATCTTCTAGACTATTTACATTTAGTGCAGTGCGTCCTGCTCACAGTGTTCAGCTAGATCCGTTCCTGTTATCTTCTAGACTATTTACATTTAGTGCAGTGCGTCCTGCTCACAGTGTTCAGCTAGAGTGTTCACAGTGTTCAGGCTTGTCTGGTTACAGTATATAAAGCTACCTGAAGAAAATTACTGGTGTTCTATTTGATCCTATTAGTACCACGGTCAGGCAGCTAGACTATTTACATTTAGTACAGTGCGTCCTGCTCACAGTGTTCAGCTAGATCCGTTCCTGTTATCTTCCTACTGACAGGCAGGCTTGTCTGGTTACAGTATATAAAGCTACCTGAAGAAAATTACTGGTGTTCTTTTGATCCTATTAGTACCACGGTCAGGCAGCTAGACTATTTACATTTAGTACAGTGCGTCCTGCTCACAGTGTTCAGCTAGATCCGTTCCTGTTATCTTCCTAATTACAGGCAGGCTTGTCTGGTTACAGTATATAAAGCTACCTGAAGAAAATTACTGGTGTTCTATTTGATCCTATTAGTACCACGGTCAGGCAGCTAGACTATTTACATTTAGTACAGTGCGTCCTGCTCACAGTGTTCAGCTAGATCCGTTCCTGTTATCTTCCTACTGACAGGCAGGCTTGTCTGGTTACAGTATATAAAGCTACCTGAAGAAAATTACTGGTGTTCTATTTGATCCTATTAGTACCGCGGTCAGGCAGCTAGACTATTTACATTTAGTACAGTGCGTCCTGCTCACAGTGTTCAGATAGATCCGTTCCTGTTATCTTCCTACTGACAGGCAGGCTTGTCTGGTTACAGTATATAAAGCTACCTGAAGAAAATTACTGGTGTTCTTTTGATCCTATTAGTACCACAGTCAGGCAGCTAGACTATTTACATTTAGTACAGTGCGTCCTGCTCACAGTGTTCAGCTAGATCCGTTCCTGTTATCTTCCTACTGACAGGCAGGCTTGTGTGGTTACAGTATATAAAGCTACCTGAAGAAAATTACTGGTGTTCTATTTGATCCTATTAGTACCACGGTCAGGCAGCTAGACTATTTACATTTAGTACAGTGCGTCCTGCTCACAGTGTTCAGCTAGATCCGTTCCTGTTATCTTCCTACTGACAGGCAGGCCTGTCTGGTTATAGTATATAAAGCTACCTGAAGAAAATTACTGGTGTTCTTTTGATCCTATTAGTACCACGGTCAGGCAGCTAGACTATTTACATTTAGTACAGTGCGTCCTGCTCACATTGTTCAGCTAGATCCGTTCCTGTTATCTTCCTACTGACAGGCAGGCTTGTCTGGTTACAGTATATAAAGCTACCTGAAGAAAATTACTGGTGTTCTATTTGATCCTATTAGTACCACGGTCAGGCAGCTAGACTATTTACATTTAGTACAGTGCGTCCTGCTCACAGTGTTCAGCTAGATCCGTTCCTGTTATCTTCCTACTGACAGGCAGGCCTGTCTGGTTATAGTATATAAAGCTACCTGAAGAAAATTACTGGTGTTCTTTTGATCCTATTAGTACCACGGTCAGGCAGCTAGACTATTTACATTTAGTACAGTGCGTCCTGCTCACATTGTTCAGCTAGATCCGTTCCTGTTATCTTCCTACTGACAGGCAGGCTTGTCTGGTTACAGTATATAAAGCTACCTGAAGAAAATTACTGGTGTTCTATTTGATCCTATTAGTACCACGGTCAGGCAGCTAGACTATTTACATTTAGTACAGTGCGTCCTGCTCACAGTGTTCAGCTAGATCCGTTCCTGTTATCTTCCTACTGACAGGCAGGCTTGTCTGGTTACAGTATATAAAGCTACCTGAAGAAAATTACTGGTGTTCTTTTGATTATATTAGTACCACGGTCAGGCAGCTAGACTATTTACATTTAGTACAGTGCGTCCTGCTCACATTGTTCAGCTAGATCCGTTCCTGTTATCTTCCTACTGACAGGCAGGCTTGTCTGGTTACAGTATATAAAGCTACCTGAAGAAAATTACTGGTGTTCTTTTGATCCTATTAGTACCACGGTCAGGCAGCTAGACTATTTACAGTTAGTGCAGTGCGTCCTGCTCACAGTGTTCAGCTAAACCTACAAGTTAGTGGGGTGCGTCCACCTCACAGTGTTCAGCTAAAGCTACCTGTAGAAGGTTGGTGGTGTTCTCATACTACAGGCAAGCAGTTGATTTTGCTAGCTGCAGTATCAGTACATATATATATATATCTATATATAGATATATATATCCCAGCTTAGTGCAGCTGCAGGCCATTAGTATGTCTGGAAGGCCAAGAAGGAGAGGCAGACAGTCACAAGCCAATAAGAGAGGGCAAGCAGGCTCTGTGTCTAGTGCTGGTTGTGGAGACGGTGCATCCTCATCAGCACGTGGCCATGGGACACGCTTGGCCTTCTTTTCGGCAGCTGGCCGTGTTGAGCCGCAACATGCGGAAGACTTGGTCGAGTGGATGACCAAGCCGTCCTCATCCTCCTCATCCTCCTCATCCTCTCTCACCCATGCCCAGGGTGCTTTGTCTGGCAAAGCAGCGGCCTCTTCCCTCAGCTCAATGTCATCAGTGACTCCTTCCCTAGCTCCACCATGTCCTCCTGAGGAGTCCCTCGAAATGTTTGACCACAGTGTTGGGTACATGCTCCAGGAGGATGCCCAGCGTTTGGAAGGCTCTGATGATGATACTGAGCTCAGTGAAGGCAGTAACATGAGCACGGACAGAGGGGGTGCCCAAGAAGGACAGCAATCTGGCAGTCATGCTCCCCCTGCTGCAGCATACTGCCAGGTTTGCTCCAGTGATGAGGAGGGAGGGGATGATGAGGTCACTGACTCAACGTGGGTGCCTGATAGGAGAGAGGAGGAGGAGGAGGAGGCGGCACATCACCAACGAGGCAGGATGCCCTCCAGGGGCCAGCCTAAGGGCAGCACATTGACTGCATCACACCCCAAAGCTCCACATGTGCAGGGCGCTGCAGTCTCTGCGCGTTATTCAAAAAGTTCTTTGGTGTGGGCCTTTTTTGAGACGAGTGCATCAGATCGCACCGCTGCTATTTGCAACATATGTCTCAAGCGTATCTCACGTGGCCAAAACATCTCCCGCTTGGGTACCACATGCTTGACCAGACATATGTTGACCTGCCATGCAGTTCGTTGGCAAGCGTATCTAAAAGACCCACACCAAAGAACAAAGAGGATCTCTCCTTGCTCCTCATCAGCTGAGATTTCCAACCCCACTAGACCTCCAGTCCTCTCTGAGACCTGCAGTGAGAACAATGAAGGTGTAGAATTAGGTGTGTCACAGCCAAGTACTTGTGGGCAATCTGCTTTTGGTACACCGACGTCAGATTGTACCAGGCAAATTTCCCTGCCCCAGCTGCTGCACCGCCGAAAAAAGTTTGCTCCCAGCCATCCACATGCCCAGCGGTTGAATGCTAGCTTGGCAAAATTGCTAGCACTTCAACTGCTGCCTTTTCAGTTGGTAGACTCTGCCCCCTTCCGTGAGTTTGTGGAATGTGCGGTTCCTCAGTGGCAGGTACCCAAACGCCACTTTTTCTCACGGAAGGCGATTCCGGCTCTCTACCGGCATGTGGAAGGCAATGTCCATGCCTCGCTGGACTGGGCGGTCAGTGGTAAGGTGCATATTACCGCTGACTCATGGTCCAGCAGGCATGGACAGGGACGTTACCTAAGTTTCACGGCGCATTGGGTGACTCTGCTGGCAGCTGGGAAGGATGCAGGACAAGGTGCAGTAGTGTTGGAGGTTGTTCCGCTACCACGCCTCCAAAATGCTAATGATTGTGACACACCTCTCTCCTCCACCCCCTCCTCTTCTTCTTCCTCCATGGCCTCTTCCTCGGAACCAGCGGTGCTCCGTAGTCGTTCAAGGGGCTACGCAAGTACGCAGGCCAAAAGATGCCATGCGGTGCTTGAGCTGGTGTGCTTGGGGGACAGGAGCCACACTGGGGCAGAGGTTCTGTCAGCTCTGCAGGGGCAGGTTCAGAGGTGGTTGACGCCACGCCAACTTAAGGCAGGAATGGTGGTTTGCGACAATGGCACCAACCTCCTCTCTGCCCTCCGACAGGGACAAATGACCCATGTGCCCTGTTTGGCTCACGTCCTTAACTTGGTGGTGCAGCGGTTCTTGGGCAGGTACCCAGGCTTACAGGATGTCCTGAGGCAGGCCAGGAAAGTCTGTGTGCATTTCCGCCGGTCATATAATGCCAGTGCTCGGCTGACGGACCTCCAAAAGGAGTTTAACCTGCCCAAGAACCGCCTAATCTGTGACATGCCCACCAGGTGGAACTCAACTTTGGCCATGCTGCAGCGGCTGCACACGCAGCAGAGGGCCATCAATGAGTACCTGTGCAACTATGGCACCAGGACAGGGTCAGGGGAGCTTGGTTTTTTTTCCCCACGCCAGTGGGCCATGATCAGGGATGCATGCACTGTCCTGTCACCATTCGAGGAGGCCACGAGGATGGTGAGCAGTGACAGTGCATGCATCAGTGACACTGTCCCCCTTGTCCACCTGTTGGAGCACACGCTGCGTGGAATAATGGACAGGGCACTTGAGGCAGAACAGAGGCAGGAAGAGGAAGACTTCCTTAGCTCTTAAGGCCCCCTTTATCCAGACAGTGTTCCTGCGTGCCCGCCGATCACACAGGAAGAGGACGAGGAGGAGGAGGAGGAGGAAGATTGTGTCAGTATGGAGGTGGAGCCTGGCACTCAGCATCAGCAGCAGTCTTTAAGGGATCAGTCCCAAGAAACACATGGACTTGTACGTGGCTGGGAGGAGGTGGCTGCGGACGTTGTCGTCCTTAGTGACCCAGAAGACTCCGGACCGAATGCCTCAGCAAACCTACGCTGCATGGCCTCCCTGATCCTGCAAAGCCTGCGTAAGGATCCTCGTATTCGTGGTATCAAGGAGAAGGACCAATACTGGCTGGCAACCCTCCTTGATCCACGTTACAAGGGTAAGGTTGCGGACCTTATCTTGCCATCGCAGAGGGAGCAGAGGATGAAACATCTTCGGGAGGCCTTGCAGAAAGGTCTGTGCAACGCATTCCCAGAGACTGGAAGGTTACAAACTCCTGTTTCTGGACAACGTGTTGCTGAGGCTTCGGTCAGTCAAAGAAGGAGCGGTGGAGAAGGTGGCCGTCTGACCGATGCGTTCAGACAATTTTTTGGTCCGCAGCCCCAAGGTATGATCGGTTCCAGCAACCATCGCCAGCGTCTGTTTTACATGGTGCAGAAATACCTAGGGGCAAGATCAGACTTGACCACCACCAGTGCCTAAGGCACAATTTTTCTGCCCCTGTCTAACAGGGGCGTGTAATTACAATTTTTGATGCAATACTTTGCAGCAGGGCTCGTTCCTGCGTTCCAAATAGAGTGTCTGTGAGGGGTTGCAGTGTTGTGGCACCAGCACCAGTGCGTAAGGCCTAATTTTTCAGCTCCTGTTCAACAGGGGCATGTAATTACAATTCTTGATCTAATATTTCACAGCAGGGCCCTGTGAGGGCTTACAGTGTTGTGGCCACAGTAACACCTAAGGCCCAAATTTCTGCTGAGTATATAGGGCAGGACCCTACTTTCAAACATCTAACTTACAAACGACTCCTACTTGCAAACGGAAGGAGACAACAGGAAGTGAGATGAAATCTACCCCTAGGAAGGGAAATTCTCTCCTGTAAGAGTTAATATGGGAAAACAATTTCTCCTTTCCACTGATGCTTTTCAATCCTTGTTCCACAAAAAAACCCAAATTTTCAAAAAACATTTTTCATTGGGACAAAAAGTGAGGTGAAATCTTCTGAAGAGGAGGAAAGACAGCAAAACAAATGTCACAGGGGTGATAACCCTTCCCTATGTTTTCCAAAAAGCTTAAAAAAGATTTTTTGGCTGGAGCTAAACACGTTAAAAATGTACCCGTTCAAAATTACAAAGAGATTCTACTTAACAACATACCTACAGTCCCTGTCTTGTTTGCACCGCCTGTATACTGCTGTTCAGAGTATATAGGGCCTTTCCTTATTTTAATTTGGGTGCGGGGTTCCCCTTAATATCCATACAAGACCCAAAGGGCCTGGTAATGGACTGGGGGGTACCCATGCCGTTTGTCTCACTGATTTTCATCCATATTGCCATGACCCGACATGACATTAAACCCGCAAGCAGTTTTAAATGAGATTTTTTCCTTTAAAAATGACATTTGGTGCAGGGACTGTTCTAAACAGGGGAAACACGCGTCACTTTACAGGCATACTATAGACACCCCCCAGGTACGATATTTAAAGGAATATTTCACTTTTTTTTTTTTTACTTTAAGCATCATTAAAATCACTGCTCCCAAAAAAACGGCCGTTTTTAAAAGTTTTTTTTGCATTGATACATGTCCCCTGGGGTAGGACCCGGGTCCCCAAACCCTTTTTAGGACAATACCATGCAAATTAGCCTTTAAAATGAGCACTTTTGATTTCGAACGTTCGAGTCCCATAGACGTCAATGGGGTTCTAACGTTCGTGCGAACTTTCGGTCCGTTCGCAGGTTCTGGTGCGAACCGAACCGGGGGGTGTTCGGCTCATCCCTAGTCTTGTACTGTGTCTCAATATCTCAGTGTGAAGTGCTGGTACTAATGCTGCCCAGCTCTGCCTTATTGTTGTGTACAGATGACTCTGTTGTGTACAGATGACCTGCAGACCCTGTGTTTACATGTAAATAACCGGCATTCATATGTATATAGTGGCAGCATTCATAAGTAAATAGCTGCGGCCAGCGGCATCGATATGTAAATAAAGGTGGCATTCATATATACATCATGCCCCCCTGCAGTGGGGAGATGATGTGCTGTAACCTCTAGCAACCAATCAGTGAGCAGTAATACTGTACAGTAATCTCTAGCAACCAATTAAAAAGCAGAATTCATTTTCTGTAACCTCTCGCAACTATTTAGTGAGCCGTAATGTGTGCTGTAACCTCTAGCAACCAGTCAGTAAGCAGTGATGATATGCTGTAACCGCTGGCAACTAGAGCTGCACAATTAATTGTCAAGAATCGTTATCGTGATTAATCGTCAAGAATCGTTATCGCGATCTTGACTAAAGTGTTTCATAATTCTTTCTATGCAAAGAATTCTCTCTGCTCTTCTGAAGCTACAGCACTCAAAAGAAAGGGAGAAAAACCAGGCAGTCTGCCAAGAAACAAAACATTCTTTATCAGTTGAACTTAAGTATAAACATTGTAACAATTTGTCAATGGAATAGACTTTCTGTGTAAGTGAAAAAAGTTTAACCACTTAAACACTAAACCTTTTTCTGACATTTGTTGGTTTCAAGTTAAAATCATTTTTTTTTTGTAAAAAAATTACTTAGAACCCCCAAACATATATATATATTATTTTTAATAGACACCCTAGAGAATAAAATGGTGGTTGTTGCAATATTTTATGTCACACTGTATTTGCACAGCGATCTTTCAAATGCAATTTTTTTGGGAAAAAATACTTTAATAAATTTTAAAAAAATCTAACCAGTAAAGTTAGCCCATTTTTTTTTGTATAATGTGAAAGACTTTACATTGCAAGAATCGTGAGAGAATCGTGATCTTTTTATTCTAAGCAAAAAAATTGTGATTCTCATTTTGGCCAGAATCGTGCAGCTCTACTGGCAACCAATCGCAATTGCTGCCTGATCTGATACAGTAAACTGATTCTAAGTCTAGCTGATATTTATTGTATGTCTCAGAGCAAGTGGAGAGTGAAATTGCATGGGGGGGGGTCCAAGAAAATTTTTGCCCAGGGTCCAATCAATATTAAAGACGGCTCTGCCACTTGGGCACAAGTCCAGGAGGCTTTGCGACATGCTAATGATAGGTACAGACTCCATGCTGACTGCAGATGCCTGCCTGTGCCTTCCTACCAGGTTAGGGACAGGGTTTGTCTGTCATCTCGCAACCTCCGACTTCGTGTTCCCTCTCTGAAGTTCGAACTTTGGTTTTTTGGGCCTTTCCGTATTCTTTGCAGGATTAACCCAGTGGCTTATGCATTACGCATTATGTACGGCAGTACAGTCACTTCATTGAACTCTGCACTCCAGCCCTCTCTGTGATTGTCCAACTGCGCTCCAAGCCTCTTTTGGATCCCGCCCGAATACCGGAAGTATCCTGTGGAAAATGACGCCGGCTGCATGGACAAAGATAACACAGCACCATCCTGATTGCAGAAACCGAATGTGAATACAATGGACTCCCATGTGCTTTTCAACAGATATTTACATGTGAGTGTTTTAATGCATTTGGATATTAAATTTAAACAGTCTTACTAAGAGGCGCCTGTTGCTTTGTTTTTCTCCTCTGTAACTTAAAACATGTCACCTGTAGAATTTTTTAAACGTCGCCTATGAAGATTTTTGAGGGTAAAAGTTTGTCGCCATTCCACGAGCGGGCACAATTTTGAAGCATGATATGTTGAGTATCAATTTACTTGGCATAACATTATCTTGCACAATATAAAAAAATTGGACTAACTTAACTGTTGTCTTATTTTTTTAATCAAAAAAGTGTAAGCCAAAGTTCACATCTGTGGTTATAATTACAGAAAGACAGGTGTTGGACTTTTAAAGCACCAAAACACTATTTATATATAAACAATGTATCAAATGTTTTGAATACATTTACATTTAAAAACTTGCTTGTAAAAAATATATAACATCCAATATGTCACATTGTACGTTCTAATTACCACATCGAAAAAAAAATTGTTAGACGCTATCCCTCATTTCCCTACGGACCTGTTACTTGTCATGTTGTACATCTTTGAATTAATGTATATAAACAAATGAAAACTTCTGAATCATAGATGTCCGTTAGACAGTGGGTTGAGGATATCTCTGAATATTTTGTAGTTGACATATTGGGGTTGATTTACTAAAATGAGAGAGTGCAAAATCTGGTGCATTTGTGCATTGTAGCCAATTATCTTTTAACTTCAGCTTGTTCAATTAACCACTTGCTTACTGGGCACCTAAACCCCCCTACAGCCCAGACCAATTTTCAGCTTTTAGCGCTGTCACTCTTTGAACGACAATTGTGCGGTCATACAACATTGTACCCAAATTAATTTTTTATAATTTTTTTCCCACAAATAGAGCTTTCTTTTGGTGGTATTATATCACCCCTGGATCTTTTATTTTTTGTTAATAAAATTCAAAAAGACCAAAATAAAAAAAATAAAAATACAAAAACATTTTATATTTTGTTAATACATTTTGAAGACCGGTAATTTTTCTCCTTAATTGATGTACGCTGATGAGGCTGCAATAATGGGCACTGATAGGCTGCTATGATGGGCACCACGAGGCTGCATTGATGGGCACTGAAAAGGTGGCACTGATGGGCACTAATAGGCGGCACTGGTGGGCACTGATAAAGTGGCACTGGTGGGGACTGATAGGTGGCATTGGTGGGCACTGAGAAGTGGCACTGATGGGTGGCACTGATAGGCAGCACTGCTAGGTGGCACTTATGAGGCACTGATTGGCACCACTGGTGGGCATTGATAGGTGGCACTCGTGGGCATTGATAGGTGGCACTGATTGCTGGCACTTATGCACTGATTTGTGGCACTTTGTGGGAACTGGTAGGTGGCACTGGAAGGCGGTATTGGTGGGCACAGATGAGGTGGCTTCACCTCTTCCACTGTGGGACAGATGTCCCTTGCACTGAAGTCGGTGATCGGCTTTTTTTTCTCCTCATGCTGTCAGCGTGAGGAAAAAATAAGAACAATTACCGATCTGCTGTTTACATCACGTGATTAGCTGTCATTGGCTGTCAGCTGATCACGTGGAAAGGGGTCGGGATCGGGATCCGATCTTTGATCACCAGAGTCTCATTGACATGGTGATCACAGCGCGCACTGTGCGCTCCCTGCAGGGGGCGTGCAGGGAGCGTGCAAAGGGGAGGACATCTATTGACAGCCTCACGGGAAGTAGATCTGCGCTGTAGCCGTCATTCAGCTATAGCGCAGATCTGAAGGAGTTAAAGCCCAATTCTGGGCAGAAAAAATGTTTTCCCACTGCACGGGTCAACTGCTCATTTTGTCCAGGTGTGAGGAGAAAACTGTATACTCTCCCAATCCTCCGCTACATCGGCAAACGGTGCTCCCCCATGATCTAGCAATGGACTGTTCCTGATCTCAGGTCCAGAGCAGGTCTATGGGTATGATGACTTCAGGAACAGTTAACCTCACAAGATGGCTAGACCCCACAGGCACAGCCCGACTGCATGGAAAAACTTTTTTTGCCAAGTTTTGAGCTTTGACAAAAAACATGGAAGCTGATTGTCTTCTATGCAGAGCTGCATCAGATTTTGCACTCTCCAGTTTTAGTAAATCAACCCCATAATCTGCTTCATCAGGAGAGCATAAGCATAATAAAGAATGTGTCTATAAATCAAGATAAATGCAAGGTAAAGTTGGATACACACTGCAAGGTTTTTCTTCAATTAACTAGCAGGCTAACAGATCCCTGCATCAACAAAAGTGATGTGAATGCAGGAATCTCCCCTGCTGTGCTACTGTATTCTCACATCGGGGACTCCGCCCCCTCCCCCCAGTCAGAATACACGGATCAGCATTGTAGCCATTGGCTGCAGTGGCTGTACGAATGCTGTTTTTTCAGCAGGACCATTCAACAGAAGCTGGTGTAACAATCCACTTCTGTTGGTTAGACAGGGCTACACACATCTCAAAATTTTACTTAAATGCTGGGTGAAGGTCTCCACTTTAAGAGTGCTGGCTTTTTTTTTATTTGGTTTATACAGTTTCACTATTGGCCATGCATCCTTCTATACTGACTTGGGGGGTAGCGTGGAGTGTTGAATGTTAACAAGGAAAACCCAATAGTGTCTAACTATTTCACATTCCAGTCAAAAAAATGGCTTCAGGTATACTTTAAGATTTACTTGGGAGAAACTAATGAGGATGGCTCTATCTCCCTGCAAATGGTTGGGGTATATGCAGGGAGTGGGACTATATTACTATGCATTTTCTCAAATTACACAAGGGAATTAATCCCCTGTAAAACTAATGATCTCAGCTTTGCTGAACACGATTCAAAATTACAAACAGATTGCAGTTTTTTTAGTAGATTTGTATCAGATTTGCACTGATGATCACATGAACAATTGTATTCTAATCTGGAATAGCAGCACAAAACACTATAAAAATAAAGTCACTTTTTTTAATGTTGGAATTATTCCATTGCTTCATATGTATGCATGTCCTTTCAGTTTATAAAGTATGGACAATAAGGAGAACAGACATGAAGGATTTTACTTTGCTATTAAAACTCATCTGTTGAAAGGGGGAAGAATCAAAAACCAAGGCCCAGAAGGATGGTACATTGACACAAGAAATCTTAAAATGTTAACCTTGCATGCAATATACTGTATATCTGCTAGTGGCCAAACCATTACCACATAGACAATTCTTTAGCCAAATTTAAAAGGGGTAATAATTTAAATTGCTGCCATTTATATATAGTGTCCTTTTCCTTTAGAGCATTAACAAGAGACTCCTCAGCACTCTATTAACAGCACATAAATAACCCCATTGATGCATAGGCCTATATTAACTAATTCACACCATGCTTTAAGACGCCCTCTGCATCCTAAGGCCTCACGCACACGAGACGCTGTTAAACTCGCGTTCAGAGGCAGTTGGACACTTTTTTCAACTGCCCCTGAACTCATTCAATGTTATCCTATGTGTCCATGTACATAGTCTAGTTTTTTGGCGTTTTTAGGCAGTTGCGTTTAACCTCGTTTTTCCAGAAACAAAAAAAGGGTTCAGACGCAAATGTTTTCCACGTTTCAGACGCCAAACGCGGCTAAACGTAGGTAAATGCCGGTACTGCGTTTAGCCGCGTTTGCGTTTATAAGTGTTTTTACAACCCGAATTTGGGGCCCCATATCTCGGGGCCACTTGATGCTAGGAACCCCACATTTGGTGTGCAAACACAGTGGACCTATAACTACATAATATCTAAATTTGTGGTTCCTATCACCAAGTGGTCCCGAGATATGGGGCCCCAAAATCAGGTCGGAAAATGTAATTCTCTGCTGCAGAAAAGTGCTTGACATTTTGCGACCCGATTTTGGGGCCCCATATATCGGGGCTACTTAGTGATAGGAACACCAAATTTGGTGTGCAAACACAGTGGAAATTACACTGTCCACTGCCCTACTGACACCATCAGTACATATACACATGCATATGTATTCAAGTCCTGAAGACTTCTCCCTGTCACCAAGTAACGTAACGTGGCAACTAGCCTCTGCTCCGCACTGATGGCTTGCCTCATGCAGGTATCCTGTCTGCTGATATAGGGGGTCAGCATAGCCAGCAGACGCTCAAAGACGGGGCCCGTCATCCGGACATAATTCCTGAAATCCTCAGGATTATTCTCACGGAGCTCACAGAGCAAAGGCATAGGAGAGAATTGGTCACGCTGGCGCAACCAATTCTTCATCCATGAACTCCTCCTCGCCCTGTTCATGGACTGGACTCAGGTCAAAGTATTAACCCCAACACCAAGTCCCCACGTAGCACGAACTCGAGAATGAGAACATCCACGCGACATGGCTTTAAAATGGTCGGCTGGTCAAACAAACAAACTTATAACAAACGCACTGAAGAACAGCAAGGCCTATGAAGAACGACCTGAAAATCAGGAACGAGCGGACCAGAACGGCCTGCAAGGCAGGTTATGAACTGACCAACACGCACTGAAAAGCAGATACAAACCTCACAAGCACAAACTGAACCGCAGAAAACGATCGAAATAAGCTGAAGTGTGAAAAGCGCGAACCGTCTCTAACCAAACTTCTACTAACACGAGATAAACACAAGATTAGCAGAAGGAGCCCAAAGGGTGCCGTAGTGGGGCTTGAACTTCCTTTTTATAGTCCCATAGTACGTGCTATACGTCACTGCGTTCCAAACCAACAGACTTTTGCAGTGATCGTGTGTGGCCAAGTCCGTCCGTTTTTAAGTCCGGCGCAAGGAGCCGACAAAGTCCGGCGAAAAGTCTGCCGAGCAAAGTCTGCCGTAAAGTCCGCTCGTGTGTACGCGGCATTACTGTCTCTGGCTCTCTCCTTTCTTATATCGGTTTTCAGTTCTATCAATTGTGGAGGTTCAGAACCATACGTAGGCATTACCTAGGATGGTGTGCATGCAAATGTAGCCTTCCTATGAACTCCCACTCCTTCAGACTGACATCCACCCATCAAGGCATTTTGATATTCGCATGACTTCTTCCAAGAACTAACCCACTGTTTGCATCCGGGCTGATGGCTCTTGATAGGAGTACTGAAGCAGGGTGCTTCAAACATCAGTTCCTGATGTTTTCAGGAAGCTTTATACACTTGCTGCCCCCCCCCCACCAGCTATGATCTGCCTGCATTGCATAGGGAAGCACATAGGCCCATTGATGACATCACTGGGTCTAAAATAAAGTATGTCACAAAAACAGGTTTTGTTTAACCGCCTAAGGACCACTCCAAGTACATACACTGTGGCAAGGCGGCCCTTAACCACTTGCCGACCGCCGCACGACAATGTACGTCGGCAGAATGGCAGGGGCAGGCATAAGGGCTTACCTGTACGTCCCTGCCTGCCCGCCAGTGTCACTAAGTGATTGTTTTTTTGATCGTTGTATTAGTGTCACAGGTGACGCTAGTTAGGGAGGTAAGTATTTAGGTTCACCGTCAACTTTTTATAGCATCAGGTACCCCCATCTACTACCTAATAAAGGTTTTAACCCCCTGATTGCCCCCTAGTTAACCCTTTCACCAGTGATCACCGTATAACTGTTATGGGTGACGCTGGTTAGTTAGTTTGTTTTTTACAGTTTCAGGGTACCCACTGTTTATTACCTAATAAAGGTTTAACCCCCTGATCACCCGGCGGTGATATAAGTTAAGTTTTAGGGTCAGATAGGGTCTGTGTCGCCCCAGGCAGCGTCAGGTTAGTGCCAGTACTGCTAACACCCACGCACGCAGCATACACATCCCAAAACATCAGCAGGACTTAAGAGAGATTTTAACTCAGCTGAGTCATTGATATGTGCTCCCTCTCATTTTCGCATCATTGTGGCATAAGAAATTTCATTTTCAGATTTTCCATTTTTCTTATTAATAAAACTCTCAAGAATTTTTTACTTTTTTATCTTCCAAAGATACAAATATATATGTATCCCCCCCCCCAAAAAAAAGGATAAATTCCCTCCCACCCTCCCCCCATCCCCCTTCTCCCTCTCTCTCCCCCCAGTCCTCAAGAATCCATAATTATCATGTATCTCTCAGTATTCCTATACTCTAGCCATTTCGCCCACGTCCTATGGTATTTTTCTCGTAGTTGATTCTTCCATTCCTCTTGCCCATTCCACCCTTATTATCCACTCCCTTAACCTTGGGGCTTCCAACCCCTTCCAGCAATGCGGGATCAGTGCTTTAGCCGTGTTTAAGAGGTATGGGACTGCTGACTTGCTATATTGGGGTATCTCTTTCTCCGTATCATGAAACAGACACATCCATGGGTTCTTATTAACCTGCTCCCCCGTTATTTGCTGTATTTCACCCAGAATTACCTCCCAATACACCTGTATTTTGGGGCACTCCCACCAAAGATGCGCAAGAGTACCAACTGTTCCACACCCCCTCCAGCAGGTTGGGGGGGGTCTCAGCGTCGTACTCGTGTACCCTCTGGGGCGTCCTATGCCACCTCGCTATCGCCTTGTAAGCCATTTCATATGTCCGAGAATCTCTTGCCGTTAGATATACCATCTTTAATATCTTACATCATATCTTACTCATCTTTTAGGTTTCCTATTTCTCTTTTCCCAACCAGGGATAGGTGGGGGACAATATCCAATTTGCGGCAAAAGTCCTCTAGGTCCTCTGGGAATCTTAGCACTGCCGTTCGCCCATTCCTTTTTCCAATCAAACAGGCTGGGAACCCCCATTGATAAAATATCTCTGTCGATTTCAGTAGACCTGTCAGAGGTTTCAACAGCCTCCTTCTTGCGAGGGTCTCTGCTGACAGGTCTGAATATACCTGTAACTCTGCCCCTTCAAAGCTTAAACCTGGCCGCTGTCGCAGTTTTCCCATAATTTTATCTTTTTCTTCCTCATAATGGAACTTTATTATTACATCTCTCGGACTCTCTGATGCGTTTCGGGGATATTGTGCGATCCTATGGGCTCTATCTAGCTTGAGGGGATCTGTTGTTTCTCTGTCCAATAATGGGTTTAGCAGCTGCTGTAATACTGACACCAGGTCTTCCTTCCCGTATTTCTCTGGTAGGCCTTTGATTCGCAAATTTTTACGTCGACTGCGATTCTCCTGGTCTTCTAATTTATATAGGAGACTTCTGTTAGCCTTTTGTAGGTCTCTTAATTGCTTACTTGCACTTAATTGCAATTTTTAAAGCATGTCGTGTTTGGTATCCATGTACTCGGCCTAAGATCATCTTTTTTATTACATCAAACATTTGGGCAATATAGTGTGTTTTAGTGCATTAAAATGAAAAAAAGTGTGTTTTTTCCAAAAAAAATGCGCTTAAAAAAACGCTGCGCAAATACTGTGAAAAAATAAAAAATAAGCACCCACCATTTTTATCTGTAGGTCTTTTGCTTTTAAAAAAATATAAAACATTTTTGGGGGTTCAAAGTAATTTTCTTGCAAAAAAAATATTTTTTCATGTAAATAAAAAGTGTCAGGAAGGGCTTTGTCTTCAAGTGGTTAGAAGAGTGGGTGATGTGTGACATAAGCTTCTAAATGTTGTGCATAAAATGCCAGAACAGTTTTAAACCCCCCAAATGACCCCATTTTGGAAAGTAGACACCCCAAGCTATTTTCTGAGAGGCATGTCGAGTCCATGGAATATTTTATATTTTGACACAAGTTGTGTATGTCATGTATCTCTCAGTATTCCTATACTCTAGCCATTTCGCCCAAGTCCTATGGTATTTTTCTCGTAGTTGATTCTTCCATTCCTCTTGCCCATTCCACCCTTATTATCCACTCCCTTAACCTTGGGGCTTCCAACCCCTTCCAGCAACGCGGGATCAGTGCTTTAGCCGTGTTTAAGAGGTATGGGACTGCTGACTTGCTATATTGGGGTATCTCTTTCTCCGTATCATGAAACAGACACATCCATGGGTTCTTATTAACCTGCTCCTCCGTTATTTGCTGTATTTCACCCAGAATTACCTCCCAATACACCTGTATTTTGGGGCACTCCCACCAAAGATGCGCAAGAGTACCAACTGTTCCACACCCCCTCCAGCAGGTTGGGGGGGTCTCAGCGTCGTACTCGTGTACCCTCTGGGGCGTCCTATGCCACCTCGCTATCGCCTTGTAAGCCATTTCATATGTCCGAGAATCTCTTGCCGTTAGATATACCATCTTTAATATCTTACATCATATCTTACTCATCTTTTAGGTTTCCTCTTTCTCTTTCCCACTGGTCATTATGTATCCACTGTTTCAAACCAACTTTCAACCTATCTGCAAGTATTTTAGTATCTACGTTTTGTAACGAGATTGGTCTGTAGCTTCCGGGGCATGCTGGGTCCTTTCCTTCTTTCAAAATAAGGGTAATATAAGCTAGCA
Source organism: Lithobates clamitans (assembly GCA_037952925.1). Lineage (NCBI taxonomy): Eukaryota > Metazoa > Chordata > Amphibia > Anura > Ranidae > Lithobates > Lithobates clamitans. The sequence continues at coordinate 745,651 of JBBGZY010000835.1, forward strand.
GGAACTCTTCTCGGGACTCTTCACTCTCGCCCAGGGCATTCAGATAATTGCACAGTTTGGGTACTAAGATTTTAGAAATGTTTTTATAGTATGCTATGGAGTATCCGTCGGGGCCCGGGCTCTTTCCCAGGGCAGTGTTCCTTATCTCTTTTTCTACTTCCTCCTGAGATATAGGGGTCTTGAGGCGTTCAACCTCTTCCCTTTCTGCCCTGGGAAGGTCTAGTCCCCGCAGGTACTCCCTTATCCTTTCCTTCTTGTTTTCACTCGTCTCCTCTTTCCGACCTACCTTATATAGGGCACTATAGTAGGAGTGAAATATTTTGGCAATCTTAGGGGAAGAGAATTCTAAATTCCCCTCTTCATCTCTCATTTTAGGTATAAAGGTCCTATTCTTTTTTTCTTTGATCCTTCTTGACATCCACTTTCCTGATTTATTACCCTCTTGGTACATATCTCTATTTACCGTGTAGAAAGCACACTTCCTTTCCTTATCCAATAACTCATCCAGATCTCTTCTTTTCCCTATTAGCTCTTGCTTTTCTGGGATCCCCCTGGGTCTTGTACTCTGTTCTAATTCCTGGATCTCCCTGTATAAGTGTGTCAACATTTCCCCCCTTTCTTTTTTTTCCTGCTCCAATGGCAATCAAAATCCTTCTTATATAGGTTTTGTGCGCTTCCCAAAGGGTGGCCCTGGATATGTCCTCTGTATCATTTATCTCAAAATAGCTCTTCAATTCCTGCTCTATTTTCTCGGCTGAGTCGTTGAGTTTCCAATTCATCCTAGGCCGGACCACGCCAGCGATCTCTACCTGGATTTTCACCGGTGCATGATCGGACAGGGTGATTGCTTTGATTTCTGCTGCCTTTAAATAAGGAACCAACTGATGTTCTATTAAAATGTAATCTATCCTCGAGAATGATCTATACGCAAAGGAATAAAAAGTGTAGTCACGTTCCTTTGGATGACTTATCCTCCACGCATCCATTAACTGAAGGCGCATTAGCATTTTTTTTGGTGTCTCACCTTGTGTACCAGGTTTTATCCCGCCCCTTGATGTATCCATCTCGGGGTCCATGCTCCAGTTTAAGTCCCCTGCTACTATTAGTTTGTCTTTTTTAAAGGTCTCGAGCTTCATCAAGACTTTCCTTCAAAAATTCTCCGGGTTCCTATTAGGAGAGTAGATATTCGCAACTGTGACCCAAGTATCGAACAGTTTCCCCTTCATGAAAAGAAACCTGCCCCCTGGGTCGGCCAGTCGCTCCTCTTCTGCAAACATCATTGTTCTGTCAAACCCAATAGCCACTCCCCTTGAATGTATTGATCCTGCGTCCCCATAGAACCACTTTGGGAACAAATGTGATGCCAGTCCCCTTCTTGAGTGCGTAATATAAGTTTCCTGCAAGAACACCACATTTGCTCCCAAGAACTGCAGCTCCTGGTTGATTTTATACCTTTTTTTCCCATATTCAATCCCCTTACATTATACGTAACAAAGTTTACTACTCCCATATTTCACCTAAGATAGGAGCGCCTGACCGATCCCATAAGGCACACCAGGAAAGAGAGAGAGAGGAAGGGACAAAAAAAAAACACCCACCCCAATTCCAGCCCTCGAACCCTCCCTCCCTCCCTGCCCCCCATCCCTCCAACCCGCCTCCCCCCAGGTCTGGAACAAATCGCCTGTGATGGCTGGGCAGACCGCTCTGTTCATTATATGGGTCGGGTGGTCTTCATCTATCTGATGCCACCCTGTGCCCATATTCCCTATTGGGCTCATGTCACAGATGCCCCCCGGTCCACCCTGGTACCCCCCCCACCCCACCCAGCTCGTGTTAGCACTATACTACTTCTCCCGGTTGTGTTTCATTATTACTAGCTTGGATTGCCCACTGGGCCCCCTCCATCCCTCCACCCTATTGTGCTTCGTGTTAATGCTACACTCTCTTCGACTCCCCAACCAGGGATAGGTGGGGGACAATATCCAATTTGCGGCAAAAGTCCTCTAGGTCCTCTGGGAATCTTAGCACTGCCGTTCGCCCATTCCTTTTTCCAATCAAACAGGCTGGGAACCCCCATTGATAAAATATCTCTGTCGATTTCAGTAGACCTGTCAGAGGTTTCAACAGCCTCCTTCTTGCGAGGGTCTCTGCTGACAGGTCTGAATATACCTGTAACTCTGCCCCTTCAAAGCTTAAACCTGGCCGCTGTCGCAGTTTTCCCATAATTTTATCTTTTTCTTCCTCATAATGGAACTTTATTATCACATCTCTCGGACTCTCTGATGCGTTTCGGGGATATCGTGCGATCCTATGGGCTCTATCTAGCTTGAGGGGATCTGTTGTTTCTCTGTCCAATAATGGGTTTAGCAGCTGCTGTAATACTGACACCAGGTCTTCCTTCCCGTATTTCTCTGGTAGGCCTTTGATTCGCAAATTTTTACGTCGACTGCGATTCTCCTGGTCTTCTAATTTATATAGGAGACTTCTGTTAGCCTTTTGTAGGTCTATTAATTGCTTACTTGCACTTAATTGCAATTTTTAAAGCATGTCGTGTTTGGTATCCATGTACTCGGCCTAAGATCATCTTTTTTATTACATCAAACATTTGGGCAATATAGTGTGTTTTAGTGCATTAAAATGAAAAAAGTGTGTTTTTTCCAAAAAAATGCGCTTAAAAAATACTGTGAAAAAATAAAAAATAAACACCCACCAAGTAATTTTCTTGCAAAAAAAATATTTTTTCATGTAAATAAAAAGTGTCAGGAAGGGCTTTGTCTTCAAGTGGTTAGAAGAGTGGGTGATGTGTGACATAAGCTTCTAAATGTTGTGCATAATATGCCAGGACAGTTTTAAACCCCCCAAATGACCCCATTTTGGAAAGTAGACACCCCAAGCTATTTTCTGAGAGGCATGTCGAGTCCATGGAATATTTTATATTTTGACACAAGTTGCGGAAAAAAGACAATTTTTTTTTTTAGCACAAAGTTGTCACTAAATGATATATTGCTCAAACATGCCATGGGCATATGTGAAATTACACCCCAAAATACATTCTGTTGCTTCTCCTGAGTACGGGAATACCACATGTGTGAGACTTTTTGGGAGCCTAGCCGCGTACAGGGCCCCCGAAAACCGATTACCTCCTTCAGACTTTCTAAGGGTGTAAATTTTTGATTTCACTCCTCACTGCCTATCACAGTTTCGGAGGCCATGGAATGCCCAGATGGCACAAACCCCCCCCAAATGACCCCATTTTGGAAAGTAGACACCCCAAGCTATTTGCTGAGAGGTATGGTGAGTATTTTGCAGATTTCACTTTTTGTCACAAAGTTTTGAAATTTGAAAAAAGAAAAAAAAAATTTTCTTTTCTTTCTTCATTTTCAAAAACAAATGAGAGCTGCAAAATACTCACCATGCCTCTCAGCAAATAGCTTGGGGTGGCTACTTTCAAAAATGGGGTCATTTGGGGGGGATTTGTGCTATCTTGGCATTTTATGGCCTTTAAAAGTGTGATAGGTAGTAAGGAGTGAAATCAAACATGTACACCCTTAAGATCCTGAAGGTGGTGCTTGGTTTTCGGGGCCCCGTACGTGGCTAGGCTCCCAAAAAGTCCCACACATGTGGTATCCCTGTACTCAGGAGAAGCAGCAAAATGTATTTTGGGGTGCAATTCCACATATAACCATGGCATGTGTCAGCAATATATCATTTAGTGACAACTTTTTGTAATTTTTTTTTTTTTTTGTCTTTATTCAATCACTTGGGACAAAAAATAAAATATTTAATAGGCTCAACATGCCTCTTAGTAATTTCCTTAGGTTGTCTACTTTCCAAAATGGGGTCATTTGGGGTGGGGTTGTACTGCCCTGCCATTTTAGCACCTCAAGAAATGAGATAGGCAGTCATAAACTAAAAGCTGCGTAAATTCCAGAAAATGTACCCTAATTTGTAGACGCTTTAATTTTTGCGCAAACCAATAAATATATGCTTATTGATATTTTTTTACCAAAGACAAGTGGCTAAATAAATTTTGGCCTAAATGTATGACTAAAATTGAGTTTATTGGATTTTTCTTATAACAAAATTAGAAAATATAATTTTTTTTCAAAATTTTCAGTCTTTTTCCGTTTATATTGCAAAAAATAAAAATCGCAGAGGCAATCAAATACCATCAAAAGAAAGCTCTATTTGTGGGAAGAAAAGGACGCAAAGTTCGTTTGGGTACAACATTGCATGACCGCGCAATTACCAGTTAAAGCAGCGCAGTGCCAAACTGTAAAAAGCCCTCTGGTCTTTGGCCAGCCAAATGTTCCGGGGCTAAAGGGGTTAAGCGCAAGATCATCTACCTATACATGATTTCTTTCTTCGGCTCTGGGGTGCACGCGTGTGCCACCGGAGCCCCGCTCCTGCTGTTATTGGACACAGCAGGAGCCAATCAGTGGGTTCGGCGGATGCGATGTCCGCCGGGACCCGCCGATAGCTCTGAGGAGAGGCAGAACGGTGGTCTGCTTATGTAAACAATGCAGATAGCCGTTCTGCCAGGGGGGGAAATGGAGATCTTGTGTTTCTGCTAAGCAGAAACATGGTTCCCTGTTTTCTTTTAGTAAAAGCACATCCCCCACAGTTAGAAAGCACCCCCTAGGGACACACTTAACCTTTGATCACCCCTGATGTTAACCCCTTCCCTGCCAGTGTCATAGTACAGTAACAGTGCTTTTGTTTTAGCATTGATCACTGTAATGATGTCACAAATTGCTGATCGCCGCCATTACTAGTAAAAATAAATAAATAAATAAATAAAAATTATATAAAAATATCCCATAGTTTGTAAATGCAATAACTCTTGCGCAAACCAATCAATATACGCTTATTGTGATTTTTTTTTACTGTCAGTGCGGTGTGGCGTGTTACCATCCTATGGATGTATCCTAACCTTTATCATCTACCTTACCAGATTGTCATACTACCTCAATCTCGGCAATCAAGACGGTGTTAATGAGAGTGATAAAGTAAGTCTGTTTGGCAGCGTGGAGACAGGAATGGTATTTTTGGAGGGCAGATTTATATTGGCTGAAATCTTGCTGCGACTTTGTCTTACGCCACAGACGCTCAAGAGAACAGCTCTGTTTTTTGAGGCTTTTGGTAATGTGTGTCTGCCAGGGTTGTAGCGGTCGGGGCCTGATTCTGTGCATAGTGAGGGGGGCCAAGGTATCCAGGGTGGATGACAGTGAACTGTTGTAGATAGAAGTGGCCAGGTTAGGGCAGGACAAGGATGAGATTTTGGCATAGAAACAACCTGAGAAGAATTGAGGGGTTAAGATGGCAAAGGTTTCTACAGGTAATTGTTTTGAAGTTGGAAGGCAAAGAGAAGGAAGACAAGGAGACAGTGAAACTAATAAGGTGGTGACCAGAGAGAGGAAAAGGAATGTTGGAGAGGTTGCGTGTAGTGCATAGGTAGGAGAATATGAGGTCAAGGCAGTTGCCAACAGAGTGAGTAGAAGCGTTTGCCCATTGTTTCAGATGCAGGCATCTTTCAGATATCCCCACTTAAAGTTGAAATTCCAATCATTTTCTTTTCCTGTAACAAATAGGAAGCGTAAAATGCATTAGCTGGCTTATTTGTGTTTTTGGACTTGTTTTTATGAACTTGCTGAAATTAAAGTTGATTTTACTGCACGTGCGGCCAACCAGAATTCTTTTTTGCTCATTGGAATCCGTGATGAAGGGGGCAACACCTGGTCTGTGTGTTAGTGGAAGTGGAGATGGAAGACTGACCTAGAGTGGTGTTCACATACATCCAAGATAGAAGAAAGATCTCTCTAGCAGGGGAAAAAAAACAAGAATACATTTGATAGGGGTTCTATCATTCTCCACTCTATCCAAAACTAAAGAGTAAAAAAAAAAATTTTGCCACAAAATATTCTTTAATTTTCACCAATTTTATCTCGAAAGACCCCCATTTTATAAGCATATTGGCAGCAACTTTCCTGTGATATTAATTGCAGTAAGAACAAATGATGTTCTATATCATTTGGTCAGTGGAGAGCTGCTAGAGGAAGCTGTTCAAAAGCAATAAAAAATAACAATAACTTAAATATTTATTCAACTTCTTCCCACCTCCCTAGCGTAATTTTTCATGAGATACATGTCACAATTTTCCCAAGGTTTATTTTAAAGTAATAAAAAGAAAAATGAACTCACCAAGAGGTTGTGTCTACTGGAAGCTGACTGAATTGTTGATCCTTCAAAGCAGACATACAGACATTAATTTAGCTTAAGGACGGGGGAGCATTTGCAATGGGGCTGTAATTGCAGGTAGATAAAATAACCTCCTAGGCATTGGACTGTTAATACATAATACATTAAAATTTTAAAACACATGTGATTTTAGGAATAGATGCATAATATTGAATTTTACCAAAAGCAGGACAAATACACTAGTTCATTGCTAAAGAAGACTCATTTTATAAGATATAAGCAGAAACAGGAATGCAGTTTCACAGTCTGCTGAAGAAGGCAGTGAAACTGCATAGTGCTGTCATTTATCAATGTCTTCCCTACAACACACCGAGGTAAAAATACTGCACTTTATATAACATCTCATTGATTTCAATTGGGATGCTTTTACAAGATAGATTTAATGCAGTTTGCCCCAGTTTCGCAGCTGGAAGAGTTGATAAACGACCAAGTTTGGGAGTCATATTTTTATGTTTCTAAATGTCCATTTACCCAGGGATATATTTTATCTGTTTTGCTTGCTAAGGCTTTTTGTCCTTGGGCAAGGAGTAAGGCCAGAAGTAAAACAAATATAGCCCATAAATCAGGTTATAGTTACAAATTCATAGCAGCGTAATATGCAGTAATAATTAAAATGTGCTTATCTTAAACTCAACCTATCAAAACTTTAAAGCAACATAAAAGAAATAGCATATAACTGTATTTTAACAGTGTTACACTGAATATTTGTTATAACTTAATGGACTGTTCTTATTATACCTTTCTAATTATAAATCAATAAATATTTCTATTTTTTTTGTCAGGAAAATATGAAATAGTGCACATGAATATGTTAGATTAATATTTCTATTCAGCAGATGAAGCTCCAGACTCCTTTTTACATGTTTGTCTAATTATAACCACTTTGTTGAAAAAAAAATCTGTTGTAAATAGATCTCAATAGCACAAAGTCAAATTTACACAGAGATCTGAATGAGTCAGAGGAATGACAAATCCCTGTTTAGATGGCAACATATGTCATTTCAATAAAAAGCAAGATTTTAAGGGGAAACGGCTGATAGAAAACACATAATGATCAGTGATATCAATTTTATCAATGTACCTTGTGGTAATAATTTTATATTTAGTAAAGAAAACTGATATAAAGTAACTTTGAAGTAAAATTGGCCAAAAGCCATCATAGTTTATCATTAATGGAAGAGGACATGACCACTGACATTTCAAAAATAGCTTTCTTAAGCAAACATTTTCTAGCATGCATTAAATTTGACTGATTGGCTCTGAATAATTGCTTTCTTCATGTATGGGAAAACTGGGGCAATTTTGAAGCTACAATTTCTTATGAAGTATAACAGTAACTTTGTTTTATAAACCAGTTTTTACTTAGTATATAAAAAATGGACACTCAATTCTAAAATTGCCCAATGGTCCCAATGGGAATGTCTGATCAGGTACGGATATAAATTGTATAATGTATACGCATCGAGATTCAATTTTTAGGCATCTGCTCCTTGGATCACTAGTCATGTTATGATTCATGTAATTATAGATATATCTTATGTGTATATATATCTGAAAAATGTGTCTTGAGACCTTTTAATGTGACTAAAATCTTTTAGACGTATTTGAATATAAATTATACCTATTTTAAAAAATGTGGTTTGTGTCTCACAAAGTCCCATGGGCACCCTTGGATTGTATTTTAGCAAACATATAGGGACTGAGACACATTCATGCCTTACACATACTGCCATTATATATGGTTTGTAAAATGCAAAGTGTGATGTACAATGGGGTATTCTATGCATAACTGCAGAGAACACTCTGTGATTGGGGAAATTGCAATTCACATACATTTTAAAAGTCATGTGACTTGGCTCCCCTCCCCGGTTTTTCTTTTCAAATCCATTATTTGAATGGGACTACGTTGGAGTCCAAGAGCAATCAAAATATTGCATTTATAGAGCATAGCACTGTGCTTTTTTTTTTTACAAAAGCTAAACAGCAGAATGGCTGCAGTAAGGCCATACTGCTGGCTTATAAATGAGCCTCTAAAGCCTGATACAAACTACAATTTATTTTTTCCATTCAATCCAACAGGGCTGAATGGAAAAAAAAAACTGACAGCTCAGAAGGAGCCGCTGTACTAACTATGCAGTGTTAGTACAGCAATCTCCCCTGCTGTGCTATTGTGTTCTGACAGGGAGACTGCCATTGGCTGAGAGCACTGATCAGGAGCCAATCGGCAGATCTTTTTCGGGTGCCGATCGGCAGACCTTCTGCAGTATACACAGGCCAAATGTCGGACGGTTTCTATTCAACCAGCCAATGCCACCTGACATTCGGACCGTGTGTACTAGGCTTAAGTATGATCATATCTGAATTTTCTTGGTTTTATTCTTCTTGGATATAATTAGCTCCTTATACTCTGCTTAATTCACCCTTTAATTTATCAGGGTGACTCCCCAAAAAAGCACAACAGACAAAAAGCGTATCGTGGATTTTTTTTAAATGGATAAAATCATCAGTTCAGGTATAAATCACTCTACTGTTCTATAACTGAATTATTATCTGTATGTGCATTAGAGATGCTCTTTTTTTAGAAAATATTGCGTTTGAAGCCTGCGCACTGTTAAATATCATAAACAGACAACAGTATTGTTTTGAAGAACTAAGAAATCTAAAACTGTCCACATATGAGTCATTTGACTGCACCATACAGTTCTCCAAAAGCCTATTAGTTTGGGACTTTTTTCCTGGCTCCACAGATGGAATCATTTTTAGCAAGCAGTTTACCCTTGATATATCTATCTGTCATTTACTATGAATGTGTCTCACAGTATGCGCCCATCAGTTTTTAACACTTTGCGGTCTTACAATCTGTTTCCATGTGCCAATGTCTGTCATCCTGTGTATGTGTAAATGTTATTTTATTATAATAAGAAATAAGAGGGCTTATAATAGGGCTTTGGCCCTACTGCTGCTTTAATAGCATTTAAACAAATGTGTCATTCCTAATAATGTGGCTTCAATCTGCTTTTATATCGCTTCCCTTTAGCCTGTGCTATCATTGAGTCAATGTGCTCATTTTCTATTAGTTCAGTTACTGGCAGTGACTCGGGCACACATGATGCAGAGAGTTGAAAGATATTGTAGACAAATAAGTGACAGTTATTTAAGTCAGTGTATGTGAAGCATAGCTATCACTACAATCCATATTTAAGGTTTCCACTATACCCAAAAAGTTTCTATTTGTGTTAAGAATGATTTGTATTTCTTATTCTGTTCTAGCAGTATGCTATTACTCCTGGGGCTCAGCTCATCAATGTATTATATTACCCAATGCATATTAAAAATGGCCCATCAAGTCATATTATCATTTGTGTGATCATTTGATTCATCAAAGAGAGAAAGGTTTCAGGCATTATTAAAGTTGTGGTAAAGATTTTTACTTGATAGAATAAAGCTAACTGCGTAAAGATCATTTTCGTTTTTAGTTGCCAGATGTGAGTAAGGCTAATGTTGTGCTCACTTGGGATACCAAACCTAGATTTATGGTTACTTACACAAATAAAACAATCAATACACTATACTGAAAATTAGAGAAACTTTGCTATCAATCCACAGTGTCACAATGCCTCAATACTGACATACAGTGGAGCAAGTATATGGTCTGGTAATGCCCTAAAGCCAAACTTAAGGGAAACTTAAAAATTATCCCTTGAAGTAAAACTCTTGTACTCTACTCTAGCCTAAACAACAATGACCGTTGCAGTGTGGGGGGCGGCCCCACTGCAAGGGATCATGTTCGAGTTTCCCAGAGTTGAACTTTAAGTAAATATTTTACATTTATCATGGCAAAATCATAATACTAATACTGTGAGTTTCACTGTACAGTATATGTATGGTTTCACTCACTGAAAATGGCCACAAATTTAGTTATGCCTGTAATTGTGGTGTATATACAAATACACATAAACTGTATATTTGCAAGAGATTGTTCTGACATTTGAATAATACATGAATCTTCCATCTTCCTTCTAAAATGGCAGTAAGGTTAAAAAAAAATTCCACTGTAAACTAATATGACTTAATGAAGGGTTTGCCGTAAGCAAACACATCTTAAGTATTTGATTTGAGCCTTTAACTCTGTAACTATGCATGTCTAAAACGTATATGTACATCCAACGATCATATGTATCTGTAGCGGTACCCCCCGTAGGGGCTGCTGAGTGTTGTGGTCCATCTATCACCCTGCCAAAACAGGCACACAGTTCTCGTTCACCCTCAGGCAGAAAACTCAGTCCTTGAACTTTGTTTTGTATTTTTATTGAGGGAAATAAGCTTGGATAAGGATGGGATATTTATGAGATGCCCAACTGATTGCAGAAAATTACATGGGACAACTATATACACCTATATACCTCTGGTATATAAAACTTCAGCACATCACTCCAGCACTTCACTTGCTTGCAGACTATCTGTCCTCAACACCTCCAGCACATCGCTTGCTTGCATTTTCCCGGACCAGCCAGCACTGATTTGTAGACCTGACTCTGGCTCAGCCAGGCCTAAAGTGAATGCTCTTTGCAGACAGGGATTGCAGGTCCCTATGGTGTAGCAATATGGTAGTCCTTAGTGCTAGCTGTCCATGTGGCTACTGCTCCCAGTACCACCTTTTCAGGCACTGCAAGCCCTCTTGGCTGCAGCTACCCCTTTCCACTGCCCGTGCCACCACAATCCTCCAGACTGGCTCTGCAACCATCCCAGACTGCTCATCCCAGTCCTCTCAGGCATGCTTCCCAGTCCTCCCAACTGCGTGAACACTCACCAGCCCTCTGGGCTGCCTCTGTGGAACTCCTGGAGGCTTCCCTGGCAGTGTTCTCCCGCTGTCCTCTCTTGCTCCTCCTGTGCCTCCTGGTCAGAACACCTCTGTGGATTGTAAGAGGTTCCCATTCACATCTGAGCCCAGGCCCAAGGCCCCACCCCCCAGACAGGGGAGCTCCCTCGAAGGCCCCAACAGTCTAATACTCCATCTCCATCTTCCACCCGATCAACTCTTCCCCAGCTGGGCTGACCCTGGGTATTTAAGGAGTTGTACAGCGCTGACAATTTCCCTAAAGATGATCAATAAACATAAATGTCCATAAATGTCCATATAAAAGGGGGGAATTCCAGATGAAGATCCCAGTGTGCAAGTGATGTCCAATAACAATGAGTGACTGATAAAGTGATAACAATCCACCACCAGTAATGCTAGCCTCTCACCTCAATGAGGTCTTAAAACAGCCTTTCCCGCAATGGGAGATAAGTGGGGGCAGGTAACTGGAACCAGGCAGCTTGCAGTAAAGCTGGCACTGTACCCCAGTGCGAAGGATGCAGGCATGTAGGATGCTCCACGAATGGTGTGTGAGCGCGATGCGGGTGACGTCACGAGTCACGTGGTGATCCGTACGCGTTACGTCCCTTGTGATGGGCGGGACTTCTTCAGCGGCCGCTGAAGAAGTCCCGCCCATCACAAGGGACGTAACGCGTACGGATCACCACGTGACTCGTGACGTCACCCGCATCGCGCTCACACACCATTCGTGGAGCATCCTACATGCCTGCATCCTTCGCACTGGGGTACAGTGCCAGCTTTACTGCAAGCTGCCTGGTTCCAGTTACCTGCCCCCACTTATCTCCCATTGCGGGAAAGGCTGTTTTAAGACCATATTGAGGTGAGAGGCTAGCATTACTGGTGGTGGATTGTTATCACTTTATCAGTCACTCATTGTTATTGGACATCACTTGCACACTGGGATCTTCATCTGGAATTCCCCCCTTTTATATGGACATTTATGGACATTTATGTTTATTGATCATCTTTAGGGAAATTGTCAGCGCTGTACTGCTCTTTTACTTGTTGGTTTGGATTTGATAGATTTACCTTCAGTATTCAGCTGCTTTTAGTATTCTGTTTTAATGATCAGCGCTGGTTGATTTTCATTATTTAAGGAGTTGGCCTGTTCCTGCCAATCCAAATTGGGGATTGGTCAGGGCTCCTCAAAACACCCCAAGCAGCCCCACCTCCCCTCTCCACCTCTCTCCAGAAAACAACAGAACATTCTGGAAAGAAGTGGAAGGTTTTGGGGACACTGCCTGTGAGTCATCCAGCTCTACTTTGAGTCACTCCCAACCCAAATCAAAACACACCTACTCTCACAAAAATATGCACTAGCCTTCTATCACACTAGAGGGTGCTACATATTCATTCATAATACATATATAATGAATGAATACATATATAATATTATGGGGAAAGAGTTGCAGGAAGGGTATACTACTTCTTTTAATGTTGAAATGCACTATATGACCAAATGTTTTTGGACATCTGACCATCAAACTTACCTCTGGCAAAAGTATGTAAATTCCAGTGAAGTGTACTATCAATAGTAAAGCAAACAGACATGCAGACAAGCATATATGCATTTTAGGCAAATATGCACTTTTAAATTTTGTGGCAGCCGTTTGGGGTATGCTCTTTCTGTACCATCATGACTTTGCCTCTGGGATCAAAGTCAGATCCATAAATACCTGGTTTGACAAGTCTGATGTGGAGAAAACTGAGAGGCCTGTACAAAGCTCTGACCTTCACCCTACTGAACTTCTTTCAGGATTAATTAGAACACCAACTGTGAGCCGAGTTTTCTTGTCCAACAATATTATACAATTTCACAAAAAACTCTTTTGCTGAATGGGCACATATTTCCACAGGCTTGTGACAACATCTCATGTGATCCTTTCCAAAATAGTGGAGTCTGTTATACCCTCCCAACTCCATATTAATGCCATTGCTATGCAAGGGGATACCTACAAGCTCATATAGGTGTGATGGTCAGATATTCACAGAACTGTGGCCATATACTGTACACTTGGCAATAGCAACTCCTAAAGTGATATCCTTATTTTCTAAAAATAATCTATACACATCCATTGCTTAAAAGAGAAGTATGGGATTTTTTTATCCCATAATCATACTTACCTAGGTGGATGCAGCATCAGTCAAGATGCTGCAGCTGTCCCAGCCGCCTCTTCACTGAGAATCAAGCCACCGAACACCGCCGATGGCTTGGTTCTCTCACCTCCCCGAGCGGAGAGCTGCTGCCTGTCAATCAGCAGCTCTCCTGCTCTTCTCCTCCAAGCTCACTGGAGCACTGAGCTGTGGAGGGGCAGAAAAAGGCCGTCTCAGCCTCTCAGCAGCTCGCTGAGAGGCTGAGACACCTATCAGTCCAAGCACCTGGTGGATCCAGACTTCCAGAGTCGGGATGATGAGGTGCCTGGACTGATCTTGGTGAAGTCAGCAGAGAGCGGACTTCAGACTGCTCTCTGCTGAAAGCGGTCACAGCAGTGCAAAATGAATTGCACTCCTGTGACCCATAGGAGAAGCCCAGCCAAATGAGCTCAGGCTGGACTTTTCCTTTAATTGCCCTGTAATCTATTATTCATGAAATTCATCTCACAAAAGTGAGTACGCCCCTCACATTTTTGTAAATATTTTATTATATCTTTTTGTGTGACAACACGGAAGAAATGCACTTTGCTACAATGTAAAGTAGTGAGTGTACAGCTTGTATAACAGTGTAAATTTGCTGTCCCCTCAAAATAACTAAACACACAGCCATTAATATCTAAACCGCTGGCAGCAAAAGTGTGTACACCCCTAAGTGAAAACGTCCAAATTGGGCCCAAAGTGTCAATATAAAAGTGTCAATATGTGTATAACAGTGTAAATTTGCTGTCCCCTCAAAATAACTCAACACACAGCCATTAATATCTAAACCGCTGGCAGCAAAAGTGTGTACACCCCTAAGTGAAAATGTCCAAATTGGGCCCAAAGTGTCAATATTTTGTGTGGCCAACATTATTTTACAGCACTGCCTTAACCCTCTTGGGCATGGAGTTCACCAGAGCTTCACAGGTTGCCACTTGAGTCCTCTTCCATGCCTCCATGACAACATCATGGAGCTGGTGGATGTTAGAGACCTTGCGCTCCTCCGCCTTCCGTTTGAGGATGCCCCACAGATGCTCAATAGGGTTTAGGTCTGGAGACATGCTTGACCAGTCCAGCACCTTTACCCTCAGCTTCTTTAGCAAGGCAGTGGTCATCTTGGAGGTGTGTTTGAGGTCGTTATGTTAGATTGCTGCCCTGTGGCCTAGTTTCCAATGGGAGGGAGATCCTGCTCTGCTTCAGTATGTCACATTACATGTTGGCATTCATGGTTCCCTCAATTAACTGTAGCTCCCCAGTGCCCGCAGCACTCATGCAGCCCCAGACCATGACACTCCCACCACCATGCTTGAATGTAGGCAAGACACACTTGTCTTTGTACTCCTAACCTGGTTTCTTCCACACACGCTTGACACTGTCTGAACCAAATAAGTTTTTCTTGGTCTCATCAGACCACAGGACATGGTTCCAGTAATCCATGTCCTTAGTCTGCTTGTCTTCAGCAAACTGAATGCGGGCCTTCTTGTGCATCATCTTTAGAAGAGGTTTCCTTCTGGGAAGACAGCCATGCAGAACAATTTGATGCAGTGTGTGGTGCATGGTCTGAGAACTGACAGGCTGACCCCCCCACCCCTTTAACCTCTGCAGCAATGCTGGCAGCACTCATAAGTCTATTTCCCAAAGACAACCTCTGGATATGACGCTGAGCATGTGCTCTCAACTTCTTTGGTCGACCATCGCGAGGCCTGTTCTGAGTGGAACCTGTCCTGTTAAACCGCTGTATGGTCTTGGCAATCTTCTTATAGCCTAGGCCATCTGTATGTAGAGCAACAATTCTTTTTTTCAGATCCCCAGAGAGTTCTTTGCCATGAGGTGCCATGTTGAACTTCCAGTGACCAGTATGAGAGAGTGAGATCTATAACACCAAAATTTAACACACCTGCTCCCCATTCACACCTGAGACCTTGTAATACTAATGAGTCACATGACACCGGGAGGGAAAATGGCTAATTGGGCCCAATTTGGACATTTTCACTTAGGGGTGTACTCACTTTTGTTGCCAGCGGTTTAGACATTAATGGCTGTGTGTTGAGTTATTTTGAGGGGACAGCAAATTAACACTGTTATACAAGCTGTACACTCACTACTTTACATTGTAGCAAAGTGTCATTTCTTCAGTGTTGTCACATGAAAAGATATAATAAAATATTTACAAAAATGTGAAGGATGTACTCAATTTTGTGAGATACTATAGCTTCTAACTGTATTTCCTGCCTCCTTGTAACATCCTCCATTGGTTCCTGAACTTCTCCTTTTCCAGCTTACTTCCATTTGTTTGGAACAAGCCAAGCACATTACTTGCGGTCATGTGTACTGCTTTATGCACACTACAAATCTTATAATCCATAGTCCCTAGTCCACCTCAGGAGTGAGCAGAAAAGGGTGGCTACAATCCTACTAAATACATTGGGACCATTAGGAATGAACGTAGCCACCTTCTAATGAGAAGTTGGATCAAGCAGCAAACAAGGAAGAAATTTAGAGACTTGGGGGAGAGAGAGAGCAACAGAAGATACTTACTTAATTAATTATAAAATACATACTTGAATAGATATTTTTTTGTTAACCAGAGTTTAAAGTTACTTTAACAGCACTGCATTCCACTTTTTTGTGATTTACAGACATGGTTACAATATTTTTCACATAAACCAGCAGGGAGAAAAATTAAAGCCATTCTGGTCTTTCTGACTTCAGAGTTTTCTCTGTCACTGAATATGCATAGCAGAAGATTCCACTTCACTGAATGTTTGCTTTATCTGTGTTTAAGATTCATAAAGTATTGAAGCAAATAGGTAGCTGGACAAATACCAATTGGCAAAGGAGGTAAACAATGACAGCTTTTGAATTTTCTGTATGACAAGTTTTTTTTTAAATCAAATTAATAACTTTAACACCCACAGCAGTGTTTTTAGATTACTGTAGTGCCGGTTAGTAACAATGAGGGACAATGGCTACTAAAAATGGTCTTTTACATGCTTTACTAACAGCTTGGCTAACAATAAAAAAATCCCAAAATTCCCAGTCTAGTCAATTGCTGTACATAGAATGTGTGCTGCTTCAATGGGGCTGATCCTTTACACATATTCAACCAGAATAGCCCCTTGCCTGGGTTCTGATGGGACTCCTGTTACTCTGGGTGTGATTGGTGCCCAAGACTTGAAGTTAGAACACTGACTAAGCACCTCAATTGGTATCCCTTAAATAACTATTACTTACCTATCACACCAAAAATATATCAAATATCGGGACTGTTAAGGTCCATATACAAAATAATATAAAAATCACAATTTTATTCTCATATGAAAAAGGTTTAAAAACGAATACATTAAAAAGATTTAAAAACTAATACAAAACGGTTCCCCTTGCCTCTTTCTTCAGCCTATAAAAACCCCGGTTTGAAGCCGAGGCTTCCCAGCTCTGGGTGAGATTAGTTGTTCTAAATGTGATTTTGGGAGGGTATGTTATCTGGTGGGACCTCTCACCCCCACAGTATGATCCCATAAGGGGTGGGATAGTGATCTAATACAAAACGTATCCAAAAGACCAATCAGTTGCAATGTAAGCATACAATGACATAAAAGTGATATATAAATCTAGTGATAACTTGATGTAGTCAACTCAACATCTTTTACCTTTATACAAGAGCAGAATCTGGATGGCTGAACTCCCTTGATCTGCAGGCAACTCTTAACTAAATCATACACAGTCCATAAAAGCAGCAATTTGTGCAAAAGTACACACGGGAGAGAGGGAGAGAGAGGATGCATTTCGCACTAAATGTACTTCTTCAAGTGTATCATCTGGGTGTTCCCTTCTGGGTCTATTACCCTTATGGGTGTCAGTGATTCTGATGTGGGGAGAGAGATGTTTTTTCCTCTCTCCCCAGGCCACTGTTTATGCCCTGTACACACGATCGGACATTGAACAGACATTCTGACAACAAAATCCATCTGATTTTTTCCGACGGATGTTGGCTTAAACTTGTCTTGCATACACACGGTCGCACAAAGTTGTCGGAAAATCCGATCGTTCTGAATGCGGTGACGTAAAACACGTACGTCGGGACTATAAACGGGGCAGTAGCCAATAGCTTTCGTCTCTTAATTTATTCTGAGCATGCGTGGCACTTTGTGCGTCGGATTTGTGTGCACACAATCGGAATTTAACCGATCGGATTTTGTTGTCGGAAAATTTTATATTCTGCTCTCAAACTTTGTGTGTCTGAAATTCCGACGGAAAAAGTCAGATGGAGCCCACACACAATCGGAATTTCCGACAACACAATCCAATCGCACTTTTTCCATCGGAAAATCCGACCGTGTGTACAGGGCATAAGGCTGCTTTTCTCCCAGTAAATGGTGCATGGCCTGTTTTTTGCTTTTCTTCCCATCGTTCCCCCCTCAGTCCGGCAAGCTTTCCAAGTGCTGGATCTGTTTAAGGCAATATGGCAGTGATGTTGTGCACATATGCGTGACATAGGGGCAGAGCTGCACACGCGCGGAGGTGCTTCTTGGATCCACGTCCTTCCGTGACTTCAGATGCCATCAAGGCGGGAGGGGTATATAAGGATGTGTCTCCGGCAGCCAATTTGCTGGAGCACACGGACAGTTTAAACACATTATGACCCTGGGAAACTATTCCAATTTGTACCAAGTTTGTTTTGTTCTTGCCTTGAAGGCATAGTTTTCTGTCTTAGGTATCCTTGTGGCTTGCAGTAGAGAAAGCTCTTCACCACATCTTATTTATTTATCTTTCAGATGCCCTAGGTTTCTTCGTGTTTTTAGAGCCCTTTGACCAATTTCCTTGGCCTAAAATTATAATATTGAATTATAATTGTTTATTTCTCCTTAGAACTATATTGTAAAAATGATCCCAATACTCCTCCTATGGATTACCGAATTTTGCCCTGGGCTCAAATATGGCATATGTTTATGAGAACGAGCCTCCGGAATTTTTGCACATCTTTAATTCTCGATATATACGTTTTTAAGTGGTGATGCTTTCCACCAAATCTTGTTGTATCATCACGTTCATTTGTAAATGTTAAAGAGAAGGATTCTTCAAAAATATATATATATATACTCACCTAGGTGGATGCAGCATCTGTCCCATGCTGCATCTGTCCCCCGCTGCTTACAGACTGAGAACTGAGCAATCAAAGATAACTGATTGCTCAGTTCTCTGTCTTCAGTGAGCAGAGAGCAGTGACTGCCAGTCACTGGCTTCCTGCTCTGCCCCTTCAGTGCTCACTGGAGCACCAGGCACTGTGAAGGTTGAAAGTGGCTTGCTCAGTCTCCCAGTGGATCACTGAGAGGCTGAGCCAGCTGCTGGTCCAGGCATCTGGGTGAATCCTGACTGTAAAGTCCTGGTCTTTCCAGAGTCTGGACTGGCTGAGTGACGTCAGCCGACAGCCGGCTTTAGCCTGCTGTCAGCAAAAATGGGTCACAGGTAGGGATGAGCCGAACACCCCCGGTTCGGTTTGTACCAGAACCAGCGAACGGACCGAAAATTCGCACGAACGTTAGAACCCCATTGACGTCTATGGGACTCGAACTTTCGAAATCAAAAGTGCTCATTTTAAAGGCTAATTTGCATGGTATTGTCCTAAAAAGGGCTTGGGGACCCGGGTCCTGCCCCAGGGGACATGTATCAATGCAAAAAATTTTTTTAAAAACGGCTGTTTTTTCGGGAGCAGTGATTTTAATGATGCTTAAAGTTAAAAAAAAAAAAGTGAAATATTCCTTTAAATATCATACCTGGAGGGTGTCTATAGAATGCCAGTAAAATGGCACGTGTTTCCCGTGCTTAGAACAGTCCCTGCACAAAATGTCATTTTTAAAGGAAAAAAAGTCATTTAAAACTGCTTGAGGTTTTAATGTAATGTCGGGTCCTGGCAATATGGATGAAAATCAGTGAGACAAACAGCATGGGTATCCCCCAGTCCATTACCAGGCCCTTTGGGTCTTGTATGGATATTAAGGGGAACCCCGCACCTAAATTAAAAAAAGGAAAGGGGTGGGGCCACCAGGCCCTATATACTCTGAACAGTAGTATACAGGCGGTGCAAACAAGACAGGGACTGTAGGTTTGTTGTTAAGTAGAATCTGTTTGTAATTTTGAACTGGTACATTTTTAACGTGTTTAGCTCCAGCCAAAAAATCTATTTTAAGCTTTTTGGATAACATAGGGAAGGGTTATCACCCCTGTGACATTTGTTTTGCTGTCTGTGCTCCTCTTCAGAAGATTTCACCTCATTTTTTGTCCCAATGACAAATGTTTTTTGAAAATTTGGGTTTTTTTGTGAAACAAGGATTGGTGATAAAGCATCAGTGGAATAGAAGAAACGTTTTTCCCATATTAACTCTTACAGAAGAGAATTTCCCTTCCTAGGGGTAGATTTCATCTCACTTCCTGTTGTCTCCTTCCGTTTGCAAGTAGGAGTCGTTTGTAAGTTGGATGTTTGAAAGTAGGAGCCTGCCCTATATACTCAGCAGAAATTTGTGCCTTATGTGTTGTTGTGGCCACAACACTGTAAGCCCTCACAGGGTCCTGCTGTGAAATATTAGATCAAGAATTGTAATTACATGCCCCTGTTGAACAGGGGCAGAAAAATTGGGCCTTTGGTGGTGGTGGTGCAAGTGCCACAACACTGTAAGTCTTCATCGCTCTTGGTGGGCGCAGAAACGGGCCCTGCTGTGAAATATTAGATCAAGAATTGTAATTACATGCCCCTGTTGAACAGGGGCAGAAAAATTGGGCATTAGGCACTGGTGCTGGTGCCACAACACTGCAACCCCTCACAGATACTCTAGTTGGAACGCAGAAACAAGCCCTGCTACAAAGTATTGCATCAAAAATTGTAATTACACTCCCCTGTTAAACAGGGGCTGAAAAATTGGGCCTTAGGCACTGGTGCTGGTGCCACAACACTGCAACCCCTCACAGATACTCTAGTTGGAACGCAGAAACAAGCCCTGCTGCAAAGTATTGCATCAAAAATTGTAATTACACTCCCCTGTTAAACAGGGGCTAAAAAATTGGGCCTTAGGCACTGGTGCTGGTGCCACAACACTGCAATCCCTCACAGATACTCTAGTTGGAAAGCAGAAATGAGCCTTGCTGCAAAGTATTGCATCAAAAATTGTAATTACACGCCCCTGTTAAACAGGGGCTGAAAAATTGGGCCTTAGGCACTGGTGCTGGCGCCCAGAACAAAAAATGTTCTTACAAGCTATCACCGTGATCATTGAGGAGGAAGAGGATAATTACTCAGGATAGTCACTCAGCATCAGCATAGGCAGTCTTTGAAGGGATCTGAGATTTAAAAAAAAAATGATTCGGTTACATCAGCATCAGGTGCTTGGTAGCTAGTGGTGATCCAAGACTGATTCATTTTTTCGAAGGTCAGTCGATTGGCCGAGTTGGTGGACAGACGCACCCTGTGATCGGTTACAAAGCCTCCAGCAGCACTGAATGTGCGTTCCAAAAGATCACTGGATGCAGGACAGGTCAGTAGCTCAATTTTATACTGTGCAAGCTCTGGCCAGTGATCCATCCTCAAGACCCTGTAACCCAGAGGATTTTCGGTGGGAAAGGTGTCAGATCTTGCCCCTAGGTATTCGTGCACCATGTAAAACAGACGCTGGCGATGGTTGCTGGAACCGATCATACCTTGGGGCTGAGGACCAAAGAATTGTCTGAATGCATCGGTCAGACGGCCACCTTCTCCACCGCTCCTTCTTTGACTGACTGAAGCCTCAGCAACACGTTGTCCAGAAACAGGAGTTTGTAACCTCCCAGTCTCTGGGAACGCGTTGCACAGACCTTTCTGCAAGGCCTCCCGAAGATGTTTCCTCCTCTGCTCCCTCTGTGATGGCAAGATAAGGTCCGCACCTTACCCTTGTAACGTGGATCAAGGAGGGTTGCCAGCCAGTATTGGTCCTTCTCATTGATACCACGAATACGAGGATCCTTACGCAGGCTTTGCAGGATCAGGGAGGCCATGCAGAGTAGGTTTGCTGGGGCATTCGGCCTGGAGTCCTCTGAGTCACTAAGGACGACATGTGTTTCTTGGGACTGATCCCTTAAAGACTGCTGGTGATGCTGAGTGCCAGGCTCCACCTCCATACTGACACAGTCCTCCTCACCCTCATCCTCATCCTCTTCCTGTGTGATCGGTGGGCACACAGGAACACTGTCTGTATAAAGGGGGCCTTGAGAGCTAAGGAAGTCCTCCTCTTCCTGCCTCTGTTCTGCCTCAAGTGCCCTGTCTATTATTCCACGCAGCGTGTGCTCCAACAGGTGGACAAGGGGGTCAGTGTCACTGATGCATGCACTGTCACTGCTCACCATCCTCGTGGCCTCCTCAAATGGTGACAGGACAGTGCATGCATCCCTGATCATGGCCCACTGGCGTGGGGGGAAAAAAACAAGCTCCCCTGATCCTGTCCTGGTGCCATAGTCGCACAGGTACTCATTGATGGCCCTCTGCTGCGTGTGCAGCCACTGCAGCATGGCCAACGTTGAGTTCCACCTGGTGGGCATGTCACAGATTAGGTGGTTCTTGGCAGGTTAAACTCCTTTTGGAGGTCTGCCAGCCGAGCACTGGCATTATATGACCGGCGGAAATGCACAAAGACTTTCCTGGCCTGCCTCAGGACATCCTGTAAGCCCGGGTACCTACCCAAGAACCGCTGCACCACCAAGTGAAGGATGTGAGCCAAACAGGGCACATGGGTCATTTGTCCCTTCGGAAGGCAGAGAGGAGGTTGGTGCCATTGTCGCAAACCACCATTCCTGCCTTAAGTTGGCGTGGCGTCAACCACCTCTGAACCTGCCCCTGCAGAGCTGACAGAACCTCTGCCCCAGTCTGGCTCCTGTCCCCCAAGGCGAAAACATACACTAAAGCGGCTGAGGCAGCAGAGTGTAGCAAGAGAGGTGGGACTTTTTTTTTTTCCACTTCAGAGACCAATAAGTAGAGGGCTGAATCAGCTCGATGTTCATTAACTGTCGCCTTCCCAGGTTCACATCATAGTGGAACATGCATTACCTCAATTCCTTTTATGACATCCCTATAAATACTTTACTGCATAACTTTAGCGACAAGTCCCCCCCTACTCCAAACACCTAGGCACAGGCTGTAGCTACGCCGGAGTCCAGTATCACGTGAGACGTTGTCATTTTCTGAGCCAGTTTGGAGGGGAAAGGAACACAAAAATGGGAGTATAAATACAGAAAAGATAAAAGAAAAAAGGGAGAAGAATATATAGTAAAAAACATTATGGGCTCCCCATGCCCGTCATCTGCTGAGCCACCCGGTGTTGCACGGGAAATTTACCTGTTCCCAAAACCACCCCCCCCACCCTCCCTCAATATCTAACCTACATCCAACTAGATTATTTATTGAAATCAAACACACAAACAAAAAAAAAAACAAAAAAGAGAAGAAAAAAAAAAATATGCATAACCAGATCTCTTCGCTATAGCACTCATTGTCCTCAAGGAATCCAGTTAACTATATAACTATGTTAAGCCTCACTCTTGGTCTAATCCTACGTCTTGCCTACTAGGGACGTCCTACTTTCTCTAACCATGGCTTCCATATGTTTTCAAATTCCTGCAGGTTACCTCTCTTTATGTACTCCACTCTTTCCCTACACAGGGTTACATTAATGGTAGAGATCCAGTCTTTCACTGAGGGGGGGTTTTTTGATTGCCATCTTAGTGTTATCATCTTCCTAGCCTGGAACAAGGCCCGCGTAATAGCCAGCGTGGTGCACAGTCTCTCTCCCAGCACTCTTCTATACCCCAGAATACAGGCTATGGCCTCCTTTACTACTGTAGTGCCAAAGATACTTCTCAGGTTCCCAGTTACCTCCTCCCAGTATCTAAATAACTTAGGACATCTCCACAGCATATGGATGAGGTCTCCCGACCTCCAACATCTGGGACAGTTGTCATTAGGCCTTCTCCCAAATTTAAAAAGTCTTTTAGGTGTATAATAGGCTCTATTTAGCAAGAACAAATGAGAGCGCCGCTGTGAAGGGGACACAGAGACCTGAACACCCAACTCCAAGGTTTTCACCCATTGTTCCTGGGTCATTCCCCCTATATCCTCTTCCCATTTAGCCTTTAGCCCATAGAGTATCCCCCCGCTGTTGTCTGATTTACTTAATTGGTCATAGATTCTTGAAATCAATCCTCTAGTAGGGTTTACCTGCATTATGCTCTGAAATAGAGGCATTTCTTCCCAACACAGAACCTGAGTTTTAAATTGTGCTTTAAGGGCATGTGCTAGCTGGAGATATAAGAAGAGAGAACCCCGCGGTAGCTTGAATTCCCCGGCTAGTTCAGGGAAATTCTTTAACTTGGTGCCATTATAAAGCTGACTTAGCCTTCTGATGCCGAGATTCTCCCACTCCCTGAATGTGCCTATTTTAAGGACTTCCTGTAAATTGTGATTGTCTCAGATAGGAGAGTAGACGGTTGGATCTTCATATCTCATCATTTTCTTAACTGTTTTCCAGAGTTTAGTTAGCAGTTTAATAGTTGGGTAGTCGTCATGGAACATATCCGCCTCTAGAGTTTCAATTATTGTATTATGTGGTGTACTTAGCAATAGTAGTTTGCCATTGGGGGTGCCACCTTTCGGTATCCCACATCCCAGCAGCTGCTGTAGCTGAGTTGCTAAGAAGTAGCGCTCAGGATGTGGGAGGGCAAAGCCCCCCTCCCGAGTGGGAAGCTGGAGCACTCGAAGACGAATCCTGGCTTGCTTCCCCTTTCATATCAACTCCCTAAAGAGGCTATCAATTCTTTTAAACCACTTCTTGCCAATCCAGACTGGTGAGTTGTGCAGGACATATAGCAATTGTGGCATCCAAACCATTTTTATTAAGCTACATCTACCTGCGGCGGACAGGGGCAAGCGCCTCCAGATTCCTATTTTTTGTTTCAGTTTTGACAAAAGAGGGACTAGGTTTGTACTGATATATAAGGTGGGGTCCTTCGTCAGAACTATTCCCAGGTATTTCAGGGCATCCACAGTTACCATCTGGGGTACATCGCATGCAATTAACTCGCTAGAGGGATCTATCGGCAAGAACTCGGACTTCTCCCAGTTTATCTCTAAACCAGAGAAACTGCCGAAGTCCTTCACTATCCTCATCGCACCCAGTAGTGAATTTCTCGAGTCCCCCAAGAATAACAAAATGTCATCTGCATAGAGCGCGATTTTTTCCTTGCCCGATTTTCTCAGGAAGCCGGTTATCGCACTGCTTTCCCTTATGGAGATAGCCAGGGGTTCCATCGCCAATGCGAACAACAGAGGAGAAAGAGGACACCCCTGCCTAGTCCCCCTTTCCAACTCAAACCCGTCTGAGAGTTCATTATTAATCTTTAGTCTTGCCCTAGGGCGGGTATATAGCATTCTGATCCACCCTATAAAGGACGGGCCAAATCCGAATTTCTCCAGCACGCGCCATATATAGCCCCACTCCACACTATCAAAAGCCTTAGATACATCCAGGGTCATTAATGCTCTTGAGCCCACATTCTCCGATGATGACTGCAAATTCAAAAACGCTCTTCTAATGTTCAAACTCGTAGATCTGTTGGCTATTAAGCCCGCCTGGTCCTCGTGGATCAATTTATGGATAACACCGTTCAATCTTGCTGCCAGTACCTTGGCCAGAATTTTTACGTCAGTACAAAGTAGAGAGATTGGTCTATAGGCAGCCACATCAAATGGGTCTTTCCCCTCCTTCTGTAGCACAATGATTGTTGCTTCTAGCATTGAAGCAGGCAGCTGACCCCCCTTAAGCGACCCCTCCAGAGCTTTTAGTAGTTCAGGGATCAACACTTCACCATACTGCTTATATGTCTCACTTGGAAGGCCATCAGGCCCGGGTGACTTAAGGCTTGCCATGCCTGCTACTGCTTGATGTAGTTCTGCTACCGTTATTGGAGAGTCTAATATGGCTCTTTTTTCCTGAGATATAGTAGGAATCGGCAGCCCCTCCAAGAAGTCCTCCATCTTAGCCTCCTTACCCTTTTTCTGCGAGGAGTAGAGTTTTTTATAATAAGCCCTGAAGGCTTGTACTATTTCTGGGGTACTTGATACTATATCTCCACTCTGCGATCTAATAGCGAGGATCGTGGATGGGGCTGCATTTGATTTTACTAGCATAGCCAATGTCCTTCCCACTCTTTCGCCCTCCACCATAAATTCCTGTCTCTGAAGAAGGCGCCTAGTTTCTGCTTTCTGCATGACCACAAAATCATACTTATGTTGTTTCACTTGCCAAGTGCTTTCCAACTCCGGGGTTGGATTTCTTTTTTTTTTTTTTTTTTAACCACATCAGCGAAAACCACTTGAGGGCAGAATCAGGTTAACGTTCATTAGCTGCCGCCTTCACCAGTTCACATCATTGTGGTGTATGTTCTCCTCCTTTAATTCTATGTTTTCCCCTTTTTCTCTTTTTCTCTTCTCCCTTTTTCCCTTTCGGGGTTGGATTTCTAATAAAATTATTTTCGGCCTCGAGAGCGTCCCTCAGAGTGCTCTCTTCCTCACTCCTAGCATCTTTATTGAATTTAGCCATCTGCTGTATTAGAGCTCCTCTAAGAAACGCCTTGAGGGTGTCCCATAGCACAGGGGGTGACACTGAGCCCTGATTGAACTCCACAAACTCCCTTAAGATGGGGAGAATCCCGTCCGATTTTTTAATTACTTCGAACCAGTGCGGGCTCATACTCCAACTCTTCCTGGGCCTAGACTCTCCACCAGTTAATGTAGCCACCATAGGGGAATGATCTGAAATGCCTCTTGGCCAATATGTTATTTTTTCTAGCATCTGGAGTGCCCTGGCCTTTCCCAGGACTAGATCTATCCTTGAGAGCGTGGAGTGTGACGCAGAGCAACAGGTATATTGCAGCACACCTGGATTTTGCACCCTCCATAAATCTACTAGCCCCACTTCCTCCAAGAATAGACTTAACCGGCTCCTCCCTGATTCCTCTGAGGGTTGTCGTATCGGGAATTTATCCAGCTTTCTATCTAAGACCTCATTAAAGTCCCCTACGACTACAATAGGGCACTCTTTTTTATCTAGCAAAAATTTGTGCAGTTTAAGCAGTATATCCAAATTAAATGGAGGAGGGATGTATATATTTGCCACCACATACAAGACCCCATCAATGGAGCAGAATAAAAAAATATATCTACCCAACTCATCTATACTGGCCTGACTACAGGAAAATTTTACCCCGGCTTTTACCAAGATGCTCACCCCCCTACTATAAGAGGAGTGAAATGCATGGACTTGGTATTGAAATTTTTTCATCTGTAACTGCTGACTGGTATCCTTGGTTAGGTGGGTTTCCTGCAGGCATATCAGGTCTACCCTACATCTCTCCAGCATAGAGAACACTGCCAGCCTTTTAAGAGGAGATCCCAAGCCCCTAACATTCCAGGATCCTATTTTCAAGGACTTAACTAACATCTGGATTCTGAGGAGCCGTTCTTGTCCCAACAGGTGCTACCGTATATATTCAGTTACTTTTATAAAGTAAGATTTATACACCTCTTTACAAAAAAAAAAAGAGAAAAAAAAAAAAGGAAAATTTTGCTTTCTTTTCTCCCACTCCTAATATGTGTTGTATTAATTCTAAATACGTGCGTATTATGGATTCTAAAATGCTTAACTTAGCCACAACTATCCTGCTTTATTAAAATTTTGTACTAAAAGTGCCTGTATGTGCAAGAAAAATCTGTATGTGAAGGTCTGGATATTTCTATTGTAATTTCTAGTGGTATAGGTGTTTGTGAATAATGATTTACCCACCCTATTTACCCGCCCTCCCATCTTCCCACCCCTTCCCTTCCCCCCCCGCCCACCCTCCCCTACCCTCCCGCCCCATCCCTCCCCCCCCCGTACCCACCTAACTAGGTATACCCCCTGGGGATTTACCATGACCGTTACCTCTTACACTAACACCACCCTTTTACACCAAATCTTCCACTCACCGCACCACACCACCCTACACGCAAACAGCTATGTGCACCCAACCCCTCCCGTCCCCTTACAGCAAAGACCATTAACCGAAGGGAGGAGGGGGTAGAAACTTAAGGAACACCCCCCACAAGGGCAAAAAAGAAAAAGAAGCGAAAAAAAGGAAAGAAAAAAACAAAAAAACCAAAATACAGCCCCTATACCTCCCAGTACCCTGTCGTGTCTTCCTATTAATACACCGGCCTATTATATCTTCCCCGATTCTCTACATGGGGTTCATAATTTTTTCCCTATTATCTTCAAGCCACTTCTTAACTTCAGCAGGGGTGTTGAAAAACAGAGTCTCCCCCAGGGTCGCAACCCGCAACCTAGCCGGGTATAAAAGAGCGTAGGGCAACTTAAATTTTTGTAGATTGCGTTTTGCCTGGGTAAACTCTGCTCTACGCCTCTGCAAATCCGGAGAGAAGTCGGAATAAAACGATATTTTTGTACCATTGAAAAAAACCTCCCCTAATTCCCTGATCTTCTGTAGCAAAGTCACTTTATCCTGGTAGTTAAGAAATCTCAGGAGGAAGGGTCTCGGGTGGCCCCCCTCCGGCGATGCCCTGAAAGGGATCCTGTGAGCTCTTATGATGGAGAATGAAGCCGAAAATGATTCTTTCCCGATTAGCTCCCCCAACCATTTTTCTAGGAATGCAATTGGATTGGCGCCCTCACTCCTTTCGGGTATACCTATCAGCCTCACATTATCTCTTCTACTCCTGTTCTCCATCTCATCTATTTTAGAGGCTTGTTTAGATAACGGTTCCTTCAGCCATTTTATTTCTTTGATTATTGGGGACACATTATCCTCTAGCCCACTGACTCTTTCCTCCAGGGCCGTTGTTCTCTCTGCCATTTTCTGTAAATCTTGTCTGACCAATAACAGATCTGCTTTAACACCTTTCATCTGTTCACAAAGATCTTTAAGCGAGCCGTTACACACCCCTATAGCCATGAATACATCCGTTATGGTTGGTTATCTATTCAAGGGTAAATTCGGGTCATTTATTAGCTCCATATTTACATTTGTGTTTTGATCACTTAGCCCTGGACCTTTATTACATAAAGATTTGGAAGGCTGGGTAGCCGACGCAGCCCCTAAGGGTCAGAGCAGAGGCATGGGCATATTGCTCCAGTTTTGCTGCTGCTGCCGCATGCTGTGAGTTTTTCTCTTTAGAGGAACGTAGATTCTGCATCATTTACTCTTATAGGCACAAGTATACTCTAACAGCAACAAATTAGTAACTGACAGTTACCGACAACTTCCACCAGTCAAAAAGGAACTAAGAGGGGAAGAGGAGGAAAGGGAAGCCGCTGCACCTGTCTGCACTTAACTACCCGCTGTACAGAGCATATACCATAATGTTTAAACAGTAAAATGTATGAAGCGGGGTAGGACTCTCCACTCTTATACACCCCGATAAGGAAAAGGAGAGCGCAAACAGAGGGAAGCCACAGTGCCTTAGGTGGCCGGTGTTGGGCAGCTCCCTACACCCATAAACTCCACAGCTACGACAGAAATTAGTGCAGCCCCCCACCACACCGTATTTTGCACAGTTGGTTAAATGCCACTAAGGCAGTCGCCAACCGAATATGGTTAGTAGGGTATATACACCAAATAACACGACCCCCACCTAAACCTCTCTCCTTGCAGCTGCTGAGGATCCCAGGGTTTTTAGCTAGTTTATAGTGGCCCCGCCTAAAAGTGGGGATACTAGTATGTTCGTGATAGCACCCCAGGAAGCCCCCCACTGCCCCTATTCCCTCGCTCGACTCAGCAGCACAAAGCCAAAAAAAAAATAGAGAATATACTTTGCTTCCTGTATTAGCACACTCTGCTCCCAGACTTAGTATTACCCAAGCAGCAAGCAAAGCAAAACACTGACACACATAAATAGCTCTGTTACTGTCACATTACCAGGAGTTGCTTCTAATCCAAGGGTTGTCTAGCGATTTTAAAACAGCATCTGGTTACCAAATTAGTGACTCTATACTGTACCAGCTCTGGCCGACTTCTGTTCCCTGACTTGCATAGAGATGGAGAAGTGAAAGTAAAAGCTGCTTGTCTCGCAGCAGCGTGCAGGGGATGACGTCACACCCAGAGGATTCCTCAGCGCTCACCGCCCATTAAGAGATTGAAAGACCTTCAGCAGAGAAAGAGGAGAGGCAGCGCGGCACCGAGCCCGCCGGTACGGGCAACGGCTAGGGAGCCAGAGCCATCCAGTATGCCGGTATGCCGTTCGTACGGCCGGGGGAGAGAGAGATGAGAACGGAGGTGGGACGGAGCACACAGCGTCCTTGCACACACTCACTCCATGCCGCCTCTCAGCACGCACCCGCCCATCCGGTCACGCCCCTCTCGTTGATGAGAGGTGGGACTTTAAATGAAGCTCATGGTGACAAAACGAACAGAGTGGTGGACAGTAAAAATTGTTTACTATTGCATAGAAACATATTTAGCCAACATATAATAGCACATAGATGAGGATGCACTCATAACTAGGCGCCAGACTCCATAGTAGCAACAACTGGTAATAACATGTTTACAATCATGTACAATAATAGTAAAATTTAGGGAGTCCACCAGTGTTCATACAATGTAAAAACATTCAAGGGGTAACAACTACACAGTCAATAGTTCTTAGATCCTTCATAGGTAGAATTGTAGAAACTTTCATAACATAATGGGTGTATATATGGTTCACAACATCAATTAGCTTGACGCGTTTCGCGGCTTAAAGCCGCTCTTCAGGAGCAGATATGCAAATTGTCTGTAATGATAAATGTGTAGATACTAAGTAACGAAGTTGGGGGAGTCTGGGTACACTTCCACCCAAAAACCCGGGTAGGGCATGTAAACTTACTAGGCATATACACCAAGACACATGACGTCCGGGTCAGCAGGCCAGCCCAAGGTCAGTAACGGGAGCCGAGAGGGTGCATCCCATGGCGGTAACCAACACAGACAGCGAACACGGCAGACCAGCACTCCCAGGCTCACCTGGTGTGAAAAAATGGTGAAAAACCTCAAAGTGTGAGACAATGTGAAAAAAAAAAACAAATGTGGATGCAGTGATAGGAAATAGGAATAGGAGAGGGGGGGGAGGGGGGGCAAAAAAGATGGTTGGTGGTATACCAGGGGTGAAGGTGAGAGACCATGGTAGAGGGTCAACACCAAAACGCCCAGTGTGAGGGGGAAAAGAAGTGAGAGAAGCTGGGAAGTGTAACTGATGGAAAGGAAGGAACGAGCAGTCCAACCAAAAATGTGGAGTCTATCTGGCAGGGAGCTCAGGGAGCACTGGAACACGCCGGGGCCACCACCGCCCGCATATAAGCATCGCCACAGACCCGCCCCCAATGCCACACCACACGAGTGTAGGGGGAGGGGCATCCGGACGCCGACGTACAGGCAATAAGTTGCCCGGCGGCCGGCGCCGGACCGATCCCTCCCACCGCTCGCGCAGATGGAGAGCATCCGCCGGAAGGGTCACGTCAACAGACGCCGCACAACCGGCGTGCATGTGTGATGTCGATGCGCAGTGGTGGCGTAGCCACCCCCCGAATGTCAGACAATGGGCGGGGGGAGGAGGGGCCCCAGTGCGCATTGCGGCTCCCGCACTGAGACAACGCAGGCAGTCGTAGGGCCAGGGCCATCTAGTGGCCGGTGCAGAATACAGCAAGGCATGATAGAATATCAGACACCTCATAACAAACTCCAAGCTATACAACAAAGGGTCAAATATTAAACAAGGTAGTCAAGGAAAGAAAACTAATGAGCCAGTAAGGCTGATTGCAGAAATGGGGTTATGCCACTGTATAGGTAGATGTCACCAAGAGCTTCCATCCCTAATGCATATAAATGGAAAGGGGGGAATTGGGAAATTGGGACTTTAAATGAGGCTATTATGGCTGGGTAGAACCATGTGCCTCCATCCCTGTCAACTAAGGCGAAAGCATACACTAAAGCGGCCGAGGTAGCAGAGTGTAGCAAGGGAGGTGGGACTTTAAGTCCCAATTTCCCTATTCCCCCCTTTCCATTTATATGCATTAGGGATGGAAGCTCTTGGTGACATCTACCTATACAGTGGCATAACCCCATTTCTGCAATCAGCCTTACTGGCTCATTAGTTTTCTTTCCTTGACTACCTTGTTTAATATTTGACCCTTTGTTGTATAGCTTGGAGTTTGTTATGAGGTGTCTGATATTCTATCATGCCTTGCTGTATTCTGCACCGGCCACTAGATGGCCCTGGCCCTACGGCTGCCTGCGTTGTCTCAGTGCGGGAGCCTCGATGCGCACTGGGCCCTCCTCCCCCCGCACGTCGTCTGACGTTCGGGGGGTGGCTACGCCACCACTGCACATCGACATCACACACGTACGCCGGTTGTGCGGCGTCTGTTGATGTGACCCTTCCAGCGGATGCTCTCCATCTGCGCGAGCGGTGGGAGGGATCGGTCCGGCGCCGGCCGCCGGGCAACGTTATGCCTGTACGTCGGTGTCCAGATGCCCCTTCCCCTACACTCGTGTGGTGTGGCGTTGGGGGCGGGTCTGTGGCGATGCTTATATGCGGGCGGCGGGGGCCCCGGCATGTTCCAGTGCTCCCTGAGCTCCCTGCCAGATAGACTCCACATTTTTGGTTGGACTGCTTGTTCCTTCCTTTCCATCAGGTACACTTCCCAGCTTCTCTCACTTCTTTTCCCCCCTCACACTGGGCGTTTTGGTGTTGACCCTCTACCATGGTCTCTCACCTTCACCCCTGGTATACCACCAACCATCTTTTTTGCCCCCCCTTTCCCCTCCCCCCTCCTATTCCTATTTCCTATCACTGCATCCACATTTGTTTTTTTTTTTCACATTGTCTCACACTTTGATGTTTTTCACCATATTTTCACACCAGGTGAGCCTGGGAGTGCTGGTCTGCCGTGTTCACTGTCTGTGTTGGTTACCGCCACGGGATTCGCCCTCTCGGCTCCCGTTACTGACCTTGGGCTGGCCTGCTGACCTGGACGTCATGTGTCTTGGTGTATATGCCTAGTAAGTTTACATGCCCTACCCGGGTTGTTGGGTGGAAGTGTACCCATACTCCCCCAACTTCGTTACTTAGTATCTACACATTTATCATTACAGACAATTCGCATATCTGCGCCTGAAGAGCGGCTTTAAGCCACGAAACGCGTCGAGATAATTGATGTTGTGAACCATATATACACCCATTGTGTTATGAAAGTTTCTACAATTCTACCTATGAATGATCTAAGAACTATTGACTGTGCAGTTGTTACCCCTTGAATGTTTTTACATTGTATGAACACTGGTGGACTCCCTAAATTTTACTATTATTGTACATGATTGTAAACATGTTATTACCAGTTGTTGCTACTATGGAGTCTGGTGCCTAGTTATGGGTGCATCCTCATGTATGTGCTATTATATGTTGGCTAAATATGTTTCTATGCAATATTAAACAATTTTTACTGTCCACCAATCTGTTTGTTTTGTCACCATGAGCTTCATTTAAAGTCCCACCTCTCTTGCTACACTCTGCTGCCTCGGCCGCTTTAGTGTATGTTTTCGCCTTAGTTGACAGGGATGGAGGCACATGGTTCTACCCAGCCATAATGGCCTCATTTAAAGTCCCAATTTCCCAATTCCCCCCTTTCCTGTCCCCCAAGCACACCAGCTCAAGCACTGCATGGCATCTTTTGGCCAGCATACTTGCGTAGCCCCTTGAACGGCTACGGAGCACCGCTGGTTCCGAGGACAAAGCACAGGAAGAGGCCATGGAGGAAGAAGAAGAGGAGGGGGTGGAGGAGAGAGGTGTGTCACAATCATTAGTAGTGGCATTTTGGAGGCGTGGTGGCAGAACAACCTCCAACACTACTGCACCTTGTCCTGCATCCTTCCCAGCTGCCAGCAGAGTCACCCAATGCACAGTGAAACTTAGGTAACGTCCCTGTCCATGCCTGCTGGACCATGAGTCAGCGGTAATATGCACCTTACCGCTGACCGCCCTGTCCAGTGAGGCATGGACATTGCCTTCCACATGCCGGTAGTGAGCCGGAATCCGTGAGCAAAAGTAGCGTTTGGGTACCTGCCACTGAGGAACCGCACATTCCACAAACTCACGGAAGGGGGCAGAGTCTACCAACTGAAAAGGCAGCAGTTGAAGTGCTAGCAATTTTGCCAAGCTAGCATTCAACCGCTGGGCATGTGGATGGCTGGGAGCGAACTTCAGCGGTGCAGCAGCTGGGGCAGGGAAATTTGCCTGGTACAATCTGACGTCAGTGTACCAAAAGCAGGTTGCCCACAAGTACTTGGCTGTGACACACCTAATTCTACACCTTCATTCCTCTCAGTGCAGGTCTCAGAGAGGACTGAAGGTATAGTGGGGTTGGAGATCTCAGCTGATGAGGAGCAAGGAGAGGTCCTCTTTGTTCTTTGGTGTGGGTCTTTTAAATTCGCTTGCCAACGAACTGCATGGCAGATCAACATATGTCTGGTCAAGCATGTGGTGCCCAAGAGGGAGATGTTTTGGCCACACGAGATGCTTGCGACATATGTTGCAAATAGCAGCGGTGCGATCTGATGCACTCGTCTCAAAAAAGGCCCACACCAAAGAACTTTTTGAATAACGTGCAGAGACTGCAGCGCCCTGCACATGCGGAGCTTTGGGGTGTGATGCAGTCAGTATGCTGCCCTTAGGCTGGCCCCTGGAGGGCATCCTGCCTCATTGGTGATGTGCCGCCTCCTCCTCCTCCTCTCTCTTATCAGGCACCCACGTTGAGTCAGTGACCTCATCATCCCCTCCCTCCTCATCACTGGAGCAAACCTGGCAGTATGCTGCAGCAGCAAGGAGCATGACTGCCAGATTGCTGTCCTTCTTGGGCACCCCCCGTTGTCCGTGCTCACGTTACTGCCTTCATCTAGCTCAGTATCATCATCAGAGCCTTCCAAACGCTGGGCATCCTCCTGGAGCATGTACCCAACACTGTGGTCAAACAGTTCGAGGGACTCCTCAGGAGGACATGGTGGGGCTAGGGAAGGAGTCACTGATGACATTGAGCCGAGGGAAGAGGCCGCTGCTTTGCCAGACAAAGTACCCTGAGCATGGGTGAAAGAAGATGAGGAGGATGAGGACGGCTTGGTCATCCACTCGACCAAGTCTTCCGCATGTTGCAGCTCAACATGGCTAGCTGCCAAAAAAAAGGCCAAGCATGTCCCACGGCCACGTGCTGATGAGGATGCACCGTCTCCACGACCAGCACTGTTGCCTCTAGACACAGAGCCTGCTTGCCCTCTTTTATTGGCTTGTGACTGTCTGCCTCTCCTTGTTGGCCTTCCAGATATACTAATGGCCTGTAGCTGCACTAAGCTGGGATATATATATATATATATATATATATATATATATATATATATACTGATACTGCAGCTAGCAAAACCAACTGCCTGCCTGTAGTATGAGAACACCACCAACCTTCTACAGGTATCTTTAGCTGAACACTATGCAGAGCTTGCCAAAAAATAACTTGTAGCTTTTTTAGCTGCCTGAGGTAGTTATAGGATCAGGAAAACACCACCAACCTTCTACAGATAGCTTTAGGTGAACACTGTGCAGAGGTCTCACTACACTAACTTGTAGTTTTAGCTGAGCACTGTGAGAAGGACACACTACACTAACTTGTAGCTTTAGCTGAACACTGTGCAGAGGTCTCACTACATTAACTTGTAGTTTTAGCTGAACACTGTGAGCAGGACGCACTACACTAACTTATAGCTTTAGCTGAACACTGTGCAGAGGTCTCACTACACTAACTTGTAGTTTTAGCTGAACACTGTGAGCAGGACGCACTACACTAACTTGTAGCTTTAGCTGAACACTGTGCAGAGGTCTCACTACACTAACTTGTAGTTTTAGCTGAACACTGTGAGCAGGACGCACTACACTAACTTGTAGCTTTAGCTGAACACTGTGAGCAGGACGCACTACACTAACTTGTAGCTTTAGCTGAACAATGTGCAGAGGTCTCACTACACTAACTTGTAGTTTTAGCTGAACACTGTGAGGAGGACGCACTACACTAACTTGTAGCTTTAGCTGAACACTGTGCAGAAGTCTCACTACACTAATTTGTAGTTTTAGCTAAACACTGTGAGCAAGACGCACTACACTAACTTGTAGTTTTAGCTGAACACTGTGAGCAGGACGCACTACACTAACTTGTAGCTTTAGCTGAACACTGTGCAGAGGTCGCACTACACTAACTTGTAGTTTTAGCTGAACAGTGTGTGCAGGACGCACTACACTAACTTGTAGCTTTAGCTGAACACTGCGCAGAGGTCTCACTACACTAACTTGTAGTTTTAGCTGAACACTGTTAAGAGGACGCACTACACTAACTTGTAGCTTTAGCTGAACACTGTGCAGAGGTCTCACTACACTAACTTGTAGTTTTAGCTGAACATTGTGAGCAGGACGCACTACACTAACTTGTAGCTTTAGCTGAACACTGTGAGCAGGACGCACTACACTAACTTGTAGCTTTAGCTGAACACTGTGCAGAGGTCTCACTACACTAACTTTTAGTTTTAGCTGAACACTGTGAGCAGGACGCACTACACTAACTTGTAGCTTTAGCTGAACACTGTGAGCAGGACGCACTACACTAACTTGTAGCTTTAGCTGAACACTGTGCAGAGGTCTCACTACACTAACTTGTAGTTTTAGCTGAACACTGAGCAGGATGCACTACACTAACTTGTAGCTTTAGCTGAACACTGTGAGGAGGACGCACTACACTAACTTGTAGCTTTAGCTGAACACTGTGAGGAGGACGCACTACACTAACTTGTAGTTTTAGCTGAACACTGTGAGGAGGACGCACTACACTAACTTGTAGCTTTAGCTGAACACGGTGCAGAGGTCTCACTACACTAACTTGTAGTTTTAGCTGAACACTGTGAGGAGGACGCACTACACTAACTTGTATCTTTAGCCGAACACTGTGCAGAGGTCTCACTACACTAACTTGTAGTTTTATCTGAACACTGTGAGCAGGACGCACTACACTAACTTTTAGCTTTAGCTGAACACTGTGCAGAGGTCTCACTACACTAACTTGTAAAGTGCAGTTAACTCACTGACTGTCCTGCCTAATCTAGCTAACTCAAATGAAATGACACTGTATCTCTCTCTCTATCTAAGAAAGCCGGAACACACTACACAGGGCCGCCGTGCAGGTGGCCTTACATAGTGTGGGGCGTGTTCTAAACCCACTGAACCATAATTGGCCAAAGCCACCCTGGCTTTGGCCAATTACAGCTCTCTCTACCGACGGCACTGTGATTGGCCAAGCATGCGGGTCATAGTGCATGCTTGGCTAATCATCAGCCAGCAATGCACTGTGATGCCGCAGTGAATTATGGGCCGCGACGCGCCACACGAATTTAGCGCGAACGGCCCATATCATTCATAATTCGGCGAACAAGCAAACAGCCGATGTTCGAGTCGAACAAGGGTTCGACTCGAACATGAAGCTCATCCCCAGTCACAGGAATAAGAATGAACTGCACTCCTATAATCCATAGGAGAAGTTGGGCCAAAAAAAAGCTTTGGCCCAACTTTTCCTTTAATTGATATTCATTTTTTTTTGCTATATTTTGATACAGTTTACATGTAGTGTAAAATCTCCTGATGATGCCAGACTAAAGGCGAAACATGTTGAGATAACTACATCAAGTTATCATCTTTGGACATATATTGTATATCACCTTTATGCCAATGTATGCCTGCTTAATTATGCTTATCTTATGTTATGCTTAGCAACTGATTTGTCAGTTTTAGATATATTTTGAGTTCTTTTTAAACCTTTTTCA
This sequence comes from Lithobates clamitans, assembly GCA_037952925.1. Taxonomy (NCBI): domain Eukaryota; kingdom Metazoa; phylum Chordata; class Amphibia; order Anura; family Ranidae; genus Lithobates; species Lithobates clamitans. The sequence continues at coordinate 782,864 of JBBGZY010000835.1, forward strand.
TATGAGAATAAAATTGTGAACTTCATATTATTTTGTATATGCACATTTGTGGCACCTTATAAGTCCCAATATGTGATATATTTTTGGTATAATCCTATACAAGCATGTGGTGTCATTGATGTCTCCTCTTTCCTGCATACAGTACATATTATTACATAACGACATATTATTTACCTATACACGTTGGGGAATTTGTAAATCCATAGAAGTCCATTACATATGGGACGTACCAAGCTGCATATTAGGATGATGGGATGATTGGATTATTGGCTGCAATACTCAGAACTCTCACTAGATGTCAGTGTACTTTATACTCATATGGTAATGACTGTTGTTTTTCAGATTATGTTATTCTTTTCTGCAGTGCTTGATACAATGTTGCAAGAAGCAGTTGCTAATGTTTAACTGTTCACTTGCTGATATATATGGAGCTGTACAACAGGATCATAATAAATTATACAGAACTAATGGAAAAATTACATTTGACCTGTTTTGATGGAAATATGGGTAGAATTATTATTTTTCATGGGGATTATGGGTGGAATATCATGTTAACACCTAACAATGAACATATTTAACCTATTTCTGATAAGAATATGCATATAATTATTTTTCTACATGGGGATTATGAGTGAAATATTACAGTTAAAAATACCTTGGAAGATATTTAACCTATTTCTGATAATAATATGCATATAACAATTTTTCCACATGGGGATTATGGGTGGAATATTGTAGTTAAACATACATAGGATCATATTTAACCACTTCAGCCCCGGAAAATTTGGCTGCTCAATGACCAGGCCATTTTTTGCGATACAGCACTGCGTTGCTTTAACTGAAAATTGCATGGTCATGCAATGCTGTACCCAAACAAAATTGACGTCTTTTTTTCCCCACAAATAGAGCTTTCTTTTGGAGGTATTTGATCACCTCTGCAGTTTTTATTTTTTTCGCTATAAACAAAAGAAGAGCGGCAATTTTGAAAAAAACACAATATCTTTTACTTTTTGCTATAATAAATATCCCAATTTAAAAAGTTTAGGCCGATATCTATTTTTCTACATGTTTTTGATAAAAAAATCGCAATAATCATATATTGATTGATTTTCGCAAAAGTTATAGCATCTACAAACTATGGGGTATTTTTATGGAATTTTTATTTATTTATTTATTTTTACTAGTAATGTAGGCGATCAGCAATTTTTAGCGCGACTGCGACATTGGACACCTAACTGACACTTTTGACACTTTTTAGGGACCAGTGACATTATTACAGTGATCAGTGCTAAAAGAATGCACTGTTACTGTACTATGACACTGGCAGGGAAGGGGTTAATATCAGGAGTGATCAAAGGGTTAAGTGTGTCCCTAAGGCTGCTTTGGGGGATGTGCTTTCACTAAAGGAAAACAGGGAACAGTGTGAGATTTTTGGCATTTTTATAATTATTATTTTTTTTTACTAGTAATGGCGGTGATCAGCAATTTTTATCGGGAATGTGAATTTGCTGATTGGACACTTTTAACACATTTTTGGGACCAGTGATACTTACACAGCGATCAGTGCTATAAAAATGCACTGATTACTGTATAAATGTCACTGACAGGGAAGGGGTTAATACTAGGGGGCGATCAAAGGGTTAACTATGTTCCCTAGGTTTGTTCTAACTGTGGGGGGGGTGGGACTGACTAGGAGGAGAGAGCAATCGGTGTTCATACTAGTGATCCAAAGGCGAACCGACGTAAGGTAACGTTGTTTCACCCAGGGGAGCCAACCTGCCGCAGTACAATTGCGCCAGCTGGTTGGGAAGGGGTTAACCCATTTCTGATAAGAATATGCTTATAATGCATGCAGGTCTTAGCTGAGCCCCTCAACATCCACCAGTCCTAAGCTCCTGCCTAGGTTGCCTTGTGGATGATCCATCTTTGTTGCATGTTATTTTTCTACATGGGTATTATGGATGGAATATTGTAGTTAAACATACATAGGAACATATTTAACCTATTTCTCATAAGAATATGCATATAATTATTTTTCTACATGGCAATTATGGGTGGAATTTTGTAGTTGAAAATACATATGAACATATTTAACCACTTACGGACCGCCTTACTTTAAAGGAGGATATCGTTGTTATGTCAGCAGCTAGCTGCCATAACCCCGGTATCCTCTTGTTAGGCTGGCAGTCTGCTTTAAGATAAAAGTGGTCTCTGTGGCCGATTCGCCGCAAGATTACTTTTATCGGCAGCGGGAGAGAGGCCCCCCTCCTGTCGCACTCCGGTGCTCTCTGCCACTTACCGGCAGTGGCAGAGGCGATCAGGTCCTTCTGCTGGCTGGGCATGGAGATGAGTGAGGGGAAGATGGCTCCTACCCATCTCCATGACATTGCAGGGCAGAAGCGACGTCAAAATGTAATTTCCGCCCATAGCTCTTAAAGGGCCATTTTTTAAAATTCTTTTTATAAATGACAAAAATGTTTTTTATGTTTATTGCATTTTAGTGTAAATATGAGGTCTTTTTGACCCCAAATCTCATATTTAAGAGGTCCTGTCATGCTTTTTTTCTATTACATTCCTTGTGACAACATTTCTTTTTTTTTTTAAAAAGGTGTAAAAATATAAAATAAAAGGTAAAATAAATAATAATAATAATTTTTTTCAAACGCGCCCTGTCCCGCCAAGAAGCGAACGCATACGTGAGTAGTGCCCACATATGAAAACAGTGATCAAACCACACATGTGTGGTATCTCCACGATCGGTAGAGCGAGAGCAATAATTCTAGCCCTAAATCTCCTCTGTAGCTCAAAACATGCAACATCGCCTATGGAAATTTTTAAGGGTAAAAGTTTGTCGCCATTCCACGAGCAGGCACAATTTTGAAGCGTGACATGTGGGGTATCAATTTACTCGGCGTAACATTATCTTACACAATATTAAAAAAATTGGGCTAACTTTACTTTTGTCTTATTTTTAAATTCAAAAAAGTGTATTTTTTCCAAAAAAAGTGCGCTTGTAAGACCGCTACGCAAATATGATGTGACAGAAAGTATTGCAATGACCGCCATTTTATTCTCTAGCATTTTAGAACCCCCAAATATTATACATTTTTTCTAAGTAATTTTCTAGCAAAAAAATGTTTTTTGTGTTGTTACACATCTAAAAAAGAGGCTCGGTCCCTAAGTGGTTAACCCATTTTGGATAAGACTATGCATATAACTTTTTTTCTACATGGGGATTATGGGTGGAATATTACAGTTAAACATACATAGGAACATATTTAACCCATTTCTGATAAGACTATGCAGATCATTTTTTTCTACATGGGAATTATGGGTGGAATATTACAGTTAAACATACATAGGAATTTTTACCAGGATGGAAAATATGAAGGGTTCATTGTTAGGTGTAAACATAATATGCCACCCATAATCCCCCTAAAAAACAATAACATAATCCCCCTAAAAAACTATACCCATATTACTATGAGAAACAGGTCAAATGTATTACATAGGATGTGTAGCTATGATATTCTGCCCATAATCCCCATGTAGAACAATATTTATACCCATATTCCTATCGGGGATATGTTAAATATGTTTCTAGGAATGTTTAACTACACTATTCCACCCTTAATCCCCATGTAGAAAAATAATTATATACATATTATTATTAGAAATGGGTTAAACATGTTCCTATGTATGTTTAACTACAATATGCCACCCATAATCCCCATGTAGAAAAATAATTATATTTATATTCTTATCAGAAATGGGTTAAATAGGTTCCTAGGTATGTTTAACTGTAATATTCCACCCATAATCCCCATATAGAAAAATAATTATATGCATATTCTTTTCAGAGGTAGGTTAAATATTTCCCTATGTATGTTTAACTTCAATATGCCACCCATAATCCCCATGTAGAAAAATAATTATATGTATATTCTTATCAGAAATGGGTTAAATATATCCCTGTGTATGTTTAACTAGAATATTCCACCCATAATCCTCATGTAGATAAATAATTATATGCCTATTCTTATCAGAGGTAGGTTAAATATGTTCCTATGTATGTTTAACTACAATATTCCACCAATAATCCCCATGTAGAAAAACAATTATATGCAAATTCTTATCAGAAATAGGTTAAATATGTTCCTATGTATGTTTAACTACACTATTCCACCCATAATTCCCATGTAGAAAAATAATTATATGCATATTCTTATCCTAAATAGGTTAAATATGTTCCTATGTTTGTTTAACTACAATATTCCATTCATTATCCCCATGTAGAAAAATAACATGCAACAAAGATGGATCATCCACAAGGCAACCTAGGCAGGAGCTTAGGACTGGTGGATGTTGAGGGGGCTCAGCTAAGACCTACATTTTACTGTAGTAAAGCTAGGGAATGTACACAATTGGTCAAAGCTGTGCATCTGCCCATCTCTTTACAAGAAGGAATGTAATTGTAAGCAGATGATGTCTATTGAGGTAGGCTGTTCCATTACAAACAATGCAAATGCAATGGTTTCTCAGTGCCTATTGCAATCCTTATACAGTGGGGACGGAAAGTATTCAGACCCCCTTAAATTTTTCAATCTTTGTTATATTGCAGCCATTTGATAAAATCATTTAAGTTCATTTTTTTCCTCATGAATGTACACACAGCACCCGATATTGACAGAAAAACACAGAATTGTTGACATTTTTGCAGATTTATTAAAAAAGAAAAACTGAAATATCACATGGTCCTAAGTATTCAGACCCTTTGCTGTGAGACTCATATATTTAACTCAGGTGCTGTCCATGTCTTCTGATCATCCTTGAGGTGGTTCTACACCTTCATTGAGTCCAGCTGTGTTTGATTATACTGATTGGACTTGATTAGGAAAGCCACACACCTCAGAGCCAGAGATAGAATTGTGGCAAGGCACAGATCTGGCCAAGGTTACAAAAATATGTCTGCTGCACTTAAGGTTCCTAAGAGCACAGTGGCCTCCATAATCCTTAAATGGAAGATGTTTGGGATGACCAGAACCCTTCCTAGAGCTAGCCATCCGACCAAACTGAGCTATCGGGGGAGAAGAGCGTTGGTGAGAGAGGTAAAAAAGAACCCAAAGATCACTGTGGCTGAGCTCCAGAGATGTAATCGGGAGATGGCAGAAAGTTGTAGAAAGTCAACCATCACTGCAGCCCTCCACCAGTCGGGGCTTTATGGCAGAGTGGCCCGACGGAAGCCTCTCCTCGGTGCAAGACACATAAAAGCCTGCATGGAGTTTGCTAAAAACACCTGAAGGACTCCAAGATGGTGAGAAATAAGATTATCTGGTCTAATGAGACCAAGATAGAACTTTTTGGCCTTAATTCTAAGCGGTATGTGTGGAGAAAACCAGGCACTACTCATCACCTGTCCAATACAGTCCCAACAGTGAAGCATTATGGTGGCAGCATCATGCTGTGGGGGTGTTTTAGCTGCAGGGAAAGGACAACTGGTTATAATCGAGGGAAAGATGAATGCGGCCAAGTACAGGGATATCCTGAACGAAAACCTTCTCCAGAGTGCTCAGGACCTCAGACTGAGCTGAAGATTTACCTTCCAACAAGACAATGACCCTAAGCACACAGCTAAAATAACAAAGAAGTGGCTTCACAACAACTCCGTGACTGTTCTTGAATGGCCCCACCAGAGCCCTGACTTAAACCCAATTGAGCATTTCTGGAGAGACCTAAAAATGGCTGTCCACCAACGTTTACTATCCAACCTGACAGAACTGGAGAGGATCTGCAAGGAGGAATGGCAGAGGATCCCCAAATGCAGGTGTGAAAACTTGTTGCATCTGTCCCAAAAAGACTCGTGGCTGTATTAGATCAAAAGTGTGCTTCTACTAAATACCGAGCAAAGGGTCTGAATACTTAGGACCATGTGATATTTCAGTTTTTCTTTTTTAATAAATCTGCAAAAATGTCAACAATTCTGTGAATTTCTGTCAATATAGGGTGCTGTGTGTACATTAATGAGGAAAAAATGAACTTAAATGATTTTAGCAAATGGCTGCAATATAACAAAGAGTGAAAAATTTAAGGGGGTCTGAATACTTTCCGTCCCCACTGTACTTTTCAAATAAACCAATAGGGCCAAAGACCTTGCCTAAAGCCCCATTCAACCTTAATTCATCTATGTTATGCAGTGGTTATGTTTTAATCTTAAAGTATTTATGCTGTCAGTGATGTAAGAGATGAAGGAGGAGCTGATGCACCTTTAAGTTAGTCACTTTAGTACTTATCATTTTCATTTTAATCTTGATTGGTTATATTTAGGCTCCTTTCACATGGTGGAGAGAAGTCCACTCTGATCCATGAGCAGATCCCCTGCTGAATCGGAGCTGAACAGGATGGATATCAGTTTTTTTTTAACATCTGTGCCCAGTCAGTTTGTGCCCAGTGGACATGGGCAGGCCTGTAATAGATCTAATGGCAGCCAGATGTAAATGGATTCCACTGTCTGTTTACATCAGGCTACTTCTGATCTGTCACATTTAATTTCAGGCACAGCCTCACCATTATCATTGAAAGTGAAAGTAATATTAACCACCTCAATACAGTGCACTTACACCCCCTTCCTGCCCATACCAATTTTCAGCTTTCAGCGCTCTCACACTTTGAATGACAATTACTCAGTCATGTAATACCAGGGCTTTTTTTCTCAGAGAAAAAGCAACTCACCTTCTCTGTCCAACTCTCTGCCTCAACCACTCCCAAACTCTGCCCCAACCACACCCAAACCCCTCCCCAACCACATCCAAACCCCACCCCTTCCTTAGAGGGGAGAATTACAGCGGCGCCAAAAAATTGTAATGATATAAGGCTTATGCTGTGTACACACGGTCGGACTTTTCTGCTACAAAAGTCCGACAGCCTGTCTGACAGACTTTCGACTGATTTTTGGCGGACTTTCGACGGACTTTCTAACGACCTGACTTGCCTACACACGATCACACCAAAGTCTGATGGATTCGTACGTCATGGCGTACACCGGACTAAAATAAGGAAGTTGATAGCCAGTAGCCAATAGCTGCCCCAGCATCGGTTTTTGTCCGTCGGACTAGCATACAGACGAGCGGATTTCTGGGTCTGGCGGAGTTACGACGTAAAGATTTGAAGCATGTTCCAAATCTAAAGTCTGTCAGATTTTCGACTGGAAAGGTCCGCTGAAGGTCCGGTGAAGTCCACACACAATCAGATTGTTCGCCAGATTTGGTCCGTCAGCATCCATCAGACCAGTCCGGTCGAAAAGTTTGACCGTGTGTACGCCCCATTAGAACTGTGTATCACATAAGGCAAATTCCCCAAAATCCCTTCAGCTCTCCTCTCATCACAAATCCTCTCAGCTCTCCTCTCATCACAAACCCCCTAGCTCCCTCTCATCTCAAATCCCCCCAGCTCTCCTCACGTCACAAATCCCCCAGCTCTCCTCTCCTCACAAATCCCCCAGCTCTCCTAAAATCACAAATCCCCCCAGCTCTCCTCTCATCACAAATCCCCTCCCAGCTCTCCTCTCATCACAAATCCCCTCCTAGCTCTGATGAGGAAGAAAAGGGCTTTAAGGCATAGAGCCTTGGGACTTTAAAGGTGTCAATGTTCAGGAAATTTAATCCAGATTGAGATTTGAATTAAAAAAGAAATTTTATTATGACTTTAAAAAAAAAAAGCCTAATAGAGACCACGTACAATACAGAGATTTCCAATTTTTTTAAAATAAAATACAGTAAAAATTCATGATACAGATACCACTTATTTTATCAACATGTTTCGCTCTGTGGAGCTTCTTCATGAGACTGTGTGTGGCATCATTAATAAAACTGGAAATTACATAGAAAAAGAAAAAATCAATATAATATGAAATGGTTGTATACAGATATTCATCATAAAGAGAACTCTAATGTAAAATATGAGCTGTATTACAGATTTACAGGGTATTACATAAAGAGATGTGAGCCTATATATGTATTTTAATTGTTCATATTAATTTATTGTTTAATGTATAAGCTAAACTGTAGCAAAAGTAATGAATCTTACCCAAACAAGATTTATTTCAAACAGTTACACTTGGAGCTGGGAATCACCAGATAATAGAAGGGTTAGTCCATGGTATAGCCCTCTCCCATTGTAATCTTGCCTCGCAGATAAACTTGCAGATAATACATATATAGTCAGAATTGGTAGTGTCCTTACTGAAAAAGACAGGACAAAATGATTGAAAGAATATATTTGCGTAGTTAATAATATATAGTTGGATTTTCTCAATAGAGAAAATCATTATATTAAGAATACTTAGTTTTACCTTTGGTATACTTTAACCGCTTCAGCCCCGGAAGATTTTACCCCCTTCCTGACCAGAGCGTTTTTTGCGATTCGGCACTGCATCGCTTTAACTGACAATTGCGCGGTCGTGCGATGTGGCTCCCAAACAAAATTGACGTCCTTTTTTCCCACAAATAGAGATTTCTTTTGATGGTATTTGATCGCCTCTGCGATTTTTATTTTTTTGCGCTATAAACAAAAATAAGAGCGTCAATTTTGAAAAAAACGCATTATTTTTTACATTTTGCTATAATAAATATCCCCCAAAAATATATAAAAAAACATTTTTTTTCCTTAGTTTAGGCCGATCGCATTCTTCTACATATTTTTGGTTAAAAAAAAATCGCAAAAAGCGTTTATTGATTGGTTTGCGCAAAAGTTATAGCGTTTACTAAATAGGGGATAGTTTTATGGCATTTTTATTAATATTTTTTTTTTACTAGTAATGGCGGCGATCAGCGATTTTTATTGTGACTGCGGCATTATGGCGGATATGTCGGACATTTTTGACACATTTTTGGGACCATTGTCGTTTATACAGCGATCAGTGTGATTAAAAATGCACTTATTACTGTGTAAATGACACTGGCAGTGAAGGGGTTAACCACTAGGGGGCGGGGAGGGGTTAAGTGTGTCCTAGGGGAGTGATTACTAACTGTAGGGGGATGGGCTAGCAGTGTCATTACTCTGATCACAGCTCCCGAAGACAGGGAGCTGTGATCAGTGACACTTGTCACTAGGCAGAACAGGGAGATGCTGTTTACATGATGAGGCGATCATGGGTTTCCCCGCAGCGATCAAGTCCGCGGGACCCGCAACCCGACTCACGGAGCTCCCGGCCAGCGCGCGCCTCTCAATGGCACGGCGGGGAATTCAAATGGACGTACAGGTACACCAATTTTCCCAGCCGTGCCATTATGCCGACGTACAGCGGCGTGCGCCGGTCGGGAACCGGTTAAATGGTAGAATCAATATTGGTTACTAAAGACATCCTGAGTGTTGAATTGAACAGGAACACCATCGTAGGATGTATAAAGGGAAAAAAAAACTTCAATATAACAAAGATGTTGGGTAGGGATGAGCTTCGAGTTCGAGTCGAACACATGTTCGACTTGAACATTGGCTATTCGCAAGTTCACCGAACAGCGAACAATTTGGGGTGTTCGCGGCAAATTCGAATGCCGCGGAACACCCTTTAAAAGTCTATGGGAGAAATCAAAAGTGCTAATTTTAAAGGCTTATATGCAAGTTATTGTCATAAAAAGTGTTTGGGGACCTGGGTCCTGCCCCAGGGGACATGGATCAATGCAAAAAAAAGTTTTAAAAACGGCCGTTTTTTCAGGAGCAGTGATTTTAATAATGCTTAAAGTCAAACAATAAAAGTGTAATATCCCTTTAAATTTCGTAGCTGGGGGGAGTCTATAGTATGCCTGTAAAGGGGCGCATGTTTCCCGTGTTTAGAACAGTCTGACAGCAAAATTACATTTCAAAGGAAAAAAGCCATTTAAAACTACTCGCGGCTATTGCATTGCCGGTCCAACAATACACATAGAAGTTCATTGATAAAAACGGCATGGGAATTCCCCACAGGGGAACCCCGAACCAAAATTTTAAAAAAAAATGATGTGGGGTCCCCCTAAATTCCATACCAGGCCCTTCAGGTCTGGTATGGATATTAAGGGGAACCCCAGCCAAAATTAAAAAAAAAAATGATGTGGGGGTCCCCCTAAATTCCATACCAGACCCTTCAGGTTTGGTATGGATTTTAAGGGGAACCCCACGCCAAAAAAAAACAAAAACAAACGGCGTGGGGTCCCCTCAAAAATCCATCCCAGACCCTTATCTGAGCAGCCTGGCAGGCTGCAGGAAAAGAGGGGGGGCGAGAGAGCGCCCCCCCCTCCTGAACCGTACCAGGCCACATGCCCTCAACATTGGGAGGGTGCTTTGGGGTAGCCCCCCAAAACACCTTGTCCCCATGTTGATGAGGACAAGGGCCTCATCCCACAACCCTGGCCGGTGGTTGTGGGTGTCTGCGGGCAGGGGGCTTATCGGAATCTGGAAGCCCCCTTTAACAAGGGGACCCCCAGATCCCGGCCCCCCCCTGTATGAAATGGTAAGGGGGTACAAAAGTACCCCTACCATTTCACTAAAAAACTGTCAAAAATGTTAAAAATGACAAGAGACAGTTTTTGACAATTCCTTTATTTAAATGCTTCTTCTTTCTTCTTTCTTCTATCTTCCTTCATCTTCTTCTTCTTCTGGTTCTTCTGGTTCTTCCTCCGGCGTTCTCGTCCAGCATCTCCTCCGCGGCGCCTTCTATCTTCTTCTCCTCGGGCCGCTCCGCACCCATGGCATGGGGGGAGGCTCCTGCTCTTCTCTTCATCTTCTTCTCTTCTTCATCTTCTTCTTCATCTTCTTCTTTTCTTCTCTTCTTCTCTTCTTCATCTTCTTCTCCGGGCTGCTCCGCATCCATGCTGGCATGGAGGGAGGCTCCCACTGTGTGACGGCGTCTCTTCTTCTGACAGTTCTTAAATAACGGGGGTGGGGCCACCCGGTGACCCCGCCCCCTCTGAGAAGAAAATGAAGAAGAGAAGAAGATGAAGCAGAGAAGAAGATGAAGAAGAAGATGAAGAAGAGAAGAAGATGAAGAGAAGAGCGGGAGCCTCCCCCAATGCCATGGGTGTGGAGCGGCCCAAGGAGAAGAAGATAGAAGACGCCGCGGAGGAGATGCTGGAAGAGAACGCCGGAGGAAGAACCAGAAGAGCCAGAAGAACCAGAAGAAGAAGAAGAAGATGAAGGAAGATAGAAGAAAGAAGAAAGAAGAAAGAAGAAAGAAGAAGCATTTAAATATAGGAATTGTCAAAAACTGTCTCTTGTCATTTTTAACATTTTTGACATTTTTTAGTGAAATGGTAGGGGTACTTCTTTCCCCCCTTACCATTTCACACGGGGGGGCTGGGATCTGGGGGTCCCCTTGTTAAAGGGGGCTTCCAGATTCCGATAAGCCCCCCACCCGCAGACCCCCACAACCACCGGCCAGGGTTGTGGGGATGAGGCCCTTGTCCTCATCAACATGGGGACAAGGTGTTTTGGGGGGCTATCCCAAAGCACCCTCCCAATGTTGAGGGCATGTGGCCTGGCATGGTTCAGGAGGGGGGGCGCTCTCTTGTCCCCCCTCTTTTCCTGCAGCCTGCCAGGTTGCGTGCTTGGATAAGGGTCTGGTATGGATTTTTGGGGGGACCCCACGCCGTTTTTTTTTTTTTTTTGGTGCGGGGTTCCCCTAAAATCCATACCAGACCTGAAGGGTCTGGTATGGAATTTAGGGGGACCCCCACGTTTTGTTTTTTTTTTAATTTTGGTTCGGGGTTCCCCTGTGGGGAATTCCCATGCCATTTTTATCAATGAACTTCTATGTGTATTGTCAGACCGGCAATGCAATAGCCGCAAGTAGTTTTAAATGGCTTTTTTCCTTTGAAATGTCATTTTGCTGTCAGACTGTTCTAAACACAGGAAACATGCGCCCCTTTACAGGCATACTATAGACACCCCCCAGCTACGAAATTTAAAGGGATATTACACTTTTATTGTTTGACTTTAAGCATTATTAAAATCACTGCTCCTGAAAAAACGGTCTTTTTAAAACTTTTTTTTGCACTGATCCATGTCCCCTGGGGCAGGACCCAGGTCCCCAAACACTTTTTATGACAATAACTTGCATATAAGCCTTTAAAATTAGCACTTATTCATGTTCGTGTCCCGTAGACTTTAACGGTGTTCGCGTGTTCGAACGAACTTTTTTCCTGTTCGCATGTTCTGGTGCAAACCGAACAGGGGGGTGTTCGGCTCATCCCTAATGTTGGGGGAGATCTGGAGAGGGAGGGATCAGCATCCGTCTGCACCCAGACCAAGCCCTAAACCGCAAAGGTAACCAGATAAATTTAAATTAGATTAATTTGGCCAGTATAACAAAGAAGGGGGGGTAGGTAAGAAAAGTCAGGAAGCTGCCATGCATAATGCACCTACCTTCAGAAAGTGTAACCGAGGATTTGATGACCCGGGAAGGAAGAATCCTTCCCTCCTTACACTGTGGTGTCCAGCAGAGAAATGACGGGGAGCGGAGAAAAACCTCCCCATTTAAGTATTAATCTCCGCAGAGGCGGCGTCTGACATCACCGCCGCTCCGCAGGCGTATACAAGGTGTCACTGCGCATGCGCCCACATCAAGGCGGCAGGCGCCAGGAACTGCCTAGACATGCAGTCACTGATTGCCATATTTGAAATCACTTTGCCCTCACATGGTGGGAGGAAGGCTGAAAAAACTCAGGAGGAAGTAAACCGGACTAATAAAGGCATCAGTCATGTCTACACTCCTAGAGCTAGCCCGAATGTGCTAAAAAAAGGTTGGAAAATCTAAAGCAAAATGCAGGTACATCAAAAGTATTTGAATAGGGGATCATTGATTAGGATCCACATCAGACAAATGCCTGGGTGTCCGTGCGCGTTAAAAAAAAGAGGGGGCGAACCAGGATAAAGAGAGGGCTACACATATAGTAAAAGAAGGAAAACTAGCATAGTAATGTTTTTAGTTCATAGAAATGTCAGCTAATAATGACATAAATCAACACTAAATGCAATAATATTGAGCTCTCCTCTCATCACAAATCCCCTCCTAGCTCCCATCACAAATCCCCTCCCAGCTCTCCTCTCATCACAAATCCCCTCCTAGCTCTCCTCTCATCACAAATCCCCTCCTAGCTCTCCTCTCATCACAAATTCACTCCTAGCTCTCCTCTCATCACAAATCCCCTCCCAGCTCTACTCTCATCTCAAATCCCCTCCCAGATCTCCTCTCATCACAAATCCCCTCCTAGCTCTCCTCTCATCACAAATCCCCTCCTAGCTCTCCTCTCATCACAAATCCCCTCCTTGCTCTCCTCTCATTACAAATCTCCTCCTAGCTCTCCTCTCTGCTGATCTCCCCCTCCTCCACACACGCATACTTTCTCAGCTCCCCTCTCATCACAATGTTCTCCCCTCTGCTAAACACACACAAACGTTACCTCTCTCTACATATTCCAGCTCTCCCACACACTTTCACAGTGCACTTCTCTCTGGATGAACTCAGTCTCTGCAAAATTTTTACAGTGACAGGTCCCTCACCTCTTCTGCCGTCACCACTCTCCATGGTATGTGCAGGCTTTTTTTTCTGCACAGTGCAGTGGACCGGAGAGCTCCCCCTACTGTAGCACAGAGCTGAGGAGGTGTTTCAGGGCTCCTCAATTCCATGCCACAAAGGCTGAATAGCGGCAGCAGGCAGGGATTGAAGCTTCCTCCCAAAGCACTGCAGCAGCTGAAGGTTGGGATCGGAAGCACTAACCAGTGATCGAGGGCAGCAGCCGTGATTGTGCAGCTCTAGCAACAAGAAGCCAGTAGAGGAAGTATGCTGTGCAGAAAACTTCCTCTACTGGTTTCAGTATTAAATGACAGGCAGGAGAGGAGAGCAGTGGCGTAGCGTGGGTTGTCAGCGCTCGAGGCAAGGCAAGTAATTTGCGTCCCCTAACCTGCGGACTTTTCACACTCCCTGAGTCTCTTCTCTTCCTACCTGATTCCTAAACTGACCTACCTGATCACTAATCTACCTGATTCCTATACTGACAACTACACTGACCTCTACACTGACCTACCTGATTCCTACATCGACCACTACAGTATACTACTACACAATACGCCACACTACCCACTACACTATACAATACACTGACCACTACACACCACACTGACCTATCTCATTCCTATACTGACCCTTACACTAACCTACCTGATTCCTACATTGATCACTACACTACACACTGACCACTACACTGACCTACCTGATTCCTATACTGATCACTACACTATACAATCCACTACACTACACTGACCACTACACTACACACCACACTGACCACTAGGGATGAGCTTCGAGTTCGAGTCGAATCCATGTTTGACTCGAACATCGCCTGTTCGACCGTTCGTCGAATTGCGAACGATATGGGCCGTTCGAGCCAAATTCGAGTGGCGCGTCACGGCCCATAATTCACTGCGGCATTGCAGTGCATTGCTGGCTGATGATTGGCCAAGCATGCACTATGAGCCGAATGCTTGGCCAATCACAGCGCCGTGTGTACAGAGAGCCGTAATTGGCCAAAGCCAGGGTGGCTTTGTCCAATTATGGTTTAGGAGGTTTAGTACACGCCCCACACTATATAAGTTTGCCTTGCTTGGCCGCCTTGTGTAGTGTGTTGCGGCGGTGGAGAGAGATAGACAGAGAGACAGTGTCATTTGATTTAAGTTAGATAGAGTAGGCAGGTCGAGTCAGTTAGCTGCACTTCTGCACTTACAGTGTATTGTGTATATATATATATATATATATATATTTGCATCCCAGGTGTTGTGTATATATATATATATATATATATATATATATATATATATATACATACACTGTATTCAGTTTAGCTAGATACATTCCTGTTATTCTCTTCCTAATATACTGACAGGCAGGCAGATGTTTTTACAGTATTTACAGTTAGTGTACTGTGTACCCTGCACTGTTGCACCTACAGTATAGCTACCTGAAGACAAGTGCTTGTGTTCTTCTGATCCTATTAATAGCACAGGCAGGCTCTTGAAGTATTTACAGTTAGTGTACTGTGTACCCTGCACAGTTGCACCTACAGTATAGCTACCTGAAGACAAGTGCTTGTGTTCTTCTGATCCTATTAATAGCACAGGCAGGCTCTTGAAGTATTTACAGTTAGTGTACTGTGTACCCTGCACAGTTGCACCTATAGCTATCTGAAGACAAGTGCTTGTGTGCTTCTTCTGATCCTATTAGTAGCACAGGCAGGCTTTTGAAGTATTTACAGTTAGTGTACTGTGTACCCTGCACAGTTGCACCTACAGTATAGCTACCTGAAGACAAGTGCTTGTGTTCTTCTTCTGATCCTATTAATAGCACAGACGGGCTCTTGAAGTATTTACAGTTAGTGTACTGTGTACCCTGCACAGTTACATCTACAGTATAGCTGCCTGAAGACAAGTGCTGGTTTTCTTCTTCTGATCCTATTAATACCACAGGCAGGCAGCTTGAAGTATTTACAGTTAGTGTACTGTATACCCTGCACAGTTGCACCTATAGCTACCTGAAGGCAAGTGCTGGTGTGCTTCTTCTGATTCTATTAATACCACAGGCAGGCATTCTGCTAGCTGCTGTATAATCAGTATATATATATATACATCCCAGTTTTGTGCAGCTACATCTCACTGCAGTGCAGGCCATTAGTATGTCTGGAAGGCCAACAAGGAGAGGCAGACAGACACAAGCCAATAAAAGATGGCAAGCAGGCTCTGTGTCTAGAGGCAACAGTGCTGGTCATGGACACGGTGCATCCTCATCAGCACGTGGCCGTGGGACACGCTTGTCCTTTTTTTCGGCAGCTGGCCACGTTGAGCCGCAACATGCGGAAGACTTGGTAGAGTTGATGACCAAGCCGTCCGCATCCTCCTCATCCCCTCTCACCCAGGCTCAGGGTATGTTGTCTAGCAAAGCAGCTGCCAATGTGGCCTCTTTCCTCTGGTCAATGGCATCAGTCACTCCTTCCCTAGCCCCACCATGTCCTCCTAAGGAGTCACCCGAACTGTTTGACCACAGTGTTGGGTACATGCTCTAGGAGGATGCCCAGCATTTTGAAGGCTCTGATGATGGTAGTCAGCTAGAGGAAGGCAGTAACGTGAGCCCAGACAGAGGGGTGCCCAAGAAGGACAGAAATGTGGCAGTCATGTACCCCCAGCTGCAGCATACTGCCAGCTTTGCTCCAATGATGAGGAAGGAGGGGATGATGAGGTCACTGACTCCACGTGGGTGCCTGATAGGAGAGAGGAGGAGGAGGCACATCACCAATGAGGCAGGATGCCCTCCAGGGGCCAGCTTAAGGGCAGCACACTGACTGCATCACACCGTAGAGCTCCGCATGTGCAGGGCACTGCTGTCTCTGCACGTTATTCGAAAAGTTCTTTGGTGTGGGCCTCTTTTGAGATGAATGCATCAGATCCCACAGCTGCTATTTGCAACATATGTCTCAAGCGTATCTTGCGTGGCTAAAACATCATCCGCTTTGGCACCACATGTTTGACCAGACATATGTTGACCTGCCATGCAGTTTGTTGGCAAGCGTATCTAAAAGACCCACACCAAAGAACAAAGAGGAACTCTCCTTGCTCCTCATCAGCTGGGATCTCCAACCCCACTATACCTTCAGTCCTCTCTGAGACCTGCACTGAGAGGAATTAGGTGTGTCACAGCCAAGTACTTTGCTGGCAATCTGCTATTGGTACACAACATCAAATTGTACCAGGCAAATTTCCCTGCCCTAGCTGCTGCACCGCTGAAAGACGTTCACTCCCAGCAATCCACATGCCCAGCGGTTGAATGCTAGCTTGACTAAATTGCTAGCACTTTAACTGCTGCCTTTTCAGTTGGTAGAATCTGCCCCCTTCCATGAGTTTGTGGAATGTCCAGTTCCTCAGTGGCAGGTTCCCAAACGCCACTTTTTCTCATGGAAGGCGATTCCAGCTCTCTACCGGCATGTTGAAGGCAATGTCTTGGCCTCGCTGGACAGGGCAGTCAGCGGTAAGGTGCATATTACCGCTGACTCATGGTGCAGCAGGCATGGACAGGGATGTTACCTATCTTTCACAGCGCATTGGGTGACTCTTCTGGCAGCTGGGAAGGCTACAGGACAAGGTGAAGTAGTGTTGAAGGTTGTTCCGCCACCACACCTCCAAAATGCTACTACTGGTGATTCTGACACACCTCTCTCCTCCACCCCATCCTCTTCTTCTTCCTCCATGGCCTCTTCCTGTGCTTTGTCCTCGGAATCAGCGGTGCTCCATAGGCGTTCAAGGGGCGACGCAAGTATGCAGGCCAAAAGATGCCATGCGGTGCTTGAGCTGGTGTGCTTGGGGGACAGGAGCCACACTGGGGCAGAAATTCTGTCAGCTCTGCAGGGGCAGGCTCAGAGGTGGTTGATGCCATGCCAGCTTCAGCCAGGAATGGTGGTTTGCGACATTGGCACCAACCTCCTCTCCACCCTCCGACAGGGACAACTGACCCATGTGCCCTGTTTGGCTCACGTCCTTAACTTGGTGGTGCAGCAGTTCTTGGGCAGGTACCCGGGCTTACAGGATGTCCTGAGGCAGACCAGGAAAGTCTGTGTGCATTTCCACTGGTCATATAATGCCAGTGCTCGGCTGGCTGACCTCCAAAAGCAATTTAACTTGCCCAAGAACCGCCTAATCTGTGACATGCCCACCAGGTGGAACTCAACGTTGACCATGCTGCAGTGGCTGGACATGCTGCAGAGGGCCATCAATGAGTACCTGTATGACTATGGCACCAGGACAGGGTAAGGGGAGCTTGTTTTCTTTTCCCCACACCAGTGGGCCATGATCATGGATGCATGCACTGTCCTGTCATCATTTGAGGAGACCATGAGGATGGTGAGCAGTGATAGTGCATGCATCAGTGACACTGTCCCCCTTGTCCACCTTTTGGAGCACACACTGCGTGGAATAATGGACAGGGCAGTTGAGGCAGAACAGAGGGAGGAAGAGGAGGACTTCCTTACCTCTCAAGGCCCCATTTATCCAGACAGTGTTCCTGTGTGCCCGCCGATCACACAGGAAGAGGACAAGGAGGAGGAGGAGGATTGTGTCAGCATGGAGGTGGAGCCTGGCACTCAGCATCAACAGCAGTCTTCAGGGGATCATTTACAGTCCCAAGAAAAGCATGAACTTGTACATGGCTGGGAGGAGGTGGCTGCGGATCATGTCATCCTTAGTGACCCAGAGGACTCCGGACTGAATGCCTCAGCAAACCTACACTGCATGGCCTCCCTGATCCTGCAAAGCCTGCGGAAGGGCCTCATATTCGTGGTATCAAGGAGAGGGATCGTTACTTGCTGGCAACCCTCCTTAATCCATGTTACAAGGATAAGGTTGCAGACCTTATCTTGCCGTCGCAGAGGGAGCAGAGGATGAAACATCTTCGGGAGGCCTTTCAGAAAGATCTGTGCAACGCGTTCCCAGAGACCGGGAGGTTACAAACTCCTGTTCCTGGACAACGTGTTGCTGAGGCTTCGGTCAGTATAAGAAGGAGCGGTGGAGAAGGTGGCTGTCTGACCGATGCGTTCAGACAATTTTTTAGTCCCCAACCCCAAGGTATGATTGGTTCCAGCAACCATCGCCAGCATCTGTTTTACATGGTGCAGGAATACCTAGGGGCTAGGGGCTTTCCCACCAAAAATACTCTGGGTTACTGGGTCTTGAGGATGGATCACTGGCCAGAGCTTGCACAGTATGCAATTGAGCTACTAGCCTGTCCTGCATCCAGCGTTCAGTGCTGCTGGAGGCTTTGTGATCGATCACAGGATGCGCCTGTCCATCGACTCGGTCGATCGACTGACCTTCATAAAAATGAATCAGTCTTGGATCACCACCAGCTACCAAGCACCTGATGCTGATGTAACCAAACAATTTTTTTGAAATGTCAGATCCCTTCAAGACTGCCTATGGTGATGCTGAGTGTCTATCCTGTTATGCTGGGTGACTATCCTCTTTCTCCTCAATGATCATGCTGATAGCTTGTAAGAATATTTTTGGTTCTGGAGCGCCGCCACCAGTGGCTAAGGCCCAATTTTTCAGCCCCTGTTTAACAGGGGCTTGTAATTACAATTTTTGATGCAATAATTTGCAAGGAGGGTTCGTTGCTGCGCTCAACTAGAGTATTTGTGAGGGGTTGCAGTGTTGTGGCACCAGCACCAGTGCCTAAGGCCCAATTTTTCAGCCCCTGTTTAACAGGGGCGTGTAATTACAATTTTTGATGCAATACTTTGCAGCAGGGCTCGTTCCTGCGCTCCAACTAGAGTATCTGTGAGGGTTCGCAGTGTTGTGGCACCATTGCCTAAGGCCCAATTTTTCTGCCTCTCTTCAACAGGGACATGTAATTACAATTCTTGATCTAATATTTCACAGCAGGCCCGTTTCTGCGCCCACCAAGACTAACTGTGAGGACTTACAGTGTTGTGACACCAGCACCACCACCACCACCACCACCACCACCACCACCACCACCATCACCACCACCACCACCACCACCACCACCATCACCACCAAATGCCCAATTTTTCTGCCCCTGTTCAACAGGTGCATGTAATTACAATTCTTGAATTAATACTTCACAGCAGGGCCCGTTTCTGCACCCACCAAGAGTAACTGTGAGGACTTACAGTGTTGTGGCACCAGCACCACCACCACCAAAGGCCCAATTTTTCTGCCCCTGTTCAACAGGTGCATGTAATTACAATTCTTGATCTAATATTTCACAGCAGGTCCCGTTTCTGCGCCCACCAAGAGTAATGCCCCATACACACATTCGGATTTTTTGATGGAAAATGTCCGATCGGAGCGTGTTGTCGGAAATTCCGATCGTGTGTGGGCTCCATCGGACATTTTCCATCGGATTTTCCGACACACAAAGTTGGAGAGCAGGAGATAAAATTTTACGACAACAAAATCCGTTGTCGGAAATTCCGATCGTGTGTACACAAATCCGACGGACAAAGTGCCACGCATGCTCAGAATAAATAAAGAGATGAAAGCTATTGGCCACTGCCCCGTTTATAGTCCCGACCTATGTGTTTTACGTCACCGTGTTTAGAACGATCGGATTTTCCGACAACTTTGTGTAGACAAAACAAGTTTGAGCCAACATCCGTCGGAAAAAATCCTAGGATTTTGTTGTCGGAATGTCCGAACAAAGTCCGACCGTGTGTACGCCCTATAACTGTGAGGACTTACAGTGTTGTGGCACCAGCACCACCACCACCAAAGGCCCAATTTTTCTGACCCTGTTCAACAGGGGCATGTAATTACAATTCTTGATCTAATATTTCACAGCAGGGCCTGTTCCTGCGCCCACCAAATGTAACTGTGAGGACTTACAGTGTTGTGGCAGCACCAACACCTAAGGCCCCAATTTCTGCAGAGTATATAGGGCAGGCCCCTACTTTCAAACATCCAACTTACAAACGACTCCTACTTGCAAATGGAAGGAGACAACAGGAAGTGAGATGAAATCTACCCCTAGGAAGGGAAATTCTCTCCTGTAAGTGTTAATATGGGAAAAACGTGTCTCCTCTCCACTGATGCTTTATCAACAATCCTCGTTTCACTAAAAAACCCAAATTGTCAAAAAACATTTGTCATTGGGACAGAAAGTGAGGTGAAATCTTCTGAAGAGGTGCACAGACAGCAAAACAAATGTCACGTGGGTGATAACCCTTCCCTATGTTTTCCAAAAAGCTTAAAATAGATTTTTTGGCTGGAGCTACACTTTAAAAATGTACCAGTTCAAAATTACAAACAGATTCTACTTAACAACAAACCTACAGTCCCTGTCTTGTTTGCACCGCCTGTATACTGCTGTTCAGAGTATATAGGGCCTGGGGGCGCCACGCCTTTCCTTTTTTTAATTTGGCTGTGGGGTTCCCCTTAATATCCATACAAGACCCAAAGGGCCTGGTAATGGACTGGGGGATGCCATTTGTCTCACTGATTTTCATCCATATTGCCGGACCCGACATTACATTAAAGCCGCAAGCAGTTTTAAATGACTTTTATTCCTTTAAAAATGTCATTTTGTGCAGGGATTGTTCTAACCATGGGAAACATGCAACACTTAACAGGCATACTATAGACACCCCCCAGGTACGATATTTAACCACTTCAATACAGGGCACTTATACACCTTCCTGCCCAGACCAATTTTCAGCTTTCAGTGCTGTCACAGTTTGAATGACAATTGTGCGGTCATACAACACTGTACCCAAACCAAATTTCTATTATTTTGTTCCCACAAATAGAGCTTTCTTTTGGTGGTATTTGATCACCTCTGCGGTTTTTATTTTTTGCGAAACAAATAAAAAAAGACCGAAAATTTTGAAAAAATATAAAAGTTTTGCATTGTTTTTGTTTAAAAATTTTGTAAGTAAGTAAGTTTTCTCTTTCACTGATGGGTACTGATAAGGCAGCACTGACAGGCACTGATAAGGCGGCAGCGATGAGGTGGCACCAATGAGCAGGCACTGACAGGCACTGACGATGGGCACTGATATGCGGCACTGATGGGCACTGGTAGGCGGCACTGATGGGTGGCACTGATATGCAGGACTGATGGGCATTGATAGGCGGCACTGATGGGCACTCATGGGTGGCACTGGTGGGCACTGATGGGCACTGATAGGTGACACTAATGGGCACTGATAGGCTGCAAAGATGGGTTCTTATGGGTGGCACTGATGGGCACTGATAGGTGGCACTGCCGAGCACTGATGGGCACTGATAGGCAGCATAGATGGGCACTGATGGGCACTGATACGTGGCACTGATGGGCACTGATACGCGGCACTGATACATGGCACTGATAGGCATCCCTGGTGGCACTGGCAGTGGTAGGCATTGGAGTGGGCACTAATTGGCAGCTGCCTGGGCATTGATTGGCAGCTGCCTTTGCACTGATTAGTTTTTCCCTGGGGGTCTAGGGGGCATACCTGGTGGTCCAGTGTGGCTGGTTTCCCTGATGGTCCTGGGCGGCTTCCCTGGTGGTCCTGGGCGGCTTCCCTGGTGGTCCTGGGTAGGATCCGAGGGGGGGATGTGATGATAAACAATCAGCACAGACCCCCCCTGTCAGGAGAGCAGCCGATCGGCTCTCCTCTACTCGCGTCTGTCAGACGCGAGTGAGGAAAAGCCGATCACCAGCTCTTCCTATTTACATCATGATCAGCCATGATTGGACACGGCTGATCACGTGGTAAGGAGTCTCTGTCAGACTGACACCCCGCAACAACGATCAAGCTTTATTAAAATCACTGCTCCAGAAAAAACGGCCATTTTTAAAACTTTTTGATACGTGTCCCCTGGGGCAGGACCCAGGTCCCCAAACCCTTTTTAGGACAATACCATGCAAATTAGCCTTTAAAATTAGCACTTTTGATTTTGAACGTTCAAGTCCCATAGACTTCAATGGGGTTCTAAAGTTTGTGCAAATTTTCAGTCCGTTTGCAGGTTCTGGTGTAAACCGAACCGGGGGGTGTTCGGCTCATCCCTACTGACCACTACACTACACACTGACCACTACACTGATCTACCTGATTCCTATACTGACCACTACACTATACAATCCACCACACTACACAATACATTATACACTGACCACTACACTACACACCACACTGACTACTACACTACACACTGACCACTACACACCAAACAGACCACTACACTACACACCACACTAACCTACCTGATTCCTATACTGACCACTGCACAATACAGTACTACACAAACTACACTATCCACTGACCACTACACAATACACTATACTACTACACAATACTCTATACACTACCCACTACCCACAGACCACTACCCAATACACTACATAATACTCTACCCACAGACCAATACACTGACTACACACACACATTACACTACCCACTACACATACACACACACACACACTATTAGAGGTCGACCAATATGGGTTTTTCTCTGGCCAATGCCGATATTTATTAATCAGGGTGGCCGATGGCCGATATATGATGCCGATTTTTGCGGCCGATATTGTAGGCCAATTTTTTTTTTTTTGGCAGGTGGCACTGGCAGGCACTGACAGGTGGCACTGGTTGGCACTGGCAGATGGCACTGGCTGGCACTGGCAGGTGGCACTGACAGGTGACACTGGCAAGTGGCACAGGTTGGCACTGATTGGCAGGTGGCACTGTTTGGCACTGGTAGGGGGCACTAATTGGCACTGGCAGGTGGCACTGACAGGTGGCACTGGCAGGTGGCACTGGTTGGCACTGATTGGCACTAGCAGGTGGCACTGGCAGATGGCACTGATTGGCACTGGTTGGCATTGGCAGTTGGCACTGGTTGGCATTGGCAGATGGCACTGGCAGGTGGCACTGGATGGCAATGGTAGGTTTCACAGCCGATAGTGTAACTGTGTGAAACTGAATGCTCTCTGCAGCACCGCCGTGTGTGAAACTGTATGGAGAGAGAGAGAGGAGCTGACAGATTCAGCGTGATGTCGGAGGTAGGCGGGACCCGGGGTGGGCAGCTATCCAGCCAATGATTGGGTTGTTTAAGAAAGAGACAGGGCCACATACATGTAGTGGCCCGCCCAGATCCCATCCCATTGGCTGGTGTTGGATAGCTGGGTCCCACCCACCCCCGACATCCAACCTCAATTTTGACAGCTCCTCTCTCTCTCCACACACCGCGGCGCTGCTCTGCCAACAGAGTGTGGAGAAGGGAGGAGGAACCCCACTATACACTACCCACAACACTATACATTACACTGACTCTCTCCCCAGACCATATCTACTCCCCCCAGGCCAGCATCAAAACTCTCGAGTGAGTCTCTTGCCTTTTTTTTCTTCCATCTGCTCTGCCTCTGTGCCACTGCCTGTCACACTGCCTGCCCCGACGGGGACATGATCGGTGACCCGGAGAGGAGGAGGAGGAGAGGAGGAGACAGCGGCCACAGCTCACTGCAAAGGCCAGCCCCGCTCCACCACGATTGAGCACAGGCCAGCCCCACCTGCTGCACATGACCCCTTTCGCCCAATCATAGGGTACCAGGGGGCCGGCCTGAGACTTAACATGGCAGGCATGAGGTTCCGGAACGGAGTTCTGGTGAGTTCCGGGTGAAAAAAACCCTGTGTAATACTGTCCCCATATGAAATTTGCGTCCTTTTTTTCACACAAATAGAGTAGACATTCCAAGGTATTAAGTTAATTTTTTTCCAGAAGTTTTTGGAAAATGTGGAAAAAAAATGAAAGCCCATTTTTTTTTACACAAAGTTGTCAATTTATATATTATTTCTAACACATAGCATGTATATAGCAAAAATTACACCCCAAAATACATTCTGCTACTCTTCCCGAGTATTGCAATACCACATGTGTCAACTTTTACACAACCTGGCCACATACAGAGGCCCAACATTGAAGTAGTACCTTCAGGCGTTCTAGGAGCATAAATTACATGAAATCACATTAGATGAACTGACAGGTACTTTGATGGGTGGTGACAGATACTTTGATGGGTGGTGACCGGTACTTTGATGGGTGATAACAGGTCCTCTTTATTGGGGGGGCAATCAGTGTGATTGGCGTACACTGTAAGCTGTAACGATTGGTGTGTGAGGAGGAGAACCCGGTAACATCTCATTAGCTGTGTTTACATTTAGTGATCAGCTGTGAAAGGATCACAGCTGATCACGTGGTAAACAGCCGCCACCCAATGGCTGTTCACCCCCCTCAATGGCGAGCGGTGTCTCCATGACACGCCTCCACCGAAGGTACAAGGCTGTACGCACAAGATCGCTTGCAGTCCCTGTTTAAATGGCAGGACGTCATATGACGCCCACCCAGAACAAGAGCCTCGCCGCCTGGCTGTCATATGAAGGACGGCGGGCGGAAAGCTGTTAAATAAATAAAATAAATTACATTTTGAGTTCTCCTTCAGAAAATGAATAGATAGGAAATCGTCCAATGGGCACACTAGTTCTGGTGGTCTGGGAGTCCCCAAGGAATTCCCTTAATTTGCATTGATTTCCTCTCACTTCCTGTTTGGCTATGGGACAAGAAGGGAAGGTAAATGTCCCCAATGGGAACAAAGATGGCAAAAAAAACCTTACAGGGGTTACAACCCTCTGTTACTCTATCCAAAATGCCTATAGTTCTACCTTAAATCTGAGTGCTGCTGTATAGGAGATTGTACGAGGCTGATATTGAGTCAAATTCAAATACTAATTACATTTAAAAAATACATTTAATGATTTATTCATGATTATATAGTTACATTAATTTGTGTGTTTGTTTTTTTATCTGCTTGAAGTGTAAATTGAAGAGGGGTTGTACTGGCCATCGGGACTACTGGGAGTTTCCCAGTGGGCAGATGGCTCAGTGGGCCGGTTTCTGTGACAGAGGACTCAGAGCTGGGCTGCCTGGGAGCAGGGGGGTGAGCACTGCCGGTGGGCGGGGTTGATCGGGACCCGTTCTCAGTGCTGCCAACCGTCAGTATTTTTACTGGCAGCCAGTAAAAAACAAGCACTTTTCTCCTGCCAGTAAATGCCAGTGACAGGAAAAAGTTGCCAGTAAAAAATATGGCTGTGATGCTCAGCTCGTAACTGCGCAGTTCAGGTCTGGATCCGGGCGAGACCATCCCAATTAATGCTACAGTGTGTTTGGTGGTGCCGACGGGGGGTGGGTCTGGTGGAGGTGGTGCCTGAGAGTGACATGTGATGTCATGGTGTAAGGGAGCCGAGCGGAGCCGAGCAGCCTTGTGTCTGCAGGACGAGAGCAAGGCAAGCCGGGAGCAGGACTGTCAGTGCTGTGTAGACTGGAGTGGACTGGAATGGACTGAAGGGACCACCTGGTGTGGAGAGAGACTGTCACTCTAAATCAGGAGGGGACGTGTCGGTGAGGTGTCATCATCATCATCTGTGCTGCTGCCCCCTGCTGTCAGTGTCACTGTGAGAGTCAGTTTCATGTGAGTGTGCCTGCCCATTCTAATTTCCTGCCCTCCTGAGTCCTGTCCCTGAGCTATTTACTTACTATATCGAAAATAAAATTTTAAATATGTTTTGTGCCTTAATATCTACCTTTAATCACATTGCTAATTGCAATTGTACTTATTTGAAAACTAAATGCTGAAATTTGCACTTAAAACTCTAATTTGGTAAATTTTAGTAAAAACCTGGCTGTGCCAGTAAATTTTGAGTGTTGTGTCAGTAAATTTCAATCCGGTAGGTTGGCAACACTGCCCGTTCTCCCAACGATTTCCCTGGGGGAAGAGAGCATGGAGGAAGAGGATCACAGAGCGCCGATAGCTGTATAAGCTGTAACAGCTTACATTACAATTGCCTCCACTCTGTTTGCCGTCACACACAGCCCCGTCTCCTCCTGGCCCCGCATCTGTGATAGACAGAACCCGGGGCCAATGCTGGGATGCATTCTGTCTATTACAGGCGTAGGGTCAGGAAGAGGCAGGGCTGTGTGTGATGGCGAGCAGAGCGGAGGCAATTGTAATGTAAGCTGTTTCGCCGTGCTATACTGCTCTGTGATCCCAAGGCTCTCCTCTTCCCCCAGTTATGATTCAGCAATCCTCTCTCTTCCTCTGCCCAGGTGAGGCTGCAATGGTGGACACAGTGAGGCTGCAATGATGGGCACAGTGAGGCTGCAATGGTGAGCACAGTGAGGCTGTAATGGTGGACACAGGTGAGGCTGCAATGGTGGGCACAGGTGTGGCTGCATTGGTGGGCACAGGTCACACTGCATTGATGGGCACTGACGAGGCTGCATTGATGGGCAATGATGAGGCTGCAATAATAGGCACAGGTGAGCCTGCTTTGAAGGGAACAGGTGAGGCTGCAATGGTGGGAACAGTGAGGCTGCAATGGTGGGCACAGTGAGGCTGCAGTTGCGGGCACAGGTGAGGCTGCAGTGGTGGGCACAGTGAGGCTGCAATGGTGGGCACAGTGAAGCTGCAATGGTGGGCACAGATGAGGCTGTATTGGTGGGCACAAGTCACGCTGCATTAATGGGCACTGATGAGGCATCATTGATAGGCACAGGTGAGCTTGCTTTGATAGGCACTTGTTTTTTGGTAATATTTATTTTTGTAACTTAATTCTGCATAAAACATTTAAGTGTCATTTCAGTGTGGGGCAACTGGTGGTGAGTAACCCTTGAGGCCTGGCTAGTAGCTCAGGACTTAAAATTTTGAGCCCTGAGGAGCCCGTCCAGGTAACCGGCCCACCCGGTACAGCCGCATAATGCAGAGCCATTGAATATATAGCAAAGGATGTGGCACTACCTAAAAAAAAACATCAAAATAACATTAAAAAAATCCATTTAGTGGATATAAGCATTCAAACAATATGCAAAATCCAACATAACTAAAAGTTCATCAAAAGTGTCAATTAATATTGAAATGTGCAAAAAATAAGAGCATAAAATATTTTCAGCAAAAAAATTCATATATTAACCATGCTTATAATTAAAACGATTATAGCGAATCTATGTTCATGGTATTAAAGTGCAAAAGGAGTGCAAAACAATTTGCAAAATAGCATTAAAAGCAGTAAGAATAAAGTGTCCCAGTGCAAGAAAGAAAAACTCTGGGTAGTGGGATCCCACTTGTGAAAGGTGGAAGGAAGTAGGATCACACTGCCCAGAGAAGTTAAGCCCTCCAGCAGCGTGCTGTCACTGCTGCTGGGGGCTTCCCCCTTTACCTGGTCTTCCTTCTGGGTTTACATGCTCCTGTTCTGTGGATAGCCCAGCCGCGATGACGTCACTCTTACGCAAGTGCACAGGATACTGTTTTTGTGCGTGTTTGCAAAATTAAAGTGGGCTGGTCTGGATGAAATCCAGGGCCCAGTTTTTGTCCCAGTCCAGCCCTGGACTGAATATAACATGGGTAAAAATCAAGTGATATTACAGCTGTCCCTTGAATTACAAACAATTAAATTACACCTTTGGGCTCTTGCACTATAAAGATTTGAATCTGATATCCACACAGTATGCTAGTCTGCAAACATATCATCAAGAATGCAAAACTGATCATTGCCCTACCCAGTCAGTCAGAGGATCTTTTTTTTTAAAGGGTTTTATTTGCCAAGTGTACATACACTTCAGGAAAAACTGAAAGCAGGGAACAGTCATAAGTGTGTACAACAGCATATCATTTCCTTAAACAAGTCTTGATGATCCCTATAACTGAATACAGTATATTCTTCAGTACAAATAGCTCTTTTTCTATTTTGTATTGGTAATTGTGATATATATAAGTCATATCTTATTCTCGTAAAGAGAAGAGAAGAAAAGAAAACTCAAAATAAACCAAAACTGAACAAAGTCGGAGGTGAACTCCTCCATAAACTTTCGTGCTGTGTGCTGTTTTTTGTCTAGAACCAAATTCCCGCATTCACATCTCACATTGTGTACAGATTTTATAACATATTCGTTGTTAAGGAACCATCTTAAATGTCAGTTTGTACTGTTTCACTAGATTTTTATCCATTTATCCCAAACTTTATTGAATTTTTTTGTACATCCCCCTTGCTTCATAAATCATTTTATATAATGTTACATTGGCATTGATCAGGCCCTTCCAGGTGGCTAACTGTCAGGTCACCTCAAGGCTAGGTGACAGATGCACTCTGTAGGAGTCAGAAGTGCACTATAGTGGACCCTAGGACTGACTGCTGCGGATTGAACCCTGGGAGGTTCAGAAGGCAGGTCTACTGGATAACTGACACAGATCCCACTGGGAGCTAGAGCATAGATTCCCCAGGGCGCGGAGTCTAAGAGCCAGCGGGTGTTCACCAGAGCCTTTAATGGTAAGGATGGACTGAGCTGCAGTCTGGCTCCAGGTCGCGGCCCCCAGGGTCTCACAGCTCACGCTCATGGTAGACTAAGGGAGAAGTGGAAGGAGGCAGCAGGCTGGAGCAACAAGGAAGTAAGGGACAAGCCAAGGTCGGGGCCACAAGCAGACAAGGACAACAGAGTACACGCCAAGGTTCAGGGTCACAGGCAAACAGGGATGGTCGGGGACACGCCAAAGGTCAGGGTCACGAGCAGACAGGAATAGTGAAGCACAGGCCAAAGTCGGTAACAGGAATCAGACGCAGGAACACAGCAAGTACACATGGAGGCTAACACACAATGGTTGATCAGCACTGCTGGCTTGCAGTGCACAGGTTAATATAGGGTTTCCTGATAGGGCCTGGGGTGGGGCCATGCTTAGAGGAGAGGTTATAAAAGCAGTCAGGTGAGAGGCAGCTGGTCTCTAGAGAGGAATACATGGAGACAGGTGAGCTGACAAAGAAACTCTATTGCATAACCATGACACTAACGTGAGATAGTCCCTCCTAATCCAGTTGAGGACAATCAGCTTTCTAACATGGAAGAATAGTAATCGTAATAATGTTCTCATATTGTTACTCATAATTTCATCCTCAACAATACCTAGAAGTCCCAATAGTGGGCTACAAATATTCAGAAGATCAAATGTATCAGCAATAAACTGAGTCATCTGCGACCATAAGGGCCGTATCCTATTACAGTCCCATACCATATGGATAAAAGATCCTTCTGCTGCTCAACATTTATGACACGTGTAGTACATTTGGTGTAAATATCGGAGTTGTATCATTTTGTCCTTGGCAGAGATAACTGTGGGTGTATATGAGGTCAACACTTCCCCCATTGTTCCTCCGTTAGTTCTGGTATAACAGCAGTCCACCTATTTCTAATTTTCTTTTCTTTTGGGTGTTCTTTGCCCATTAGTACATTATAATAAGTGGATATCAATTTAGTGTGATCAGGGGCAGCAAGGAGTTTTGCGCGCATCCCGTGTCCCCGCAACCACAAAACACTGATCTGACAGCTCAACCAGCATAGGAAGCAGTGAAAACTGGTAAAAAAAAATCACAGATTAGATAGTTATTATTATTACAACACATATCGTATGGTGATGTACAATTGAAAATGATGGTCCCTATATTAAATAAGAAAAAAATTTTAAGAGTAATATTAATTAATATTATAACATTTGCAAACCAAAATATATATATACAGTGAAAAATATATACATATTAACACCCTATAATTTCATAATAGCCACACAATCCTGCATAACATATGTTTGATCTTAAAAAAAATAATCAACACAGGCAATACCTTCTATGAGCAATGAGGTGTATATAATATGTATGGGCATACACTTAAGAATGCCCTAACATAACACCAATCTTAATCCCCCTACCCTTCCTAAATGCTCTTAATTCTGTATGACCCTAACCAGTCTAGTGTAATTTGAGTCAAAACACCCTCTACCTAAAACACACCACGTACCTATAATTACTTAGGGTGTGCACGCACAGGTAAGTCCATGACAGTTAGATCACAAGATGTTAAAAGGATAAAAATAAAAAATAAAAAAATAAATAATAAAAATAAAAATAAAATAAAAATGAAATTAAAAATAAAAATAAAAACAGAAAAAAAGAGAAAAACAGAAAGAAAAAATAATAAGAGAAAAACAGAAAGAAAAAATAATAAATGAAAAAAGGACGATGGATATGAAGGGCTCCTTAATAGACTGGGATATATTGCCCCAACTGGCTTCATAAATGAAATACTAGAAATTGCTAATAAAGCAGTTCAGATCCAGTTCGATAATTAACCCTCTCGGTGAAGACTTTTTAGAAGAAAGATCCACTTAGCCTCTCTCTGCGACAGGTCCCTGACCCGATTGGATCCTCTCCATGAAGGAAAGACCTGATCAATCCCACAAAACTGCAACCCAGCTGGGTCCTGGCCATGTTTCCCTCTAAAATGTAATGATACACTATAAAATTTAAAGCCATTTCTTATGTTGGCTATATGTTCAGCTATGCAAACTTTTAATTGTCGTTTTGTTCTGCCAACATAATAAAGGCCACATGGGCACCAGAGCAGATATACCACAAATGACGAATTGCAGGTGACGAACTTATCAATTTGAAATGTTTCATGATCTGCGTTTGTCATGCTGGTCACCCCTCTGTTTAATACTCTTACAGTCCTGCAGCAAACGCATTTTCTGCAGGAGAAAAAACCATTGTATCTCAATAGTGGGCGTGATCTATTTGGTGGGTCCAAGATCTTCTTCACAATCTGATCACCAAAATTCTGTAAATAAATCTTGGTTTATTGGGTTTTCAGGAAATCCCACAAAGCGAACATTGTTCCTCCTTTGATGGTCCTCCATATCTCCTAATTTGTAGACATGTGCACACTGAAATATTTCGTTTCGGAATTTTGTTTTCGTCCTGAAAAATAAATTTATTTAGTTACTCCCGATATTCGTTTTTATTTATTTCGTTTTTCGTTAAAAATTGCATTTTTTTTTTTTGCGTCCGAAAATCCAAATTAAGGTCGAATCTGTCATTGAAGGCTTATGGTGTCTGTCGAATGTTCAAAGAAGATTCGACGGAGCAGTTAAACTGTACGACGCCGTATAGTTTGCCTGTTCCGTCAAATTTTCTTAGAACTTTCAACAGACACCATAAGCCAAAGTACGTATGCACTTAGTTCTAGCTATTTTACTGCTCCTCCTCTTTGGTTACAATCAGCCAATAACATTCATCATCATCATTATTTTTATTTATCTTTTCTCCCCTACGTCGAATCTTTTCTCCCCTACATCAAATCTTTTCTCCCCTACGTCAAATCTTTTCTCCCCTGCGTTGAATCTTTTCTCCCCTACGTCGAATCTTTTCTCTCTATGTCAAATCTTTTCTCTCTATGTAGAATAATCTTGGACTAATAGAGTTAAGGTTAGGCACATTCGACCACAGGTTTGATGGACACAGATTGTTATTGTCAGCATCATGTCGAATCTCCTATCTATATCGAACTGTTGTAGCAACGAAAATGAAAATAAAGCATTTGTTTATGTCGGATCTTTCGTTTTTCGGATTCTGCACTTTCGTTATCGTTTGTTAAAACGATAACCAAAATACCTGAAATTCGGACGAAAATGCATTCGGACGAAAACGAATGCACATGTCTACAATATGTCAGTGTGGGCAATAACCTCCCTTCGAATATTTTGCACCGTGCCCTCTAAGGGGTGGACTACATCTTCCAGATCACTAATTCTTTGCTCAGCTTCTGTGGTCCTTTCTCTAATATTCTGCACATTTTGCTTCAAGAAAGACATTTCCTTGTCAAAAGAAGTTTATTGAGTATACAATGTTATAAAGATACATAAAGTAAGTTTACAAGGATCTATAAAGTAAGCTCATTGTTTTACAGTAGGGTTTATATAGGTAAATATCATGAAATTTCAAATATTAAACATTGGGTTCACGTAAACCTAAATTAAAGATATATATCATTTCCTTAGTTACTTTTGTAGGTATTTAAATGATTTATACCTACTATACATATTGTTTACAAGTAGAGTGTATATAGGTCAAATAAATTCTGATAATGAGCTTTAATCGTAAGGTGGAGAAAAGGAAAGAGAAAGAAGAAAAAGGGTTGAAAGGTAGAGGTATGGTCCACAAGGTTGTCCCGCTCGTCAGTTTATTATTCTTTTAGGTTCTCTTTGAAGCCTTAGAATGGGTGTCTCTGTAAGTCATTTAATCTGTTACCATGGCAACAGGACAGAGTCATTGAAATTTGACAGGAACTGTTGTTTTATCCAAGGGTGCCAAAGTTTTTCAAATTTTGGAATTTGATTTTGATCGATGGCTACCATCTTAGCATGGGACATTGTATTATTCATTCTGTGAATTGTTTCTGCTAGTACCAATGTAGGAGATTTCCATGCCTTGGCCACTGTTTGTTTTTCAGTCGTTATTAGTTGGATCATAAGTTTGAATTGAGAGAGTGTTAACCATTCCGGTTTTAGATTAAGTAAAGTTAAATATGGATCTGGTTGTATTATCTTTTTAAATATATTAGATGCAATCACGAAAACTTCCTTCCAGAAGGTTTGGATTACTGGGCACATCCACCATATGTGTAAATATGTGCCTATTTCTGGGCATCCTCGAAAACAAAGAGCTGAGGTATTAGGTGAATATTTTGCCACTCTAGCGGGTACAAGGTACCAGCGAGTTAGGACTTTATAATTTGTCTCCAGTGCTAAGATGTTGGGTGAAGATGACTTAGATGTGAGCCATATGTTAGACCAGTCCGTGTCTTCTAAAGTTCGTCCCAGGTCCTCCTCCCACCTCTGAACGTAAGAGGGTATATTAAGATTTGCTACTCCATATAATTGATTATAAAGTGATGAAATTGTACCTTTAGCAAATGGATCTTTTGTACAGATTGATTCAAAAATGGATAATTGGGATAATGGTGTATCCCCCTTTAGGAATGGTGTATAGAAATTTTTGATTTGGAGATATCTAAATATCTCAGAGTTTGGTAGATCATATTTTTCTCTAAGCGGTGGGAATGAAAGGAATGATTTAGATGCTATGAAGTCATTTAGTGTCTGAACGCCTGATGTTGTCCAAGCTTTAAAAGAATTTGGGTAGATCCATGCCGGATAAAAGGCCGGATTTCTGATAAAAGAAAGGAGAGGATTGTGTGGAGATTGTAACTGATATTTGGTTTTTAGTTTATCCCAGAGAGATAAGAAGTGTTTAGTTATGGGATTATGAATTTTAAAGCGGTCTTTAGGATCAAGCCATAATAAATTTGATATTAATAGAGGGTCATTTTCTGAAGCCTCTATAAATACCCATAGTGGGATTTCCTGTTTTGCATGGTATTTGGACAGACTGGCCAAATGTGCTGCTCTGTAGTAGTTAGTAAAATTAGGGTATCCCAGGCCTCCTTTATTTTTGGGAAGATGTAGTGTGTGTATAGGTATACGTGGTTTAGAAGAGCCCCATATAAACGAAGTTGCTCTTTTTTGTACTATTCTCAAAAAATAGGAAGGAATTGGAATAGGGAGGACTCTGAATAGATAAAGCAATTTGGGTAGAATAGTCATTTTGATTGCATTAATTTTCCCTATCCAGGATAAAGGAAGTTGCGACCATTGTTTTATTAGATTTGTGATCTGTCTTAATACAGGAGGATAATTGGTTGAGAATAAGTCAGAATGAGATGCTGTTAAATGAATTTCAAGATATGGGATTGATTTTTCTGCCTATGTGAATGGGAGTGTAGCCTTAGCCGGGATCAATTCCATGTTTGTGAGTGAAATATTAAGCACTAGGCATTTCTTAGGATTAATCATAAGGCCGGATAGGGCTGCAAATCCATCAAGAGCTGGTATTAAGTTAGGACCAGAGACCTGTGGTGATGATAGAAAAAGTAATATATCGTCTGCAAATATACATAATTTGTGTGTAATACCTCCTACTTCAATGCCAGTTATAGTTTGGTTTGTTCTGATGTATTGGGCCATGGGTTCGAGTATAAGGGCAAATAATAAGGGAGATAATGGGCAACCCTGTCGGGTACCTCTTTCGATATTAAAGGCTTCAGATTTGTATCCAGCATATTTTATATAGGCTTTGGGTTTATTATATAATGCTTTGATCCATGTTAAAAAGTGGGGTCCAAAACCCCATTTTTGTAATGAATATTGCATATATTGCCAGGATACTGTGTCAAATGCCCTCTTAATATCGAGAGATAGAAAACATAAAGGGATTTTCCGTTTTTTAGCAATATGTGCCAATAACACTGCCCTGCGTATATTATCGCCTGCCTGTCTATTTGGCATGAAGCCTACTTGATCTCTATGTATTAATTTTCCTATAATGCTATTGAGGCGTTTTGCTATTATTTTTGCTAATAATTTAATATCGAGGTTTAACAGAGAGATAGGCCGATAATTCACACAAGAAGTATCATCAGAAAGGGGTTTTGGGATCATACAAACAATTGCCATTAGTGTTTCTTGCCGAAAAGAATGTCCATCTAGAAGTTTGTTAAAAGTTTCAGTGAGAATGGGAGAGAGTATTTCTGAGAATGTTTTATAGTATAAAGCCGAGTAGCCATCTGGGCCTGGTCTTTTGTTAAGTTTTAGGTCTTTTATGGCATTAGCAACTTCATCTATAGTTATAGGCTCATCCAAACTGCTTTTTTGATTCTGAGATAACTCAGGTAAGGTTATTTTTGAGAAGAAGGATTCAGCTTCTGTAGGATTAAATTCATTGTTTGTCTTGTATAAAGTTGCGAGATGTGAGTGAAATTTATGGACTATTTTAACTGGATTACAAGTGTAAACATTTTTTGATAATTTCAAACGTATTGGTTTGAAAGATTTGTTAGTTGAATTTAATGCCCGAGCCAAATATGTACCTGGTTTGTTTGTATTCATGTAGAAATTGTGTTTGGAGCGTTTGAGGGATTTATCAACTGACTCAGTGAGAAATAGATCGTATTCCAATCTAGATTTTTCCAGATGAGATTTTGTACTCTGAGATGGATTATCTTGAAATGATATGTAGGCTGCATTAAAATTGAGTTCTAGTTTTTTTGCTAGATTTTTGCGTTCCCGTTTAAATAGTGCCATTTGTCTTTGTATTGTACCACGCAAGACAGGCTTATGAGCTTCCCACAGTGTTATTGGGGAGAGGTCTGTTGTATTATTAATTGATATGTATTCCTTTAAAGCTTGTTCAATGGCCACCTGATGTAGTGGGTGTTTGAGCATTATGTCCGGTAAGTACCACGTTGGGTCATGCGCTTTTGGTATGGCTGAGGCTATAGTAGTGTATACTGCATTATGGTCAGACCACGGAATCGGAATTATATCTGATGCAATAATTTCTGGTATCATTCCTATTGTTAGAAAAATATGATCTATTCTGGTGAAGGTTTGATGAGGGTGCGAGAAATAAGTGAATTTCTTTTTCATTGGGTTACTTTCTCTCCATGAATCTACCAGATTGTATTTGGAAAGAAGTTGAGAAAAAGGTAATCTAGAGGTTATTTTGGATGGTGTAAAAGGTGATTTATCTAGAAATGGGAGAAGGACCTGGTTTGAATCCCCACACATTATCACTGTTCCTATTTTGTGTGTATTAATCACTTGTAATATATGTGAGAGGAATGGTTTAGGTTGTTTGTTAGGAGCGTAGTAGGAAATCACCGTGATTGCTGTATCCATTATATAACCCATGAGTATCAGGTATCTACCTTCTGGGTCTTTAATTTCTGATGATAAGGTGAATGGTGTGGATCGGTGAAATGCAATTAGAGTTCCCCTTTGCTTGGTACAGGCAGAAGCCATGTAAATTTGTTGATAAAAAGGAGAAATATATTTTGGAGTAGAATCTTTGGTGAAGTGTGTTTCTTGGAGGCATACTATGTGAGCCTTCTTGTTATGGAAAGTACGGAAGGCTTTGGTCCTTTTTTGAGGGACATTTATTCCCTGAACATTCAGGGAAAGTATATTCAGTGGTGCCATGGCAATAGATCAAATAGTTTTGACTTACTTTTTGTTATGCAGAGCTGACTGCGCAGATCAACCTGTGTGGACTGAAGAGATGAATAGATAGAAAAGAAACCAGTGAATTCTGGAGTAAAGAGTAAACAAAAAACATATGAGTTTAAATGATACATTGTATAAATTATTTTTTGCAAGTAATCACAATTTACCCATGAAAGAGAGTAAATATCTCTCTCAGGGGAATAAGTGCCTTCGTCACACTCCCACATAATATGATTGGGAGAATGAGGAGGGCTAATGGGGGAACACGGATCTTCCGCTTACAGGAGAGAAGTGCTATGTCAAAAGACATCAAAATGATGTTTCATTAATTGGAGTGCAGAATATAGTTTTTGTTGAAATTATTTATTCCAGGGTGGTTGTATATGGTTAGTCTTGCCCTAGGCTAAATAATTCAGTTAGAAAGGTACTGTTAATAACTTTGGTATTGATGAAGATAGTTTGAATTATTTTGGGATTTTAACCCTTTTAGAGTAAACAATTACAAATTTTATTCATATGCAACTGTTTAGATATGTTAACTCATAAAATGTTAACTTATAAATACAGGTTTTTTATAGAGAACCATCTCTTAGTATAATAAATGAAGAGATATCAGGAATTAGGATGTCAGTCCATTGAATCTTCTTGGTCCATGGATGATGTGGCATAACGGCCTCTTTTGTGAGAATGATGATTCCCATTTTGTTCTGAAATTTTCTGGGTGCTGCCTGAAGGTGAAGATGACGCCATTCTTCTGCGTGTGGGAGAGTTGCAGCTTGTGGGTTCTGTCAGATTTAATTTTAAAAGGGTTTGTTGTAGTTCATCTGCTGATCTGCTTCTGTAAATTGTACCTTGGTAGTTAAATCTGACTGAAAAGGGGAAGCCCCATTGATACATAATGTTGTGGCGTTGCAGTTCCATTAGTTGGGGTTTCATGGATCGTCTTTTAGTAATAGTAAGTTGGGATAGGTCAGCAAAAATTTGATAATTGTGTCCTTGAAAATTAAGTTCCTTTTTTTCTCTTGCAGCAATTAGTATTTGTTCTTTCGTTCTGTAATAATGAAATTTTGTGATTATATCACGTGGGGGTCCATCTTTCTTTTTGGCTGTGAGGGCTCTGTGTACTCTGTCCAGTTCTAAACGTTCAATAGGGATATCTGGCTTTAGTTCTTGTAATAGAGCAGTAATAGTAGATTGCAGGTCTGTCACAGTTTCAGGTATTCCCCTTATGCGCAAGTTTGAACGTCTGGCTCTATTTTCGTAATCTTCGAGCTTAGTTTGAAGTATTAAATTCTCTTTTTTTAATTGTTCCAATTCTGTTATATTTTCTTGGGTTGTAATTTCAATTTCATCCATTTTTATTTCTAAGGCTGCAGTGCGGTTTCCCAGCTCTCTTATTTCTTTGGTTAGGCTTTTTGTTATTTGGTCTGAGGTTTGTTTTAAAGCCTTATGAAGCATCTTTTCAAATTGTAATAATATTACTGGGGATACTGAGGAGGCTTGTGGAGAAGTTTGTGAGAGGATTTGTTCTGTATCTGACTCAAATGGAGAGTCTTGCTGTGACATTTTCTGTCTGTGAGAGCGCCCTGATGCTGTATCTTGTGAGGTGACTGGAGCTGCTTTAGTTGCAGTGAGTGCCTGTGAGCTCTTTGTGAGGTGATTTTTATTTCTGCCACGGTTTCCTCCCAGTACCATATTTCCTGCCCAAACTTTCACAGTTTGTTCCCTGGGACAAAAAGGTTCAAATGGATACCTTTTGAGCCTGC
Source organism: Lithobates clamitans (assembly GCA_037952925.1). Classification (NCBI taxonomy): domain Eukaryota; kingdom Metazoa; phylum Chordata; class Amphibia; order Anura; family Ranidae; genus Lithobates; species Lithobates clamitans. The sequence continues at coordinate 821,123 of JBBGZY010000835.1, forward strand.
AGGCTCCGCTTTGTCCTTCTCTTCTCTCCTCAGCGGTGTGGAGCTCTAACAATGCATGTCTGCTCTACTAGGCTCCGCCTCCTGCCCCCTCTCAAGAAAGACATTTCAGCCCTCATGCCATCTATATGCTCAGACAGGGTGGGTTGGCAGGTGTGTATGGCTTTCATAAATTGTTTCAGGGAGGGCTCTCCTTCCCCCTCTGCCAGCGCCATGTCACCCAGGTCTTTTTGGGACAACCTGTCCAGGGAGAAGCCTCCCCTCAGCCCCCTAGCCTGTAAGGCAGCGGGCTTACCTTGCTGGGGTCAGTGGGTGAGTAGGGATGGGCTTTATGTTCAGGTCGAACATGAGTTTGGGTGTTCGCCCGTTCGCCGAACAGCGAACAATTTGGGGTGTTTGCGGCAAATTCGAAAGCTGCGGAACACCCTTTAAAAGTCTATGGGAGAAATCAAAAGTGCTTATTTTAAAGGCTTATATGCATGGTATTGTCATAAAAAGTGTTTGGGGACCTGGGTCCTGCCCCAGGGGACATGTATCAATGCAAAAAAAGTTTTAAAAACGCCATTTTTTCAGGAGCAGTGATTTTAATAATGCTTAAAGTGAAACAATAAAAGTGTAATATTCCTTTAAACTTCAGACCTGGGGGGTGTCTATAGTATGCCTGTAAAGGGGCGCATGTTTCCCATGTTTAGAACAGTCTAAAAGCAAAATGACATTTCTAAAGAAAAAAAGTAATGTAAAACTACTATCGCTAGCGCCGCCTATAATAAATTGTCGGTCCGGCAATACACATAAAAGTTCATTGATAAAAACGACATGGAATTTCCCCACAGGGGAACCCCGAACCAAAATTTAAAAAATAAATGCGTGGGGGTTCCCCTAAACTTCATACTAGGCCCTTCAGGTCTGGTATGGATATTAAGGGGAACCCCATGCCAAAATTAAAAATAAATGGCGTGGGGGTCCCCCTCAAAATCCATACCAGACCCTTCAGGTCTGGTTTGGATTTTAAGGGGAACCACACGCCAAAATTTAAAAAAAAATGGCATGGGGTCCCCCAAAAATCCATACCAGACTCTTATCCGAGCACGCAACCTGGCAGGCAGGAGAAGAGGGGGGACGAGAGCGCCCCCCTCCTGAACCGTACCAGGCCACATGCCTTCAACATTGGGAGGGTGCTTTGGGGTAGCCCTCCAAAGCACCGTGTCCCCATGTTGATAGGGAGAAGGGCCTCATCCCCACAACCCTTGCCCGGTGGTTGTGGGGGTCTGCGGATGGGGGGCTTATTGGAATCTGGAAGCCCCCTTTAACAAGGGGACCCCCAGATCCTGCCCCCCTCGTGTGAATTGGTAATGGGGTACAAATGTACCCCTACCATTTCACAAAAAAAGTGTCAAAAAGGTTAAAAAACCACAAGAGACGGTTTTTGACAAGTCCTTTATTAATTTCTTCTTCTTTCCGCTTCTTCTTCCATCTTCTTTCTTCTGGTCTTCCTTCGGTATTCTTTTTCTTCCTCCATCTTCTTCTTCTCCATCTTCTTCTTCCTCCACTCTTCTCATCCCGCATCTTCCTCCGGCTTCTTCTTCGCTCAGTCCGCTCGATCAGTGGGAGTCTTCCGTTGTGTGACGCTTTGGTTCTGACACTTCTTATATAATGGAGGGCGGGGCCACCCAGTGACCCCTCCCTCCTCTGACGCACGGGTACTTTATGCAGGCTTCCCTATGGCTTTCCCCTTGTTGACAGAGGGGGCGGGGTCACCCGGTTACATAAACGGGTGACCCCGCCCCCTCTGACAACACGGGGAAAGCCATAGGGAAGTCCCCGTGAAGTCCCCGTGCGTCGGAGGAGGGTGGGGTCACCGGGTGGCCCCGCCCTCCCTTATATAAGAAGTGTCAGAAGAACCGAAGTGTCGCACAGCGGAAAACTCCCACTGAGGCGGATCGTGCGGACGAGGCAGAGAAGAAGCCGGAGGAAGAAGCGGGACGAGAAGAGCAGAGGAAGAAGATGGAGAAGAAGATGAAGGAATAAAAAGAACACCGAAGGAAGACCAGAAGAAAGAAGATGGAAGAAGAAGCGGAAAGAAGAAGAAATTAATAAAGGACTTGTCAAAAACCGTCTCTTGTGTTTTTTAACCTTTTGGGCTACCCCAAAGCACCCTCCCAATGTTGAGGGCATGTGGCCTGGTATGGTTCAGGAGGGGGGGGCGCTCTCTCGCCCCACCTCTTTTCCTGCTGCCTGCCAGGTTGCGTGCTCAGATAAGGGTCTGGTGTGGATTTTTAGGGGGACCCCACACAATTTTTTTTTTGGCACGGGATTCCCCTTAATATCCAAACCAGAGCTGAAGGGCCTGGTATGGATTTTAGGGGGACCCCCACGCTTTTTTTTTTTAAATTTTGGTTCGGGGTTCCCGTTTGGGGAAATTCCATGCTGTTTTTATCAATGAACTTTAATGTGTATTGCCGGACCGACAATACATTATAGGTGGCGCTAGCGATAGTAGTTTTACATGACTTTTTTTCCTTTAGAAATGTCATTTTGTTGTCAGACTGTTCTAAACACAGGAAACATGCGCCCCTTTACAGGCATACTATAGGCACCCCCCTGGTACGAAATTTAAAGGAATATTACACTTTTATTATTTCACTTTAAGCATTATTAAAATCACTGCTCCCGAAAAAACGTCTGTTTTTAAAACTTCTTTTTGCATTGATACATGTCCCCTGGGGCAGGACCCAGGTCCCCAAACACTTTTTATGACAATAACTTGCATATAAGCCTTTAAAATTTGCACTTTTGATTATTCATGTTCATGTCCCATAGATTAACGGTGTTCGCATGTTCGAACTAATTTTTTGCCTGTTCTCATGTTCTGGATGCGAACCGAACCGTGGGGTGTTCGGCTCATCCCTATGGGTGAGTGATCAGCCCCATTCTGCTGTCTGCTGCTGGGGCCCTTGGCTGTCTCCTCGTGGTTACCGCCATCTTGGGATCCCCATGCAAAAATGGGACAAACGTTCCACTGCAGACTCCATGGGTCACCATATCCAGCAGCTCTGCCAACTCTAGGGAGTGTTAGGGTGCCGGTGTGATTCAGGATCTGTGTCTCTGACACTCAGGATGTCAGCAGGAGAAACCGTCCCGGCCGGAGCTCCTTCACAGCGCTCTACACATGTCGGCCGCTGGCTCTGCCCTCAGTCAGAGGATCTTTAGCTGGATTAGTTCATGATTACCGTGTCTACAAACATGACCAGACAGCTCACAGTTTTTAAGGGAAAGAGTTCTCAACCATTACCCTGCGTTTGCAATTGTTTTCCCTTGAGAGAATATGATGTCATTAAGCCATGCATCTCTCCTTTTTCCATAAGCATAATCATGTGCTTGGATAATCTGTTTATATCACAGTCTAAAAATTATTTTTCTGCCATTCAGATCATATTTGGATGTCCAACTACCCTCTAAGGTCTATGGTAAGCTAACAAGCCTACTTGAAGTATATTTATTACTCTTAGCTTCAGATGAATTCCACAAATCAGCTGTGAAATAATTCATGAGCTTATTTTCTGAAAGCAATATTAAATATTCATTGAAGAACACAATAAATATACATTGAATATAATGCATTTTTCTGAATGTCTTAGTAGATACAAATATCAATCAGTACTTTTTTGTGTTCTTCCTGAAAGCAGTTTCGCCTACTTGAATGTAATATATTTTACTTTCCTGTGGTGTTCATGTTTGCCTTTTAAACCATTATTATTTTTAATTAAAATGGCATGATAGGCATGAGAGGCATATGAAATAGTAAACGTATCAATGTAATGCATATTGAAATTAAATGGATCACAAAGTAATTCAACAATTACCAAGCATAATTCAGCTAATACCTCTTCAATATTGTACTAACAAATTACATAATATTCCCAGAAGGCTTCCTGGTCGTTTTTTTGTGACAGGTGGATTGGAAGTAGAGTAGTTGAAAGTAGGCAGTGCATTAAAATTCCCTGAGCATAAAGCTGCATTTGTGGGCATGCACTGTATGTCATACACTTCAGGGATGTGCAGTCAGGGGAGGCAGGTGAGGCAGAGCCATGACAAAAAAAAAAGATCAAGCTTCAAGGGTCGTAGAGATTCCACATTTTGGGTATGTAGCTGATGTCCTACCCCACCACTAGTCAGAATTTGAGGACCCTACGACTTATGGTTCTGGAGCGCATTATTTCTATTATTACATTGTAATATATAATGAAGTAGTTCAACTCACCATAATGCAGAATCAGTGAAAGCCTTGGGCGTGTCACTTGCCACCGTCACCTGCCACTACATGTGGATTGTCACTTGGCACCATTTGCAGATTGCTATTGCCACAATTTGCAGATTGTCACTTGCCACCATTTGCAGATTGTCACTTGCCACCATTTGCAGATTGTCACTTGCCATGCCAGCCAGTGCCACCAAATGTGCATTGTCGCTGTATTGGTGGCAGGCTGACAGCACTGGTCCATTTAGTGAGGGCAGGAGAGCGAAAATGCGGGGCAGGGAGTGAGAGATGATTTAATCTCTCTGCTCCCCGCTGCACCTCCGACATTTAAAAGGCCCGCACTGTGAGGGCGGAAGAGAACTGAGACATCATACAGAAGATGGTCAGAGACTGCAGATATCATACAGAAGATGGTCAGAGACTGCAGACATGATAAAAGAAATGGTCAGAGACTGAAGACATGATAAAAGAAATGGTCAGGGACTGAAGACATGATAAAAGAAATGGTCAGAGACTGTAGACATGATAAAAGAAATGGTCAGAGACTGTAGACATGATACAGGAGTGGATCAAAGACTGCAGCCTACCAGGGCCCACCAACAGCAGCCTACCAGTGCCCACCAATTGCAGCCTACCAGTGCCCACCAATAGCAGCCTACCAGTGCCCACCAATAGCAGCCAGCCAGTGCCCCTGGATCACACAGAGCAACGATGATCTTGGACCTTGGATTTTAATCACCTGGGCAACCATTGTAACAAAGTCCCGCCTCCTAGACCATCTCGCTGCTCCTATGATACACATCACACTGATTCAATTTTACTGCATTGGATCAGTGTTTTGTCTATCTCACAGGACCCAGTCTAGGAGGCGGTACTTTGTTACAGTGCTACCGGTCATTTCAGACCAAAGCTTGTGTTTTGTGTGCAGGCCCGGACTGGGACAAAAATTAGGCCCGCCATTTTAGATTGAGTAACCAATTTTTCCGGGGGGGGGGGGGGGGTGGTTGGTCAGACGTTTTTGGGGATGGCTAGTGACGGGATAGTGCAGAGTCGGTCCCCTGCACTGTATTGTAAAAGGGGACTGCACTGTAATGATTACATGCCCCTTTACAGTACAGTGCCCCTAGCAATCACAACCCCCCCATCACAGTGCCCCTTGTTGTCATGTCCCCCTCCCCTTTTCTCTCTACTCACAGTGGCCTCTTTTATTCTCTGCCTCCCCTGCAAAGTCCTATCTTCTGCAGAGCATCGTAAGGAGTCAGTCTGTGTGTCCTTTTCCACCCCCCGACGTATCAGCAGGGCACGGCGAGAGGAGATGCAGATCTGGATCATATTAACAAGCAGGTGACTACATGCTTGCTAATATGAAAATACTCTGTGTGCAGATCTCCAGCTCCTAGCACTGCATTCAGATCTGTAAAAAAATACATTAAATAATTCCTGGTCAGTATTTTCCATGGGTACTCCTGACTACTCATACACACATGTACACACAAAGCACAACCCCCTTGAAAATAAAAATGCAAGAAAAGTCAACAAGATTATCAATTAGAATATTAATTGAAGATTTTCATACAAAAGAGCCACATGGGAGGTGGAGAAATTGAACACATTATTACTCACATGGATGTCTACACATCGGAGTAAACGCATGCACTATACAGGTCAGACTTTTTCTTCCAGCAGGCTGTGTGCCGGGAGCCTTAGGCCTTGCTCACATGGGCATACTAAAGTCTATGCCCATGGAGGGCTGTGGTTACCTGCACAGGGGACACACAGGTGTGCCATACATCTATGTCGAGTCTGACCCCCCCGCCCCATCTACCCCAGACTGACCCTCCACCCCCATCTACCCAGACTGACCCCTCCCTGCCCCACACTGACCCCCCTGCCCCATCTACCCCAGACTGATCCCCCCTGCCCCACCTACCCCAGACTGACCCCCCCCCGCCCCCATCTACCCCAGACTGACCCCCCTGCCCCCATCTACCCCAGACTGACCCCCCCACCCCATCTACCCCAGACTGACCCCCCCGCCCCATCTACCCCAGACTGACCCCCCCTGCCCCATCTACCCCAGACTGACCCCCGCCCCATCTACCCTAGACTGACCCCCCCTGCCCCATCTACCCCAGACTGACCCCCCCTGCCCCATCTACCCCAGACTGTGCCCCATCTACCCCAGACTGACCCCCCACCCCATCTACCCCCAGACTGACCCCTCGCCCCATCTACCCCAGACTGACCCCCCCAACCCATCTACCCCAGATTGACCCCCCGCCCCCATCTACCCCAGACTTATCTCCCTGCCCCCATCTACCCCAGACTGACCCTCACTGCCCCAGACTGCCCCCCCTGCCCCATCTATCCCCAGACTGACCCCCCCACCTCCATCTACCCCAGACTTATCCCCCTGCCCCCATCTACCCCAGACTGACCCTCCCGCCCCAGACTGCCCCCCTGCCCCATCTACCCCCAGACTGACCCCCTGTCCCATCTACCCCAGACTGACCCCCCTGCCCCATCTACCCCAGACTGACCCCCCCGCCCCATCTACCCCAGACTGACCCCCCCACACCATTTACCCCAGACTGACCCTCCACCCCCATTCATTCAAGACTGACACCCCCCCAGACTGACAGACCCACACTCACCAAGACACCAACACCCCCTACACTCAACTTCTGTCCCTCCAGACTAACTCAGACCCTGTACAGCTCCTCCCCATGAAATCAAATCCCCTGTGCCTCAAATGTCACCTGGGCATGGAAACTGTTAGTTTTACCTTCTGAAAACTAATAGCAACCTACTCATCATACAATCAGTCTCAACTACATTGTGTATTGTAGAAGATATTAGAATCAAGCACATCGATTTATGTATATATATATTTTATTATCTGAACATGCAAGGTATTTATTATTCCATAATTGTTTAAATAAAATGTATGAATTTTTAGGAAATTTTAATAAGATTAACTGGTTAATTCACCAGAGCACTCTCATACTTGCTTCATGTATGCATTAGTAAAAGGTTAAAAAAAAAGGATTTTTAAACTCATTTAATATAAATTACTAAATTCGGAAACGCTATTACATTAATTTATAACCTAACACATATGCCCAATATTTGTTGTTACATAAAACATTAGTAGCAAATACCCTATGGATATTAGTGGTAATCCCTTCTAAAATCTTTACAACACAACCACGTCTATAACACTCAGCAGCAGCAATACACTTGAGTATGCAAGTGAATTGCCACCAAAAAAATGGCTGCTTACATGAATGTCCAAACAATAGAGCATTACCCTCATCAAAATGGAGGAGATCAAACTTCCCTAGACCAAAGAAAAATGGCCGCCGAGCGAAACCAACATAAACTACAAGTAAAATGGCGGTTTCAAAATTTCCGGTTTCATAACATATAAGCCTACACAGAACAGCCAATCCGGTTCCCCAGATGAAGACACGTGACGGTGTCGTAACGCGTAGGGATTGCACACTATCTGAAGCACAAGTGAGATGGCGCTGAGAACGCCAGACCGTTTTTACATTTACTCTGCCTGTTTTTATCATTAGAAATGTAAGAGCATTACCTAAATAAACATTCCCCCTTTGATTTTAAAACTTTAATGCACTAGTGGAGCCTCTTTTCTCCCCCCTCCCTCTTTATTTATCTCCCCCAATGCTGAGTATACCAGAGCGGAGCTACATAGAGGGAAAAAATAACAAAGAAAGAAAGGGCTTCCAGAGACCACTCCCACACCTTAAAGACATACTACTGAATGCCTGATTACTACTAACTGAAGGTAAGGGTTCTGTGAGACCACACTAGGAGACACCAGCAGCAGAAGGATACACACTCATTACATCATATTTATCAAGATTAAATAGAAGAATTACTTACAGACTATTTATATGCCAGTACCCACCTACCTCCTTTAAAGCACTTTTTTATCTGAACACCTGCACTTTATTATAGCACCAAAGTGAACTATCATCACATATTTTTATGATCACTATTTTTATGTGTACTTTTCTATGGCATTATTTATGATTGATTGCACATTTTGATTAATGATTTTAGAAGATTTCATTGTTTTTTATTCACAAGGAATTGTTATTTATCACGCTAATTTATTTTCTATGCACGTTTTTTACTCACATTGATTACAGGGTGGTATTTATATTATTTTAGTATTTAATTGCAATTATTTGAATAGGAAAAGAAGTTGACTCGCGCTAAAACAAAAAAAAAACTAACACATGTATGGTTGCAAAGGTGCAAAGGTAAACCTTATGTGAACATATAATATAATGTGACAACACCAAATTAGGTTGATGAATGAAAACAACCTCCCCTTAAGTAAAAGATAAAAAAAATGGATTATAAAAATTATATATAAAAAAGTCCATGTCCAAAAATTATATATAAAAGTCCATATACAAGAAGCCCCCAAAAAAGTGCAGTAATGTGCAAAAAAATTAATTGAATGAAATCCCAGATGTGTGGGTCCACCACCATAGATGAAGTGCCTGGCCGCTTACCGGAACCCCATGACCCCCCGTTACAGAGGGTCTAACTGGGCATTGTAGTCTTGTTGCTTCGGGCTACCCAGGAATCAGGATGGAACCGAAATGAAACCTCAGAAGCTGTGGTGCGAATGGATCCACAGGGAACGAAAAAGCCCAGCCCTCAATGGAATGTTAACATCATGTGGGGAAAACAGAAGAAGGCTCCCATAGTGTAAAATCCAATGGTATTTATTTGAAAAAATGTAATAAACACTCACATATAGAAAAACAATTCGTCCTCTGATGAAAAGACAGTCTGTGACACCGGCCGGATGATCACAGGCCGCCCGTCCTGCTGGAGTGACAACGACAGAGGGAGGTGATGCGATGACACCGCTCAGCCCGGCTAATTTTCTTCTTTTTTCTCTTGTTCAATTATTTGAATACCATCACTATATTGGTAAATAGCAGCGATCATCAAAATGCAAACAGAGATCAGTGATCCTAGCATTAATAGCAGCAGTTACTATTACCAGTGTCCCACACTTGCATTATAGTACGCACTTTGTATATTCACTCACACGTTTTTTATTTCTAATATTGCGCGAAATTGATTCAATTATTGATGGAAACTGGTGTATAGCACATTGGGATCAGACTCGGTGCTCCGCCCCTCAAACCAATCAGTGTTTGTAAGACCTGGAGGAGCTTGCAGTGATTAGACACAAGGAGCTGATGACTGTTCCAATCACATACATGGGGCGGGGCTTGTGGCTCTCCAGGCATCCACTGCTCCTCAGTGTTCAGTCAGCAAGGGGAAATCAACGGGTTGAAAAAACATTCCACAAGCCAGCCAGACGATCGGATGACTGTGTGTGTGTCCCCTTCCCCTCCTCTCCGTACATTTTGACACTGACATCTCCACCTCTGTCCTCTTCACCAACTGAGGATGACATCGTTGGTGGGGCGAGAGAGCAGACACAGTCCGGGCAGTGTGTGTGACACACACAAGGAGGGGAGCATTCTGGCACTCGGGCGCCCCCACCTCTGCAGCATTGGGGTGCAGGGCACTGTGTGTGGCGGACAGTGAGGGCGGAAGAGTGGTGACGGGCAGGCGGAGAGAGATTATGTCATCTCTGCTTGCCTGCCCGCTCGTCTCTCAACCTTCAAAGCCGCGACCCGCTGAGACTCGGGGCTATGGGCTGCACATTCGGGGGTCCAGCCTCGATAGCCACACCCTGGCGACGCCTCTGCCCACAATCCCATGTTTTTCTCACACAGTTAAGAGGGATAATGAGAATTTGCTGCTGAAAAAGTACTGTTTTAATCACGCTAAATCATATATTTAAATGCTATATGTAATAACATAATAATTTCTTATTTATTTATGTACTGTAAAATGACTTTTAGGAAGTTATAACTTAAAACTTCAATAATTTGTCCATTAAGCCACCTGCTTGAGTACAGTTTTTGAAAATATTGTAAATTACCTTAAAAACAATATATAATAATTATTTATATATTACTTACTTACTTACTTACTTACTTACTTATGGTAATTAACCCCTTTGCCACCCAGGCCAATTCTGACATTTCCCCCCTACATGTAAAAATCATCATTTTTTTACTAGAAAATTACTCAGAACCTCCAAACATTATAACATATATATGTTATATGCTGGTCAAGAAGCAAAGTATATTAATTGAGTGAAAGGAGGAGAGGTCTTAGAAACAATGAATTCAGTCAGTGACACATTTACTCATGATATACCGTATATACTCGAGTATAAGTCGAAATTTTCAGCCCCTTTTTTGGGGCTGAAAGTGCCCCCCTTGACTTATACTTGAGTCACCGCCGTCTGCCTACATGATCAGCGTGTCATGCAGGCAGACGGCGGCCGGCGTGTGCTACATACCACTCGGCAGCCTCTCACTGTTCAAAAGCCGCGCCTCCTCGTCTGTGATAGGCAGTCAGTGTACAGCCTATCACGGACATTCTCTCATCCTCGTCCGTGGTATGAGGATGAGAGAATGTCCGTGATAGGCTGACCGCTGACTGCTGGGAAACAGAGTTTTCTGCCTATCATGGACGAGGAGGAGGCGCGGCTTTTTAACAGTGAATGGTCGCTGAATAGTAATAGCACACGCTGATCAGTGCAGAGCGGTACACGGAGGCATGCACAGGACACAGGTAGGATGCACATAGACACATGCACACAGACACATGCACACATACACAGGACACATACACAGGTACATATACACATGACACATGCACATATACACAGGACACAGGTACAGGACACATGCACATATACACAGAACACAGGTACAGGACACATGCACATATACACAGGACACATGACACATGACACATGCACATATACACATGACACATGCACATATACACAGGACACAGATACATGAAACATGCACATATACACAGGACACATGACACATGCACATATACACATGACACATGCACATATACACTGGACACATGGCACATGCACATATACACAGGACACAAGCACATATGCACAGGACACATGACACATGCACATATACAGCTGAAGATGGGCATTGTTGACCCTCTTTTTCCACTTACAGTAGCTGCTGCATTTCTCACCCTCGTCTTATACTCAGGTCAATAAGTTTTTCCCATTTTTTTGTGGTAAATTAGGGCCTCGACTTATACTCGGATCGACTTATACTCGAGTATATACGGTATGAAGGGCAGGGGATACAGCTTTTCGTCATTAGCATATTCATGTCTTAATATCCTGTACAAATATCACAATTTGTTGTTTTTCTTTGCACCATCTTCTTAAAATGAAACTCCACGAATGTCTATGAAAGCACCACCATCCCTGAAACACCCCCTCCAGACCGTTTCTTATTATTTTATATAAAATTTATGGCATCGGTTTACTGAAGGCAAACTAACTCTCCACTTTGCAAGTGAATTTTCACTTTGTAAGAGAATTTTCCCCTTAATTAGTAAGTGTAGTGAAAATTCATTTTGCAAAGAATGCCCAATCATGTGCAAGGAGAATAAAACAAAAATATGGAGTCCGCTAAGCTCCGTTTTTCAGGACGGAAGAAAACCCTATTTCTTCTTCCTTAAAAAGACGTAACGGATGAAAAATGGATGTTAGCAGACAATCTGTTTACATCCAATCCACTGACATCCATTTTTACCAAAATATGTAATGTTTAACCGCTTCAGCCCCGGAAGATTTTACCCCCTTCCTGACCAGAGCACTTTTTGTGATTCGGCACTGCATCGCTTTAACTGACAATTGCGCGGTCGTGCAACGTCGCACCCAAACAAAATTGACATCCTTTTTTTCTCACAAATAGAGCTTTCATTTGGTGGTATTTGATCACCTCTGCGGTTTTTATTTTTTGTGCTATAAATAAAAAAAAGCGACAATTTTGATAAAAAAACGCAATATTTTTTACTTTTTGCTATAATAAATATCCCTCAAAAATATATAAAAAAAATATTTTTTTCTCAGTTTAGGCCAATATGTATTCTTCTACACATTTTTTGTAAAAAAAAATCACAATAAGCGCATATTGGTTTGCGCAAAAGTTATAACGCCTACAAAATAGGGGATAGTTTATGACATTTTTATTATTATATATATTTTTTTTACTAGTAATGGCGGCAATCTGTGATTTTTATTGGGACTGCAACATTATGCCGGACATGTCGGACAATTTTAACACATTTTTGGGACCATTGACATTTTTACACAGCGATCAGTGCTGTAATAATGTCACTGGCAGGGAAGGGGTTAACACTAGGGGGCGATCAAGGGGTTAATGTGTTCCCTAGTATGTGTTCTGAGTGAAGGGGGGAGGGGACTGTGTAGGGGAGATGACAGATCACTGTTCATACTCTGTATGAACAGACGATCTGACTCTTCTCCCCTCAGAGAACCAGAAACTATGTGTTTACTCACACAGATCCCGTTTCTCCGTGTGCCCCAAGCGATCGCGAGAGCCCAGCAGTGATCGCGACTGCCGGGCAATCACATCAGCTCCGTGGGCGAGCAGGGGGGCGCGCGGTTGGGCCTCCAGCGGCACGCACCTCTAGTGGCCAGATAAGGAATCGATGTAAGATAACGGCGATTTGTGCAGCCGAGCCATGTTGCCATAGTACAACTGTAGCGGCTGGTCGGCAAGTGGTTAATATTAATACATTAAAAAAATAACCTATGACCCAGGAAGTGTTCTAAAAGGAAGTCACATGCAGCCTAGTGCCTGAAGAGAGAGAGACAGAGAGAAGACATGGCAAGAGATGTGTCACATGAACGCCTCATCAACCTGGTGCATGCCAGTCCAGCTATATGGGACAAGAAATGTCTTGAATATAGTGATCGAATCACAAAAATTATGATGTGGAGGTCACACCAAACTGGGAGTCACTCAGTGAGAAGCAGCGTCGTATACGTGGTAAGCAGTTTGTGGGATGGGGGTGGGCTGGCATGGTTAAACTTGTAGTACACCCATATGTCACTATTAGCATCCTGATACTTGTGGTCCACCTAAATCACCGGCCAAATCCCAGCACTCCTCTCCTACATGTAAAAGTCATAATTTTTTTGCTAGAAAATTGCTCAGAACCCTCAAACATCATATACATTTTTTTTAACAGAGACCCTAGGGAATAAAATGGTGGTCATTGCAACTTTTTTTGCCACATGGTATTTGCACAGCAATTTTTCTAATGCGATTTTTTTTTGGAAAAAAAAACACTTTCATGAATAATAATAAAAAAAAATAGCCCAATTTTTTGGTATAATGTGACAGATGATGATACGCCAAGTAAATAAATACCTCACATGTCACTCTTTAAAATTGCACACATATGTGGTATGGCGCCAAACGTCAGTACTTAAAAATCTCCATAGGTGAAGCTTTAAAAATGTTTACAGGTTACATGTTTAGAGTTACAGGGGTGGTCAAGTGCAAGAATTATTGCTCTCGCTCTAACATTTGCGGTGATACCTCTCATATATAAACGTAGTTTATATATGCAGGCATGACCTACATATGCATTCATGAGCACACAGAGACAGGGGCATTTTTTTTTTATTATTGTTTATTTTATTAGGATTTTTTTATTTTTACACTTTCCCTTTAAAATATTTTTTTGGATCACTTTTGTTCCTCTTACAAGGCATTTAAACATCCCTTGTAAAAGGAATAGTGCATGACAGGTCCTCTTTATGGAGAGATGTGGGAACTTCAGGCAGGAAAGCCTGAGAGGCAAAAAAATGAAGGATCTCAGGCTTTTCTGCCGAGTCCCCTGCATTGTTTACTTCTGCCATCCTGGACGTGACGTCATAACGTCGCGCCGGGCCTCTGAGAGTCATAGAGACTGCCGTCCCTCAGTTTTCTCTATGCCTATCTTCCAGCGCTGGCGCTTTTCTTCCCCGGCCCACCGATTGCATGGGAGAGCCGGGAGAAGCACTGGAGGGTGGCGGGAGGGGGGACATCCCCTCCCGCTGCCTGTAAGAACGATCAAGCAGCTGAACAGTTGAAAAAAATGATATCTGAAAGAAATAATAAAAATTATATCTAAATGATGCCTGCAGCTGCAGGCATCATTCAGATATCACCACTGAAAGCCCAGCACATCGTTTGACGGCCTGCAATTGGCAAGTGGTTAAAGAGGAAGTAAACCCTGATGGGTTTTACTTCCTCTTTTTTCCCCTACAAAGTAAAAGCATAATGGGCTAGTATGCATCGCATACTAGCCCATTATGTGGCACTTACCTGCAAATGAAGCCCGCACTGTCCCTACTGGTGGCCGCTTCCATCTTCGCCCCTCTTCCTTCAAGGGGCACAGATTCCGGCTCTGTGACTGTCCGGAGTCGCGTAATGTTACTCCCACTCCTGCATGGGAGAATGAAAACTCCTACGACACTTGCTAGTGAAGAAACAGCATCGAGGGCCGTTTCTTCACAGCTCATGTGCCAATTACATCATCGGCGCAGTGTGCAGCAAATATCTCCTAAACAGTGCATGTTTAGGAGATATTTGCAGTACATATAGGCAAGCATTGTTCCAGGCTTAACTATAGGTAAAAGTGACAAAAAGAGTGGTTTAAAACCACTTTAACATGCCAAGACATGTATTCAACATATGGGTTTCAAATAGTATACCTAATTGTCATGTTGGAGTTCTGTCTGTTCATTGTGTCTACTGTTCCTACACAGGCCAAAAAATCATGATGCAGTGGACATCACAAAGGAACCGTTATAGGTGTGAATTTAAAGATGAGGTTGATGAAAATAGAAGTGGTGCAGGAGCGTCTAAAAAAAGAAGAAGCCCCTTCTTTGAAATGTTAGACTTCTTGAGAAATGTGATGGACTTAAGACCGTAAGTAAATATCTTTTTTCTCCCCTATATTAAATTAGTTGGCCAAGTAGACCAAATCATAGACTCCTTTGGAACAGTAATGACACACATGGATCTATGTATTGTAATAAATCTACTGTACTGACCTGTAATCCATCTATCAACATATCTTTTACAGTACCAGCACCAACATTTCCGAGATGGAAGAGGGGGAGGATTCAGGCTCAGAGGATACAGAGCAAGCACCAGAGGAAGAGATGGAAGTTTAACCAACTGAGCAGGGTACCGAACAACCCGCGTCTTCCCAAGTGTCCCAAAATCAAGAGACAGCAGCAACAAGAACCACGCATGAAAGACAACATGTGCCTGTAGGAATCCTATACAAAATGCCCCATTATAAAATGTTGACAAAGACAAATGTTCCAATAAATTTCCCACTCCACAGTTTCGTTCTGTTCGAACCACCATGTCAAGAAGCAGTCATCGTTGAGGACAATCCCAACCCAAACCTGACATGGATGGAGTGATGTTGGCATTCATGGAGGAGATGAAGGCGATGAGAAGGGTGGATGCCAATGATCCATTTGCTGACTCCACCAATCAGGATGCAATATTTCTAAAAAATCGATACCACCATCTCGCAAAAGTACCCACTCCACGAAAAATGGATGTGCAAATGACTATATTCAATTACGCTGGTGTGTGCATAAGGGCTGCAATGTCTGGTGATCCCATGCCGCCACTCATTAGTCAGCAACAACGTCCCTACCAGAGTGAGCCAGCTCCACTAAACCCATCCTCACAATTCCCCCAGTCCTTATTATCAGGATCTTTAAAGTATCCCCATTCATTAAAGTTTTAAGTTGGCCCGTTCTTGTTGTTGGCCACCAGGTTTGCACACATCTCAGGAGTGATATCATTAGGGTTTCGAGGCAGACGTTTTGTAACTCAAAACTTCAGCTCCCTCCACATATTTTCTAAGGAATTAAAAGTCTGGAGACTGGCTAGGCCACTCCGGAACCTTAATGTGCTTCTTCTTTAGCCACTCCTTTGTTGCCTTGGCTTTGTGGTTTGGGTCATTGTCATGCTGGAACCACACCAGTTTAAATGCCCTGGCTGAGGGAAGTTCTCCTGTTCCCATAGCCAAAATACATCCCGAAGCATAATGTTTCCAACTACATGTATGAAGGTATTAACTTAGGGCGGGGGTCTTGTGGAACTAAGCTTAGAGCAATTAAAACTCTTTTTCCAGCTTCCTCTTCCTCTCTTATGTGCAAGTCAACTTGTGTCTTAGAGTCACAGGGTGACTGAGAACCCCAGTGGGAGTCTGTTCTGTGGTTCACAGACACAGGGTAACTTACAAATAAGAGGGACTGTGGAAGGTGGAAAATGGGTTTTCAATGCTCTAAGATAAGCTGGGTTCCACAAGCCCAACACCCAAAGTGACTTCCGTTATAGAGATATTATGTGATACACCAACAAAAAATTTGACAAATTATTGTGAAGTTAATGAAAATAGATAAATAGGGGCGTGGTTTGGCTGCTGCAGATGATGGCCGCCTAGATTCTCTGCTCTCCCTCAGAACGGGGCACAACAGCGATTATAAAGCCAGTATTAGCTGCCTTCACCTCCGGTTCGGAGGCCACTGCTTCTGGGACACTCCGGGATATGACCAAGAAGAAAAAAAACACTAATTGCCAGAGATCGAGCCGTTTCCAGGAGTACTTCATGAAGCCGGCTCTCTCCTCACCACAAGATGGCGCCGAGCGGGAAAGCCGTTCGGCTTCGCCCTCACCCGCACATTCTCACACAGCTTTGGACACTCTGTGGGACATGGAGGAACAAGACCAGCTGGACTCCACTGCCTCTCCTCAACCCCAGGACAGAGGTAAGAGAGCCGCTGAATCCCCGGCAGGCTCACCAGTTATTTCACCTGCTCTAAAGAAGCAGCATTGGGCTGACGCTGCACACACAGGAGACAGTGCCACTAACTCCCTAGCTGCCTTCCCAGCGTCAGATAATACTCCAGCCTCAGAGAGCACCCTGAAGTCTATGCTTCTCTCATTACGAGCTGACCTACAAAGGGATTTAAAAATATCTCTTAATCATGTCCAGAGCAGAGTAGAAAAGCTAGAGGACCGAACTGACACCATTGAACAACAACTACACACAGTGGCTCAGGCACATAATGCAGCTATAGATACACAGGATGCTCAGGCAGCTGCGATTCACCAAATGCAGCTTAAAATCGCAGATCTCGAAGACCGCTCTAGGCGGAATAACTTAAAGTTCAGGGGGATACCAGAGTCGATTAAACCAGGAGAACTAGTGTCCTATCTCCAACAACTGTTCCGCACGCTAGTACCCAACCTGTCCACTCACGACATGATCATCGACCGAGCGCATAGAATACAAAAACCAAAACATCTTCCGGATACTGTCCCTAGGGACACCCTGGCTCGGATTCATTTCTTTCACACTAAAGAAAGACTGTTACGAGCTACGAGATCCATGCGTACATTACCAACCCCATATGCTGCAATTTCCATATTCGGCGACATTTCAGCTGCCACAGCCCAGGCACGTAAACGGTTTGCTCCTGTCACTTCAGTCCTGCAAGACAAACAGGTTCAATATCGCTGGGGCTTCCCTACAAAGCTTCTGGTTACCTTTCAAAACCAACTGATCCCAATTCTGACACCCAAAGATGGCCTGAAACAACTGCATAATTGGGGTCTCATTCCCCATGTCCCTCCTAGCATTCCTCGATCCAAACAATCTACCAAGGTCCCGGATCCCTGGTCGCAGCAAGACAGAACCTGATGAGATGTACAAGGACCTTCCACCACGGGAACTCTAATATTTTTCTGGCTAATACCATCAGCATTACTCAGTGCCTTATGAGGGGGCACAGGGGCTCTCTAGAGCTGATCTGATCACTCCCCGATACTTCTAGTGTGCTAAGCACATACGTATCTACACGTTAACTTTTGTTTCTCTTTTCTCTCTTATTACTTGCTTATTGTGATTTATTGTCACATATTTCCTAGAAACAGACCTAACTGTATCTGTCGTATCTTCTCAAGTCACAAATTTGACTGCATTTACTGGTTTATCTGGTGTCGTTAATATTACATTGTTTGTTATAACATCCTTTCTTGCTACTGTCAGTCCTTTAACCAAGGACCAATCCCTGGTGTGATAAAACAAACGGTGGTGATCCCCTTCCGTACCA
Source organism: Lithobates clamitans (assembly GCA_037952925.1). Classification (NCBI taxonomy): domain Eukaryota; kingdom Metazoa; phylum Chordata; class Amphibia; order Anura; family Ranidae; genus Lithobates; species Lithobates clamitans. The sequence goes on from JBBGZY010000835.1 coordinate 839,506, forward strand.
AAACACGCACTTTACACATCTCGCCTGCAGAATGTTGTCAATTACTACCATTAATGCCAAGGGTCTTAACCACCCCTTTAAGCGATCACTTCTCTGGAAGGAAGCCATTTACCAAAAGGCCGATATTCTGTGTGTCCAAGAGACACATTTTACCAAAAACAAAGCTCCGGCTTGTACCCATAAACAATACCCACACTGCTTCTTTGCCAACTCAGATAAAAAAGCAAGAGGTGTATTGATAGCAATACGCTCCTCCGTAGCATTCCAACTACACCAAGTTGAACGAGACCCTCTAGGCAGATTTCTCATCCTTTCTGCATCCTTTAATAACTGCCCACTGGTCATAGTCAACTTATACTCGCCTAACGTAGGACAAAAATCCTTCTACCAGAGTATACTAAACAAGCTTTCTACCTACCCCAAAGAACGTATCATTCTCTGCGGAGACTTTAACGAGATTGTGGACCACTCTCTGGATTCCTCCAATCCTCGCAGGAAAATCTCTTCGGCATTGTCCTCACTCCTCATAAAGGAGGACCTCTATGATATATGGAGGTGTGCTCATGGTACGGAACGGGATTATACCTACTTCTCACCAACTCAGGGATCATATTCCAGACTCGATTTATTCCTCACATCTAAACTCCTATTACAACAAATTACCTCAGCCCATATTGGGCTCATTACCTGGTCTGACCATGCCCCGGTAACCATCTCTCTAAGCACAACGCATTCCTCCAAGTCAAACAAGATATGGAGAATGAATGCCTCCCTACTGACTCACTCGTTCTACAAATCACAAATCGAGGCTGGAATAGAGTCATACTTTTCTATTAATGCAGGTTCAGTAACCAATTCCACGACGGTATGGAATGCACATAAATCGGTAATTAGAGGGTTGTTTGTCAAATTCGGTGCCCATGAGAAAAAAAAGCGATCAGAAATTACTGTCCAGTACCTAAACCGCATTAGGGATCTTGAACAAAGTAACAAAACCTCTCCCAATGCACAACAGTCTAAACAGCTTCACCAACTTCGACTAGACTTAAGCTCCCACTTACACAAAAATTTTGATTTCTACATTAAACGTCTCCGACTATCTTGGTACTCCCAAGGTAACAGGCCGGGCAAAGTTTTAGCGAACCAATACAAACGCAGAGTAATCCAATCCAAAATATTATACCTCACTGACCATCGCGGTCATAGATGCACAAATCCACTAGACATAGCCAACTGTTTTAAAACCTTCTACTCCAAACTGTACAACATCGCCTCGCTCTCCTCAGAACCATCACCCACGGACGTTGACATCCAGTCTTTCCTATCATCAGTCCAGCTCCCTTCGATCACTCCCTCCCAATTGCAAGCCCTTTCACAACCGTTCACGGAAATGGAACTCAAGACACCCATTAACTCCCTTCCCCTCCACAAGAGTCCGGGTCCCGATGGATTCTGTAATGAATACTATAAGACGTATTCTAACTTACTTACCCCCCACTTATGCACCTCGCTAAACAGATTCGCAACGACGGGAGACATCCCCAAGGAGTCTCTTGAAGCCTTAATTGTCGCCATCCCCAAACAAGGTAAACCCTTTGACAATCCAGCCAACTACCGACCCATATCCCTCCTTAATACTGACCTGAAGCTCTATGCCAAACTGTTGGCCACTCGTCTAGCCACTCTCATCCCCTCCCTAATACATCACGATCAAGTAGGGTTCATCCCACACCGCCAGACCTCGGATGGCACACGCAGATATATCGACCTCATTCAATGGACAGAACATCATCGGACGCCTTCTCTGTTCATCTCCTTGGATGCAGAGAAGGCGTTCGATAGAGTGCATTGGAGGTACTTGGAAAGCGTGCTCATTAAATTTGGCTTGACTGGTACCTTCTTACGAGCCATTCTAGGCCTTTATACCAAGCCTACAGCTAGAGTTTGGTCAGGAGGGTACTTGTCGGACCCGCTCTCCATCACTAATGGCACCAGGCAAGGATGCCCATTATCCCCACTCATCTTTGCCATGATTATCGAGCCCTTAGCGGCTGCCATTCGTACCAACCCGCAAGTTGAGGGTATCACAGTGGGTGAGTCCTCCCACAAAATAGGGCTCTACGCAGATGACATCATAGTCTCCCTCACAAATCCCAAAAAATCCCTGCAAGCTCTTCAACGAGTACTTAATGATTTTGGACAGGCATCACTATATAAAATTAATCATTCCAAATCTTCTATGATGGGTATTCATCTTACTTCTATTGAAAAGAAGGAATTGTCCCAAATAACGCATTTCTCATGGGCCCCGAACTCAATGTTTAACTACCTAGGGATTCAGCTAGTTACTCCATCAACTGCGCTCCTTCGCAACAATATTGAGCTATTAACTACCAAACTCCAACAAATAAGCTCTGAACTCCGGACAGTGAAAACCTCCTGAGCAGGACGCATAGCCCTAGTGAAGATGTTTCTCCTTCCTCATATTTTATACCTCTTTAGAACTCTCCCAATCCCAATATTGCCTTGCTATCTACACAAACTACAACGTATCCTCAACTCATTCATATGGGAGGGCAAACGCCCCAGGCTACACCACTCAACATTGTACCTAGCGACTAAGTATGGAGGAATGGGAGCCCCAGAAATCCAAATATACTATAAAGCGGCAATACTCGACCAAACTAAACATTGGTGGAACCCATCCTCGTCACCTACTTGGAAACTAATTGAACGTACTGTGATGTCTAAAGACCTTCAACTACTTTTATGTGCATCTTGGCTCAACTATCACCCACCTAGGTCCTTTTTGGACACTGTCAATGCCACAATGAGAGTCTGGCGATCAATTCCACAAAGGCTCAAAGGAATCTCCTCTCACACTCTAAAACTCCTGCCACTCGCTACTCTGGAACTTTTAACACCCGACTTAACCATACACCACTGGATTAGAGCCGGCATCTGCAATTTGAGTGACCTATACACATCGCAAGGATTTACTACCTTCCAACGTCTCTCTACTATCTTCAACATACCACGACATGACTTCTTCCGATTCCTGCGAATTCGGCACACCTTATCATCGCTTCAGTGGTCCTCCAACCAAGCTACCAACAAACTACTACAATATTATACCACGCGACAACCCCGTACCAAAGGTCTGTCCTTTATGTACTCACTGCTAACCACTCCTCGCTCTGAGGGTAAATCCACAGCTATGCAACACTGGGAACAAGTACTACATTTTTCCACACAAGAAGAGGTGTGGTACAGTTCTCTTAACAGCACCCGTGCCCATTCCAGGAATGTCTCTCACTGGGAAACAGTCATGAAACTCTATCATCGCTGGTACTATACTCCAACCAAACTGGCGGCCATTTTCCCCTCAACACCCTCTACATGTTGGAGGCACTGCAAAACAGATGGATCCCTGGTCCACATATGGTGGACTTGTTCTGCTCTTCAACAATTCTGGAAAGACGTGTCCAGTCTCATATGCTCAGTCACGGGCGTTAAGGCTCATCTAACCCCACAATTGGCCATGCTAGGGATAGGGTTAACCGAATGACCAACCTCACTACGGTCAATACTTACCCATATCTTGATAGCGGCAAGGCTCTCAATTGCCCGCAATTGGAAAAATCCTCATCCACCCTCCATCCAATTAGTAATTTTTCTGCTCAACGACCAATGCCACATGGAATATATGTTCGCCAAAGCACATCTATTGACCACCAAATTCTTTGCCCAATGGGAACTTTGGCTTCAAGATCAAAGGAGTGACCCTCTACCATGAACTAACCTCTTCATATTTGTAGTCATGACCTTCCCAATCTGGAACTGAGCCAGCAGCTACACAGTCTTACACTGAGTCTAAATATTTGATTTCTGTTATATTGTTGTACATGCCTCTTTCTACTAAAATGCCCCCCTGGGTATGGCCTCCTGACATTGCATAGATGTTCCCACTACTCTCCTAACCCACACTGCATGCATATCGATTACCAACCACATTGGGTCACACAGTGTCCCTCCACTCTTCTCTGACCTTGGACGATGTCAGGAAGGCCTACCTTTAGGGCACTACTTTTTACTTACCGGCATCCCTAATTCTACTAACTCTACTCTCTGTACCTTTCTTTGCTAATCTGCTTCAACTATCTCCTAGCTTGATATTATGTGTTGTCATGCATGTGACTTGTAGACTACTTATGTTATACTTTAGTGGTCTCATGCCCCTTTAAGGGCATTATGTTGTCTATGTGAAAAACTCAATAAAACCTTGGTTACGAAAATAGATAAACACATTTTTTTTACTAGTACATAATTGAAAAGTGAGGCATGCCTTTCTAATCAGCTCCCCGAGTCAATACTTTGAAGAATCACCTTTTGCTGTAATTACAGCTACAAGTCATTTTGAGGTTGTCTCTACCTACTTTGCACATCTAGAGAGTGAAAGTTTGATCATGTCATCTTTAGATATTATCTCCAGCTCAGTCCGACTGGAATCCTGCTCAGGTTCCACAACCCCCATCTCTACCTCTGGCTCTTGATCTGTATCCTCTGACCATGCTTCCCTCCTCCCCTTCTGTCCCAGAAATGTGGGAATGGTAAATGTTTTCTACAAAAATATCTTTGCACATATTATATTTTTGGGGATATATGTTGTGGTCAATTATTTTCTATGACATTAATAAAAAAATTTGACTGCATGGTAAAGTGAATTTTATTCTTGTACAACTGTTAAATTGGTTTGTAACACAAATTGCTAATCAGCCAATCACATGCAACTCAGTGCATTTAGACATCTAGACGTGTTTTTAGATAACTTGCTGAAGTTCAAAACGGGAATTAGAATAGGAGAGAGAATTAAACCACACCTGTAAAAGCAGTCTGTATATGCAGTAGAGCATGCTTGTTATATTTAATGTGGAACCTAAGGGGTTAATCCACTGTATTGTGTCTGTTTAATCCTGTCTCCTCTGATCCTCCCCTTCTTTTACTGTCCCCAATCCATCTGCAGATAGAACATAGCCTTGGAGGCAAGTTGCACATGCCACGTTTCATGTGTTTTTAATTTTTTCGGTGGGTGCAAAGGGCCAAACAGCACTGTCCAGAGGTCCAGAATCCTTATAGCACCATCATGGGAGAATGAAAACTCCTACAAGCTTTAACCAGACACTGATAGAAGTCACAAGACTGCAATATACTGCTAATGAGAAAAGGTATTAGCAGGTTATATTTGGTAAAACTATTGCATTTCCATGTTCTGTGGGAAAACAAATATAACAAATGCAGGGTCCTGTGTTTAGGAACACTTTAGTGATTTTCAACGTTGGTGTCAGATGTGCTGGTCAGAGTATTTCCTAAACTGCTAATCTACTGGTGTTTACATGTACTACCATCTCTAGAGTTTACAAAGAATGGTCAGAAACATCCAGTAAATGGGTGTTGCGTGGAGGAAAATTCCTTGTTGATGTGAGAGGAGAATGGGCAGACAGATAAGAAAAAGACAACAGTAACACAAATAACCACTCGTTACAATGAGGTATGTAGAATACCATTTCTGAATGCAAAACACATTGAAACCTTAAGCTGATAGGCAGATGACAGCAACAGATGACCATACTGGGTGCCACTCCTGTCAGCTAAGAACAGGATACAGTCTGTGAATACAATTTGCACAGGTTCACCAAAATTGGACAAAAAACATTGAAAATGTTGCCTGGTCTGAATGGTCTCATTTTCAGCTGCGACAATCAGATGGTAGGTCAGAATTAGCATAAACAACATGAAAGCATGGATGCATCCTGCGTTTTATTAACGATTCAGGCTGGTGGTGTTGGTGTGGGGGATATTTTCCTTAAACCCCACGGTCTACCTGATTATTGTTGCGGACTATGTCTATCCATTTATGACTACAGTGTAATCATCTTCTGATGGCTCCTTCCAGCAGGATAATGCACCATGTCACAAAGCATGACAAACTTCAATCCTTTAGAGCTCGTTTGGGATGTGGTGGGATGGGAGATTCACATCATGGATGTCCAGCCAAGAAATCTGCAGCAACTGTGTGATGCTATTATGTCAATATGGGCCAAAATATCTGAGGAATGTTTACAACAGATTGTTAAATCTATGCTATGAAGAATTAAGGCAGTTCTGAAGACAAAAGGGGGTCAAACATGGTACTAGCAAGGTGTACCCAATAAAGTGGCTGGTGAGTGTTTTTATACATGTTGATACTGCCATGGAAGCTCTCCTTCTGGGGACATGAAATAGCCCACAAATGTATCACGCATGGTAATGTCTGATTTGTTGAAACGCAGTCCAGTATAACATACAGAGGGCAAATTGATCTCGTCCTCTTCTTCAACAGAAATTCTTCCTTTGTCACGTATAATGTTATGGAGAACACAACATGCTTGTATAGCTAGTTCGGCATATGGAATATGCGCCACTTGCTTGTCAAAATGCCAAAGGTGCATTCAATAAGGCTCCTTGCATGACTCAGCCGGTAGTTAAAGATTTTTTTCAGGGGAGTTAGATTGTGCCTGGCATAAGGCCTTAGGAGATGCCTAGAAAGTGCAAATGCCATGTGGCATATTTGGCCCTGCAGTTCCTGGAAGAGGTTTGTCTGATGGCAAATGGAAGTGGCCCTCAAGTAGTCTTCTCCCCATTTCGGATGCTGTAAACACTCTTGAGTCTGCAGTACATCCATACGCCCCAATATCTACAGCTACAAATGTATAATGACTGTCACAGATTGCCAAAAGCACAAGAGAGAAGTATTTGTAATGCCGCGTACACACGAGCGGACTTTACGGCAGACTTGGTCCGGCGTACTGGATTTCGTCGGACAATTCGATCGTGTGTGGGCTCCAGCGGACTTTGTTTGCTCAAAAGTTGGACGGACTTAGATTTGAAACATTTTTTAAATTTATCTGATGGACTCTTCTTTCTAGCGGACAAACCGGTCGTCTATGTGCTAGTCCGATGAACTCAAACTGACGCATGCTCTGAAGCAATTACAAGACGGAAGCGCTCGGTCTGGTAAAACTAGCCTTCGTCTTAAAGCTAGCACATTCCTCTTCTGTGGTCTTTTAATACAGCGCTTTTTTTAGGATTGATAATGCGAGAGGAATGAAGTTGTTTTTCTGCTTTATATTCACACAGAGTTCTTACAAACTACTTTCTTCATGATTTATCCTCCTGCCATGACTAATATAATATTTTGTAAAAGCCAGATCTCCATAAATTCTAAAAATTAAATTTGATTTTGGACTCATCTTTTTTTTTTTTTTTTTTATTTCAACACTTATCTATTTTACAATGTGTGTTAAATGATAACCACATTTTTTTGGTGTTTTTTGTGTGTATTTTCAAGTTACCACAATAACATTCATATTTTGTGTTGTTGTAATGAACCTTAATGAGGTTGGTGTCCCTTGTTCATTAGACATAGGGGGGTGTATTTAACAAAGGCAAAATCATTTTTCACTACAAGTGCTTAATTCTACATTGAATTCCACAGAAAGAGCATTTTGAAGTCCCTTCGCTGTGGATCCGAGGGGCACATGCAAGGAAGCCCAAAAAATGAAATTAATTTTTATTTCACATGATTTTATGAATAAATCAGCAGAGCTTCCCATAATTTCAGCTCTTCCCCTCAGATTTACAGCGACTGCACTTCCAACAAGTGCACTTGCTGTGCAATTTCTCAAGTGAACTTTTCACTAGTACTTTTCACTTGATATTCTAAATGATTTAGCCTTTTGTCAAAAACACACATAGGGTTTGATTTACTAAAGGGAAAAAGACTGTGCACTTTGTAAGAGCAGTTGCTCCAAAGCTTAGTAAATGAGCAGACAGAAGCTCTGCTGACTTCCATCATCCAATCATGTGCAATCAAAAATGCTGTTGTTTTTAGAATTTTCCTTGCACAGGATTGGGTACTCTTTGCAAAGTCAAGCTTTTAACTATTTTCTGATGCTCTGGAGCAATTGCATTTGCAGAGGGCAATTGCCCTCTGCAAAGTGCACAGTCTATTTGCTTTTCTCAAATCAACCCCATAGTCTTTTTGACCTGTACCTGCCTACCCCCAAAGAAAATGGCGTTTTTTAATCAAAACACATAGGCAATAATGTAAGGTAACCAAAAACTAATTTTATTTTTTTTCTAACAAAAATTAGGAAGGCAACACTAGAGACACTTTTAGAATCTGGGAAGCCTTTCATCCCCCAGGACACACATCAAGTTTGAGGACAAGAAAATTGGTATCTTGCGACTATAGGGAGCACAGGGAGCACAGTCAGACCAGACAGAAGCCAGGCAATCACTTTCGACTCTTCCGTGGAGCCTTCCCTCCACGCTTCTCTGCAGCCTTCCCTCCACACTTCTCTGCAGCCTTCCTTGGAGGTTGTGCCTCTGGTGGTGTACTTGGGGCAGGAGGAGTAGGAGGAGGAGTGGCTTCATCTGCCAGATATGTGGTAGCAGTAAGCTCCCCTCTCAAGCCCTTCTGGTAAGCCTCAAAAATCAGACCCTCACAGAGAAGGCATTGGCCCTTTTCCAACTCCAGCAATCTGCTGGCTATATAGGTGCCATACGCCTCCTCGGCATTGGGTGGTTTGCTGAGGATAAGGCTTGCTTCCCGTATGAGGGCTAGGGATTCCTGCTCAGTTGGTGTCATTCTCCTGGGCCTTTTGTGGAGAATGCAGAGGGGAGGCACCTGACACTCTGTGCAGCTTTGACTTGGCCCAGCCACAGCCTCCTCCTCTCTCCCACTGGGCAAGGCCTCCTCCTGGCTGAGGTCATCCTGTGTCAAAAAAGGGACATAGTTGTAATTTTGTGTTATGCAATCACACACAATTTTCAGCTCATGACTTTCAAATATAATTACACAAAATAGTAAAGGCCATCTATTTGACAGCACCATTATTTCAGCTGATCAACAATATCTGAAGTTAAGTATATTTTTGGCCACTACTGTCTAGTGATATGTCTACATATTAATCTTTGTGCAGAAGTCATTTTTTTGTAAGCACTTTCAAAATTAACACGTTAACATCATTAATAACATTTACACAATCACAAATTGGTGGAGGTGGATGGAAGGCTGGAGGGAAGAGTGGAGGGAAGTCTGGAGGGAAGGGTGAGGGGAAGGGTGGAAAGTGATTGCCTGGCTTCGGTCTGGTCATCCAGGAATCGCAGTTTGTTGTAGTACCACAACTTGGGTACATATACTTGGTCAGCTGCTGAACTGGATCTGAGCGACTCCTGGATTTTTTTGTGTTCCCGCTTATACATGTTTCGCAAGATACCAATTTTCCTGTCTACAAACTTGAGGTCTGCCTGGGGGAGTCGAGTCTTCACAAACTCTAAAAGTGTGCCCAGTGTTGCCTTCCTAAAATCCCTATTATAATATAGGGGGTGTTTGACCTCCCACAGGTTTTTCTTGTCCTGATAGAGCTCAATAAATTGGCTCAAAAATTCTTCCTCTTTAAAGGGATTAATTTTTTCTGCAAGACAAGACACAAGATCCAAACTAATGTCAGTCACAAATCACAGGATTATTTTTGGTTGTAATCTGGGGGACACATACATACATACATACACACACACACACACCAAAGACACACACACCCCCACTTTAATCTTACCTTCGTTTCTGACGTTCGCTACTTCCGCACGGACATACGTAGGCCATCGTAATAGCTTTATATACACTGCGCATGTGTCATGCTCCGCCTGCTTCGCCCACCCCTGATGTTCGTAAGTACGATTTGGCCCCGCCCCTTCACTCTTCATTGCGCAGTGGGAGTAGATAGCAAAAGATGGCGGAGAGAATCAGTGGAAGTAGCGCGGAGGAAAGCCCGGAGCTCCAAACATCCACATCCCGGAGGAGATATAAGGCCACCAACATGGCTTTTGAAGAGATGGTGGAGATGGTGTCCATATTGAGAAGGGGGGACTACAATGGCAAAAAAGGACCGTACACACGACTGAATATGCGGAAGGACAAAATAATGTCCTCAGTTGTCACCGCTCTAGAAGCAAAATTTGGCACAAAACGGTCGAAAGAACAATTGAGGAAGCGGTGGTCTGACATCAAAAGTTGGGAGCTTTACTTTACTATTGAGATACTTAACTTGCATGCTGATCCTTATTTTTGGACTTTATTCAGCATCGTTCGTAAAGACCGTTCTTTGTAAAATACATATGATACTTTAGAAAATGACGTTATTTTTTCGCCAAATACGATGGGACAGGGTTGGACATACATTTATGCCTTGATAATTTGTCAAATTACCACAATTTGTTGATGTGGTGTAGATATGTTTGAAAATATAATGCTTCTTCCCAAATGATTCAGTGTAATGTAGGGACAGGACACAGCAGCTGTTTCCACATCTGGACTCACGAGCACTATAGTGTACTATGTGACCATAAATAAATTTTAGAGGGGTAATACACATAGGAGAGCATTGAGGTGTCTGCATCTGTGAAACTTGCCAGAAAATGTGCATTGTTTATAATTGTTGTTCAGAGGGAATGTTCATCCTGTCTTCAAAATTTATTATGATGAAAAAAGGCAATTGGCCACAACTCATAACCAACGTTTAAGTTTATTTATTAAAATCTAAAATATCACTATGTTTTAACTATACCTTTTGTTCAATTCTCATAGGGGAGAAAAGACTCAGACAACAGTCCAAGGATCCCAGGACCCCCCCAAGTCACCAGCCTGAGGCAGAAGATACCCCAAGCCCCAGCCCAAGACCACGCCCACCCGGCGACCTGGAGGAAGGAGAGGTGGAGGAAGTGTGCGAGGTTTCAAGCCCACCAAGTGAGTGACTGACACCCCAGCTTAAGTTAATGTATTTTGGCGTGCATATTGTAAACCTTGTTTTTATTCACTCATTTTAGGTGAGTTTCTGGTTGTGGTGGCCAAGCGGCAGAGCCCTTCACCACAGACAGTGCGCAAAGACTGATTGGCCAGATAATGCTGTGGAATGGCCAAATCAATAAAATGCGTGACCAAATTCACAGCATGTAACTTCGCCTGGACTCCATGCAACAGGAAATGAAGAACATGATTGATGTTTTGGGCCGAATATAATAACGTTTGGCCTAAAAACATCAATCATGTTCTTCATTTCCTTGGGAAGTTTGTTTTTTTTCTAAAATGTTTATAGAATTTTTTGGGGATCCCCAAATTTACATTCTGATGCACACGGTGTGTCATCATGTGCTATCCTCCATCATGGGTTATCAATGTACTTGTTTTGTGTTTGCAACCCCTTCATCCTGAAAATTCTTTGCTGGTGATAGGAACCAAAAAAGGGATTGCACACACAAAACACGTACATTGCTCACCCATGATAGGAGATAGCACATGTTGACTTGACCCTTTTGTAAAGCTCAATTTTGAGCATATTCAAAATGAACGATTTCCAAGGGTGACATCACATGCACCGTTCTCTAAATGTTGAACTTTGTAAGTTCTTTATTTTTTTGTTGGTTTATAAAAACACTGTTGTGTATGTCAATCTTTTTATAGAAAGGTCTATATATTTGAGAAAATATGCCTTGAATACTTTTGTAAACAAACAATTTTTTACACAACGTAAAAGATTTTAAACAAAAAAAAAAATACATTTTATCAAAAATGCACCTTTCAATGTGCACAAAGTAAAAATTTTTTTGGAAAACAATGTGTGTGGCTGATTATTGAAGTCAAATTTTTTGGTTTGCTTTTGTGGGTCTGATTAACTAAAGCTAAATGCACTTGACACTACTACAAGTGCACTAGGAGACAGACATAACTAAATGTAAACAAGAATAAAAACAATATATTTTTTGAAAATATTATTTTTTTTATTTTTGAAAGAAAATTACAGCTGTTGCTGAATAGCAATGGCCCCCCGACCATTAAAATAATTGACATAACGGTCACGCACTTGACGTGCGGTTCGGGGGGCCAAGCCTATACGGCCAATTTCTAGGCCTGTCAAAGTGGTATCCTGTTCCAGTCCGGCCTCAGGCCCAACAGAGGATATATATGTTGCTGAATGTCTCCTTAAAAAGTTATGCAAGATGCAGCAAGCAAGGATGACGTAGTTTAGCTTATAGTCCGCCAAATGAATTGAAGAAAGGAATAAATGGAACCGGTGGGCCAGAATCCCAAAGGCATTCTCCACAACTCTTCTTGCTCTGGCCAGCCGATAATTAAATACCCTCCTCTCAGAGGTGAGTGTCCTTTGGGAGAACGGCCTCATCAAGTTCTCACTGAGAGCAAATGCTTCATCAGCAATAAAAACTGAGGGGAGTCCATCCACATTCTCGTCATCAGGTGACAATTTCAGGCCACCGGTCTGGAGACGATGGCACAGCTCGGCCTGTGCAAAGACTCCTCCATCAGACATCCGGCCGTTCTTCCCCACATCCACAAACAGAAAGTCCAAATGTGCCGAGACCACCGCCATCAAAACTACACTATGGAACCCCTTGTAGTTATAGAAATACGACCCCGAATGCGGTGGTGGCACAATCCGGACATGCTTCCCGTCAATCGCCCCGACACAGTTGGGAAAGTCCCAACGGTCAGCGAACTGGGAGGCCACAGTCTGCCATTCCTGTGTACTTGAAAGAAAACTGTGGAGTGCAAAAAAGAAAAAAAAATAAGATAAGGACTTTAAAACCAAAATTGGATATCAGATTACACCAAAACATTAGTGAACAACAGCAGTCAAACATTATTAATATGTGTGTTTGTAATTGAAATGTTCAAAAAATAAGGCACACTTATAAGATTAATCACCCCCTCTGATGGCCCATTGATACATTTGAATGTGGGGGGAGGGGTTCTAATTAGGTTAACAAACACACCTGACTGGTTCTAACATTTGTGGGGTGGGGAGGGGTTCTAATTAGGTTAACAAACACACCTGGCTGGTTCAAACATTTGTGGGGTGGGGGAGGGGTTCTAATTAGGTTAACAAACACACCTGACTGGTTCTAACATTTGTGGGGTGGGGGAGGGGTTCTAATTAGGTTAACAAACACACCTGACTGGTTCTAACATTTGTGGGGTGGGGGAGGGGTTCTAATTAGGTTAACAAACACACCTGACTGGTTCTAACATTTGTGGGGTGGGGGAGGGGTTCTAATTAGGTTAACAAACACACCTGACTGGTTCTAACATTTGTGGGGTGGGGGAGGGGTTCTAATTAGGTTAACAAACACACCTGACTGGTTCTAACATTTGTGGGGTGGGGGAGGGGTTCTAATTAGGTTAACAAACACACCTGACTGGTTCTAACATTTGTGGGGTGGGGGAGGGTCAAACAAGACAATGGAGCAGACAATATACATTGTTCAAGGGACTATAGGCTAGAGATATAAAAGGACCCAGGATTGCATGGTGGGGGGGTTAATGAAGGAAAATATGCATGTAGGTCAATAAAGGATTAATGTCCAAAAACAGTCATGCATGAAGATAAAGGGGACATTCACAGCATATTGAAAGCATGGCAATTAGGTAAGGAGGACAGTTATACAATACATCAAAAAACATTTAATACATATCATGTAATGTTAAAGGATAAAACTTACCTTCATATAGTCCTTCTGCAGGACCTGAATAATAGCAGAACAGGTCTCTGGGATTATGATCCCCAGAGCCTGGGGGGAGATGCCTGATGAGAACTTCAAGTCCTGAAGACTTCTCCCTGTCGCCAAGTAACGTAACGTGGCAACTAGCCTCTGCTCCGCACTGATGGCTTGCCTCATGCAGGTATCCTGCCTGCTGATATAGGGGGTCAGCATAGCCAGCAGACGCTCAAAGACGGGGTCCGTCATCCGGAGATAATTCCTGAAATCCTCAGGATTATTCTCATGGAGCTCACGAAGCAAAGGCATGTGCGAGAATTGGTCACACTGGCGCAACCAATTCTTCATCCATGAACTCCTCCTCGCCCTGTTCATGGACTGGACTCGGGTCAAAGTATTAACCCCAACACCAAGTCCCCACGCAGCACGAACTCGAGAAAGAGAACGTCCACGCGACATGGCTTCAAAACGGTCGGCTGGTCAAACAAACAAACTTATAACAAACGCACTGAAGAACAGCAAGGCCTATGAAGAACGACCTGAAAATCAGGAACGAGCGGACCAGAACGGCCTGCAAGGCAGGGTACGAACTGACCAACACGCACTGAAAAGCAGATACAAACCTCACAAGCACAAACTGAAATGCAGAAAACGATCAAAATAAGCTGAAGTGTGAAAAGCGCGAATCGTCTCTAACCAAACTTCTACTAACACGAGATAAACAGGAGATTAGCAGAAGGAGCCCAAAGGGTGCCGTAGTGGGGCTTGAACTTCCTTTTTATAGTCCCGTCGTACGTGCTATACGTCACTGCGTTCCAAACCAGCGGACTTTTGCAGTGAGCGTGTGTGGCCAAGTCCGTCCTTTTTTAAGTCTGGCTCAAGGAGCCAACAAAGTACGGCGAAAAGTCCGCCGGGCAAAGTCTGCCGTAAAGTCCGCTCGTGTGTACGTGGCATTATGATTCAAAAATTGTGAGCCAGATCCAGGCGGCATCTGAATTTGATCGTGTTTCCCATCCAGGGCTCCAACACAATTAGGGAATAGGGTCTTTCTCCAAAAACTATTTGTGATTTCCTGCCACATGGATGTATCTGGAACAGGCTTTGCTGTAGACCGAAGCTTCTCCCATATTGCTTGACATGTGTCGTGCACAATTCCTGAAATTGTAGAGATTCCCAACAAAAAGAAGTGGTTTAGGGACGTATAGGATAGTCCAGATGCCAGAAACCTAGGAAGAGTAGAAGAAATTATGAAAGGAATCCTACATTACACTGGAAATAATCAAGCAGAAAGGCTGGCTTGCCTCAGGGAAAAAGTGATGAAAAGTGGATGCAAAAACGGACAAAAAAACAGATACAACTGACAAAAACAGATGAAAAACAGATGACAATGGATGAAAAATGGATGACACTGGATAAAAAATGGATGAGAAACAGAGATGAACGGAAATTAAAATGGATGAGAAACTGATGTTGACTGACAACTGATGACAAAAAACGTGACTGAACTGATGAAATGAATGGTCCGCAAGTGTGAAAGGGGCCTTAGTCTTAATTTTTCTATAATAGGGATTTCAATTAATTTGCTTGCTTTATGGATAATATGGCACTGCTACCATTCTTTAAAAAACAACAGACTGTCTTCAGGTCACAAAGATAATGACTATGTGCCTTTTATAAATGTGACATTGTTTGGCGGGTGCAATTGCCACCAAATGTCATATGGTTGCTCAGAAGGATCTTTCAGCTCTCATATTAATACACTGTGTAACAATTTGCATTAAAAACACAGGTTTTAGTTTCACAACACTTGCAAATATATGTGGAAGCTGCACTGCCTCATCAAAGCCCCTCTGTACAGTGTGGTACTAACTTGAATTTTTGAGAATCTCCATGTCTGAGCATATATAGCAATAGATACATTAAGGGCAGGCATGCCTGGAAGCATCCCATTTTTTCGTAAAGGTGCAAGTACACACCCATAACCCAGCAAAGCACCATGGTAGCTGAGAGCATCCAATTTGTCCCCACACCAATGTTTTTTGTTTTTTTTTGCCCTTTAGCTGCCAAGTGTGCTGTAAGTGTGTGTGGGGAAACATTAGAAAACTTCAGCTGGCATTGTGCTTTGCTGGGCTTCTGCTGTGTCCTTGTGCCTTTAAGGAGGAATCGGGTGCTTTCAGGCATAACCCAGCAAAGCACAATGGCAGCTGAAAGTGTTCAATTTGTCTCCATACCAATGTTTTTTTTTTTCCTAGTAGCTGACAAGTGTACTGTAAGTGTGTGTGGGGAGTCATTAGACAACTTTAGCTGGCATTGTGCTTTTCTAGGCTTCTGCTATATCCTTCTGCCTTTAAGGAAGGCTGCTTCCAGGCCTCCCTGCCCTTAATTTTCCCATTGCTATATACTGTTTGCTCAAACACAGAGATTCTTAAAGTTGTTATGAAGCAAAAAGTTTTTTCACCTCAATTCATTCTCTGCTTAAAGGTAAAAAACCTTTCAGAAGCTATTCCCCCCAGCCCCTCTTAAACACTTACCTGAGTCAGATCTCAGTTTAGCGTTGTGCCTATCTGCAGCAGCTCTTCTCCCCTCCTACTCTTCTCACAGGAGACTCAGCAGCAGTTGGAGCCATTGGCTGATGCTATCAGTCAAATCCTGTGGGGGTGGATCCAACCTGCGCAAGTATCTCTATAGTAAGTGACTTGATATGGGGGGACTCAGAGAAGAAGGGGAGCCACGATCGCTGGCAGAGGACCCCAGAGGAGGAAGTTCAGGGCTGCTTTTGCCAAAACCATTGCATGGAGCAGATAAGTATGACATGTTTATCATTTTTAAAAAAAGAAGCTTTACAACCACTTTAACCGCTTAAGGGCCAGCCGCCACAGTTATACTGCGGCAGGTTGGCTGCCCTGTGTGAATCGCTGTCATGGTACGTCGGCCACTTTAAGAGTTCTTGGGGGCGCGACAAATGAGCCAATGCGCGTGCCCGGCAGACGCAATGTCCACCAGGCACCCACGATCACTTCTGAGAGAGACAGAATGGAGATCTGTCAATGTAAACATACAAATCTCTGTTCTGTCAGGAGAGAGGAGACGGATCTGTTGTTCTTACTGATTAGGAACAGTGATTGGTCTCCTCCTCCAGGCAGTCCCACCCCCCCACAGTTAGAAACACTCCCAAGGACACACATTTAACCACTTGATTGCCCCCTAGTGTTAACCCTTCCCTGCCAGTGACATTTATACAGTAATCAGTGGCTATTTTTAGCTCTGATCACTGTATAAATGTAAATGGTCCCAAAAAAGTGTCAAAAGTGTCCTACCTGTTACCCGCAATGTCACAGTCCCGCTAAAAATCGCTGATCACTGCCACTACTAGTAAAAAAAAAAAAAAAGCCATAAATCTTTCCCCTATTTTGTAGATGCTATAACTTTTGAGTAAACCAATCAATATATGCTTATTGCAATTTTTTTTACCAAAAACATGTAGAAGAATATATATCAGCCTAAATTGAGGAAGAAATTTGTTTGTTTTTTTTTTTTCCTTTTTGTTTTTTATATATTTATTATAGCAGGAAGTAAAAAATATTGTTTTTTTTTCTAAATTGTCAGTCTTTTTTTGTTTATAGCGCAGAGGTGATCAAATACCACCAAAAAAAAGCTCTATTTTTGGGGAAAAAAGGGACATAAATTTTGTTTTGGTACAACGATGCATGACCACGCAATTGTCAGTTAAAGCGACGCAGTGCCGTATCGCAAAAAATGGCCTGGTCATTAAGGGGGCAAATCCTTCCGGGCCTCAAGTGGTTAAAGATTAGAGTTAGGACCACACTATGCAGAGGGGTCTTGAGGAAGCAGTGCAGTGTGTATATTTGCAATTGCTTAGCAAATAAAAGCTCAGTTTTTATTGCTGGCTAGTACGTAAGGGTGTTGGGAAAACCTTTGTTTTGTTCTGCCTGTGTTGTACAAAGCTCTTCCATGTGCACAATACTCTAAAAGCTACTTATAAATTGGGGTGGTTACCACTTTTTTTTTAGACATAACAACCCCGCCTGTCTGTGGAGCTACAGGTAACAGACTAGCCTTGCATGTTTGAAAAACTAAAAAGTAGCAGGTCAGCAGGATAGAATGAGTTACTTTTTACAGACCTATCTATGCAATGTCGGATGTAGGCACTACAGTATCATATTAACCAAGTTCAACATTGACATATTTGACATAACAATATGCACAGCTCCTAATTAAAATTTTAGGTGGCCAAAACATTTAGTATAAAAAAAACACCCTGAATATTACACTTTCAAAAACAATACAGAATATGGGAAACATCATTACAGTAATGGTTCCATCCTGCGGCTAACATGAGAGAGGTCAAGAGGTGACAAGTCAGTTTAAGCCTGACTGTATTTCAGCTAGCCACTTTCTCTCGGCAATTGTGGATATTATGTTCACCTTCTCTACTTCAGACGGATGCGTGGTGTGATTTTCCAAGCAGACTACAAAATGATCACATGAAAGAAAAGCTTTGTCCTAATGTTTTCTGAAAAATGTCTTTGAAGTATACTAATGAGAGAGGATTAGCAATCAAATTAACTCAGGCTTCACTTTTTTGCTGAGAATACACTTCATTAAATCCAAAATACTGTACACTTGAACGCCAAGTAATACTCATATTTATATTGTAACTAATGAGAAAGTAACCCATGAGGGAAATATACCACTGTGTTACATTCAAGATGCACTTTAACACCCTTTAAAAGTCTACTTAGGAAATAGTAGAAATAGAAGATTAAAACGAAAGACAAAATATAGTACAAAAAAAAAAAAAAAAACTTTAATTTCAATTGTGTTACATCCAAGCATCAAGTTAGAAAAATTCATTTTTGAGTCTAAACTTAGAACAGTATAGAATGTAAAAAGCACTGACCATTGCTACTGGTTGGCTACATATTTGGCTTCTGGAAATACGGAACATTCTCTTTTTTATCATTAAATATCACATGATGTTTGCATTTTTAAATAAATTATACCTGAAAGACGTGGAAAGTAGAGGATCGAAGCTGCTTTCTGAAAACCACTGCACAGAGCAAGAAATTATAACATGTTTGTTATTTTTTTTTTTTTAAAGAAAGCTTTAACATCACTTTAAGGTGTTCAGACATGTTCAACAATATCACAGTATTTGCAATTACTTTATTTTTTTAATTTATTTTAGAGTGGCATCAAAATGTAATTGTTTATTCATTTTCAATTATGTTAACCACTTCCTGTCCACGCTATCAGTGCAGTTCCAACAGTGCCCACCAATGCTGCAAATCAGTGCCCACCAGTGCTGTCAATCAGTGCCGCCTACTAGTGCCTATCAGTGCTCATCAGTGCTGCCTATCAATGCCCATCAGTGTTGCCTATGAGTGCCCATCAGTGCCGCCTATCAGTGCAGCCTCATAAGTGCCTTCTCATCAGTGCCCACTAGTGTCGCCTCATCAGTGACACCTATCAGTACCCATCAGTGCTGCCTCATCAGTGCCCATCAGTACAGCCTATCAGTGCCCATTAGTGCAGCCTCATCAGCGCACATCAGTAAAGGAGAAAAATTACCTGTTTGCAAAAAATTTTAATAAACTATGAATTGGAGTTTTTTTTTTTCAAAATTTCCGGTCTTTTTTTTAGCAAAAATTTTTTAACCCAGTGGTGATTAAATACCACCAAAAGAAAGCTCTATTTGTGTGAAAAAAATGATAAAAATGTTATATGGGTACAGTTTTGCTTGAATACGCAATTGTCATTTAAAATGTGACAGCGCTGAAAGCTGAAAATTGGCCTGGGCAGGAAGGGGGTAAAAGTACCCAGTAGGCAAGGGGTAAACTGAGCTTGGTATAGCAAATATTTTTTTTCATATTCATTTAGTTTGGAGCCTTCAAAACCAAATGAATATAAATTAACATTTTATAAATTAGCGCCCTGAGGCGATTCAGTTCGCATAAGTAGCGCTATACAAGTCACTCATTCATTCATTCATTTTCATGTTCATAATTTTTTTTGTACTGTTGGGACTGTACTGATAATCTGGACAGTAATAATCAGTGCCCAGATTATCAGTGCCGATGTGCCTTTAACACAAGCCAGTTATAGGCTCTCTTCTGCTCTCCTCACGCTGTCAGCATGAGGAAAGAAAAAACAATAACTGGGTTGTGTTTACATCTGTATTCAGATGTCATTGGACACAGCTGATCACACAGTAAAGGGCCACTGTGATTAGCCCTTTACCTCGATCTGTGATCACTGAGTTCGAAGGACCTTTAAATTTGCCCTTGAACTGACTATAAAATTGTGAATGCCTGGTGATCTGTTTTTGAAGGGCATGGAAATGGAGCGGCCGGAATAATCACACTTATCTGGGTCTGATCTACACACCTGGTGGCAATATATCTACATATCCTTCTTTTTTTGTGTTTTTTTTTCTCCTTTGCTTTTGAAAACAGCATAGAAATGGGCCTAGGAAATTGTTGATGAACTGTCTATGAAAATAGCACATAACTCTTATATGAAGTTGGTATATGTCCTGCATAGGAAACTGTGAAAGAACTGTGGTTAAACTTGCCCATGAACTGTCTAGGAAACTGTAACCACCGTTGCACTGTCTATGAAACTTTGCGTGCCTGCTGATCCCTTCTTGATGGATCTGGGAATCACATATATCTGATACTGACCTTTCTGCCCCGGTGGCTATATATTAATATATCCTTCTCGGCTTGGGACTAAGACAAAGAGGCTGCCAGGGAAACTGCATGAAGAACTATCCTAGAGTGGACCAGGATAAGGTTCTTCCCTAGTAGCCCAAAAAACCCCCATGGAACTGGGCGATTGGCATTTATTAGCCTGACGGCAGAGGGGGAAAAAAAAAGGGGGATATAGAGTAAGAGGAAAAGGGAGACAGACTTAAAGAAAGACCCCAGGATTTACTACACGTATGGTCTGTGACCCACAAAAATGTTTTTAAAAAATAACCGAGGACTGATAATTATACAGTTATAAGGTACCTTGAAAAGGCAACTTAAGCTGTAAATCAAACTGGAGAAATGGAAAGGGATAAGGAAAAAAAATATGATGAGAGGTAGATCTTTAAAAGGTAATGAACCTAAAACCCCAAAAGAAAATGCAAACACCAGTACAATCAAGAAATATCTGACAAAGGATGGGAGCCCTAAGAGTACAGGGTGATCTGAGACTAATCCAGAGAAGATATCAGTACAGAATGTGAAATGGAGATAAGCAAAATGGAAGAACAAGGAGCGGGTGCTCAATTGCCAACAAAAACGGAAATGACAGAGATGTTTACAAGACTTGAGAACTCCATCAAAACAGAAATATCTACATTATGAAACGATTTAGGTCAGCTGCTAGTGCGGGTGGAAGAGACGGAGGAAAAAACAGATAAACAAGCACAGGAGCTAATAAAATTGAAAGAACAAGTTAAAGGAATGCATGTACTGTAGATCAGAGGACAATATTATATAAACTAGAAAACCAGGAGAACCAAAACTGAAGAAAAAACCTGAGGATTCGCGCCTTACCAGAAGAAGGTGGAGAAGACTTAAGGAAAATAATGAATAAAATATTTAACTCGCTCTTGAATACTGAGTAGGAGAACAGCCTTAAGATAGAAAGAGTTCAAATAATTAGAAAACCTCAAAATATATTGGCAGACCTACCCCGAGATGTCATAGTGAGATTTCAACTATATGAAGAAAAAGCACGAATATGGGGGAAAATGAGAGGACGCCCACCATTAAAATATGAGGGAACGGATCTTCAGGTTTTTGCAGACCTAGCACCAGAAATATTGGCTAGATGAAGATTCCTTAGACCTTTACTTGAGCAACTGCGAATAAACAACATTAAGTACAGTTGAGGTTTCCCATCATGTTTAGTGTGACAGAAGGATGGAAGATCAACAATTTTAAGGTTTCCAGAAGATCTACAAGAATTCGGCAATAAATTGGACTTACAAGTGCCAGTTATACCAGGATGGTCAGAAGAAGCAAGAATACCACAGAAAGAAGATGAACTCTGGCAAAAATCACATAGAGCCGCAAAGAAGACCTAAAAACCTAGAGACTTGGGAATAAAGACAAAAAAAAGAAAAAAAATGAAGAAATCCCCAGAGATTGAATAGAAATTAGTTTCTGGAAAGGGCAAAAAGATAATAATTTAGGTGAAATATAGGCAGTGGGGGGGTGGGATGGGTAGCATGGCAGGGTCTCACCCCACCTTAAGTGAATCATAGGTGAGACTAGATATAGGCCCACCTGTAGTTCAAGGGCCGGAATAGGGCCAAAAAAAAAGTGAGGGATGGAGGTGGATGAGGGAGGGTGGGGGAAGAGGGGTTGGTCAAGGGTGGTGGGATGGGAGGGTGGGGAGATGGGGGGAGGGGTCGGGAGGGGGGTGTCCCTGGAAATCTCCAATTCTGTAAGTTATTCCAAACGGACCAGTCTCTCCGAAAGGGGAGTCCCATAGAGCCTGCGATAAGATGACATCAATACAATTTTTAAAATTTAATGTTAGTGGGCTAAATACACCAGCAAAGAAACATAAAATATTAAGGGAGATGAAACAGCATAAAGCAGGGGTAGTCTTCCTTAAGGAGACACATATTTCCTAGGACACAAATGTAAAGTTGTTTTCGAAAGACCATCCAACATGGTTCTATGGGGACTTTACAAATAGAAGAGCAAACAGGGTGGCCATTGGAATGGCTAGAGGAGTGTGGTTCTTACTGGAAGAAAGAATGACAGATCATGAGGGTCGGTACCTTTTTTTAAAAGGAAAACTCTGAAATGTACTGTGAAATGTAATGTACTTTGGCAAATGTCTATTGCCCTAATAAGAACCCAACAAATTATTTGAGGTAGGTCTTGGGGAAGTTAATGAATTTTAAAAGGGGAGTGTGATTTTGACAGGTGACCTAAATTTTTGCCTGGATCCGAGTATTAATAGTACGTCGCGTGTGCAGGGGATGTACTGAAAATGATTAAAAATAAATTGTATCAGTGTCAGTTATTGGACATATGGAGAGTGCAACATCCTAAATCGCACAATTATACGTTCTACTCACCTGTACACGTGACATACTCAAGGATCGATTATATAATGGTCGAGCACAGGCTAATAGAACGAGTGACCAAGACGAATATTGAAATAACAACATGGTCAGATTATTCCCCAGTGAGTATGGAAATGAAGTTGCTAGGGGCCCAAAAATTAACAAATACATGGAGACTAAACGAAGAATTAATACAGGATACGGTAGAGGGAAAAAAATAAAGGAGGAAATAGGAGAGGAAGATGGTATTCTCAACAACAGAAATAGCGAAAGTTTTCAAAATTACCATGGTGCACTGTATTCAATAAAAACAAATGGTCAACAGGACACAATGAGATCTGAAAAGATTAAAGAGTTCCTAAAAAATCCTAGATTGCCTCAAGCAGCTGAAGATAAGATTTCTTGTTTGAAAAAACCCATAATGGAGGATGAGATTATTACAGCCCTAAAAGACTCGGCATCGGGAAAGAGCCCAGGACCGGATGGTAAGGGTTTACGAGCCTGTATTATAAAAAATGTAAGGAAAATTTAGCACCTAAATTATGCTCATATATGAATGAATTGGGGGTAAACTATGAAATGGGAAGAGAAGGGTTGCTGGGCTCAATTACAATTATTCCAAAGGAAGGAAAAGATAGTACCCTGTGCTCAAGTTATCGACCAATCTCCCTGCTGAACGCCGACACAAAATTATTTGAAAAAATACTGGCCACTAGAATGAAGGATCTGATGACCGACCTGGTACATGCGGACCAAGTGGGGTTTATCCCTGGTGGGGAAGGAAGGGATAATGGTGTGAGAATACTGCTCCTGCCTCAGAAAATCAGAGAGGGAAAGGTCCCCGGTCTACTCCTGTCGATTGATGCAGAAAAAGCATTTGACGGGGTAGACTGGGGATTTATGATGAGTACCCTGGAAGCCATGAGGATAGGCCCAAGGATGCTCCAATGGATCAGGGTATTATACAAACATTCCACTGCAAAAGTAAAGGTAAAAGTAAAGGTAAATGGAGACCTATTACCCCCTTTGAAATTTTTAATGGAACGAGACAGGGGTGCCCCCTGTCTCCCCTCTTATTTGTGCTATTAGAACCTTTACTGGCAACAATAAGGCATAATCCAGATATGGGAGGGTGTCAGGAAAAGCCTTCTTGCAAACATTCCAGCAAACTGAAGTTCAAAAGAGTGCCTGTGCACAGAAGCGCCATCCGGCGTTCGCGCGAGCGCAATAGCGCCAATAGCATGCACGGGCGTACGCCCATGCGCGATATCGCCTATGCACGCGCCCCCTGTGACAACACTTGGAGCCAAGATAGGCTATTTAAAGGTAACTGCTCCATTGCTGCCTTGCTGTCCGGTCTACAGCGTTCCTGAAGACTCCTACTGCCCTGTTACCTTGTACTCTGCATTTGCTGCCTGATACCTGTTGGACTGTTCCTGATTATTCTGTTTGCTGCCCGCCCTGATCTCGGCTTTGGACTTTGACTACTCTCCTGGATTTACCTTCTGTACCTGATCTTCCTGCCTGTGTTTGACCTGGCTTGCCTGTACCCTGCTGTCTACTTCCTGCTGCTGGACTACGAGACACCTCCCTGCTGTCTACATCCTGCTGCTGGACTACAAGACACCTCCCTGCTGTCCAATCCTGCTGCTGGACTACAAGACTCCTCCCTGCTGTCTACAACCCTTCTGCTGGACTACAGGACTTCTCCCAGCTGATTACCTGATTCAACTCTCTGCTCCAGCCTTCCAGTCAGGCACTTGTGCCCCTTTGCACTCTCAAGCTCCTGTCATCTCCACCAGTGGTTCCCGAGTCGGAGGTATACGAGAGGCTGTTCCCTGCATTCCGGGCTCTACTTACCAGGTATGTGACAGTACCAGACAGCCATGCCCGAGCCCCTGCAGGGGACGTCACCCATGGAGGACTTATGTTGTCATCTAGCTGGACTTACACAAGCTGTCAAAGACTTGCAACATGGTTATAAGCAACTAGAGGAGCGTGTCCAAGTTCTCTCTACCTCAGCTCCGGGTCAACCTGCTGCTCCCTCAGTGGTCATGTTGCCTCCGGAACCCAAAGTACCTACACCAGAAAGGTTCTCCGGGGACAGCAGCAAGTTTAGGGCTTTCTGTAATGCCTGTGAACTCTTCTTCGCATTACAACCCAGAACTTTTTCCTTAGAAACCACTAAAGTGGGGTTTGTCATCTCCCTCCTACTAGGCGAACCCCAGGCATGGGCCCATCGTCTTCTGGAGCAGAAGAATAACTGCCTCGACCACTTGGGGACCTTCTTCCAAGCCATGGCTCTCTTGTATGAAGTTCCACAACAGGCAGCTACCGCAGAAGCAGCACTGTTCTCACTCCAGCAGGGCCGTAGGGCGGCGGAGGACTATGATTCTGAATTCAGACGTTGGAGTTCCGACACAAACTGGAACGACGCCGCCCTACGCTACCAGTTTCGCATGGGACTTTCTGAACCATTAAAAGATGAATTAGCCCGGGTAGGCATTCCGGCCACACTTGAAGACCTTATCAACCTGTCGATTAAAATTGGCAGACGCCTAAGGGAACGCAGGGCAGAACGTGCAACTGGTCCCTCTCGCCCGGTGTGGATGTTACCACGTGTGCCTAATCCTCCTGCACACACCCCTACTGATACCTCTGAACCGATGCTTCTCTCACCCCTGAAGAACGACAGCGCCGGCGGGCTAACAACCTCTGCCCGTATTGCGGGGAATCTGGATATTACGTGAGGACTTGTCCTGCAAAGAACTGTAAGCATACTACTGTACCTTCTTTTCAAGTTCCTTATCTGCTATGTTTAACAATACCACTCACCTGGCTTTTCCCATTTCTCTGCAGCTTCCAGGAGGGAACATCCGGGTAACCGCTATAATTGATTCCGGAGCTTGTAGCGGATTTATGGACTTATCCTTTGCTCACAAGTTCCAGATCCCTATACGACCCAGAGCACAGGGACTGTCTGTACACCTGGCCGATGGATCGGCTATTAAATCTGGGCCCGTAACACAGACACCATCATTTCCGGCAACCACCGGGAGTTACTCCGTCTTGACATCATTGAGTCACCCCTGTTTCCCATCATACTGGGCATGCCCTGGCTCAAAGCTCACAAACCATGAATTGACTGGTCTACTGGAAACATCAGTTTTCCCTCTCCCTACTGCCGTCAACATTGCCTACAAGGTTCTACCACCATTCCATCTTCCCTGCTTTGTCTTGAAACCGATATTGAAACCTGCCAAACCGTTCCAGAAGCGTACCATGAGTTCCTGGATGTGTTCAGTCGGAAAGGGGCAGAGACACTTCCCCCCACACAGACCCTACGACTGCCCAATTGAACTCCTTCCCGGGGCAGAGGGAAGCATGCGCGATAGCGCCAATAGCGGTGCACGGGCACGCGCGGGTGTGCGCGGGTGTGCGCGCGCGCCCCCTGTGACAACGCTTGGTGCCAAGATAGGCTATTTAAAGGGAACTGCTCCATTGCTGCCTTGCTGTCCGGTCTACAGCGTTCCTGAAGACCCCTACTGCCCTGTTACCTTGTACTCTGCATTTGCTGCCTGATACCTGTTGGACTGTTCCTGATTACTCTGTTTGCTGCCCGCCCTGATCTCGGCTTTGGACTTTGACTACTCTCCTGGATTTACCTTCTGTACCTGATCTGCCCGCCTGTGTTTGACCCGGCGTGCCTGTACCCTGCTGTCTGCTTCCTGCTGCTGGACTATGAGACACCTCCCTGCTGTCTACATCCTGCTGCTGGACTACAAGACACCTCCCTGCTGTCCAATTCTGCTGCTGGACTACAAGAAACCTCCATGCTGTCTACAACCCTGCTGCTGGACTACAGGACTTCTCCCAGCTGATTACCTGATTTAACTCTTTGCTCCAGCCTTCCAGTCAGGCACTTGTGCCCCTTCGCACTCTCGAGCTCCTGTCATCTCTACCAGGGGTTCCCGAGTCGGAGGTATACGAGAGGCCGTTCCCTGCATTCCGGGCTCTACTTACCAGGTACGTGACAGAGGGTTTACGATAGGAAGGGAGGAACGTAAAATAGCAGCATATTATGCTGACGATGTGCTGTTTTATGTTTCCAATCCCAGGGTTACAATGCCCAATTAAAAGACTTTGAAAATCTAGGGTGAATTGTCAGATTTAAAAATAAACCATACAAAGTCAGAGACTTTAAATATAAATATAAAGAAACAAGAAGAATGGGGTTTACAGCAAAAATTAAATTAAACATGGAAGACAGAGTTAACATATTTGGGAATAAGATTGACGTCATCTTTAGGGAGATTATGCCAGGTAAATTATATTCCATTATTAAAAGAAAAAAAAGAGGAAGTAAGAAAAATAGGATTAAGGTATCACTCATGGATAGGAAGAATAAATATCATAAAGATGATAATAGTCCCAAAAATCTTGTACAAATTTCAAATGATTGCCATTTCTCTACCTCAGACATATTTGAAAACACTGGAAAATATAACTAAGTATATATGGCAGAATAGAAAACCGAGAATCTCACTCTCGATATTAAAGAGAGACAAAATGCTGGGCAGTCTAAAAGTACCAGATTTTAAAAAATATTATAAAGCAGTATTAATATCACGAGTGATGGAGTGGATAAATGAAAAGAATGAGAAAAGGTGGGTACAAATTGAGAACACTTTGAGTGAAACTCGGCTGGGTGGAACCATTTGGATCCCACCTCAATTCAGAGCACTGGGGGAGAGTACACATGTAATGAACTAGGAGGGCTTAATGCTTTGAGCCTAACAGCACGGGCATGTGGTCGCCCCTCCCTTTATTAATAAGAGAATAGAAGCAATATTGTAAATATTTAAGGCTATATACAGGCTAATGTATTTGGGTTAATGTCCCTTTAAGAAAATGGAAAATGGGTCTGGGGGCAGGGTTTAAAGGTCGCAAGGCTATTGGTGATGTTCATGTGACCCCTGGGGAATGTTCTAGAAAGGGGCTTATTATATATAGGACCCTCTCACAGGTGTATTCCCACCTGTTCCCAGCCAGTCAGTGAAGATACAACAAGCTCTGTGAAGATGAAACAGGCTCCTGAAGTATTTCATTCATGGCTATGAAAAGTTTAATGAGGCAAGTGTTGGAAAAAGCTGGGGATAAAGGTGGAGAAGAATGGCTTAGAAGATGCCTGGCTTTGTCAGAAGAAGATAATGAGCAAAGTGTACTAGCAGAGGTACAGACAGTACAGTGTGCGGTGGACGTGCCTATCAATTCCCCTGAAGTCAGAGGTAGAACAGCTGTTAGTAACATTCAAAACCGCAGGTCTCGCCGTCACGGACCATCGCCGCAGCCGTCAGAACAGAGAGAACAGCAGCACAGCACGGCTGGAAGTATCAGCAGCTACTATGCAGCATCGGGTCAGCCTGAGAGAAAAGAAGAAGAGGAGGGTCCAGTCCCCGTCACCACCCAGAGGTATCGCTGGGCGGGCAAGAGGAGTGTCATCCATGCAAAGGACACAGGCGGTGTCTAAGGTTTTAAGTGTGGAGAGGCAAACCCTGCCCAGTGTATCATTATCGCAGCATGAGGCTGCAGGCATTCCATGGATGGCCACTGGAGGCAACAGAGAGCCGCATTAGGTTGCTTCAGATATACCAAATGCTCCAGCGCCCCCTGGCGGAATAGGTGAGTTAGCACACACACTTAATAGCATTATGGAGTTCATTAACAGATTAGCTGACAGTATGAATACACCTGTAATTGAAAATAGTAATTATGGTAGTGTTTGGTCTAATGAAAATAGACATTCTGTCAGCTTAGGCAATGTAAGTAATGTCAATAGCACTCAGTCAGTTAACATTAATTCTCAACATATATTACAAGCTGAGATTAATATATCTAGCCATCGGTACCAGAGGTATGTTTTAAAGAGACATTACCATGTGAGATCTCGCCGTTAGGTTTACCACCTTTCTCCTCGGACTAAAGAAAAAATTTGGAAAGGTCAATTTGTGGATATTCTGTCGCTTATTCCATCCACAAAAGAATTTGTCTGAAAAACTGATAAAAAATCAGACTAGAAAGATGAGGATGATAGGAGAAGACCAGTAGCGAGGACTTTTAATAATTCGTTACAGTCATTTGCTATATACTCCAGTGTGCTAGGTGAGAAGCACCCGGAGTATTGCAGTGGGCTGTTTCAACATATGGAGCATATGCTAGAGGCAGATAAAAGTTTTAGAAGTCTAGGATGGTTCCAATATGATGAGGCATTTAGACAAAAGTTATCAATATACCCATCATTGAAGTGGGGCAATAAGGACGTCGGGTTGTGGCTTAACCTGATGGTGCCACAGAAAATAGGTTTCATTAGGCAGCAGCCACAGCCTACAGTGTCCCTTTACAAAAGGGGATACTGCTTTTCTTACAATGAGAACCAGTGTAAATGGGGGAGGGTCGTGCAAGTACAAGCATGAGTGCTCAAATTGTTCTGGACCCCACCCTTTGCTCAGGTGTTTCAAAAGGAATTCCAATTTCAAAGCTCCCATAGATATAATTATGCAAAAAGCTCACACCCCAGTCAAACTAACAAACATGCAGAAATGGTTGGCCATATATCCAGACCAGGAGACAGCCAAGTTCTTAATTGAAGGTTTCTCCAGAGGCTTCCCTTTGCCAGTATTTCAGGGTGAAGGGTGTGAGCCAGTCCAAAATTTAAAGTCAGTGGATACTTACGCACACATTGTTAAGGAGAAGTTAATTAAGAAGATTAAGGAAGGTAGGATAGCAGGTCCATTTGATTAACCTCCTTTCTCACCATTTAGGATATCGCTGTTAGGCATCATACCTAAGAAGGAGTCAAATACCATTCACCTAATTCACCATTTGTCATTCCCAAAGGGTAGCTCTTTAAACAATTAAATAGATGCGTGTATGTCATCAGTATCATAATGCATATTTGAAGACGCCATTCAGCAAATTAGGAAATTTGGAAAAGGCGTGTTGCTTGCGAAAGCAGACATAAAGGCGGCCTTCAGGCTGCTACCGATAAATCCGGTAGCTTTCAACTCCTTGGGTATGTATTTTGAGGGTAAATACTACTTTGATATGTGCCTCCCTGTTTGAAAAATTTGCAACCTTTCTCCAATGGGTTGTGGCTTTTCAGTCTGGCTACCAAGGTATATTACATTACCTGGAAGACTTCTTATTCATTGGTACAGCGCAATCTCCTATCTGTTATTTTATGTTACATCTGTTTAGTGCGGTACCTCAACATTTCGGTATCCCACTAGCTAGCGAGAAAACTGTGTTTCCTTCCTCAATGATAGAATTCCTAGGTGTCAAGATTGACACTGTTAAGCTGGAATTTCAGTTACCTGAATCTAAAAACTTCAAGATTAAAGCTTTAATTTCAGTGTTGATTAGGTAGGAAAAAGTGTTATTAAAAGAACTCCAATCTTTATTAGGCTTTCTGGCATTCGCGACAAGGATTATGCCAGTTGGCAGAATCTTCTCGCGGCGCTTTTACTTGGCCATGTCAGGAATGAAATCTCCATTTTCTCACATCAAAATGACAATTGACCTCAAGGAGGACCTGTCAGTTTGGTTTAAATTCTTTGATATATAAAATGGTAGATCATTTTTTCAGGAGCAATTTGTGTCCTCATCCAACCTTGAGGTATATACAGATGCTGCGGGCTCATATGGATTTGCGGCTATTTGGAAGACTCACTGGTGCTGTGGTAAGTGGTCTGAGAGATGAGAGACGAATAAAGCCACCAAAAGCATAGTAGTGTTGGAGCTTTTCCCTTTAGTGGTTGCGATAGAAATATGGGGTTAGCAATTTGCAAATAAAAGAATCCTGATTAATTTGGATAATAAAGGAGTCATATATGCTGTGAATTGCTTGTCAGCTAAATCTATACAAGTGGTCAAATTACTAAGATACTTAGTATTTCTTTGTCTTAAATTTAATATTTGGCTAAAAGCCAGGCACATCCCAGGGAAGGAGAATCAAATTGCGAATGCCTTATCTCGATTTCAGGTATACCGATTTCGACAAATCCTGCCAAATGCGGACAAGGAAGGTTATGTGTGTCCAGAACATCTGTGAAGCCTAATTTAGAAGTTTTTACAAATGCAATAAGACAGTAAAGGCCAAGTGATAAAGGGTAGTGGACATACACAGGGATTGAGACGAATCTCCCAATCCCTAAATATAAACAAATAGAAATCTTTTTCTTAGAACAAGAAATATGGGATTTTTGTAGGGAGAATTAGCGTCTGTTCACAGTAGGTACTAATACATCAAGTGTTAAAACATTGGATTTTTATTTAATGGAAAAAAGGAAAACAACAACAAAATATACATGAAAATTGTCAATACAATAGACATCAAATAAGACCATCCAGTAATATGTTCAAAGTATATTCATGCCTGTCAGCCAACATGTTTCGCAAACGACAAGTTGCTTCATCAGGGCATAGATCGGCATCATTAGTTCATTTAAACTACAAGAACAATAGATAGGTATACCATGGTTAGGAATGTATGGTGGTCATATACATACAGGTGTCACAAAGAACATATAACAATTAGTCTAAACATTTTGACTGGTAGTCTCACCTACTGGTATAAGTCTGAGATTGCAGTTGCAAGACAAGAATCTAATAAAATATATAAAATCAAAAATATCGATACAAAGTTGCTTATTCAAGCTAAAGCAATAAATTATTATTATATAATATTATATTATTGCTTTAGCTTGAATAAGCAACTTTGTATCAATATTTTTGATTTTATATATTTTATTAGATTCTTGTCTTGCAACTGTGCGGTCCAGTTCCTCTATTGGCAAAATCCGGTGGGATCTGGCACCCCTGGAGTATTTGCATCAGCTGGCAGAACGGACAATGCCTGGCAACGGGGGAGTATGCTTTTAATCTCAGACTTATACCAGTAGGTGAGACTACCAGTCAAAATGTTTAGACTAATTGTTATATGTTCTTTATGACACCTGTATGTATATGACCACCATACATTCCTAACCATGGTATACCTATCTATTGTTCTTGTAGTTTAAATGAACTAATGATGCCGATCTATGCCCTGATGAAGCAACTTGTCGTTTGCGAAACATGTTGGCTGACAGGCATGAATATACTTTGAACATATTACTGGATGGTCTTATTTGATGTCTATTGTATTGACAATTTTCATGTATATTTTGTTGTTGTTTTCCTTTTTTCCATTAAATAAAAATCCAATTTTTTAACACTTGATGTATTAGTACCTGCTGTGAACAGACGCTAATTCTCCCTACAAAAATCCCATATTTCTTGTTCTAAGAAAATGCAATAAGACACTCTGTGGCAGAAAGTAAATAGGTTGAGTACACAACCGCATGGAATAGGTGGTGTAACTTTGCTTTGGAAATGGATATACAATTTGATTCTCCTTCTGAAACAGACATTCAGATGTTTCTATGTAGTTTAATGCAATTAGAATGGTCACATTTCCAAAATCATGGCTGATTTATCTTATTTCTTCAAATTAAGAATCTTACCTCCATGCGCAGCATTCTTTTCTATTCGGCAGGCATTGAAAGGCTACAGGAAGAGCCATTCCTTTCCAGATAATAGGAGACCCATTTCAATTCACTTATTAAAACAGCTGTGTGTTACTACACATTCAGTGTGTTCAGCCAGTTTTGAGGCAATGCTATTTAATGTCACTTTTGTACTATCTTTTTTGGGGCGCTCAGAATATCCGAGTTGCTGCCAAAAAACAAAAAGTAGTGGGTTTACTAAAACAGAATGTGATTGTCTCTGAGACGGGGTTTAGATTGTTCATCCCGGTGTCAAAGACGGATAGGTTAGGAAAAAGCAGTTGGGTACCTTTAAGCCAATGTGGAGATGTGGATATATGTCCAGTTAGAATAGAGTTAACCATCCAGTTAAATGGTTACCTAGCAGTTAAGCCAATAGAAGAAGGGAATTTTTTGATTCACGCTGATGGGTCCCCTCTTATTCAGTATCAGTTCAATTACATATTAAAGGCTTGCTTGAGAAGATTGAATTTACATCAATTTAAGTTTACTTCTCATTCTTTCAGGATTGGGGCAGCTACGGAAGCTGCTAGGATGGGATTGGACAATAAAATAATCAAACGGTTGGGTAGATGTGAATCTCAATGTTTTCAGATTTATGTCAGACCTGATCTTTTTCTTTAATTCTAGGCAATAGAAGATATGTTTGGATACTGGGCCACACTTTTGTATACTGGGCTAATAAAAGAGCCTAGAAGTGCTGCTATACGTCCAATTTGTCCTGGAGAAATCCAAATTTTCTGGAAAGGAATTAGAGGTCTTCGATGGGCTAATTGTTTTTTTTTTTTTATGTCTCTAGGTTGATTGAGTCATGGCCAGCTCCGGACGTCTTAATAATGCACCTAGGGGGAAACGATGTGGGAAAAATTAGAACCCTGGACTTCATGTATTTGTTTAGACGTGACCTATGTAGGGTTAAGTTATCTTTTCCGAATACCAGAATTATCTTTTCAGGGATAGTCCCTCAGCTAATATGACTCCAAGAAGCTCTGTTAAAATTTTTGAGAAAATTAGGAAAACATTAAACAAGTTTATGGAAAAATTTATGCCATGCATTGGAGGTTTCTCGTATAGACATATTGATATAGAGGGTGGTTTCCCTTGATTATATAGAACAGATGGAGTTCATCTGTCTGACATAGGATTAGACATATTTAATGTAGGATTGCAAAACTGCATTGAATTGGCCGTGGTTGTGGGGTAGGCCGGGCTTGAAATTCTCAAACCATAAAATTATCAGATTATGGTTACCGGTATTATTTATTTATTGATCTGAATACATCAATAAAGTGCTGTGGCCAATTCTTTGCCAATAAGTGTGTTGAGTTATATAAGTTGTGGTATTCCGGGAGGGTAGGTGCGGCCTGCATTCCCATGAACTAGGATGGCTTAAGGCTTTGAGCCTGACAGTATGGGCATGCGGTCGCCCCTCCTTTTATTGATAAGAGAATAGAAGCAATATTGTAAATATTTAAGGCTATATACAGGCTAATGTATTTGGGTTAATGTCCCTTTAAGAGAATGGAAAATGGGGCTGGGGGCGGGGTTTAAAGGTCGCAAAGCTATTGGTGATTACCCAGATGGTCATGTGATCCCTGGGACATGCTCTAGAAAGGGGCTTATTAGGACCCTCTCACAGGTGTATTCCCACCTGTTCCCAGCCAGTCAGTGAAGGTGCAACAAGCTCCCCACCCCCCCCCCCCTTCCTTGTCGCTAAGCACGTTTATGTGGTCTTTCACCCTACGTGATGTAGGGGGGACTTTGGTTAAAAAAATCTATGTATGCTCGAGTCCTTTAAGACTGAGCTGTTTTGAAGTTGATTGTTTGAAATATAAGAAATTTAGGATGCAATAAAATTAACAGAATATGGTTATTATTTAGTTATCTGGATACACCAATAAAGTGCTGCGGTCAATTCTTTGCCAATAAGTGTGTTGAGTTATTATTTAAATAGGTTATATACGTTTTGGTATTCGGGGAGGGTAGGTGTGGCCTGCATTCCCATGACACAGAACATTTTGAGAGTTTGTGATTCAATATACAAACAAGGAAAATGGGAATACAACTCACCATTAACACCAATAAAAGACACTAATTATTTTACACCAGGAAAAGGGAACGATGGGGTATGGATCAAAAATGAAAGGGCACAAATAAAAGATATAATAGAAAAAGGAAAAATATGCACTTTTCAGGAATTAAAACACAAAACAGATTTGATGGTGATTAATGAATGGTGGTATCTCCAGTTGAAACACTTTATCACCACATTGCCACAGCCAGTGAGATCGGCGGATGATCTAGGGCCACTAGAGAGGTTAAGCGAGGCAACAAACACAAAAAATGGGGTATCACGGATCTATAAAATTCTGAGGGAGAAAGAATTGGGAGCACTAGGGAATAATCAAAGATTAAGAAAAATAAAGAGATTGGTACATAGCTCTGCAGTAGATAATAATACAGCTGAGATGAATTATAAATGCCTTACAAGATGGTATAGAACCCCAGATATAACTAGCAAATACCAAACAGGGAAATCACCATATTGCTGGAGAGGATGTAAAGTAGTGAGAACAATGGCTCACATTTGGTGGGATTGTCCTATAATTAAAAGCTATTGGAGTGATATTTTACAGTTAATAAAATAAATTACAAATAGAGAGATACTGGTAGACCCATGGACGTGTCTGTTCCATGGAACAGAAAGCTCTATAAAACAATATAAAGAGTCGGTGATCCCACATATTATTAATGCCACTAAAAGTCTGATCCCAAGGCAATGGCAAGAAAGAGAAAGCCCTAATATAAGTGATTGGCTAGTAAAGGTAGAAGAGACATATAATATGGAATATCTGAGATTTTCCGGAGAGGAAGGAATGGAAGGAATGTTAAATAGATGGAAAGAATGGAAGATGTTTAGGAAAACGCTTAGATGCGCAGAAGCATTGTTAAGACATAACTAGAAGAATGGGGAGAAATGGAGAAAGAGGGGACTGGGGAGGGGAGTGGGGGGGTAGGAGGGGTCTGGTTGTAAAATATGCACTTAAGTATGTTTATATATATATATATATATATATATATATATATATATATATATATATATATATATATATATATATATATATATATATGCGCAATTTTATCTTTTGATCTTTTGTATGTGGCTATAATTAAATTAAATAAATAATTAAAAAAAAACGTCAAAGTTGCTCCAAAGAAGCTCAGGGACCAAATTTTGTCTCTGAGCCAGGAGTGATTTTCATGTGCATTTTGCCATGATTGTCACACGTCAATCGTGGCAAAATCGCACCGCAGTATGAACAGCACCCAAATGTGCATTGAAAAAAAAAAAGAAACCAAAATGTTGGCACCTTCTTTTGATTTTTTTTTTCTTCTACATCAAGGAAAAATACAAAAAAACTTTCCACAGTCTTTCCAAGCTGCTGATGCCTGCAGTGGTTTCCAACTACTGTTTTTAAACACGGTGGGATCAATTTACTAAAGGCATATTGGCTGTTCACTTTGAAAGGGAATTTTTGCTTTGCAAGTAAATTTTCCTTTGGCTTGGTGTATGAGGTGAAGCTCTGCTGACTCCCATCATTCAGTCATGTGTAAACAAAAAGATTGCATTTTTTTAGTTTCCTTTCATGTGATCAGGTATTCTATGCAAAGTGCATATTAACCACATTCACTTAGCTAAGGCAACATTTCTTCAAAAAGTGACCAGCCTATTGATGACGTCACGATTAATGACGAAACGAGTCTGGAACGCGTGTTACGCTACGTTACGTTCTGGTGGAACGCACACTGACTCTGGAGTGGGTCTTGCAGTTTTCCACAGCCTCCACTGTTCATTGTGGTTGCTCGAATAGGATGTCCATAGATTGCTTTACTCTGTCAAATACTGTAGCCATGTGAGGCTTTAATAAACTACATCTATGGTTTCACAATATGAGGAGTCCATCCTCTCTTTATTCTTACCTATACCGCTGGTGATATCCCATCTGAAATCACGTCCTATCCGGACTAGGAGGACATTGGAGGGTTTGCTCAAAAGCCCCAAGGAGACCCCACAAGACCCCCCTTATATGATCCTTCCTGTCATAAGGTAGGGGGATCTATAACATCTAGTGAGTAGGGATGAGCCGAACACCCCCCTGTTCGGTTCGCACCAGAACATGCGAACAGGAAAAAAGTTTGTTCGAACACGCGAACACCGTTAAAGTCTATGGGACACGAACATGAATAATCAAAAGTGCTAATTTTAAAGGCTTATATGCAAGTTATTGTCATAAAAAGTGTTTGAGGACCTGGGTCCTGCCCCAGGGGACATGGATCAATGCAAAAAAAAGTTTTAAAAACAGCCGTTTTTTTAGGAGCAGTGATTTTAATAATGCTTAAAGTCAAACAATAAAAGTGTAATATCCCTTTAAATTTTGTAGCTGGGGGGTGTCTATAGTATGCCTGTAAAGGGGCGCATGTTTCCCGTGTTTAGAACAGTCTGACAGCAAAATGACATTTCGAAGGAAAAAAGCCATTTAAAACTACTCGCGGCTATTGCATTGCCGGTCCGACAATACACATAACAGTTCATTGATAAAAAACGGCATGGGAATTCCCCACAGGGAAACCCCGAACCAAAATTTAAAACAAAGAAAATGACGTCGGGGTCCCCCTAAATTCCATACCAGGCCCTTCAGGTCTGGTATGGATATTAAGGGGAACCCCTGCCAAAAAAAAACGGCGTGGGGTCCCCCCAAAAATCCATATCAGACCCTTATCCAAGCACGCAACCTGGCAGGCCGCAGGAAAAGAGGGGGGGACGAGAGAGCGCCCCCCCTGAACCATACCAGGCCACATGCCCTCAACATTGGGAGGGTGCTTTGGGGTAGCCCCCCAAAACACCTTGTCCCCATGTTTATGAGGACAAGGGCCTCATCCCCACAACCCTGGCCGGTGGTGGTGGGGGTCTGCGGGCGGGGGGCTTATCGGAATCTGGAAGCCCCCTTTAACAAGGGGACCCCAGATCCCGGCCCCCCCCCTGTGTGAAATGGTAAGGGAGTACCCCTACCATTTCACTAAAAAACTGTCAAAAATGTTAAAAATGACAAGAGACAGTTTTTGACAATTCCTTTATTTAAATGCTTCTTCTTTCTTCTATCTTCCTTCATCTTCTTCTTCTTCTGGTTCTTCTGGCTCTTCTGGTTCTTCCTCCGGCGTTCTCGTCCAGCATCTCCACCGCGGCGTCTTCTATCTTCTTCTCCTCGGGCCGCTCCGCACCCATGGCATGGGGGGAGGCTCCCGCTCTTCTCTTCATCTTCTTCTCTTCTTCATCTTCTTCATCTTCTTCTTTTCTTCTCTTCTTCTCTTCTTTATTTTCTTCTCCGGGCTGCTCCGCATCCATGCTGGCATGGAGGGAGGCTCCCGCTGTGTGACGGCGTCTCCTCATCTGACGGTTCTTAAATAACGGGTGGCGGGGCCACCCGGTGACCCCGCCCCCCTCTGATGCACGGTGACTTGACGGGACTTCCCTGTGACGTCACGGGGAATGCCACTGGGAAGTCCCATCATGTCCCGTGCGTCAGAGGGGGGCGGGGTCACTGGGTGGCCCCGCCCCCGTTATTTAAGAACCGTAAGACGAGGAGACGCCGTCACACAGCGGGAGCCTCCCTCCATGCCAGCATGAATGCGGAGCGGCCCGGAAAAGAAGATGAAGAAGAGAAGAAAAGAAGAAGATGAAGAAGAAGATGAAGAGAAGAGCGGGAGCCTCCCCCCATGCCATGGATGTGGAGCGGCCCGAGGAGAAGAAGATAGAAGACGCCGTGAAGGAGATGCTGGACGAGAACGCCGGAGGAAGAACCAGAAGAGCCAGAAGAACCAGAAGAAGAAGATGAAGGAAGATAGAAGAAAGAAGAAGCATTTAAATAAAGGAGTTGTCAAAAACTGTCTCTTGTCTATTTTAACATTTTTTACAGTTTTTTAGTGAAATGGTAGGCCTTACCATTTCACACAGGGTGGAGCCGGGATCTGGGGGTCCCCTTGTTAAGGGGGCTTCCTGATTCCGATAAGCCCCCCGCCCACAGACCCCCACAACCACCGGCCAGGGTTGTGGGGATGAGGCCCTTGTCCTCATCAACATGGGGACAAGGTGTTTTGGGGGGCTACCCAAATCACCCTCCCAATGTTGAGGGCATGTGGCCTGGTACTGTTCAGGAGGGGGGGCGCTCTCTCGTCCCCCCCTCTTTTCCTGCGGCCTTCCAGGTTGCATGCTTGGATAAGGGTCTGGTATGGATTTTGGGGGGGACCCCACGCCGTTTTTTTTTTTTTTGGCGCGGGGTTCCCCTTAAAATCCATACCAGACCTGAAGGGTCTGGTATGGAATTTAGGGGGACCCTCACGTCATTTTTTAAAAATTTTTGGCAGGGGTTCCCCTTAATATCCATACCAGACCTGAAGGGCCTGATATGGAATTTAGGGGGACCCCCACATCATTTTTTTTTTAAATTTTGGTTCTGGGTTCCCCTGTGGGGAATTCCCATGCCGTTTTTATCAATGAACTTTTATGTGTATTGTCGGACCGGCAATGCAATAGCCGCGAGTAGTTTTAAATGGCTTTTTTCCTTCGAAATGTCATTTTGCTGTCAGACTGTTCTAAACACGGGAAACATGCACCCCTTTACAGGCATACTATAGACACCCCCAGCTATGAAATTTAAAGGGATATTACACTTTTATTGTTTGAGTTTAAGCATTATTAAAATCACTGCTCCTGAAAAAACGACCGTTTTTAAAACTTGTTTTTGCATTGATCCATGTCCCCTAGGGCAGGACCCAGATCCCCAAACACTTTTTATGACAATAACTTGCATATAAGCCTTTAAAATTAGCACTTTTGATTTCTCTCATAGACTTTTAAAAGTCGTTCCGCTGCATTCGAATTTGCCACGAACACCCCAAATTGTTCGCTGTTCGGCAAACTTGCGAACAGCCAATGTTCGAGTCGAACATGAGTTCGACTCGAACTCAAAGCTCATCCCTACTGGTGAGTGTACATCCACACTTATTTTTCCTTGTATGATTCACGCAGGAGGAATTTTTTGTTTCTTATTGGAGTACTGAAAGGAATTTTTTTGGGACTTGATCCCCCTGATGATGACACGTGATCCCTGTGTCGAACATGGGCATGGGAGGGGCGAGAGACAGCTGAGCTGCCTATTGAGGAGACGCACACCATACCCTCACAAAAAGTATCATACTTGCCATGTTTAGAGAGGTGCACTGATGCACCTATATATTGTGAGTACCCCTTTTGGGGAGAGTATCTATATTTTTTAATACATTTTAAAACGGTATTATACTATGTAGTTTTTTCTTCCCATCTATATACTCTTTACTGCATTGGCGCCTGGGATCCTGTGATCTACTTAGAACCCGGGGTGGTTCACAAGCGTGGTTTGACTCTGTCTAGCGACTTGGTCACACGCTCTGAGGTGAGTGAATTACCTTTGAGGTCACCGAATCGCACCATTGCATGGTCTGTGGCACTTTGAGAGTTACTAGCAAGTTTGATTGTATCACCAGTGGACATCACGTTTAGGCACCTTTATACCTTTTGTAGGACTTCATGGTGAACTATATTTTTTGGTTCCATTGAGGACTTTTTTACACATGAACTGTGTGACACTAAATTACTTTTTGTTTTGTGTTTTTTTGCACTTAGCACTTTTTACATGCTCATATATATATTTATATTGTAATAAGTATGTTTATTTGCACATTTGCACTTTATACGTTTATATTTTGCACATTTGAGTAATATTGTCATTTAGTTATGCACATTTGCACTTTGATGCGTTTATATTATCTAGTAATGCTGTGATTCAGTTATGCTTATTGGTACTTGTGCACTTTGATGCGTTAATCTGTCATACTTCACATTTGAATTTGCATTTATACTTTGAAGTGTTTATATGCATTTGTCATATTTCACATTTGTATTCATAGTATTTTTCTACTATTAGGTCCGCTTACCTTGTTTCCCATATCCACATGCGTTTATTTAGACGCAGTTGTTCTATCATGCTATAATTTAGTAGCATGTCTAACATACTCTAGTGCAGCGTAATCCTTTTTACAACTTTTTTGGGACTGTTTCTTTTACACCTTTTTAAAATTTAACAATATTTATTCACTTGTTTGGACATCATACTATTTTATTTTTAGGGCACTCTATGTTTTCACTGATCAAGAGTTTACTCATCCCAACAGCCCCCTTTTTTTATATTCACATACACAATTTTTTGTCATTTATTGATTGCACTTAATTTATGTAGTTCATGTTGTACACTTTTATACTCATTAATGTGATATTGGCAAGTGCTGTTTACACACTAGGATTTGTGCATGTTTAGTATTTGCCTTGAGTATATCAAACTCAATGTTTAAATTGGGTGATTACTTAATGGATGTGGGGTCCATGACAAACAGTCAGCACCTTAACATGTTTTGTCTCTTTAAAATTGCAGTTTCTTTTTTCTAAACAAAGTAAACAGTTTAGGTTGTACTTTTATGATTTGATATAGTGGTTTCTGCTTATTTCTTTCCATGGTGCAATCTCAAAAAAGTATCTAATTGAATTACGCTTCTGTGAAAAATTGAGTTAATAGATTGAAAAAATAAATCAAGTCATAGGTTCAGCAGAGCAATTTTTCTCTTGTGATATTCTTGTTTTTTCCTTTCTGCTTGGCAATCAGTCTTATCAAGGACTACTGGAGAAAGGGAAACAGAATCATCTTTCTACTAAGAAGATCTACAGCAGTAGTCTGGCTCTGCAGTGTAATGTACTGTATACACCGATCTAACCCATTAAGAATGAAGGCATCTTACTGTGAAAAGAATCAGATGTTAGAAGGGGAGTGAACGACTGTCCAGCACTGGCAAAAAATGGACAACACAAAGTGTTGATAGAGAGTGTGATAGAGAAAACTAAGAAAACAGAATGAGCAAAAAAACGAAATGAAAACACAATAAAAACAGATTTAAAATTGACAGGTGATAGCAAATAAAATTAATTTAATAAATCAAAGAAATGTCACGTATTACAAGGTCTTGTGTATATATATATATATATATATATATATATATATATATATATAGCACAGACACCATGGCAGGCAGGTTTCATTTCCTGTGAGGCACATGGCAGCCAGGCACACAGTAATTCACAGTCACTCAAGTCAGGAAACAGGCCTTGCATATACATTCACTGGCCACTTTATTAGGTACATCTTGCTAGTAGCAGGTTGGTCCCTCCTTTGCCTTCAGAACTGGCTTAATTCTTCGTGGCAAAGATTCAACAAGATGTTGGAAATATTCCTCAGAGATTTTGGTCCATATTGACATGATGCAGTTGCTGCAGATCTGTCAGCTACACATCCATTATGAGAATCTCAAAGGTGCTCTATTGGATTGAGATCTGGTGACTGTGGAGGCCGTTGGAGTACAGTACAGTGAAGTACAGTGACCTCATTGTCATGTTCAAGAAACCAGTGGTGAGATGATTTGAGCTTTGTGACATGGTGCATTATCCTGCTGAAAGTAGCCATCAGAAGATGAATACATTGTAGTCGTAAAGGGATGCACATGGTCAGCAACAATACTCAGGTATGCAGTGGCATTTAAAGTGGTTGTATACCTTTATTTTTAACTTTTACCTACAGGTAAGCCTATAATAAGGCTTACCTGTAGGTAAAAAAAATATCTCCTAAACCTGTAAGGTTTAGGAGATATTCCCCTCGCAATGAGCCGCTGACTTCAGCGGCGCATGCACACAGGGGATTGTCGGCTGACAGCCCGGCAAACTCCGGAGCTTGCCGGGCAGAAGTCTCCCGCGCGCATGCGTGGGAGTGACGACATCGCGGCTCCGGCCACTCACAGCGCCGGAGCCACGATACCCGGAAGACACGCCGAGGGGAGATGTCAGCTCCCTCGGCGTGGGTCAGGTGAAATGCCGGCACCTCATTCTAAGGTA
Organism: Lithobates clamitans; assembly: GCA_037952925.1. Taxonomy (NCBI): domain Eukaryota; kingdom Metazoa; phylum Chordata; class Amphibia; order Anura; family Ranidae; genus Lithobates; species Lithobates clamitans. Next base: position 881,849 of record JBBGZY010000835.1, read on the forward strand.
AGTATCTCATAATGAGCAAGTATGTGGTGCATACTAGCTCATTATGCCTTTTCCCTTGCAGGTGTTGAAAAAAAAAAGACAGCAGGTATACAACCACTTTAAACAATCCACAATTGGTACTAAGGGGCTCAAAGTGTGCCAAATCCCCCACACCATTACACCACCAGCCTGAACCATTTATACAAAGCAGGATGGATTGTTGTTTACGCCAAATTCTCACCTTACCATCTGAACGTCACAGCTGAAATCGAGGCCTGTAAGCCCAGGCAACGTTTTTCCAATCTTCTATTGTCCAATTTTCCTCAGCTTGTGCGAATTGTAGCCTCAGTTTCCTGTTCTTAGCTGATAGGAGTGGCACCCAGTGTGATCTTTTGCTTCTGTAGGTCATCTGCTTCAATGTTCGATGTGTTGTGCATTCAGAGATGGTATTCTGCATACCTTGGTTGTAACAAGTGGTTATTTGAGTTACTGTTGCCTTTCTATCACCTCTAACCAGTCTGCCCATTCTCCTCTGACCTCTGACATCAACAAGGCATTTTTGTCAACACAACTGCCGCTCACTGGACATTTTCTATATTTGGGATGATTCTCTGTAAACTCTAGAGATGGCTGTGTGTAAAAATCCCAGTAGATCAGCAGTTTTTGAAATACTCAGACCAGCCCATTTGGCACCAACAAGCATGCCATGTTCAAAGTCATTTAAATCTCCTTTCTTCCCCATTCTGATGCTTGGTTTGAATTTCAGCAAGTCCTAATCACCTCGTCTAGATGCCTAAATGCATTGAGTTGCTGCCATGTGATTGTCGGATTAGCAATTTGTGTTACCAAGCAATTGAACAGGCTTACCTAATAAAGTGGCTGGTGAGTGTATGTTTGCAGTTTATTTGCTGATTTAACTTGGGTAGGGTGAGCCTTGGGATACTCCAAAACTAGTTAAAACACAAAGGAAGACACCTGCAACTGTTTTGTCTCTTCAGGGTGCAGCCACCCTCTAGAATTCAGAATTGAGGAACTACAACACAGGGGACCCTTTGGCAGAGGTATAACCAGTCGAAACTGTAGTGAGCTCACTGAAAGGTGGTAAGGACAGCCTCTAGGATCCTTAAGGCTAATACTGTGCCCTGGATATTGTAATGCTTCTTGTAGTACCAACCAGCCTTTGTACTGGATGCCTCCAGCTTGGATCCTCTTTAAAATATTCTGCACTGCTTCAGGGGGCTCTAAACAGGTACCCCTGAGCTCTGGCTGGAGCTAGGACCCCAAAAATAGGAATCTGTTATGTCCCCAGCAGCCCAGAGGGCCTCAGCCCTCAGGCTGGGACTTCTCCCCCAGGAGCCAACCCTGCTGTTGTAGGTCTCAGCCTGTTTAAACAAATCTCAGCCCCCTGCTGGCCATAATCCCTGCCAGGGATTGGCTGAGACTGCATGAATATACAGGTGAGGGTCTGCCTCTCCCACCCACTATATTCCAGAACTCACTGGAGTGTACAAAAAACGAAATTTGCCTCATCTATAGCAACCTGGCTAGGAGGGTGCAACATATATTTTTCTGTTTATTACAGTTACTTACATAGTGCTGTTAATTTATGCAGTGATTTTACATGTATATATACAGGGGGTCCGCGGGTTACAAACAAGTTAGGGACTGTAGGTTTGTTCTTAAGTTGAATTATATATAAGTATATATATATATATATATACACATCAGCCCTGCCCTCAAGGGGCTTACAATCTAAGGTCCATAACTTACATTCATACACATACTAGGGCCAATTTAGACAGGAGACAATAAATCTACCAGCATGTCTTTGGAGTGTGGGAGGGAACTGAAGTATTTAGAGGCAACCCACGCAGTCACAAAGAGAACTTGCAAACTCTGTACAGATAGTGTCATGGATGGGCTTTGAAACAAGTGCTGCTAGGCAGAAGTGCTAACCAATTAGCCATTGTGCTGCCCATATATACTGTATACATACTGTATTTCCTGTATATATAGGTATAAATATAAGATCAATGCACTCTGTGCTTCCAGCTAATAAAAATTACAATTTAAAATGTATTATTCCTTTCATATGTTCTTTACATATGTTATTACATAACATATATCACATATTAAATCAGTATAAAATACATAGAATCACTTCACAAGTCACATCCTATGACCTTGAACTTTCCCCAGCCCAATTCTTACTTCACCTCTCCCCTCTACCACATAAAACATACCACAAATCACTTGCAATGCACATGATAAATGCAGCGAAACAATGCATCCCCATACATTGGAACTCCCCACAAACACCCACCTTAAGAGAATGGTTTGCTAGAATCCGAAAAATATCAGAAATGGAAGAACTAATTCATATTGCTCAGGAAAATCCTTCTAAATTCACCCAAAAATGGAGTTGCTGGCTCCACTTCCAATCATCTTCTGATTTTGGTAAACTAAATAACCCCTCGAAATAATAAACACTACTCACACACCTTAATAATTGTACAACTGCCTTACTTCTCGAATCAATTACCCAAAACAGCTCTTCTAATATCCAAACATTAGCCTTTTCGAAATCTACATCGCCCAAATAAGTTTTCAAAATACCCTAACAAACTCGAAGATGGAAGCCGGAGAGGATCTAGAACACATTAACCTCTCCCCCCCCCCCCTTTATCTTTTCTAGGCCCCTCCAATCGTCATCCTTTCCCTCCCTTCTATTTTTTATTTTACCTCCCCTCTCTCCTACTATTTACCTCAATTTACATTACTCTAGAGATATCTAACTCAAATCGTGATACCTGTATCCATTACTTTCTTATATCACAAAAAGAAAAGACCGGATATTACGCAAAATAGAGGGTGCCTGCTCTCTCCTCCAGACACAGTCTGAACCCAACTGGGGTGTTCAGAGCTAATGGAAGGCATCCTGAGCCTCCTTCATTAAATCCACATAGATATCTCACTGTCTAATCTCATCGCAAATGAATAAGTTTTATTTTGTCATACTTTTTTGTATAATGAATCTTGAAAGAATTTATATAACTGTATGGCAAAGATTACTGTCTATAATTGTAATCTGTTAAAATTTAATAAAAAACAGTTGGAAATTAAATCAGTATAAAATGCAGAGCATAGTAGCTTAAAGTGGTTTTAAAGTCACTGTGCCTAATTACTAGAATCCCCTCTGTTATATGAAGCCATGTTGTAAACTGGCCACCGTATTCATGGATCAGCAGCCATGATTACAGTGGTCAGCACAGACAGGGGGACACAGGAAGGATCAACCAGATATTTGGGGACAAATTGCTCCACACAAGCACTATGCTGTATATCTTGCTTTAACCACTTGCCGACCAGCCGCTGTCATTATACTGCGGCAGGTCGGCACAATCCCACAAACCGTCATAGCTGTATGTCGGCTCCTTTAAGCGCAATAGCAGGCGCGTGCACACCCACTGCACTGCAGGGGTGCCGATGCTGGTGATCGCCGGTCGCGTTGACCGCCAGCCACGCGCGATCGGGGGCACAAGAGGCAGAACAGGGACGTGTGTGTGTAAGCACACACACGTCCCTGTTCTGTGAGGAGAGGAGATGCAGATCATGAGTTTCTAATAGCTAGGAACCACGATCTGTCATCTCCTGTAGTCAGTCCCCTCCCTCTACAGTTACAACACACTAGGGAACACAGTTAACCCATTGATCGCCCCCTAGTGTTAACCCCTTCCCTGCCAGTGACATTTATACAGTAATCAGTGCACAAAAATGTGTCAAAAGTGTCCATGTGTCCACCATAATGTTGCAGTCCCCATAAAAATCGCAGATTGCCGCCATTACTAGTAAAAAAAAAGTAATAATAAAAATGTCATAACTCTATCCTCTATTTTGTAGACGCTATAACTTTTGCGCAAACCAATCAATATACGCTTATTGCGATTTTTATTACCAAAAGTATGTAGAAGAATACATATCGGACCAAGCTGAGAATAAATGTGCTTTTTTGGGGATATTTATTATAGCAAAAAGTACAAAATATTTTCAAAATTGTGGCTCTTTTTTTTGCTTATAGCGCCAAAAAACCAAAAACGCGGAGATGATCAAATACCGCCAAAAGAAAGCTCTATTTGTGGGAAAAAAATTACGTCAATTTTGTTTGGGTACAGCGTCACACAACCACGCAATTGTCAGTTAAAGCGACGCAGTGCCGTATCGCAAAAAAGGAACAGGATCTTTTTCTTTTTTTTTTTTCTTTTTTTTTTTTAGGGGTACAACCACTTTAAGTACATATTTACCTTTCTACCTTTTTATATTTAAGCAAAATTATGTGCAAGAGAAAATATATACAACGTTACAAAACACTCTGATTTATGTAGTACATAATGTAAACCTTTTTCTTAATAGGATGTGATTTAAACTATGTGATGTTAAATGGTAATGCAGTGAATTGCATTAAGCCTCAGTATATTTGCAATGCTAGCTAAATGTTGTTAAAGTGACAACATATTTATAAGAAAAAAATACATTTAAAAAATGGCAATTCAAAAATAAAACAGGAAGAATATTAGCACTGTATGTACAAGAGAGGTCAAGCGCTTAAGGGCATTGATTTCATTTACATATTATTCTGCAGCACAGCAGGTAGATGTTTGTACAGTCTGTTGTACACAGGTTGCAGCTGTGAAAGCTAAAAAAATCACATAAAACCGTGACATTTTAACTGGTAAATAACATAATTTTTAAAACATGCTGCACCAGTCCCTGGTACATGTTTTACTCTGCAGGGTTGGGCTGTTGGTTGACAGTAGTGCCCCACTTTGCGTCTCAGGAGCTGCTTTTAAAGTGGTATTAAACCCAAAGCCAAACATGTAATATATTGCAGTTTACCAATCATTAGATGTGGTGGTTGTATCCATTTTTTTTTCTAGGCTTTTTTCCCTATGTTTTCACCTGGTGATCTGACCAGTAACACACCTCTTGTATTAGTGCGAAACAAGGAATGAGCACAGAAGCACAGCAAACAGTGACATTCTCAGTCTAGTGAGGGGAAGGTAGTGTTAAATGCATTAGCAGAACCAATAATCAATTAAAGGTTTGAATAAATAAAAGCTGATCATTTTAAAATTGTAATCACTCCCACCAGTGTTAAGTGGTTTATCTCATCCATTAAAACTGATACATTCTGCTGGAGAGCCTGTGCTGTGAAAAACAAAAGACTTGCTGGCTGGATTACCAGATGAAAATAGAATAAAAGGCGCAGAGAGAAATAAATAGTGGAACTGGAACAGACACAATTAAAGCAGTTGTAAACCGTGGATGTTGTAAAAAAAAAAAACCTACAAGGCAATGGCATAATGTGCTAGTATGCATCGCATGAAATACTCACCTTGGAACATAGTCCTCCAGCGCTGTACTGTCACTGATGAAACAGCTGACATGTTCCCCCGGTCTTTCTTCCGGGTTTGCACGCTCCGGCAATGTGATTGGCCGGAGCCGTGATGACGTCACTCCTGCGCATGCGCACCAGAAGCCTTTGGTTCTGGCACAAAGCTCTGAAGTTTCAGCAAGGTATACCAGACTTTCAGAGCACACGCTCCAGTGATGTCATTGGCTGCATCCAGGGTGAATATCTCCCAAACGGTGCATGTTTAGGAGATATTCATTTTACCTACAGCTTTACTGCAGCTCTAACTGTTAAACAGTTAAATGTGATTGAAAGTTACCTGACATGTGATATTTATCTTCTTTCCAACAGTCAGTCAGGTGATTCAAACAGCCTATGAGAACACAGACAGAAGAAATTAGCAGTTAGAGCAGTGGTGAAAGCGGAAGAAGACGTATACCTCCCTCCCACCCATAAAAGTACCTTGTTATAGGTTAAAGCAGTATTAAATTCAAAAACAAAATGTATTATGTTGCAGCTTACCAATTCTTAGATGCAGTGGCTGCATTTGTTTTCTTTTTGGCTTGTTTGCTTTATTTTCATCTGGCCAGTAAGTCTGCTATTTTTCAGCTTCTTTTAACAGACCAAGCAGTCCAACAAAAGTGGCAGTTAGAGGGTTGAGACAAACCATTTAACACTGACAGGGGTATATACAATGGTCAGATTTTATTCAATTATGTAAAACATTTATCACAAAATAAAAATGAAAAAAATGACATAGTTTGTTACGTCCATCTAATTCTGCTAGTGTATCTAGCACTATTCTCAACTCAGATTGGCAATGCTGCTCTCCAAAGGTGTCTCCTTTGCTCTTTCTACCGGAAGTGGAGACACACAGGAAGTGTGTTAATGATCATTTCACAAGGCAAAAATAAAGGGAAAAGGCCTAAACAAGAAAACGAATGCAGCCACCACATTTAAGGTTTTTTAAGCTGCAATACAGTATATAATATTTTTGTTTTCAGGTTCACTAGCACTGTAATGATATGGAATCAACTCAAAAAGCAGCAGAATGATTTATCACAGTCTCCTTGTGACACTTAAAGAACCTTACTGTGTAAGTGGTGTTCGTGTTTTACAGCATGTCAATTTCATTATGTCTGCAGCTATTTTCTACACTGTGAAATTACACTTGTGCTAACATACTCCCTCCAGAACAGTGTTGCATTGTGCCAGAAAAAGTGCCTGCATATTCTAGCATAAAATGTTGTCTTTATTAAATTACCAGTGCGTGTGTCAAATCCAATAATGTGCAAGGCTGCCTGGGAACTGAAAACATACTATGATACTGGAGTGTTTGAGAAGAAACTAATGAGATTGCTGCATTTATGTAGAAACTTACCATACAGAAGTCATTTGCAGAGACCCCAGCTTTAAAATTAAGATATTGGTGAAACTGTAAAAAAAAAAAAAAAACACTGGATATACAGCATGTTTTGTTTCTCAGCTTTGATATAGGACATTTAGATATACCATCTATTTGTATTTTATATGTAATTTCAGTCGGGCAATCGTAAGCAGATTAAAGTGCACCCGTGTTGCTGGAAAAAAATGCAGGATGGTTCAGAAGGTATAAAATTACCAAATATCTTTATTTTTTCAGTTTTTATTTTCAATAGTTTTTTTTATTAAATGTATCAAAGATAACATGTTGACACAGGTACAGAAAAACTTGTTGAAACACAATAGTAAGTCAATAACAAATAATAGTTACCAAAGAATGTGTAGTATACATCAAAATCCCACATGTTCTTGATGGAGTGTCTATTACAATCTCATAAACAGGAGGAAGAGATGACACCTCCCTCCCAGCACCCCTCAAGGGATCTAGCTGTGTCGGGAGAGGGGGCCAGCCCCCCCGAAGATGGCAAATCAAGAGATAGGATTGATATAGGTTTAATCTAAGACAGTATCAGAATAGACCAGTATCGATTACTGAGTGTATGTGGGGTGGTCATAAAAATGGTCATTCTAGAGTCGGATCAGGAGACCCAACAAGCTTTGGGTAAATAACTCGTATTAATCATGATGTAAATCACAGGTGCGATGACAACTGTGCCCATATGAAAAAGGCCGTAGGTACACTCCACGTAACGGCAATGCCCAGGCACCCCGACTGTCTGTTGTGAACCATAGGAGGTCGTATATGTGGGTGTCTGTTGACTAGAGGGTGTTAGGCTTAAAGTCAGGGCTCCGGCCAAATTGTGGCCACAGAGGGCGCCCCGTCCATGGTTCCTCTCTGACTCAAGACAGACGGGGGGCACAGTTGTGTCCTTAAAACGAGTCCTGTTTTTTCGGCCGTGTAAGGCAACTTGAAGAAAACGAGTAGTAAGCCAAGGTCCAAAGAGAGACCTAGGAGGTGAGAAAGTGAGAAGGAAATAGGGAGAAAGAGATAAGAGAAGAGACGAAAAGAAGAGGCGAAAAGATAATCTTCAGTGATGGTGCAATACCCGCTCCCCTGCACGGAACCATGTGAGTGGGAGGTGGCAGGTGGCAGAAAAATGTATCTAGTCCAAGGTTCCCAGATAGCGTCATGTTTGACAACAGTATCCAAAAGGATGCTTGTTGTCTTTTGCTGGGTCATTATGCATGAAATGTTCCTTTTAACCAAGGTGAAAGATACTGAGGGCTGCTTCCAGGCTCGGGCAATCGTCAGTTTAGCTCTAAGTAGGATGAACATAATGAGGCATTGGGTGTCCCTGGGCAAGGGAAGTTAAGGAGAGCTATTTGAGGAGTCTGAGGGATGGGCCTGTCCATAAGTTTCCTAATGACGTGGAATACTCTATTCCAGAGTCCTCTGATCTTAGGACACCCCAACAATGGAATGATTTACAAAATTACCCCATTTTGAGAAGCAAACACCCCAACATATATTTTATGAGGCATAATGAGTCTTTTGAATATGTCATTTTTTTCCCCACAAGTTTTCAGAAAAAGTGTAAAGAAACTGAAAACATATTTTTTTTTTACACAAAGTTGTCCATTAATAAGATATTTCCAACACATAGCATGTACATACCAAAATTACATTTTGCTACTCCTGCTTAAAATGGCGATACCACATGTGTGCGACTTTTTCATAGCCTAGTCACCAATGCAGAGGCCTCTTTCAGAAGGACACTGGGGACAATAATAACTGGTGTCTCGTCAAACTCCTCCTCTGGATGACACCCGACATTTTCTTTGATGTCCTTGGCCTGTTTCTCTGGGAGGGACTTTATCGGGAAAATGGCGGTCGGGGAGTCTGCCTACTGCATTTGCTTTCTGGTGTGCCATTCGGGTACACAAGGGCAGTGACGATTTCCTCCTGATAGCTAAGAAAGTTTACGGGTATCTCAGTGGATTTTCAGTAGACCACATATAAATTATATATTGCCAATTTGAAAAGATAAATGGATACTTTATTGTACCAATAGTACGTATTTCTTGTTGCAAGGGTTGGATGATCTGATCATTGAAGTCGATTCCCCCATGAACAATTTGTAATCATGCACACATTCTGGTCTCTGTACTGGGCCATTCCTTCCAGCGATATGCACACAGGTGTCGTTGTGGATTGGGGATGTAAATGTCTCTTTTGTCCCTTCACTTCATAGCCAATATTTCCTCATTCTGAAAACTCACTGACTCCCCTCTTTTTTTAGACATAGTGGTGACTGTGAGCTGTGGTGACACACTACTGTGATGGGGTACAGATGTGGCTGCACTGATGTGCACCGATGAGAATGCATTGAGGTGAACTATTCTGACTGCACTGATGGGCGCTGACGAGATTGCACTGATGGGCGTTGATGAACTTGCACTGATGGGTGCTGATGTGGTTGCATTGATGGGTGCTGATGAGGCTGCACTGATGTGCACTTATAGGCACTGATCAGCCCAAACTGATAGGCACTGATGTGGACTGATGAGGTTGCGCTAATGGGTGCTGATGAGGCTGCGCTAATGTGAACTAATGCACTGCACTGATGGGGCTGCACTGATAGGGCTGCACTGATAAGCTACACTGATGTCCACTGATGAGGTGGCACTGATGTGTGCTTATGAGGCTCCACTGAAGAGGCAGCTCTAATAAGAGGCACTGATGTGAACTGATAAGCAACACTAATGAGGCAGCACTGTTTAGCTGCACTGATGTGCACTGATAAGCAGCACTGTTAATGCACTGATGAGACAGCAGTGATGTGGCAGTACTGATGGGCATTGTGTGACACTGATGGGCACTGTATGATACTGATGGGCACTATGTGACACTGTATAACACTGATGGGCACAATAAAGCACTGAAGAATAATAGGAACTCACTGTCGGCACGGAGCTCTCTCTCTCTCCACTTTTCTTTACACTCGGCCTCTGTGTGAGGGAAGGAGAGCTGTCAACCTGTGCTTGGCCATTTACCACGATCTGTAATTTGCTGTGTTTAAGGGACATAGATTCTCCCCACTGGGAGCCTGAGGGGGGGCATGGGAAGGCGTGTTCTCGTGAGCATGTCAATAGAGGCCTTTCTGGCAATGTGAGTCTGGGCTGTAGCCGTCCTTTGGTTATAGAGCGGGTGGGAGGTGATTAAAAATCAAACTGTACATATAAAGTCCAAATAAGAAAAGAGTAACAGATATCCACGTGACCAAATATCCACATGACCAGATCTTTTATTGCACTTCTCTCTTATGCAAATACAACAAATAACATCATTAGCATTTACAGTGCTTGAGAAATAAAACTAATATTCAAACTATGCATATAAAATCTACTTAAGAAAAGAGTGACAGACGTCCAAGTGACCAAATATGACCACATGATCATATCTTCTGTGTACTTTTCTCTTATGTAAATTCAACAAATAACATCATTACCTATGTATAGTAGCTAAAGTGCCCCCTGTATGTAAAGCAGATGGCTTCTGTAAAAGAGGTATTTTAAGATGCTGAATATCACACAACTACCTCTTCCACAACCAACCATGCTGCCTTAATAAGCCTTTATCTTTATGTGACCAAAGATAATGAAATAAAAACTTAGCATAGAGATAGTATGCATTGGTTAACATGACTATAACTTGCCTGCCTAAGTTATAAAAAAATAATATTTGGTACACTGTTTTATTAAAACCACTGCTTTTATTATACTGTTAAATTTATATTTTAAATTAATTTATTTTCAAAATAATACTTTAATTGTATCTGACAATGGCAGTATTAAACTGTGGTTCAGGCTGCTGTGGCATCTGCAGGCTAAGGCTCTATTTTATAAATCAACCACAAGCTTGCATGTGTTGCATGTGGTCACTGTCATAGCTGGTATAGTGATCACATGATCAGGAACTATGCTGCTTGTTTTCTGATCATAATCAAGGACTGGAGTTGTCAGTGACAGCACGTTCTGACAGCCAGCAGATACACACAGTGGCTTATGCTAGCTGTCAAAAGGGAAACATGAATGAAAATTCCAACAGCATAGGTCATTGTGCAGGGAAACAGCATTCACCAATTGTGGGCAGGATGCAGTTAAATCAAAGGAGAAATAATATATGCTGTGCTGGTGGCCCTGAGTGAAGGTAATTCTCCATTCAGTCCTCAAACGAGTATGTGATCTGCAGTCAGTGACAGCTGCTGGGTATTATTTATCTACAGTATCTGTTCACTTTCAGACCTGTGAATGCAGCACCTTGCATCTTTCTTTTCCTTTGTACTGAAGCTCTGAGATCGTATGCAAACAAATGCACAAAGCTGCAAAGGCAGTTATTGCTGGAAGAATACAAAACGGTGAAAAGTACTGTGCTCTTTTGTAAAGAAATAAAATTTTATTAATAATTATTATTATTATTTGTGATAGTGTGGTATTTTTAGCATTTCATTTAAGTAAGTCATATCATTTTGACAGAGCAACAATTATTTTGTTTAGCTCATAAAATGCACACTGCAAAGGCATGCGTTGCTGGAAGAATACAAAACTGTGAAAAGCATTGTGCTCATTTGTTAAGAAATCAATATTATTACTGTTTTTATTGTTATTATTATTATTATCATTGTTATATTATTATACATTAGTGATGGCATGTATTTTTAGCATTTTAGGTGAGTCCATATCATTTTCATGGAGCACCAGTCATCTTTTTTCTCTGGAAAAAATACATCTTTTTTTACAACTGATCACTATAAGCATATAAAGGGCTTTTTTCAGCTGGAACTTGGTGGAACTCAGTTTCACCACCTCTGGCTCAGGCCCTCTGCTTCTTGCTCACCACTATCACCTGTAAACACAGAAGTCCAGCTTCTGTGTTTACAAGTGAAAGCATGTCTCCCAATGGCTCTCACAGATCTGATCTCCTGAGCAGCTCCCACTAAGTGCAGGATGGAGACAAGGGAGATGCAGGTGCCCGGAGTGCTATGCAGATCGGGACACCCCTACTGGATAATCTCCCTGCAAGTGAGAAGGCAGAGCCACCAACAGTCTGCAGGGAGTTACTAGAGCCGGCTGGGTGTGTCAGCGTAATACAGCAACACAGGTAAGACATGTGAAAGATGGTGGAGCTTTTTAAAGAGGAAGTAAACTCTGATGGGTTTTACTTCCTATTTATTTCTCTGCAAAGGTAAAGCATAATGGGCTACTATGCATCGCATAGTAGTCCATTATGTGTCACTTACCTGAAACTGAAGCCTGCAATGTCACCGCTGTCCCCACTAACAGCGAGCAACCATCTTCACCCCTTTTCCTTCCGGGGCTGCAAACTGTGTGACTGGCCGGAGTCACGTTACGTCACTCCCACGCGCGCGGGAGCCACCAGTCACAGCATGACCCCATTAGAAACGCCACGATCTGCCCTTTCTAAAGTGCACATGCACCGTAGACATCGGTGCATGCACCATAGACATCAACGCATGGCTTTATTGTAAATATCTCCTAACCCGTAGGAGATATTTCCAGTACCTACAGGTAAGCCTTAATACAGGCCTTAATATATGCTTACCTGTAGGTAAAAGTGCTTGTACAGGGTGTACAACCACTTTAAGGAGGGAGGGAGAAGCTGAGGGCAGTGGAAGGGGAGTTGCATACAAAGCTTAAGAGGCGTGAAAATGAGATGTGGGTGGGGGAGGCAGAGGTAAGCAGCTGTGGAAGAAGGCTGAACTCTGCACTCTGTGTGTAGTGCACCCCTGAACTTTGCACTCTGCGTAGGGCACCCCTGAACTCAGCACTCTGTATGCAGCACACCTCTGAATTATGCACTACGTACATAGGTACATAGGACCCCCCAAGTAACGCACCTCTGAACTCTACACTCCAACAACTCCCCCGGAACTCTGCACTCTGTAGGTAATGCACTCCCGGTATAAGACCACACCCACTATTTTAAGCGGTTCGGAGGGTGTGTGTGTGGGGGGGAGGAGTTTTGGGGGGGGTCATCTCCTGTTGAATTCCTGAACCCATTCTCCGAGAAAAAAAGCCCTGAGCATATGTCTATGGTATATAAAAAAGGTGTGTTAAAAAAATAATTCTAGTAAGAAAAAAAATAGCAATTGTTTACAATATAGCAATAGGCATTTTTACAGTGCTTTATCAACCTATGTGTAATTTATTTACAGTTTACATCTTACTTACTTATAGACAGACAGTTACGTAAAGTGTGCACAGTGTGGCATTTTTTAGTATTTTGTGGTGCAATTCAGAATATAGATACAGTAGATAGATAGGAAAACCTGTGGTCGGACTTTAATATTTGTGAAAGAGAAATGATTTGAGAAATGCCCTAAAAAGGGGATGGGAGGGTGGGTATCGCGCACAGGAAACCGACAAAGACCACAGGCGAGCGGGCTGGTTAAATACCCCCCTGGGCACCTCCCATAAATTCAGGTCAGCATACTGGCCTTCTTACTTATGGTTGAAGCCCTATGGCCGATATGGATATGAACAACATAGACTTATGATAAGACTTACAACATGAAATGGACCTGAAGTGTGCCTTTGTCTGATAGCCGGCATACCAAAATAAGGGGGCAAAAACTTTCAGGTAGGGTTACGTTTTATTGGTTTTAGTCTTATTCATTAAGCGAGTTTGGTAAATGCTTGTGACATTTTCACCTGAGGATTGGGGATGTACCGAGCGAAGCAGGCAGACTTCCACCTGCCTAGTCTCTTAATAACATGATCTGGGACCCCATGCCAAGATGCTGTTGAGGCTGCTCCCATACGGAAAGAGTGACCGGAGTACTAAGTGGGGTTGAGGTGTAGGTTGCGGAGAAGAATCCTCACGTGTTCCACGAACTGGCTGGCACTTAAAGGTATGAGCGGAAAGGGTAGAAGGGGACTAGAATCTGACTGTTCGGGCAGGAGTGACAGTAGGCGGTTAAGTATGGTAACTGGACACCAGCTATTGTTAGTTTTGTAGAGGTGGATGTCTACTCTGGGGCCTGATTGCTGGGTTTTGGATATCGCAAGATGGAGGACGAAATGGTCTTGGTAGCGAACCAAGTGACATCTACACAGGACTTGGCCTGTGGGTTTATTGCAGGTAAACTCACCAGGCCGCAGGAACCTGTAGTAGGCCAGATAGATAGCTGCTTGTATGACCAAGCTAGGGAGAAGACCAAACAGAGAACTGGCAAGGATAGTGGACATGTCTCTAAAGGTGTCACTTGTTATAGGCAGGCGTTTGGCCTTGACTATTGGCTGTTGTTTCTGTATGCCACGTAGGCTGGCTTGGATCGCATGGCTTGCGAACAAGGACGGTCTTGCGGGATCTTGTAAAGCCAGAAAGTGTTGGATGCCAGCTAAGTATAGGCGGACAGTATTGTGGGACAGGACCAAGTGACTATGGCAATATGAGATAAAGGCCAGTATGTGTTTGGTGTCTGTCAAAATTCCCGCTGAGCAGTTTGCCAGGAATTTGTGGAAAGTGCTCCAAGCTATATGGTAAGCTTTGAGCGTGTTATGGGACAGAGACTGGTTGATGAGCTGGGTCGCTCCGCGGATCTAGTCCAGGGTCAGCTGAGACCAAGCCGGGATAAGGGCTGATACAGGGTCGGCTCCGGGAACCTGCAGAAAGAAGGAGGTGAAATTAAAGCGAGACAGGTTGTCTGCAGCAAGGTTGCATTTGCCCGGAATGAATGTACAGTGGATGTTGAATTGGTGCTGAAGGGAAAGTTGTACCAGCCTGCGTAGGAAGGACATAACCAAGAGCGACTTAGACCTGCCTTTAGTAATGATATCTGCCGTGGCCTGGCTGTCGGTAGTGAAGGCCACAGTTTGCCCTGTCCAGATATGACCCCAGAACTGGGCGGCTGCCACGATCAGGTAAAGCTCGAAGAGAGAGGTAGTCAGGGTAAACCCGGGGGTTGAAAGTATCTCTGGAGGCCAGGGTCCTGCAAACCAATGATGGCCAAAAATTGCAGCGAAGCCTGTGGAGGCTGCGGCATCCGTTACTACCTGCGGTGATTGGTGTGATATCGAAGGTATAAAAATGAAACTCCTCCCACATTGATAAATCTGCTACTGCTGCAGTGTCCAAATTGAGGATCTGATCAGGGTCCTGTGCCTGTGAGAGGTAGACTAGGAGGCGTGACACAAAGGACCGACCCTGGGGAATGATTCGCATGGCGAAATTGAGCATGCCCAACAGGGACTGGAGCTGCTTTTTAGTACATCCTCTTGTGTGGGGGAATTCTTGGAGAACTGACCTAATTTGGTTTAATTTGTCAAGGGGGAGGCTGGCCTGCATGGAGCAAGTATATAGATTAACTCCGAGGAAGGTGATGGAGTGTGCTGGTCCGTCAACCTTATGTTCAGCGATGGGGACATTGAGATTCCCGAAGACTACTCTCAATTTGTTGAGGTCTCCTGGGGGCATGCTGGGCTGTTCGATTAACAAGAAGTCGTCCAGGTAATGGATGACCTCTTGGCACTGAGCCTTATGTATAAGTATCCAGGTGAGGGTCTGTGCGAAAGTGTTGAAGAGCCAGGGGCTGCTTTTAGAGCCAAAAGTCAGCTTGGTAGCGACGTAGTACGCCTCTTTCCACTTAATGCCGTGCCAACACCAGAGGAATGGGTGGATAGGCGGAAGTTTAAAGGCATCTGAGATGCCGGCCTTGGAGAGCCAGGCGCCTGTGCCTGCTTTGATAATGGCCTGAATTGCCATGCTTACGGAGGCATACTTCAGGGAAAACTCCTCGGAGGGAATTAGGGAATTCAGGCTGGGAATGTGGGAAGAATGAGGCGCAGACAGGTCGTACACCAAGCAAGCTTTATTCGAGAACTTGCCCTTGACAAGCCCAATAGGGCTAACTCTCCAAGTGATGAAAGGGGGCTGAGTGAAGGGACCTATGATGAAGTCCCGCTCTAGTTCGGCCTGTAATAGCTGGTCTATGGCCTGCTCGTCGGTGGCCGCTGAGCGGAGGTTCCTGCAATCATAGGTCGTATGGGGCAGAGAGATGAGGCCGGTGTGGAACCCTGCTGTAAATCCTTGGATAAGGAAGGTGGCCAGGGAAGGAGTAGGATGTGAGGAGAGATAGAGCCCCAGCCATAGGACATTGTCTCGGCCTAGTCATGCCTTCTTCTGCTGCTTGGCCTCGCATAGATTTCTCGGGTGTTGCCCTCTGGCATATGATGCAGATATGGAGCAGGAGGCATTGGCTAAAATGACATGAGCTGTAGTTGTAGTTGTTACAAATGGCTGCTCCTCCTACGGTCCGAACAGAGAGTCTGAACTTGTCCACTTGGGACGTCTGTGCCGGGGCCGATGGGCCGTGCACTGCACCGAAGGTGGAGGGGAACTTGAATGGGCGAGTACCTGCCGCGTTAGCGCACCAGGCAGCGGTGTGGGAGGAGGATTGGCAAACGGCGCACAATGGTGAGCGCATGCCAGAAAAGTGACAGCAGAACAATTCAGTGTCCAAACGGTTCCAATCCGTGCCTGTCTGAAATTGTGCCAGCCTGGCTGCTGCTTTTGTGGAAAAGGAATGATGGTAATCATGAAACGAAAAACCTCCATATTTGTAGCCCAAGTTCATCACGGTGTGGAGATATAGATCTAGCTCTTCCCTTCTGCTGGGGGAGGCTGAGCATAAGACATCCCTGACCATACTGAAGGCGAAAACTCTGGGATGGACAACTTTCAGTTGAGCCTAGGATCTTTGGCCTTGAGGACCACTGACACGTCTCCCCAGGTATAGGCTTTGTTCTATGCCAAGTCATAGACTGAAATGAGTAGGGAGGCGAGGTTGACGTCATTGCTGTCCAGGATGTCCTTCCTAAAACTGGCTGGAACCAGATGTGCTCGGCAGATAGTGGGACTTGTCCCTGTAGTACCTGCAGGAAGGGGTGTCAGAACTTGCACTGTGGGTGGGTCAAGAATGGTCATGGCCTGGCGAGCCTCCAAGAGTGCCACTCTGGCTTGGACATCCATGACTATAGTCAACAAAGATGAAACCATGGTGTGAAGTTGTGATATAGCAGCGGAAATTGTTTGGAGAGAAGCCTGTTGAGTACTGGGCCCAGCTGTGGCTGGCAGGGGGACAAGGAGCTTGAAAAGCTCTGCCTTCCTGGCTGTAGCGGGGAAAGGCACACCCCTGCGCTTCAGTTCCGCCATTAATTTGGGAATGGTCCTTTCCCTGAGGGACTGCAAGCTGCCACTCTCTGACATTGGGGAAGGTGAAGTCTTCGCTGCCAGCTTGAGACATGGCTCTAGGTGACTTGTGCCCTGGAAGTGATGTGCTGTCTTTTGAGGTCGCAAGATGGTTGACCGGAACCTATTGAGGGTGACATAAAGTCTAGATTGTTTCTTTTTCTGTGTCAGCATATGTACCCAGCTCCTGTCCTTTTTAGAGGGGTGTTTTTTTTTGTTTTTTTTTTTACCTGGGGGAATACCGTCCAACCTGGTGCAGGGTGGACCTACTGAACTTGACTGACCTGGAGAGAGAAATGACATATGACAACTGGTGAGGGGTTTGACTATCTGAATTGAAAAGGTGACTTAATGACTGACTTGTGTAACTTTGCAGTGCGCTTATGCGAGTTTGTCGATTTGGAGTGGTTTTGAGTCTTTTGATGCGACTGTTGCATGAAATGAAATGAGTGAAATGTTTATGCCTGGATGTAGGCATGAATCGGTGCTGCGACTGCGACAAGCAAGTAATCAAACTGTGGAACATAAAAATGAAATGAAATGAGGCCAAGCCAACTGGGGCACGCCGAGATGAATTTATGCATCTCGGATGCCACTGGATTCGAATTGGAGCGCGGTATGTGACAGTGAAATGAATGAACTGTTTGCCATGACAGAGGCATAAAACGAGCTGCGACTGACAACGAACCGGACTCTGGAGCATGTACTGAAATGAAACCAAAAACAACTGGGGCACACCGGGATGAATCGGTGCATTTCAGATGCGACTGGATTCGAATTGGAGCGCGATACGTGACAGTGAAATGAAATGATTTGCCATGACGGAGGCAAGAATCGGTCGGCCGCAACTGCGACTGACTACGAACCGGACTCTGGAGCATGTACTGAAATGAGGCTAAAAAAAACCCCTGGGGCACGCCGGGACGAATCACTGCATCTCAGATGTGACTGGATTTTAATCAGAACGTGATACGTGACCGTTAAATGATTGCCATGACAGAGACTCAAATCTGTGAGTCAAATTTTTTGCGACTAACAACAAAAACGGGCATGTACTGAAATGAGGCCAAAAACTCTGGGGAACTCCGGGACAAATCGGTGCATAAGGATGCGACTGGATTCGACCCGGGACGTGATTCGTGACAGTGAAATGATTGCCATGACAGAAGCATGAATTCTGATATGAATAATCTATGATTATATCCGGTCTTCTATAAATGTTCACTTTGATACGACATGCCCTGTTTGAAAGTATAATACCTAGACACTCGTGATCATTGGTTCACAGGTGGTTCCTGGGTGTTGTTTGCCTGGTGATTCGCTCTGACCTCATTGCGCCACCTTGCTTTTTCCCTTTGTTGGAAATTACTTTGTTGATCACTGATTGACTAATATGTGATTCCTTTTGCAAGATAGTGAGACCCCTTTCTCTTCTTTGTAACTACTGAGCCCCAAATGTGTCCTGAAGAATTGTACAACGAAACGCGTAGACGCATTAGGGCTCATATAGATTTTTTTTTTGTATATATGATTTTTATCAATGCAATGTTTCTTTCATGTTCCTGTTGTTTGTATTGTATATACATTTTAATAAATGCTAATATTTTTGTATATTGCTACTGTTTGTTGTGCCTTTAAGGTCCGACCACAGGTTTTCCTTGTTTGTAAATCTTTTTCTTTATTTCTTCACAAATTTACGGATGAGGCATTTTGAGTGCTGTGATAGATAGATAGATAGATAGATAGATAGATAGATAGATAGATAGATAGATAGATAGATAGATAGATAGATAGATAGATAGATAGATAGATAGATAGATTTACTGTACCTTACATTGAAAAAATGTCCCAGGCATGTGCCAAGTAAATGGTATGGTAAATGATATTCATAATGAATAGCCCTGTCTGATGGATTTTTTTATGGCTTTTCTCCAATTACATTAGATGGCAATTATATAAAAACCTCTTATAAAGGCTTGGATTTTATGCTGTAATTTTATGCTACCAGTGCAGTGTAAATATAAAACAATATGTCTACCTAAAACATTTCTGCAACAGCAGTATAGGAAATTAAAGTTATAAAACATAGGTTGAATGTTCTATGATTCAGTTTAGTGCACTGAGAAAAGATGGCATCAATCAAGCACTTGCTGACTTTTGGTGCCACAAAAACAACTGTAGCAGGAGCTTATGTAAGCAGTCCACTTCCAGCTGCTCATACACTATTTATTGCAAATCAATGCAGATCCAGTAAGTGGAGGAGAGGGAAATGGACTGAGAGTTGCTCAGAATTCAAGGCTGAGTTGAAAGGGCAACTGCATCCTAAAGACAAACTGTAATGTGCACATTTACAGCCCTGTGTTTGTGCAGTATAATAAACATAATATATAAACACATAAAAAGCGTCTTCTTTGCCCTTCATTATTTATTCTGAACCTTTCCATAAGCTTACATTTTCTTTACTGAAATTGCAAAGGGGTTTTTCTAGAATATTTTACAGTAACATTTACTGGTTCTCCAAATGTAAGTGTCAAAATAAAATAAAAAGGCAATATGTAGTTTTGATAACCTTATTTGTTTTTTTGTTACTTTTTGTTTTTTAGAAAGCAAATTCTTACAGGTACATGAATATTGTTGTTATGGTTGTCTGGTTGCACCTACTAGACAAACCTGTACCATGCAAACACTGCATCTAAATCTCACTGCACACATGTGCGTTTGTGCATCAAGTACAGTGTCTTAAAAAAGTATTCATACCCCTTGAAAATTAACACATATTGTCATGTTACAACCAAAAACGTAAATGTATTTTATTGGGATTTTATGTGATAGACCAACACAAAATGGCACAAAATTGTGACATGAAAAAAAAATGATAAATGTTTTTCATTTAAAAAAAAAAAAAAA
The DNA here is from genome assembly GCA_037952925.1 of Lithobates clamitans. Taxonomy (NCBI): domain Eukaryota; kingdom Metazoa; phylum Chordata; class Amphibia; order Anura; family Ranidae; genus Lithobates; species Lithobates clamitans. The sequence continues at coordinate 901,798 of JBBGZY010000835.1, forward strand.
AATCTGAAAAGTGTGGCGTGCATTTATATTCAGCCCCCCCTGGTTTTACTTTGTAAAACCGCTTTTTGCTGCAATAACATCTGCTAGACTTTTTGGGTATGTCTCTACCAGCTTTGGACATCTAGAGAGTGAATTTTTTGCCCATTCTTCTTTGCAAAATAGCTCAAGCTCTGTAAGATTGGATAGAGAGCTTTTGTGAACAGCAATTTTCAAATCTTGCCACAGATTCTCAAATGGATTTACAGTAGGTCTGGACTTTGACTGGGCCGTTCTAACACATGAATATGCTTTGATCTAAACCATTCCATTGTAGCTCTAGCTGTATGTTTAGGGTCGTTGTCCTGCTGGAAGGTGAACCTTCCGCCCAGTCTCAAGTCTTTTGTAGACTCTTATGCCACATACACACGACCGGACTTTCCGGCAGACTAAGTCCAACGGTCTTCCTGACGGACTTTCAACGGAGTTCCGATGGACTTCCAAATGAACGAACTTGCCCACACACCAACGAACTAAGTCCATTCGAAAGTTAGTTAGTTTTGAACGTGATGACGTAAGACAGGACTAAAAAAGGAAGTTCAATAGCCAGTAGCCAATAGCTGCCCTTGCGTCGTATTCGGTCCGTCGGACCAGCATACAGACTAACGCTTTTACCAATAGGAATTGAGTCCGTCGGACAGATCTGAAACATGTTCTATTTCTAGATCCGTCTGATTTTTTAAATTAAAAATGATTGGATTAGCCCACACACTATCAGAATGTCTGATGGACTGATTCCGTCGGACGTAATCTGCCAGAAAGTCCGGTCGTGGGTACGCAGCATTATGCCGCGTACACACAAGCGGAATTTTTGTCTGAAAAGCCGATGGAATTCCGCTCAAGCTTGTCTTGCACACACACGGCAGTGCTGTATTTAGGCCTAGGCTGACAAGGCCCAGGCCTAGGGCGGCACTTTGTGGGGGGTGGCGAAAAAGCCACCCGCCTTCCAAGTCCCGGTTCCCGCGGCCTTCTCCTGCACAAATGCAGGCTCCGGCGGCCAGCTGTGGTGTGATGGTGTGCTTGGCAGGGGAGCAACTCACACCCCCATAAGCAGCCGGTGTCTGGCTGCATATAATTTGGAAGGGCGCAGGCAGAGCCTAAAGCTCCGCCCTCTACCCTCCTCTGTTCGGCTTTCCTGCATCGCTCGTCTCCCCGGCCAGGGGCGGGGTCTGTCTGATGACAGGACGAGGAGGAGGAGAAAGAGAGAAGCACGAGGGGAACCTAACCTCTAGCCAGGACAGCAGGTAAAATAGAGTAAATAACTATTACTCTTCTATTGTGCACATGCATAGGATCACTTTATTGCAGCCATCTGTGCTCGATATGGAAATGAATTTATAGATCATGATATGTCAAGTGATCCATGCTACCAGGCCCGGATTTACTCCCTTTTCCTCCCCAAGGCCGGGTCCTTCAATGCCGCCCCCCCTCTCCCCCACACACACACATTACGCCATTAGTACTAAAAAAAAAAAAAGAATAATAAAAAAGCCATAAAACTATCCCGTATATTGTAGACGCTATAACTTTTGCGCAAACCAATCAATAAACGCTTATTGCAATTTTTTTTCCTAAAAATATGTAGAAGAATACATATCGGTCTAAACTGAGGAAAAATATTGTTTTTTATATATTTTTTGGGGATGTTTATTATAGCAAAAAGTAAAAAATATTGCTTTTTTTTTCAAAATTGTCACTCTTTTTTTGTTTATAGAGCAAATAATAAAAACCGCAGAGGTGATCAAATACCACCAAAAGAAATTGTATTGTCCCGGAATGAAGGCGCCCGGGACATGGGACAAAGATCATAATTAAGGGACTATCCCGGGCAATCCAGGACACGTGGTCACCCTACCGCCGGGCAGGGGCGGATCCAGAGCCTAGTCTCGGGAGGGGCACTGCTAGAAAATTTTGCCGGCAATTTGTCGGGGCAATGGCTGGTGTTGGCACTTCAATCATCACAGCGCCATAGCTAATATGGTGTCAGGATGATTGAAGCACATTATTTCTATTATTACATTGTAATAAAAAAATTAAATAGTTCAACTCACCATAATGCAGAATCAGTGGGAGCCCTGAGCGTGTCACTTGCTACCGTCGCCTGCCACCAGATGCAGCTTGTCACTTGCCACTGTTGGCTGCCACCTAATGCGGATTGTCACTTGCCATGTCACTTGCCACATCCTCTGCCACCAGATGTGGATTGTCACTTGCCAATGTTGCCTGCCACAAGATGCGGATTGTCACTTGCCAATGTCGCCTGCCACAAGATGCGGATTGTTACTTGCCAATGTCGCCTGCCACAAGATGCGGATTGTTACCTGCCAATGTCGCCTGCCACAAGATGCGGATTGCCACTTGCCAATGTCGCCTGCCACAAGATGCGGATTGTCACTTGCCAGTGGCTGTGTCCCAGAGCGAGGGCGGGCAGTGAGAGATAATGTAATCTCTCTGCTGCCCACGACTGCACAGTGATGTCAGAAGCTGAGCTGTGGTGATGCAGGGTGAGAGATGATGTGAGAAAGCCACTACTCATCAGAATATGCAACCAAAGTGATGTTGCATTGCGGCCATCTTGGTACACCCCCCACTTGTCAGCAGTAAGACTAGAGTTAGAGGTCGGCAAGCAGACATCTTTATACACCCACCAGAGTCTTGCTTTTCACAGTTATTTTTAACAGTAAACTCAGCTTATTTAGTGAAATATAAGTCGAGTTTACTGTTAAAAATAACTGTGAAAAGCAAGGCTCTTGTGGGTGTATAAAGATGTCCGCTTGTCGACTTATAACACTAGGCTTACTGTGGGCGAGTGCAGGAGTACCAAGATGGCCGCGACGCAACGTCCCTTCAGTCACATATTCAGAAGGGGAGCGGCTTTCTGACAACACCTGCCTGCTCGCTCAGCCTCAGTCACACGCCAGCCGACCGCCCGCCCACCCGCCGGCTTGATTACTCACTCACTGGCCTGCCCATCCGCTCGCTTACCCGCTCATTATGTTCTCAGGGGGAGCAATTGCCCTGTTGCCTCCGCCTCTGCCGCCGGGGGCTATGTTAGTGCGGGGGGTGGCCGAGAAGTCGCCACAGGAGCGGCGCCGCCCCTGCACCACTCCCTCCCCAAGGCCTGGCCTCGGTGGCCTTGTGGGAAATCCGGCCCTGCATGCTACAAACTCATTAAACAGTCCACCTTCAGTGAAAGTTCATGTACTGCAAACTTTCACTAAGACCCCTTTCACACTGGGGCAATGCTGCCGTCGGGGGTAAAGCGCCGCTATCTTTAGCGGCGCTCTATCGTAATTTTTGCAGGGGTTTTTGCCCACTAGCGGGGTTATTTTAACCCCCGCTAGGGGCCGATAGAGGGTTAAAACAACAAAGCAGCAATGCAGTAGTGCTTTGCCGGCAGATTTAACCATTTTTCGGGCGATACCGGGGGTGAAAACCGTCACGCTCGTGGCCGAATAGCGCCGCTAAAACGAACGTAAAGCAGCACTAAAAATACCGCCGCTTTACCGCCGACGCCCGGGCGCTTTCAGTGTGAAAGGGCTCTAAAGAGGTTAAGGCTGCACTGATTGCAACTGATAAGGCGGCACTCTTAAGCTGCACTGATAAGGTAGCACTGATATGCTACATTGATGGGCACTGATAAGGCCGCACTGATGGCCACTGATAACCTGCACTGATGAGGCTGCATTGATAGGCATTGATGAAAAATGAAAAGTGTATACTGTGCTGTGACCCCGCAATCCAGCAGCCGGCACGGCTATAGACAAAGAGCTAAGTAGGTAGAAAATAAATAAGTGCAGCGCTATGATTGCAACAAAAAGGGAAAAATTGTATGTGATTCAAACATATATGTGACAAAATGACACAAACTCTAACATAATAGATGTGAATGGATGTTAAGCAATGTGCTAATATAGTGACTGCACTACACACAAATTTCCAAATTGAACGAAATGATGAAATACAGTCCAATTAGGTTTGTGATCCAATACACATGTGAGACGTTCCTTGCATTCCTGGGAACCTTGGAGTGAAAAAATGGAAGCAAACATCACCACCGTGAAAGAGGGAGGAGGCTTACCAGATAAAATTGACTTGGTGGGGCATATACCACCCAAGTCAACAAGGCTTGTTGGGTTCAAACCACCCAATGGGGGACAGCAGATCCTGGAACTCCATCAGTCGATCAGGCTTAGACGGTCATGAGATGTTAGCTGAAGGCTCCAGGAGTCTTGGGGAGCATGAAAACTTATTGTCACAGGAAGGGTATCATGTAATAGAAAAAGGGGGCTGACATAGCGTGATACATGGTTTATTAAAAATATAAATTCAACACTCTCATTTGGAAGAAAGTGATACAGCATGTAAAAGCATGAGGCGATGTTAGCGCAGTCAAAACGCGCTGGGTGGACCTTCTGCTAACATCGTCTCATGTTTGTGCTTGTGGGTTTGTATCTGGTTTTCAGTGTGTGTAGTCAGTTCGTATCTGTTTTACAGTGCGTTCTTGTCCGCTCGTTTCTAATATTCAGCTCACTCTTCACGGGCCTTTCTGTTCTTCAGTGCGTTCTGTTAGTTTGTTCTGACCAGCCGACCATTTTGAAGCCATGTTGCAGGTACGTACTCATCATAGAGTTCGTGCTATGCGGGGGCTTGGTATTGGGGTTCTTGCTTTGACCCAAGCCCAGTCCATGAACAGGGTACGGAGGAGTTCAAGGACCAAGAATTGGTTACTCCAGCGTGACCAATTCTCTAATATGCCTTTGCTATGTGAGATCCAGGAGAATAATTCTGATGATTTCAGGAATTCTCTCCAGATGACGGACCCCATTTTTCACCGTCTGTTGGCTTTGCTGTCCATTTATATTACGAAGCAGGACACCTGTATGCGGCAAGCCATCACTCCGGAGCAGAGGCTAGTCGCCACGTTACGGTACTTGGCGATGGGGAGAAGTCTCCAGGACCTCAAGTTCTCTACAGGCATCTCCCCCCAGGCTCTGGGGATCATTATTCCAGAGACCTGTTCTGCCATCATACAGGTCCTGCAGAAGGACTATATTAAGGCAAGTTTTCTCCTTTAACATCACATTTTATGTATTTAATGTATGCTAATGTTTTGTATTTCTTTCATCATTACCATGATTCTAATATGCTGTGAATGTCCTCTTTGTCCTCATGCATGCTGTAAGCTTTTAATGCTCCTTTTTTTGTCCTTCATGCATATTTGCCTTCACTAACCTCCCTAACATGCTATCTTGGGCCCATACACACCTAGCCTAGTCACTTAACAATGTATTTTGTCAGCTCCATTGTAGTGCTTTACCCTAAACACCCCCCAAAAATGTGTCCAAATGTTATTGTTGTCCTTAAATTCAGGAAGAGTGCCAGAGACTTTTTTTCAGGGTCCAAAACTCATTTATAACTCCCCCTAAAATGTTTCCAATGGGCCATCAGAGGGGGTGAGGAATCTGATAAGTGGACCTTATATTTTTGTGTTTAAATACTCCTTAAAATAAATGTTATACTGATGTTGGCCAAGAATGTTTGGGTCTAATCTGCTTGTAATATTATGTGCAAAAGTACTAATTTTTTTTTTTTTTAACTCCACAGTTTCCTTCAGCACCACAGGAATGGCAGACTGTGGCTTTCCAATTTGCTCTGCGTTGGGACTTTCCTAACTGCGGAGGGGCAATTGATGGGAAACATGTCCACATCATTCCCCCACCCCACTCGGGGTCATACTATTTTAATTATAAGGGTTTCAATAGTATTGTGTTGATGGCAGTGGTGTTGGCGACATACAAGTTTCTCTATGTGGATGTTCTACTGACATCTCCAGAGTGGTGGCTTGGGATTGCCACCTGCAAAAGAGAACGTTGAAGGACTCCCATTTGTTTTATTCGCTGATGAAGCATGTGGTCTGGGTGATCACCTGATGAGGCCATTCCCCCAGAGGACCCTCACCCCGGAGAAGAGGGTTTTTAATTACTGGCTGGCCAGAGCCAGAAGAGTCGTGGAGAATGCCTTTGGGATAATGGCCAGCCAGTTCCGCCTATTTCTTACGGCAATAAATATGGCGCAGTACAAACTGAACCACATAGTTCTAGCATGCTGCATACTTCACAACTTTTTAAAGAGAAATGCTCCGAATTATGTTGCCACAGTTGGGCCTGAGGCCAGACTTCCAGAAAATCCAATGACGGCCCTGGAAGCTGGCCATCCTGGGTTGCCCCCCCAAAGTGCCCGTGAAGTGTGTCAAAAATATGTCGATTATTTTACGGGCAGGGGGGCCATTGCTATGCCAGCAAATTTGTAAATATTTTCAATATTAAAAAAAAAATTATCTGATAAAATCTTGATTTTGATTTACTGCTTGTGTTTCTTTTAGCTGTCTCCTAGGTTCTCCTAGTGCACTTGTAGTGCCAAGTGGTTTTTCCATTATTAAATAACACCCATTGTCACTGTAAACACCAACTTAATACAAAAACTGGTATTGAGCATTGAAAGAAGAAGCCACACATTGTTGAGTATAAAACATTTTACTCCATGCACATTCACATGTGCACTGTAAAACTTTTTTTTCTTTAAAAAAGAACATCCTGTTTTTATAAAGTTTTACCTTGAAAATATTTTTTTAGTACATATACAGGCATGTTTCAAAACATAATATACACAACTGGGGAACTTACAAACTTCAACATTGAAAAACTGAAGGCAATATCAGACATTATAGTGTCAAAAATGTGTTGATATTGCCTTCATCAGATGGGGTGATGTCACCCCTGTAAAAGCCAAATTTTGAAGATGCACACAAATTGGGAGTCAAACTGGGGATTTCCCTCCTGATCCCATGCCTAATGTCAACATGTGCTATCTCCCATCATGGGGGATCAATGGACTTGTTTTGAGGGTGCAACCACTTCCTCTCACCTACTTGAGTTACGAGGAAGGGGTTGCACCCACAAAACGCGTACATTGAAATCCTCTGATGGCAGATAGCACATGTTGGCACACTGTGTGCATCTTCAAAATTTGGCTTTTAAAATGCGTCAAAAATTTTAAAAAATTGGTCACAAAAATTATAAAATGGTGTTATTTTGTTGTTATTTAGATTCTTCCTAGTACATCAATCATGTTCTTCAGTTTTTGTTCAACCTCATTTGTTTTTTGCTTAAAGATGTCTAAATCCCGACTACAAAACATTATGTCCTGGATTAGCCTTTGTGCACTGTCACTGGTGAAATGAGGAGATTGTTCTTCCACAACATGCACATCACCTAAAATAACAAAATACACACCATATATTATAAACACGCAGGCATACATCTATTACCTGAATCTGTGGTCTCAGACACTCACCTGTTGTGGTGACAATTTCAACCACCTCTCCTTCCTTCAAATCCTCTGGTTGTGGTGTCCTCTGTTCCCCTTCTTCAGGAGCTGGGGGGTTCCTGGTGTCCTCAGACGTCCGGAGTCTTTTCTCCCCTATGAGAATGGAATAAAGGGTATACTTAGCACATCAATATTTTAGGCCAGACATAGGAATATGAAACATTGCTTGGAAGTGGGGTACAATTGTCTGTGTTGACAGAGTTCCAAGCTGAAGACATGATTTTTTCCCTTACCAAAGCTGGAATACTTACCTTTTTTGGACAAGTTTCACACATGTAGACACCCCAAGTATCTACTGGAGCACCTGTGTGGGACACCCTAAAAAGTTTGTTCTTGTGCCCCACACAGGTGCTCCTGAGTCCAGATGTGTAAACAGCTGCTGAGTGTTCTCTCCTTACATTACACTGATTAAAGTTTGCAATTCTTTCTAGTTTCAAACACATCTAGACAACAATGTCCTAAACTTCTTTTAATACAAATTAGCATGACCAAATGTAGTTAACCCTGTATCTGTCAAAAACAATGTATTTAGTTGGCAAACGAACTATGTTTGCTGCGACCAATTACTGTGCCAACGAACATCAAAGTAGCCATTTTAAACTGTACAACAGTAAAGAAAAGCACACGGAGCAGCTTGCAAGTAGTAATAATAATAATAATAGGAACACACAACAACTACTTACTTTTTAGAAGCACTTTCTTGATCCTTCTGTACTGATCCTGCTCCCTCAATTTCAGATCTGACCAGCGTTTCCTCAATTGCTCCTTGGATCGTCATACCCCAAAATTCCTGTACAGACTCTTCACAACTTTAGACATGATCTTGGCCTTTCTCACATTTGGGTTTAGGTAAGGTCCATACTTCCCGTCATAGTTGGCCCTCTTCAAGATGTCTACCATCTCCACCATCTCTACAAAGGCCATATTTGATGCCTTAAATCTCCTGCAGGATCATGACGTTTCTGGCTCCAGGCTTTCCTCCTTGTTACTGCTATTACACACCTGCTGTGTCTCCGCCATGTTCCTCTCCCACTGCGATGAAAGAGAAGGGGCGGGGAATATTCTAGAAAGAACTTCAGGGGCGGACGACGCGGGCGGAGTTTCATGCATGTGCAGTGTATATAAAGCTAACACACGTGTGTCGTACGTACAATCTGTGAGTGCAGGAAGTGCCGATCGTGAGAACGAAGGTAACATTTTAACTTGGGACATCAGTGGCCTATACCGATTCGAGATTGAGGCCTATATTGGGATAAGATTAGGAGTGTTTAGCCTGAAATTAGTGTTTGTCTTTTGTTTTGTCTTGCAACAAATATGAAGCAATTCAAAGATCTGGAATTCTTGGACCAGTTCATAGACAGATACAGGGATAAGAGAAGTTTGTGGGAGGCTAAAAACCCCTTATATCAAAATAAACCAGCTAGGAAGGCATCGCTGGAGAAACTGCTAGAATTTGTGAGGACGCAGGTTCCCGACGCAGACATCGAGTTTGTGGAGAAGAAAATTAGTAGCTTGAGAAGCACGTATAGGAAGGAACTTAATGAGGTCCAGGCTTCCATGAAATCAGGAGCAGCAGCAAAGGATGTGTATGTATCCAGTCTGTGGTACTACAACAGGATGCGGTTTCTGGAAGACCAGATTAAAGCCAGGGAATCACTTTCTACACTTCCATCCACCCTTCCCTCAAACCTTCCCTCAACCCCAGCTGAGGCTTCTGAGGACCAACCTGGGCCTTCCATCCTGGAAGAAGTTGAGGAGTCCAGCTGCAACCAGGTATAGTATTTTTGAACATATTTATTGTACGAAAATTAGTGTTGTTAACTAGATGTTATTATTGATAACAAATGAATGATTGAACAAAAAGTGTTTGACATATCAATAGACAGTAGGGGCCAAAAATGATTGGGACAAGAAGGAAAAATGCTGGGCTCAGAATGATAGTCTTTTCTATTTATTAACATTCAATTTGCAACAGTCATGAGCTGAAAATTGTGTGCGATTGATGAACCAAAAACTAAAACTATGTCCCTTTTTCATACACAGGAAGACCTCAGCCAGAAGGAGGCTCTGGAATGTGGCAGACAGGAGAAGGCATTAGTGATAACATGCACTTATGTGCATCCTCCTCCTCCTCCTGCCACAAGCCCACCTCCAGAGCCACAGCCTCGAAGGAAGGCTGCAGGGAAGGCTACAGGGAAACGTGGAGGGAAGGCTGCAAGGAAGACATGAAAGTGATGGCCTGGGTTCAGTCTGGTCTGACAGAAGGCGCAGGCTGTGGTAGTAAATGAAGGGTTAGTGTGTGGGTGTGGCGCTGTCCTAGGTCATAGAAATACCTTGTGAATCATGTGTAAGCAAATTAGCATGTGTAAAGTCGCATATAAAATTACATGTAAACAAAATCGCATATAGCAAATTCAACAAAATGAAACAACAAACAAAATGAACCCCTGTGAGTTGGGGGGAGAAAGGGGAAAAAAGGGGTGAAATCAAAGGAAGAACATCAAAAGGTGACTATGCTAGCAAAACGTTATTCCAACCACGTAAAAACCTAATAAAATAATTAATATAAAAGTCTTTAGCGAACGTAAAAATTACTGGATAAATTGCATAGATTAAATAGTGACTAGTGCTCAGTGCAGCTTAGGTGAAAATCTTGACATCTTTGTAAATCTAGGCAGGTGTCTATATTAATCTTGGTGACCAGGTGCTCGTGTCTTGTGATCATGCGGACACTCACCAGCTTCATTAACCCCTGCGGGGGTGATACGCAGTCACAGTGTATGCCACTGTGCGGCAATCCACAGGCTGATTCTGGATCACTGTAACGTTTTAGGCATAGGAGAAGAAAGAGGAGATTCCATAGCGTAGAACCATAAAACACTCTTTATTAAACGCAGATGACAGAGTGGTGAATATTATGGCGTGATAGGATAAAAACATATAAAAGGCTCATTTGTATAGGTGTGGTCCTCTGTGTTCCCTCTGATCCTGTGGTGGTGACGCTGCAGGGATGCTGGGCTGCAGAAGGTGGATTACCAGCCGGGAGCTCCTTCTGTGGCCATCAGGAAGAGATTAGGGGCCGGCGTGGAGTGTACGTGGAGCAGGCATGACGTCACAGGTCGCCCATCTGCTTCCGGGTTCGGTGACCTAGGACAGCGCCACACCCACACACTAACCCTTCATTTACCTCTTGTCTTTTCCATCTTGGTGGAAATTACATCTGTGGAGGCAGCAGTCCTTTATGCGATTTTTTCATTTAATCTTCTGTTCCGTTGCGCGGATACACCACTCATATTTCATTGCAGGCTGTGGTAGTACCACAACCTGGGGACATATATGTCATCTGCTGCTGTTCCTGATCTCTGGGAGTCTTGGACCAGATTGTGCTCCCTATTATATAGACTTTTCAGGCTACCAATTTGTATTTACAAAGAGTTAATGTGTGCCCTGGGGTACAAAGGCTTCGCACGTTCAAGCAGTTTCTCCAGCGTTGTCTTCCTCTATTTTGTTAGGAGCCAGAATAAATGGAGATTTTTTTATATGAAAATACTTGCCTATGTGTTTTTATTCAAAAAGGACAGTGTCAGGAAATGTTCCATCCGCTGGTAATACCTGTTATTTGGCATGCAGTACTGAGGTCCACCAGCAGGTGTCTCCTGGCAGTTTGGAACTGTCAGGAGAGCTTTTCCCTGTTAATAGTATATCATCTTTGGGCCGCAGTACTGGCGTCCACCAGCGGATGGATCCTGGCAGTGTGGAGCAGACAGTACCTCCTACAAACAGGTGTCACTTGAGGCCAATCACAGGCCTACAAATACCCGGCAAACATTCACATGTTTGCCTTGATTTCTTCATTGCCTCCTGACCTGCTAGCGATCTGATCCTGTGCCCTGAACCTGAACCTGATCCTGTCTCCCTGTCTCAGACCCTATCCTGTCCCGCCTGTTACCTTGCATCCCTGCCTGCAGTCTGACCCATCCATCCTCTCCCTGTCCTGTGTTCCATACCCCATCTGCTGACCTCCCTGTGTATGACCTTGGCCTGGCTTACGTTTATGTCTCTGGAACATCCCCTGTCCATCTGCTGATCTGCTGTGTATGACCCTGGCCTGGCTATTGTTTATGATCCTGGTATTTCCCATTTATTGCACTTATCTGTCTGTTGTTATTTGTGGGTCTCTGTCTGTGGTTGGTTATTGCACTGTGTCATATTGGAGTTGGTTGTATTATATTACTCACTTTCTTTAATAAATTATTATATTTTCACGTATATACGTTTGGGTGTCCTCTGTCGCAGATCACATGGTTCTGGTCACACCTGTTCATGACAGACAGTTTGTTTGTGAGTAGGCAGGTACATTTCAAAAATACAATGTCAAATTAACAAGGGACAACAACCAACCTCCTTGAGCTTTAAAAATACAAGATAATAATGTTGTTGTGGATACTTGACACACACAAAAAAAATAAATTATGGAGATCACTAGAAAAAAAATAAAAAAAATAAAAAAAACAGGAGATCTTGATAAAAAAAAATAAAAAAAGATGACTATAAAAAAATAATTCTAAACATTATTATGGAGATCTGGCTTTAAAAACTTAAAATATTATTATGGAGATCACAAGAAATAATACAGAAATAAGTTTGTCAGAACTCTGTGTGAATATCAGCAGCAAAACAAATTCATTCTTCTAGCATTATAAAGAACAATAGAATGCGCTGCATTAAAAGATCCACAAATTTACAGCGTGACGAATGTGCTATCTCCATTACGAACGCTAGTTTTACCGGACCGAGCGCTTCCGTCTCGTATTTGATTCTGAGCATGCGTGATTTTTTGCACGTCCAAATTGCATACAGACAAACGCATTTTCGGATAGGAACTTTTTCCAACCAAAAAATAAAGAACCTGCTCTCAATCTTTTGCTGGCTGGAATTCCGCCAGCAAAAGTCCGATGGAGCATACACACGGTCGCATTTTCCGACCAAAAGCTCTCATCGGACTTTTGCTGGTGGAATTTCCACTCCTGTGTACGGGGCATAACATGTTTTCTTCTAAGATTGCCCCGTATTCGTCTCAATCCATCTTCCCATCAACTCTGGCCAGCTTTCCTGTTCCTGCTGAAGAAAAGCATCCCCACTACATGATGCTGCTGCCACCATGTTTCAGGGTGGGGATGGTGTGGTCAGGGTGATGTGCAGTGATAATTTTCCGCCGCACATAGTCTTTTGCTTTTAGGCCAAAAATATCAATTTTGGTCTCATCTGAATAGAGCACTTTTTTCCACATGTCTGCTGTATCCCCCACATGTCTTCTTGAAAACTGCAAACGGGAATTTTTTTGTCTTTCTTTCAACAATGGCTTTTTTCTTGCCACTCTTCCATAAAGGACAGATTTGTAGAGTGCACGACTAATAGTTGTCCTGTGGACCGATTCTCCCACTTGATCTGTAGATCTCTGTAGCTCCTCTAGAGTTACCATGGGTCTCTTGGCTGCTTCTTTGATTAATGCTCTCCTTGCCCGGCTTGTCAGTTTAGGTGGCCGGCCATGTCCTGGTAGATTTGCAGTTGTGCCATACTCTTTCCATTTTCGGATGATGGGTTGAAAAGTACTCCGTGAGTTGTTCAAAGCTTGGGATATTATTATTACTATTATACAGGATTTATATAGCGCCAACAGTTTAGGTAGCGCTTTACAACTTGGGGGTAGACAGTACAAATACAATACACTTTAATACAGTAGGGCCCTGCTCCTTAGAGCTTACAATCTAAGAGGGAATATTTGTTTATAACTTAACCCTGCTTTAAACTTCTCTACAATTTTATCCCTGACCTGTCTGGGGTGTTCCTTGGCCTTCATGCTGTTTGTTTACTAAGGTTCTCTAACAAACCACTGAGGACTTCACAGAACAGCTGTATTTATACTGAGATTAAATTACACACAGGTGGATTCTATTTACTAATTAGGTGACTAGATTTTAGTTAGGGGTATCAGAGTAAAGGGGGCTGAATACAAATGCACGCCACACTTTTCAGATATTTATTTGTAAAAGAAAATTGAAAAGAATTTATCATTTTTCTTCCACCACAATTATGTGCCACCTTGTGTTGGTCTGTCACATAAAATCCTAATAAAATACATTTACGTTTTTGGTTGTAACATGACAAAATGTGGGAAATTTCAAGGGGTATGAATACTTTTTCAAGGCACTGTATATATTGTAAGGGCCTGCCTGATTAGTCTCATATTGACTGTATAATTTAGGTAGGTCCTCATATCACATGATTTTGATTCCCGCTTCCTCCCCAAAATGTATTCACCTTGCCATTGTTTTGGGTCTATTGTTGAGTGCCTCAGGTCCTAGTGATCATAACCATAACTTCACAACTTGCAAATTTCCTGTCATTCCAGTAAAATTCTCTCTTGGTTTAATTCAGGAAAAGCATATTCTAGACCAGGGACATGAGCCAGCAAACAAATCTTTACAGTAGACACTTGAAGAGGCTAATCTGTGCAGCAACAGGACATTCTTCAAGTCAAAAAATAACTGCTTTCAATAAATTGCGGGAGCAGTGCTTTGCTGCCAATGGGAAAGTATGTAGGCAGGTGCAGTTAGTCACTTTGCCACTAGGTGGCTTTGTACCAGAATAGTGTCTGGTGTCTGGTGCAGCAGGTAGTGACACTAGGTGGTAGGCCCCTTTTAGGAACAGCTGTACTTTGGATTAGGCTGTACATTGCTGTGCATACCTTTGGCTCAAACACTTTCCATACTTATGGTTGATAGCTCTACGCTTTCCGGTTCCAGGTCTAATCAAGGGTGGACTCTTCTCTCCACTAGAGATCAAATTATAGGATGTGTGATCTTCCCTCCTTTCCCAAAGAAACAAAAAGAGACTATGCCCTGGAGAAAACTCCCCTATACTTTTAAAACAGGAAAAAATACCTCACCTCTGGTCAATGCACTATTGTATTAAATTAAGCCCACTGATACTGGTATTAATAGAAATGAGAATATAATGACTGCAGTAACACCTGAAAACAAGCATGCATCACTAGGTAGCTGATGTCAAAACCTGGCCATACACAAACCAAAATTTGGCTGGTTCTTAATGAGCTTGCAGAAATTTGCTCTGTAGGTGGCCCAATCAGCACCCTCTTCTCCAACATATTCGAATGAAAAAAAACAAAGGATTTGAGTGGAAAATTGTTGTTGAAAAGTGCCTGCACCCAGTCAGATGCAGGCACTGTTTAAGTATTTTGACAGCCGTTGGATGGCAGAACCTGTTAAATAGTTTTTCGTTCAACCCACAGGTGTATGGCCAGCTTAAGCCTTGAAAAGAGCAGAACATGTTGCTTCTTACACACACGCAGTGCATTCTAACCACATAAAAGTGAAAAGCAGAGATGACATGAACACTGCTGAGCAGCTTAATTTAAAATGAAGAAGAGGTTATTGAAACAAACAGCTAAATAATGTTCGTCAAGCTGTAATTTGAGTGTTTTCACATCGGAATCCACTTGTTATTCACAGAGCAAAAGATGTATAATTGAAGCTGTTCATTGTACTTTTTCCAGTATGCAATTACAGAGAAGGAAATAATATAATAATATGTATGTATTACAGCATCTTCCAAACTGTGATTGTTATGCTAATGAGCTAACAGAGACTGTAAAAATAGCAATCTTGTCCTCAATTTGAGATGGAAGGTTTGTGGTTATGTACATTACCTATACAGTTAGCCTAAAGTATAAATAACCCAATCATTACAATCTCATATAATCTATAACATGTTAATATACTATCATTTCAAAAGTTGATTTCATCTTTAAAATCTACAACTTTTATTAATACCTGCTACCACCATGGATGTCCTTGTTCTTCCTGTTATGGGCTGATGGTATTTTATCCTTTCTTCCTATTGTCTCTCCTGTATTGTAACCCTGTCACATGCTTCAAGTGCACTATACAGGGCCATGGTTCATTGTACAGGTATGTTCCGCCATTGTCACCAGCAGGAATTGTGCACCAAGTAATGACAGGCAGATGTCACCGGAGTGTAAGCATGTAGATACCAGGTGGCTTCAAAAATGCATTTTAGATGCATTTACATGCTTTGCAGTGCATTTTTTCTAAGCATTTTTGGCATGGGGAAGGACTGGTGATTAAAGAAGTCAAACTTGTTTTTTATTCCGAGTCACATTCACTGTATGTGCATCGTCTTGTATTGACCTGTGTTTACGTGCATTTGCTTTGTAAAAAAATGCTGCTCACTTTTTTTTTACCGCACTGCACTACAATGCAATGGTGTGAACTCTGCACATTAGGTAACATTTTGTTTTTTGATTTTCAAAAATGCGTCCCACTACATCTGGTGGGAATGTGCCCAAAGACTTAAATGTTGTGATCTTTTATAATACACAGTGCTTGAACAAACTTGTCATCCACATTGGGTATAGATATGTTTTAAAATGTCTTAGCCACTTGCCGACCGCCTAACGACTATATACGTGAACACAATGGCACGGGCAGGCAAAATCACGTACTTGGTACGTGATTGCCTTTCCGCGGGCGGGGGGTCCAGTCGGACCCCCCCCTGTGCCAGCGGCGGTCTGCTTTTGTCTGGGAGCGTTTAGAGATGAGGGGGAGGCCATCCGATTGTGGCCCCCCCCTCGCGATCGCTCCCAGCCAATGACAATCATCCCCTGCCTCCGTGTAGTAGAGGATGTGATGTCATCTCTCCTCGGCTCGGCAGTTTCTGTTCCGGCGCCGAGAAGAGAAGACATGTGAGTGCACCAACACACACACACAGTAGAACATGCCAGGCACACTTTACACCCCCGATCCCCCCCCGATCTCCCCCCGATCACCCCCCAATCACCCCTCCCCCCCCCCCTGTCACACTGACACCAAGCAGTGTTTTTTTAAATTTTTTTCTGATTACTGCATGGTGTCAATTTGTGACAGTTAGAAGTGGTAGGGCAGTTAGTATTAGCCCCCTGTAGGTCTAGGGTACCCCCCTAACCCCCCAATAAAGTTTTAACCCCTTGATCACCCCCCGTCGCCAGTGTCACTAAGCGATCATTTTTCTGATCGCTGTATTAGTGCCACTGGTGACGCTAGTTAGGGATGTAAATATTTAGGTTCGCCGTCAGCCTTTTATAGCGATAGGGACCCCCATATACTACCTAATAAATGTTTTAACCCCTTGATTGCCCCCTAGTTAACCCTTTCACCACTGATCACCGTATAACCGTTACGGTTTACGCTGGTTAGTTTGTTTTTTTTTTTTTAGTGTCAGGGCACCCACCCTTTATTACCGAATAAAGGTTTAGCTCCCTGATCGCCCGGCGGTGATATGCATCGCCCCAGGCAGCGTCAGATTGCGCCCGCAGCATGCGCCTCCCTTAGTGGTGTAGTATCTGAACGCATCAATATCTGATCCGATCAGATCTATACTAGCGTCCCCAGCAGTTTAGGGTTCCCAAAAACGCAGTGTTAGTGGGATCATCCCACATACCTGCTAGCACCTGTGTTTTGCCCCCCAGCCCAGCCCACCCAAGTGCAGTATCGATCGATCACTGTCACTTACAAAACGCTAAACGCATAACTGCAGCGTTTGCAGAGTCAGGCCTGATCCCTGCGATCGCTAACAGTTTTCTTGGTAGCGTTTTGGTGAACTGGCAAGCACCAGCCCCAGGCAGCGTCAGATTAGCGCCAGTACTGCTAACACCCACGCATGCACCGTACACCTCCCTTAGTGGTATAGTATCTGAACGGATCAATATGTGATCTGATCAGATCTATACACGGGCATCCCCAGCAGTTTAGGGTTCCCAAAAACAGTGTTAGCAGGATCAGCCCAGATACCTGCTAGCACCTGCGTTTTGCCCCTCCGCTCACTTACAAAACACTAAACGCATAACTGCAGCGTTTGCAGAGTCAGGCCTGATCCCTGCGATCGCTAACAGTTTTTTTGGTAGCGTTTTGGTGAACTGGCAAGCACCAGTGGCCTAGTACACCCTGGTCATAGTCAAACCAGCACTGCAGTAACACTTGGTGATGTGAGGAGTCCCATAAGTGCAGTTCAAGCTGGTGAGGTGGCAAGCACAAGTAGTGTCCCGCTGCCACCAAAAAGGCAAACACAGGCCCGTCGTGCCCATAATGCCCTTCCTGCTGCATTCGCCAATCCTAATTGGGAACCCACCGCTTCTGCAGTGCCCGTACTTCCCCCATTCACATCGCCAACCAAATGCAGTCGGCTGCATGAGAGGCATTTTCTTTATGTCCTTCCGAGTACCCCTACCCAACGAACCCCCCAAAAAAGATGTGTCTGCAGCAAGCGCGGATATAGGCGTGACACCCGCTATTATTGTCCCTCCTGTCCTGACAATCCTGGTCTTTGTATTGGTGAATGTTTTGAACGCTACCATTCACTAGTTGAGTATTAGCGTAGGGTACAGCATTCCACAGACTAGGCACACTTTCACAGGGTCTCCCAAGATGCCATCGAATTTTGAGAGACCTGAACCTGGAACCGGTTACAGTTATAAAAGTTAGTTACAAAAAAAAGTGTAAAAAAAAAAACAAACAAAAATATAAAATAAAAAAAAATAGTTGTCGTTTTATTGTTCTCTATCTCTCTATTCTCTCTATTGTTCTGCTCTTTTTTACTGTATTCTATTCTGCAATGTTTTATTGTTATTATGTTTTATCATGTTTGCTTTTCAGGTATGCAATTTTTTATAATTTACCATTTACTGTGCTTTATTGTTAACCATTTTTTTGTCTTCAGGTATGCCATTCACGACTTTGAGTGGTTATACCAGAATAATGCCTGCAGGTTTAGGTATCATCTTGGTATCATTCTTTTCAGCCAGCGGTCGGCTTTCATGTAAAAGCAATCCTAGCGGCTAATTAGCCTCTAGACTGCTTTTACAAGCAGTGGGAGGGAATGCCCCCCCCACCGTCTTCCGTGTTTTTCTCTGGCTCTCCTGTCTCAACAGGGAACCTGAGAATGCAACCGGTGATTCAGCCAGCTGACCATAGAGCTGATCAGAGACCAGAGTAGCTCCAAACATCTCTATGGCCTAAGAAACCGGAAGCTACAAGCATTTTATGACTTAGATTTCGCCGGATGTAAACCGCGCCATTGGGAAATTGGAAAAGCATTTTATCACACCGATCTTGGTGTGGTCAGATGCTTTGAGGGCAGATGAGAAATCTAGGGTCTAATAGACCCCAATTTTTTCAAAAAAGAGTGCCTGTCACTACCTATTGCTATCATAGGGGATATTTACATTCCCTGAGATAACAATAAAAATTATTTAAAAAAAAAATGAAAGGAACAGTTTAAAAATAAGATAAAAAAGCAAAAAAATCATAAAGAAAAAAAAAGCACCCCTGTCCCCCCTGCTCTCGCGCTAAGGCGAACGCAAGCGTCGGTCTGGCGTCAAATGTAAACAGCAATTGCACCATGCATGTGAGGTATCACCGCGAAGGTCAGATCGAGGGCAGTAATTTTAGCAGTAGACCTCCTCTGTAAATCTAAAGTGGTAACCCGTAAAGGCTTTTAAAGGCTTTTAAAAATGTAGTTAATTTGTCACCACTGCACGTTTGTGCGCAATTTTAAAGCATGTCATGTTTGGTATCCATGTACTCAGCCTAAGATCATCTTTTTTATTTCATCAAACATTTGGGCAATATAGTGTGTTTTAGTGCATTAAAATTTAATGAAAAAAGTGTGTTTTTTCCCAAAAAAATGCGTTTGAAAAATCGCTGCGCAAATACTGTGTGAAAAAAAAAATGAAACACCCACCATTTTAATCTGTAGGGCATTTGCTTTAAAAAAATATATAATGTGTGGGGGTTCAAAGTAATATTCTTGCAAAAAAAAATAATTTTTTCATGTAATCAAAAAGTGTCAGAAAGGGCTTTGTCTTCAAGTGGTTAGAAGAGTGGGTGATGTGTGATATAAGCTTCTAAATGTTGTGCATAAAATGCCAGGACAGTTCAAAACCCCCCCAAATGACCCCATTTTGGAAAGTAGACACCCCAAGCTATTTGCTGAGAGGCATGTCGAGTCCATGGAATATTTTATATTGTGACACAAGTTGCGGGAAAGAGACTTTTTTTTCCCTTAAAGTCTTTCAGGACAGCACCTTGAGAGCGTGGCTCCACCCACTTGACAGGAAACACACCTCCACCAAACTTTAAAAGGAGGCTCCTTCCCACTTATCATCAGTTTATGTGTTTCCTCCGGCGGGAACACATGTGGGAGTTTGGAGCTCTCAAGGTTCTGTCCTGAGAGAACAGGCTCCCTACTCCACTATTTTTACCTACCTCAGGAGAGCCGATTCCTCCCATTTTCCACAGGCTTACGGGTGCCGGGTGGATGGGCTCCTTCTCCCTCGTCAGTGCTCGGGGAGAGCCAGGACTGCTCCGGGTATTGCTGCTCCCAGGCAGAGGCGTCAGGCATGTCAGGCATTTCTGTTTGTTTTTTTCTTGCCTGCACATGTTTTTTTCCCTGACGCCGCCGCCATCTTGGGAAGGGCAGTCAGAGGACTGCATCCGCCGGATGTGAGGTATCCGGAAGTGGGGCGGCATCCATGGAGCAGGCGCCAGGCGTCATTTCCGCCGGAAGCGCAGGGGGAGGAGGGAGGAATAGGTCTGGTGCCTATTTATTGCCGGTTCCGGTCCGGCGCACAGGTGCTATTGGAGTCCGGAACCGGCGTTTTCGCCACAGGCATCACGCTGCTGCCTCAGCATGGATTCAGGAACCGCAGCGAGTGGAACAGGCACAGGCACCAGCAAGGCCCAGGTAAGGAGCAGACTGTAGTTTCTGCTCAGCTTTACTGTGGGGTCTCTCTCTAGCCCTCTTCTCTCTAATGTTAGTGAAGTTTGAGGGTATTTTTTCCCCCTGGTGGCGGAGGGGCCTGTCAGGGCACATGAGTCTGATAGCTTTTCTCACTGTGCACCTGTGGTGAGCAACCTTGAGTAATCAGGCTGACTCTAAAAGATGGTTTGTCTTTTTTCTCTCTCTTTTTTCCCTTATCATGGCAGGCCAAGAGCTCTGACCCGGGGATTAGAAAGAAATGTCCTTCATGCAAAATTAAGTTAAATGAAGGCTGGAAAAAGGCTTTATGTCAAGCATGTATTGACTCCTTGGTGAGGGAAGAAACCACTTCCGCATGCAGTGATCTAATCGCATCTGCCAAAAAGGAATTGGATGCTACCATTCAATCCTTCAGATCCTCACTCACCTATCCATCTGCAAGTCAGCCCACTACCTCACAGTCCTCTCAAGGCTCACTGTTAGTCCCGGCAGTAGAGGCGGAAATGGGTCCTCTGAACCGGGAAGGGCTTTCCCCATCCCATTCTAATGAATCGAATGAGGATAGTGATGATCTGGAAAATATGTCTTCCAAGTATAAATTGTCTTTGGATCAGGTGGATGGCCTTTTAAAGGCTATTTATGCTACTCTAGGCCTTGAGGAAGAGCATAAGGAGATGTCTTTACATGACAAGATGTATGCAGGGCTTAGTGAGTCTAAGTCCCGTACCTTTCCAGTCCATGCAGTGATTTCTGAAACAATCAGAAAAGAATGGGCTGACCCTGATAGGAAACCATTTTTCTCTAGGGCTCATAAGAGAAGGTTCCCTTTTGATGAAGACCCAGCAGCTCTTTGGAATAAGGTTCCAAAACTTGATGCAGCCTTTTCTCAAGTGTCAAGATCTACTGATCTAGCATTTGAGGACATGGGGATCTTAAAAGACCCCATGGATAAAAAAATGGATCAACAGCTCAAGCGGACTTGGCAATCCATTATGGGCAACCTTAAGCCAGCAATGGCAACTACTTGTATCTCCAGGAACTTGGAGTATTGGGTAAATCAGCTTAAAGCTCATATAATAGCAGATTCCCCTAAGCAAGAAATCCTTGACTCCTTTTCTACCCTCTCAGCAGCCGTAGCCTATGTCTCTGATGCCTCAGCAGAGTCTATCAGGATGACAGCTAAGGCGGCAGCCCTTGCTAATTCGGTTAGACGGGCTTTATGGCTAAAGACTTGGCAAGGGGACACAGCATCTAAAAACAAATTATGCGGGGTCCCTTTTCTAGGAGACTTACTGTTCGGCCCTGATTTGGATTCAGTTCTGGACAGGACTGCAGATAAAAAGAAATCTTTTCCTGTTAAAAAGAAGAAACAACCAGTCAAACGGTTTTTTCGTCCTCAAAGGGCTCAGGAACAGAACAAGTCTCAAGAGAAAAAGAAAAGCTGGTCAGGGCAGAGGGGTAAAGGCAGAGGAAATGTCCTTTTCCATCCTCCTGCGTCAGCCAGCAAGACGCAATGACAGTCGGTTACAGGTAGGGGGAAGACTACAAGACTTTCTCCCCTATTGGGCAAGCATAACAGAAAACCAGTACATTCTGAATATGCTAGCCCAGGGTTACAATATAGAATTTTCAGATCTCCCCCTAGAAAGGTACTTGGTGACAAATCTTCCAAGAGATGTAACAAAATCCCTGGCAATGAAGAGCCTATTAAAGGATCTGATAAGTCAGGGGGTTATGACTTACGTCCCACAGGGGGAGCTTTATCAGGGATTTTATTCCCGTATATTCCTGATAAAGAAACCATCCGGAGATTTTCGGTTAATACTAAACCTGAAACCGCTGAACAGATCAGTCCAATACAAAAGGTTTCGTATGGACTCCATCTTCACGGTCAAGAATCTATTGACGAAGGAATGCTTTATGGCATCAATAGACCTTCGAGATGCCTATCTGCATATCCCTATAGCCCCGCAGTCCCAAAGATTCCTAAGATTGGCGATAAATTTGGGAAAAGAGGTTCTGCACTTGCAATTCAGGGCCCTCCCCTTTGGCCTGTCTTCTGCCCCACGAATATTCACAAAAATAATGGCAGAAGCGCTTGCACCTCTTCGCATGCAGGGGATTGCGGTAATTCCGTACTTGGACGACCTACTCCTTTTTGCCCCCTCCAGGGAAAGACTGCTAGACAACCTCGGAAAGACCCGAGGTCATCTAGAAACCCTGGGTTGGATCATAAATATGCAGAAGTCAAATTTCGTTCCAGCCCAAAAAATACTATTCCTGGGGTATCAGATCTGTTCAAGGGAACAAAAGATTTTTCTCCCAGAAGAGAAGGGGAAAGTCCTGAAGGTGGTAGCGTCCTTGCAGGCAAGCCAGCAATTATCAGTCCGACAAGTGATGTCATCCCTAGGAACCCTAACCGCAACCATACCAGCCATTCAATGGGCAAGGTTACATTTCAGGCCTCTCCAGAGCTTTCTCCTGAGAATATGGAATCACAGGTCAGAATCTCTGGAAGCAAAGGTAAAGATACCCACCAAAGTCAAAAGATCACTTTGGTGGTGGAGAAGACAGGAGAATCTGTCAGAAGGCCTGCTCTGGTCATTTCCAATAGAAAAAGTGGTAACGACAGATGCCAGTGTATGGGGTTGGGGAGCTCACTTAGACCAAGACTTCGCGCAAGGAATGTGGTCTCGGACAGAGGCAAAGAGGTCCTCAAATTGGAGGGAACTAAAGGCAGTCGCCTTAGCTTTAGATGCCTTCTCTCCTATCCTTCAAGGTTCTCATGTCCGGGTCCTCTCAGACAACGCCACTACCATAGCCTACCTAAACAAACAGGGGGGTACAAGAAGCAAAACACTTCAGTTGCTAGCTTCAAAGATCCTGGTTTGGGCAGAAAAGCATGTTCGGTCCTTATCAGCAGTCCACCTCAAAGGCACCTTAAATGTAGTGGCAGATTATCTAAGCAGAAGGCGGATTCAGGAGTCAGAATGGAGCCTGAATCCGGAAATCTTTGCAATGATTACCAGGGCCTGGGGTCAACCGCAAATAGACCTATTTGCGTCACAGGAAAATACACAACTCCCAGTATTTTTCTCTATTCACAGAAACGACAAGGCCCAGGGGACAGATGCGTTAATCCAGCCCTGGAACTTCCATCTGGGTTACGCATTTCCTCCTTTCCAACTTATCCCGTTGGTGTTAAGGAAGATACAGAGGGAGAAGGTGGCAGTAATCCTAATTACTCCATTTTGGCCAAAGAGGGCATGGTTTTCCACCATTCTACAGATGGCAGTCAAACCATTTTGGCGGCTGCCTCTCCGGCAGGACCTGCTCCTACAGGGTCCAATACAGCATCCGGGAGTGGCCAGTCTAAACCTCACGGCCTGGTTTCTGAGGAGCAGTTGTTAAGAAACAAAGGTCCGTCACAACCCTTGGTAACTACCTTACTTTCCAGTAGGAAAATAGTGACCAGAAAAATCTATGCTAAATATTGGAAGGTCTTCAACTCTTTTTGTCATTTGACTAAGAGAAAAGTAAAAAATTTAGTGTCAATTTTGGAATTTCTTCAAGAGGGGGCAGACAAGGGATTGTCAGTCAGCACCCTTAAAGTTCAAGTAGCTGCTTTGGGAGTATTTCTAGAAAGACCAATCTCTTCTGAGCCCTTGGTTATAAGATTTTTCAAGGCACTTACCAGATCTAGACCAGCTCCGGCTAAGCACTTTCCCAATTGGGATCTATCAGTGGTCCTGCAAGCCCTTACAAAGGAACCTTTTGAACCACTACAAGGAATCTCTCTAAGGAATCTTACTCTTAAGACCTTGTTCTTAGTTGCAATAACGTCAGCAAGGAGAATTGGTGAGCTGCACGCCCTATCTGTTAAGAGACCCTTTTTAACTATCTACACAGATAGGATTGTACTTAAAACCGATCCGGGTTTTTTGCCAAAGGTAGCGTCAGCACACAATAGGTCGCAGGAGATCATCCTGCCAACCTTTTGCTCTAACCCTTCGGGGGAAAAAGAAGGCAAATTCCACAATTTGGATGTAAGAAGGACTTTATTACAGTATCTGGAGGTAACAAGTAACTTTAGATCCTCGGATTCTCTATTTATACTTTTTTCGGGTAAAAAGAAGGGCCAACAAGCTTCTAAGGGGTCTATAGCTAGATGGCTTAAATCAGCTATTCTAGCAGCATACTCTCAGTCGGGGCTCTCTCCCCCGCTGGGAATTAAAGCGCATTCTACCAGGGCTCAGGCCACTACATGGGCAGAAATGGCTGGTGCCACCCCAGATCAGATTTGTAGGGCGGCTACGTGGTCAAGTTACCTTACGTTTGTCCATCATTACAGGCTGGATCTTCTGTCAGCCAGTGAACAGGCTTTTGGCAGAAAGGTCTTGCAGGCTGTGGTCCCTCCCTAAGTGGGTAAGTCTCTGTTATCCTCTCAAGGTGCTGTCCTGAAAGACGTTAAGGGAAAAATCAAGTTAGACTTACCGGTAACTTGTTTTCCAGGAGTCTTTCAGGACAGCAGCAACCCGCCCTTATTGTATTAAATTACTATGCTGTGACTAACCATATTCTGATTATGTGTTCCAGCTTGGGCCGGAGGTTCTCTACTACTACTGATGATAAGTGGGAAGGAGCCTCCTTTTAAAGTTTGGTGGAGGTGTGTTTCCTGTCAAGTGGGTGGAGCCACACTCTCAAGGTGCTGTCCTGAAAGACTCCTGGAAAACAAGTTACCGGTAAGTCTAACTTGATTTTTTTTTTTTGCACAAAGTTGTCACTAAATGATATATTGCTCAAACATGCCATGGGAATATGTGAAATTACACCCCAAAATACATTCTGTTGCTTCTCCTGAGTACGGGGATACCACATGTGTGGGACTTTTTGGGAGCCTAGCCGCGCACGGGACCCCGAAAACCAAGCACCGCCTTCAGGCTTTCTAAGGGCGTAAATTTTTGATTTCACTCTTCACTGCCTATCACAGTTTCGGAGGCCATGGAATGCCCAGGTGGCAAACCCCCCCCCAAATGACCCCATTTTGGAAAGTAGACACCCCAAGCTATTTGCTGAGCGGTATAGTGGGTATTTTGCAGACCTCACTTTTTGTCACAAAGTTTTGAAAATTGAAAAAAGAAAAAAAATGTTTTTTTTCTTGTCTTTCTTCATTTTCAAAAACAAATGAGAGCTGTAAAATACTCACACTGCCTCTCAGCAAATAGCTTGGGGCGTCTACTTTCCAAAATGGGGTCATTTGGGGGCGGGGGTTTGTGCCATCTGGGCATTCCATGGCCTCCGAATCTGTGATAGGCAGTGAAGAGTGAAATCAAAAATTTACACCCTTAGAAATCCTGAAGGCGGTGATTGGTTTTCGGGGCCCCGTACGCGGCTAGGCTCCTAAAAAGTCCCACACATGTGTTATCCCCATACTCAGGAGAAGCAGCTAAATGTATTTTGGGATGCAATTCCACATATGCCCATGGCCTGTGTGAGCAATATATCATTTAGTGACAACTTTGTGCAAAAAAAAAAAAAATTGTCACTTTCCCGCAACTTGTGTCAAAATATAAATATTCCATGGACTCAACATGCCTCAAAGCAAATAGCTTGGGGTGTCTACTTTCCAAAATGGGGTCATTTTGGGGGGGTTTATGCCATCTGGGCATTTTATGGCCTTCAAAACTGTGATAGGTAGTGAGGAGTAAAATCAAAAATTTACGCCCTTAGAAATCCTGAAGGCAGTGATTGGTTTTCGGGGCCCCGTACGCGGCTAGGCTCCCAAAAAGTCCCACACATGTGGTATCCCCATACTTAGAAGAAGCAGCTAAATGTATTTTGGGGTGCAATTCCACATATGCCCATGGCCTGTGTGAGCAATATATCATTTAGTGACAACTTTTTGTAATTTTTTTTTTTTGTCATTATTCAATCACTTGGGACAAAAAAAATGAATATTCAATGGGCTCAACATGCCTCTCGGCAATTTCCTTGGGGTGTCTACTTTCCAAAATGGGGTCACTTGTGGGGGTTTTGTACTGCCCTGCCATTTTAGCACCTCAAGAAACGACATAGGCAGTCATAAATTAAAGGCTGTGTAAATTCCAGAAAATGTAGGCGCTATAACTTTTGCGCAAACCAATAAATATACACTTATTGACATTTTTCTTACCAAAGACATGTGGCCGAATACATTTTGGCCTAAATGTATGACTAAAATTGAGTTTATTGGATTTTTTTTAGAACAAAAAGTAGAAAATATCATTTTTTTTCAAAATTTTCGGTCTTTTTCCGTGTATAGCGCAAAAAATAAAAATGGCAGAGGTGATCAAATACCATCAAAAGAAATCTCTATTTGTGGGAAGAAAAGGACGCAAATTTCGTTTGGGTACAGCATTGCATGACCGCGCAATTAGCAGTTAAAGCGACGCAGTGCCAAATTGTAAAAAGTGCTCTGGTCAGGAAGGGGGTAAATCCTTCCGGGGCTGAAGTGGTTAAATAAGCTGAATCTGTTTTTTTTTTTTTCTTTTTTTGCAGTGGTCATGTCAGTTACATTGGCAGCTGCTCAGATTTTAAATTTAAAACTAGCGAAAACTGAGAAAGGTGCATACAGGCAAGGCAATATACCGATCCTGCTCCCAGTTTATGCATTGCTCTATGTGCCCAGATGGGGCCAGGTGGCTTCACATGTATTTAGAAAAGCATTCACTAAAACCAGTGGTGTATCATCCATGTGTGCAGGGTGGGGGGGGGGAAGCACACATAGATGATCCCCTCATTGACTAGGTGTACTAGATTCACAGTCCATTTTTTTTTCACTCAGGGTAGAACAATATTTCCCAGTAGTTTCCCTTCTTCTCAGGAATAACTCCAGGGACAGGAGGCACGGCTGCAATCAGGCAACAAGCAGCCAGGCCATGGTACAAGGGACTGCACTTCTGAACACAGGTCCCTTTGCAATGGTAATCTCAGTCTGCATAACAGCCGGGAACTGAGAAAAGATTTACTCATTGGTTGAAGAAAAAACATGTTGAAAGTCACATCAAGCGGTTACTTTTCAGAGGGAGGCACACTGGCGACTTCACAGCACTAGACAGCGTGACTCAAGTGGGCATTCCCGGGGTCTGCCGGCAGCAATCAGTCCAGCACAGTCCCGGCAATACAGCCAACAGGAGTGTTCCCCACTAGCAACAATTCTTGTAGAAAAGGTGGAGTGGCTTCTCAGCGTAGAGCCCTAACTTCACAAAGAACACATTTGTAATCCACATACTGTCAGGAAAACACAGTCCGATATCATTTACCAGTAATACCTGGGATCTGTTAATTCAAGGCCTCTCCTTTAGCATTTACCGTGGTAATGTAGTGTCGAATGCTGGTCTTGTTAGACCTGCGAATGATCACACTGTCTAAGTTAATTTTGCGGCCATAGCCCCAGGTGTGCAGCACTGAAATATACTTCTCGGCTATCTTGGGTGACAACTTTGGGAAGTCCACCCGCGAAGGAAACTTAGCACAGCTTCATCTATCCATTGAATTTCTTTATCCTGGATCTCTTCCTATAGATGGGCCGGTATATAAGGATACAGATATCCGTACTCTTCAGACACTTTCTTAATAATGATATGCTGTACCTTAGACAGCCTGGGCAGTGTCTTAGGGTCTCTATACCCAGGTAGGACCTGTGGGTCCAGAGCATGCTGAACCGGGTATCCCGCAACAATATCGTGTTTGCAATCGAACTTAGTTGCCTCTATCGGTTTAGTGGGAACAACTTTAGAGACCCAATGTTTCCACTGATCCTCTTCTAAGGACTCTTCTAAGTAGTACACACAGTTGGAGCAGTGTTAGTAGACAATTCAATCTTTACATTTGCCTTAGGCCCCAGAGGAACCTCATCCCCTTCCAAGTCACACAACTGCTTCTCCTCACTATCACTCCATTTTCCAGTCCATGAAAAATTGCCTGAAAACAGTTCAGAGAACCCGTCAGAGGGGATGCCCAAATTGGATATTGTGGAGCACTCTTCAGCCGGGGTGATAGTTGTGCGTGGAGCTGGCTTTAAAGGTATCACCTCCTCCACTGGCACACCACTTTCACCCCTTGCAGGCTTACCCGACTCCGGTACCCTTTTTCTTGGTGATTCAGCCATCAAGGAGAGAAGGTGGGCCCGACCACAGCCTTGAGGGGCGACCAGAGCGCTGGGTCCTGGGGCAGCCACAGAAGCAAAAGGAGCAGCTTCTCTCACAAGCCGAGTGATAGCGGTTGGACTAGCAATGCCGCTCCCAGCCAGGATGGCAACATTCTTGTTCCAATCCACTTAAAAGTATCCGCAGAGGTTGGGCTGGTGAGACTACCTCGAGCAGAGGTTCCCCGCAATGTCCACGGACGATGCAAGGCCTCAGATGCGTGGCCAACCAGAACACTTCCCTCAGATCAGTTCCAAGGCCTCAGAGCCTCCAGCCGTGTACATGGCAAGACTACCCTTAGGTGGATACCGCACTCCGGTGTCAGTTAGAACACCTTTTGGCTCACTTAGTCCAAAGCCAACACCCAGAGCATACATTTTCCAATCCGCCATCGTACTTCCAAACTGCGCCAGCTTCTCCAACCCAGAACCAGGCACATGTGGCAGCACTTCCTTATCCTCCTCTGCAGAGTGGGGGGCTCCTCCCACTGCCAAAGGATTGGTGCAGATACTTTCTGGAAACTTCAGTGCCAGTCTCTTTTCCTTTGCGGCACACCAAAACTTTAATGGAGTCCATTTTAACCCTTGCTGCACTGGTTTAAAGTGTCAAAAGACCAGGCTGATACTCTCCAATGAGCACTGAGGCATGCTGGTTCTTCTCAACATTGTTGGAATGTACACAAACACAGTCTATACAAAGTAAAGATGTTACTTGCCACTTTCCCATGGAGCCACACGAAATACCGATGTAGCTTTAGCCAGTTGCTAGGGGTGACTGCTGTAGGAATAACGCCTTTGACCCACGTTGGGCGCCAAATCTAGCAAAGTCCTGGGCCTCTTTAGGCCTAATAGTGACCTCCAGAGTCAGGGAGAGTTGACATCCTTCTGTGTAGAGTGCAATAGAGGAGTTTTTTGGGACTTTGAATGAGACGCATGATAACATGCATCTCCATCCCTAATCAGGTACATAAAGAAAGAGGGTCGGGACTTTTAAATGAGGTGTATATATTGTAGCTAATCGAAGGAGTCAAAGTGAAAACATGAACAAGTATTTATTTGTTTGCCATGATTGAGTAGGTACATAGCAGACAATACATGCAATAGTGGCACATAATATAACAAATCATGTATCCAAATCATTTGCGTGTTAAAAGCATGAATAGAGTATACAATAATATTGTCCTCAATAATAAAAAATCACTATAATATAACAGTTATAATCCACAGTATTGCCTGTATCCAAATGTAAGTATGTATGTGTTGCATCTAGGTTAATTCCGACGCGTTTCATGGGATCTATCCAATCATAAGGGGCAGATGCATGATACATCTATAAGGAGAGGTAAGTATATCAAAATCAACCAAATGCAAAAATATGTAGCAAAGTCCCAGGCCTCTTTAGGTCTAATGGTGACCTCCAGAGTCAGGGAGAGCTGACATCTAGGGATGAGCTTCGAGTTCGAGTCGAACTCATGTTCTACTCGAACATTGGCTGTTCGCAAGTTCGCCGAACAGCGAACAATTTGGGGTGTTCGCGGCAAATTCGAATGCCGCGGAACACCCTTTAAAAGTCTATGGGAGAAATCAAAAGTGCTAATTTTAAAGGCTTATATGCAAGTTATTGTCATAAAAAGTGTTTGGGGACCCGGGTCCTGCCCCAGGGGACATGGATCAATGCAAAAAAAAGTTTTAAAAACGGCCGTTTTTTCAGGAGCAGTGATTTTATTAATGCTTAAAGTCAAACAATAAAAGTGTAATATCCCTTTAAATTTCGTACCTGGGGGGTGTCTATAGTATGCCTGTAAAGGGGCGCATGTTTCCTGTGTTTAGAACAGTCTGACAGCAAAATGACATTTGGAAGGAAAAAACTCATTTAAAACTACCCGCGGCTATTGCATTGCCGACAATACACATAGAAGTTCATTGATAAAAACGGCATGGTAATTCCCCACAGGGGAACCCCGAACCAAAAAAAAAATGATGTGGGGGTCCCCCTAAATTCCATACAAGGCCCTTCAGGTCTGGTATGGATATTAAGGGGAACCCCAGCCAAAATTTAAAAAAAAAATTGACGTGGGGTTCCCCCTAAATTCCATACCAGACCCTTCAGGTCTGGTATGGATTTTAAGGGGAACCCCGCGCCAAAAAAAAAAAAAAAAAAAGGCGTGGGGTCCCCCTAAAAATCCATACCAGACCCTTATCCGAGCACGCAACCTGGCAGGCCGCAGGAAAAGAGGGGGGGACGAGAGTGCGGCCCCCCCCCCCTCCTGAACCGTACCAGGCCACATGCCCTCAACATTGGGAGGGTGCTTTGGGGTAGCCCCCCAAAACACCTTGTCCCCATGTTGATGAGGACAAGGGCCTCATCCTCACAACCGTGGCCGGTGGTTGTGAGGGTCTGCGGGCGGGGGGCTTATCGGAATCTGGAAGCCCCCTTTAACAAGGGGACCCCCAGATCCCGGCCCCCCCCCTGTGTGAAATGGTAAGGGGGTACTTACCCCTACCATTTCACTAAAAAACTGTCAAAAATGTTAAAAATGACAAGAGACAGTTTTTGACAATTCCTTTATTTAAATGCTTCTTCTTTCTTCTTTCTTCCTTCATCTTCTTCTTCTTCTGGTTCTTCTGGCTCTTCTGGTTCTTCCTCCGGCGTTCTCGTCCAGCATCTTCTCTGCGGCGTCTTCTATCTTCTTCTCCTCGGGCCGCTCCGCACCCATGGCATGAGGGGAGGCTCCCGCTCTTCTCTTCATCTTCTTCTCTTCTTCATCTTCTTCTTCATCTTCTTCTTCTTCTTTTTCTTCTTCTTCCTTCTTCTCTTCTTCTCTTCTTCCTGTCTTCTCCGGGCCGCTCCGCAATCCATGCTGTGGCATGGAGGGAGGCTCCCGCTGTGTGACGGCGTCTCTTCGTCTGACGGTTCTTAAATAACGGGGGGCGGGGCCATCCGGTGACCCCGCCCCCCTCTGACGCACGGTGACTTGAGGGACTTCCCTGTGACGTCACGGGGAATGCCACAGGAAAGTCCCGTCATGTCACCGTGCGTCAGAGGGGGGCGGGGTCACCGGGTGGCCCCGCCCCCCGTTATTTAAGAACCGTCAGACGAAGAGACGCCGTCACACAGCGGGAGCCTCCCACCATGCCAGCATGGATTGCGGAGCGGCCCGGAGAAGACAGGAAGAAGAGAAGAAGAGAAGAAGGAAGAAGAAGAAAAAGAAGAAGAAGAAGATGAAGAAGAAGATGAAGAAGAGAAGAAGATGAAGAGAAGAGCGGGAGCCTCCCCCCAAATGCCATGGGTGCGGAGCGGCCCGAGGAGAAGAAGATAGAAGACGCCGCGGAGAAGATGCTGGACGAGAACGCCGGAGGAAGAACCAGAAGAGCCAGAAGAACCAGAAGAAGAAGAAGATGAAGGAAGAAAGAAGAAAGAAGAAGCATTTAAATAAAGGAATTGTCAAAAACTGTCTCTTGTCATTTTTAACATTTTTGACAGTTTTTTAGTGAAATGGTAGGGGTAAGTACCCCCTTACCATTTCACACAGGGGGGGGGCCGGGATCTGGGGGTCCCCTTGTTAAAGGGGGCTTCCAGATTCCGATAAGCCCCCCGCCCGCAGACCCTCACAACCACCGGCCACGGTTGTGAGGATGAGGCCCTTGTCCTCATCAACATGGGGACAAGGTGTTTTGGGGGGCTACCCCAAAGCACCCTCCCAATGTTGAGGGCATGTGGCCTGGTACGGTTCAGGAGGGGGGGGGGGCCGCACTCTCGTCCCCCCCTCTTTTCCTGCGGCCTGCCAGGTTGCGTGCTCGGATAAGGGTCTGGTATGGATTTTTAGGGGGACCCCACGCCTTTTTTTTTTTTTTTTTTTGGCGCGGGGTTCCCCTTAAAATCCATACCAGACCTGAAGGGTCTGGTATGGAATTTAGGGGGAACCCCACGTCAATTTTTTTTTAAAATTTTGGCTGGGGTTCCCCTTAATATCCATACCAGACCTGAAGGGCCTTGTATGGAATTTAGGGGGACCCCCACATCATTTTTTTTTTTTTTTTTTTTTGGTTCGGGGTTCCCCTGTGGGGAATTCCCATGCCGTTTTTATCAATGAACTTCTATGTGTATTGTCGGCAATGCAATAGCCGCGGTAGTTTTAAATGTGTTTTTTCCTTCCAAATGTCACTTTGCTGTCAGACTGTTCTAAACACGGGAAACATGCGCCCCTTTACAGGCATACTATAGACACCCCCCAGGTATGAAATTTAAAGGGATATTACACTTTTATTGTTTGACTTTAAGCATTATTAAAATCACTGCTCCTGAAAAAACGGCCGTTTTTAAAACTTTTTTTTGCATTGATTCATGTCCCCTGGGGGAGGACCCGGGTCCCCAAACACTTTTTATGACAATAACTTGCATATTAGCCTTTAAAATTAGCACTTTTGATTATTCATGTTCGTGTCCCATAGACTTTAACGGCGTTCGCGTGTTCGAACGAATTTTTTTCCTGTTCGCATGTTCTGGTGCGAACCGAACAGGGGGGTGTTCGGCTCATCCCTACTGACATCCTTCTGTGTAGAGTGGGTTACAAGGCATGGTGAATGTAATGCAAGATGAACAGGTGGGCGCCAGACACTTTTTGAATGCAAAGAGAAATTTATTGTCTCTTAAACAGAACTGTGGGAGAGAGGGTTAGGGCCAGGACACTCTTAGGTAGATGCAAAGATAATTTGCAGACTCCGAGACTTCTATAGGTAGACAGCTATACAGGTGAAGGCCTCCAGCCGGACACCACTTCTGTATAGGTAGGACCGCTATCTCCTATGGCAACAATCTTGTAGCTGTTACTAATGGTAAAGATATTCAACTATCTGCAACACAAACAGTTCTCTTTACCCCACACTCACTCACTGTGGGTCTTCATTCAACGAGCTACCAGTCTCTATCTCTCTAGACTCCAGATCCACTAGCCACTGGATCCCCTGAGCTCTTTCACTGTAGCACTCAGTATCTTCCTCAAGCGTCACCCCAGCTTCACTGCTGGGTCCCTGGCTTGGCACTAGGAATGAGCTTGATATTTGAGTCGAATGTAAGTTCGACTCAAACATCGGGTGTTCGTCTGTTCGCCAAATACGAACATTATGGGGCATTTGCGGGAAATTCGAGCACCCGCGGAATGCACCATAATGAACGCCGAGACCATCAATGCACTGCAAGATCGCAGTGCATTGATGGCTACTGATTGGCCAAAGCATGCACCTGACCTGCATGCTTTGACCAATCACTGCACGCTCTGCTGTGAGAGCCATGAATGGCCAGAGGCAGGGTGCCTTTGGCCAATCATGACTCAGGGGGCTGAGTCCACGCCCAACACTATGTAAGGCTGCTTACACAGCAGTCGTACATAGTTTTATGAATGAGAGCAGCAAAATTACATTTGCAAAGGAAAAAAAGTCATTTAAAACTGCTCACGGCTTTAATGTAATGGCGGATCCCAGCAATACACATAAAAATCATTGAAAAAAAACGGCATGGGTTCCCCCCAGTCCATTACCAGGCCATTTGGGTCTGGTATGGATATTAAGGAGAACTCTGAGCCAAAATTTAAAAAAATTGTGTAGGGGTCCCCCAACATCCATACCAGGCCCTTATCTGAGCACACAACCCTGCAGGAAAAGGGGGGACGAGAAAGCCCCCCCTCCTGAACCGTACCAGGCCACATGCCCTCAACATGGGGAGGGTGCTTTGGGGTCGCCTCCAAAGCACCTTGTCCCCATGTTGATGGGGACAAGGGCCTCATCCCCACAACCCTTGCCCGGTGGTTGTGGGGGATCTGTGGGCGGGGGGCTTATCGGAATCTGGAAGCCCCCTTTAACAAGGGGATCCCCAGATCCCGGCTGGCTACAGGCTTTCTGCAGTGACCCTGCCCCCTCTGACTTTACGTGATGCCACATGATGTCACCTGTTTACATCACTAGGTGGCCCCGCCTTCAGCTTTATAACAGCTGTCAATGCAGAAAGCCTGCAGTCAGTGGGAGCCTCCCATGGAGGCAGAGTTTTTTCTGTTTTTTTCCTCGGGGTTGTTGGGCGCTGTGATTGAAGATGAAGTGACATCGCGGGACACTTTTTTTTAAAATAAAGACTTTTCCTAAATTGTCTACTGTCATTTTTACCATTTTGACACTTTTTTTTGTGAATGTGTAGGGGTACAATGTACCCCGGAGGGTCCGGGATCTGGAGGTCCCCTTGTTAAAGGGGGCTTCCGCATTCCGATAAGCCCTCTGCCCACAGACCCCCACAACCACCGGGCAAGAGTTGTGGGGATGAGGCCTTTGTCCCCATCAATATGGGGACAAGGTGCTTTGGGGGACCCCCAAAGCACCCTCCCCATGTTGAGGGCATGTGGTCTGGTATGATTCAGGAGGAGGGGCGCTCTCTCATCCCCCTTTTCCTGTGGTCTGCCAGGTTGCATGCCCGGATAAGGGTCTGTTATGGATTTTGGGGGGTCCCCACGCCGTTTTTTTTATTTCAGCTCAGGATTCCATTGAAATCTATACCAGACCTGAAGGGCCTGGTATGGATTTTGAAGGGGACCCCTACGCCATTTTTCTTTAAATTTTGGTGCAGGGTTCCCCTTAATATCCATACCAGACGCAAAGGCCATGATATGGATTTTAGGAGGATCCACACGCAATTTTTTTTTTTTTTTTTTGGTGCGGGGTTCCCCTTAATATTCATACCAGACCCAAAAGGCCTGGTAATGGACTTTGGGGGGACCCTGGCTGTTTTTTTCTATGATTTTTATCTATATTGCCGGGATCCAACAATTCATTACAACCGCGAGCAGTTTTAAATTACATTTTTTCCTTTAGAAATATCATTTTGCTGTGGTACTGTTCTAAACACGGAAAGATGCGCTACTTTACAGGGATACTAAGGACACCCCAGGCACGATTTTAAAGGAATATTTCATTTTTATTGTTTCACTTTAAGCATTATTAAAATCACTGCTCCTGAAAAAAATTACCTTTTTTTTACTTTTTTTTTGCATTGATACATGTCTCCTGGGGCAGGACCTGGGCCCCCAAACACTTTTTATGACAATAACTTGCACAAGAGCCTTTAAAATGAGCATTTTTGATTTTTCATGTTCGCGTCCCACAGACTTTAACGGTGTTCCCACAATTTTTTTGCCTGTTCGCAAGTTCTGGTGCAAACTGAACCAGGGAGGTGTTTTGGCTCATCCCTACTTGGCACTCACAGATACTCTTCAAGCTTCACCCCTGCTAACACGTTAGGTCCCTGGCTTGGCACTCCACAAGTGTCATCTCTGCTGTCCCGCTGGGTCCCTGACTTGGCACTTGCTGAAGTTTTCACACTGGCAAGAAGTCTGCTCTGGTACTGGCCTCAGCTTACTCACAGTGATCTCCAGTAGCAAGGTGGATGGTCCTTTTACCTAAGACCACAATTGGTTCTCCGGCCGGTGGAAACGTTACTTCTGGTTGGACTACAAGCCCGCTGTCCCAACCCTATATTCCTGCTTCTGGATAGGCCCTCAGACAGCCTAGCAGCCAGATGTCCCCGGGATATGCCTTAGGTTTCTGGCCTAGCAGCCCGGGGCAATACAACACACATCCACCCAGATAGCGGTCCAAGTGGCACAGAACCCTGACCACCTGACTCCATCCAAATAAATAGGTTCTCCCAGCAGGCCAAGGGACCCAAAAAAATCCCTGTCCATTGGCTGAGACAGCCTATTTATTCCTAATCTGTCTATGCCATGGGGGTCTTATCTAATGTTACCAGATACCCAGCCACATAGCGACAGAAGCGAGAAGTGCAGCAATTCCAGAATAAGGGCAAAATCAATTGACCTTCTAACAATTGGCCAAGGCAACTATCACTTGGCAAATAAATTTAATAGCAACCCTGCCTAAACATCAGGGTGCTACAAATAAATTGTAAAAAACTATTAAAAGTTGTAAAAAAAATTAAAAAAAAATCTGACACTGTCCATTGTTCTACTTACATCAACCACTGGCCCCCAAAAAGCATTTTGAAAAAATGAAGAAAAAAATATAAAAAAAAATTTAAAAAATTAAAATTGTAAAAAAAAAATGTGAAAAACGAAATAAAAAAATAAACAACTACTGGCACCATCCACTGCCCTACTGACACCATTCTGCACATACTACTCACCACTGTACACTCCACACTCCTTTCGTGCACATCCTACCCACCACCATGCACTCTGCACTCCTCTCCTGCACATACAACCCACCTCCATACACCCTGCACTCTTCTCCTGCACATATTACCCACCTCCATACACTCTGCACTCCTCTCCTGCACATACTACCCAGCTCCATACACTCCGCACTCCTCACCTGCACATATTACCCACCACCATACACTCTGAACTCCTCTTCTGCACATACTACCCACCTCTATACACTCCGCACTCCTTACCTGCACATACTACCCACCTCCATACACTCCGAGATGAGTGTTATACATTATGTAAAAGCAGATTTAGAGCTAATCATTTAGATCACTAAAACAATGAAACCAAACTCCAGCTGATACTTTATAAGCAGTTACAGCAAACTATTTTGTTCCTTCTGGGATAAAGATGTTACATAACAAAATGAAATCTGACCAATTATAAGCAATCCTGTTAGTGGAAAAAGGCGTATCTCTTACCTGTAACTGTTACACCTGCGGGAGTGCTTGTTCTTTTGAAAAACAGCAGACTTACTGGTTGGATCATCAGATGAAAATGGGAGAAAGAAAGTCTAGAAAAAGAAAACAATTGCATCCATCTCATCTAAGAAATGGTAAGCTGCAATATAATAAATATTTTGCTGTTATGTTTAACACCAAGCTGCAATATGCAGCGAATGGTGGTGTTTACATGCCACGGTCACAATGCTTAGCATTGTGGGGTACAGGTAGGGTGCCAAAATGTACCCGACATGTAGCAATTGTCCGGCAGCAAGTTTGCCAAATGTATCACATTTGGGATAACAGGGAAATGCTGAAACATCCCTGCAATGTGGTGCATTTGTTGGCAAAAAAGTGCCTCCTCATTGCTTGTCAATCCCCTCTAAAGCATGATCCGAATGTGGATTATGCTTTAGAGGAAAGGTAGGTTTATACGCACATCTAAATCTACCCTAACTTTCAGAGTGTTATGACTGAAGGACTACATGATGTATGTGACCGTGCATAGGAATCTCTGTTATTAAAATGTTCTGTAGATGACATATAATGTACATCTTTGACTTTAGTCATGCTTATATAGAAAAGATAGCCTTAGCCTATCAAGTCAGGCCAACATCTGGAACCATTTATATTATACTGTACTCACACAAACATATTGATGGACATTATTATCACGGAAAACCAATTCTGCTCCTTCTCATTAGTTAAAGTACAGTATATCTAAAACCCAAGAATAAAAATGTAATACATTGCAATTTAACAATTCTTAGATGTGACGCATTAGGTTTCTTTTTTTCTGCTACAGTTGCCAGAAATTCATTATCCTTGTAACTTCCTCTGTACTAACTAAACTAAAATCTTCCTCAACTGAAATCTAAAAAAAATATCTACTTGATAAAGATAGAAAAAGAAAATGTAAAGATAAGAAACTAATGGACCAATAGAAATGTTTTTCGGTAAGGGATTTCAAAGCATAAAATATCGGATTTATTAGAGGAAAATGAAAGATATGAAAGATATGATCTCCGACAGGAGACTCAATGCCTTACAAGCACAAACAATAGGTCCAGTTCCCATACAACTGATCAATCCCATACAACCATGAGGAAAAAATCTGATAAGTTTCCCTCATTACAAACTAATCCTAATGTTTGGGCCTTTGTAACACAGGTCACCAAGGAAATTAAAAATATTGCAATCTACCCCCATAATGTGGACAATTTATCCATACTACAAAAACAAGCCCTTAAAAACTTGAACTCTGATGAGGGAATTATTATCATACCCTCAAGGAGGAACATTGTTCTGCTAGATAAAACCCAATGTATCGCTATGTGCTATAAAATCTTGGATAACAGAGATTGGCATAAGAAGATTTCCAGTGAATGCGTGGAAAAATTTCAAAAATAATTTTATTTACTTTGTTTGGATGCCTTTCATCAGGGCATTCTTGAAAAGGATATATATGAGACAATTCTTGTAAAACATCCTAGAACTCCAACTTTCTACTCCCTACCCAAAACACATAAAACCTTCTATGTCCCCCTGGGAGGCCAATTATATCAGGCAATGGTGCCCATACAGGACTAGCCAGCCAATTTGTTGATAAGTTCTATGCCCTCATGTAGTATCCCTTCCCTCTTATGTTCAAGACACACCAGCCCTCTTATGACGCCTTGAAAATATATATGTACACCGTTCTAGTAGCTATTGATATTGAGGCACTATAAAGCAGTATCCCCTACTCCTCTGGCCTCTCTGTCATACAAGAATTTTTAAAAGAAAGAGATCAAGATTCATGGTCATTCAGCAAGTTCATCCTGTCCATTATTGAGAACATCTTGACTTGTAATGTATTTACATTCAACAGTTCCCACCACCTCCAGGTGCAGGGAGTAGGGATGGGGACTTCATGTGCCCCATCATATGCCAACCTGTACCAGGGGGTGGGAACGAACACTTTTTTCAGATGAGGGATATGCCAAACACTGGGATCATATCCTGATGTGGAATCATTTTATTGACGATGTGCTGATGCTATGGACGGGTACCATTGATGAACTGGTAAAAAATAGTGAACAATTCCGCGCCAAAAAGTGTTAATAAATATGAATAAATTAAAGCAGCTACACCCTAACTGGATGAAAGAATCATCAGTGCATAAGTGGAAAAAAGGGGGATATGGGGAGCACTAGATAAAAGTGAAAAATCAAATATATAAAAAAATATATTGTATATTTTAGGTAAAAAATAAAAATGTAAACACCCAGTGCTGACCACAAATGATACATTCTAGTGTATAATAACCAGCCTACCTATGTGGTTCAAACAAATAAATTACTGGGACTGAAAACCAATGAAGATGATATTGTACAGTGATTGTTGAACAACCATAACACAAATGAGTGATATAAACAATGATAATTCAAATAAACATAATGAAAAAATTGCAATAAATATATAAAATGTCCATCAAAGGTGAAAAAATATTTGAAGTGAAATCCTGGTCTGAGTCATGACATCAAATCGTGAACAGCAGAATCCCTTCACCATCACTGAAAAACACCAATGTGCTCATGGAAACGGGTGTCAGCTTACCAGATGGAGTTGACCAATTTAATGAAAAAAAGGTCAAATAGGCTTTAGAAAGATAATGCTTGCTGCAATGGAGAGAGGAAAACCAGACTCTTATCCTCACATCACAGGGTCTCGCGTATGGGATATAAAACAGATGGAGAGGAACCGAACATAGTGTAACACCGTTTATTTAAAAATTAATAAAAACAACCATAGCCAAAAGGCTACTCACATATAAGGTGCCATCGCCCGGCACTGAGGCTGGAAAGCGTATCTTTGGTGGCAAACCTGCACTGCAAAAAGGTTCTCAGCTGATCGCGGCAGCGGCGTGCGTTCCACCCACAACAGACAGACAACCATGGAGGCCGGATGTGATGTAATTGCGTGACCATGTACCAAGTACTGTTCCAGTGCGGGTCATTCATGATGCGGGTGTGACGCAAACGGTGCGTCTTGACATCACATTGTCCTACCCATGGTTGGCAAGGGCCACAATTCTGGTGCCAAACGTGACACCCATGCTTGGCTGGTGCCACGATTTTGGCACCAGGTGTCTTGCCACTCCACCCATGCTTGGTGGATGCCGTGATTTTGACCCAAAACAAGTACCCATTCATTCAGTCAGTGTTGAACCAGCTGGGACACCTGTGGCAGTACCGACCCTTGAATATAGTTGAGCTATATTAGGGACTAGGAGATTATGTTTTAGCATACAATACTTTGGATGCTAACACCCTAATTGGCAGTATTGGCTGCAGTTTATAACTGCATATTAGTCTAATATATTCTTCTTTTGCTCCATCTGCTTTTGTTTTTCTGTTCTAGACTTCCATATCCCATTTGGGATTCTATGGGTGTGGCTGTACATTTTTCCAGCCCCCTAAATAGGAGGAGGTCTTGGATACATATATACCAGGTGTGTAAGATTAAGGGATATGCTAGATCCCAGATATATGTATATAACTATCCATTTCAAATTCTTTCCTTAATACACAATGATATACATTTTAGGCTTCGGTCATATACCAAGCTGAGGATTGGAAGTACACTTGGGTGGATACATCTAGGCACCATTTGGGCCTTCCACCCCTCCTGTATTGGGGGCAAGTGTATCTGTTATATCCTCTGAGTTGTGAGAGACACAAGATTCTGGTCTGGAACAACTGATGTTTATTTTAGTACTCACTGTACATTCAAACATGCATCTCAGGACAGGTATATCTTAGTATGCTTCTATTACATGTTCTCTAAGATGGCTACTATACCCCTTGACACCTGTCATCACTCCTAGGTGGAGCCAGCTATAAAGTGACAGTACATGTGGAACCCTTTAGGTATAACACCTTCCATCCATCCCTAAAAAAACAGAAAAACAGAACAAAATGAGAACAGGCACCAAACAGTAACTAATAACTGTCCAATAACAGTGCTCCAAACACAGGAGATTCACAGGATTTCTCCTGTGTCCAGATGTGAGACCAAGCTTCCAGGGACAGCTACAGGGATAAAATGATATCAGATCACTTTCGGTGGCCCTGTCGAAAGTCTTGTAACCGGTCCTGCAGCTGAAACCGATCAGGAGGGCAACAGTGTCGTTGAGGACGGGCACCCAACGACTCGGGACTGGAGGAAACAGGGCTGGCTAGAATGGGCACTGGCAGGGCCAAGAAGGGATCCGCTAGCTCAGAGGGTGAACAGACCTCCGGACCAGGGCTGGAGGGCTCTGTTGGAGCTGAGTTCAAAAGTTCAAAGTCCCCCCAACCATCAGTCCCGCTGCATCCTGAACTGCTAGGCACAAACCCTTGAGACACTGGTGGTTCAGCCGATTGGAGTCAGGGATTTGGGCAGCTAAGAACGAGGACGCAGTCGGTCCACATGCTGTCTGCAAATGGAACCATCTTCCAGGCAGACCCTATACATTTTGGTTCCCAAAGTCTCTGCAATGATAGCAGGAAGCCAACGAGTGTTGGAAGCCCCATAAGATCGGGCCCATACCTTTTGTTAGGCTGTGGACCGGGGAAGCTCGTCATGTTTGACCATCTTGTCTTGGGACTACAGTACATGTTCCTGGACCATTTGAGGGTGGAGCATGTCCAAAACAGTCCATGGCTGCTGACCCAAAAAGAGCTCAGCTGGGGTTTTCCCGGTGGTTGCATGTGATGTGTTTCTGTAAGCAGAAAGGAAGGAGTCCAGCTGCTGGGGAGACAGGGACTGTTGTTTACTTGTAGCCACTGTAGCTTTGAAATAGCGTTTGTCTGCGCAAACCGTTCTGCTTGACCATTTGTAGCCAGGTGGTAAGGTGTGATGAGCTTGTGTTTGATGTTGTGGGCAGTCAGGAAACCCTGAAACTCCTGACTTGTGAATTGTGCACCGTTGTCCGCGACGATTTCTCTGGAGTATCCAAATGTAGCAGCGAGGTGTAACAGTATGGAAATCATCGCCTTAGTCATTGGCTGAGTAATGGGAATGACCTCAGGCCACTTTGAATGGGCATCAACTATGATCAAGAAGGTGTGTCCTCTGATTGGGCCTGCAAAGTCCAAGTGTAGGCGAAACCAGGGAACCGTGGGCCAAGTCCAGGGCTGGATGCACCCTCAAGGAGGGTCTCTTGCAATTTGTGCACATTCAGTACATGCATTTACATATGTCGTGATATCTGAGTCTAGGTTCGGCCATCACACATAGCCTTGGGCCTTTTTTTTCATACGTGTGACCCCGGGATGACCAGTATGTAGCAAGTCCAGAATGTGTCTCTGGAGGGTCTGTGGAACAATCACTCGGTCTCCCCATAAAACACAGTTGCCAGCCACAGTTAATTGTATACGCCTATGGAAATAAGGTTCATAATCCTGTGTGACGGTTGCAGGCCAACCGTAAACTACCCAGGAGAGTACTGTTTTCAGGAAGGTATCCTTGGCTGTTTGGGCTGCTATCTCCCTAGAAGACCAGAAGGACAGGCTGGTGTAACAACAACTCTTGACCGGTGGAGCTTAGCGTTGAAGGCGGGCCAAAGTTGTCTGAGAGATGTCAGTGCTAAAGATCTGAAGTAGGGACGAGCCGAACACCCCCCGGTTCGGTTCGCAGCAGAACATGCGAACAGAACAAAAATTTGTAT
The DNA here is from genome assembly GCA_037952925.1 of Lithobates clamitans. Classification (NCBI taxonomy): domain Eukaryota; kingdom Metazoa; phylum Chordata; class Amphibia; order Anura; family Ranidae; genus Lithobates; species Lithobates clamitans. The sequence goes on from JBBGZY010000835.1 coordinate 944,641, forward strand.
GAACACGCGAACCCTGTTAAAGTCTATAGTACTTGAACGTGGAAAAACAAACGTGATAATTTTAAAGGCTAACATGCAAGTTATTGTCATAAAAAGTGTTTGGGTACCCTGGTCCTGCCCCAGGGGACATGTATCTAATGCAAAAAAAAGTTTTTAAAACGCCCATTTTTTCGGGAGCAGTGATTTTAATAATGCTTAAAGTGAAACAATAAAAGTGTAATATTCCTTTAAATATCGTGCCTGGGGGGTGTCTATAGTATGCCTGTAAAGTAGTGCATTTTTCCCATGTTTAGAACAGTCCCTACACAAAATGACATTTCTAAAGGAAAAAAAGTCATTTAAAACTGCCTGCGGCTGTAATGTAATGTTGCCCCCCCAGCCCATTACCGGGCCCTTTGGGTCTGGTATGGATATTAAGGGGAACCCAGCACCCAAATAAAAAAAAAGGCGTGGGACCCACAGGCCCTATATACTGTGAACAGCAGTATACAGGCGGTCCCCGGGTTACAAACAAGATAGGAAATGTAGGTTTGTTGTTAAGTTGAATCTGTTTGTAATTTGGAACAGGTGCATTTTTAAAGTTTAACTCCAGTCCAAAAATCTAGTTTTAAGCTTTTTGGATAATATAATATCACCCCTGTAACATTTTTTTTTGCTGTCTGTGCCCCTGTTCAGAAGATTTCACCTCACTTTCTGTCCCAATGACAATTGGATTTAGAAAATGTTGGGTTATTAGGGAAACAAGGATTGGCGATAAAGCATCAGTGGAGACACCTTTTTCCCATATTAACTCTTACAGGAGAGAATTTCCCTTCCTAGGGGTAGATTTCCTCTCACTTCCTGTTGTCTCCCTCCATTTGTAAGTAGGAGTCATTTGTAAGTCTGATGTTTGAAAATATGGGACTGCCTGTATATACTATACGGCCTGCCCTATACACTCTGTGGAAAATTGGGCCTTAGGTGTTGGTGGTACCAGAACACTGTAAGCCCTCACAGTTACTCTTGGTGGGCGCTGGAATGGGCCCTGCTGTGAAATATTATATCAAGAATTGTAATTACATGCCCCTGTTAAACAGGGGCAGAAAAATTGGCCCTTAGGTGGTGGTGGTGGCGCAACACTGTAAAGCCTCACAGATACTCTTGTTAAGCGCAGAAACGGCCCTGCTGTGAAATATTAGATCAAAAATTGTAATTACAATAGAGTGCAGCCGTAGTGAAGTTGCTACTACTTTTCTGGTGGTGTACACAGTATACAATACAGTGTAGTGCAGTGTTGCAAAACAAAATATACATCATGTCCAGAAGGCCACCAAGGAGAGGCAGACACAGTCACAGTCCACTAAAAGAGGGCAAGCAGGCTCTGTGTCTACAGTCAACAGTGCTGGTCATGGACATGGTGCATCCTCTGCTGGTGGCCGTGGGGCACACGTGTCCTTTCTTTCTGCTGCTGGCCGTGTTATTGAGCCAGAACATGCAGAAGAGTTGGTGAAGTGGATAACAAAGCCGTCCTCATCCTCCTCATCCTCTGTCACCCAGGCTCAGAGTAGTTTTCCTTCCTATGCAGCTGCCAAAGTGGCCTATTCTACCGGCTCCTTGTCCACAGTCACTCCTTCTGTAGCCCAACCATCATGCCCGGAGGAGCCCCCCGAACTATTCGACCACAGTGTTGGGTACATGCTGCTGGATGTTGGTTCCCAGGTTGAGGAAGGGAGTAACGTGAGCCTAGAGAGAGGGGGTGCCCAAGAAGGAAAAGAAACTGGCAGTCATGTTCCCCCAGCTGCAGCATAGTGCCAAGTTGGCTCCAGTGATGAGAAGGGAGGGGATGATGAGGTCACTAAGCTAAGCCTTCAAGTCGGCAATCCAACGGACCTCCCTCTGGAGAAAGATTTTGTTCCAATCACATCCTCGATTATCTGGATGGACTTGATCGAGGATGGTGAAACAAATGCGAGGAAATTTGCCTGCATAGCAATCTCGCACATGTCGCCCCAGAGGGAGGTCCGGGTTAGCCTGTTTCATACTGATAACATGGCGTGCTGCCCTCTTGCAAAATTCTAATTTGTTTTTCCAACATAAAAACCTTTACATTGGCAGGTTAGAAGATATATGACACCAGGCATTTTGCAATTGGCATAGTGTCTAGGTATATATCTTCTACCATTCGGTAATATGAATTTTGACTGTGTATTCATGTGTCGGCAAAGGGGGCAACCCCCACAGGTAAAAGTCCCTAATATCTTACATGTATCAGAGCGGAAGGTGCCCGTATATTCACTTTTGACCAAATGGTCTCTTAATGAACGTGCTCGTTTGAAAGTGATGGTAGCAGGGGCGTAACTAGAAATCACAAGGCCTCATAGCAAAATGTTGTATGGGCCCCCCCCACCCCACAAAAAAAAATAAAAATGAACTAATGCCATTGGACAACAGATTACCAAACCCATGTAGCACAGTACCCAGGCAGCTTACATTAATTTCGAACAAGAAAGTATGCAGTATACTGTATGCAGTAGATCTGGGCGATTTTCTCCAAAAAAAAAAAATGTGAGATTTAAAAAAAACAAAAAAAACTCAATTTACGATTCGAATCGAGTTTTTTTTTTTTTGATAGACACCGCGGCAGTCCTGAGGAGCTGCGGGCAGGAGTTTTTAGGTGAGGCCGTGGCTTCGTCCTAGTACGTGGCGTCCGGCCTCACGGACTAGGCCGAAACAGCGGCCTCGCCTAAAAACTCCTGCCCGCAGCTCAACTCAATTCAAGATTCAAATCGATTTTTCCCCAGCCCTAGTATACAGCCCCTGAAAGAAACACATGCATACCCTCATCAGTACAGACACCCCCTACCTCAGTGCAGACCCCCCAGCAGTACAGACACCCCTCAGTGCAGGACCTAACCCCCCAGCAGTACAGACATCCCCCAGTGCAGACCACCCCTCTCAGTGCAGACACCCCCAGCAGTGCAGACCCCCTATCAGTGCAGACTCCCTCAGTAGTACAGACCCCCCCCCAGCAGTGCAGACACCCCCCCCAGTGCAGACCCACCTCAGTGCAGACTCCCCATCAGTACAAACACCACCCCAGTGCAGACCCCCCCAGCATTACAGACCCCCCCTCAGTGCAGACCCCCATCAGTACAGACACCCCCCCAGCATTACAGACCCCCCTCAGTGCAGACACCCCCCACCTCAGTGCAGACCCCCCCAGCAGTACAGACACCCCCCCTCAGTGCAGGACCCCCCCCCAGCAGCACAGACACCCCCCCTCAGTGCAGGACCCCCCCAGCAGTACAGACACCCCCCAGTGCAGGACCCCCCCAGCAGTACAGACACCCCCCACTCAGTGCAGGACCCCCCCAGCAGTACAGACACCCCCCAGTGCAGGACCCTCCAGCAGTACAGACACCCCCCTCAGTGCAGGACCCCCCCAGCAGTACAGACACCCCCCCTCAGTGCAGGACCCCCCCAGCAGTACAGACACCCCCCCTCAGTGCAGGACCCCCCCAGCAGTACAGACACCCCCCCTCAGTGCAGGACCCCCCCAGCAGTGCAGACACCCCCCAGTACAGACCCCCCCTTCTTACCTCAGAACAGCGCTGACAGGCTCGAGGCTCGAGTGCAGGCTCCTCCTCCTCTGTAGATGTAAACAGAGAGGAGGGGAGGTGGCTTTGGTCCGCGCCGCTGAGGGACAGCGAGCAGTGCAGCTGCCGCTACCTAAGGGTGTCACCCCTCTGGTGGGTGTCTCCCAGTGTGGCCCGCACCCGCCTACTATTGCCAGTCATCGGGCCCCAACTCAGCTGCGGGCCCCATAGCGACCGTGTGTGTCGCTATGGCGGTAGTTCCGCCACTGGATGGTAGGTGTCATAGGTATATGTGATTTTAAATTAGGGTCAATTTGTAATAGATGCCACTGCTTCTGTAGACTGTTTCTAATGCTTTTATGTTGTTTATTATAAGTAGTTATTAATCTCATAGTTGGCTTTGGATCGGCAGGTGTTTTTTTAGGAAACCGTATGTTATGTCTTTGAATGTAGATGAATAACCTCGGTCCAGTAATCTTGTTCTTAATGAATTGGCTACACGGATAAATTCAGTATCCGAGGAGCAATTGCGTCTGAGCCTTAAATACTGTCCATAAGGAATGGACAGTACTAGGGACCTTGGATGCAAGCTTGATGCGTGTAATATGGTGTTTCCAGCAGTCTCTTTGTGATAAAGACCGCTGGATAGAAAACCGTCCTTGGATTTTATAATATTTAGGTCAAGGGAAGTGATAGAAATATCACTAAAGGTCATTGTGAAATGTAAGTTAAAGGCATTTCTGTTCATGACGTGCATAAAGGCATGTAGATCTTCTGGTGTACCGTCCCATATCATCAATATGTCGTCTGTATACCTGAACCATGCCACCACATGGGTGGTATAGGATGACAGATTGGAATCAGACAACAAGGATTGTTCCCACTCCCCCAGGTACAGGTTGGCATAGGATGGGGCACAACATGTCCCCATCGTGACCCCCTGTACCTGGAGGTAGTGGGACCCATCAAAGGAGAAGATGTTGTGCGTTAGGTTAAAATCCAACGCATCTAGAAGAAAAAGGTTCAATTTACGATCATCTTTGTGTGATTGTGACAAAATGTGTTTAATTGCAGAGAGGCCTGAATTGTGGGGGATAGAGCTGTATAGCACTTCTACAGTACATCAATGGCAACTAGGAAAGAAGATGGTGGGACATGTGGTTCATCTAGATTTTGTAATAGATGAATAGTATCTTTTATATGAGAAGGTAAATTAGCCACAAACGGTCTGAAATAACTGTCAACAAATTTACTGATATTTTACGTTATAGATCTGTTACCGGAAATAATAGGACGACCTGGGGGTATTTTTTGAGTTTTGTGTATTTTGGGAAGGCAATATAGAGTGGGAATGCGTGGATATGGAGTTCTAATATATTCCCAAACATCCTTATCAATGGCACCACTTCAAAACGCCTCATCTACTAGATCGTAAAAGGATTCATTAAATATGTCAATGACATTTTTTGAAATAGGTATGTACCATGATTTATTAGTAACAACCTTCATACACATTTCTTTATATTGCTCATTTGTCATGATCACAATATTTCCTCCCTTATCAGAAGGCTTTATTGTTAGGGAGTGTTCTTTTTTGAGGGATTCTAAAGCTAGCTGTTCATCTTTGGTAAGATTGCTGCAGGATGTCTGTGGTTTTATTTTGTTAATTTCAGATGTGGTTGAAGCTATAAAAGCTGCTAGATTGGGATTACTTGTGAACAAAGGAAATCTGTCCGACTTTTTTTTAAACCTCCTCTGTTCATCTAATGATGGTAAGGGTTGTTTAGTAATGTGTAGGGTTTCAATATCTATCGAATCAATCAGATCATCTGAATCCTGTTCCTCAAGGAGTGTTAGAAGATCATCTAATGCTTCATCTGATTCCCTAGTCTCCATTTGGAGAGTGGCTGCCGCTTTCTCTTTGGAGAAGAGGCTTTTATAGTAATGTTTTCACGCAAAGAGATGTAAATCCTTTATTACTTCAAAAGTGTTTAGACCATCCTCTGGACAGAAACTAAGACCTTTATGTAATAAGTCTCTTTCAGCTTGGGTAAGTGAGTGATTAGAGAAATTGACAATAATTTGAATGTTAAGATTGGAAGAAGAAAAAAAATTCTGTGTCAAAGTGTGTGATGCCATTATATGTCTGGAGAACTCTCCTCCATTCTGTGAACTAAAAAATCTTTTTCTGTTTGTAATAACGTTGTAGTGATAGAAGATAGAGAAGAATCACCAGTGTGTGGAATAGAACCACTATCAGAAAGACCTGTAGAGGAAGCTTGATTACCTTTACCCACAGTTGAAAGAGCAAGTGTAGATTGAATGGAAGTAGGATCCGTAATTCTTTTCTTATTTGAAGATGAATCGTCACCAGATGGTAATCTTTTGTTTTTCTGTGTCTGTTTAGGAAAGAAGATGAATCAGAAGAATTCAAAGAAGAATTAGATTCAGAATTTCTAAAGTTTTTGTTTAACCTGCCTTTAAGAGATTGTTGTGTTGAAGTAGTTTGATGCCATTTAGAAGCCTTTCCTTCTTGGAAGGTTCGCTTATCATGCCAAAATGGTTTTATCTCTTTATTGCTAGTTTTTCCTGAGATTTCTGATTAAGCTGGATTTTGATTTTTTTCCTCATATTCTTTAAATATGGGTAAATCTTTAAAGGGAAGTAACTTGGCATAAATTATATCAATGTCCTTATCAAAGTTTGCAATGCGTTTTTTTATATTCTTCACTTAACAGGGTCATCATGGTCTTAGTGCAGAGTTGTAGATTCCTCTCCCAATTCACTTTGAAGGTGGAATCCACATCCTCTAGCATGGGAAAAATCTGGATTCGTAGTCCTAGGGGATTGATATCCTCCTGGATATACCTATCAAAGCTGTCTGCATGCCAAAAACATGCAACTTTTTTTTCCACAGAGGGAGGTCCATTGGATTGCCGACTTGAAGGCAACCCAATTTCCAGGACTTAATACTCAATTTAGCTTTCGTCCATTTTTGGACGGTTTTGTGTCAGGTGGCTGTGAAAAGGAATAAATAATTTTCTTAGTCTCATATCACACTTTCATTATACACGTCAAATTGATCTGTTGTTGCAAAAAGTTTTCTGATATGCTTATTTATCTATCTGTAAGGCTCTTTCTGATGCTTGTTTATTTATTTATTTGTAAGGTAACTTTGCCTTTATAGTTTCAAACAATGAATAACAGTTGGTTGTTAAGAATATTATATTAGATGCTGTATACTCTGATGTAAACCAAAATCCATTGTTAATTATACCCATTGACCTTTGTTGGTTATCGTTGCAGATATTCGGATATTCGAGTGCATCCACATACATCCGCACTTTGACATATATTATTATTATTGATATGCAATGCTTATTTTAATATACAAACAGACTGGTTTATTTATATCTCTGCTTTCTGACATCCCGTTCCGTGCCTGGTTTATCCCCGCCCGGCGCACAGGGGCCCTCTTTCCACACCTTTTGTGGGGGGGTGGGCCTCCTTATTTGCATCGCGTACCCGGCTGACCCAGGTTTTTCCTGGGAACTCTGGATGTTTGCGGTGCTACTGCGTCGGTGGGCTTCATCTGCATGATGCCCCTCCAGTGTATATTGCAGTGGGTGGGCGCCGTGCAGATCCAGCCCTGGAGGTCCTTTTGGTCGTCCTTTCATGGCATATTGTGGATCGATGACTGTTTATTTTTCTGTCTTCCTTTTGTTCTGGATGGTTACCATGGGGGTGTTTGGGGGAGTGTCCTGGCTCGGTGTGATTTCCTATTCTGTGGCATGCGGCCTCCTTTATTCCCTCCCCTTTCCTCCCTCCTTCCTCTGAAGCGTCACTGTCAGCTTCAACTCAGGTCGCGAAATAGTGATGTCATCGACATGCGCACAAGGCGCGGTCCATGTACGAGACACACATTGCTGACACCAAGCGTTCGCACCTACTGCGCAGGTGCCGTGCAGTCTTTAAAATCTGCTCGAAGCGCCTTGATGGTGCAGACTGACACCTGACCAAAGGAACAATGTCCTCACTATATTGATCCACCTTACAAGTTAGTAAAAGAACAATTAAACCTAGGAACTTCCGCTGTTTTTTGCTCTGTTTGTTTTTCTGCTCTGTCCTCATCGCTTGGACTGTTTGATAGTATACCTCCAATATGGTGGCGTAAGATAATAGGTGTTATTTCTCTCCTCCTGCCCCGGGCTAGTGCTTGGTATGTGGAGATGTTCCCCTTCATGTTAATTATTTCATAGGTGTATATCACCTTCAATATAAAAACAGTCTTTAAGTAATGGGAGCGAAGAGCTTTGCTCATTCATGGTTTCCCTATTTTACTTTCTCTGTTTCATTAAAATCCGCTCGAAGCACCTCTGTTTCGTGTTATGTTCCTCTATATACAATCCCACTATATTGAGCATTTTTTACAATTTGAGCATTTTTTACCATTCCTGCAGGGTCTTTTTTGGCATTGCTGTGGTGATCTTCCTATTATGGGACCTTTGTGTGGGATTCCCTAGGCGCGGACCGGATCCATCACCCGTTTGATGGACATTTGGCGGTAGAGGTCTATTCCAAACTCTCAAAGAAAATACACTTTTGTACATATACTGCTATATTGCACTTATCTTCAAATACTAATATTGGTATGTATATTGGATGCCCTTGGTATGCTGTGATGGCCACACTGAGGTTAATGCCTATGCTTAAATCTGTCTTGCTTGTTTTTCAGAATATATCCATGTGTTTCTCCTACAAAAAACACCTCTGAAGAAGGGACTTTGTCCTGAAACATGTTAGGTCCATGGAGAAAATAGGCTTCAGTTTGGAATGTATAGAAAACAAAACACATGTAAACTGTGATGTGTATCAATGTTTTGTACAAATTATCATCATGTTTTTAGTACTATGTTTTTTTAAGCAATTTTTTCGAAATAAATATGCTTTTATATTAATATTGTGACTGTTCTCCTTAAAAGTCCCTATGTACCAGGGGGGTACAAGTGTTCCCTTTTCCTCTTTTGGGAGGGTTCCTTCTATAAATATTCTCCTACATAGATAAAAGCTATATTAAATATATTCATTAAATATAAATACATTAAATATAAATTAAATATAAAATATATAACTATAAATAATTCAATATAAATTAAATATATTCATAATTCCTATATTTTACAGCTATTAATGTAGATTTCACATAAACTCATAAGGCAACAAGTCCGTAGACCCACATCAAAGAAAAAGGTGGACTTCTCATTGCCCCTCATCTTGGATCTCCAACCCTACTCCAGTCATCTCGAAAACCTCCACTGAAAGGAATGAAGGTATAGCAATAGGTGTCCCAAGTACTTGCAGACAATCTGCTAGCAGTACACCACCATCTGATTTTAGCAGGCAAATTTCCATACCCCAGTTGCTAAACTGTAAAAAGAAATTCGGTCCCAGCTTTCCACATGCTCACAGTCTGAATTCTAGCTTGAATGCCAGCTTGACCAAATTGCTAGCACTGCAACTACTGCCTTTTCAGCTGGTAGACTCTGCCCCCTTTCGTGAATTTGTGGAATGTGTTGTACCTCAGTTGCAGGTTCCAAAATGCCATTTCTTTTCATGGAAGGCCGAAAAGAAGGGGAGGGGGAGGGGAGAAGGGAGCACTCAATTTGCCACATCCATAAGTATAGGGTAACCAAAAAAGTCGGACTTTGAAGGCATAGAAACAATGGAGAAGTATTAAAGATAATATTCACACTATTTATTGAAAAAAAATATCATATTTACACAGTATTCAAAAAGAATAAAACCATAGACAAATGATACAATTTATACATTGAGCCCTTGTAAGTCTATGCGTTTCGCCTTGAGGCTTCTTCAGGACACAAACCGGGTTCAAGATTGTAACAAAATAGAGACAAAAGCGAATCTCACTATCTTCAAGAAAATGAGCCTCATGTATACATTCGCAGCAACATTTATAGTAAATGTTTGTTTTTACATATAATGCTCTAGCAGGGGCTGATGTATGTCAAATCTCCAAGGGTAAAAGTGACCACATAGACGATCAGATATAGATAAGTCCAAAATCCATAAAGGAGAGATCTTGGTAATGTTCAACCATATCAATAGCATATAGCAAAGGTCAGAAAGAATATACTGCTTGACCCTTGGAATAAATAAATGTGCCCCTGAGGGACACCCGGATGCTGTATACCCTAGAGCATTATATATTAAATAAAACATTTACTATAAGCATTCCATATCCTTGGAAACTTTCCGGCTGCTGCGAATTTGTACATGAGGCTCATTTTCTTGAAGATAGTGAGATTTGCTTTTGTCTCTATTTTGTTACAATCTAGAACCCGGTTTGTGTCCTGAAGAAGCCTCATGGCGAAACGCGTAGATGCACAAGGGCTCAATGTACAAATTGTGTCATTTGTCTATGGTTTTATTCTTTTTGAATACTGTGTAAATATGATGATTTTTTTTCAATAAATAGTGTGAATATTATCTTTAATACTTCTCCGTTGTTTCTATGCCTTCAAAGTCCGACTTTTTGGTTACCATGCAGTACCCCCTTTTCCCTTTCATGGAAGGCCATTCCAGCGCTCTACCAGCATGTGGAAGGCAATGTTTTTGTCTTGTTGGACAGGGCAGTCAGCAGTAAGGTGTATACTACCGCAGACTCATGGTCTAGCAGGCATGGGCAGGGATGTTACCTTTCCTTCACGGTGCACTGGGTAACTCTGCTGGCAGCTGGGAAGGATGCAGAACAGGGTTCAGTATTGTTGGAGCTTGTTCCGCCACCATGCCTCCAAAATGCTAGCGCTGATTCTGACACAGCTCTCTCCTCCACCCCCACCTCTTCTTCCTCTATGGCCTCTTCTGCAGATTTGTTCTCTGAACCAGCGGTGCTCCGTAAGCGTTCAAGGGGCTACGCAAGCACTCAGGCAAAAAGATGCCATGCAGTGCATGAGTTACATAGTTACATAATAGGTCAGGTTGAAAAGCAATAAAAAAAGACACAAGTCCATCAAGTCCAACCTATGTGTGCGATTTTATGTCAGTATTACATTGTATATATGTTTCGGTCGTTCAGGTGCTTATCTAATAGCTTATTGAAACTATCGATGCCTCCCGCTGAGACCACCGCCTGTGAAAGGGAATTCCACATCCTTGCCGCTCTTACAGTAAAGAACCCTCTATGTAGTTTAAGGTTAAACCACTGCTTAGGGGACAGGAGCCACACTGGGGCAGAGATTCTGTCAGCTCTGCAGGGGCAGGCTCAGAGGTGGTTGACGCCATGCCAACTTCAGCCAGGAATGGTTGTATGCGACAATGGCACCAACCTTCTCTCCGCCTTCCGACAGGGACACTTGATCCATATTCCATGTTTGGCACACATCCTGAATTTGGTGGTGCAGGGATAGTCGAGAACGAGCCAAGATCGATAACTGGAATTTAGATATAGAAGACACAGCAAAATGTACACAGAAGCTAAACACACAAAGGTTGATCAGCAAGGTAGGCTTGCAGTGCACAGGTTAATATAGAGTTCACTGATAGGGGCTGGGGTGGAGCCATGCGTTGAGGAGAGATTATTTAAATAACCAGGTGAGAATGGCAAGCTTCTAAAGGTGAACACATGGAGGAGAAGTAAGCTGTCAGACAAAGATTACTGCATAACCATGATAGCTTCGTTCAGTCAGAGGAAGAGCAGTGGAGGAGGTGGCTGGCTGACCGATGCCTTTAGACAATTTTTCAGTCCTCAGCGCCAAGGTCTAATCGGTTCAAGCAACCATCGCCAACGTCTGCATTACATGGTGCAGGAATATCTAGGGGTAAGAGCAGACTTGGAGACCTTTCCAACACTGCATCCACTGGGTTACTGGGTCTTGTGGATGGACCCCTGGCCAGATCTTGCTCAGTATGCAGTTGATCTACTGGTCTGTCCTGCATCCAGCATTCTTTCTGAACGCACATTCAGTGCTGCTGGAGGGTTTGTAACGGATCATAAAGTGCGCCTGTCCACAGATTCCCTTGATAGGCTCACATTCATAAAAATGAATCAGTCTTGGGTCAGCAGCAGCTATCAAGCACCTGATGCTGATGTAACTGATTGATTTTTCTATGGATGTGGGATCCCTTGAAGACTGCCTATGCTGAGTGACTATCCTATTCCTCCTCAATCTTGATGATGCTAGCTTCCAACAATATTTTTGGTTTAGGGCACCACCACCACTGTCTAAGGCCCAATTTTTCTGTCCCTGTTTAACAGGGGCATGCAATTACAATTTCTGATCTAATATTTCACAGCAGGGCCTGATCCTGCGCCCAACAAGAGTATCTGTGAGGGGTGACAGTGTTGTGGCACCACCAAAGGCCCAATTCTTCTGCCCTGTCCCAGCAGCAGAAAAAAGGACAAGTATGCCTCATGGCTACCTGCAAAAGATGCACCATGTCCATGACCAGCACTGTGGACTGTAGACACAGAGCCTGCTTGCCCTCTTTTAGTGGCCTGTGAGCATCTGCCTCTCCTTGGTGGCCTTCCCGACATGATGGGGATTTTGTTTTGCAACACCACACTACACTGTATTGTGTACTGTGTACACCACCAGAAAAGTAGTAGCAACTGCACTATGGGTGCATGGTATTGTGTACACCACCAGAAGTCTAATAGCAACTATGGGTGCACTGTATGTATTGTGTACTGTGTACACCACCAGAAAAGTAGTAGCAACAGCACTATGGGTGCACGGTACAGTGTACACCAACAGAAGTGTATTAACAACTATGGGTGTACTGTATTGTGTACACCACCAGAAAAGTAGTAGCAACTGCACTAGAGGTGCATGGTACTGTGTACACCACCTGAAGTATATTAGAAACAGTACACCAGGAATGGCCTGCAGTGAGATATAGCTAAACTGTATGCAGTGGATATATATATATATATATATATATATATATATATATATATATATATACGAGACTGACTGTATATATATAATAAATACACTGCAGCTAACTGAATAACCTGCCTGCCTACTGTCAGGGCTGGCTCAGCCCTTCCTTCTCTGAGCTGGCCGCCCAGCTGTCGGCTAATTGCCAGCTCTCATCTCTCTCCACAGTTAATCAGCTGTGTGGATCTGCTCATCAGTCCCGCCTACTTAAAGATCTCCAGCTCACTTCATTCCGGCCTTCGCCTTGGTCACATCACAAGAAACCATCTCCTGCCTTCCTGTTTAAAGACTGGCTTTGCTGACATCCCTTCTGGCTTCTTATCCTGCTTGCTGTTCCTCTACTTGGATCTCTGACCTCTGGCCTGGCTGATTACCCGATCTGGTTACTGAACTCTGGCTTGGCTGACTACCCGATCCGGTTACTGGACTCTGGCTATGTTTTAACTACGCTTACTCTATTTACCTTTTTATTTTTATTAATAAACAAGTGTGATTTTACTGTACTTCTGTGTCGGTCTGGTTCATGGTTTCTGACACCTGCTAAATGACACTCTCTCTCCTTCCATGCTAATGACACACTACATGAGGTCGACGTGCAGACGGCCTATATAGTGTTGGGCATGGACTTAGTCCCCCTGAGCCATGATTGGCAAAAGGCACCCTGCCTTTGTCCAATTATGGCTCTCTTAGCTGAGGGCGCTGTGATTGGCCAAAGCATGCAGGTCATGGTGCATGCTCTGGCCAATCATCATACAGCAATGCACTGTGCTCCCGCAGTGCATTATGGGCCGTTACGCGCCACACAAATTTGGCGCGAATGGCCCATAATGTTTGGTTTTCGACAAATGGATGAACAGCCAATGTTCGAGTCAAACTCATGTTTAACCCGAACAAAAAGCTCATCCCTAATCTGAAGGAGTGGTTTATGGTCCATCAGTATGGTGAATTCCTTACCATACAGGTAAAGATGAAACTTCTTAATTGCCCATATCAGCTCAAGAGCCTCTTTGTCAATGTGAGAGTAATTGCTTTCTGCTTTTGTCAAGGACCTGGAGGCGAATGCCACTGGTTTTTCTGACCTATCTGGTAAGGTGTGATATAGTACAGCCCCCAGACCATAGGGTGAGGCATCACAAGCCAAGGTGAGAGGCTTCTGGAGGTCATAGTGCATGAGCATGCATGACGACAACAGCTTCCGCTTAGAAACTTCAAAAGCACATTGACATGCAGCCAACCAGTCCCATCTGGAGTGTTTCTCCAAAAGCTTGTTCAATGGAAACAAGGTGTGTGTCAGATCTGGTAGTAGTTCAGCAAGCCAAGGTATGATCGCAGCTGCTGGAGGTTGGTTGGGGCTGGAGCTTTGATTAAAGCATCAACCTGTACTTTCGCATAACCCAGTGGGTGGAGTATCTGCTTTGAGTATGTCTGCAGTTTGATTGATGTTGGGCGGACAGTTGTTCGGGTCTCAAGTTGTCTCCATTGTTTCTGGGTGATAACTGAAACTGCTGCTCCTGTGTCTACATCCATCTTGAGTTTCTTTCCCTCAATGGTTACCTCTACAGTCATTGTGGAGGGTGCTGAATGCATATGATGTATGTCTAATCTGGGGAGCACTTCCTCATCCTCTGACTCAGATGATGATGTATATCTTCCCATCATATATGTCTTTGTCTTGGGGTCTTGGGGTTCAGAGGTTGTTTATCTCGCACCTTCTTACTACGGTACACTCATTTAAGATGGCCTGCCTTACCGCAATTATGACAGGTCTGATCCTTACAAAACAACCAAGGAAAAGGAATTCCCAAAAGAAAGCAAGTGGTCCAAACACAATCTGCCAAAAAACAATATGTTTATTAAGCTACAAAACACCACACAATATTACAAAAATTGGGCAATAAAGGGAATATGTCAAATGACCAGATAAAATTGATAACGTTATCATTAAAAACACCAGGAGCCGCGGCCAAGCATACCCCATACACACACCAATCACAACAGCAATTCCTACTACATTGGACAATATCGTATACAAGGAGACCTCAAATCAGTCCAAGTGTAGGTAGTGAGGTGGTATGGGCGTATGGGTGGATGAATGGATATGAATTTGGAGCCGGACGAGTGGGAGATTGAGAAACCAGAGGAGACGTTGAATACCCCTGACGGTGCTCCAATGGACCTTAATGTAGTAAACCTCTCTGATTTTGATCTCACAGAGGTTCATATAAATCTACTTAAGAAGGGCCTCTCCTTCTCCCCAACGTCATCCATGAATGAGTTTGAGGTTTTCAAGGACGTTAGTCTATTTCTCAGGAAGGTCCTCTTCAAGTTATGGCATAAAAAACGACTGAATGATCCCCTTACCTCGGAGTCCTCTCTTGATAAGGACGAAAAGGAGGCTATTGAATGCCTGGTATCCTTGCTGGATGAGAACTCTGAAAGTGATTCAGATGAATGTTTGTGCCGTGTTTTGAGAAGACCTTCTGACTTAAAAATTCGATCCACTAAAATGCCCCCACTATCTAAGCATAAGTGGTTGCAGCTTTTTCTGGATCAAGTTAAATTTGATCTGATGAAAATTAATTGGAAATGGGTCGGCCCTAACAACCTTACAAATAGCGAAAGAAAGGCCTTATCTGATCTACAAAATGCACCCAATCTGGTGATTAAGAAGAGCGACAAAGGGGGAAATGTGGTACTTCTAAGTGAGAAAATGTATGAGGATGAGTCACTAAGGCTCCTTGGCGATACCTCTACCTATAAAAAACTCACAAGTTCCCCATTTCCCGCTCTAGTTGAAGCACTAAATGAAAAACTTAAACAGGGAATGGAAGCGGGTCTCCTGACTAAAAAGGAATTTCTTTTTCTTAGGGTGGATGAAATGAATATCCCCACCTTTTACATAATTCCCAAACTTCATAAATCCCTCACTCGTCCCCCCGGTAGGCCAATTGTTTCAGCTATAAAGGGCCCCCTAGAAAAAACTGGCAAATACATAGATTCCCTGATTAAACATACGGTTAACTTGCTTCCTTCCTTTGTTCGCGACAGCAGAGATGTCCTGGTTAAATTACGTCATTTTGTTATGCCCACAGATGCCCTTCTGGTAGGTATCGACGTGGAGAGCTTATATACGTCAATACCACACCACTGTGGTATTGAGGCTACTATGTTCTTCCTGGATCTTCACTACCCTCAACAGGGTGCTCAAAATGAATTCATCGGGGAACTTCTTGAATTCATGCTTAGTAACAATTTCTTCCAATTCCTTGGTCATTATTACCAGCAGATCAGAGGCACCAGTATGGGGGCACCATGGGCTCCCTCATATGCATGCCTCCACCTGGGACTCTGGGAAGAGATGATGGTCTATCAGTCCTCTCTGTACCTCAGCCACTCCCTCCTGTGGCTGAGGTACATTGATGACGTTCTGATGGTGTGGACTGGTTCAGTCCAACAACTTGAGGACTTTATGTCTGAACTCAATAGTAACAATCAAAATATACGTCTGACCTACTCATACCATCCTGAGACGCTCTCTTTCCTCGATATTTCCATACGGAGGTCTGGAAATGAAATTGTTACTAGCACTTTTAGAAAGGAAACAGCAGCTAACACCCTGCTGTCTGCTCAAAGTCACCACCCCAAACCATTAATTGATGGGATACCCACAGGACAGTTCCTAAGGATCAGACGGAACTGTTCTGTGGAGGAGGAATTCCATAAAGAGGCATCTGAGATGTACCAAAGATTTAGACAGAGAGGATACTCACATAGGTCCCTCAAGAAAGCTAAGAAAAAAGCCACCTTAAAAAATCGGGATGAACTCCTTCTAACCTCTGTCAACTCTTTACATAGTGAAAATGAAGACCAAAAGGGAAATATTGAACAAAACTTCCCGAGGATCATTACTAAATATGGGTCCCAATGGAAAATGGTTCAGGGAGTTTTACAAAAACACTGGCATATTTTGAAATCTGCCCCTCTGATCTCTGAACTTGTGAGTCCAAGACCCCTCTTGACAGCCAAAAGATCCAATAATCTTGGTGACCTCTTGGTCCATTCTGAATACACCCGGACCACTCAGAAAAACTGGTTAAGTGGTTTGAGAATCTCCCCAGGTATGTACAAATGTGGACACTGCAATATTTGCAAGTATGTCCACCAGACAAATGTGTTCCCGAGCCCCCGTGGAGGAGCTGATTTTAAGATCAAACAGTTTATAAACTGTTCCACTACTCGAGTAGTTTATACACTTGTTTGCCCATGCAATAAAATCTATGTGGGGAAAACTAAAAGAGCCCTAAGGGTAAGGATTCGTGAACACATTGCTGGTATTAAAAAACTAAACGATGAACGCCCCATCTCACAACATTTTGCCCAATTTCATAATCGTGACCCACGGGGCCTAATGGTCAAAGGGATCTATAGGTTAAACTTACCTACAAGACGTGGCGACTTCGATACCATTCTCCTCCAGAAGGAAAAGATGTGGACCTACTATCTGGAGGCGATGGCCCCTAAAGGGTTAAATATCGAATGTAGCCTTCAGTCTTTTTTGGAAAAATAAGCTATCTATTTTTTCCGTTTTTTAGTTCATTATTCTCATTGCTTTAGGTTTTTGGGTCTTTCAGTATTAACTTTAGGGTGCTAAACCCTGGTGGTTTGTGTTTTGTTTTCCTGTTGGTTCTCTAAACATATATATACATATTCCCACTTTCATCAAATATCTCTCTAACTGCAATGCTGCATACCTGAGATGCGTTTTTCTGCACAATAGATCGCAGCTTTTCATATATAGCCAATTGCGAGATTTTGCCTTGCTGAAATGTCTGTGATGAGTGGTAACCGTGTGCGACATCTGGTGGTCATTTGGTATATCTACACCTCTTATTATCTAGTCTATTTAATCTTCGCTCACGGATCCCCTCCTTGCTCTGAGGAAACCAGCGGTGATTGGCTGGTGAAACGCGTCAGCACGTGACGTCAGCACGTCATCCCGGAGCCGCGAGTCCATGGTGCTTTGAATGGATGATCGGGAATCTACAGCTGACGGCCGGCCTTTATCATCTTACTGAAGGTGCCTACAGAACGGGACATTTTCTACCTGACGGCAAAGGCATATGCAGCTTGTTTTGGCACCTACAAGCCATCACTTGGGGTAGAGCGCACGACTTCATGATCGGCTGATTCACTTGGTGAGAGAAGTATCACTCCAATTATATAAGTTTATACAGTCTGAGTCGTTTATGCTCCCCCTACCTGCTCCCCCTACCTGCCTTTCACTAATACTACTGCTCTGCCTGCATATCCTTGGCTCCAATCACCTTCAGCAGCCACAGCCGACCAATTCAACTGTTTACCCACATTGGGACGAGTTCCCGGACTGCCAATAGGTTCCAAATTCATATCCATTCATCCACCCATACGCCCATACCACCTCACTACCTACACTTGGACTGATTTGAGGTCTCCTTGTATACGATATTGTCCAATGTAGTAGGAATTGCTGTTGTGATTGGTGTGTGTATGGGGTATGCTTGGCCGCGGCTCCTGGTGTTTTTAATGATAACGTTATCAATTTTATCTGGTCATTTGACATATTCCCTTTATTGCCCAATTTTTGTAATATTGTGTGGTGTTTTGTAGCTTAATAAACATATTGTTTTTTGGCAGATTGTGTTTGGACCACTTGCTTTCTTTTGGGAATTCCTTTTCCTTGGTTGTTTTGTATGCTTCATAAAGCAATCCAAACTGCATCCAATTTCCTTTGGATGAATATCTGTTCCTACCATTCATTTTTGTAATTTTACCGGTGGTTGATCCAGGCAAACCTCCCCCCTTTTCTATAGGTCTGATCCTTAAACCGTTAGACTTTGTGGTCATGGTCTGTATTCCCACAATGGTAGCAAGCTAACTCCCGGCTTAGTAGGGGTCTGTATTTCCATTTCACTGCAGTTGGCTTGATTGCTGTCCTGAAAACTACCTCTTTAACCTCTTCCCTTCTGCCCTGGGGGTTCAATTCCCCTGTATCTTTCACAGCCATTTCCATCACTGAAACTCAATTGCCTTTGTAAGGGTAAGGTCTTTTTCTGTTAACAGTCTCTTTTGGCTAGACCCACTTTTCAGACCCATGGCAAACTTATCTCTCGGTGCAGTAGGTAAGTACTCCCCAAAAGAACAGGTACAGGCTAGTCTGCGAAGGGCGAGCACATAAGCCTTAATTTCTTCACCTGGCTGCTGCTGCCACTGATAGAACCAAAATCATTCTGCAATCTCTAGTGGTTTAGGATGGAAGTGATACTCTGACAGTGTCAAGAGCCAATGTCTTAGTTGCTGATTTTACAGGGAAAAGAAGATCCCTAAGAGAGTGATATGTCTTAGCACCAACCACTGTAAGAAATACTGCTACCTGCTTGCCTGTTGTCTGGGATGGCATTTGCACTGAAATACTGTTCCAATCTCTCAACCCAGGAACTCCAGGATGTCTGTTCTCCATCAAATTCACTAAATGTCCCAATCAATGACATTTTCCTGCTGGGCTCTGTGAGTGCTTTTATTCAGGTGACAATCCACACTGCCTTTGCCCCTCACTCTCTCCCTCTCTCTCTCAGAATTATAGCAACTTTGTAAATCCCATCCTCGTCACCACTGTTATATCCTCTGAGTTGTGAGAGACACAAGACTCTGGTCTGGAACAACTGACGTTTATTTCAGTACTCACTGTATTTCAGTACTACACTCCAACATGCATCTCAGGACATGTATATCCTAGTATGCTTCTATTACATGTGCTCTAAGATGGCTACTATACCCCTTGACCATTGTCATCACTCCTGGGTGGAGCCAGCTATAAAGTGACAGTACATGTGGAACCCTTCAGGTATAGCAGTATCAATCCCTATTTGTAAGCATGGACCCATATGGCTTCTCCACCTAAAACCCCCCTTCCCCCCTTTTTTAAATATACTTATTTATCTATTATTTTATAGACATTAATGGAAATGCTTGATATATCATTCCTCCTCTTTACCTACATCAATCCAGTTTGATTGAATCTACCTGATTCTTGATTTAAGGTAAAGGTATACTCTATATTCTATATACAATAAATGGGTTATTGGGAATTCATGACTGAGGAGGTATCTACAATACATCATGTATCTTATTTTTAGAACTGCCAATGACCTTAGTTACAGCAGAGGTGGAATTTTTCTTTCCTCAATCCAAGTGTCAGGAGATCCGTTTGGTGGGAAGTAAGTTTTTTTGTCTCAAATCTATCTTTGTGTGGTGCCCCCTTATACCTGATTATGAGGTTCATCAGACAAGCATATATGTAATGTTTGTATGTATGTTGTCTTAAGTCTTGTTCCAAGATCAATATACACTGCTTACTTTTATATACATATCACAATACTATATATACTTATAGTTTTTTTTTTTTATTTTGTATTAGCACCTACCCAGTAATGTCCTGAGGAAGCATTTTGTGAAACGTGTTGACAAGAGCGCATGGAGAAGTTTACTGACTCTACCCATTGATATATTGTGTACAGTTCACGTGGATTTTATCCATTTCCATATCTCCATGCCTATCCTATTGGGTATCTATTGATTCTGTCAGTCAGTAGGGTGTTTTTGTTTGTCAAAATGTAATTTTTAACTAGTATATTTGTAATAAAGGATTTATATATTATATTTTTTTAACATAACACTGTCTCATGTTGTGTCCACAAAATCTGCCTTGTTTTTGATAGAGTTGTTTCAACTAAGTCAATCCTTTTTTCTAAAAAGATAACAATAAATAAATAAAATATATAATCTTTCCAATCTATCTTCTGTGAACTACATAATAGAGTTAGGGAGAAGAAGAGGTGTTTGTAATCCTCGTTAGGAGAACAACCTAGGGTGACAAAGCTGCTCCTTCACAGGTACAGTGAAGTAATTCTAGGATAGGAAGTGTGTTATAGCAGCATCACCAGTTGACAATAATGGGGAAAAAACAGCTGCAAGAACTAGATAAGTATGAAGATGTGTGTGTGTGTGTGTGTGTGTGTGTGTGTGTGTGTGTGTGTGTGTGTGTGTGTGTGTGTGTGTGTGTGTGTGTGTGTGTGTGTGTTGAAGAGCTAGATGATCCTAGGGGGTGGGGCAAAAGAGTAAGTTAATTTTGTTTACATTTTCTCTTGCCCTTTAAAGGCATGAATAAATTGGTTACTTTTAATTCTGTTCCCACATAGAATAAATTGCAAACCGTGTGTCACTTAATGAACTGGCATTCAATCTGATTTATGTTAAATAATATATATATATATATATATATATATATATATATATATATATATATATATATATATATATATTGTAATAGTGAGAAAATGGGGTTAAAATGGACACAGAGTCTGCATTGGCGGACTACAGAGCTACAAAGCATAGCTTTGAAACGGAGAAAACTGATTTGGCAGCTTTCTACGGATTTTGCTATTTCTGGATGGAGCCTGTAGTTTGGAGATCTCTAATGCCCTGTACACACGGTCGGGTTTACCGACATAAAATGTATGATAGGACATTGTTGTCGGAAATTCCGACCGCGTGGGGGCTCCATCATACCATCGGAATTTCCGACACACAAATCCGTTGTCGGAAATTCCGATCGTGTGTACACAAATCTGACGCACAAAGTGCCACGCATGCTCAGAATAAATTAAAAGACGAAAACTATTGGCTACTGCCCCGTTTATAGTCCCGACGTACGTGTTTTACGTCACCGCGTTCAGAACGATCAGATTTTCCGACAACTTTGTGTGACCATGTGTATGCAAGACAAGTTTGAGCCAACATCCGTCGAAAAAATCCATGGATTTTGTTGTCGGAATGTCCGATCAATGTCCGACCGTGTGTACAGGGCATAAGAGTCTTGGGTTCGACGGAATCTCCAACCCTGTGTCTGGATCTTGTGGATAGCCAGCAGGTTCACACAGCCATATAAGGAGGGGCTGGTGAGAGCAGGAAGATGAAGGAAGGTGGAGGGTGAGCAGCTTGCTGCTGCTGTATGAAGACAGACCTGTGTCAAAAGCTGTCTGGCCTGTGTGGGAGACTGCAGCCCATGTAAGGGGGATTCCATGCCCAGGGACTGGTAACAAGAGACAACAGAGCCAGGTGGCTCAGTATGTTTTCATTATTTTTGAGAGCTAAATGAAGCTTGGACCCCTGCGTGGGAATCCCGAATGAACTTTGTGTTTTGTTTTTCTGTTTAATAAACGTGAGCTACCAGGCCCTCAAATATAAATGCCTGTCTGACGTGGACTCACTGCACAAAAATGCATCTATCAACTTGAGCTAGCGATCGCCCATGTCACAATATATATATATATATATATATATATATATATATATATATATATATATATATACTGTCCCCTCAAAATAACTCAACACACAGCCATAATTGTCTAAACCGCTGGCAACAAACGTGAGTACACCCCTAAGTGAAAATGTCCAAATTGGGCCCAATTAGCCATTTTCCCTCCCCGGTGTCATGTGACTCGTTAGTGCCACAAGGTCTCAAGTGTGAATGGGGAGCAGGTGTGTTAAATTTGGCGTTATTGCTCTCACTCTATCATACTGGTCCCTGGAAGTTCAGCATGGCACCTGATGGCAAAGGACTCTCTGAGGATCTGAAAAAAAAAGAATTATTGCTCTACATAAAGATGGCCTAGCTTATAAGAAGATTGCCAAGACCCTGAAACTGAGCTGCAGCATGGTGGCCAAGACCATACAGAGGTTTAACAGGACAGGTTCCACTCAGAACAGGCCTCGCCATGGTCGACCAAAGAGGTTGAGTGCAGGTGTTCAGTGTCATATCCAGAGGCTGTCTTTGGTAAATAGCTATATGAGTACTGCCACCGTTGCTGCAGAGGGTGAAGGGGTGAGGGGGTCAGCCTGTCAGTGCTCAGACTATACGCCGAACACTGCAACAAATTGATCTGCATGGCTGTCGTCCCAGAAGGAAGCCTCTTCTAAAAACGGTGCACAAGAAAGCCTGCAAACAGTTTGCTGAAGACAAGCAGACTAAGAACATGGATTACTGGAAACATGTTCTGTGGTCTGATGAGACCAAGATAAACTTATTTGGTTCAGCTGGTGTCAAGCGTGTGTGGCAGAAACCAGGTGAGGAGTACAAAGACAAGTGTGTCTTGCCTACAGTCAAGCATGGTGGTGGGAGGGTCATGGTCTGGGGCTGCTGGCACTGGGGAGCAACAGTTCATTGAGGGAACTATCAATGCCAACATGCACTGTGACATACTGAAGCCCAGCATGATCCCCTACCTTCGGAGACGGGGCCGCAGGGCAATATTCCAACATGATAACAACCCCAAACACACCTCCAAGATGACCACTGCCTTGCTAAAGAAGCTTAGGGTAAAGGTGATGGACTGGCCAAGCATGTCTCCAGACCTAAACCCTATTGAGCATCTGTGGGGCATCCTCAAACGGAAGGTGGAGGAGCACAAGGTCTCTAACATCCACCAGCTCCGTGATGCCGTCATGGAGGAGTGGAAGAGGACTCCAGTGGCAACCTGTGAAGCTTGCACAAAATATTGACAGTTTGGGCCCAATTTGGACATTTTCAGGGGTGTACTCACTTTTGTTGCCAGAGGTTTAGATATTAATAGCTGTGTGTTGAGTTATTTTGAGGTGACAGCAAATTTACACTGTTATACAAGCTGTACACTCACTACTTTACATTGTAGCAAAGTGTCATTTCTTCAGTGTTGTCACATGAAAAGATATAATAAAATATTTACAAAACTGTGAGGGGTGTACTCACTTTTTTGAGGTACTGTATATGTATATATATATATATATATATATATATATATATAAACAAAATAAAATAAATGACACTGCATATTTGAAAATAAAATAAATAATAAAAAGTGCCAGTAGGTCTGATGTCTTAAGTTAACATTTTCATTAGTTCCATATATTTTGCCAGAGTAAATATACATTCTTGCTTCTGAGACGTATTAAACCTTTCCCAATTCATACATGCGAATTATGGTAATTCTCTCATTTCTGACTCCACAGTTATGAGATGAGCCTCTTAACTTTGTTGGGTATTACATTTTCTGCAGACAAAAATGAGGATTTGGAAAGCCTATTTATTTCACACATATAAGCAAAGATATGAAGAAAAACAGGTCATCAAATGTTCTAGTGCACAGTTATTAGGAATCCCTGTAGATTTGATCTTTCCCACCTGATGTCATTTTGAGATTAAAAAAAGGAAAACATTTTTAAATATCTGTTTAATGTAACTTCCTGAGCAGGAAGGGAATCAAGCATTAAATCAGAAATGGAAAAGCAATGCTACTGCCACCTTTTTCAACTGTGTTTAGATTGCCCCCTTTGGAATGGAGCCTCAAAAAGAAAATGGAACAAAAACAAAACATAACATTTTCTTTGCTTCATCCAAAATTTTGGATAGAGCGGAGAAGAGTTAGAACCTTTTTTGTCTTGTACTCTGTTACAATTAAAAGTTACCTTTGCAGTGGAGCTTCTCTCCAAGCTGTATAGAGGATTAGGACAGTTACTAGCGCTACATGAAAGGTTACAGTGGTTATATCTAATTCTACTACTGTGAAGAAGTTAACTTACTCAGTTTTACAACTTGCTACACTAAATATGTTTATTACATGCTAGAATGCGCATGATGTAAGCAATAATGTGAAGGAAATAAAGGGAAAAAAACAAGAACATGCCAATAACAAAAATAAGTCTAAAGCCTCGTACACACAATCCAATTGTTGGCCAACAGAGCATCAGACTTTTGTCCGAAGGGTGTTTACCTGGAACTTGTCTTGCATACAAACGGTACACAATTGTTGGCCAACAAACATGAACATAGTGACTTACTAGACCTTCTACGAGCCGATAAAGAGGAAGTTCAATTGTCGTGCGCCACCCTTTGGGCTCCTTCTGCTAATTTTGTGTTAGTAGAAGTATGTTGAGTGTTGATTTGAGCTTTTCAGTTCTTTTCTGAATGGCCGTTCATCAACCAGCCATGTTGCGGAATCGGAGGAGAGAAAGTGCTATTATTGGCCTTGGAGTTATTGCTTTGACCCAAGTCCAGTCCAGGAACAGGATGAGGAGGAGTTCTTGGACCAAAAATTGGTTGCTCAATCATATGTCATATGCCTCTGCTGCGGGAGCTTCAGGAGAATAATCTGGATGATTTTCGGAATTATCTGCAGATGACGGACCCCTGCTTTCACCAACTCTTGGCATTGGTGACCCCCTATATTAGGAAGCAGGACACATCCACGAGGCTTTCCATCACTCCAGAGCAAAGGCTCATATCCACCTTGCATTACTTGGCGATGGGGAGAAGTCTCCAGGACCTCAAGTTTACCACTGGGATCTCCCCCCAGGCTCTGGGACTCATTATTCCATTATATTATATTCAGGTAAGTTATTGCCTTTAAGATCACATTCTATTTATTGTCTTAATTTGTTGATTACATCATTTTCAACATTGTAATATGCTGTGAATGTCCTATTTGTCCATATGCATGCTGTAAGCTTTTCCTGCTCCTTTGTTGGCCTACATGCATATTTTCCATAACTAACCTCCCCAGCATGCTATCCTGGGCCCATACATACCTAGCCTAGTAACTTCACAGCGTTTTTTGTCAGCTAAGTTTTGGGGCTTACCCTAAACTACCCCTAAAATTTGTACAAATATTATTGTTCTCCTCAAATTCAGGCAGAGTGAAAGAGACCATTTTTTGGGGCACAAACTCATTTGGAACCCTCCACCCCTCCCAAAAATGCAAAGTCAACAGATACAAATACAATATTATAAAGGTATCCTGGATGATACAGCGCCCTTCAAACAGACAATACCTCAACCGCGCCACTAAACACAAAATTCTCACATAAATTATTGATTGATGCGAAAAATAAACTCCAAATAAAGAAATAATGCTAATTAGTGTTGAGCTGCCCCTTAAAAAATAAATACATAAACCAAATATTTAATCCTAAATGTCAGCTGCTCACAGAATACCTCCTAAAGACACATAGGATAAATATGAGGCGCTCTAAACGTCTTTAATACCAAAGTGTTTCTAACACAATAGTGGTGTGAACCTCTTACTGTGATCTTCACACCCTCGTGTGGTCTGATATTGCTACAAACCTATAAATTTATAAACATATAAAAATGACAATAAAGAAAATATATATGTGACACTCAAGTGAAATAATGTGTGCAATCACTTCACTCCATGCTGTGAAATTCCAAAACCTAACATAAAAGCCCATATATTCCAGATAAATCAGCCCAAAAAAACTGTTTGTGACGAAATATAATTAGTGACAAAATATAAATCAAGTGTCCCAAAAAAATGTTTGTAATCTTTGATGAACACAACTGAGTGTCTCTGTGTGTCTTCCACCTCACTACCGTGTTCAGTGAATCACACCCTCCAGAAATGCACTCACCGATTTATATTGCCAGCATTCTCATGCAAGGCAGTAAACGCTTTTTTTTACCACACTCCAGGGTAAATGAATCATTCGATGTCCATGGTGATTGTTATTCAATAGATCCACATGAAAAAAATATAAAGTGCTCCAATAGTGTGAACCAGCAAACAAATTATATTAAAACCACTGCAATCCTCTAATAATACACTCACATTCTTGAAAGATTAAATCAGCAGAAACCATGTGCAATTCACATCAATCTTCAAACTTAGTGGATAACCAACAATAACTAGCGGTCACGGCAGACCCGAGGTGTGCTACTGCCGGGCTTCCAATCTCACCCCTCCCTCTGAAATCCTCCGTTTCTCCGTGCACTCGAATCTCCTATTCTCCTGTGTGGCTGACAGCGCTATGCGTCACGTATCACAGCCACGCCCCCGACATGTTTCGTCATAGGTAGACTTATTCATGGGATTGGCTGTGTCTATTGCCACTCATCCCTTATACTCGCTCCTGGTTCACGCCCATTAGGCTGTGCATTACGCATGCGCACACCTCGCACCCCCATTATACTGATTCAGCACTGATCATCGGAGCTTATCACACTAGGGATCGGTCACCAAACATATAAAAAAATATATAAAATATATAAAAAACTGACTGATCCATACATATCTCCCTATTAATGTGCTAAGTGTAGATATATTTGTAGTTAACTGAATGTAGTGTCACAATTTGCTATTCTCACTGATCTCTGGTGCTCATAACAAGCATCTACAGAAACCAGCCCCTTCAAAGCCAGGGTGATATTCAAATTGCGCGCTCCCACCCAGCAGCCAGCATCTACACTACAAAGTGCATCAACTCAAACAATATGTTCATGGTGAGAACCTCCTTCATTCTGTAGTCACAATACCTTCGGATATAACATATAAAAATATATAAAAATCCAATAAGGATATATAAAATCTCTAGACATATGATTGCTTCATCATATAAAAATACTAATAATCATAATGACAATACATACATAAGCAATTCATAATAACATTCAAAAATGTAAACATTATTAAAATCAAATAAAAATTAAAATTGTGGGGCCTGAAATTTATAAGTAAATATCTTTACATATATATAAAATTAATCAAGCTCCATACAAAAATCCAAAACCCAAAGGAAGGCATTAGATAGTCCTACTCATCTCTAATGGGATCCCCCATTACACAGTATTTTTAAGGGATTATACCAAAATAGTGGTCCCCTCTTTCCCCCACTTTTTGGAGCTAGTTATCCTCTCAAATCTATATCCAGATCACTCATAGATCTCTAAAAAGAGAGAATCAGTGAGGACATATATATAAAGACACCCCACATCTCCCCCCTACTACATTCCAAGTCGGAGGGCCCTCTCAAGTAACCTACACCTCATCTCTATATGTGGAAACGTATGCATAATCTCAGTCAATACATAATCCACCGGAACCCAAAAAAGATATGTTCATAATACTTAAACACTGCATTTTAAAAATCATTAATAAAGCAATTCGGATCTAGTTCTATGTTTAACCCCCTAGGGGTCAAACTCTTCAATAAATAAATCCATCTAGTTTCCCTTTGGGATAAATCCCTAACTCTGTTGGACCCTCTCCAAGATGGATGGACAATATCAATCCCACAAAACTGTAACAATGAGGGGTCCTGCTGATGTTTTTCTTTGAAATGTAGAGAAATGCTATGGAACTTATAACCATTTTTAATATTGGTTAAATGTTCTGAGATCCTGATCCTTAGGAGCCTCTTCGTTCTCCCCACATACAGTAGACCACAAGGGCACCACATTAGGTATATGACGTGTGAAGAGTTACAGGTACTGAATTCCTTAATTTTGAAGGATTCACCATCCCTATTGGTCACACTTGTCACCCCTCTGTGACTCACTCTTACAGTCCTGCAACAAATACATCTCCTACAACAGTAAAAACCCCTAAAATCCAGTCTCAACATATTCCGCCCTGGTGGATCCAGTATTTTCTTAACTACATGGTCACCAAAACTCGGGGCCCTCCTATATATAAATTTCAGCTGGTTTGGCAGTACCTCCCCCAAGTGTCTATCCTTACACAAGATGTGCCAATGTTTTCTGAAAATGCCTTCAATATCCTTATATTGGCAGTGAAACCCTGAAATAAATCCAAATTGATGTTGATTATCATTTAATAAGGTCGTAGATTTCTTAAGGCATTGTTCTCTGGGTACTAATGCCACCTCCTGGGTGATCTTATTCAGTTCATCCAACCCATGTCCTTTTCGTAAAAATGTATTTTTCAGGACCCCAGCCTGCTCATAAAAATCATCCAACTGTGTGCAGTTCCGGCGTTCATGTAGTATTTGTTCCTTAGGGATATTTCTTATCCACGCCGGATGGTGACCACTTCTTATTGATAAAAATCTATTCCGATCTGTCGGTTTAAAAAATACTTTTGTTTTTAATGAGTCCCCCTCTCTTTCAATTGTGACATCCAAGAAATTGACCGAGTTATTACTAATCTGATGTTCCAATTTAATGTTATTCGAATTATTATTAAGCTCTTGTATAAATTCAATCACGGATTCCTCTGTACCCTCCCAAATAAACAGGAGGTCATCAATGAACCTTCAATAAAATAACAGCTGAGGTCTCCTTTGGCAGAACACTTTTCTGTCTTCCCACTCAGCCATAAACAGGTTGGCGAGGCTGGGAGCATATTTAGCTCCCATCGCCACGCCAACCTGCTGGGAATTGAATTGACCATCACTCCAAAAGTAATTATGGGACATGCAGAATTCCAATACATGTCCCAAAAATCTTTTCTGTATAGCTGGAATGTCCTCTCTTTTACTCAATGCCCAATTAAGAGCTAAAAACTCATCATCATGTTGTATAATGGTACATAAGGAGGCTACATCAGCCGTTACCAAATACACCATTGGTGAGGTATCCAATTTAACATCATTGAGTAAAATTAATAAGTCACTTGTGTCTTTCAAATACTCCTTGGTGGCCTTGACACTCGGTTGGAGGAATTTGTCTAAAAACTCCCCCAATCTTGCCGTTACAGACCCGATCCCATTAACAATCGGCCGAGGTGGTGGGCACTGCGTATTTTTGTGTACCTTTGGTAGGGTGTAGATCACTGGGATTCTACAAGCACTAGAGATCAAATATCTTTTTTCTTTTAAATTTAATGCATCTATTTTATACCCCCATTCCACTAAGGCTGATAATTGTGCTTTATACGCATCCGTGGCATCAGATGATAACCTCCTATAGGTAGATCTATCTCCCACTAGCTCCAAAAGCTGGTCAAGATAAAACGATTTATCTAGCAGTACCACCCCCCCTGCTTTATGGGCGGGTCGTATTATCAGATCCTTCTTTTCCTCTAAGGATCTAATCCCTTCCCTGATATAGTGAGGGTTAACCCCCTTACATGGGGTAAGCCTCTCAATGTCACCAAGCTCTTGAATACCTCTATAAAGTGATTACTTGGGTTCTGGGGATTAAAAATAGATTTATTTTTTAAACCCGTATCTGTCTTATTCGATGGCACCATGGATTTTTACAGAGGATTCCACCGGATGACTTAAAAAATACTTCTTAATATTCATAGTTCTAATGAATTTATGTGTGTCTATGTAGACATCAAACTTATTCATTTCCTTTTTTGGGGCACATTTTAAGCCTAAGTTCAAAATGTTGAGCTCTTTATGATTGAGCTCAACACTGCATAAGTTATATATCCCCGTATTCATACATCTCTCGGTCGTTTCCTTGCACTTTTTGGATCTTCCTGCCCTGCATCCCCTCCTTCTCCTCTGGGGGGCATGCTCTCCATGTTGTAGCCTTGGGGGGGTGCTTGTCTCCCTCCCCCTCTCTGATAAGGCTCCCTGGGGTTTCTCCTCTGTGTTCCCCCTCCCCTCCCCCGTTGCCCTAAAAAAGGAACATAGCCAGATCGCTCTTCCCTTTCCAACGGTGAGAACCTATTATAGAGAGGGATGTTACCATAACCATCTGAATATTGATATGGTGGGGGATATTGCTGCCACTGCCTACATCCTTGTGGGGTGTTTCCCCTATATTGTCTAGGGGATGGATGATCGTTAAATTGTCCCCGTGGGTATCCCCCTCTCCCTCGTGATGGAGGTATAGGAGATTGATAATATCCATTTCCTCCTCTCCCTCGTGATGGAGGTCTAGTGGATTGATGGTAATCCCTTCCGTAATGATCATCCACTACACTCCACCCTCTCTCATTAGATCTAGGATCCATGGCACCATTTCCACCTTTACCTTTATTCCCAATCCTTTTCTTAATTTCCGGTTTAGGTGGGGGATTACTGGTACCCCCTGCTGCATTGATGTTGGCAGCTGAGTCTCCAGTATTGTTATCTAATGATGCTTGCCATGCATAGATTTTATTAGTTTTAAAATCATTTGAATCTCTGTTAAACTTTTTTACCTTCTTTTTTTTGCGTCTCTCGATCGATTTTTTCTAGTTTCTTCTTTATATTGCTGTTGACTTCCTTCATTTGATTCGTATCCTTAATGGGTTCCAATTTTTCTTGCAGAGTTTTAATCTTTTCATTCAACATACTCAATTTTATTTGTTTCCTTTCTTTGGGTTTTGGATTTTTGTATGGAGCTCGATTAATTTTATACATATGTAAAGATATTTACTTATAAATCTCAGGCCCCACAATTTTAATTTTTATTTGATTTTAATAATGTTTCAATTTTTGAATGTTATTATGAATTGCTTATGTATGTATTGTCATTATGATTATTAGTATTTTTATATGATGAAGCAATCATATGTCTAGAGATTTTATATATCCTTATTGGATTTTTATATATTTTTATATGTTATATCCGAAGGTATTGTGACTACAGAATAAAGGAGGTTCTCACCATGAACATATTGTTTGAGTTGATGCACTTTGTAGTGTAGATGCTGGCTGCTGTGTGGGAGCACGCAATTTGAATATCACCCTGACTTTGAAGGGGCTGGTTTCTGTAGATGCTTGTTGTGAGCACCAGAGATCAGTGAGAATAGCAAATTGTGACACTACATTCAGTTAACTACAAATATATCTACACTTAGCACATTAATAGGGAGATATGTATGGATCAGTCAGTTTTTTATATATTTTATATATTTTTTATATGTTTGGTGCCCGATCCCTAGTGTCATAAGCTCCGATGATCCGTGCTGAATCAGTATAACGGGGACGCGAGGTGTGCGCATGCGTAATGCACAGCCTAATGGGCGTGAACCAGGAGCGAGTATAAGGGATGAGTGGCAATAGACACAGCCAATCCCATGAATAAGTCTACCTATGACGAAACATGTCGGGGGCGTGGCTGTGATACGTGACGCATAGCGCTGTCAGCCACACAGGAGGATAGGAGATTCGAGTGCACGGAGGAACAGAGGATTTCCGAGGGAGGGGTGAGATTGGAAGCCCGGCAGTAGCACACCTCGGGTCCGCCGTGACCGCTAGTTATTGTTGGTTATCCACTAAGTTTGAAGATTGATGTGAATTGCACATTGTTTCTGCTGATTTAATCTTTCAAGAATGTGAGTGTATTATTAGAGGATTGCAGTGGTTTTAATAAAATTTGTTTGCTGGTTCACACTATTGGAGCACTTTATATTTTTTTCATGTGGATCTATTGAATAACAATCACCATGGACATCGAATGATTCATTTACCCTGGAGTGTGGTAAAAAAAAGCGTTTACTGCCTTGCATGAGAGTGCTGGCAATATAAATCGGTGAGTGCATTTCTGGAGGGTGTGATTCACTGAACACGGTGGTGAAGTGGAAGACACACGGAGACACTCAGTTGTGTTCATCAAAGATTACAAACTTTTTTTGGGACACTTGATTTATATTTCATCACTAATTATATTTTGTCACAAACAATTTTTTTGGGCTGATTTATCTGGAATATATGGGCTTTTATGTTAGGTTTTGGAATTTCACAGCATGGAGTGAAGTGATTGCACACATTATTTCACTTGAGTGTCACATATATATTTTCTTTGTTGTCATTTTTATATGTTTATAAATTTATAGGTTTGTAGCAATATCAGACCTCACGAGGGTGTAAAGATCACTGTAAGAGGTTCACACCACTATTGTGTTAGAAACACTTTGGTATTAAAGATGTTTAGAGCGCCTCATATTTATCCTATGTGTCTTTAGGAGGTATTCTGTGAGCGGCTGACATTTCGGATTAAATATTTGGTGTAGGTATTTATTTTTTAAGGGGCAGCTCAACACTAATTAGCATTATTTCTTTATTTGGAGTTTATTTTTCGCATCAATCAATAATTTATGTGAGAATTTAGTGTTTAGTGGCGCGGTGGAGGTATTGTCTGTTTAAAGGGCGCTGTATCATCCAGGATACCTTTATAATATTGCATTTGATCTTCTTACCACTCGCAGCCATGGATGCATTTAATTTTTTAACGAATAGACAACTTAACCCCGAATCAGTTTTCTCTAATGATCACAAATACACTGCTGACTTTGCCAAACCGATATACACTATCCCTCTTTTGTGTTTAAATTTCTGTATAAATTCACCCAACCATGTAGTGCAAGGGTCTGTCTGATTACCTACAAATTGTAACATAGACAGTTTTTGTCTCCTATTATAGTGATAGGTATTTCCAGAATGTCAAAATGTGCCGCAATTTGTACAGTTTGGATCCATATTTTTAGATTATGACACTTCTTACCTGTCCACTGGGCTGCCAATAGTGTAAGTAAGGAGGGGTTGGCTAAAGTATCCCAGATTATTTATGTAAACAGCTCTCATGGAAGTGGAGAGGGTTACCTGTCCAAAACATCTACCCATTTCCTCCCCCACCCTAAAATTTTGCTAATGGGCCACCAGAGGGGGAGATGACTCAGATAAGTTGATCTTACTCTTTTGTTTTTAAATACTCATTTAAGTTTTCTCCCTATGTTCGCTAAGCATGTTTGTGTCAAATCTGCTTGCAATGTTATGTGAAGAAGTAGTAATTTTTGCTTCTTTTTTTAATCCACAGTTTCCTTCTAACCCACAGCAATGGCAGGACGTTGCAGCCCAGTTCCACCTTCAGTGGGATTTTCCCAACTGTGGTGGTGCTACTGATGGCAAGCATGTCCGGATTGTCCCAACACCCAACTCTGGCTCATATTATTTTAATTATAAGGGCTTTTGCAGCAGTCATGCTAGGTGTAGTGTCTGCCAACTATGATTTTTTGTATCTGAATGGCAGCTTAAACTTGCCACCTGCTGAGGATAATGTTGAGGGCCTCAATTTTGTTTTTGTTGCAGGAGAGGCCTTTGCTCTGGGGGAACATCTGATGAAGCTGTTTACTATGATAAACCTCACCCCAGAGCAGACAATATTCAATTACAGGCTCTCTTGTGCCAGAAGGGTGGTTGAAAATGCATTTGGCAGCCTATCGAGGCGTTTCAAGCTGTTTTTGACTCCAATCAACCTGGCACTCTACAAGATCAACCATGTGGTCCTGTGCTGTTGTATCGCAACATATTTTTTTTAAGGAGGAATTCCACTAGCTACCTTACCTCACTGCCAAGTGACATGGACCCTGCAGTGGCAGGACCAGCTGAAGAGGCTGCAGCTCGGCCATCTGTGGGTGTACTGATGGCTCTTGAAAATGCTTGTGCTGGATTGCCCTCACAAATTGCCAGAGATGTACGGCAGAAATACATAGATTATTTTGTGGGTAGTGGAGCAGTGGCTTGGCAGCAAATTGTAGCTGATTATGTCTAATATTAGTTTGAGATCATAAACTCATTTTGCATTTGAACTACTGTTGTCTGTGTTTCTTATCTGTGTAATATGTTCACAAATGGGCTTTATTTTGGCCACTTGCTCAATATAGTGCAAATGTACCTTATTTGCTACATGAGGTGACAATATCTTCATCAGCTAACTATTATGGTGTGCTGTGGGTCTGCTAAACACACAATGTTTTTGTTCTTAATGGATTTAATGGATCATCTGTGGGTATATGATTGGGTATATGGGATTGTATGATATTTTTTATTTTATTCATTTATTTATTTTATGGTTGAACTAGATGGACTTGTGTCTTTTTTCAACCTGACTAACTATGTAACCATGTAACTATGTAATGCATGAAGTTCAAAAACATTATGCCTTTTCAACTCTTATAATCTTTTTGAGGACTAAAAATTGCAGGAGTTGGCCACATTTTAAGAGCACATTGTCACTGTAACTACAACTACTTAACAAATACACTGGTATTGAGCTTTTAAATAATAAGCAACACATTGTTTAGTAAAAAACAATTTATTCAAAGCACATTCACATGTGCTTCTTAAGGTTTTAAAACAAACCAAAATCTTGGTATATAACATATATGTTTTGCATTATTTCCTCTTTTTTGGGGCTAAACAGGCATGTTCAAAAACATTAGATACACATCCCAAACTCAGGAACTTACAAAGTTCGATTTTGGTAAAGTGAAGGCCACATGAGACATTAGTATCCCAAGACTGTGTGGATGTTGCCTTTATCATATGGGGTGATCTCACCCCTTTAAAAGCTAAAATTTGAAGCCACGTACACGTAGAGGCATATTGATTAAATACCCTTATGAGCCCATGACGCAAATGTGTGTAGTTACAAACAACTTTTTTCCCAAACCCACAAAACACACAGTGTGTCAACATGTGCTAGCTCCCATCATGGGATATCAATGGACGTGTTTCAGGGGTGCAACCCTTTCCTCTGAGCTTCTATAGTTATGAGGAAAGGGTTGCACCCCCAAAATGCGTCCATTGATACCCATGGTAGGATAGCACATGTTGACACACTGTGTATTTTGTGGCTTTTGGCAAACTAGATGTAGGGAAATACACACATTTTAGGCATGGGATCATGAGGAAAATAAGAATGTTAAGGCACAATTTGGGAGCACCTTCAAATTTTGTTTTTTATATTCTTAAAAACACTGAAAAATTACAATTCACATTAGCTAGGGCAATATTTCCCAACTCTGCTCAGCAAACCCAGGTCATGTTTTCTATACTTGTAGAATTTGGTACAGGTGATGTTGTCATATTCAATGCTAGTAATTGACACAGTCGTTTTTTGACTAAGGAAAATACAGAAAACATGACCTGGTGGTGCACCTAAAAGAGTGGAATGGAGAAACACTGAGTTCTGTCTCTAAACTTTCACATTTCCAAGTCTGAAAAACATGTTAAACCAGAAAAGGGCAAACAGGAGCCAACAAGTGGAATAAAAAACTTCAGAACAGGCAAGAGGAAATTAAAATTTGGCAAGCATGTCCACAAAATCTCTGATTCTTCGCTGTAAAGCAGTGGCAGCCTCCTTGATTTTCTCCAGATCATCCAAACAATGCAACATATCTGCACTTTTTCTGCCAATAGTGCATCGTGGAAGATCATGACCTAGAAAGAAGAGTAAAAAGTATTAAGGTAACGATGGTCAAGTGGCTGAGGCCCTACATAGTGAGTTATGATCAAATTCAGTAAATGCTTATCTACCCAGTCTATTGTTGCTTGCAACCTGCTT
This sequence comes from Lithobates clamitans, assembly GCA_037952925.1. Classification (NCBI taxonomy): domain Eukaryota; kingdom Metazoa; phylum Chordata; class Amphibia; order Anura; family Ranidae; genus Lithobates; species Lithobates clamitans. Next base: position 980,292 of record JBBGZY010000835.1, read on the forward strand.
GCCCTTCAGACACCTACACTACTAGGAATGTACACACTGCAACTACGCTCTTATTCTTGGCCCTGGTGCCTGGCTCTCCGAAACTCGGGTACCTAGCAACACTGAAAGCTCCTTCCACCTCTTCCTTCTCCATGCTAATGTTAATGCACTACATACTTTGTGTGTGGAGTGGGTGTTTGGCTTCAAATGTGTATACATGTCAAGTGTTTTGATGTCCAAACAAGAGTCCAACAATACTTACTTACACAAGCAAGAGGCTCCCGAATACTTTCTTCCTCTTCTGGGTCGCTTTGGCCTTCAGTGTAACTCGCGTCAGGGTATTGTACATCAGTGCTGGGTCCAGAAGTCAGATCCCATGCCTCCCAAACAACATCCTGGGTGAGCTCACCACACTCTCTTTCCTCTAAAAAGAAACAATACACCATTCATTAAGCCACCCCAAGTCCCATCTGTTTCTAGCATCCATTTTGCTACATTAGTTAACCAACGTTGCACTTATTCTGATTTCAATATTTGCTCCTGACATGTTTACTCCGCCGCTGCACTCTGGTTGTTTCCCTGTGAAAAAATGCATAAAAAATGGATGGTGATGTCATTTTACAGAGGGCAAACACTGGACAAGTGCCAACATTTAAAAAGTCCAACAGTTGCCCCCCACCTCTCTTGTCTCCTATGGGAAAGGGGATATATGATGATCATCCCAGCAGGCCTGACTCTGTGTGACCCTGTGTGACTGTGATCCCTCTCCTCTACCCATGTCTACACTGGCAAGGCTGCATTAATGGGCACTGATAAGGCAGGCAGCAACCACAAAGTGTTCTTTACCCCTTAAGTTCTGACCTAAGCCCATGGCCTTTGGCTCACCTAAAAGCACCCCTGTCGGTGGCTAAATGAGTGTGTTTTAAGTTGTCACTTATGCTTTTGGGGGGAAGATGCCCTTGTTCCCTCCCCTGTTGGGGCCCGAGTGAGGGTTGCCTTCCTTTGTGCATTGTGGTGGCTTGGCTGGTGCCTCTTTTTTTGGTGCCTCCCTGTTGAAAGAAGATTAAAAAATTTGTTACAAAAATAAAGAAATGTCCAAAAACATGACCAAATAAGAATGTTCATATCTGCTTTATATTTACCTTCATCTTTTGAATACCAAGTCAAACAAAGATTTAAGATAACCTTATATATAATTCTCTAGAACTACTTGGAGAAAGAACATACAGACAGCTAATTTACACATATACATATTGGTTAGATGTAAATCTTGCTTACTTTTTTTATGATCTGATGTATGTACTCCATCTGGTCTTGCTCACGGTGTTTGAGATCAGACCATAGTTTTCTGATTTGGTCCTTTGATCGTTCCACCAAAAAATCACTCTGCAAAACTACGATGACCTTCTCCAAAATGCTGTCCTTTCAGCTGTTGGGCCTTTTGTAATTGCTCAGCTTGCAGTCGTAGTTATGCTTCTCTAGGGGGTGCACCATCTCCACATCTCATCCTTGCTCATGGGGGTTGCTTTATGCCTCCTATGAGCTCCACCACCGCGGGGCTGCCTGGAATCCATTGAATCCGCCATGTTGTCCCTACCGAATGTTCCGCTGTGTGTGTTTCATATACAGAAGAGAGATGGTCACGCCCCAGCATCATGACGCACTGAGAGCGGAGTTTCACGCATGTACAGTGTATATAAAGCCATAACGCACGGTCGATGGAACGGAGGTAGGAACGATCTTGGAGTGGAGGACGAATGATCGCCATCGCCAACACGCAAAAGGAGTCAGAAGATGAAGGGACAATTGGAAATTGGGGCATAGGTGGTTAGTGGCCTATACTGCTTAGATTGAGGCCTAGATTGCGAGCAGCTTATGAGTTAAGCCAGAGGTTATGTTTTGTCTTGTGTTCTGTCTTGCAGGCATTATATCATTTATCATAACAGATAAATTTACTGTGCCTGATTTTTTGCCCCAATTCATTGACCTGTACTGGGAGCTGCCCTGTCTCTGGAAGGTCAAGAGTCGAGACTACTCGAATAAAATTTCGAAGAAGGCAGCATTGGAGAAACTGCTTGAGTTGGTGAAGCCAGTGTACCACAGGGCAGACATCAACTTTGTCAAGACAAAAATATCAAACCTGAGGAGTACTTTTAAAAGCTCAACAAGGTCATGGACAGAGATCTGGAGCATCAGCAGATGACATATATGTTCCCAGGCTGTGGTATTACACAGCCTGCGGTTTTTGTCTGACCAGACAGAACCCAGGCCATCACTGTCTACACTCCCTTCAACATCTGCTGAGGCCACAGCTCCAGAGGTCCACACAGGTCCTGCTGCACAGGATGAAGATGTGGAGGAGCTCAGCTTGACCCAGGTAAAGCATTGTTGAACATATTAGTATCCAAAAATACAATGATGATAACTAGACATTATTGTTAAAATATTTCAGCCTTAACAAAGTGGTTTCTATATCAATAGACAGTAGTGATCAAAAATGATTTGTACAAGAATAAAAAATGCTGGGGTCAGAATGGTAGTATTTTCTATTATGTCCGATTTTCATACACAGGAAATTGTCAGTAAGAAGGAGCCTGTGGCCAGCAGCCAGACGGAGTCCCAGATCCCTTCCCTATGCCCTCCTGCTAAAAGGGCCAGGAAGAGCAGGAATATGGATGAGGCCACAACTGCCTTCCTCAGTCAGGCCACTACTACCATCCGTACTGACCCAGGTGACTGCGAGGGATTTGGCATGGTGACAGCCAATAGGTTAAGGGGGATGGCCAGTGACCAGAGGAGAAAGTGTGAGGAGCTCATCCTGCAGCTCCTCAAGAGGGGGCTGACGGGCGAGATCTATGCCACCACCCACCTGCATGATTTTGTGGGCCTACATACACAACCTCTGCAGCCAACCCACACACTACAGCAACCCCACCCACCACAGCCACCCCACCCACCACAGAAACCCCACCCACCACAGCAGCATGGCGGTCAATGGCAATACCAGCCCCAAGACCCCCAAAAAGGCCTATGGTCTGGGGATTTTCACCCCTTCCATGCTTACTAATTATTATTTTCTTTTTTGTTTGAATAATGATTTGATTTGTTATATTCTATATTTTTTTGGATGCATAGAATGCATGTTTTGATTATGTTCTATTGGCAGATAGCATGTCTAATTTTATTTGTTTTCTTTTTTTAATGCACAATAAAAAAAAAATGGGTAGCATTATACTTGGCTATGTGTTTTACTTCAAATGACAGTTTGGGAGTAGGCCAGTACTTTTTCAAAAATACAATGTAAAATTAACAAGGGACACCAGCATAGTTGTATATTTGATAGTAAAAACTACGGGATAATAGTGTTGTGGTAACTTGGCCAAAATGAAACAAGCATAAAAATATTATTCTTGATTTAACTAAATAAAGCCTTTGAAAATATGTTTGTCAGAACTCCATCAGTATCACCAGCAAAGCAGATTCATTATTATCCCATTAAAGAAGAAGAGAATGTGTGCTGCGTTTCGAGATTTCATAATTTGCAGCGTCACATATGTTAATTCTCCATTACGAATGCTAGTTTACAAGACTGACCACTTCCAGCTCGTTCTTGCTTCCGAGCATGCTTGTTTGTACTTTAGACTTTTGTGTGGCGGACTTGTGTACAGATGAGATGAAAATCTGACAACAGACCGCTGTCCGCCGAAAATTTTGCTAGCCTGCCATCCAACTTATGTTGGTGAAAAGTTGGACAACAATTGTCTGATGGAGCGTACTAACGGTCAGATTTTAGCCAAACAGTCTGTCATTACACAATTCTCTGTTTACGAGGCATTACAGTATTTTATAAGTCTATTTCTCAAAGCATTATAATGAGTCTGAAATTTTGGGAAATTAATAGGATTAGAGGCAGCTGTAAAGGTAAAATTAGAAAAACTTTAAACTCTAAGAAAGAGACAGAATTTATTCATAGATTATACACACTTAAACTAAGAGTGTTAAATATTGAGATAAGCTTGAATTGTTTAATTAGAGAAGTAATAATTAAAATAAAATGGAGAAATAAAGAAGAAAAAAAGAAAGTGAGAAAGCAGAATAAAAGCAGAATAGATTGTTTAGAAATATTAGATTGAAAGAGCTAACTAGAACTAAAAAATACTTAAAAGAGTTTAAAGGTACTGAGACCAATTCAGTAATATTTTAAGTAATCGTAAAAAGAAGGAGGATTTAAGGAAAGAGAGTGAGACCATTGGCAGTCACTGAAGTAGTCAAAATTTTTTGAAACATGTAGGGTGTATCTACAATTGGTCTGTTTATAATTTTTTAGATTATTTATATTTTATCTGTAAGCTTAATAGACTTTTCACAAAAGTCTTAATTGCACTAGAAAAGTGCTATGTGTACCCTTCTGGATTGTTCCATGCTTAATTGGGAGTACATCTGTGGACTGAAGCAAAGTGATGCATTCTCCAGTTGAGAGGTGAGATTTGCAGGGTTAGAAGAAGCTGAGACACCGCGGGGCAAACAGCTAGCCATTTGTGGATGATAGAGTGTCTGTAAATACAACAAACAGAAATGACCCTTATATTTTAGTATGAGGTGAAGTTAACACCATCCACTAAATGTTGTTTGAAAATGTTAGTAGGGGAAAAGCACAGATGACTTGTGAAGAAGTGCTGTTCTTTTCTCTATAAATTGATATGCATAAGCAATGTAAATTTGTGGAATGCTGGCTGAGAGGAAAGTATGGCATAGACTAACTAACATTTCAGTGGTATATAGCAAGAAGATGCACATCAGTACTGCCTGGGAAAAGGGCAAGTATTAAAGTATTTCAGCCAAGATGAGTACTTTAAAGCCTAAATTTAACACAAAAACAAAATCAGCACAAGAGACGTTACTTACTATCCATGTGATGTATCCCTTGTGCTGCTGTCTCGTGGTATAGTAGAAATCTTTCTCCTCTCCCCCTCTGTCACTGTAGTCTTCCAGTGCTGTGGGGTTAGTACAGCTGAGGGAGCTGTGGCAGGCCCTAATTAAGAGTACCCGAATATGTACATCCTTTCCACCCACCTCCCTTTCAGCTTGTATAACATTGTAAATTTGCTGTCCCCTCAAAAAAACTCAACCCACAGCCATAAATGTCAAAACCGCTGGCAACAAAAGTGAGTACACCCCTAAGTGAAAATGTCCAAATTGGGCCCAAAGTGACAATATTTGGTGTGGCGACCATTATTTTCCAGCATTGCCTTAACCCTATTGGGCATGGAGTTCACCAGAGCTTCACAGATTGCCACTGGAGTCCTCTTCCATTCCTCCAGAATGACATCACGGAGCAGGTGGATGTTAGAGACCTTGCGCTCCTCCACCTTCTGTTTGAGGATGCCCCACAGATGCTCAATAGGATGCTCAATAGGGTTTAGGTCTGGAGACATACTTGGCCAGTCAATCACCTTTATCCTCAGCTTCTTTAGCAAGGCAGTGGTTGTCTTGGAGCTGTGTTTGGGGTCATCATTATGTTGGCATATTGCCCTGCGGCCCAGTATCTGAAGGGAGGGGATCATGCTCTACTTTAGTATGTCACAGTGCATGTTGGCATTCATGGGTCCCTCAATGGACTGTAGCTCCCCAGTGCCAGTAGCACTCATGCAGCCCCAGACCTTGACACTCCCACCACAATGCTTGACTGTTGGCAAGACACACTTGTCTTTGTAATCCTCACCTGGTTGCCGCCACACACTCTTGACACCATCTGAACCAAATAAGTTTATCTTGGTCTCATCAGACCACAGGACATGGTTCCAGTAATCCAAGTCCTTGTTATTCTTGTCTTCAGCAAACTGCGGGGTTTCTTGTGCATCATCTTTAGAAGAGGCTTCCTTCTGGGACCACAGCCACGCAGACCAATTGGTGCAGTGCGTGGCGTATGGTCTGAGCACTGACAGGCTGACCCCCCACACCTTCAACCTCTGCAGCAATGCTGGAAGCACTCATACATCTATTTCCCAAAGACAACCTCTGAATATGATGCTGAGCACGTGCACTCAACTTCTTTGGTCAACCATGGCGAGGCCTGTTCTGACTGGAACCTGTCCTGTTAAACCGCTTTATGGTCTTGGCCACTGTGCTGTAGCTTAGTTTCAGGGTCTTGGCAATCTTCTTATAGCCTAGGCCATCTTTATGTAGAGCAACAATTCTTTTTTTTCCAGATCCTCAAAGAGTTCTTTGCCATGAGGTGCCATGTTGAACTTCCAGTGATCAGTATGAGAGAGTGAAGTTCAACACACCTGCTCCCCATTCACACCTGAGACCTTGTAACACTAACGAGTCGCATAACATCGGGGAGGTAAAATGGCTGATTGGGCCCAATTTGTACTCACTTTTGTTGCCAGCAGTTTAGACATTAATGGCTGTGTGTTGAGTTATTTTGAGGGGACAGAAAATTTACACTCTTATACAAGCTGTACACTCACTACTTTACATTGTAGCAAAGTGTCATTTCTTCAGTGTTGTCACATGAAAAGATAGAATAAAATATTTACAAAAATGTGAGGGGTGTACTCACTTTTGTGAGATACTGTATTTAGTGGTGAATGTGAAATTTACCAACAATTAACAGCTGGTGAATCTTCGGGGTCATGTGTTTTCATTTGCAGGAATGATTAGGCACCTGTGAATCTTTGATGAATTCAGTGCTTTACTGTGTAAGTATGCCCAATGCCCCCTGATGTCATTTATCTCATTTTATGATTTCTATCCTCTAATAACTATATGACTATAGTGCTATTTTTCCATGAGGAAATTTAATTTGCACCTGTTATGTGTTTTAAAGTTGCTCTAGGCAGTTTTCTGCTAATTTTGAACAGGGTTAACACATTCTATTTTGCAAGGAAAAAAAAGTATTTTTCCTTGGGTGCTGCACATGGAATATGGCCGACTGCAGTGATCTAGTCAATAAGTATACTGTATATGATACATCCAGTGTGGTCTGTAAATTAACAGCTATCACTGTAAACTTTTGTTTGTAAAAAAAAACTTGCTATCGCAGTCATGACGTTCGGACACGTAGAAATGCCTACTGTAAGATTTCTGAAGTGTTTTGGAGCACCGCAGGGCCCCTGAATACAGTCTTTTCTCATCTGCGAGCTTTGACACCTCTTGAGGGTGTCAATGGAAAGCCCATGCCTCCCACATCATTGAATTGGATCGTCACGATGCTGTGCAGTCTCACTGGCCAATAGGGTGGTTCTACCCATCCTGGGTAGAAACTGACATCAGTTGCGTGCGCAGCATTGACCTCCTCAGATGTGTTAGAGTACAGAGCACAGGCCAAGCCGCCCTCTCCCAGAGCAGCGATCCACTGCACCACACACCTGACTAGCCAGCAGCAGCATCCAGCTCCTCAGACGCGCTAAATGCTGAACACACGCTTAGTCGTCCTCCCTCTGAGCAGCGATCTACTGCACTGCACAATGGCAAAATCAATCTGACCACCTCTTGGAGCCACGGCCATCCCTGCCTTCAGATCTGCCAATCGTGAGTAACCTGTGTATCTCCAGCACGGAGGACGCTTTCTCTTCCTATGCATAATATGTGTGATCATCTCACAGAACAGCCTACTGACTATCAGTCCTAAGTAGGGTTGTCCCGATATCACTTTTTTAAGACCGAGTACTGATACTTTTTTTCAAGTACTCACAGATACCGATTGTCGATACTTTTTTTAATGTCATGTGACTCTGGCACATGTGTCAGTAGTTTTTCTTTTTTTTCTTTTTTACAATTTTATTTTTTACAACAATTTATTTTTTGCTATGTTTTTTGTTTTTTACAATTCTTTCTTTTATTTTTGGTGGTGGAGGGTGTACGGAGTCAGTGTTTTTTTTAAATTTTATTTTATATTATTTTTTACAATTTATTTTTTTTTAATTTATTGCAATTCTTTTTTATTTTTATTTTTTTATCAGTACTGTTGGGGGGTTTTGATGAGATATCAAGGGTCTTAACATGGGACCCCTGACATCTCCCCTTTGAGACAGGGAAAGTGACTGAGGACACAGAATCCCCACTCCCTTTCTCAGCAGCCTCAGCTGCACTGAAAATAAATGGAGAGGAGACAGCGGCTCCTCTCCATTCATAAACGGAGACATCGTAGAAACAGGAGACAGAGTCAGTAATTTATTGGCTCCTACCTCCGCTCTCCATCCTGACAGATCGAGGATAGAGGGGGTAGAAGAGGACATGGAGGGGGACAGCAGAATATAGGGGGACATGGAGGATAACTGGAGGGGGACAGCAGCAGAATGGAGGGGGACAGCAGCAGAATGGAGGGGGACAGCAGCAGAATGGAGGGGGACACGGAGGATAACAGGAGGAGGACAGCAGCAGAATGGAGGAGGACAGCAGGAAGGAGGGGGACACAGAGGATAACTGGAGGGGGACAGCAACAAAAAATGTGGGGGACAGCAGAATGAAAGGGACCCAGCATAACGGAGGAGAACAGCAGAACGGAGGGGGACATGGAGGATAACTGGAGGGGGACAGCAGCAGAATGGAGGGGCATAGCAGCAGAATGGAGGGGGACAGCAGAACAGAGGGGGACACGAATGATAAATGGAGGGGGACAGCAGCAGAACGGAGGACACAGAGGGGGACTGGAGGAGGATACAGGGACAGTGGTGATCGGTGCAGTGGCGGCAGTTACAAGCACCGATCACCCTGTAGATTTCACTAAAGCAACTGAAAGCCGCTAGGGGAGAAGCAGCTGTCAGGCTTTATTGAAATCTATACAGGGGCGATCAGTGCTTGTAACTCCCTCCGCTGCACCGATCATCCCTGACTGTCCAGGTATCGGGTGAAGCATCGGAGCATTTGCCTGAGTACAAGTCCTAGTATCGGTATCGGGACAACTCTAGTCCTAAGAACTCCCCAGGTTCCATCACTGCTTGAGCTATCATCACTGATCTAGTCACCAGCAGATCTCAGTGACTTTAATTACAATCCACGGTTTAACTGTAGATATTGCCATGAGAGCGTCTCTGTGTCCCCAATTGTACATTTGCATATAACCCACTTGGTTGATTCTGGGAAATAGAGCAGACTGAAGTCTGGAATGCGAGTGTATTGCCCTTTACTGAGCTGACAACGCTGTATGCTTCCTGTCTTAAGCTCTCTCCCCTTTTCCCAGGTCTGTTAGTTCATATGCATTGAACACAGGTATAATTAGTGCGGGCCCCTTATCAACCAAGTGCCCTCGCTCTGGGTGTGTCTGTGTGCCTGTGGCAACATTGTCTTTTAATGTTATTTTATTTGTATTGTATGTAGTCTGCTCACTCATATATTCATGTATTTTTAATACCAATAAAGAACTTTTTTAACTGTCTGGAGAAGACCGCAGATTGCCCAATCCTTTTATCCTGTAGAACTATTTGGGTTATTTCCCACCAACACTTTTTATATGCTTTCTTAGTTCAGGACCTAAGGTGAAGGGTATCCCCCCTTCCAGTGCTAGGAACTACATTCACCCAACACTACGATCAAATGAGATGATATGGTACTTTCTCTCTTTTTTGACCCAATAAAGGTACCAGGAGCCCTTCATGGGAAGTACAACCTTAACAGCATCATGGGCCCTGGGCAAAGTGATACAATGGGGCCCCTACCAAGGAGATGCTGACCTGCGGTGTTGCTAAATTATGCTACATATTAGATGTGCAGCCTCATCGATGCCCATCAAATGCAGCCTCATCAGTGCCCATCAAATGCAGCCTCATCAGTGACCATCAAATGCAGCCTCATCAGTGCCCATCAAATGCAGCCTGATCAGTGCCCATCAAATGCAGCCTCACCGGTGTCCATCAAATGCAGCCTCACAAGTGCCCATCAAATACAGCCTCACCAGTACCCATCAAATACAGACTCACCAGTGCCCACCAAGTGCAGCTTATTAGTGCCAATAAATGCATTCTCACCAGTGCCCATCAAATACAGCTTATCAGTGCCCGTCAATGCAGCCTCACCAGTGCCCATCAAATGCAGCTTATCAGTGCCCATCAATGCAGTCTCACCAGTGCCCATCTAATTCATTTTATCATTTCCCATCAATGCAGTCTCACCAGTGCTCATCAAATGCAGCTTATCAGTGCCCATCAAATGCAGCCTTATCAGAGCCCATCAATGCAGTCTCACCAGTGCCCATCAAATGCCACTTATCAGTGCCCATCAAATGCAGCCTTTTCAGTGCCTTGATCACACAGAGTGGTGATCTCCCGATGTGTCACTGAGCTTGGATTTGAATTGCCCGGATTGGGCGGTGACTGTCAACAAAGTCCCGCCTCCTAGACCGGCTCCTATGATACATGTCACACTAATTCAATTTCCTGGCATTGGATCAGTCTGCTGTGTATCACAGGAGCCAGTCTAGGAGGTGGGACTTAGTTACAGTGGCCGCTGAACATTTCAGATCAAGCTCCATGACACAGCAGGAGATTGCCGCTCTGTGTGATGTACACAAGGAGAGGAAGAGGAAGGGGAGGACTCTGACAGGGGCGCGCTGGGATGACGTAATTGATGCAATTGTGACTCAGCCATTCTCTGCATCAATGCAGAATCTATTAAGGCTGAATTGTGATGCATCATTGACATCATCCCAGCGCGCCCCTGCATTTCAACATACCTACTGGCCACTAATGTAACAGATATTCTTCCTGCCGTAGTTAACAGATGTCAGTGTTAGGGAAAAGCACCCAGTATACACATTTCAGTGATATATACTGTATATATATATACCGTATTTATCGGCGTATAACACGCACAGGCGTATAACACGCACATTCATTTTCAGAGGGAAGTTTCAGGAAAAAAACTTAAATTTTAAATAAGGAACTTTGAAGCAAAATAAGGGTCAGTGCCCATCTGCAGCCTCACCATTGCCTTCAATGCAGCCTGATCAATGCCCATCTGCAGCCTCACAAGTGCCATCAATGCAGCCTCACCAGTCCACATCAATGCAGCAGCCTCACCATTGCTATCAGTGCAGCCTGATCGATGCCCAACTGCAGCCTAGAGGGGACGGGGAGGGGGGTGGGATGAGCGCCGACAGATTACATACAGTGAGAATCTCCTATGATAGACAGAACAGTGGTCCAATGGCGGCCCAGGAGATGGGACTTCCTATTACAGAGGCCACCAAGTAAACAGGAGTTTCTCACTGTATGTAATCTGACGCCGCTCGTCCCGCCCCCTTCCCTGTCCCCTCCAAGGCAGCTAAAATTGAAGTATTGGTGTATAACACGCACACGCTATTTGCACCCAATTTTCATGGCGAAAAAGTGAGTGTTATACGCCAATACATACAGTATATATATATATATATATATATATATATATATATATATATATATATATATATATATATATATATATACACATATATATACACATATATATATATATATATATATATATATATATATATATATATATATATATATATATATATATATATATATATATACATACATATATATATATATACATATACATACATATACATACATATATATATAATAACACTCATTAAGTGCTATTCCCTATATATAATACTGATATCTATACACTGAGTGGCACTTGATGTACCAGGCCAGATATCAGTGTGCAAAAGTGAATCGCACCTGGTAGATGGGCACTGGGCAAGAAGGAAGGAACACTCAGTCAGCCTGGCTGGTGATTATAAACACAACACACACTAAACTGCTGTCATTATTACACACTGACCTGCTGCTGTACACAAGGAAGGTTAGTGTGACCAACTCTGAGATGCCTCCACTCTGTCTGTACTCTGCAGCCTCCAGCTCCCTCACTGGCTGTCCTCCGCGCCAATTATGTGTGGCCCCACCCCTCAGCTAAATTCCTCAGGGGGAGAGGTGGCTGGGGCAACTGTAGATGCCATCAGACCCACATGGCTGACAACTCTCTGATCCATCCAGGACAGCACCTGAGTCCTCGCTCCTCTCACTGCTGCCTCAACCACCGGCAAGGATTCAATAGTTCACTGTCTGCTTGGGGTATGATGTTCTTAATTCTGCAGAATAGGCTGCGAGCAGCTCCAGGGGTACACTGAGCCTCTGATAGGGCCCCTCCTGACCCTGGGCCCTTGGGCAGTGCCCGAGCGCCCAAATGGTCAATTCGCCCCTGAGTGTGCTCAACTTTCACATTTTGCTGGTGAATTTTTTTTATTTTCTAAGCAGTTTGAAAAGTGCAGGTTTTGACAGGTTTATTTAACACAGATGATGCACCTGCAAGTTTACCTTATAATGTATTTTTTTAGTCATTTTGTACTGAAAGAGGCTAGACAGAAGGTATTTCATTCTGCTAAGAGGCAGGCTAGAGGCTGGCCCTCATGGATAGATTTACTTTTTATAAAATAAATTGTACAAAGCTAAATATTTTCCCCAAAGTATTGTACTGATAGTTTGTACTAATAAATGTCTTTATTTAATTACGTATTTATTTGTAACTCTTATTATTAACTCCTACATATATTTAGCCATCCTTTAAATAAAACCAGTGTAATGTACCATGAAAAAGTATAAAGCTATTACTTTTGAATCTCAGAAATGGACAAAGAATATGGGCGGATGGGGAGTATCCAGACATACGTCTGCCTGCCTTATTAATAAGTTCAAAGTTTCGTCACTATGGGTTAGCGCAATTTATAGTCATAGTCATTGTTATTCGTAGACAGTCAGTGAAAAACCTTTTATACTTTAGGCTGAAAGTGATCTTTTTCAGGGAGAGTAGAATATTCCTGAGATATAAAATGTAAGTATGCTTTTTTCTACAATTGCTGTACTAGATTCTAGTACACATACATACACATAGAAAACGGTTTTCTTTATGCAGTACTTAAACATAATGTTGGCAAGATATTTATGGTTCCAATTATGAAAGAACAAATAAATATCAATAACAGTTAAAGCACAAACAGCAGGCCACAAAACATACCCTGAAGTTTTTTGGTAGTGACCTTTATGTATATCTGAAAATATAATCACTTTTAATTAAGTAAATAAATCTGATGACTCTCCCAAGGACAATTAAACTGTTGGTTTTTGCTTTTGTATTAATAGGTATCAGTTGCCTAAACAAAGATAAACTCAATAGTTTCTTCTGGATTAGCAAACTGTGCACTGTTTTAAAGGGAAACTACTTGCATGTATTTAGTCACCTATACATTGTCTGTTTGCAACAACCGATAAATAAATAATAATGTAGAAGCTGAAATACTTACTTTTCTTAAAGAAGAGAATGCTCCATGCTCCTTCAGTGCACACACAAACAAAGGCTGATTCTTCTATTGACAAATATCATGTAGGCCAAATCCAAGATCATGTGACCAACACTGAAAATAGGCAGTCTCCATTTATCTAAGAAAAGCAAAAAAAAATTAAGTCCTTATATTACTTTTTATTTATCTAATTATCTGTGGCAACAAATTAGGAAACACCTGCAATGTATTGGGTTCAGGTGTTTTCAGTGAAGGGTACTACTGTTCTATGGCATCCAGTACAAAGACAGGGTGCTGTTTATGTTACAGCACACAGTACAAAGACATTTTAGACAATGTGCTTCCAACTTTTTGGCAACACTTTGAAGAAGGCCCCTGTCTGTTCCAGCACGTCTGTTCCCCTGTGCACAAAGCCAGGTCCATAAAGGCATGGGTTGATGAGTTTGATAAGCAGGAACTTGAGTAGCTAGTGCAGAGCCCTGACCTCAACCCTATTGAGCATCTGTAGGATTAAATAAAATGTTGCAACTTCTGGCCGGATGTGATCGAGGCAGCGTACCTTCCTCCACATCTCCTCTACTCCTGATCAATCTCCGTGACTTTGGAGTGTTTATACCGGTCTAAAAAACTTACCACCGGACAGGAGAGGGTGTACGGAATCCGGCGATGCCTTCATCAGCCTCAAAGAAGTCTACTAAGGCACTTTCGGATCAGCGACAGACCCGCGCCATCAAGGATATGCCTCCTGGCCCCGCCCCCACCATCTTGTCTTCCCTACCTAAAGAACAACGCACCAGGACAGCAGCCGCTAAGATGGCACAGGCTAAGGATGTAGAAGGGATTAATACAGCAACTGACCAGGCTCCTGCAGTAGACACTGAGGCAATAACCTGGCCGACCTTGTGCTAGCAAAGCAGAACTCATGGGCCCCATAGATCACCTCTCATCTGAGTGTAATCTGATCAGGCACGATTTAGATAAGATCCGGGGCTGCCTGACTACAGAGGAAACACGGGTCTCTGACATATTGGACACTTCTCATGATCATGGAGCCCAGCTAGCTGAACTCGGGGACCAAGTTAGGACTCTGCCACACAAAGCCATAGATGCAGAGGACAGAGGAGAAACAACATCCGGGTGATTGGGCTCCCGGAGGGGGCTGAAGGAGACAGGCCCGCTCAGTTTGCTGAGCATTTTTTCAAGCAGCTGCTGTCCATGCATGATATGCCTCCTACCTATGTGGTCGAACGGGCTCACAGGGTCCCTACTGGCAATAGACCTCTGGGTGCCTTTCCTCGGCCTTTCCTGGTCCGATTTTTGAACTTTCACGACTGATACATGATCCTGACTCAGGCCAGAAAACTACAAGAGCTACAGCATGAAAATACAAGGATAATGCTATTTCCAGATATCTCAGCTGCTACGCAACAGAAACGACGATCGTTCAATGAGGCCTGAAGGCGCCTGAGGGAGAAAGAGGTCAAATATAGTATGCTGTACTCAGCAAATTCAGGATTCAACACAAAGGATCGGTGAAATTTTTTGAGCACCTGGAAGACGCCTGTGAATGGATAGATAAAGAATTCTAATGCCCTGCACTCAAAGTACAGCCCTGCAAATAACGCTGGTATGTTTTATTCTATGGTTTCTCCTACCCTGACTATATTCATCAAGTTTCAAGGTTTTAACTTTATCAGTCATTCAATCAAGAATGTATTGGGGAGTCTGTTACTCCTACCCCTGAAAGGTTGCAACCTGAGGGCTGATCTCTCCTCACACCATATATATTGTTCTTTGAGGGAGATTGAAAGACAGTGTAGTTATCTGGGGGTTTGGATGCCACACATGCTCCGGTATTCTCACTGTGAGTATTTTACATCATGACTGACACTCCACGGAACCGGACTTGAAAGTACAGGCTCTCAACTCTATGAGGAGAAGGCCCCTTCCTCCTGTACTGTAGGGTCATTCCTGTATATTTCCTTTCTCTTTTTCTGTTTACACCTCTTCTGAGGAAGACATATATATGCAGCTACTTTTTATTACCATATCCAGCTCCATCACCCCCCATTGGAGCATGTGGAGGAAATATGGCACTATTAAAAGAACTGCCGAACTTTCGATTGCTGCTGCGGGAATTCACCGCAATTTTTTCGTTTTTTTGTTTAGGGATTAAGCTATATGCCGGATTGGGTTTGTTCGTTTCTGGTATAAAAGCAAAGGTGGGTTGTTCTAGAGCCACAGCTCGACCTGGGGTTTCATGTTTCAAATATGCTTTCCTAACAGACCTGGTATGTATTATTTCGGGGGTTAACTCCCCTTCACAGATAATATTCTGGTTCATGTTTGACAATAAAAATTGTAATGGTGAATGATATTAGGATTGTTTCCTGGAATGTTCGTGGCCTTAATCACAAACTTAAGAGGGCCTCAGTATTCCAATATCTCAAACAGACCCGACCACATATCATTTTCTTGCAAGAGACACACCTGGATGGCAGTAGAATCCTTTCTTTGCGTAAACCATGGATCCAAAAGGCTGTACATTCAACATACTCCACTTTTGCTAGAGGAGTCTCTATCCTAATTAGTAGAACTATACCATGTACAATTCATGAGGTGTTTTCTGACCCAGGAGGCAGATATGTGGTGGTAGTCATAGATATATGTCATAAAACTATCATGATGGTGAATATTTATGTGCCCCCCCATTTCAGGTCAAGATGTTATATGATCTCTTGGCCAAAATAGCCCCATATGCTCATCTCCCTGTGGTTCTATTGGGGGATTTCAATGCTGTTCTTGATGCAGCATTGGACACTTCCAACCCAGCCAGGGGGGCTCCACTGATTTGAATGGATGGAAGTCCGTGGCGGGGCTTAAGGAGCTGTGGCGCTGGAAGCATCCAACTGACAGATGCTTCTTGCATGTGTCAATGGCCCACAGGTCCTCTGCAAGGATTGATCTAGCCTTCGGGAATTCTCTCTTGCTGCCTTATGTGAAAGATGTAGCATATTTGGCTGGAGGCCTGACTGACCATAACCCCCTTGCTGTTACTCTGACTTTTCTGTCGGGAGCAGGGGGGGGGGAGTTGGTGACTCTCACCCGGATGGCTACAAAATAAATCAATTTTGGCTCAGCTAGCAGAGGCCATACAGTTGTATTGGTCTTCCAATGCCGATACAGCGGACCCCCATATTGTTTGGGATGCCTTTAAGGCAGTGATGCGAGGGGAATACATCTCAGCTATCAAAACAGTACGAAAACAGGATAGTGAGGATACTGAACTTTTGCAGTGGAGGGAACGGGAGAGTGTGCGGGCTCATGCGGAGTCCCCTACAAAGGGCCTCGTATGACTCCTTGCTAGAGGCGAGACGTTCTTTATCCATACATTTTACGGGTCAGGCTCGCGCGGACATGGTAAAAAGGGCTCAGACAGTCTTTGCGGAGGGAGAAAAAAACAGAAAACTCCTAGCCATGCTGGTTGCTGATTATCATCCGCTTACCAGCATTCCAATAATTAGAGATGGGGGGGAAGCTTAATTAGTGAACCCGGGCGTATTATGCAAGTGTTTGTAAGGTTCTATTCTTCTCTCTACTCCCCAATTCCATCCTATGACCCCGCAGTCTTGGACTCCCTTTTAGATGACCTACCAATACCGAAACTTTCAGAAAATTACATAAATAGTCTTGAGGCTAAAATTACGACCAAGGAAATTGAGAAAGCGATCCTTGCATTCCCCCAGAATAAAGCCCCTGGACCAGATGGCTTCCCTGCCAATTTCTATAAGGCTAATGTTGAAGTACTGGCCCCTAGAATTAATTTGCTATTGGAATATTGTCACAAGCATGACACCTTGCCTGACTCTATGATGGAGGCTTATATGGTCCTTCTATTAAAACCAGGGAAGGACCCGAAAGAGTGTGCTTCGTACCGGCTTATAGCTTTGTTAAACACGGACTTAAAAATTTTGACAAAGATATTGACCCTCAGGTTGGCTGCGGTAATCCCCTCTATTGTCAATATAGATCAAACAGGTTTTATGCCAGGGAAGTCGACTGACACAAATCTAAGAATAATCTTCACCCATTTACAAATTCAGTCAAGGTCTGTCAGCACTAGAGTAGTGGTCTCCATAGACTTTGAAAAGGCCTTTGATTCTGTAGACTGGCTGTTTATGTTTAAGGTCTTGGAGATTATGGGGTTTGGCCCTCGGTTCAGAAAATGGGTGGCCATGCTATATAGATGTCCAAAAGCGGCGGTACGACTGGGACCTTCCATCACTGATTTCTTTGAGGTGGGTAGGGGAACACGACAGGGTTGCCCACTATCCCCTTTTGTATTCGCTCTTGCCCTGGAGCCTCTGGCGGTAGCACTTAGGTCATCTAAAGATATAAGATCCATACGGGTGGGAACGATAGATGAGTCTCTGGCGCTATACGCGGACGATATGCTACTCTTCCTTGATGACCCGGAAGACTCCTTAAGGGCGGCATTAGGAATTATTGATCACTCTACCACTTTTTTAGGGTTAACAGTAAATTGGGCTAAGTCCTCCATTTTGCCCATGGATACAGAGGCCAAAGCGAGGGCGGATCCCAATCTCCCACTCCAGTTGGTCTCCTCCATAAAATACTTGGGAGTACAAATTACAGCGAATGTCCAGGATTACATGCCTCTTAATTTGCTGCCATTGATTACACTATTAAAGCAAAAGGTACAAACTTGGACCAAACTCCCGTTATCCCTAATACGTTTGTTAAAAATTAAATTTCTCCCTGTCATTCTATACTTCCTGAGACATGCACCTGTTTGGATTCCAAGATCATACTTTTGGAAGCTGGATAACATCATCTCATCTTTTCTATGGGCTCCCAAATCTCCAAGAATAGGTCTTAAGGTACTACAGGAACCTGGGGATCAAGGGGGCTTGGCTTTGCCTGACTGGCCTAACTATTATATAGCAGGATAAATGGTCTTCGCTCGTAGGTGGTTGATAGCTGAGGATGGAGATGTGGCTACAGTGTTGGAGGTGGCCCACCTGGGGTCATATGACAGTCTTCGGTTTGCGTTGTTTAGGGGCCCCAGATCAGAACTGCCTTTGATGTCAACAATGAAAGCCACTATTAAAGCATGGACGACAGCAGTGAAATTGGCATGCCCTAGCTATAGGGGGGGTGTCACCGTCAACTCGTATTTGGATGAACCCGGCCTTACCACAGTGTTACAATCTACCAGACCCCATGATTTGGGCGGTAAAAGGCATCAAAACGTTAGGAGATATAACATCTTATGGTGAGCTAGTAACCTTTTCCCAATTACAATGGAGACATGACCTTCCTAATTCGTATCTGTTTAGGTTTCTGCAGGTTGGACATGCCTTTCAGGTACAGTTTCGAGAGACGAAGATGGAGTCTCTGCCTTCGCCTCTTGAAACGTTATTGTCGGGAGGGGCCTTGGCCAAGCCTCTCTCGATAACCTATAAAGAATTTTTTAAGGTAACCCCACTGGCGATCACTAGATGCAGAGAGAAATGGGAGGTGGAGGTTCCAGATGTGCAGGGGGAGGATTGGGATGACCTTTGGACCCAACCATTTAAACATCTGGTGTCCGCAAGGGTCAGGCTGATCCAGTTCAAATTTTTGCACAGAAGCTATTATACCCCAGCTAGACTGAACAAGATCTTCCCCACGGCCTCGGCAGAGTGTTGGAGATGTTCTTACTCACCTGCGGATGCTGACCACATTTTTTGGCATTGCCCTCATATTCAAAGATTTTGGGATGGCATCACGTCTTGTATTCATGAATTAATATCAGTACCGATACCAATGACTGTCTGCTGGGTCTGGTGGATGATATAGTACCAACACGTGCCATGCGAACAATGTTAAATATACTCCTTTTCTAATGTAGGAAGGGTATTTTGTTGGCCTGGAAAAAGCCAGAGGCACTGAGTATCTCCTCCTGGAGGGGCCTAGTAAACTCCATGTTACCTTATTACAAAGCTACGTATGAGGCTAGAGGCTGCATGAAAAAATTTGATAAAGTATGGCACTCGTGGTTTGATTCTAGTGCCACAGTAGGATAGTGGAAGTGAAATACTGACTGATGATGATGTAATTAGATGAATAAGTCTTTTGGAGGTCTCATATATTATAAGGTATACTTATAGAGGAACTACTGCTGAGACCATTGTTATATGAACAACTACATGGGTCCTAGCTCTAGTATTTTGATGGAAAACGAAGGATCCTTTTTCTCTTGTCGAGCTATGGTTCGTCGGTGGAGGGAGGGGGAATTGGGAGGAAGGTGGGGGGGGGATTCAGACAGTTGGTCTTTGTTAGTTAGGTGAAAAGGTCATGTTGACCTATTGTGGACAGTGTCCCAATGACATGTTCAATGTTGTATGCTATGCCTTAAAAACCAATAAACAGAATTAAAAATAACATAAAATAAAATGTTGCAAGCCAGGTCTTCTCATCCAGCATTAGTACCTGACTTTACAAATGCTATTTTGGCCCAATGGGCACAAATTTCCCCAACACACTTCAAAATCTTGTGGAAAGTCTTCCAAGAAGTGTAAAACTGTTTTAGCTCCTAAGGGACTCCATATTTCTGCCCATGATTATGGAATGGGATCTCCAACAAGCTTGTATAGGATAATCAGATGTCTATAAACTTCTGTCCCTATTGTGTATCTATTCCAGTAACATTGGAAACATAGTGTAATTTTACCTTAGGTATATTGCATGTCTAATTTTAAAATGAGAGTGCATCAAGTATTTAATGGCGATTTTATGAAAACCATGGAAATGTTACATAAAAACAAATGACATCTGGTTTAAATTGTCTGTGATCTTTAGCATATGGCACACAGTGTGAAATCTGACATGATCTGTGATAAATTGTGACATGTTTCCTACCTGTTACATTCAATTTAACTGAAAGCAGTGGTTCATACATGTATATTATTGAATCACTATAGCATTACTGGATTAAATAAAGTGTGTTCAAAATAGTCACTGTACTGAAATGAAGGATGTGACAGCTTTGGCACTCACTGTCTCAGAAATATTTTGTTTTCTATCCTAGTTTAAGTGTATGTCATGTTAAAATGACACAGATTTAAAATGACATACAGTATATTCTCCAGCACCCTTACACTATACAGATTGAGAATTATCAGTCAAAAGACATGTACTAAAAATATTTCATAAGCTACATGAGAATGGGTGAACCAATTCATGTTCAGAAATTCTGCAACATTAATGTGTAGTTGTGATGCAATCTTAAGGAGCCCTATATCATTCAACAACAGAACTCAGTATTTAGGCTGCCTCATCCAAAAAAGAAGTAAAAAAAATATATATTAACCTTTCTCCTGATATCATGATCACCAAATTTAACAAATCACCCTCCAACACCTGATTTAATTCTAAATCATACAAATACTTAAAAAACACTTATGTGGCAGGTTATTCATCTCTACAATAAACTACATGACGTCAAAAAGGTCAAACATACAGTATTACCTTATCTTTTCAAACCAAGTTCTCTTGTGTCTCATCTTTTTTCAACTTGCACTAGTATTATAGCTGAACAAATACATATTCACATGATCATTTCATACATTAAAACGCTCAGCACAAGGGATGTTACTTCATATCAGTGCAGTGGGAAGTATCCCTTGTGCTGCTGTCTCTTGGTTTAGTAGAAATATTCATCCTTGAATTTATCTTTAGCCATACTGCCAAACTCTTGAGGCAGGTGTTAATAGAGCTAAAGGAGCTGTGACAGGCACTTATCAAGAGCACCAGCCTATGACCTAGGAATTTTAAAAGTAAAAAATAGTGCTGAGGGCAAGCATGAGGGGCGTTGGATAAGATTTCTACTAAACCAGGAGACAGCAGCATAAGGGACAAATCACAAAGATATTAAGTACCTATACAGTATCCCACAAAAGTGAGTACACCGCCCACATTTTTGTAAATATTTTATTATATCTTTTCACGTGACAACACAGAAGAAATTACACTTTGCTACAATGTAAAGTAGTGAGTGCACAGCTTGTATAACAGTGTAAATTTGCTGTTCCATCAAAATAACTCAATACACAGCCATTAATGTCTAAACCGCTGGCAAATAAAAGTGAGTACACCCCTAAGTGAAAGTGTCCGAATTGGGCCCAATTAGCCATTTTCCCTCCCCGATGTCATGTGACTTGTTAGTGTTAAAAGGTCTCAGGTGTGAATGGGGAGCAGGTGTGTTGAATTTGGTGTTATCGCTCTCACGCTCTCATACTGGTCACTGGAAGTTCAACATGGCACCTCATGGCAAAGAAGTCTCTGAAGATCTGAAAAAAAGAATTGTTGCTCTACATAAAGATGGACTAGGCTATAACAAGATTGTCAATACCCTGAAACTGAGCTGCAGCACGGTGCCCAAGACTATACAGCGGTTTACCCAGACAGGTTCCACTCAGAACAGGCCTCGCCATGGTCAACCAAAGAAGTTGTGTGCATGTGCTCAGCATCATATCCAGAGGTTGTCTTTCGATAATAGAAGTATGAGCGCTGCCAGCATTGCTGAAGAGGTTGAAGGGTCAGCCTGTCAGTGCTCAGACCATACACCGCACACTGAATCAAATTGGTCCACATGGCTGCCGTCCCAGAAGGAAGCCTCTTCTAAAGATAATGCACAAGAAAGCCTGCAAAAAGTTTGCTGAAGACAAGCAGACTAAGGACATGGATTATTGGAACCATGTCCTGTGGTCTGATGATACCAAGATAAACTTATTTGGTTCAGATGGTGTCAAGCATGTGTGGCTGCAACCAGGTGAGGAGTACATAGACAAGTGTGTCATGCCTACAGTCAAGCATGGTGGTGGGAGTGTCATGGTCTGGGGCTGCATGAGTGCTGCCAGTATTGGGGAGCTACAGTTCATTGAGGGAACCATGAATGCCAACATATACTGTGACATACTGAAGCAGAGCATGATCCTCCCCCTGCTGAAACTGGGCTGCAGGGCAGTATTCCAACATAATAATGACCCCAAACACACCTCCAAGATGACCACTGCCTTGCTAAAGAAGCTGAGGGTAAAGGTGATGGACTGGCCAAGCATGTCTCCAGACCTAAACCCTATTGAGCATCTGTGGGGCATCCTCAAACGTAAGGTGGAGGAGCGCAAGGTCTCTAACATCCACCAGCTCCGTGATGTCGTCATGGAGGAGTGAAAGGGAACTCCAGTGGTAACCTGTGAAGCTCTGATGAACTCCATGCCCAAGAGAGTTAAGGCGGTGCTGGAAAATAATGGTGGCCACACAAAATATAGACACTTTTGGGCCCAGTTTGGACATTTTCACTTAGGGGTGTACTCAATTTTGTTACCAGTGGTTTAGACATTAATGGCTGTGTGTTGAGTTATTTTGAGGGGACAGCAAATTTACACTGTTATACAAGCTGAACACTCACTACTTTACATTGTGGCAAAGTGTCATTTCAAAGTGTTGTCACATGAAAAGATATAATAAAATATTTACAGAAATGTGAGGGGTGTACTCACTTTTGTCAGATACTGTATATACTTGATTGAGAATTGAATCATCACGAACCCCTCAAAGCAAACAATCACGTAATCAAGGTGGTGGGTATTCAACTATTAAAAATGAAAAAAGAGCACGTTGTAATTTGTCGCCTCGATTGGGGGATCAAGGTAGGGATCAAGAGCAACTTTACACCAGTAATACAAAATCTGCTAAACAAAGGTACAGTTGCAGTGCCAGCAAATACCAAACTCCCAACTGATATTGCTGATTTTTTAGACAACAGCACTGGCTCTTGCAGAAGCCAAAGTCCAAAGCAATCTAAACACGTTTGTAGTGAGAGCTCCACAAACACCAAATCCTCAGAGCTCCATATAATCAATCTTACAAATTTTCACTTGACTGATATACACAGATATCTGTCCTACTAATGGTTTTAGGGTTTTGTCCCTCTCATGAGATTGATGTAATGGAAACAATTAAAGATTTGTATTTATTTGCCCACAACTTCACATACAAATATATGTTCGATCCAGAATGTAAGGTTAAGAAAACCGAAAGAGAACTATCCAATAAAGTTAAGGGTTTTACTATGAAAGATGTTCGGTCTCTGAGAGACCTAATGATTTTATATGATGAGGGAAAGATAGAACTTGACCCCCCACTCGAGGCAACAGATTGCACTACCGAACCCAATATGCACAGGGTGAATAAATTTAAGCCCAAATCACGTCACTTTCCCGAACTATCACTCTGTCCAAATGTCTGGATGTTCCTTCAGAAATCCATCAGGGATCTCAATCATGTACAATGGCCATCCTGTTTCTACTCTCTTTCTTCCAATCTTTCTGATCAACAATTACTGGCACTACAACAACTAAAAAACACAGACTCATTTGGGTATTAAACCATCAGATAAAGGTGGGAACATAGTTCTGATGTCCCACCTACAGTACCAACGCATGTGCTATGACCTACTGAACAATAGGGAATGGTATTACCCTATTGATTTGCAAGTGGTGGCTTCCTTTGAGAGTGAATTTCAGGGTCTTTGTACCCAGGCCCACATGTAAGGTTTGATTGATAAAGATACTCTGGAATACCTTGTTAACCCCTTTCCCCGTACCCCCACATTCTATGCCTTGCCCAAGGTTCATAAAAACTTAAACTGTCCACCAGGAAGAACTATTATTTCTGGTATCGGATCTCTGTCTGAATGTGCAAGTAGATATGTAGACTCATTTCTCCTTCCACATGTAACCAGTTTGATGTCCTTCATTAAGAACACACCTGATTTGCTCAGACATGTTGAGGGTACTCATGTCCCTCCGGGCGCCCTTCTTGTTGCCATTGATATAGAATCTTTGTATTCGAGTATCCCGCACGAGCAGAGCATCCAAATGGATTTGTCCTTCCTCATGGAAGAAGATAGACATTCTTGGTCCTTCAATCGCTTTGTCCTAAACCTACTGTCCTTCATTCTAACTAAAAATGATTTTGTTTTCACAAACCAACTCTATTTACAGGTGCAGGGTATAGCCATGGGCACATGTTGCGCTCCATCCTATGCTAACCTCTATTTGGGAGGATGGGAGAGAGAGGTTTTCTCCAGCGACTTATATGTGCCCTGGCTCTCCTGCATCCTGTGCTGGTTCAGATATATTGATGATCTGCTGATCATTTGGACCAGCACAGAGAGGGACTTACAAAGGTTTATGGATCAACTAAATACTAACAGCTACAATCTTGAATTTACATATTCAGTGAATGTGTCAGAAATATCCTTTCTTGACCTCAATATCTCAGATGATATAGAAGGATATATACAATCTGACCTTTATCGTAAACCCAGTGCTGGTAATACTTTACTCCACACTAGTAGCTCACACCCAAACTCGTTGATACAAAGCATCCCATATGCTCAATACCTCTGCCTACGGAGGTATTGAGCACTGTACCTTAGATATAGAAAATATATAAAAAAGTGTATCATCACACGGAGTGGTACCGTGGATACACATAAGATAACACTGTGCCACGTCCTAACAATTGCATATACCAAAAGAGAAGGGAGGGGACTTTTGGACTTTTTAGGCACAACAAAATTGTAGATAAAAATTCTTATCTAGCCACCTCTTCGGACTGATCCATATTTGAAGCAACTCTTCAGATGTCCGAAGAATCATATACTGTAGATGGTGTTGTATAGCAATTATCTGAACATAGACATATGTTGTGTTTTAAATTTCTTTGTCTTTTTTTGCTACGTGTTTTTCTATATTAATAAAATAAGAATTTTTATCTACAATTTTGTTGTGCCTAAAAAGTCCAAAAGTCCCCTCCCTTCTCTTTTGGTATGTACCTTAGATATAGATTTTAAAAAACAGGCAGATCTCTTATGTGAAAGGCTACTTGCACGACGGTACTCTTGTACACTACTGAGACACTCTTTTAACAAGGCATGAACTAAAACAAGAGGGGCCATACTATACAACACTCCATCTAAGCGTAATCATCAAACCGTGGGCCTGGTTACGAGATTTTTAACCCATGAGCCACCCTTGCGAACACTGATCGCTAAGAACTGGCATTTCCTCACTGAGGGTTATACCATTTCCAAATATGTCAGACCCACTTCTGAACTTATCTTTAGACAAGCGACCACACTGAGAAAACAACTGACCTCCAGCCACTATGTACAACATAGACATAGTAATTCTTTACCACGAGGGACATATCAATGTGGCAGTTGTCCACACTGTCCATGGGTCAGAGAAGGCCAGGGCATCAGATTATCAAATGGCCAATGGCCATAGATCCAAAACCTTTGCCGATTGTTCAACTAAAGAAGTCATATGCATTATGTATTGCAGATGTGGTGTATTCTACATCGGCAAAACAAAACGTGAGTTCAGTCAAAGAATTAGAGACCATACATACTATTTAGATGGAGGAAAATAGTTATGCCTGCCTGTCACCAGATATATAGGTCTATATCATAAATACCATACTGAAATGGTCTCCTTCTTTGTCCTTTAGGTAATCCCAATGAACTCCAAGGGGGGTAATTGGAATAAAACCCTACTCCAACGTGAGACGTTATGAATAGAACGTCTCAATGCAATGACTCCGCCTGGCCTCAATGAGGTCAATTCATACAAACCCTTCTTGTAAAATTTAGCTCGAGCTGTGGGTGCCACATGCCTTTTCTCTCCCTTTCTTCTCTTCTCTCTTTTTTCTTTTGCTCTCCTTTCCATGTTGTCTGGTTGGTTTGGGACTCCTTGCAGTTTTTCTTGGTAGACAGTTTAATATCAATATAATTATGTTTATTAAAACTGTTTTATAATTTAATGGCTAAATGCTACTTTACTGTTATATGACAAGCCTCTGCTGCGATGTTATTATTGCCTCTTTGGGTCATTCTGAGGTTTGTAGAGCCTCATTATAATGTGACCCACTAGAGAGTCCTCTGTTTTCTTTACTGTCTAGGTCACAGGCATGCCCTTTTCTAACATGGCTGCCCCTGACTCATTGCCTCAGAGCGCGGTATTTGTATGGTGGCCCGGCAACATGACTCTCTCGGCGGGTATGCAGCCCTGAAGGGGGAACCGAGCAGTCCTTTTGGCTTGATGGCAGTGTACTCACTGATGTGTATTATGCCATTTTTTGGACAAATTCAGCACATGCGCACTTTGGTTCTGGGTCCGGTGACATTAGACATAACGAGGGCATCGCTGGGCAGGAGCCCATTTGTGCACAACTCATAAATAGAGTTATTTTGGTGAATATATGGTGAATATTGATATCACCTCTGTGCTTTTTAGGGTGGTGTGGACTATACAGGCTACTTGGTAGGTTCAATGTTAATATTTATGACTTATTTCTATCCTTGCATTGCTCCAAAGCTCTAGTTTGGTGATTGCCACCCGTTTTTATGTACATTTTGCCTCATCTCTAGGGTGTTCCATCTATCTATGGACTTTTTGATGGATACGTATAACTTCAGCTTCAATCCCTATACCTTCTATAGGTGTTAACAACTATTCATTTTGAAGGTGAGAGAGCCATTTGCAATAAATCTTGCCAATAGTAATGTATGCAATACACCATTTGTGTACATGCAGATGTACGCGTACTGTTGTGGCCGCATGCACTGATACCCCCACATAACTTTCCCTACAGGTGCTGACTTCAGGGTACTCTGAATATCACGCTCAATATAGCAGTACCTGCATTTTCAACATAGATGCATATACTGACATTGTATACCCTTAGGGACAGCATATATATATATTCACTACATATGTGTGTGTGTGTATTGGGCTATGCACGTATGTGCATATATGTTCACATCTTCACTTGTCCACTTGTCTTTATACAACATCTAATACAATAATGCCTCTGCCTTTACTCTGTAGATCTACACCTCCCTATAGGGGACCACTTTACCATCTATGGAACCTGTATAGCCAAGCATAGCTCCTCTGGTATGTAACTTTATCACTACTAATTCTCTATATTCATATACAAAACTTTACCTCATCATCACCATTCTGGATAGACTATTTCTGAGTATGTTCTATTATAATTTTATTTCTTAAATAGACCATTACCTTTTGTATCCTCTCAATGGGCTCCCGTGCCCTCCCGGGTGGGTCACTTTTTTCTGGGCCCCTGGCATCCCGACGCTCTTGGTAAGACAGATCATTGATCATTAGGGGGGTACTCACAGCAGGCGCTTTATTTACATAATATGCTAGTATATGTACGTATAAAGAATTTATGTTTGTTTACTGTATTTTGTGATTAATATGTATTTTCTTTATTTTTATAGTTATGTGATAATCATCTTTTAATCACCATCTAACTGTATAATAAAGCTAATGAAGAAGCGGCTAATGTAAATCCGTGAAACATGTAGAGCAACCAATATACAGATGGTATTTATGTTCCAGTTGTCACAATGTGGTGTGACTATAGAATTTAATGTTCTGTTCTGATTATCACTATTGGTTTTAATCTGTAAAAGTCAAATGTTATATATGTTTTTGTAATACATTTTTCAAATATTTTACTTCCGTCTGTCTAGCATGAGTTGATATACGGTATCATTAAAGTCCAATATAGCTTCTCCCTTCCTATTTGCACAATGTAAAGTAGTAAGTGTACAGCTTGTAAAAAAGTGTAAATTTGCTGTCCCCGCAAAATAACTCAACACACAGCCATTAATGTCTAAACCGCTGGCAAAAAAAGTGAGTACACCCCTAAATGAAAATATCCAAATTGGGCCCAAAGTGTCAATATTTTGTGTGGCCACCATTATTTTCCAGCACTGCCTTAACCCTCTTGGGCATGGAGTTCACCGGAGCTTCACAGGTTGCCACAGGAGTCCTCTTCCACTCCTCCATGATGACATCATGGAGCTGGTGGATGTTAGAGACCTTGAGCTCCTCCACTTTCAGCTTGAGGACGCCCCACAGATGCTCAATAGGGTTTAGGTCTGGAGATATGCTTGGCCAGTTCATCACCTTTACCCTCAACTTCTTTAGCAAGGCAGTGGTCATTTTGGAGGTGTGTTTGGGGTCGCTATCATGTTGGAATACTGCCCTGCCACCAAGTCTCCGAAGGGAGGGGATCATGCTCTGCTTCAGTATGTGACAGCACATGTTGGCATTAATGGTTCCCCCAATGAACTGTAGCTCCCCAGTGCTGGCAGCACTCATGCAGCCCCAGACCATGACCCTCCCACCAAAATGCTTGACTGTAGGCAAGACACACTTGTCTTTTTACTCCTAACCTGGCTTCCACCACACACGCTTGACACCATCTGAACCAAATAAGTTTATCTTGGTCTCATCAGACCACAGGACATGGTTCCAGTAATCCATGTCCTTAGTTTGCTTGTCTTCAGCAAACTGTTTGCGAGCTTTCTTGTGCATCATCTTTAGAAGAGGCTTCCTTCTGAAACGACAGCCATGCAGACCAATTTGATGCAGTGTGCAGCGTATGGTCTGAGTACTGACAGGCTGACCCCCCCACCGCTTTAACCTCTGCAGCAATGCTGGCAGCACTCATATGTCTATTTCCAAAAGACAACCTCTGGATATGATGCTGAGCACGTGCACTTAACTTCTTTGGTTGACCAATGCAAGGCCTGTTCTTAGTGGAACCTGTCTTGTTAAACCGCTGTATGGTCTTGGCCACTGTGCTGCAACTCAGTTTCAGGGTCTTGGCAATCTTCTTAGCCCAAGCCTATGGAAGAGCCCTGGGGCCATCATAAAAAAAAAAAACTGAATTCTGACTTTGAAACTCAGAATTCTGAGATTGAAATTCAGAATTGTAAGTTTAAAAAAAATACAGAATTCTGAGTTTCAAAGTCAGAATTCTGAGTTTCAAAGTCAGAATTCTGAGATTAAAAGTCAGAATTCTGAGATTAAAAGTCAGAATTCTGAGTTTCAAAGTCAGAATTCTGAGATTAAAAGTCAGAATTCTGAGATTAAAAGTCAGAATTCTGAGTTTCAAAGTCAGAATTCTGAGATTCAAAGTCAGAATTCTGAGATTAAAAGTCAGAATTCTGAGATTAAAAGTCAGAATTCTGAGATTAAAAGTCAGAATTCTGAGTTTCAAAGTCAGAATTCTGAGATTAAAAGTCAGAATTCTGAGATTAAAAGTCAGAATTCTGAGATTAAAAGTCAGAATTCTGAGTTTATAAATATAGTAGTCTATAGGAAGATTTTAGGACCAATGAGCAATAATGTAGTAACACCCACAGATCATCATTCTGCAGACATACATGTCTTCTGCTCTGTATATGAATATGTAAATCTATCTTAGTTACAGCACACAGTATAGGGAAGCAGGCAGTGCTGGATTCTCTGGTTCCTCTGCTGTCTTATCCTTCTCTGTCATCTCCTCCAACATAAAGAGCCATGCTTAAAACGTGTGTATTGTGTGTGAGTGGGGGGGACACAGCTTCCATAGATAGCAGAACACAATGGCCAGCACAGCACAGCTCTGCACCCCAACTTGTAGGAAACATTGCACTTTTGCCCCTACATGAGGGAATTGTGAATGGCTAGAAAGTAGCAGGACAATGTGTGTCTATGGTCATAACGGATTGATCATAGCAATTACTTGTGTGGACTAATAGAGATGTTTCACATACAATTAACCTCATATTAAACCACTACTGAGAGATAGTGTAGTGGTTAGAGCAGCAGGTTTATATTGGTGAAGTTGTGGGTTCTAGTCCAGGTGAGGACATTTCTTAGCTCTTAAGTGATAGTATAGTGGGTAGAGCACCAGGCTTATAGTGTTGAAAGTTCTGGTTCTTATCCAATTCAGAGCATGTATTTTAATTATATATATTTTCAATATAATGATTTTATATTAAACTTATTTTAAACTATGTTACTGAGAACTTAAATTGTATTTTATTGATATATACAAATTGATTTCAAGTCATATTAACAAAGACATATTGATAAAATTGTTGTATAAACTGACTACTATAAATTAGAGAGTAGGGATTTTTTTTACAAATCTGTGTATATATTGGGATGATTTTGGTGACATGGGGCCAGTTCTCAATTTCAGGAGATTGTCCCTGGAAGCTGCATGATAACCATCATATCTCATAACTCAACCACCGATGCAGGGGCATTTTTCCATCCAGTGACACCACCGATGCAGAGTAATTTCTTTCCATGCATGGACACTACCGATGCAGGGTCATTTTTTCCATCCAGTGACACCACTGATGCAGGGTCATTTTGTTTCCATCCAGTGACACCACCGATGCAGGGTCATTTTTTTCCATCCAGTGACACCACCGATGCAGGGTCATTTTTTTCCATCCAGTGACACCACCGATGCAGGGTCATTTTTTTCCATCCAGTGACACCACCGATGCAGGGCCATTTTTTTCCATCCAATGACACCACCGATGCAGGGCCATTTTTTCCATCCAATGACACCACCGATGCAGGGTCATTTTTCTTCTTCACTACTGTTAGCCCCTTATGTGTGCTCCAGTTTTAAACTCTAAGACCCCTTTCACATCGAGCTGCCCATAGCGTCCGCGGTAAAACGCAGCTATTTTTATCGGCGTTTTACCCTCGGATTAGCGGCGCATTTCGGCCGCTAGCGTGGCACTTTTACCCCCGCTAGCGGCCGAGAAAGGGTTAAAACCACCCGCAATGCACCACAATAGCGGCGTTTTGCCGGCGGTATCCCAGCGCTGCCCCATTGATTTCAATGGGGAGCAGCGGTGGAGGAGCGGTAAACACATCGCTCCAAAGAAGCTGCTGAAAGGACTTTTTTTCCTGTCCTGCCAGCGCAGCGCTCCGGTGTGAAAGTCCTCGGGTAGAGTAATGTGAAGTCCCGAGGACTTTCACACCGGAGCGCTGCGCTGGCAGGACAGGAAAAAAAGTCCTTTCAGCAGCTTCTTTGGAGCGATGTGTTTACCGCTCCTCCACTGCTGCTCCCCATTGAAATCAATGGGGCAGCACTGGGATACCGCCGGCAAAACGCCGCTATTGCGGTGCATTGCGGGCGGTTTTAACCCTTTCTCGGCAGCTAGTGGGGGGGGTAAAAGCGCCCCGCTAGTGGCCGAAATGTCATTGGATGGGAAAAATGACCCTGCATCGGTGGTGTCATTAGATGGGAAAAATGACCCTGCATCGGTGGTGTCATTGGATAGGAAAAATGACCCTGCATCGGTGGTGTCATTAGATGGGAAAAATGACCCTGCATCGGTGATGTCATTACATAGGAAAAATGACCCTGCATCGGTGACATCATTACATGGGAAAAATGACCCTGCATCGGTGGTGTCATTGGATGGGAAAAATGACCCTGTATCGGTGGTGTCATTACATGGGAAAATTACCCTGCATCGTTGGTGTCTTTAGATGGGAAAAATGACCCTGCATCGGTGATATCATTACATGGAAAAAATGACCCTGCATCGGTGGTGTCATTGGATGGGAAAAATGACCCTGCATCGGTGGTGTCATTAGATGGGAAAAATGACCCTGCATCGGTGGTGTCATTAGATGGGAAAAATGACCCTGCATCGGTGGTGTCATTGGATGGGAAAAATGACCCTGCATCGGTGGTGTCATTACATGGGAAAAATGACCCTGCATCGGTGATATCATTACATGGGAAAAATGACCCTGCATCGGTGGTGTCATTGGATGGGAAAAATGACCCTGCATCGGTGGTGTCATTACATGGAAAAAATTACCCTGCATCGGTGGTGTCTTTAGATGGGAAAAATGACCCTGCATCGGTGATATCATTACATGGAAAAAATTACCCTGCATCGGTGGTGTCTTTAGATGGGAAAAATGACCCTGCATCGGTGGTGTCATTGGATAGGAAAAATGACCCTGCATCGGTGGTGTCATTAGATGGGAAAAATGACCCTGCATCGGTGATATCATTACATGGGAAAAATGACCCTGCATCGGTGGTGTCATTACATGGGAAAAATGACCCTGCATCGGTGGTGTCATTGGATAGGAAAAATGACCCTGCATCGGTGGTGTCATTGGATAGGAAAAATGACCCTGCATCGGTGATTTCATTAGATGGGGAAAAATGACCCTGCATCGGTGGTGTCACTGGATGGGAAAAATGACCCTGCAGCGGTGATGTCATTAGATGGGAAAAATGACCCTGCATCGGTGGTGTCATTGGATAGGAAAAATGACCCTGCATCGGTGGTGTCATTGGATGGGAAAAATGACCCTGCATCGGTGGTGTCATTGAATGGGAAAAATGACCCTGCATCGGTGGTGTCACTGGATGGGAAAAATGACCCTGCAGCAGTGATGTCATTAGATGGGAAAAATTACCCTGCATCGGTGATATCATTACATGGGAAAAATGACCCTGCATCGGTGATATCATTAGATGGGAAAAATGACCCTGCATCGGTGGTGTCACTGGATGGGAAAAATGACCCTGCATCGGTGGTGTCATTGGATGGAAAAAAATTCTGTGTCAATGGTGTAGCTAAGAGGAAAATGGTGCTGCATCGGTGTCAGTGGGGATAAAGTGCAGCCAATCAGTGAAGGGGAGATATGGGCGTGTACATTGTAGTACAAACAGATTATAGTGCAGAGCTCAGGGATGAGTTATGAGATATGATGGTTATCATGCAGCTTCCAGGGACAATCTCCTGAAATTGAGAACTGGCCCCATGTCACCAAAATCATCCCAATATATACACAGATTTGTAAAAAAAACTCTCTAATTTATAGTAGTCAGCATATACAACAATTTTATCAATATGTCTTTGTTAATATGCCTTGAAATCAATTTGGATATATCAATAAAATACATATATATAATATATTTTAAAATATGTTTAATATAAAATCAATATATTGAAAATATATAA
Organism: Lithobates clamitans; assembly: GCA_037952925.1. Lineage (NCBI taxonomy): Eukaryota > Metazoa > Chordata > Amphibia > Anura > Ranidae > Lithobates > Lithobates clamitans. The sequence goes on from JBBGZY010000835.1 coordinate 1,013,516, forward strand.
CTAAAGGTTATGCCCTGAACTGGATTAGAACCTACAACTTTCAACACTGTAAGCCTGTTACTCTAACCACTAGGCTATCACTTAAGGATGCTTTATTAGTGCTTTTTATGTTGAATATGAGATAAATTGTGTGTGAAACACCTTATCAGCCCATACAATTACTTGCTATGATTAATCTGTTATGACCATAGACACACATTGTCCTGCTGCCTTCTAGCCATTCACAATTCCCTCATGTAGGGGCAATAGTGCAATGTGTCCTACAAGTTGGGGTGCAGAGGTGTGCTGGCCCTTGTGTTCTGTTATCTATGGAAGCTGTGCCCCCCCCACTCACACACAATACACACGTTTTCAGCATGGCTCTTTATGTTGGAGCAGATGACAGAGAAGAAGGATAAGACAGCAAACCAAGGAACTAATTAATAAGTTAATACAGAGGAACCAGAGAACCCAGCACTGCCTGCTTCCCTATACTGTGTGCTGTAACTAAGATAGATTTACATATTCATATACAGAGCAGAAGACATGTATGTCTGCAGAATGATGATCTGTAGGTGTTACTACCTTATTGCTCATTGGTCCTAAAATCTTCTTAATAAAGACTACTATATTTATAAACTCAGAATTCTGACTTTGAAACTCAGAATTCTGACTTTGAATCTCAGAATTCTGACTTTTAATCTCAGAATTCTGACTTTTAATCTCAGAATTATGACTTTGAAACTCAGAATTCTGACTTTTAATCTCAGAATTCTGACTTTTAATCCCAGAATTCTGACTTTGAAACTCAGAATTCTGACTTTGAAACTCAGAATTCTGACTTTTAATCTCAGAATTCTGACTTTGAAACTCAGAATTCTGACTTTGAAACTCAGAATTTTGTCTTTTAATCTCAGAATTCTGACTTTTAATCTCAGGATTCTGACTTTTAATCTCAGAATTCTGACTTTGAAACTCAGAATTCTGACTTTGAATCTCAGAATTCTGACTTTGAATCTCAGAATTCTGACTTTTAATCTCAGAATTCTGACTTTTAATCTCAGAATTCTGACTTTGAAACTCAGAATTCTGACTTTGAAACTCAGAATTCTGACATTTTAACTCAGAATTCTGACTTTTAATCTCAGAATTCTGACTTTTAATCTCAGAATTCTGTAGATTTTTTTTTTTTTTTAAACTCACGATTCTGACTTTGAATCTCAGAATTCTGACTTTCAATCTCAGAATTCTGACTTTGAATCTCAGAATTCTGACTTTCAAACTCAGAATTCTGACTTTCAAACTCAGAATTCTGTAAAAAAAAATTTTTTTTGCAAACTCATAATTCTGTATTTTTTTTATGATGGCCCCAGGGCTCTTTCATACAAGCCATCTTTATGTAGAGCAAAAAAAATTTTCCCTCTTTGAGGGAAAAAAAAAAAACTTTTAAACTCTCCATCTCTACAGTCCACATTTCTGGATCCCAGTATTGGTAGTCATCACTTGTTCTGGATGTAATAAGTCCATAATAAAAATCATAAGACAGAACACCAAAAAAAAAAAAAACATGAAGAAAAAAAAAACACGAGGATCCTTGTTCTCAACAGTCCAATAATAATAGTACGAAAGTCCATAATGCCAATCTGGCGATTCTAATTGGATACAGCATACAGTAATGGCCTTTGGACCAGCTTTCCTGACTTTCTGAGATTATACTGTACTTTATTAATGTGGACAAAGGTAGAGAAAGAAAAACATAAGTACTTTTAAGACATATGCATTCAAATGAATGCTTATCTTGTAATTCTGAATATTAAGGACCTTTGATTAGAATTGTTATAGATATACTGCGACATAATTATGAGACCCTTTTCCATTGACAGGTTTAACAATTTGAATGGTTACATCCTTCAGGAAGGTTGTCTGATTTCCATCCCCCATCTATCTTCCTCCATTGTTATATGCCTGCAAGTAACTCTGCCCAGCCTTCTGCTGAATACCACTGTGTGCATGTATAACTCTTCAAGTGTCCAGGGGGATCTTGTTGCCATTGCAACTCACCTCTAACTCCTTTTACTGAAACTGTGTTTAGTTATACTAACCCTGATTGGCTAACCATGGCTGGTGCTAAACTTTTCTGCATATAGCTACTGTGTGTAACTACTGTACGAGTCCTGCCTTTAGCAGGCTACGAAAGAGGTCATAACTTTAAGAGGTCTCAGTGCAGATTAGGCAGTGTCAACTAAGCAGCCAAAAATAACTTGACTTCAGAATACGAATAAGTGTGATGTCACCAGTTACTTGTGGTTTCGGGTAACAATCAAACTAAATTACTCTAAAGCGGCGTACACACGGTCAGACTTTTCGACTGGACTGGTCCAATGGACCGAATCAGGCGGACATTCCGATCATGTGTGGGCTTCATCGGACCTTCAGCAGACTTTTCCAGTCAAAAATCAGACGGACTTTAGATTTGGAACATGCTTCAAATCTTTACGTTGTAACTCTGTCGGACCCAGAAATCCGCTCACCTGTATGCTAGTCCTACGGACAAAAACCGTCGCTAGGGCTGCTATTGGCTACTGGCTATCAACTTCCTTATTTTAGTCCGGTGTACGTCATCACGTACGAATCCGTCGGACTTTGGTGTGATCGTGTGTAGGCAAGTTCGTTTGTTAAAAAGTCCATCGGAAGTCCGTCGGAAAGTCCGTTGGATCAGTCCAGTCGAAAAGTCCGGCTGTGTGTACGCCCCATTAAGTACAATTGTACTATACTTCCTGCTATTTGCCAATCACTATGAGTCCCACAAGTCCCAGTATATCTATATGATATTCAAGCAATGCTCTCTGAACTTAGTTATGGCACAAAAAAGAAAACTGACCAACAAAAAAAAATTATTGACCAATGACCACACACACATATATATATATATATATATATATATATATATATATATATATATATATATATATATATATATATATATATATATATATATACACATGTGTACCAAAAGACGCACATACACACACAGTGCAGCACTACTACAGTGATAATGCTATACTTAGTGCTATGTATACATGCAAAAAAATTCAAATTAATAAAAAATTCATAATAAATGTCCCATAAATCAATATCAATCTGATAGTAGTGCTCCAGTGTTATTATCATATCACTGTGCTTCTCAATAATTCTTATTGCTTGTGCAAACCACCACCAGCTATTTAATCTGCTCACCTCAAGGATGAGTCAGGAAGACTCAAATGAACTCTTGATTTTCACTCCTCAAACGTCTTTTCTTTCTCTCAGGACTCAGCTGTTCAATTTCTCCCTTTCACAATCTCCACTCCACCCAATGTATCTCTCACAGATAGGAAGTTGATCTCCAAGATTAATCAGCTGTTCCTCCACTTCAAGCGGCTCATGTATCATGTAATCAAACACACAGCCGACATAGTGCTCTCTGCTATAAAACTTTTATTTAAAACCTCACTAAAAGAGGACACTTACTAGATAAAAAAAATCAAAAATATCTTGTTACATGTATTGAGAGCGTCCGCTCGCTCACCAACGTGGCTGCGCAACGTCAAAGGCTCGGATCCTCTCCTCTGCACATGTATCGACCTCTGAATGGCCATCTGCTGAGGAAGATGGCCAAATCTTTCACTTCCCTCTTTTTTTTTTCTGTTTCATCATAGCGAAACCAAACTAAAAAATCACTAAAAAATAAAGGTGATATAGGAAAGAAAGAAAAATAGTTAACATTACAAAAGGATTGAATCCCATACATTCTGGATAGAGAGACCTTTGGTAATTGCAAATGAATTGCTAGGCGTTTCTGACCACTGGGAGAATACAAAAGAAAGAAAAAAAAAGTGGGAACAGAAAGTATTCAGACCCCCTTAAATTTTTCACTCTTTGTTATATTGCAGCCATTTGCTAAAATCATTTAAGTTCATTTTTTTTCCCTCATTAATGTACACGCAGCACCCCATATTGACAGAAAAACACAGAATTGTTGACATTTTTGCAGATTTATGAAAAAAGAAAAACTGAAATATGCATGTGCATGTGAGCAAATGAGAATCATGAGGTCAAAGGAACTGCCTGAGCAGCTCAGAGATAGATTTGTGGCAAGGCACAGATCTGGCCAAGGTTACAAAAAAAATTCTGCTGCACTTAAGGTTCATAAGAGCACAGTGGCCTCCATAATCCTTAAATGGAAGATGTTTGAGACGACCAGAACCCTTCCTAGAGCTGGCCGTCCAGCCAAACTGAGCTATCGAGGGAGAAGAGCCTTGATGAGAGAGGTAAAGAAGAACCCAAAGATCACTGTGGCTGAGCTCCAGAGATGCAGTCGGAAGATGGGAGAAAGTTGTAGAAAGTCAACCATCACTGCAGCCCTCCACCAGTCGGGACTTTATGGCAGAGTGGCCCGACAGAAGCCTCTTTTCAGTGCAAGACACATGAAAGCCCGCATGGAGTTTGCTAAAAACACCCGAAGGACTCCAAGATGGTGAGAAACAAGATTCTTTGGTCTGATGAGACCAAGATAGAACTTTTTGGCCTTAATTCTAAGCGATATGTGTGGATAAAACCAGGCACTGCTCATCACCTGTCCAATACAGTCTCAACAGTGAAGCATGGTGGTGGCAGCATCATGCTGTGGGGGTGTTTTTCAGCTCCAGGGACAGGACAATTGGTTGCAATCGAGGGAAAGATGAATGCAGCCAAGTACAGGGATATCCTGGACGAAAACCTTCTCCAGAGTGCTCAGGTCCTCCTGGGCCGAAGGTTTATCTTCCAACAAGACAATGACCCTAAGCACACAGCTAAAATAACAAAGGAGTGGCTTCACAACACTCTGTGACTGTTCTTGAATGGCCCAGCCAGAGCCCTGACTTAAACCCAATTGAGAATCTCTGGAGAGACCTAAAAATGGCTGTCCACCAACGTTTACCATCCAACCTGACAGAACTGGAGAGGATCTGCAAGGAGGAATGGCAGAGGATCCCCAAATCCAGGTGTGAAAAACTTCCCAAAAAGACTCATGGCTGTATTAGATCAAAAGGGTGCTTCTACTAAATACTGAGCAAAGGGTCTGATAACTTAGGACCACTTAATATTTCAGTTTTTCTTTTTTAATAAATCTGCAAAAATGTCAACAATTCTGTGTTTTTCTGTCAATATGGGGTGCTGTGTGTACATTAATGAGGAAAAAAACTTAATAACTTAAATGATTTTAGCAAATGGCTGCAATATAACAAAGAGTGAAAATATTTAATTTACTTCTATGCATCTGCGCCTCTACATACATGTATGCACCATTACACATACGTGTGTACACATGCATCAGTATTCACATCTATATATGTGACAATTTAATGTTCAGTCCAATTCACTCAGTCCTTTACCTTTACTAGCAATTTCACCTCTTTCATCTTTATTCTTTATTATTAGAATTTTATTTTTATCTTTATATTTACATGCGCTAGTCACCCCCATACTAAAAAAGCCCTCACTGGATCCCACCAATCTCAACAACTTACGTCCCATCTCATTACTCTCCTTCTCCTCCAAACTTCTTGAAAGACTGGTCTACAACCGATTAAGCGACCATCTGACCATGAATAAACTTCTTGATCCCCTTCAGTCCGGTTTTCGCCCTCAACACTCCACGGAAACTGCTCTACTTAAACTCTCAAATGACCTACTAATGGCTAAAGCCAATGGACACTATTCTGTACTACTTCTCCTGGATCTCTCTGCTGCCTTTGACACAGTGGACCACCCCCTCCTCCTCAAAAAACTCCACTCCTTTGGTCTCCGTGACTGTACTCTTCGCTGGTTCTCATCCTACCTATCCCACCGCTCCTTCAGTGTCACTTACAACTCTACTTCCTCCTCTCCTCTTCCTTTTTCCGTTGGGGTCCCCCAAGGTTCTGTTCTCGGACCTCTCCTTTTCTCAATCTACACCACCTCCTTGGGTCAGTTGATTGCCTTCCATGGCTTTAAATATCATCTCTATGCTGATGACACCCAAATCTATCTCTCCACCCCCCAGCTCTCTCCATCTGTCTCCTCACGCATTACCAACTTTCTAGCAGACATATCAGCCTGGATGTCACATCACTTTCTCAAACTCAACCTATCCAAAACCGAGCTCATGATATTTCCTCCCTCAGGTGCCACTTCCCCTGATCTCCCTGTCAAGATCAACGGCTCAACTATCAACCCATCTCCCCACGCCAAGGTCCTAGGTGTAATCCTGGACTCTGAACTAACCTTTCGACCCCACATTCTATCACTATCCAAAGCTTGCCGCCTCTGTCTTCGCAACATCTCCAAGATACGCCCCTTCCTAACCAATGACACCACAAAGCTTCTAATCCACTCCCTGGTCATCTCCCGCCTTGACTACTGCAACTCCCTCCTCATTGGTTTACCTCTAAATAGGCTATCCCCACTTCAGTCCATCATGAACGCTGCGGCCAGGCTCATCCACCACACAAACCGCTCAGCGTCTGCTACACCCCTCTGCCAATCCCTCCATTGGCTGCCACTCAGTCACCGAATTAAATTCAAGATACTAACTATAACTTACAAAGCCATCCACAACCTGGCCCCTAGCTACATCTCTAACCTAGTCACAAAATACCAACCTAATCGTTCTCTTCGCTCCTCCCAAGACCTCCTGCTCTCAAACTCCCTTGTCACCTCATCCCATGCTCGCCTTCAGGACTTCTTCAGAGCCTCCCCCATCCTCTGGAATGCTCTTCCCCAATCCGTCTGATTTTCTCCTACTTTATCCACTTTCAGACGATCCCTGAAAACGCATCTCTTCAGAGAAGCCTATCTGGCCCCCACCTAACAACTGTACATTTATCTTCTCAATCAGCACATCACCCACAGTTATTACCTCTTGTATCTCTTGACCTTCCCTCTTAGATTGTAAGCTCTAAGGAGCAGGGCCCTCTGATTCCTACTGTATCAAATTGCATTGTATTTGTACTGTTTACCCTCAAGTTGTAAAGCGCTACGTAAACTGTTGGCGCTATATAAATACTGTATAATAATAATAATAATATTTATTTTTATTTTTATTTCCATCTTAGTTTTTATTTATATATATATATATATATATATATATATATTTTTTTTTTTTTTAATTTAATTTTTATTTTTATCTATTTTTTAATCTATTTCACTATATTTTATTTTTACCATTTGTTTTTATCTTTATTTTTATTTTCATTTCTATTTTTATTTTTATTCTTATGTCTATTTTTATTTATTTTTATTCTTTTTTTCATTATCAATTTTTATTCTATTTTATTTATTTTTATTTTTTTCATCTTTATTTTTCATTTATTTTTATTTTTATCTGTATTTTTATCTTTATTTTTATTTTCATTTTTATTTTTGTATTTTCTTTTCCCCTTCTCTATACATTACCCATCTCCAATGATTGGCCACTTTCATACAGTCATAATAGGAATACATTTTCCCTTTTCCCATACACATTTCCTGTCATCTATCGATGCATCAATGGAATTACTATAGCTCCGTTTTTCTTATTTTATCATTTTAAGTATTCCGTTTTTTCCATTATTACCTTTTATACTTTATACTTCATATATCATGTTTTTGGTTTTTTCACCACCTGTCATTTAACTTTAATTTTTCATCATAGTCTCATTTCATCACCAGTTCACTTTAGCATAGATGATAGTTGTCTATATTAGTTTTGATTGTGTTAATTGAACAAGCCTGATCTCCATTAGTGCTCAGTGGGGTTTATCTCTGGCTTATCATGTGACTGGGAGCATAATATATACCACTTCTAAGATGGCCCCATCAGAGCCTGAGGAAGAAGCATGCATGCTTCGAACGCGCACATCCTTCCGCTGAACAATCTGGAAGTGACGACATCGCAGCAGGACGTTCCAGTGTTCACGGATCCCTTCCCATGGATATTGAAGGCATTGGACTCCACCACTGCATTCGCTACCGAGGACAGCTTCTCAGTACACACCGGTCCCAGCCCTGCATCCTCTGGATAAGTGTGGATGACACCCATTATACATGCCTGTCTCTCTCATCTGTTTGTGAGTGTATTCGCTATTTTTTTACATTGAATCCATTTAATCCAAAATTTTTAATATACTACGCTTAGAAGGCGCTGCTTTCTTTCCCTCACTGTGGTCTTACAACAGCCTGCGTTTTTTGCCAGACCATACCAAACCCAGGCCATCACTCTCAACACTTCCTTCCACGCTTCCTTCCATTCTGCTGTGGTGGGTTGGGTGGCTGTGGTGTTTGTAGTGTTGCTGGAGGTGGTGAAGGAGTATGGTCCAACTCACACAGGTGGGTTTAAGTTGTGAGTTCACCCCTTGCCCCCTTGTTTAGGGCTTTCAGAAAAATTTCTTCACAGATCGTGCATTGGCCCTCCTCAATGTGTTCTAGTTTGCTTGCAGTGAAACATCCAAATGCCTTGTGGCCACCAGGGGTTGTGTTAAGTGCCGCATTAGCCTGTTTTAAGAAAGAAGCCACGGACGCCTCAAGATTCCTTACCTTCCTGGTCCTTTTGGTTGGAGGGCGGAGGGGAGGAACAACCTGGGATTCTGTCAGGCTGCTTTCCATGGCCTCCTCCTGGCTGAGACTTTCCTGTGTATGAAAATGGTACATAGTTTTAGGTCATCAGTCACACACAATTTTGAGCTCATGACTGTTGCAAATTGAATGTTAACAAATATAAAAGACTATCATTCTGACCCCAGCATTTTTCATTCTTGTCCCAATCATTTTTGGCTACTACTGCATATTGATAGGTAAAGCACTTTGTTAAATCTGAAATTTAGATCAATAACATCTAGTTAACATCATTCAATTTTTGACAATAAATATGTTCAACAATGCTATACCTGGGTCAAGCTGGGCTCCTCCACATCTTCTTCCTGGGTGGAAGGCCCAGGTTAGACTTCAGGAGCCTCAGCTGATGTGGAAGGAAGTGTTGAAGGAAGTGCTGATAGCGATGGCCTGGGTTCCGTCTGGTCAGACAAAAAACGCAGGCTGTCGTAGTACCACAGCCTGGGGACATATACGTCATCTGCTGATGCTCTCATGGAATCCTGGACCTTCTTGCGCTCCCTATTACATGTGCTCCTCAGGCTACCAATTTTGGCCTTCAAATAGTTTATGTCTGCCACGGGATACACAGGCTTCCCCAATTCCAACAGTTTATCCAGCGCCGTCTTCCTCTTTTGCTTGCTTGAATAGTCCCTGCATTGGACTTGCCAGAGACATGGCAGCTCCCTGTACTTGTCTATGAAGTTGGGCAGGAAGTCAGGGGCTGTGAATTTATTCACCATTTTATCTGCAAGACACAAGACAAACCCTAATGTCAGGCTAAACTCTCTTAATCTTGTCCCAAAATAGGCCTCAAACTATAATAAGCAGTATAGGCCACTAAATAGTGATGCCCCAAGTTACAATCGTACCATCTTTTGAACGATCAGCGCCAACGATCCTCCGTCCTCCACTCACAGATCGGACGTACGTCGCCCACGTGATCTGCTTTATATACACTGCACATGCGTAAAACTCCGCCCCTGTCCTTCTTTCTAGTGTATTCCCCACCTCTTCTCTTTCAGGGCAGAGGGAGAACACATGGCGGAGACACAGCAGGTGCCTGCAGAGAGCAGCAATGAATAGGAAAGCCCAGAGCAAGGCAGTTTCTTATCCAGGAGGAGATATAAGGCCGAAAATATGTCCTTTGAAGAGATGGTGGAGATGGTGGACATCTTGAAGAGGACAGACTATGATGGGAATCATGGACCGTACAGAAACCCAAATGTGAGAAAGGCCAAGATCATGACTAAAGTTGTGAGAAGTCTGCACAGGACTTTTGGTGTACGACAATCCAAGGAGTAATTGAGGAAACGCTGGTCAGACCTGAAATTGAGGGAGCAGAATCAGTATAGAAGGATCAGGAAAGTGCTGCAAAAAAGTATTTGTCATGTGTTTCTATTATTATTATTATTACTTTTGTGCTGGTCCATGTGCTTTTCTTTACTGTTGTACAGTTTAAAATGCCAAGTTTGAGGTTTGTGGGCACAGGAGTTATTCGTATTAAACATCGTTCATGTGACCACTAATACAACGTTTTTGCAGATGCGGTCAACTACATTTGTTCAATCCTATTTTGATTAAAAGAAGTTTATTACATTGTTGTCTAGATGTGTTTGAAAATATAATGAAATGACAATTTGATTCAGTGTAAGGAGAGGGCACTCAGCAGCTGTTTACACATCTGGATGCAGGAGCACTAGTGTGGGACACCATAATAACCTTTTTAGGGTGTCCCACGCAGGTGCTCCAGTGGATACTAGGGGTCTCTCCATGTGCGAAACTTGCACAAAACAGGTAAGTATTCCAGCCTTTGAAAGGGAAAAAAATCATGTCTTCAGCTTGGAACTCTGCCAAAACAGACAATTGGACGACACTTCCAAGCAATGTTTCATATCACTATTTCTAGCCTCAAATATCTGTCTAAGTATAACTTTTTTTTTTTCACATAGGGGAGAAAAGAATCATGACATCCGAGGACACCAGTAACCCCACACCATCTGAAGAAGGGGAATTCAGCACACAACTTGAGGATGTGGATGCAGAACCTGAGGATGTAGATGCAGAACCTGAGGATGTAGATGCAGAATGTCATAAACCGGATATGACCAGAACTGTGTGACTGCGACAGAGTGAACCAGACATAAATAGGTGAAATCAAGTTTATTTAGGAAAATGCATATGTGAACACACCACCAATACAGAGTGAACAACCAAACAATCGGTGATATAAAACCAACCAGCATATGTAGCAAGAGGGAATACCAGAATCGTAGTCAAGCCAGGCCAGAGTCATAAATAGGGAATCAGTAGCTGGGAAGGGAGATAAACATGACAAGAGAGGATGGATGGATCACAGGAGGGACGGGTCAGGTACAAGGCTCAGAGTCCAGGGTCCAGGGTTCAGGTAACAGACAGGAAACAGGATCAACAGGTTCCGGGAATCAGGCTTCAGGTTCAGGCTACAGGTTCAGGAATCAGAGTAACAGGATACAGGTAAGGGCTCAAGGAACAATACCAGGGCAACATAAGTGTGCAATTGCCGGGTATTTATACTACAGTTCTGCTAATTAAAGTCAGGTGACACCTGTCTGCAGAGGGGCATACCTGCTCCATACTGCCAGGATTCCTCCGCTGGTGGACGCCAGTACTGCAGCCCAAAGGTGATAGAATACTTTCAGGAAATAGCTCTTCTGACAGCTCCGAACTGCCAGGAGACACCTGCTGGTGGACCTCAGTACTGCACGCCAAATGATCGATATCACCAGCGGAGGAGACTTTTCCTGACAGTACCCCCCCTCGAAGGAGCGACCTCCGGACGCTCCAACTAGATGTTGCTGGGGAAAGTCCATGGTGTCCGGCCGGGCAGCGGGCACCTCAAGCTGGGTAGCAAGCAGTGGCACACCAGGCTGGGCAGCGGACAGTAACACTCCAGGCTGGGCAGTGGACAGGAACACTCCAGGCTGGGCAGCGGACAGGAACACTCCAGGCTGGGCAGCGGACAGGAACACTCCAGGCTGGGCAGCGGACAGGTACACTCCAGGCTGGGCAGCGCACAGGCACTTTAAGCTGGGCAGCAGGCACAGGCACTTCAAGCTGGGCAGCAGGCACAGGCACTTCAAGCTGGGCAGCAGGCACAGGCACTTCAAACTGGGCAGCAGACACGAACACTTCCGGCTGGGCAGCAAGCACGGGCACTTCAGGCTGGGCAGCAGGCATGGGCACTTCAGGCTGGGCAGCAGGCATGGGCACTTCAAGCTGGGCAGCAGGCAAGGGCACTTCAAGCTGGGCAGCAGACACAAACACTTCTGGCTGGGCAGCAGGCACGGGCACTTCAGGCTGGGCAGCAGGCACGGGCACTTCAGGCTGGGCAGCAGGCACGGGCAATTCAGGCTGGGCAGCAGACACTTCAAGCTGGGCAGCAGACAGGAACACTTCCGGCTGGGCAGCAGACAGGAACACTTCCGGCTGGGCAGCAGACAGGAACACTTACGGCTGGGCAGCAGGCACTTCAGGCTGGGCAGCAGACAGGAACACTTCCGGCTGGGCAGCAGACAGGAACACTTCCGGCTGGGCAGCAGGCAGGGCACTTCAGGCTGGGCAGCAGGCATGGGCACTCTACAGGCTGGGCAGCAGGCACGGGCACTTCAGGCTGGAGAGCGGGCACATCAAGCTGGGCAGCGGGCACGTCAGACTGGGCAGTAGGCACAGGCTCTTCGGGCTGGGAAGCAGGCTCATCAGGCTGGAGAGCGAGAACATCAGGCTGGAGAGCAGGCTCATCAAGCTGGAAAGTAGGCACTGGCACCTCCGGCTGGAACACTGGCACCTCCGGCTGGAACACTGGCACCAAGACTTTGGGCTGGAAGGCAGGCATCAAGACATCAGACTGGAAAGCGGGCACATCAGACTGGAAAGTGGAGACATCAAGCTGGAAGGCAGGCACTGAGACATCCGGCTGGAAGGCAGGCACCGAGACATCAGGCTGTAAGGCAGGCACCGATACATCAGGCTGGAAGGCAGGCACATCTGACTGGAAGGTAGGCACGTCAGGCTGGAAGGCAGGTACATCAGGCATCAAGACATCAGACTGGAAAGTGGAGACATCAAGCTGGAAGGCAGGCACCGAGACATCCGGCTGGAAGGCAGGCACCGATACATCAGGCTGGAAGGCAGGCACCAAGACATCAGGCTGGAAGGCAGACACATCTGACTGGAAGGTAGGCACGTCAGGCTGGAAGGCAGGTACATCAGGCTGGAAGGCAGGCACCGAGACATCAGACTGGAAAGTGGGGACATCAAGCTGGAAGGCAGGCACTGAGACATCCGGCTGGAAGGCAGGCACCGATACATCAGGCTGGAAGGCAGGCACCAATACATCAGGCTGGAAGGCAGGCACAAGACTTCAGGCTGGAAGGCAGGCACCGAGACTTCAGGCTGGAAGGCAGGCACCGAGACTTCAGGCTGGAAGGCAGGCACCGAGACTTCAGGCTGGAAGGCAGGCACGGGGATGTCAGACTGGGTAACAAGCACTGGGACGTCAGGCTGCATTGCAAGCACTGGGATGTCAGACTGGGTTGGATTAGCTGGTGCGGAGGCAGGTTGGGTTACTGGCAGGATCGTCTTGATTGGAAAAAACTTTCGTTTTTTCTTTGGCTTAGCCACTGAAGCTCTGCAGGTGAGGGGTGCAGCAGACTGGAAAGGAGGATTGGGATATGGTAGAGAAGAGGTAACAGTAGCTGGGGGAAGTTCCTGTGGGTTTGTAGTCAGCTGAAAAGAGGCAGGTGGGTTGAATGCAGGATAGGTACAGGGAGCAGAGACTGAATATGAGTATTTGGTAGGCAGCAGTGTATACTGAGCTGCAACTGAGGTTGACATGGATGATGGGGAAACATACATTTGGATAGGCTGGTGTTTGGTGGCAGAGGTGGTTTGTTTGGCTGGAGCTGATTGCATCATGTCAGACCATGCTGAAAGTATAGGTTGTACAAACTGTGCTTTTAAATCTCCCTGTCTAACAAAAGACTGAGCAGACACAATGCACTCCACAATTACCTGTGGGGAACAGGCTGAGTAGTGCTCACAAAAATCGGCTGGATCATCTTCAAAAAGCCATACTAGGGATACAACCTGATTCATATCAAAATTCATATCAAAAGGAGGAGTGAAATCATCATGGCCCTCTGGAATATAGGGCAGGGCCAGCTCAGTACAGATCTTGATCAAAGGCTGCACCTCCTCAAACAATATATAACCCTGATCCACCAGGGAGTGAGCCAAACGTATAGTGGCAAACAACTGGTCACTAGACCATCCTTTCAAAGCCTGGTGGCAATAATCACTACTTTCAGATGCCAGCAGAGAAAAATAAATAACCTCATCTGCATTCATGTTTGCAACCAACTGAATCAAAATGGTTCCCCTGTGCAGCCACTTCTGGTCAGGGATGGCCCTGGTATTCTGTCCGGATGTTACCAGAACTGTGTGACTGCGACAGAGTGAACCAGACATAAATAGGTGAAATTAAGTTTATTAAGGAAAATGCATATGTGAACACACCACCAATACAGAGTGAACAACCAATCAGTAATATAAAACCAACCAGCATATGTAGCAAGAGGGAGTACCAGAATCGTAGTCAAGCCAGGCCGGGGTCATAAACAGGGAATCAGTAGCTGGGAAGGGAGATAAACAGGACAAGAGAGGATGGATGGATCACAGGAGGGACGGGTCAGGTACAAGGCTTAGAGTCCAGGGTCCAGGGTTCAGGTAACGGACAGGAAACAGCATCAACAGGTTCCAGGAATCAGGCTTCAGGTTCAGGCTACAGGTTCAGGAATCAGAGTAACAGGATACAGGTAAGGGCTCAAGGAACAATACCAGGGCAACATAAGTGTGCAATTGCCGGGTATTTATACTACAGTTCTGCTAATTAAAGTCAAGTGACACCTGTCTGCAGAGGGGAATACCTGCTCCATACTGCCAGGATTCCTCCGCTGGTGGACGCCAGTACTGCAGCCCAAAGGTGATAGAATACTTTCAGGAAAGAGCTCTTCTGACAGCTCCGAACTGCCAGGAGACACCTGCTGGTGGACCACAGTACTGCATGCCAAATGATCGATATCACCAGCGGAGGAGACCTTTCCTGACCCAGAGGTTCAAGAAGTGGTCGAAATGGTGTCAACAACAGGTCAGTGTCTGAGACCACAGCTTCAGGTAATAGATGGATGCCTGCATATTTATAATACATGGTGTGGTTTTTTTTTAGGTGATGTGGATGTTGTGGAAGAAGAAACTCGCTTCAACAGTGCATTAGGGATAAGCCGAACATCCCCCTATTCGGTTCGCACCAGAACATGCGAACAGGCAAAAAATTCATCCGAACACCGTTAAAGTCTATGGGACACAAACATGAATAATCAAAAGTGCTAATTTTAAAGGCTTATATGCAAGTTATTGTCATAAAAAGTGTTTGGGGACCTGGGTCCTGCCCCAGGGGACATGGATCAATGTAAAAAAATGTTTTAAAAATGGCCTTTTTTTCGGGAGCAGTGATTTTAATAATGCTTAAAGTGAAACAATAAAAGTGTAATATTCCTTTAAATTTCCTTTAAATTTCGTACCTGGGGGGTGTCTATAGTATGCCTGTAAAGGGGCGCATGTTTCCCATGTTTAGAACAGTCTAACAGCAAAATGACATTTCAAAGTCATTTAAAACTACTCGCGGCTATTAATGAATTGCTGGTCCGACAATACACATAACAGTTCATTGATAAAAACAGCATGGGAATTCCCCACAGGGGAACCCTGAACCAAATTTTTTTTTAAAAAATGGCATGGAGGTCCCCCTAAATTCCATACCAGGCCCTTCAGGTCTGGTATGGATTTTAAGGGGAACCCCGTGCCAAAATTTAAAAAAATGGCGTGGGGTCCCCCAAAAAATCCATACCAGACCCTTAACCGAGCACGCAACCTGGCAGGCTGCAGGAAAAGAGGGGGACGAGAGAGCGCCCCCCTCCTGAACCGTACCAGGCCACATGCCCTCAACATTGGGAGGGTTCTTTGGGGTAGCCCCCCAAAGCACCTTGTCCCCATGTTGATGGGGACAAGGGCCTCATCCCCACAACCCTTGCCCGGTGGTTGTGGGGGTCTGCGTGCAGGGGGCTTATCGGAATCTGGAAGCTCCCTTTAACAAGGGGACCCCCAGATCCCACCCCCCCTGTGTGAAATAGTAAGGGGGTACAAAAGTACCCCTACCATTTCACAAAAAAAGTGTCAAAAGTGTTTAAAATGACAAGAGACAGTTTTTGACAATCCCTTTATTTAAATGGTTCTTCTTTCTTCTATCTTCTATCTTCTATCTTCTTTCTTCTATCTTCTATCTTCCTTCGGTTTCTTCTTCTTCTGATGGTTCTTAAATAATGGAGGGCGGGGCCACCCGGTGACTTGACGGGGACTTCCCTGTGGCATTCCCCGTGATGTCAGAGGGGGCGGGGTCACCCGTTACATAGAGGGTGACCCCGCCCCCTCTGACGTCATGGGCTGGGGTTCCCCTTAATATCCATACCAGACCTGAAGGGCTTGGTATAGAATTTAGGGGGACCCCACGACATTTTTTTCTAAATTTTGGGTCGGTATTCCCCTGTGGGGAATTCCCATGCCGTTTTTATCAATGAACTTTTATGTGTATTGTCGGACCGGCAATTCATTAATAGCCGCGAGTAGTTTTAAATTACTTTTTTCCTTTGAAATGTCATTTTGCTGTCAGACTGTTCTAAACACGAGAAACATGCGCCCCTTTACAGGCATACAGGCATACTATAGACACCCCCCCAGGTACGAAATTTAAAGGAATATTACATTTTTATTGTTTCCCTTTAAGCATTATTAAAATCACTGCTCCCGAAAAAACGGCCGTTTTTAAAACTTTTTTTGCATTGATCCATGTCCCCTGGGGCAGGGCCCAGGTCCCCAAACACTTTTTATGACAATACCATACATATAAGCCTTTAAAATTAGCACTTTTGATTTCTCCCATAGACTTTTAAAGGGTGTTCCGAGGCTTTCGAATTTGCCACGAACACCCCAAATTGTTCGCTGTTCGGCGAACTAGCGAACAGCCAATGTTCGAGTCGAACATGAGTTCGACTTGAACTCAAAGCTCAACCCTAGTACTCATCAGTGAGATCATGGTGTGCAATCAGGATTTAGAAAAGGTCAAGCAAAATATCAATGATGTTCAAAAAAGACTGAGCAACATCATTGATATTTTAGGCATAATCTAAACCCCCAAAAAATGTAAATTTTGTCGTTATTGTTGTACGTTTTTTTAAAGTTTTAAAATAATTGCAGAGCTAAATTTTGAAGATGCACACAGTGTGTCAACATGTGCTATCTGCCATCATGGAATATCAATGTACGTGTTTTGTGGGTGCAACCCCTTCCTCCAAACTAAAGTAGGTGAGAGGAAGGGGTATGCCCCCCGAAACACGTCCATTGATCTCCCATGATGGGAGCTAGCACATGTTGACACACTGTGGCTTATTTTAAAAAAGCATAACAACTTTGCACTACAAGTGCACTTGAAAGTGCACTGGTAGGGCAAAGTGGATTGTCTTTTCTGTATTAAGGCCCAGTGTGTCAACATGTGCTAGCTTCCATCATGGGGGATCAATGTACGTGTTTTGGGGGTGTAACCCCTTCCTCTCACCTACTTTAGTTTGGAGGAAGAGGTTGCACCCACAAAATGCGTACATTGATATCCCATTATGGCAGATAGCACATGTTGACACACTGTGTGTTTTGTGGCTTTCGAAAAATAGATGTAGGGAAATACACACATTTTAGGCATGGGATCATGAGGGAAATCTACATTTTGAGTCACAATTTGTGTGCATCTTGAAAATTTGGCTTTTACAGGGGTGAGATCACCTCATCTGATGAAGCCAAAATCAACACAGTTTTGACATACTTATGTCTCATATGGCCTTCACATTAGCAAAGTTGAACTTTGTAAGTTTCAGAGTTGGGGATGTGTATGTTATGGTTTTAAACATGCCTGTTTAGCCACAAAAAAGTCTATATACTGTCAAACATACATGTTATACACCAAGATGTTGGTTTGTTAAAAAACCCTTTTATAACGCACATGTGAATGTGCTTGGAGTAAAATGTTTTATACTCAACATGTGGCTTCTTCTTTCAATGCTCAATACCAGTTTTTTTATTAAGTTTGGTGTAGTTACAGTGACAATGGGGGGTATTTACTAAAAGCAAATCCACTTCGCACTACCAGTACACTGCAAGTACACTTTCAAGTGCCTCTGCAGTGTACTTGTAGTGCAAAGTGGATTTGCCTTTAGTAAATAACCCCCACTGTGCTGTAAAATGTCCCCAAATCAGGCTATTTTAGGGTCTACAAGCAAATAATTCATGGAGTTGAAAAGGATGATTATTTTTATCATTAACTGGTTGCAGGACGCCCACCGTCAAATGACGGCGGGGCAGTGCAGCTGTCGTTCTGGGATCCCAAAACGGCCACCCTCGTGTGCCTGTGGGGGGCACGTAGCGATCGCGGCCATGCCATGTTTCTAGGACACGGCGCAACCCAATCTCTGTAAAGAGTCGCATCTGTGGCTCTTTAACCATGTGATCGGCTGTGTCCAATCACAGCCGGTCACATGTAAACAAGGAAGTGCCGGTAATCAGCGCTCCTCGCCTCACACTGACAGTGTGTGTGGCGAGGAGAGCCGATCAGCGGCATCTCCACACAGGGGGACATGTAGGAATGTAATCAGGGCACTGATCATCAGTGCCCTGATTACAGTTTAGTAAAACAGTATCAACATACACCAATGACAGCAATCAGTGCCCACCAGTGGCAGCAATCAGTGCCCACAAGTGCCTCCAATCAGTGCCCATTAGCAATGCCATTCAGGGCTGGCAATCAGTGCCACCTATCAGTGCTGCCCATCAATGCCCATTGCTGCTGTCCATCAATGCCCATCAGTGTCGCCCATCAGTGCCACCCATCAATGCCCATCAGTACCGCCTATCCATGCCGCCTATCCGTGCTGCCTATCAGTGCCCACCAGTGCCGCCTATCAGTGCCCACCAGTGCCGCCTATCAGTGCTCATCAGTGCCACATATCAGTGCCACATATCAGTGCCCATAAGTGCGGCCTATTAGTACCTCCTGATCAGTGCCACCTCATCAGTGCCCATAAGTGCCACCTCATCAATGCCCACCAGTTCAGCCTATCAGTGCCAATCAGTGCTGCCTCATCAGCAAACATCAGTGAAGGTGAAAAATTACTTAGTTACAAAATTTACTGACAAAAAAAGGAAAGAAAATGTTTTTTTCAAAATTATTGGTCTTTTTTGTTGGTCTTTTTTTTGTAAAAAATAAAAAACTCAGCAGTGATTAAAATTAAATTAAATACCACCAAAATAAAGCTCTATTTGTGTGAAGAAAATGATAAAAAATGAGTTTGGGTACAGTGTAGCACGCCCGCGCAATTGTCATTCAAAGTGCGATAGCGCTGAAAGCTGAAAAATGGCTTGGGCAGGAAGGGAGTAAGTGCCTTGTAGGCAAGTGGTTCATGCATTACATACATTAACAACAAAAACATTGCGTGTGTGGGGCAGACCCACAGCACAACATAATAGTTAGCTGAAGAAGAGATTGTCACCTCATGTATCAAATAAGTTACGTTTGCACTATTGAAAAAAATGGCCAAAAATAAAAGGCCATTGGAGAACCTAGGAGACATATAAGAAACACAAGCAGAAAATCAAATCAAATATGAGTTTAGTTTTTTTTTTTAAAAAGTATTTTAAACAGCTTCCAGGTTTTCTGGTAAATCAATTGCCCCCCTACCCACAAAATACTCCACATAGTTTTGCTGTACTTCGCAGGTGATTTGGGGTGGCAAGCCAGGACGGCCACTTTCAAGCGCCGTCATTGTTTGTGCTGTTGAAAAGTCGCAACTGAGGCCAAATAGTTGGCTGCATTCTTCCGCAGGAAATTATGAAGAATGCAGCAACCTAAAATTATGTGGTTGTGTTTGTATTCGGCCATGTTTATGGCCATTTGGAAAAGAAGGAACTGGCTGGCCATTATGCCAAAGGCATTCTCGACCACTCTTCTGGCAGGGGCCAACCGGTAATTAAAAACCCTCTGCTCCGGGGTCAGGGTCCTCATGGGGAATGGCCTCATCAAATGCTCCCCCAGCACAAAGGCCTCATCCGCCACAAAAACAAATTGGAGGCCCGCCACGTTATCTGCTGGAGGTGGCAACCCCAAGATGCCATTCTGGAGACGCCTGTAAAATTCTGTCTGGGCGATGACTCCTCCCTCTGACATACGGCCATTATTCCCTATGTCCAGATATAGGAACTCATAATTCGCCAACACCACCGCCAACATCACAATACTACTTGTACCCCTTGTAATTGAAGTAGTATGACCCCGAGATGGGTGGTGGGATGATCCGGACATGCTTCCCATCTATCGAACCACCACAGTTGGGAAAGTCCCACTGCTGGTGGAATTGGGAGGCCACAGTCTGCCATTCCTGTGGGTTGGAAGGAAACTGTGGAGTCAAAGAAGAAAAAAAAATTGTACTTTTGCACATAAAATTGCAAGCAGATTAGACACAAACATTCTTGGCCAACATACGTAAAACATTTTTTTAATGAGTATTTATAGACAAAAGTATAAGTTACATATAAGCAAATATGCATGAAGGACAAAAAAGGAGCATTAAAATCTTACAGCATGCATGAGGACAAAGAGGACATTTACAGCATATTACAATCATGGTAATTAGGGAATGATGAAATAAATACAATACATTAGCAAACATTAAATACATAGAATGTCATGTTAAAGGATAAAACTTACCTTAATATAGTCCTTCTGTAGGACCTGAATAATTGGCAGAACAGGTCTCTGGAATAACGATTCCCAGAGCCTGGGGGGAGATCCCAGTCATGAACTTGATATCCTGAAGATTTCTCCCCATCACCAAGTACCACAAGGTGGCGACAAGCCTTTGTTCGGGAGTGATGGCTTGCCACATGCAGGTGTCCTGCTTCATAATTTAAGGGGACAGCAAAACCAACAGGCGGTGAAAGTCAGGGTCCGTCATCCAGGGATAATTCCTGAAATCATCAGGATTATTCTCCTGGAGCTCCCACAACAAAGGTATATGAGAGAAGTGGGCACAATTAAGCAACCAATTCTAGGTTCAAGAACTCCTACTTCCCCTGTTCATAGACTGGACTTGGCTCAAAGCTTTAAAACTTTAATATAAATAATACGCACTGAAAGACAGGAATGAACTGACAACACACACTGAAGAACAGATACGAACAGACAACCACAAACTGAAATGCAGAAATGAACTGAAAAGCATGAGGTTGAAAAGCGCGAAACATCTCTCACCAAACTTCTACTAACACGAGATAAACACAAGATTAGCAGAAGGAGCCCAAAGGGTGGCGCACTGGCTATTGAACTTCATTTTTATTGGCTCGTCATACGTGTTGTACGTCACCACGTTCCCACGTTCGTAATTGTCGGCCAACATTTGTGTGACCGTGGGTATGCAAGACAAGTTGGAGCCAACAACGTTCGAACAAAAATCCACGGTTTTGTTGAGGGGAAATCCGATCGTTAGAGTACTGATATTACTTTTGGCTACTTCTAGATCCTCCTTAAGAGATATGTTTTGCAACAATAACTGTCTGTAATTGTTAGCCAGCAAGCCACAAAACTCAGTGCAGTCTTACCCTCACATTTGCTGTATTTTTTCTCTGTATTTTTTCTCTGTATTTTTCTTTATATTTACATACTCTTGTGCCTGGTGCCATGTGCTTTTAGATTCCTCCATTGCTCCATTATTTCAGAGCTATTTTTAACTTTAGCAATCCTGGCCATCAATTTCTCCATGATGTACAAGTTCAGTGATGATACACCACAGAACAGACTTCTGACAGTAGTCTACCACTTAGAATATGCAGTGGAGGCACAAACATTAAAATAACACTAGTATCTTCACAGACTAGAGTCTACACCCAAGAAACAAATGATAGGGGAGACGTGCTGAACAACAGAGATGGAGATACAGTATGTACAGTATACACATCACAAACAATAGTGCTGAGATAAGCACCCAAGGAACAATAGGCTAACCCTCTAGGTTGACGATAGAAAGGTAAACACAGCCGTGTTTACACCAATATCTGTTACACCCAATTCAGTTAAAAAAAAAAATACTATACGACAAATTGAGCTCATCAAATTATTGGTAGGATTTCTCCTAACAAAAAAAAATTTCAAGGTATAATATAGTATGCTAAATGCACCTTATTTTACACTCTAAAATGAATTGTTCTCAGATATTAACTTTAGTAACCAGACTTCCACAGTTTGTTATTTTAACAGAAAACAATCAGAATATTACTGCTTGTAAATTCCCACAGCAAAAAAACAAACAAACAAACAACTCTCTTGTAGCTCAGTTTCAATGTCCTGCACACACATACTATGCCTTTAGTGGACACACCATTTAAATAAAAAACAAAACCTGTTGAACCTTTTCAACAAAACAAACAAGAACACACTGTTTCAGTGTCTTTCCAATAAAACACATATGTATTCACCATACATACCATGCACACTCAAACAATGGTTAGTAAGAGCAATGAAGCTTGGTGAGCACAAAAGAAACAAATAAATAAAAACAAAATTCTTCCCGCTAAGTACTTTCTCCCCATTAATTGACCGGTTATAATTAGTACTTCCAATGTACTTTTTTTCAACTATAATTACGGGATATTTAAAAAAAAAATGTGGTGTATCCTGTCTTAGGGTTATTCTGATACCCACTAAAAAAACAAAACATTTACTTATATTTTTCCCTAGATAAACTTGCTGTGACCTCCAAACTACCAGAAAAACTGACTCAGTTTAAAATCCAGCCCAATAACCTAAATCTGCATTATACAAATCTTGATATTATATTAAATACTTTCAGTCCTGGTCCTCAACTTCGTGCGACGCCAATTTACCCGTTTACTATATTTGAGATTTAATATTTCTCAGATATGATCTGGGTTAAATGAGAGTTATTTGACCATGAGTGAAAGCTTTAACACAATAACAAAAATGTATTGGTATGTAGTAAAGTAGGCCTAGACTAATGCACACAATCTATCTATTTGTACAGGGAAAGGGTAAAAATCATGGATTACATGAAGTAATACAGAGAATATTCCTTAAAACATTAATCTACAAACAGTGGGACATAAAACACTCAAGACAAACATATTCAGTTACAAGTACAAGGCAGACATTTCCCATAATTACCAGGCTATGACCCACAAAGATTCCATTTGGGGGACCGCTCTACCAGAGAGTGTGTGATTCCCTCCCATCTAGTCTGTGTATATCATTACAGGCTGATGCCTCAATGGTTGGCATGGCATGGCTCTGATCGGTGGGCTTCCCTATTCCTGGTTAAGGACTGGCTACATCTTCAAACCCTATACTTTGCATAAGTCAGCCCCCTTTAATGCAAATTCTTGTGACTACTCTGAGCAGGAGATTAACTTGACCTATTCCTGGGAAGTTAAGTATTGATTGTGGGTTGGCCTTCCTTCTTTGCATATCCAAACATGGGATCCTTTGAAGTGAATATGTGTAGAACAATGAGGTTTGGGTCCGATTGTTTAGATACACAAGCCTAGGCACCAAATTGTCTGGTCTAACAGAGACTTCTGTAAAGATAATATGTTACGCCCTACATAGATACAAGCTAAATGAAATATATTCATAATTACAATATTTTACAGCTGTTAATGGAGATTTCACATAAACTCATAGGGCAACAACGTGATAGAGGAGTCCCACAGTGACTGCTCAAGTCCCATAGTGTTGGTCCCAAAGCCAGATGGCACTATAAGGTTTTGTAATGATTTTTAGGAAGTTGAACAGCGTGTCCAAATTTGATGCGTACCCAATGCCTCAGGTTGACGAGCTTGTTGGCAGATTGGGAAGTGCCCAGTATATACCTACTTTGGATCTGACTAAAGGTTATTGGCAGATACCCCTAACAGAATCTGCAAAAGAGAAGACAGCCTTTTTTACCCCTGAGGGGTCATTCCAGTATAAGTGGATGCCTTTTGGTTTGCATGGTGCTCCAGCCTCACTCCAGAGAATGATGGACAAGATATTAAGACCACATCGCCAATACGCATCCGCCTATTTGGACGATGTCGTCATCCACAGCCCAGATTGGGAATCTCATTTCCCCCGGGTGCAAGCAGTAGGACAGGGATATGCAATTAGCAGACCTCCAACTGTTGCAGAACTACAAGTCCCATGAGGCATAGCAAGACACTGATAGCTACAAGCATGACACCCAGAGGCAGATGCATGATGGGACTTGTAGTTTTGCAACAGCTACAGGTCCACTAATTGCATATCCCTGCCGTAGGAGATTCCCTCAGGAAAGCAGGACTCACTGCCAACCCTAAAAAGTGTGCCATAGGCTTGGAGGGGGCCAAATACCTTGGCCTACATTATTGGTCGAGGGCTGATCAAGCCTCAGATCAACTAGGTTGAGGCGGTTCAAAAGTGGCCCCAATCTATAAATAAAAAGCAAGTGCATGCATTTCTTGGGATCACAGGGTACTACAGGCATTTTATACCCAATTTTGCCACTATTGCAGCCCCACTGACACATCTAATGAAGGGTAGAGGGTCGGTCATGATTAAGTAGAATCCTGAGGCAGAGAAGTAATTTCATATGTTGAAGCAAGATCCTTGTATACTACCTGTGCTTGTGACCCCAGAGTTCACAAAGGAGTTTGTGGTACAGACAGACACCTCTGATGTGGGACTGGGTGTGGTACTGTTCCAAATCAGAGACGGTGTGCAGCACCCAATGGTCTAACTGAGCAGAAAGCTTAAAAGACTTGAGAAAAACTATGCCATTGTTGAGAAGGAACGTTTAGGTATCAAATGGGCCTTAGAAGCCCTAAAATATTACCTATTGAGGAGACCATTCAAACTAGTCACTGATCATGCCCATCTTAAATGAATGTGTGATAACAAGGAGAAAAAAAGTCGGGTGACAAGGTGGTTCCTTGCCCTTCAAGTTTTGTAATTTCACAGTGGAGAATAGAGCTGGAAAACCCAAGAATAATTCAGATGTCCTTTCCTGTGTTGATTGTCTGGTTGGGACGGTTGCTCAGCCACAGGGGTTTGAGCGGGGGGGGGGGGGGATATGTGCCATTTTGAAAGGCGAGGTGATTGATGGATGTTATGTTTCACCTCACATGTGTTCATTTACTGAAAACTAAGGTGGAATCTGTTCCAGGTTTTACCAGCCGCCTTGGGAGGGTTCATTTGGGACCAGATGTTGTGGTCCACAGGTGGTATAAATAAAGCAATAATGGAGCAAAGAATTGCTCTTGGCCTGGGAATCTGGAAGCTAAAAAGTTGAGAGAGCTGCTTATGTGATGTTTGCTGTGTGAGACAAAAAACTGTTTGCAATATCTTTGTTTTGTGGGTGACTGGGAGAAGCCCTTCACCTGGAACCTGCAATGTTTAGTTAGTGCCTGGATGGCAAGGATTTATTTTCTGTTTTGTTTGTTTGACTTTCATGCAACCTTTCAAAATAAAACTGGCTTCAAGTCAGCTTTTAAGAAAACCTGCCATTTCGACTACCTTTTTCCCAGGGAAGGTGATCCCCCTTGAGCTAACCCCTGACAATATATACAGTATGTAAAATTAGATGTATTATATATTGGTTCTAATTGCAATAAAGAACTTCCACTTTAAGCACTCCTTGCCCCCTTCCATGCGACATTTGGCATGTACTTTTTTTGGGGGGGAGCAGGCACCTAGTTTTGACAGGTACCCAGCTCCCACTTCTGCTCTCGCTGCCTAGGCGACTCCACCTCTCCCCCTCCCTCCCTGCAATCTTCTGGGACACGTCACAGGTCCCAGAAGATTGCTTGGCCACTGAGAAGGCGCAGCGCAATTCGCATAAGCGCAGGGCACACCCGGAGATGAGAGGGAGAGGAGCGAGGCTTCGGGCGGCCGCATCGCTGGACCATGGGACAAGTGAGTGTCTGTTTAATAAATATCAGCAGCTACACTTTTTGTAGCTGCTGATTTTTAATAAACTTAAAAACGACTGGAACTCCGCTTTAAGGAAGACGGTATACTTTGCTGATCAAGTAAATACAGTTGCATCTTAAAGGATGGACTTCAAACTGTGAAACATGGTAACTCAGCCAGCACTTATCAATAAATAGGCTGAAGCATATGTTAAACAGGCACTGCCATCACAATTAAAAAGTTTAATGAAATACAGCACTGGAAAATATACGTAAAATAATTAGCATTAGCACATCCATTAAATCCAGTCTCTTGCTAGAGACACGGCTAGAAATGTGGGTATTGAAAACTTTCACTATTATTCAGAGCTGCAGAGGCAAACTATTAAAATGGTAAATAAGTCTAAGGGGCTCATTTATAAATGCATTAAAGTTATCCCCACAGAGAGTGAATATCTCAATCTGCCCTCTATTATGCACTATACACACTATGGCCCATGTAATTCATGTGTAACCGGCAAAGTCCCCAAAAGTTCCCTCTGCTCAATGGAGCACAGAGAGCTGCATGATTGGAGGAGATTAGACCATGTTACTTTAAAAGGTCACACGATCTACTAGCAAAACATCAAACATCAAACATCTCTTTGGGTCAGCAATGCCAACCTACAAGCTGCTTTCATAATGGGTGTAATATAAGAATATATTTACACTTTATCATATGCTATGAAATCCTGGGTGTCTATATGCCAACATTATTTTTTTAGGTTTAGCACTCTGGAGGGCTGTGAGCGAACATGTTTTATGTTCAACTATCTAATTGGCAATATTTTCTTTGGAATTTATTTATACTTTATTATTTATACTAAAATAGCAATATTTATGAAAAATAACTTCACAATATATTTCTGTATGAACAATGACTGGCATTTATTCGACTTATTGTTTTGCTTCAGTATTCACTTGAATGGAGATATGTTTAAGAAAGCAATCAACTTTGTTATTTTATAAGGAAATTACATTTATATTAAGCAACCTGAAATGCCCTTCAAATACCAATGTAAGGATTGGAATGAAATACTGTATTACTGCTTACAAAATTACCATACATAGCATTATGATTTAACATAAATATAATTGTAATAATGTATAACTACTACTGGAAAATGCATATTTATAAGGACAATTACTGGAAAATGCATATAGTTAAAACATATACTGCAAACAACTAGAAATAAATATTCAATTAACAATATGATATAATATCAAATACAAGCTGAAAATTTTATACTTATAACCAATGTGTAGCAACACAGCATTGTTTTAGAAAATGCATAGTGATTTTGTTTACATTTACTTTCTTGATTTTGACAAAGATTAAAAAAAATATATATGAAAAATATAGTATATTATATTTCTAGTCAGGAAATGAAATAAATACCGCTAATTAATGTTTTGCAATATACTATATTTTTCATATATATTTTTTTTTAATCTTTGTCTAGTTATCAGGTTCTCCTTACAAGTTGTTGAAAGAAAAATGTCTAAAATAGCTCAAACTGAAATTGACACTCACAGCTACATGAGTCAAAGCAGAGAGTCAACCCACCCTGCACTCAAATCTTTATTTAGGAGTCTGTCTGAGATTGCAATTAAGGACAGTGGGGGAAATGCTTGTAAGATAATTACAATGACAGGCTGACTTTTTGGTAAATTTTGCATGTTGCATGCCTCCTGCTGCTATGTGAAGACTTCAATAAAATTTGATGCATGAGGCTATAGAGGGAAAGTGAAAAACTTTTTTGTGCGCTCTCTTTAGAAAACTTTAGAAAACCCAAAGTACGTTGGGAATTCTTTTCACATGTGTTCCCTATATTATATTTTAAATATATTAATACAAATATAATACATTAAAACATTAACGTGGAAGATTAGAGAACAGAATACATGGCTAAAGACTTGGTGTAAGAGGAAAGGATTTGGGTTTCTAGAGCACTAGAGCATTAGGATTTTCATTGGGGTACAATCAATATGCTAAAGATGGTTTACACCTAAATGGAAGGGGGTCTGCTGTGCGGGGGGAGTATTTAAACTAGGATTTGGGGGGTGAATGATATTAGATTATAATGGGGCAGATAGGTCCGAATCGCCGTCATTGTACGTCGCCCGCTTTAAGGCCACTAGGGGGTGCGCTCATGCCGGCACCGCGATGCCAGAGCCAATGCTCATGGCCTGCAGCCGTGATGTGCGCTAGCCGCCCGCAATCACTCCTGAGAGGGACAGAACGGGAATCTGTCAATGTAAACAGACAGATCCCCATTCTGTCAGGGGAGGATAGACAGATCTGCTGTTCCTAGTGATTAGGAACAGTGATTTGTCTCCTCCCCCAGACACTACACTGCCCTACAGTTAGAAACACCTCCCTAGGGAACACTTAACCCCTTGATCACCCCTTAGTGTTAACCCCTTCCCTGCCAGTGACATTTATACAGTAATCAGTGGCTATTTTTAGCTCTGATCGCAGATCACCGCCATTACTAATAATAAAAAAAAATAATAAAAATGCCATAAATCTATCCCTTATTTTGTAGACGCTATAACTTTTGTGCAAACCAATCAATATACGCTTATTGCGTTTTTTTTCCCCAAAATATGTAGAAGAATACAATCGGCCTAAACTGATGAAGAAATTTGTTTTGTCACATTTTTTTTTGTTTGGGGATATTTATTATAGCAAAAAGTAAAAAATATTGTTTTTTTTTTTTTCAAAATTGTCAGTCTTTTTTTGTTTATAGTGCAAAAAATACACAGAGGTGATCAAATACCACCAAAAGAAAGCTCTATTTGTGGGAAAAAAAGGATGTCAGTTTTGTTTGGGTACAACATCGCATGACCACGCAATTGTCAGTTAAAGCGACGCAATGCCGTATTGCAAAAAATGGCCGGTCATTAGGGGGGCAAATCCTGCGGTGCCTAAGTGGTTAAAATGCATGTGCTCCCATTGTAGAGACTCTGAAGTCAGGGTTAGGGACTACAGAAAACCAGGGGGCTGTAGCTACCAATGTATTGGCAAATGTGTGCAGACTAAATCCCTGTTCTTAATGCATATTGTTAGACAGGTCGATTTGGTTAGCAGCTGGCTGGTTGGCAAGTTTGAACTTGGAAATCTCCTTTTATTTGTTTGACATATGTCTTCCTTCCAGTGCCCCTTGCTGCAATTATAGGTAGGTGCAGTGGCCACTTGTTTGTATAACTTATTAAAGTGTTTGTTCACCACTGGCAGAAGTTTGCCAAGCAAAATAGGTGAGTTGGAGGCTTTGGTGCATGAAGAGAACTATGATGTAATTGGTAATGCTGAATCCTGGCTTCATTCTTCACATGATTGGGCTATTAATATTCCTGGCTTTGCTCTCTTTTAGAGAGACAGGGTAAAACTGAAAGGTGGTGGTGTCTGTCTCTATGTGGGAAATGATCTCAAAACAAGTGTGAAAGAGGACCTAGCTGATGGAGAGTGTGATGAGGCTGAAGCATAATGGGTGGAACTGCTTATGGGTGTGCGTAGTTCAAAGTTAATCATTGGAATTTGTTACAGGCCATCCAGTGTTCATAAGGAGGTGGAGACTTGGCTCCTTGCATAGATAGAAAGGGCTGCAAGGGCTGGGGCAGTGATAAAAAATGGGGGATTTTAACTACCCAGTGATTGAGTGGAATAATGGCACTGCAGAAGCATTTAACCCCTTCACACCAAGCGTACACAAATATGCGGCCCCACTGGATTGGCCTTTTTTCCATGGGGCAGCATATTTGTGTATCTCCCTTTGTGCTGGGAGCGTAGTGCACACCCGGGGTCTCACCAAAAACCGTGGGCCTCATACCAATAATTGGGACCAAAAATTCTAGATTCCGGGTCACCAAATTGCTGTGATAGCCTCTGATTGGCTATCATAGTGATCAGTCACTGTGAAGCCTGCCCCCTTGTATTCTCTCTCTGTTAATGGAGGAGAGAGATACATTGTATATTGTATCTCTCTCTCTCCCTCTCCCTCTCTCTCTCTCTCTTCTTGCAGAGAAAAAAATGTGTGTGTAAAAAAAAAAAAAAATAATAATAAAAAATTAAAATACAAAAAAAAAACAGATCAAAGGTATGATTTAGGTCAGTACCAGGGTTAGTGTTTGGGTCAAGGTCAGGGTCAAAGGTCAAGGCCAGGGTCAAACATCAGGGTCGATTTTTTTTTTACAGGATTGTTTTTTAAATTAATATCAGTGTCAGTTAGTGTCAGTGTGTTCTAGGTATAATAAAACAAAGCAAAATGCACACTATAATTTTTGGGCTGTACTATGGGAACAAACAACAACTAACATACACGAACTTTTCCTTTAAAAATGACATTTTGTGCAGGGACTGTTCTAAGCATGGGAAACACACGCCACTTTACAGGCATACTATAGACACCCCCCAGGTATGATATTTAAAGGAATATTTCACTTTTTTTTTACTTTAGGCATCATTAAAATCACTGCTCCCGAAAAAACGGCCATTTTTAAAAGTTATTTTTGCATTGATACATGTCCCCTGGGGCAGGACCTGGGTCCCCAAACAATTTTTAGGACAATACCATGCAAATTAGCCTTTAAAATTAGCACTTTTGATTTCGAACGTTCGAGTCCCATAGACGTCAATGGGGTTCTAAAGTTCGTGCGAACGCTGGACAAACACCAGAAATTGGCGAAGCCTTTGGCCCCCAGGGCACAAATCAACTATTTTCAGGCAAAATTGGTGGCCTGAGGAGTCCTTATCTAAGGGAGTACAATCTGGTCCAGAAGGCCAAGAGATCATGACCAGCAGCAGATGACATCTATGTCCCCAGGCTGTGGTCATACAAGAGCCTTTGTCTTTTGTCAGACCAAACTGAACCCAGGCCATCACTTTCTTGTCTTCCTTCCACTCGTCCTTCCAGGCTGTGTCTGTGGTGTTGGAGTTGTGGCAGGAGGAGGAGGAGGATGATGCAACTCACACAGGTGGGTATTGGGTGTGATTTGGCCCCTCAACCCCTAATTTAATGTTTTATAAATGATTTCCTCACACATGAGGCGTTGGCCCTCCTGCATGTCCTGCAGTTTGGTGGCAGCCATGCAGGCAAAGGCCTCTTCATGAGTGGGGTGGCTCTGAGGGACGCAGAAGCCTCCTGAATCAGAGTACTGCTCCTCCACATTACTCCCCTTAGTGGGTTTTTTGTTTGGAAAGCGGAGGGGAGGAACCTGCGATTCTGTGAGGCTCCTACTGGGCCCGGCCTCCTGGCTGCCATTTACCCTGGCCACCTCCTGGCTGCCACTAACCCCTGCCTCCTCCTGGCTGCCACATTCCACAGCCTCCTCTTGTGTGCCACATTTTACAGCCTCCTCCTGGCTGAGGTCTTCCTGTGTATGAAAAAGGGACATAGTTTTATTTTTTTCTTCATCAATCACACACAATTTTCATCTCATGACTGTTGCAAATTGAATGTTAATAAATAGAAAAGACTCCAGCATTTTTCATTCTTGTCACAATTATTTTTGCCCACTACTGTCTATTGATATGTAAATGCCTTTATTAAATCAGCAATTAGTGATCAATAATAACATCTAGGAAACATAATTTATGTTTTGCCAAGAAATCTGTAGAACAATGCTATACCTGGCTCAAGCTGGGCTCCTCCACTTCTTCCTGGCTGGAAGTCCCAGGTTGGACATTGGAAGACTCAGCTGGGGTGGAAGATAGGGTGGAAGGAAGAGTGGAAGGTAGGGTTGAGAAGGATTCCCTGACTTCAGTCTGGTCTGACAGAAAACAAAGTCTCTCATAGTACCACAGTCTGGGGACATTACCGTCATCTGCTGCAGCTCCTGATCTCTGTGAATCCTGGACCTTCTTGCGCTCCCTAAGATAAGTGCTCCTCAGGCCACCAATTTTGGCTTTTAAATAGGGGATGGTTGTCGTGGGGACCACCGACTTCACCAACTTCAGCAATTTCTCCAGCGCTGCCTGCCTCTTTTGTTTATGATTATAATGCGGGTGTTTGACCTTCCACAGACAGGGCAGCTCCCTGTATTTGTCTATGAACAGGGGGAGGAAGTTGTGATCATTGAAGCCATCCATTTTCTCTGCAAGACACAACACAAGACAAACCCTAATGTCAGGCTAAACTCTCCTAATCTTGTCCCAACATAGGCCTCAATCTATAAGCAGTATAGGCCCAAGTTAAACTTTAACCTTCCTTATCACGATCGGCGCTTCCGATACTCCTTCCTCCGCTCACAGATCGTACGTACGATGCATCTGTGTTACACTTTAAATACACTGCGCATGCGTGAATCTCCGCCCGCCCCTTGTAGTCTATTCCCCGCCCCTTCTCTTTCGGCGCAGTGGGGGAGAGCACATGGCGGAGACAGAGCAGGTGCATGATAAAGATGCAAAATACTCTTGCGCACAGGTGTATTGGCTAAATGATCCCAAAGGTTCAAGAAGGACTATGGGTTTCGGCCTTGCTGCTCTTCAGGATGGGATTATCCTAGTAGTAATGAAAAGAAAGAAAAAAAAGAGCGCACCAGCCTAGTGCATTATCCTTGACAGATTTATTAATTAAAAGCAAGATTAAAATCTACTCAGCAAGGTAGGAGAAAAAATCGCATTGTATACAGGCACAGGGGTGATTGGTCCAATGGTAGCAGCTTTTCCAGGTCCTAGGAAGAGGGCGTACAGACTACTGCTGGCTAACGCGTTTTGAAGGTTACCTTTCTTCATCAGAGAAGGCTCTGATGAAGAAGGGTGCACGTCCATTGATCCCCCTTGATGGCAGCTAGCACATGTTGACATTAGGCAATTGGTGTGCATCTTCTAAATTTGGCTTTTACAGGGGTGACATCACCCCATCTGCTGAACGCAATATCAAGCACAGTTTGTATATACTCATGTCTGATATTGCCTTCACTTTATAAAAGTTGAACTTTGTAAGTTCCAGAGTTGTGTATTTTTTTATGGTTTTAAACATGCCTGTTTTACCATAAAAGGCCATTTCTACTTAATGTGACCAAAAAAAATGTTAGTCAACAAACATGTTGGTTTGTTCAAAAACCCTTTTCTAAATGCACATGTGATTGTGCTTTGAGTAAAAAGATTGATAATGAACAATGTGTGGCTTCTTCTTTCAATGCTCAAAAGCATTTTTTGGAGTA
Source organism: Lithobates clamitans (assembly GCA_037952925.1). NCBI lineage: Eukaryota > Metazoa > Chordata > Amphibia > Anura > Ranidae > Lithobates > Lithobates clamitans. Next base: position 1,046,459 of record JBBGZY010000835.1, read on the forward strand.
AAGTTGGTGTTGGTTATTTACTAAAGGCAAATCTACTTTGCACTACAAGTGCAGTTTCAGTGCAGTCTCAAGTGCACTTGTAGTGTATTTTCCTTTAGTAAATAACACTCAACAGTGCTTTCTAATTTTACACAATCACGCTATTTTCATGACTCCCTAAATTTCGGTCATGGTGCAGAAAATTAAGAATATTTTTGTCAGTAATGCATTACATACATTAACAACAAAAACAAGGTGTGTGTAGCAGACCCACAACATAATAAGAATAGTTAGCCGAAGAAGAGATTGTCACCTCATGTGTCAAAGAAATGTCGTTTGCACTGTTGAAGAAAAAGGCCAAAGAAATATAACATTAATAAAAGATAACCAAGGAGACAGCTAAAAGAAAGCCAAGCAGTAAATCAAAGCAAATATTTTTTATGTTTCAAATATATTTTTATTTAAAAAATGTCTCAGACATTGTCTGGCACATCGATGGCCCCCCTATCCGCAAAGTATTCCATGTATCTTATACGGACCTCGTGGGCACTCTGGGGGGGCAAGCCAGGATGGCCAGTTTCAAGCGCCATCAGGGTTGGTTCATTAATATGAATTCCGGTATCAGGCCCAACTGAGGCAGCATAGCTTAAAGAATTTCTCCTTAAAAAGTTGTGGAGAACACAGCAACACAGGATGATGTGATTGAGTTTATATTCCGCCATGTGTATCGGTGTAAGAAATAGGCGGAACCAGCTGGCCATTATTCCAAACGTGTTCTCCACCACTCTTCTGGCTCTGGAAAGCTGGTAATTAAAAACCCTCTGGTCTGGGGTGAGGGTCCTCATAGGGAATGGCCGCATAAGATGGTCCCCCAGCGCAAACGCTTCATCCACAACAAAGATGAATGGGAGTCCTTCCGCATTGTCTTCTGGAGGTGGCAAGCCCAAGCTGCCATTCTGGAGACGCCTGTAGAACTCGGTCAGGGCATTGACTCCACCATCCGACAGCTGCACATTCTTCCCCACATCCACAAACAGGAACTCGTAAGTAGCCAACACCACCGCCAACATCACAATACTATTGAACCCCTTGTAATTATAATAGTATGACCCCCGAGTTGGGGGGTGGGACTATGTGGACGTGTTTCCCATCAACTGCCCCTATGTGGTTTGAAAAGTCCCACAACTGGGCAAAGTGGGAGGCCACAGTCTGCCATTCCTGTGGCGTGGAAGGAAACTGTTGAGTCAAACAAGAAAAAAAAAAAGTATAAGGTCCACCTATCAGATTCCTCACCCCCTGTGATGGCCCATTGTAAAAATTTTAGTGAGTGCGGAGTGGTATGAGAGCCTAGTGCAGCAGTCCAGAAGCTGGAAGGAAGATGATCCTCAAGCAGCAGGTAGTAATCAGGGCACAGGCAACAGATGCTGAGCAGGAGCAAGGTAGGCAGGTCACAACACAGGCAGGGTTCGGCAACAGGCGGGCAGCAGCGGTACAAGAGGAGCAGGCAGAAGCGGGGTCAATCAAGCCAGGGTCAGATGCAGGCGGAAGTCAAGAAGGTCCAATAGGAAAGCCGGGTTGTCAGGAGATCAGCACTCAGGAACACAGGAATACGGGAAGGCAACGGGAACTCTGGTACAGGAGCTGTTGATCAGGCAGCACCAGGCAGAGTGAGCAGCAGGCTTCTGATGACGAAAGTTTGCGTAAAAAAAACCCCACAGGGTACAAGAGGGCTTTGGCGTCTTGCCGTTGTGAGAGCACTGCTCCTACTGCAATTTCAGATGCGTCAACCTCTAACACAAAAGGTAGAGCTGGGTCAGGATGTTTAAGGATAGTGGTTGAGGTGAACAGTGCTTTGAGTTCTTCAAAGGCCAATTGTGCCTTAGGAATCCAGCAGAATCGGGTCCCTTGTCTGGTAAGCTCGGTAATGGGAGCGATTATTGAAGAGAATACTCGAATGAACTTCCTGTAGAAATTGCCAAAACCAATAAAGCGCTGTACCCCCTTTCTATCTGCAGGTGCAGGCCAGTCCAGGATAGCAGATACTTTTTGAGGGTCCATCTTTATGCCCTCGGCAGAGATGACCAGGCCCAGAAACTGAACACATTGAAGCTCAAACTCGCATTTCTCGCGTTTGGCGTAGAGCCCATGTTGCCTAAGTCGAGAGAGTACATTCTGGACGTGCCTGCGGTGGTCAGTCAGAGAAGCAGAGAAAATCAGGATGTCGTCCAAATAGACTATGACATACAAGTCCAGGAAATCATGGAAGACATCATTAACAAAATGCTGGAAGGTCGCTGGAGCATTGCACAGACCGAAGGGCATGACGAGGTACTCGAAGTGCCCAAATCGAGTACGAAAGGCTGTCTTTCACTCATCCCCTTTTGTTATGTGAATTAGGATGTAAGCTTCACGGAGATCCAACTTGGTGAAGACTGTTGCGGTTCCTAGTCTTTCGGGTACTAGAGGTAGCGGGTATCTGTTTTTAATAGTAATTTTTTTCAACTCCCGGTAGTCGATACAGGGATGTAGGGAGTGATCCTTCTTCTCGACAAAGAAGATGCCTGCACCAGCTGGAGACGTGGAGGGGCGAATGAACCCCTTCTTCAAGTTTTCATCTATATAGATTTTCAAGGTGCCCAGCTCCTGCTCAGTTAATGGGAAGATCCTCCCGAAGGGAACTTCGGTCCCTTGTAAGAGTTCTATTGGACAGTCGTAAGGCCTGTGTACTGGGAGAGTTCCTACTCCCTTCTTGCTAAATACATCCAGGAAATCCTGGTAGGGTTCAGGAAGAGACTGGCGTAACTCGGTGTCAGAGTCCAGACAAAGAAGCTGGGAAGAAGTTGCGGGTGTTTCAGGTAAGCAGTGCTGCCGGCAGTATTTGGAGAGGAATTTAATTTTTCCTGTAGACCAGTTAATGCTGGGGTTGTGTACCTGCAGCCAGGGCATTCCTAGAATTATTGGAAAGAGGGGAGAGGAGATGACGTCCAAGCGTAAGAGCTCTTGGTGCTCCGGGCCTATGGTGGCCAGTAAAGGGACAGTCTCCTGGGTGACTGGACCGGAACTGAGGGTGGAGCTATCAGCTAGAAACACTGCAAGTCCCTGTGCCTTGGGCTGGAGAGGAATGCCATAGTTGGTAGCGTAGGTTTGGTCAATGAAGCCACTGCATGCTCCAGAGTCAATGATGACTGGTACTGGGATATTCCTTCCGGGAAGCTGCAATGTAACCGAGAGAGTCAGATGATTACCAAATTTAGGCAAGACAAGTGCACATATAGAAGAGGACGGCAGGCACTTACGTATCTTATTTGGGCAGGCCCTCACAAAATGTCCATGTTCTCTGCAGTACAGACTGTGGGTACGTCTGTGCAACTTTTCTTCTGGGGTAAGGGATGGACGGAGCAAACCGAGTTGCATGTGTTCTGGAGCTTCTGTGGTCGGAGCAGAGGTGGCAGGCGGAAATTGGCTGGGGGAACTGGGAACTTTAGGAAGCATCCAGATAGGACGAGTGTCACTAGAAGACCTCTCAGAACGTCTCTCTCTCAGGCAGCGGTCAATTTGGGTAGACAGGTTGATGAGCTCAACCAGGGTCTGAGGTATCCGGACATGTGCCAACTCATCTTTAAGTGGATCGGATAACCCCATCTGAAATTGATGAGGCAGGGCAGCGTCGTTCCACTCTGTATCAGAGCTGCAGCGTCTGAACTCCACTGCGTAATCTTCGGCTGCTCTGCGACCTTGTTGCAGGGAATGCAAGGTGGCTTCAGTGGTAGCCGTTAGTTAAGGGTCCTCGTATAACTGCGACATGGCCAGGAAGAAGGCATCCAGGGAGTCCAGGGATCTGGATTTCTGCTCCAGCAGGCGTTGAGCCCAGGTTTGAGGGTCTCTGGCCAGTAGTGAGATGATGAAACCCACCTTTGTGGCGTCTAGGGAGAATGTGCAGGGTTGTAAAGCAAAATAGAGCTTGCAGGCATTGCGAAAGGCCCGGTACTTGCAAAGTTCTCCAGTAAATTTTTCAGGTGTGGGCACCCTGGGCTCAGGAAGGTGCATCACTACAGAGAGTGCTTGGGAAGGTATGACAGATGAGGCTCCCTGAGGAGGTGCAGAGAGGGCTTGGACTTGTCCCTCTAATCTAGTGTAGCCTTCTTGTAAACTCTTAACTGCTTGAGTAAGGCCAGCTAGGTGCCTACAAAATTCATCCATGGGGGAGGCCCCCTGCCCGCACTCGGTCATAGCTGCCTGATACTGTCAGACTTCCCACTTACCAGACCGGTGAGTCCACTTGGGCAGAGGGTAGGCTCCCCTACGTATCCGACTCGCGGCCCCTGGTAGAGCAGACAGGAAGCGCGTGAGTGCAGAGTGGTATGATAGCCTAGTGCAGCAATCCAGGAGCTGAAAGGAAGATGATCCTCAAGCAGCAGGTAGTAATCAGGGCACAGGCAACAGATGCTGAGCAGGAGCAAGGTAGGCAGATCACAACACAGGCAGGGTTCAGCAACAGGCGGGCAGCAGTGGTACAAGAGGAGCAGGCAGAAGCGGGGTCAAACAAGCCGGGGTCAGATGCAGGCGGAAGTCAGGAAGGTCCAATAGGCAACGGGAACTTTGGTACAGGAAATGTTGATCAGGCAGCACCGGGCAGAGTGAGTAGCAGGCTTAAGTAGGCTGATTGGCATCAAACGCCGCGCTCGTGCACACGCCAATACACACAGGTGCGCACACGCCCGCACCTCCAGGCACATGCAGAACCGCATCCACATGCGAACGCGTGCTAACACGAACACGTGCACGCATCCTGGCACCATTGCGAACACCAGGGTTAGCCAGACTATGCACACCAGTACTCGCAGAGGCACGCGCACCAGCGCGCACAGGAACACATGCACCAACGCACACCGGCGCGCACCAACCCCCAACCAGGTAACCTCTCTGACAGCTGGGGAGGTAAGTGAAGGCAAATATGCATGAAGGACAAAAAAAATTATTAAACATTCCAGCATGCATGAGGACAAAGGGGATATTCACAGCATATTACAATCTTGGTAATTAGGGAATGATGAAAGAAATACAATACATTAGAAAACATTAAATACAATAAAATGTGTTGTTAAAGGAAAAATCTTACCTTAATATAGTCCTTCTGCAGGACCTGGATGATAGCAGAACAGGTCTCTGGGATAATGATCCCCAGAGCCTGGGGGGAGATGCCTGTCAAGAACTTGAGGTCCTGCAGGCTTCTCCCCATCACCAAGTAACGCAACGTGGCGACTTGCCTCTGCTCCTGAGTGATGGCTTGCCGCATGCAGGTATCCTGCTTGCTGATATAAGGGGTCAGCAAAGCCAACAAACGGTGAAAAACGGGGTCCGTCATCCGGAGAAAGTTCCTGAAATCGTCAGGATTATTCTCACGGATCTCACGGAGCAAAGACATGTGACAGAATTGGTCATGCTGTAGCAACCAATTCTTGGTCCATGAACTCCTCCCCACCCTGTTCATGGACTGGGCTTTTGTCAAAATAAGAACACCAACACCAAGCCCCCACACAGCACAAACTCTACGATGAGTACGTACACGCAACATGGCTTCAGAACAGTCGGCTGGCCAGAGCGAAGTAACAGAACGCACTGAAGAACAGCAAGGCCTGTCAAGAGCGACCTGAAAATCAGTAACGAATGGACAAGGACACACTGAATAAACCAATGGGAACTCACTGCATGCACCGAATACCAGATACAAACCCACAAGCACAAACTGAACAGCAGAAAAACAATCTGAAAACCACGAGTCTGAAAAAGCTCGAATCGTCTCTCACCAAACTTTTACAAACATAAGATTATCAAAGGGTTCCGCGCTTGGTATTGAACTGCTCTTTTATAGTCTCGTCGTACGTGGTGTACATCACCGCATTCTTGACGTTCGGAAATTCCATCAACTTTGTGCGACACTGTGTATGCAAGACAAGTATGAGCCAACATCCGTCGGAAAAAATCCGATGGAGTTTGTTGTCGGAATGTCCGATCAATGTCCGATTTTGTGTACAGGGCATTAGTGTACTGTGTCCTCTGCACAGTGTGCACCTAAAGCTACCTGAAGAAAATTGGTGGTGTTCTTCTGATCCTTTTAGTACCACAGGCAGGCAGCTACAGTATTTACAGTTAGTGTACTGTATCCTCTGCACAGCGTGCACCTAAAGCTACCTGAAGACAATTGCTGTTGTTCTGATCCTATTAATACCACAGGCAGGCAGCTGCAGTATTTACAGTTAGTGTACTGTGTCCTCTGCACAGTGTGCACCTAAAGCTACCTGAAGACAATTGCTGGTGTTCTCATACTAATATTACTACAGGCAGGCAGTTGATTCTGATAGCTGCAGTATCAGTATATATATACATCCCAGCTTAGTGCAGCTACATCTCACTGCAGGCCATTACTATGTCTGGAAGGCCAACAAGGAGAGGCAGACAGTCACAAGCCAATAAAAGAGGGAAAGCAGGCTCTGTGTCTAGAGGCAACAGTGCTGGTCATGGAGACAGTGCATCCTCATCAGCATGTGGCCGTGGGACACGCTTGTCCTTTTTTTCGGCAGCAGGCCTCGTTGAGCCGCAACATGATGCGGAAGACTTGGTAGAGTGGATGACCAAGCCGTCCTCATCCTCCTCATCCTGTCTCACCCAGGCTCAGGGTACTTTGTCTGGCAAAGCAGCTGCCTCTGCTCTTCCCTCGACTCAATGGCATCAGTCACTCCTTCCCTAGCTCCACCATGTCCTCCTGAGGAGTCCCCTGAACTGTTTGACCACAGTGTTGGGTACATGCTCCAGGAGGATGCCCAGTGTTTTAAATGGCTCCGATGATTGTACCCAGGTAGAGGAAGGCAGTAACGTGAGTGAGAGGGGGTGTTCAAGAAGGACAGCAATCTGGCAGTCATGTTCCGCCAGTTGCAGCATACTGCCAGCTTTGCTCCAGTGATGAGGAGGGAGGGGATGATGAGGTCACTGACTCCAGGTGGGTGCCTAATAGGAGATAGGAGGAGGGCCAGCTTAGGGGCAGCACACCGACTGCATCACACCGCAGAGCTCCGCATGTGCAGGGTGCTGCTGTCTCTGCGCGTTATTCCAAAAGTTCTTTGGTGTGGGCCATTTTTGAGACGAGTGCATCAGATCCCACCACTGATATTTGCAACATATGTCTCAAGCGTATCTTGTGTGGCCAAAACATCACCCGCTTGGGCAACACATGCTTGACCAGACATATGTCGACCTGCCATGCAGTTGGTTGGCAAGCGTACCTAAAAGACCCACACCAAAGAACAAAGCGGACCTCTCCTTGCTCCTCATCAGCTGGGATCTCCAACCCCACTATATCTTCAGTCCTCTCTGAAACCTGCACTGAGAGGAATGAAGGTGTAGAATTAGGTGCGCCACAGCCAAGTACTTGCGGGCAATCTGCCATCGGTACACCGACGTCAGATTGTACCAGGCAAATTTCCCTGCTCCAGCTGCTGCACCGCCAAAAGAAGTTCGCTCCCAGCCATCTACATGCCCAGCGGTTGAATGCTAGCTTTGCTAAATTGCTAGCACTTCAACTGCTGCCTTTTCAGTTGGTAGACTCTGCCTCCTTCCGTGAGTTTGTGGAATGTGCAGTTCCTCAGTGCCAGGTTCCCAAACGCCACTTTTTCTCACTGAAGGCGATTCTGGCTCTCTACCGGCATGTGGAAGGCAATGTCTTGGCCTCGCTGGACAGAGTGGTCAGCGGTAAGGTGCATATTACTGCTGACTCATGGTCCAGCAGGCATGAACAGGGACGTTACCTATATTTCACCAAGCACTGGGTGACTCTTCTGGCAGCTGGGAAGGATGCAGGACAGAGTGCAGTAGTGTTGGAGGTTGTTCTGCCACCACGCCTCCAAAATTCTACTAGTGGTGATTCTGCCACACCTCTCTGCTCCACCCCCTCCTCTTCTTCTTCCTCCATGGCCTCTTCCTGTGCTGATTTGTCCTTGGAACCAGCGGTGCTTCATAGGCTTTCATGGGGCTACGCAAGCACGAAAGCAAAAAGATGCCATCCGGTGCTTGAGCTGGTGTGCTTGGGGGACAGGAGCCACACCGAGGCAGAGATTCTGTCAACTCTGCAGGGGCAGGTTCAGAGGTTGTTGACGCCACGCCAGCTTAAGGCAGGTATGGTGGTTTGCGACAATGGCACCAACCTCCTCTCAGCCCTCCAACAGGGACAACTGACCCATGTGCCCTCTTTGGCTCACGTCCTTCACTTGGTGGTGCAGTGGTTTTTGGGCAAGTACCCGGGCTTACAGGATGTCCTGAGGCAGGCCAGCAAAGTCTGTGTGCATTTCCGCAGGTCATATAATGCCAGTGCTCAGCTGGCTGACCTCCAAAAGGATTTTAACCTGCCCAAGAACCGCCTAATCTGTGACATGCCCACCAGGTGGAACTCAACGTTGGCCATGCTGCAGCAGAGAGGGCCATCAATGACTACCTATGCGACTATGGCACCAGGACAGGGTCAGGGGACCTTTTTTTTTTCCCCACGCCAGTGGGCTATGATCAGGGAGGCATGCACTGTCCTGTCACCATTTGAGGAGGTCACGAGGATGGTGAGCAGTGACAGTGCATGCATCAGTGACACTGTCCTGCTTGTCCACCTGTTGGAGGACACACTGTGTGGAATAATGGACAGGGCACTTGAGGCAGAACAGAGGGAGGAAAAGGAGGACTTCCTTACCTCCCAAGGCCCCCTTTATCCAGACAGTGTTCCTGCTTGCTCGCCGATCACACAGGAAGAGGGGGAGGAGGATTGTGTCAGCACGGTGGTGGAGCCTGGCACTCAGCAGTCTTCAAGGGATCATTTACAGTCTGAAGAAACCCATGGACTTGTATGTGGCTGGGAGGAGGTGGCTGCAGATCATGTCGTCCTTAGTGACTCAGAGGACTCTGGACTGAATGCCTTGTAATCGGTGGTATCAAGGGGAGGGATGATTACTGGCTGGCAACCCTCCTTCATCCACGTTACAAGGGTAAGGTTGCGGACCTTATCTTGCCGTCGCAGAGGATGAAGAATCTTCGGGAGGCCTTGCAGAAAAGTTTGTGCAACGTGTTTCCAGAGCCTGGGAGGTTATTTCCTGGTCCTCCTGGACAATGTGTTGCTGGGGCTTCGGTCAGTCACAGAAGGAGCGGTGGAGAAGGTGGCCGTCTGACTTATGCATTCAGACAATTTTTTAGTCCACAGCCCCAAGGTCTGATCGGTTCCAGCAACCATCACCAGTGTCTGATTCACATGGTACAGGATTACCTAGGGGCAAGATCAGACTTGGACACCTTTCCCACCAAAAATCCTCTGGGTTACTGGGTCTTGGGGATGGATCACTGGCTAGGGCTTGCCCAGTATGCAATTGAGCTACTGGCCTGTCTTGCATCCAGCGTTCCTTCGGAACACACATTCAATGCTGCTGGAGGCTTTGTAACCAATTACAGGGTGCGCCTGTCCACCGAATAGGTCGATCGGCTGACCTTCATAAAAATGAATCAGTCTTGGATGACCAGCTACCAAGCACCTGAACAAATAAGGGGGAGAGAGAAAAAAGAAAACAGGGGGAAAAAGGGGAAAAGAACAAGGCAGAGAGAAAAAAGAAAAAAGGAAGATAGAGAGGGGGGGAAAAAAAGGGGGGGACAGAAGAGGGAGAGACCAGAAAAACCCAAAGAGGAACAGAAAAAGAGAGAAGGAAGGAAAAAGAAAAAGAAAAAAAGGGGGGTAGAAATGGTAAGTACTTACTAAGTATAAATGTAACAAGTCATAAGCCGCGTACACACGGTCGGACTTTTCGTCTACAAAAGTCCAACAGACGCTGACGGACTAAAGCTGGCTGGTAATCCGATCGTGTGTGGGCTTCTCCGGACTTTCAACTGACTTTTTTAGCCTCAAATCCGACGTACTTTAGATTTGAAACATGCTTCAAATCTTTCCGACGGACTCGAGTCCGGTCGAAAAATCCGCTCGTCTGTATGCTAGTCCGACGGACAAAAACCCACGCTAGGGCAGCTATTGGCTACTGGCTATGAACTTCCTTATTTTAGTCCGGTGTACGTCATCACGTAAGAATTCGACGGACTTTTGTGTGATCGTGTGTAGGCAAGTCTGTTCGTTAGAAAGTCCGCCGCAAGTCCGTCGAAAGTCCGCCAAAAGTCCGTCGAAAGTCTGTCGGACAGGCTGTCGGACTTTTGTAGCTGAAAAGTCCGACCGTGTGTACGCGGCAATAGAGATAATCCACAGGAAATATGAACCCAGCAAATGGTGCAAAATAGCACCACACGTGGTAGATCCAGTAAAGATCTGCAGGACAAATGTTGAAACCTACACTGGGATATAAGGCTAGATTTAGTGAGGAGTAATACATAGGCAGGGGGTTATTAAGTTGACACAGTATCAGGCAACTAACTCACCAGTAATTTAATTATTTAGCAGGATTTATATCTTGTAGATAATAGAAAAAAGCTAATGCTGATAGATATAAGGGCTTGTAGGCAGAGCTTCACGTGGTCAACTATTTTAAAGATACCCAAAATAATAGTGATTACATCCGCCTGCAATACAAACAGTAGGGAGAGGGGTGAACAGTAATCAACAAATAGCAGGAGTACTATATGGCCCAAATCTTAGCAATGCTGTAGATCAAGGTACCTGGGTTCCAGGAGGAGAAGAACTATATTACTTACCATTACTTATACTTAGTAAGTACTTACCATTTCTACCCCCCTTTTTTTCTTTTTCTTTTTCCTTCCTTCTCTCTTTTTCTGTTCCTCTTTGGGTTTTTCTCGTCTCTCCCTCTTCTGCCCCCCCCCCTTTTTTCCCCCCTTCTCTATCTTCCTTTTTTCTTTTTTCTCAGTGCCTTGTTCTGTTCCCCTTTTTCCCCCTGTTTTCTTTTTTCTCTCTCCCCCTTATTTCCACTTTTTTCTCTTTTTCTCTTGGATTTACAGATCTCTACTTTGATACCCCTTAGTGATACAGTTCAACACCTTGTTTTGCACGTCCCCGTGGTAACTTTTCGCTGCCCCCTTTGGCTTCTTATCCTTGGCCGCATTGTTATAGCCAGCACTATTTCTTATTATATATATATTCTTTCTAACTGTATGACTACATGTTTTGTAGCATTCTATAGGGTTGGCTTCTATGGCGAAGTATTATAATTATATGTTATGCACTTTGTCAGCCACAACACAGTGTTCTCTCCTGAAGAAGCGTGAAGACAGGCACAACTAGTTGAGCACCTATGTGATATGAATCTATTTCCCTTGGATCTGCTATTCAACCATCACCTCGGACCTGTCGTTACTCTGGATAGCTATCCTCATGTCTGAGCTGTGTATATAGAGGGTTTTGTATAGCAATCGATCTACTTAATACCTCGTACTACATTTTTTGTGATCTGTGGTTTTTAACGTACTTTTTATGTATATATTTTTTCAATAAAATAGTTTTGATGTAAATACGTGGTGTTACTGTGCCTACAAAGTCCAAAGTCCCCCTATCTTTTCTTCTGTCAATTTAGTTTTAGGACGTGGCACGTTTATACTTTAATATGAATCCACAGTGCCACTCTGTGTTATGATACCTTCTTTTGATGTATATTCTCTGAAATATTGCCTGTGCCATGTGCAACACAGGAAAGGCAGGGGTGATTAGGGAGCTGAATGCATGGCTAAAGACCTGGTGTAGGAGGAGGGATTTGGGTTTTTGGAGCACATGGCTGACTTTTCAGTGGGGAGTAACCTACAGTCAGAACAAAATATTTCAACACAATTCTAATCTTTTTGGCTCTATACACCACCACAATGGATTTGAAATGAAATGAACAAGATGTTCTTTAACTGCAGACTTTCAGCTTTAATTTGAGGGTATTTACATCCAAATGACGTGAACGGTGTAGAAATTACAACAGTTTGTATATGTGCCTCCCACAAAAAGTTATGGGACAGTAATGGGACCGATTAACAATCATCCATCAAACTTTCACTTTTTAATACTTGGTTGCAAATCCTTTGCAGTCAATTACAGCCTGAAGTCTGGAACGCATAGACATCACCAGGTGCTGGGTTTCATCCTGGTGATGCTCTGCCAGGCCTCTACTGCAACTGTCTTCAGTTCCTGCTTGTTCTTGGGGCATTTCCCTTCAGTTTTGTCTTAACAAGCGAAATGCATGCTCAATCGGATTCAGGTCAGGCGATTGATTTGTCCATTGCATAACATTTCACTTCTTTCCCTTAAATAACTCTTAGGTTGCTTTCGCAGTATGCTTTGGGTCATTGTCCATCTGCACTGTGAAGCGCCATCCAATGAGTTCTGAAACATTTTGCTGAATATGAGCAGATAATTTTGCCCGAAACACTTCAGAATTCATCCTGCTGCTTTTGTCAGTAGTCACATCATCAATAAATACAAGAGAACCAGTTCCATTGGCAGCCATACATGCCCACGCCATGACACTACTACCACCATGCTTCACTGATGAGGTGGTATGCTTTGGATCATGAGTAGTTCCTTTCCTTCTCCATACTCTTCTCTTCCCATTACTCTGGTACAAGTTGATCTCGGTCTCATCTGTCCATAGGATGTTGTTCCAGAATTGTGAAGGCTTTTTTAGATGTTGTTTGGCAAACTCTAATCTGGCCTTCCTGTTTTTGAGGCTCACCAATGGTTTACATCTTGTGGTGAACCCTCTGTATTCACTCTGGTGAAGTCTTCTCGTGATTGTTGACTTTGACACACATACACCTACCTCCTGGAGAGTGTTCTTGATCTGGCCAACTGTTGTGAAGGGTGTTCTCTTCACCAGGGAAGGAATTATTCGACCACAGTTGTTTTCCATGGTCTTCCGGATCTTTTGGTGTTGCCGAGCTCACCGCTGTATTCTTTCTTTTTAAGGATGTTCCAAACAGTTGATTTGGCCACACCTAATGTTTTTGCTATCTCTCTGATGGGTTTGTTTTGTTTTTTCAGCCTAATGATGGCTTGCTTCACTGATAGTGACAGCTCTTTGGATCTCATATTGAGAGTTGACAGCAACAGATTCCAAATGCAAATAGCACACTTGAAATGAACTCTGGACCTTTTATCTGCTCCTTGTAAATGGGAAAATGAGGGAATAACACACACCTGGCCATGGAACAGCTAAGCAGCCAATTGTCCCATTACTTCTGGTCCCTTAAAAAGTGTGAGGCACATATACAAACTGTTGTAAGTCAATCGTTCACCTGATTTGGATGTAAATACCCTCAAATTAAAGATGAAAGTCTGCAGTTAAAGCATATCTTGTTTGTTTCATTTCAAATCCATTGTGGTGGTGTATAGAGCCAAAAGATTAGAATTGTGTCGATGTCCCAATATTTATGGACCTGACTGTATATGCTAAAGATGGTTTGCACCTAAATGGAAGGGAGTCTACTGTGCTGGGGGAGAGGTTTATGGGAAGGCTGGAGGAGTATTTAAACTGGGATTGTGGGGGGAGGGTGAATTCGATTATAATGGGGCAGACAGGTTAGACATGGGTCAGCCCCTATTGGTGGGTGGAATGAAGAAAGATTGGGGGAGGGCTATGGCAGATGATATAAATGTTCCTATGTTACAACCAACCATTGGACATGGTACTATTTGTACTAAAATAAAAAATATGCAACATACGTTTGCAAAATGTGACAATGAATTAAACTGTTCACCAATGCCAGAAGTCTGCCAAGCAAAATAGGTGAGTTGGAAGCTCTGGTGCACAAGGAGAACTATGATCTAATTGGTATTGCTGAATCTTGGCTTCATTCTCATGACTGGGCTATTAATATTTCTGGCTATGCTCTCTTTCGGAAAGACAGGGTTAAATGGAGGGGTGGTGGTGTCTGTCTCTATGTGAGAAGTGATCTCAAAGCTAGTGTGAAAGAGGACCTAGTTGTTGGAGAGTGTGATGGGTCTGAAGCATTATGGCTGGAACTGTACATGGGTGTGCATACTACAAAGGTTGTCACTGGAGTTTGTTCTTGATCTCCAAGTGTTAATGAGTAGGTGGAGACTCAGCTCCTTGAAAAGATGGAAGGGCTGCAAGGGCTTGGACAGTGATAATAATAGGGGATGTTAAGTACCCGAAAAATGGACTGGAGTAATGGCACTGCTGGAACAGTTAAAGGGCAAAAATGTATAAACCTACTACATGTCAATTTTATGGTCCAGTTTATTGAGGTCCCAACTAGGAATGATGCTCTGCTGGACCTTATAATCTCAAACCATGCAGAGCTTATTACCAATATTCATATAAAAGAATATCTGGGTAGCAGTGACCATAAAATGATTTCAGTTAATGTTAGCTGTAAGCAACAAACATATATGGGTAAGATAAAACACTTAACTTTACGCAAGCAAATTTTCTAAGGATGAGGGCTGATCTCCAGGACTTAGACTGGGGGGGAATATTGGCATCAATGAACACAGAACAGAAATGGGAATTCTTCAAAGTGACTGTATGTAAACTCACTGCAAAGTATATTCCCATGGGCAATACATTTAAAAGGCTAAAAATAAAACCTATGTGGCTCACGGCCAAAGTTAAAATGGCTATAAATAATTAAAAAGAGTCTTTAAAAAACATAAAAACGAAGGAACGCTAGCATTTTTTAAATGTTACAAAGAATATAACAGAATATGTAAAAAGAAAATCAAGGACGCAAAAATTCAAACAAATTACAGATAAGGTAGAACGACTCATGTGATTGGACATGTAATTGCCATCATCCCATATAGCATAACAAAAGATATGAAAACCTCTATTTGGGGATTTTTAAGGCAATGAAAAAAAAGTTTATATATTTAAATAAAATTCATTTATTTTATAAACAGTTATAGAAAAAAATCATTCAATTTCAACATGTTGTATACAAAATGTAGATATTAAAAGACATTGCGTATTTGAAATAAGATGGAAGCGATCCTGCCCACTACATGGTGCAAAGACCACCCGCGTAGACAGGCGGTGCCGAGTAGCAGTAATCCAACGTGTTTCAATAAGTAATATTCAATAAATAATAATAAGTAATATTCAATAAAATCTTCATCAAGGATATTATATCACTATCTATAGAAGATCAAAAATACAATGTTAGGAGACATATATAAGTATCATATTTCATACAAATAGATATAGTATATATGTTGTTGCATATAAATAATAACTTACATTTTCAATACATAGTCAACAAATAGCAGATGCATTCCTCATATTTGGGCAAGGATAAATCCACAAGCCACGAACCACAATTTATGCCCTTCATCCTCTACAGCACGGCTGGATGTAATGAAATCCAAAGAGTTGGCGCTCAGAAATGTAACCCAGCAACTGTATAAAAACACATTATTTATAAGGATGAGAGTGAAATAACCTCTCCAATTACAGTCCCTATCAACAAGAGAGAGGGATGAGAACAAAAACTTACTATATACCATGTGGGGCAGTTAGATCCTCCAGTGCTAAGAAAGCCGTCAAAGAGCTGCTTAGTGCTGGTTGTTACTCCTCCGCTGTTCAGCCGAGGAGGGACATGGCGCCATATGCCATCCCCGGTGTCCCTTTATGTGGTTTATGGTGCAGAGCTGTGATGCTCCATGCTGCCACAGGTCGCGGCCGTCAAATGACGCAAGGCGCGACACGTCCGGCCATCAAATTGCGGCCAGGACGTGACGCAAGTCCACTTCCTGTTTCCCGGATGTAAACATACGGAAATTCAGGCCAGCGGCCATGTTGGAAAAAAGGCAGTGTGGACTGCCACAACACTGCACCAAAATGCCAGAAGAAACTTGCAGCATGACCACCTGGTCATTAGCCCATACATGCCCCAGATGAAAACATCTGGAACCAGTGGAAGCGGCCAGTTGGGGCAAAAAAACGCTGATACATAATACCTCTTGGCTTGGAAAACCAAGCCTTGAGGAGAAAGAGAACCGCCATGTCAGTGAGGACATGACGGCTCCCTTGTGCCGGGTAGAGATTTAGGGGTCAATAAATATGTGGAAAGTCCCCTAAAAAAGGGAAGGGAACAGAGGGAGAGAAAAAGGGAAATTCCTTGATTTACAACATGGGAAATGCCTTTTGCTGTACAAAAAAAAAATTAAATACCAAATAAACATGACTTCCTCCTTTAGGCCATCTTGATCCAAAGATGCCTAAATTACAGAAAGAAAACAATAACAGTAATTATAATTAAATAAAGAAAGAAACCCTCAATGTGTGCATCTCAAGTTCATAGAGATCCAGAAATATGAAAAAGATATCTGCAATGGATGAAAAGAGAGAAAGAAATGCCCAGACAGAATATGTCAAAAAAGCATATCCAGGGCACTAGGATAACAGATTTGCATTGATCCAGAGAGATAAAAGTGCCAAACCCCCTAGAAGAGAGTACAAGGATCAAAGGAACTTAAGATTAGTTTTATATTTTGATTCTAAAAAGGGGGGCAAAAAACTTTACATTATTGTATATTTTAGTCAGTCTTTCCTGAGCTAAAGCCATCCAGGATTGGTCTGAAGCTTTCAATTTTGTTTAAGCTGGGGGGTTGTGGCCTTTAGGTACCTGATCCAGTGCATTTCGCACTGGAGCAGGACCTTGTTCCAGTCGCCCCCTCTAATGGGTATATGTAACCTATCTAGAACAGAAAAATTGATCTTGGGTAATCAGTAATTATGTTGTCTGGCAATGTGTCTTCCCAGAGGCAGATATAAATTACCTATACGCATACTATGCATATGTTTTTCCATTCGCTTTTCAAGCTCCTGCTGGGTTTTGTCCACATAGAAGGCACCGCACTGACACTGCATGAGGTAGATGACGTCTTGCAATTCGAAAAGTGTTTAAAAAAAAATGTCTCCCCATTAGGCAGTGCCAGTGAGGTCCTCCATTCATAAGACTCAGACAATTCTTGAGTTCAACTTCCGGACCATCCCAAATAATAAGAATATCATCTATGTACCTCTGCCACATTAAAATGTGGCGAGTATACGTAGATGATATTTCTCCTGACAAAAAATCTTTTTCCCACTCCCCTAGGTACATATTGGCAAATGAGTGTGCGCAGCTCGTCCCCATAACCACTCCCTGTCCCTGGAGGTAGTGGGAGCCCTTGAACAGAAAAATGTTGTGCCTTAGAATAAAATCCAACATTTGAAGAACAAAACAATTAAATTTCCATTCTGTTGTTGCTCGTTGTCTGAGAACCTGTCCGATGACTGCAATGCCAAGGTCATGTGGAATACTGTTATACAGTGATCCCATATCAATTGTGACCAAGATTGCTGAGTCCGGGACCACAAAGTTATCTAAAATTTGTAGGAGATGGATTGTATCCCTCATGTATGAGGGTAAATCCATAACATGTGGTCTGAGGTGTTGATCGATTATCTGGATTATTCCTTCTGAAATACAGCCATTCCCGGAGATGATAGGTCTTCCGGGAGGATCATGTAGGTCCTTATGCACTTTCGGCAGAGCATAAAGGGTGGGCAGGTGGGGATGCCTTGTTCGAATGTAGTCCCATGTATCTCTTGTGATGACTCCCTCATTGAGAGACTCATCTACCAGTGGAAAAAATTCTAGAATAAATTTATCCACTAGGGACGGAGACATTTTTCTGTAACATTTGGTATTTTTGAGTATATTTTGACACATATTTTCATAGTTATTATTGTCCATAAGGACAATGTTTTCCCCTTTATCCGAAGCTTTAATTATTATTTCAGTGTTGTTTTTTAGGGCTTTAAGTGCATGTTTATGTTCCAAACTTAAATTATGATTGATAGTATGAGCTTTTAATTCCCCATTTTCTTTAGTGGTTTGCCTTACAAAAAGGGCTATAGCTGGATTCTGATTGAGAGGGGGAAAACTATGTGATTTTCTCTTAAATTTCTTAATTGTATTGTATTACCTCTTACTCACTCTCCTCATCATCTAGATCTTCCTCCCAGAGTTCATCTAAAGATTCATTCTCTTGTAGCAGCAGATTTAGATCCCTTAAGGCTTTAAAATCGGCTGCTTTTATATTCAAAGCTGGCTCCTTAGTAATTTGTTTAGTATATAAACTTTTAAACAGTAGTTTCCTGGCAAAAAGATTAATGTTTTTGATTGTCTCAAAACTGTCCATACTACTGTTTGGACAGAATACCAAGCCTAGTGAGAGGATAAATTGATGACATTCAATCTTCCCTCTGAGTGATCTGAGTCAGCGGTGGTGCCATCGACAATTGTGTCAGAGGTGGCGGGGTTGCCTGGGGTGCAATGCTTTTGTCTAAAAAAATATCAATTTTTATATTGGGTTTGTTGTGTTCTTGAAATAGCCCCAGAACCCTTTCTATTACCCTTTCCTCGATTGGAAAAGGAACCTCTACTATTTCCATTTTGTGCACCTCTCACCGTATTGGACCCACCACCTCTTCCACCACGTGATGGCTCCATCCGTTGTGAATCTGTTGTTCGTTTTTTGTTTTTCTGTTGAATTTTTCCTTCGATTTCATGCTTTCATGTGAGGAAACTGAGGAAGAGGAATTAGAGGGTGTATCAGATGAATAATCATTAGTTTTATTCACATTATCCTGATTAGTAGTTTTGTAATTATTTTTCTTAAATTTTTTGTCTTGGTTCCATTTGTAGGCCCGACCTTCCCCAAATGCATTTTTGTCCCTCCAATATTTTTTCTCTTTTTTGATTAAAATTAATTTACCAAAGGCTTCTAAATGCTCTTTAAGTTTCTTTTCCAAAACAGCATATTCTTCATGAGTAAGTCGGGCATACAATGAACCAATTTCGATATGTGTGCATCTCAAATTCCGAATTTGAGATGCACACATTGAGGGTTTCTTTATTTATTTAATTATAATTATAATTACTCTTATTGTTTTCTTTCTGTAAATTAGGCATCTTTGGATCGAGATGGTCTAAGGGACGTGGTCATGCTGCAAGTTTCTTGTGACATTTTGGTGCGGTGTTGTGGCGTTCCACGCCGCCTTTTTTCTAACATGACCGCTGGCCTGCATTTCCAGATGTTTACATCCAGGAAACAGGAAGTGGACTTGCGTCACGTCCTGGCCGCAATTCGACAGCCGGACGTGTCGCGCCTTGCGTCATTTGACGGCCGCTATCTGACGGCCGGATGTGTAGCGTCATTGCAGTGGCGTGGCGCGTCACAGCTCTGTGCCGTAAACCACCTAAAGGGACGCCAGGGATGGCATATGGCGCCACTTCCCTCCTCGGCTGTACAGCGGAGGAGTAACAACCAGCACAAAGCAGCTCTTTGACAGCTTTCTTAGCACTGGAGGATCCTAACTGCCCCACATGCTATATAGTAAGTTTTTGTTCTCATCCCTCTCTCTTGTTGATAGGGACTGAGAGGTTTTTTCACTCTCATCCTTATAAACAACAACACTTGAAAGTGCACTGAAAGTGCACTTGGAAGTAAAGTCGCTGTAGATCCGAGGGGGACATGCAAGGAAAATAAAAAACAGCATTTTAGCTTGCACATGATTGGATGATAAAATCAGCAGAGCTTTCCCTCATTTCAGATGTACCCCTCAGATTTACAGCGACTGCACTTCCAAGTGCACTTTCAGTGTAATTTCAAGTGCACTTGCAGTGCAAAGTGGAGTTGCCTTTCGTAAATGACCCCCAATGTGTTTTTATACAGTTGCTGGGTTACGTTTCTGAGCGCCAGCTCTTTGGATTTCATTACATCCAGCCGTCCTGTAGAGTATAAAGGGCATAATTTATGGTTCGTGGCTTGTGAATTTATCCTTGCCCAAATATGGGGAAAACATCTGCTATTTGTTGACTATGCATTGAAAATGTAAGTTAATATTTATATGCAACAACAGATATACTATATCTATTTGTATGAAATATGATACTTATATATGTCTCCTAACATTGTATTTTTGATCTTCTATAGATAGTGATATAATATTCCTGATGAAGATTTTATTGAATATTACTTATTGAAACACATTGGATTACCGCTACTTGGCCCTGCCTGTCTACACAGGTGGTCTTTGCAATATGTAGTGTGCAGTACTATTTCAAATACGCAATGTCTTTTTTCTATAAATGTTTATAAAACAAATACATTTTATTTAAATATATACATTTTTTTTCATTGGCTTAACAATTTACAGATTGAAAAAGATAGTAGGACAACCCCCCAAAAATTCTTCAAATTTATTAATAGTAAAAAGGTCAGGTCTGAGAATGTAGGACCTTTACAAAATAATCTAGAGTGGGTGAATGGGGACAAAGAGAAGGCTAATTTAGTAAATACTTTTTTCAGCTCTGTATATACAAAGGAGCATGGGGGAGCTCATGTCCATAATGGGGCTGGTAGTGACACAGCCCCAAATGATTCACAATGGCTCATAAGTGATATGGTGCAGAAATATTTAGACAGAATAAAGGTGGATAAAGCACCTGGACCAGATGGCATCCTCCTAAAAGAATTGAGCTCTGTCATTTCAAGACCATTGTTTCTAATATTTAGGGACTCGTTAATGACTGGAATGGTACAACTAAATTGGCACAGGGTCAATGTGGTGCACATATTTAAAAAGGGATCAAAGTCTTTACCAAGTAACTATAGACCTGTTAGTTTAACTTCGGGAACATACTGGAGAGTTTAATAAAAGACCACATAGACGAGTTATTGCTGGAAAAAAATATTTTAAGCAACAGACAGCATGGATTCATGAAAGACAGAAGTTGTCAAACAAAGCAGATTTCTTTTTATGAGGAGGTAAGTAAAACCTTGGACAAAGGGGTGGCTGTGAATGTGGTATACCTGGATTTTGCAAAAGTGTTTGACACAGTTCCCCACACACGGCTCATGTGTAAGGCAAAGTCTACAGGCTTGGAAATATCAATTTGTAAATGGATAGAAAACTGGCTAAAAGACAGAATTCAGAGAGTGGTGGTTAATGACTCTTACTCTGAATGGTGTAAGGTTATCAGTGGTGTACCCCAAGGTTCAGTGCTGGAATCCTTACTTTTTAATAACTTTATAAATTATATAGGGTCTGGGATTAAAAGTAACATTTCTGTCTTTGCAGATAACACTAAGCTATACAGTGAAATAAAGTCCTTACAGGATGTCTCCAATTTACAAGCCGACCTTAATGCACTGTCTAATTGGGCAACTAAGTGGCAAATGAGGTTTAATGTTGATAAATGTAAAGTTATGCACTTGGGGGCTAAGAAGATGCATGCATCATACATACTAGGGGGAGTACAACTGGCGGGAATCAATGGTGGAGAAGAATCTGGAGGTTTTAGTAGATCATAAGCTCAATAATAGCATGCAATTCCAAGCTGCAGTTTCAAAAGCAAACAAAGTCCTTTCTTGTATTAAGAGAGGTATGGACTCCATAGAGAAAAGTATCACACTGGGGTGGATTTCAGGTGCTTTAGTGCTGGAAATAGTCTCTGCTAAGCACCTGAAAACCACCTCTCATTCATTCCAGTGTGACTTTTCACATTGGGGCGATGTGCTTGCGGGACGGGAAAAAAAAGTCCTGCAAGCAGCATCTTTGAGGCAGGTTGGAAGCGCTGTATACAGAGCTGCCAAAATGCCCCTGCCCATTGGAATGAATGTGCAGCGCTTTCAAAGTACCTTAAAAGCGCTTTGAAAGCACCGCAAAGTGGGAGTTTTTTAACCCCAGCTTAAACAGCTAAAACTAGCGGTGCTTTAGCGCTAACACGTCCACGGCCCCAGTGTGAAAGGGGTCTAATTGAACAAGCTTAAGTTAGAAGCTGATTGGCTACCATGCACAGCTGCAGCAGATTTTGCACTCTCCAGTTTTAGTAAATCAACCCCATGGTGTTTAGTTGTTAGTGAGTGAATCTTACAAAGAATAGATCAACCCCTATGTGTTTTTTTTTAAAGTTTTTAGTATGTTAGCGTTTTTAATTTGCATTTATTGGTGTTTGCAGTGCCAAAACATGCTTTGCACCAGAAACATGATTCTTGCATCAGCACATTCTTACGAACACATCACAGAATAAAATTTGTAGTTAACCCTCATTAGTTTTTGTTTAATACCTAAAGCAAAAAGCATAATTTATATGTACATATACTTTATATAATCTGATTCAAATAAATATTTTCTTTTTTTTTTAAGATGTCATCATTAAACTTCTAAAAACCTCTATGAATAGATGTTAAACCAATGCAGGGAAATTGTTTGAAGGCATCTTCAAACAACAAAGGTTCTGAATGGACAGATTAAACCAAAGAAATATCCCAAAATGCTTTTTGCAATTCCAGGAGGATAGCCTAATTCTTCCCACAACATGATTATTTGAATCTGAACTCCTGGCAAACAGCAAAATATGCTTTTAAGGGATGTGTACTTGTGTTTAGTCAGCTTTGTGAATTGTGCTTTGACATCCTTGCAGACTATCAAACAATTGCTCAATACTGTTAGACCTCAAATCCACCCCAATCTTTGTCTGAACATCAAAGGGGCAGTAGCACATAAATTGGGTCTTATTTGTGCTATTTTCTTTAAGCACTTCAGCCGCGGAAGGATTTACCCCCTTCCTGACCAGAGCACTTTTTACAATTTGGCACTGCATCGCTTTAACTGCTAATTGCGCGGTCATGCAATGTTGTACCCAAACGAAATTTGCGTCCTATTTCCCCACAAATAGAGCTTTATTTTGATGGTATTTGATCACCTCTGTGTTTTTTTTTTGCGCTATAAATGGAAAAAGACCGAAAATTTTGAAAAAGAATTATATTTTCTACTTTTTGTTATAAAAAAAATGCAATAAACTAATTTTAGTCATACATTTAGGCCAAATGTATTCAGCCACATGTCTTTGGTAAAAAAAAGTCAATAAGCGTATATTTATTGGTTTGTGCAAAAGTTATAGCGTCTACAAACTAGGGTACATTATCTGGAATTTACACAGCTTTTAGTTTATGACTGCCTATCTCATTTCTTGAGGTGCTAAAATGGCAGGACAGTACAACCCCCCCCCCCAAATTACTCCATTTTGGAAAGTGGACACCCCAAGGAAATTGCTAAGAGGCTTGTTGAGCCCATTGAATATTTTATTTTTTTGTCCCAAGTGATTGAATAATGACAAAAAAATATATATATTACAAAAAGTTGTCACTAAATGATATATTGCTCAAACATGCCATGAGTATATGTGGAATTGCACCCCAAAATACATTCTGCTGCTTCTCCTGAGTACGAGGATACCACATGTGTGGGACTTCTTGGGAGCCTAGCCGCGTACAGGGCCCCAAAAACCAAGCACCGCCTTCAGGATTTCTAAGGGCATAAATTTTTGATTTCACTCCTCACTACTTATCACAGTTTTGAAGGCCATAAAATGCCCAGATGGCACAAAAAACCCCAAATTACCCCATTTTAGAAAGTAGCACCCCAAGCTATTTGCTGAGAGGCATGTTGAGTCCATGGAATATTTTATATTTTGCCACAAGTTGCGGGAAAATTACAAACTTTTTTTTTTTGCTCAAAGTTGTCACTAAATGATAATTGCTCACACAGGCCATGGGCATATGTGGAATTGCACCCCAAAATACATTTTTCTTTTCTTTCTTCATTTTCAAAAACAAATGAGAGCTGCAAAATACTCACTATACCTCTCAGCAAATAGCTTGGGGTGTCTACTTTCCATAATGGGGTCATTTGGGGGGTTTGTGCCATCTGGTCATTCCATGGCCTCCGAAACTGTGATAGGCAGTGAGGAGTGAAATCAAAAATTTACAACCTTAGAAATCCCAAAGGTGGTGCTTGGTTTTCTCACACATAGCTTGGGGAGTATACTTTCCAAAATGGGGTCATTTGGGGGGGGGGGGGGGTTGAACTGTCCTGGCATTTTATGCACAACATTTAGAAGCTTATGTCAAAAAGAAAAAAAGAAAGAAAACCTGCGCTACCAAGCAAAAATTTGTGTGACTGCAGCTGCAACAAAAACCACAAATATCAATGAGGTGAAAAATTTAAATAAAAAGAAAAAAAATTGTGCGCTTGCATTAGATACTTAAATCTATATTCCTGTGTGATTGTCATAAATAAATGAATAAATGAATAAACACCATCAGAGTTAATTTTAAGTGTAAGTGAATAAAAAGTCGCTATGCGACACAGCAAATAGCGATGTGGGCATGGCCACGCAGTGTATGCCAGATCGCCATAGAGCCCCATGTAATTTAGCACGGACGTCTCTGCTATTTTTATATTTTGCCGGCTTTTATATTTTGAATGTTTTTGTATGATGCCTAGTTGTCTGAGGCAATAAAATTCCCTTTTTTCCTTTTCAAAAGAAGTTTATTGAGTATACAATATTATAAAGATACATAAAGTAAGTTTACAAGGATCTATAAAGTAAGCTCATTGTTTTACAGTAGGGTTTATATAGGTAAATATCATGAAATTTCAAATATTAAACATTGGGTTCACGTAAACCTAAATTAAAGATATATATCATTTCCTTAGTTACTTTTGTAGGTATTTAAATGATTTATACCTACTATACATATTGTTTACAAGTAGAGTGTATATAGGTCAAATAAATTCTGATAATGAGCTTTAATCGTAGGGTGGAGAAAAGGAAAGAGAAAGAAGAAAAACGATTGAAAGGTAGAGGTATGGTCCACAAGGTTGTCCCGCTCGTCTGTTTATTATTCTTTTTAGTTCTCTTTGAAGCCTTAGAATGGGTGTCTCTGTAAGTCATTTAATCTGTTACCATGGCAACAGGACAGAGTCATTGAAGTTTGAAAGGAACTGTTGTTTTATCCAAGGATGCCAAAGTTTTTCAAATTTTGGAATTTGATTTTGATCGATGGCTACCATCTTAGCATGGGACATTGTATTATTCATTCTGTGAATTGTTTCTGCTAGTACCAATGTAGGAGATTTCCATGCCTTGGCCACTGTTTGTTTTGCAGCCGTTATTAGTTGGATCATAAGTTTGAATTGAGAGAGTGTTAACCATTCCGGTTTTAGATTAAGTAAAGTTAAATATGGATCTGGTTGTATTTTTTTTTTAAATATTTTAGATGCAATCATGAAGACTTCCTTCCAGAAGGTTTGGATTACTGGGCACGTCCACCATATGTGTAAATATGTGCCTATTTCTGGGCATCCTCGAAAACAAAGAGCTGAGGTATTAGGTGAATATTTTGCCACTCTAGCGGGTACAAGGTACCAGAGAGTTAGGACTTTATAGTTTGTCTCCAGTGCTAAGATGTTGGGTGAAGATGACTTAGATGTGAGCCATATGTTAGACCAGTCCGTGTCTTCTAAAGTTCGTCCCAGGTCCTCCTCCCACCTCTGAACGTAAGAGGGTCTATTAAGATTTGCTACTCCATATAATTGATTATAAAGTGATGAAATTGTACCTTTAGCAAATGGATCTTTTGTACAGATTGATTCAAAAATGGATAATTGGGATAATGGTGTATCCCCCTTTAGGAATGGTGTATAGAAATTTTTGATTTGGAGATATCTAAATATCTCAGAGTTTGGTAGATCATATTTTTCTCTAAGCGATGGGAATGAAAGGAATGATTTAGATGCTATGAAGTCATTTAGTGTCTGAATGCCTGATGTTGTCCAAGCTTTAAAAGAATTTGGGTAGATCCATGCCGGATAAAAGGCCGGATTTCTGATAAAAGAAAGGAGAGGATTGTGTGGAGATTGTAACTGATATTTGGTTTTTAGTTTATCCCAGAGAGATAAGAAGAAAATTCCCTTTTTTTATCTACTACACTATTGGAGTTTCTTTTTCTCCCCTTCTTTATTCACGAGTTTAAAACGAGGGAGTATTTACATCAACGCGGAAATGTTGGAATCATCTCCGGTCGTGTGGTGAGCTGTCATCTCCTGTCCCTGCAGAGGGCTAAATCTGTATGCTTCTAAGACCTTGCTATAAAGGAGGTCCAACGCGTCTGGTAAGGATACATCTGTTATCAACCTTTGAATCCACTGGTGGTTGGAGGTCTCTTCACGTCCCCTTTTTCCTTTAAACACACTAAGGTGTCCGTTTATGAAGCAGTGATCAGCGGTGATCCCGAGGATCACCGCTGATCACAGTCCATAAACAGTTTATGAAACAGTGATAATTGGGGGAGAACATGTTTGAACTTGTTCTCCCGCCGATTATCTCTACACACGGAGAATCCTCATTGAATGACACAGTAACGGCCAGTTTATGAAGCGGTGATCTCACCGCTTCACTGGCGATCTGTGTCAGAATTCACACTCCCAGGTTCACCAGCTCAGAGGTGGTGAATTGGGGAGTGAAGAGGAAATCTGGGGGGATCTGAGGGGGAAGGAGGAAGATTTTTAACTTCCTTATGCCTCGTTCAGACCCCCCAACACTGTAAGCATGTCCCCCTGTCATATTTATGAGTATGCATATATATACATATATACATATAATGTGTATATGTATATAAATATCATGTGTGTGTGTATATACATGTATATATAATGTGTGTGTGTGTATACATATGTGTATAATGTAGGGGGACTTGTTATTTTATTAACATTAATCCACGCCGTTGAGCGGTGATAATTTATCACTGCTTGATAAACTGACATCTGGTACTGTAATCTCGTAAAGTCTCACGAGATTCCAGTATCAGGAGCCGTTCTCCACTATTTGAAGCATTTGTAGATCTCTTCACTCCTCCAAAGGTGAAGCGATCTACACCGCTTCATAAACTGGCACACAGAGGAGAAGATTCTTCACTGTGAATGCCGGAGAATGAAGCAGTGAATAGATTTCACTGCTTCATAAACGGACACCTATGGAATGCAACTTATGAACTTTGGATATGCGTTTTTTTTGGTGACTCATGACGCAATTTTGAACTCTTTCACCTATGACTTTGGGTGGAATAACCTTGTTTTTTGTACAGAAGCTTATGTCACACATCACCCACTCTTCTAACCACTTGAAGACAAAGCCCTTTCTGACACTTTTTGTTTACATAAAAAATTTTTTTTTTTGCAAGAAAATTACTTTGAACCCCCAAACATTATATATTTTTTAAAGCAAAGGCCCTACAAATTAAAATGGTGGGCGTTTCATTTTTTTTTCACACAGTATTTGCGCAGCGATTTTTCAAACACATTTTGGGAAAAAACACACTTTTTTCATTTTAATGCACTAAAACACACTATATTGCCCAAATGATTGATGAAAATAAAAGATGATCTTAGGCCCAGTACATGGATACTAAACACGACATGCTTTAAAATTGCAGTGGCGACAAACTACATACATTTTTAAAAGCCTTTAAAAGCCTTTATAGGTTACCACTTTAGATTTACAGAGGAGGTCTACTGCTAAAATTACTTCCCTCGATCTGACCTTCGTGGTGATACCTCACATGCATGGTGCAATTGCTGTTTACATTTGACACCAGACCGGTGCTTGCATTCGCCTTTGTGCTAGAGCAGGGGGGACATTATTATTTTTATTTTTTATTTTTTTTATTTTTAAACTGTTCCTTTCATTTTTTTTAATCATTTTTATTGTTATCTCAGGGAATGTAAATATCCCCTATATTAGCAATAGGTAGTGACAGGTACGCTTTTTTGAAAAAAATTGGGGTCTATTAGACCCTAGTTCTCTCCTCTGCCCTCAAAGCATCTGACCACACCAAGATCGGTGTGATAAAATACTTTACCAATTTCCCAATGGCGCTGTTTACATACGACGAAATCTAAGTTATGAAATGCTCATAGCTTCTAGTTTCTTTGGCCACGGAGATGATTGGAGCCATTCTGGTCTCTGATCAGCTCTATGATCAGCTGGCCAAATCACCGGCTGCATTCTCGGGTTCCCTGTTGGGACAGGAGAGCCAGAGAAAACTATGGAAGACGGTGGGGGGGACATTCCCTCCCACTGCTTGAAAAAGCAGTCTAGAGGCTAATTAGCCACTAGGATTGCTTTTACATGAAAGCTGACCGCTGGCTGAAAAGAATGATACCAAGATGACACCAAAACCTGCAGGCATCATTCTGGTATAACCACTCAAAGTCCAGCAACATACCAGTACATTGCTGGTCCTTGTTGGGCATATATTGTAATCTTTTTTTCATGCAGCCTGTGGGCTACATGAAAAAAATAGATTGATCGGTGGGTATGCCCACCATTAGAATACCTCCCTTCATCCACCCATTTCTAATGATGGGCATACATGCACCATTTATATATGCCGAAGCATGGGGGCATCCACCCGCAAAAGGTAGGAGCAAATCGCTCCTCCGCCCCTGCTGCCCCCATGCTTCGGCATATATGCTCTTTTTTTTAACTGTGGTGGTGAAATCACCTCCGACAGCGCTGGAGTCACGGCTTTATGTATCGTGGGAGCAAACGCTGTTGCTGTCAAGATAGATAAATAAGCACTGCAGCTGAATGGCCTGAAAACAAAAAGATGGTTAACAATAAAACACAGTAAACAGTAAAGTATAAAAAAAATTACATACCTGAAAAGCAAACACGATAAAACATAATAACAATAAAACATTGCAGAATAGAATACAGTAAAAAAGAGCAGAACAATAGAGAGAGAATAGAGAGCGAGAGAACAATAAAACGACAACTATTTTTGTGTTTTTATTTTATAGTTTTTTGTGTATTTTTTTTTTTTTTTACTTTTTTTTTATAACTGTAACTTTTGTAACTGTAACCGCTTTCAGGTTCAGGTCTCTCAAAATGCGATGACATCTTGGGAGACCCTGTGAAACGTGCCTAGTCTGTGCAATGCTGTACACGCTAAAACTGAACTAGTGTATGGTAGCACTCAAAACATTCACCAATGCAAAGACCAGGATTGTCAGGACAGGAAGGACAATAATGGCGGGTGTCACGCCTATATCCGTGATTTCTACAGACATGACATTTTCTTTGGGGGGCTCGTTGGGTAGGGGTACTCGGGAGGACATAAGGAAAATGCCCCTCATTGTTGTTGAAGTGCATGAACCAGCAAAATCTGCTGTTATCGTGCCCTGGCCATGGAAGCAGAGAACACGGGCATATGGTGAATTGGGTCAGTGGACCAATATGACCGCAACTCATTCTTTTTGGTTATGCCCATGAGGAGTGAAAGGCCCAGAAAGATCTTAAATTCAGAAACCGTAATTGGTTTCCAATCTCTGGCAAGGGAGAACTGGGGAATAGTGGTGATGTTTTGACCAGGATACAAATTGCTTTGGTCCACAATAGATCTATAGAGATCTTCGGTGAAAAACAGCGAATGCTGGGTTGGCCAGTGAATGGGGGAAGTACAGGTGCTGCAGAAGTGGTGGGTTCCCAATTAGGATTGGTGAATGCAGCAGGAAGGGCACTATGGGCACAACGGGCCTGTGTTCGTCTTCTTGGTGGCAGCAGGACACTACTTGTGCTTGCCACCTCTCCAGCTTGAACTGCACTTATGGGACTCGCCACGTCACCAAGTGTTACTGCAGTGCTGGATGTATGACCAGGATGTACTAGACCGCTGGTGCTTGCCAGTTCACCAGAAGGAATAGCGGCACTAGTACTTCTCTGCTCCATACGAGAGCCCTGCGGTTCTTGCACCTCAACAGCAGAAGAAGAAGATTGGGGTCTGGTACGCCTGACCTTGGCAGGGACCACAACTCCGTCGTCAGAGCTATCTGTCATGGAGCCGCTGCTGTCTACAGGTTCGTATTCTGAGCCTGAATCTGACAGATGAGTGACTTCCTCTTCATTATCTGTCATGCTCAGAAACATATAGGCCTCTTCACTAGTGTACCTTGGATTTGCCATTTTGGGCTCTAAATTTAGTGGTACACTAGTGAGACTAGTTAGCAACTGTATCAAAATGCTACCAAAAAACTGTTAGCGATCGCAGGGAACAGGCCTGACTCTGCGAACGCTGCAGTTATGTGTGTTTAGTGTTTTGTAAGTGACAGTGATCGATCGTTACTGTACTTGGGTGGGCTGGGCTGGGCGGAGGGGCAAAATGCAGGTGCTAGCGGGTATCTGGGCTGATCCCACTAACACTTCGTGTTTGGGAACCCTAAACTGCTGGGGACGCTAGTATAGATCTGATCAGATCAGCTATTGATCCGTTCAGATACTATACCACTAAGGGAGGTGTAAGCTGCGTGCGTGGGTGTTAGCAGTACTGGCACTAACCTGACACTGCCTTGGACGACGCAGACCCTATCTGACCCTAAAACCTAACTTATATCACCTGCCGGGCGATTAGAGGGTTAAACCTTTATTAGGTAATAAACGGCGGGTGCCCTGACACTATAAAAAAATAAACTAACCAGCGTCACCCGTAACAGTTATTCGGTGATCACTGGTGAAAAGGTTAACTAGGGGCTATCAGGGGGTTAAAACCTTTAGTAGGTAGTATATGGGGCTCCCTGACGCTATAAAACGCTGACGGTGAACCTAAATACTTACCTCCCTGTGACACTAATACAGCAATCAGAAAAATTATTGTTTAGTGACACTGGCAACGAGGGGGGTCATCAAGGGGTTAAACTTTATTAGGGGGGGTTAGGGGGTACCCTAGACCTAAAGGGGCCTAACACTAACTGCCCTACCACTTATAACTCTCACAAAATGATACCAATGCAATAATGAGAAAAAAAACTGCTATTGGTGTCACTGTGACAGGGGGTACAGGGGGGTGATCGGGAGGTGATGGGGGGTGAAAAGTGTGCCTAGAGTGTTCTGCTGTACGTGTACTGTTGGTGCACTTACTTGGATGTCTTCTCTCCTCGGAAGCCAGAACTAAAAGGCTTCACGAGGAGAGATGACATCACTTCCTCTGCCGCTGTTTACATTACAGCAGCAGAGGAAGCATTCCATTCGCCAGGAGCGATTGTGAGGGGGTGGCCATGAATCAGTGGCCTCCCCCTCACCTCGGATCGCTCCTGACGGTAATTCGACCTCCGCGGGCAGGCAGGGACGTACAGGTAAGCCCTTATGCCTGCCCGTGCCATTGTGCCGACGTACATCGGTGTGCGACGGTTGGCAACTGGTTAAGCACTTAGTTAAACAATAGATCCCTAACTGGTTTCAAATGCTGATTCAGGCATAAAGGCTTAAGCCTAGTACACACTAGTATTTTTTTGTTCAGACATGCCAGCTGAAAACTGACACCTCAAGAGGAGCAGCTGTACTAACTATCCGATGTTAGTATAGCGATCTCCCCTGCTGTTCTATTGCTTTCTGACAGGGGGACACGATGCCCCCCGCCAGAACACACTGGTCAGGCCAATGGCTGAGAGCACTGATCAGGAGCTAATTTGCAGACCTTTTTCAGTCATTACCCATTGACAGACTGTAGTACACAGGGCGAATGTCTGCTGGTTTTTATTGAACCGGCCGATGCCGCCTGACATTTGGCCTATGTGTACTAGGCTTTAAAGTGCTGTGCAGAGGATTGCAGGAGGTTGATATCAACATGAATTCAGTTACTTTTACTAATAATGGAAAAAAATACATTAAAGTAGCTTAGTCGCTATTTTTAATGAAGGTAAACTGGCCATCTCTGCAAAGCGTGCAAATAAATAACGAACATGTCATATTTACATGCTCTGAGCAATGGTCTTACACAGGACAGCCCTGATCCTTCTCTTCTCGGGTCCCCGCCGGTGCTCCTGGTCCCTCCAACTTGCTGAGTGGGGCATTCAACATAGTTGCTTGCTATAGATGCACTCATGATTTACACCTCTGATGACATCAATTGTGATGAAACGCGTAAGGTGGGACCTACAAGGTATGACGTCAGCACGCTGGATGCCACGGCCATCTCTTTGGTTGGAAACAAAGCACTTTTATTGTTGTGACATGTGAGTTGAATAGTTTAATAAAGAGATTGTTTTTATCCATACATACTTCATTATGGAAGTTCTTTTGTATTATTGAGGATATGTCTGCTCAGTTTGGATCTATGCTGGATATTAAGTGATCTTCTAACTCTTGGAGCATTGGTGCTACTGGAGTGTTTGGGAGACCAATATAACCATAAGCTTTTGTGACCACTCTATAATTTGAGAGTCACTGCTATCTGGTAAGAGGCTTGAGTTGGAAGTTTTGGAAGTCGGTGTTGGGTTCTTCTATCTATACACAAATCCAACACTTACATCTTATATTAATTGAATTGTTTTTGGATTTTTTTTAACGCTGCATATATAGATGTTTTCATTACTTATGCAAGCTTGCCCCTGAACTATCTCTGTGTGTGTCCATGAGACACACAGAGAGTGGCTTGGCCCTGCCCCTGCTCCCTCCTTATTGACTGTGGATAATAGCAATGGGAGCCAATGGCTTCCATTGCTGTGTCTAAACTGAAGAGGTGGGAGAGAGCTGAGAGAGCCTCTGATCTCGTGAACAACGCTGGATCAAGATTGGGGGGGGGGGGGATCTTGCAGAAGTTTTTTTACCTTAATGCATAGAATGCATTAAGGTAAAACACCTTCTATGCAGAGCTCCTCTACTTTGAAGAAATAATTTTGCAGAAATATATTCTAAATATATTCTTATTTCTTTAATGTAGAGTTTGGCAGCAATGTCTGTTCTCCTTGTTTAAATGTAGAGACTGAGTGGCTTTAAAGATGTTTAATGAATATATGCCTGCATTATGTTTTTATGTCTTCCTGTAGTTTGGCTTTAAAAAGAAATGTAGGACATACTGACTATGCTAGTGCCCAAGAACATAACCACAGTATTATAATAAGGTACACTGCAAACATTAACATAATTAAACAGATGTCTAAACATCTGTCCATTCTTTTAGACCTGTTATTTTATCTAATTAAAAACACAAATTTTATCTTTAGGTAGCAAAAACATTAAAATAATTATCATACTCCCAGTCAGTTCAGTCAGTCAAGTTATCTGACAATAAAAAAAAAGAAAGGAGAGGGTGCTAAGGAACAATTCATGCACCATATTAACACACAATTCATATTACAGTAACACAATCCATATTAACACATATGACATATTTTGAATTACTGCGCATTTTTACTTTTCTGTTTCTATTAGGAATTCATTTTTCCATTCATTAGAGGTATCAACAAGGTATTCACTAACTAAAATAATTGCATTTACATTAGTATGGGCTGCATTTATAATATTTTATTGTAGTTAAGTTACTAGGAAATGTGTGCCTGATTCATAGGATTAAATAATGCAAGCACTGTTGACTGATCATCACTGATCCCTGTCACTAATATGCCAGATGATGGTGACTGGGTAGTTTTGGCATTGGAGACATGTGGTCAATGTGGACATTCATTGTTGACAGTTTTCTGGCAGGTGTTGATTGCACAGTGATCTGTCACTTACCTCCAATGTAAAGGAGAACTTTATAACTGATCACCAATGGAAGGGAACGTTCACTTCAAATCTAGGGAGGCATAATAAAAGAAAAATCTTGTGGTCAATGGGGGCAGTATAGTTGCCAAAACTATGCAGATACAGTTGATTGACATATTGGTCTGTGATCTGACTGTGATTCATAGTTCCAGAGCTATGCATTGTAGCTGGACAGTGGATATGCATGCTGATATTTTCTATCAACAGTGATGTCCACTGCACATTGTGATCGGCACAGGGGACACCAAAAAAAATCCCTAGAGTCCAAAGTGGTATTTTATTGATTTTGCAAATTACAACAGCAAAAAAAACATAACAGCAGACAGACAATTTATTTTAGGAACTCAACAATACTCCTTCATCAGGGCTCCAAAATCAGCTAGATATCAGTTGAACCCAGAGCAAAGCCCTGGTAAAATTCAGTCCAAACCTAAACTTTACTTTTAAAAAAAGTTGCCTGTGTCAGAGGCAGGCATGCAGTTTTAGGCTGGGTTCACACTATTGAGATGTCAGATATCGCATATGGTTCACACCGCATTGCTATGAAGATCACATGCGATGTCTGTGCAATGTGACTTCAGCCATACAGATTGTATGGCTGCATTTGCATCGCATTCACACCAAAATGGTGCAGGACCCTTTTTTTGGTCCAACTAGAAATGGATCACATGGGTGTTCACACCTATGTGATCCGATTGCTGCGCCATTTCACAGTTTGCACTGCGATCTGTAAACCGATCTGGGGGTGTTAACTTTGTATTGACACCCCCAGCGGTTCGCATAGGGCAGTGTGAACTGTTTGCGAGAGACATGTGACACGGGAACCCGTACAGGAATTGTGATGGTTCCTGCATTGCATATGTGTGAACTCAGCCTCAAAGCAGAAGCTTACTTCTTGTTAAGAAGACAACCCCCTATCCATCTTCCCCTTCTCTGAGCCCCCCTCCCACACATATATATATATATATATATATATATATATATTTTGCAAATTACAACAGCAACTATACTATATATATATATATATATATATATATATATATATATATATATATATATATATATATATATATATATATATATATGTATATACACACACACATTGTGTGCACAATTATTAGGCAAGTGGGTATCATCATTTTATGCATTTAGCCCAACTCAAAGCTGTAAAAACTTGAATACTCATTGGATTTAAGCATATCAAGTGATGTGTATTTGTGTACTGAGGGAGCGTTTGAACTAAGGAGATCAACACTCTATAAAGGTGTGAATAATTATTAGGCATCTTCTTTTCCTCAGGCAAAATGGGCCAAAAAGAGATTTAACTGACTCTGGAAAAAGTCAAAAATTGTAAAAAGTCTTTCAGAGGGATGAAGCACTCTTGAAATTTCCAAAATATTGGGGCTTGATCACAGAACCATCAAATGTTTTGTTGCAAATAGTCAACAGAGTCTCGAGAAATGTGTTGAGAAAAAAAGACGCCAATTAATTGCCAACGATTTGAGAAGAATCAAACGTGAAGCTATAAGAAACCTATTATCCTCCAGTGCTGTCATATTCCAGAACTGCAACCTACCTGGAGTGCCCAGAAGTACAAGGTGTTCAG
The DNA here is from genome assembly GCA_037952925.1 of Lithobates clamitans. Lineage (NCBI taxonomy): Eukaryota > Metazoa > Chordata > Amphibia > Anura > Ranidae > Lithobates > Lithobates clamitans. The sequence continues at coordinate 1,081,464 of JBBGZY010000835.1, forward strand.
TGTTCAGAGACATTGCCAGGGTAAGGTAAGCCAAAACCCGACCACCACTGAAAAAGGCATACAAGGCATATAAGTTGAAATGTCAAGCCTGGGCCAGGAAATAGCAGAAGACAGATTTTTCAAAGGTTTTATGGACTGATAAGATTAGAGTGACCCTTGACGGACCAGATTTATGGACCTGTGGCAGCAAGGTGGGAGTGGGGTACTGGTAATGGCTGGTATTATTAAAGATGAGCTAGCTGGACCTTTTGGAGTTGAAGATGGACTCAAAATCAACTCCCAAACTTACTGTCAGTTTTTAGAAGACACTTTCTTCAAGCAGTGGCATGGAAAAAAGTCTGCATCTTTCAAGAAGACCATGATCTTTATGCAGGACAATGCTCCATCGCATGCATTCACTGCATGGCTAGCCAGTAAAGGCCTTAAAGATGAAAGAAAAATGAAATGGCCCCTTTCCTCACCTGACCTAAACACTATTGAGAACTTGTGGGTCTTTGTTAAAACGGGAGATTTACGGTGATAGAAAACTGTACACCTCTCTGAACAGTGTCTGGGAGACTGTGGTTGCAGCTGCACAAAATGTTGATCATCAAGAGATCAAGAAACTGACACACTCCATGAATGAAAGGCTTATGATTGTTATTAAATTGAAGGGTTGCTATATTAGTCACAGATTTTTTATTTTACTTTTGAAATGTCAAAAATGTCTATTTGTGAATTTTGAGTTTATTTATTTTTCTTACTTTAGCAGATGAAAATAAAGAAATGAGATGGGAAAATGTTTGTTTTCTATTTAGTTGCACAATTATTCTGCACACTAATGCCGCATACACACGGTCGGAATTTCCTACAACAAATGTTCGATGGGAGCTTGTTGTCGGAAATTCTGTCCGTGTGTAGGCTCCATTGGACATTTTCCGGCGGAATTTCCGACAAACAAAATTTGAAATCTGGATCTCAAATTTTCCGACAACAAAATCCGTTGTCGTAAATTCCAATCGCGTGTACACAATTCGACGCACAAAATTACACGCATGCTCGGAATCAAGCAAAAGAGGCACACTGGCTAAGAACTTCATTTTCGTTCGTCATACGTGTGGTACGTCACTGCGTTCTTGACGTTCGGAATTTCCAACAACATTTGTGTGACCGTGTGTATGCAAGACAAGTTTGAGCCAACATCCGTCGGAAAAAAAACATAATAGTTGCCCAATAATTGGGCACACATAGATATTCTCCTAAGAAAGCCAAAACCTAAATTTTACTTTCTTAAATATTCAGGTTTGAGGTTTATTAGCATTACTATCTAAATATATACAGTATCTCACATAAGTGAGTACCACCCTCCCATTTTGGTAAATATTTTATTATATCTTTTCATCTGGCAACACTGAAGAAATGACACTTTGCTACAATGTAAAATAGCGAGTGTACAGCTTGTATAACAGAGCAACCAGGTGAGGAGTAAAAAGACAAGTGTGTCTTGCCTACGGTCAAGCATGGTGGTGGGCATGTCATGGTCTGGGGCTGCATGAGTGCTGCCAGTACTGGGGAGCTACAGTTCATTGAGGGGACCATGAATGCCAACATGTACTGTGACATACTGAAGCAGAGCATGATCACCTCCCTTCAGAGACTTTGGCCACAGGGCAGTATTCCAACATGATAATGACCCCAAACACACCTCCAAGACAACCACTGCCTTGCTAAATAAGCTGAGGATAAAGGTGATGGACTGGCCAAGCATGCCTCCAGACCTAAACCCTATTGAGCATCTGTGGCGCATTCTCAAACGGAAGGTGGAGGAGCGCTAGGTCTCTGACATCCACCAGCTCAGTGATGTCATCATGGAGGGGTGGAAGAGGAATCCAGTGGCAACCTGTGAAGCTCTGGTGAACTCCATGCCCAAGAGGGTTAAGGCAGTGCTGGAAAATAATGGTGGCCACACAAAATATTGACACTTTGGGCCCAATTTGGACATTTTCACTTAGGGGTGTACTCACTTTTGTTGCCATCGGTTTAGAACATTAATGGCTGTGTGTTGAGTTATTTTGAGGGGACAGCAAATTTTCACTGGTATACAAGCTGTACACTCACTACTTTACATTGTAGCAAAGTGTAATTTCACATACATACACATACTAGAGCCAATTTATACAGAAGCCAATTGACCTACCAGCATATCAGGGAGAGATTGCAAAATAAAGGCAGAAAGTGCTGTGGTTGGGATTTGAACCAACAATCCAAGTGCTGCTACGTGGAAGTGCTAACAACTTAGCCACCGTGATAATAAATGCATTCTGTGATTGGAGGAGGGGAGATTCCGATGTTCAAAATCCCCAGCATTAATTATGTCGTCCAGTGATGCTTACCCAGCCATAATGAGCTGCTACCTGATGATGTTGACCCACTGACACCATGACGACCTACTACATCTGAAAGTAAATCTACTGCTACTCCTATCACACATGACAGACATTATAGATCCCTGGCAGGCTTGAGTTTTGCCTGTTTTAAGTATGCAGGCCTCCGGGGTAAAGAAGTCCTCATAGACCATCTTTTGCACTGCGGGCTCTCACCGCTGTCAGTCTGCAATCATGACCGGGAAGACTACCCTGCAGTAGAGCAATCTGAAAGTGAGGCTTGATGCGCTCATGGAGCGCAGCGTGGAAGGGATAATGTCGATGGTGGTGTGGAGGATGGTTTATGTGGACAGCTTTACCCCGGATGCCTGCATACTTGAATGTGCCTGTTTTAATCATCAACCATGTGAGTTGCTAAATGTTGTACCTTCATTAAATGTAACCATATTGCTACACTTAGAGGCGCCTCTCTTGTCTTTTATACTCAGTTCTAACATGACGCTACCTGTATATCAAGACATCGCTTGTTTATCAAGTCAAAATTTATAAAAAAAATGTTGCTTGTCTTGCAAAACACTCTCAAACCAAGTTACTCTGAATCCAAGTGTAGCAATGACAATTTTTGCTTGTCTTTCTAATGTAATGTTAAAAGTATGGACAGTGCATTATTTGGTATTTGGCACCATCTAGTGGCCAAAATGTGAAATGGACTTCCTTTATTTTCTGTTTCAAGTGCATGGAGAAATGTTACAGGAAGTGACTGTTTGTTTACATTTTACAAAGAACTGATCTACCCACAATGCCAAGTGACCTCCCCGGAACACTCAGCACTGAAATGCATCCTGGGTAGGCTATAAAAAGGCCCAGCGCAGCCATCTTAGGTCTCTTCTGGATGCATGGCTTGCCTGTGAGGACCTGTGCAGAGGTGTTCCAGAGAGCGCGGCATACACCTACTGTGGAGCAGCACAACCAGCGACTTAATTTTGTAACAGTGGGCTGGAGAGACAGTGCAGCAGAACTAGGAAGGATCCAGAGACACCTGTCTGAGTCATTAGAGGGTCCTGGTCCATCTTGCGGAACAGAGCGGTGTAACGGCGCCGGACGGCGGGAAGCAAGACCAAGTGCACCGGAGAAGAGCTGTCCTAATACACAGACCTGGTTGGGTGAGAGGGCTGTTGCCCAAAGTTTTCCTAAAGCACTTTTACACACCTGAATCTGTAACACAGTGTGCTGGAACCTGTAGTTCAACACAAAGGGATCCTAAGGAACTAAAGACTGAGTTCAAACAGGCCTCAAGCCTATCCTTTCCTATACTTCTAGCACTGTGTTACATGAAGTTAATTGCATCGGAGACATTTGCAGGTTACTACACTACAAGGATAATTTTCAACATCCACTTTATCTAACCCTGGTTTATTTAACCATTGGAATACAATTTATAATTTGTAAATAGCTAGCAGAAGACAGAAGACAAGGAAAAGACTGCCTCTTTCATTGCAAGGCCTTGTATCCTATTTCTGGTTAATAGAGAGTTTACACTCTAAAGTAGGGGGAGCTCCCTGGGGATTGCATTTGTGCTTTATCTACTAACGTTGTCTTCTTGTGATTACACTGGAAGTGGAAAGGTGCCCAGAATTAAAGTATTTCCCATTCTGGCATTAGTCCCACTTGGAGACGCACTTCCAGAGATCATTTGATATAAGTTTAAATGTTCCAACTATTGTGTATACTCATTGGGCTGTTGCACTATGTTGGTGTGACAGACCAAATATTGTAATATTACTTTTATACCAATTCCAGTAAAAATACATTTCTGGTTGAGTACTACTTGTGCGGAGTGTTGTTCCTTTTTCCAGTAGGTGGAATATGGGATACTCAGGTAATAGCCAAAGTATACTATTGTGGTATTACACATTGTGGGGTTATCCTTTACTATTAGCTTCACATTAACATTGCACCACAGCTGTGTCAAGGGGATTGAGCCAAGTTATAGGGGGTGTAAAACAGAGTACAGGCCCAATCAAAATATCAGCAGCTCCTTCGGGGGTCAGTGCTTCACAAGGTTTTACTGTAATGCTCTTCCTTAAGACAGGCTTAGACAAATATTTAGCTCTCTATATGTGAAAAGCTTGTGGTGAAGCCTATATGTGAAAAGCTTGTGGTGAAGTGCATGTGCTTGTGAGACTCTTGTTTGTGGCATAGTAATTAAAGAGACCCTGTCACCTGATCATTTTTTTTTTTTTAATCCAAATGTTTTTATTGCAGTTATTGTATTTTTTTTTAAATTCATCCATACTATTAACAAGTGGTTCAAACAGTGTCAGCATGCACTGTGGCAGCTGCAGGAGGAGCTGGAAGATTGTAGCATCCAAGACTACTAAAAGTGTTGGATTCCTACTCATTTTGCATATCTAAGAAATTAACGAAAAAAACACCCCACTGGAAAAAAGTTTGCATACATGTATCTATCTATATAGCTATAAAGCTATCTATATAGCTTTATAGCTTTTTATATAGCTAAAGGCATGTTATTAAAAATGATTGAACTGATGACAGGGTCTCTTTAAAGCCTATTTTGTGAGTACAAGGACTGTGGAATATGAATATTGTGTGAATGAAAACTCCTCCTACAAGCTTTAACCAGACACTGATAAAAGTCAAAAGACTGCTATATACTGCTAATGAGAAAAGTTATTTATCTGTTTATTTTTACTAAAACAATTGCATTTCCATGTTCTGTGTACTGTGGGAGATCAGATATTGTGAATGCAGAGTCCTGGGTTTAGTAACACTTTAATTTACTCCCACTGACAGAGCAGCATGGCCACACCCACCAACTGCTATGCACGCTTTTAGTGCCCAGGGGTTTCCCATTCCTAGCAATGCCCCTGATCCATACTGAGCTAGACAAAGCTCTTAACACTCCCCTTGAAAAGGGTTCTTTCATCAGTGGTATTGCTGAATCTTTAGTCCTCACAATAAGGCTGGTTCAGCCACATCATAAGTTATTGGTTTGTAAGCAGCTTTTATTCTCACTCACAAAAGACTTCAGACAGAAACATGAGAACTAGAAAGAACATACAATTAGTCTATCAAAAGTTTGTGAGAAGGGTTAGTTATCGAAACACACGAATGAACAATGAGAGAGATAGCCTGAGCTTTGAAATGAATTAGGTCTCATCTTATATGGGGCTCTATGATCTCCCCTTCAAATTCTATCTGCGACTTGATATTCTCCATTTCCCATGGCACCAAAACTGATAAGGAGAATATAGGACTGATAAACGAAGCACGTTTGTAACAGCCTTTTTATTAAAGTGGTAGTAAACTCTCCTTTAGTATTTTTCCACTTCCAAAATACTGAATTAACTTATATATAGCTGTGTTTTATAGCCCCCAAAGCTGCTCTATTTGTGAGAAATCCACCGCTGTTCCCTGCAGTGACGTCATTTGCGCATGCACCTTTCTGCCTTGATTCACGGAATGCTCAGTGTGCCGTTAAACCCTTCACCAAGGTGCTGTGCCGACCTCAACAGAACTCCACGGCATCCATCTCAATCACACAAGAGCTCCGGCACTTCCCAAAATGCATGTGGTGTAAACATCGGGCCTTCAGCAGAAGTAAAAGTGTGAACAAGATATGGTGAAAAATACTCCTGCGCTAGTGAGATCGTTTGCTGTAAAACAAAGGTAGTATTGTAGTCAGAGATAGGACTGGGGGAGATGATGGAGCGTGTCCCGCTGCCTTAGCTGACCAGGGGTGGTCTGGAAAGGACTGTTTAGTAGGAAGTGGGTGGAAGGCGCGTGATCAGACGCTTACATCAAGAAATGTATGGTTTATTTATGTAAAAGAATACAGACATATAGTCATATAGATATAAAATCATACAAATACTACATAATATTAAAAAAAAAAAAGGAAAAACAGGTAACAAAATAAGTACTAGGAAGTTAAAATTGGGGTGTGCCCATATTGAGGCAGGTATTTAAGAATACCTGCCTCAATATGGGCACACCCCAATTTTAACTTCCTAGTACTTATTTTTTTGTTACCTGTTTTTCCTTTTTTTTTTTTTTTTTTAATATTATGTAGTATTTGTATGATTTTATATCTATATGACTATATGTCTGTATTCTTTTACATAAATAAACCATACATTTCTTGATGTAAGCGTCTGATCACGCGCCTTCCACCCACTTCCTACTTCAGCAGAAGTACCACACATGCATAAACATTGCCTATATTATTTCTGCTGTTGTAATTATCATTGTTATTATTATGCATTTATTCGCTCTTGAACAGAAAAGCTATTTATTTCAGAATTTAAAGTTTGTTACCAAATGTATTTATTTTTTTCCATTTCTTGTGAAAATGATTTGCTTAATTGTTTTGTATTACTGTTCTATACATACATAATATACAGTACATACCAATACAGATCTAATATTTGTTCTGTTACTTTAAAAGATTTGCTTGCGTAATGTATAAATATAACAATAGCCATATCATAAAACCAAACATGCCTGAAGAGATGAATACAGCTAACAAATTAAATGTATTTATATGCATGCTTGAAGTTACGCACCCACATACAATTACACATATGACAGAATACAAAGCCATGCTTCATATAGTAACCTCTGCAAGAAAAAGAAAAATAATTATTGCTACCACCAGTATTTTCAGGATATTACAGCATAATGTGGTATATTAAAGTGACCTTTTATCGTAAAAAAAATAAAACAAAAACAGAGTACTGTCTATTTACATAAAGGTGTATACTATAGTATTACCGTATATATATATTGTAATGAAGGCAACTTTTCTGACACTGTCCGAGACAGTCAACAGTAAATGGCCTTAAACGTGCTTGGGATAAACATAGATCTACAGTCAGACAACAAGGTTAAGGAAAAAAATAAAAAATAAAAAAATAAAATAAAATGGACAGGCTCGATGGACTAATCAGTCTTTTTTTTCTGTCACTTTTCTATGTTTCTATGTTTTTATAACCTCATATGGGGTTTTCTCATACAAATAGCTTCAGTCCACGAAGTAGGTCAGGTTTCAAACTGGCAACAACCAGATTTATTATGTTTTCAGCATCCAAAAAGCATAAGACCTCATTCACATAGGCATTGTGTGAATGGGTTGTGTAATTATGCATCACCAGATGCTTGCTGCATTCATGCAGCAAACGTAAGTGCGTGGAGACACAGCAGCTTCATAAATACAGCTACTCATTCTTTTTGAGGGTATGGGTAAGTGGTCCCGGTTTATGTTCCTTGCCTGTCTGGCTGTAACCGTGCATCAAGTTCCTTGCTAGCAGGGAAATAGACCTTCCATTCCACAAATCAATAGTTTCTTACTTGGAAAGCTGCTGCCAGGCAGTGTCTATCGCTACAGGCCAGGCCAGAGACACCTGCGAGGGTAGCTGTCTAAAGAACCGCCACAAGTGCCCTTAATTAGGTCTTTTTTAGAAGAAGAAGAAAAATGCACTTTTTCCTCCCTATACTAGATTTACCCATGCTTTCCTCACTGACGGTTTCATGGCAGTATCTTCCCATTTCAGCCATCTAGCCAGCTCTAGCACACAGGCAGCAGAGTATTTTTTGCACTTGCCCTTTAAGCCAAGTGAAATGTTGACATAGGAGCCAGCCAGCATTCTCCCTGGCTAGGTTCCAGAGTCCAGTAAAGACAGGATTCATGTCGGTCTTCCTCTAGAGTCTTATACTGCCCCATTCCAGGAGAATGGGAGACTAAGAACTTCTTAGCCACTAATCATAACATGATCAGAAAAAAAAAATACTGCTCTTGTGTGACAAAAATAAAACATAAATTGCAGCAACAATACAATGTGAGATACATAACACAACAAGTAAATGGAAGAAATAGAAAAGTTGTGCTCAATAATAATAATTAATTATCTAATATAGTGAAAAGCAAATTTCTGCTCATTTATTTAATCTGTGCATAATTAAATAAATGAAGTGAATCTTCAATAAGTTTATTCAGTGTAAATTCTCGGATACTTTTGTAGCAATAACTCTCGGTGGAGCTGCTGGTTTAAAGCGGGCTGTTACCGTCACCTTCGTTACCGCTAATATACCAGAACCGGGTCTAATGTCCCGTTGAGTTTAATACCAGACAATGTAGGCACCGGACACTTGAGTATCTTTTCCAATACTTTAATAAACATAAATTGAAGGAAGTAGCAGGAAAGAGGTAGAAGGAGAGTTGCAGGGAAGTTCAAATACCTTTTCTTAGTGTAGTATTAGGAATTGAAGCTTGTAGATGAATGTACTCCCTCTTTAGAGTTGAATCTTTGCCCGCCTGGATAGGTTTCTCTCACTAACCTAGCAGCCAGTACGCAGCATGAACAAAAGTCTCTTCCACAGACTTGATTGGAATAAAACCTGTACGGCAAAAAAAAGACACAATTGAGGGAGGAGAAAAGAACCTTCCTATCTGGGTGGTATGATTTTCTTGCAGCTTTCACTTGACTTGTCAACTCTGTTTGGATGAGTGTCCACTGAGCCTGACAAACCCTGTGGCCAATCCCGGGTCGGGTCACATTTGGGTCTAAGCACACAGGGCAATACAGTGCAGTTCCACATTTTGCTTGCACATTGGCTAAGGTGTTTGCCTTCTCCCCGACCAACCGTGCAGTCTGGGTGGGGGGGCGATCTTCAGTGTGATCTCTCGTAAGCCACATCATTGGTTTCTGCCCCGGCGCCGGTGGCTGTGCCGATGGAGGCATTACAGGACCCTTTGGGGAGAGTGAGCAGGCACTTTGATTTTAAGGGGACTCTCTTACAGGAAGCTTTTCACTTATAGGACACGCATCATTGGACTGACCTCTGAAGAAGACCTTGAACATATAGGTTGAAACGCGTCAGGTCCATTTTTCGATATTGACAATATTCACATGATGTTGTTATGAAATATGTCTGTATAATGCATGTCTGATTTCATTAGATTTGTAAATCTATATCAGAGCTCATTTTTTTAAACTCCTGTGTAATTTTTTGTACAATAAATATCATCTTTTTTATACAACATTGGTTTAATATCTCAAACCCTGCTGCCTAAAAACCCCACTTGGGGAAATCCTTTTCCTGTTTTTCAAAACCCGTACGATCCTCTGCCACAGGATGTAATGGTTTACGATGAACAGCAAACACAGCACTAGAACCTTTAAGCCGACCCGGTAGTACTATGTCGTAGAATTACTTTAGGATGCGTCCTCCAACTGAGTCACCAGGCCCCTCTCCAGACCAGCACTCTGCATGATCCTTCCATGACGAGTCCTCCCCTGGGATCTTCTAAGTTGTTCAGCTTCTTCCCGTAGGACAGACAGCCCAGGACCATTCCTCTGCCGCTGTGGTAGGCCCCAGACAGGCTTCTGGGCTCACCCACACGCCGCAGCGACGTGGGCCTTCTGGTCGGAGGACCACGAGGTAGTACTTCTAGCACATACCTGTCAGCCAGGACGGCCAGCAGGTGGAACGAAACGAACCCTAGAACATGGCGTTTGTCCCATAAATACCCTCTGCGAGAATGCAACTCGGAGGACCACCTCCACCGAGTTATCTCCGGGACAGAGGAGCACTCATTCGCTTCAGCGCATTGCCTTTCCAACACCGACCGATGGCGACAACGACACCCACAGGCACAGTGTGAAACTACATGCAACTCAGCCAAGCTGGAACAGAGGCAAATCTGACTATGTATAAACAGATAACCCACTAAATTTACCTATAAGCAGTAGATTGAAAATCTACCAGCGCTACACTTTAGTAAATTAAACTTGTGTTTTAGCACTGCAAAAATACAGTATGTGCAAAATGTAAGGAAGCCCTTTCATCCTTGGTAAAGTAGTGCTGTTCTTATTAATAAAATAAGTTCTGCAGCTCAAGATGTTATGATTAGTAGAAGAAATAAAAAAGCTGCGCTCAATAATCACTTATATACAAAATGTCCGATTAGTGATCCAATAAGTCAAAAGATCAAGTGTGAAGACACAGCAAAAGTACTGGATTAAAGTGGACAAAGTCTGCCGTAAAGTCCGCCCGTGTGTACGCGGCATTAGAGGGTTTTGACTGGTTGAAATAGTGGAGGTTCAAAAAAAATCAATTTTGCTGGCAATGTGGTTCACTGCATATTTGCCTTTTTTTTACCATGGCACTTTTAATTGGCTTAAAATTACTTTTGTTTTCCATCAAAAACACCCTTTCCAAATACTGTACATCCCATCCCCTTTTACAGCACAAACATAGAAAGATTTTTAAGTTGAAAATAATTTAGAAGAAAGTTTCTTTTTCTGTTTAAAAGGTATTAATACGGCTGCAAAAAAATGCCCCAAAAAACAACAAAGAACTATCAGTAAAAGAAGAAAAAATATAATTAAACTGAATTTTTATTCAGCAGAAGTTTCACTAGCAGCAAGTTAAATGGGAAATCAGCAATGAAGTAAAAGAAAATAGCTTCAAAAATCAAGTTATTTCTGAGTGCATTTGAAGCAGTACCAGAAACAAGCAGAAAGGAAAATGACTAGCTAATACCAGCAGAAAATATCACTCTAATTGACAAAAGGCTGCTTAAAGAATATAAGGCAGGAGTGTAATGGTAGAAAAAGGTTATTTGACATTTGGTAAACTGAATATACTGGAATATAGCAGAATACCAGAATACGCATTGTGAGCGATGTCTAATTGTGTTCCCAGCATCTGTCTGTACTTTTGAGCCTGTAAAAATTTGAGAACCTATAGACCAAAGAAACATCTGCAGATGGTGGTATAGTCTGGAAATGGCAACTGATGGAAAAGAGGTGAATGGACTTGCTATAAAAATGTCAACCAAAAGTGCTTCTCCACCAGAATACAATAGTAACTCTAATGCTCAATGTTAGCTGATGTTCCAAAGTATGGTCAATCACGGCTTATTCTTTTTTTTCTCAAATACATTGCTCTTTGATCACACATTGCTCTTACATTCTGCTTTCTATTGCCTACTCCTAATTACATCATCGTTTGATTCAGGCTTGGATGCACTAGCACTAGTACTGCTAGATATAATACTAGAGGCATGTCTCTATAGCTTTAAATGATCCCATTCACCCAGGGCCACCGATAAGGGGGTACCACTGGTGCTCTTGTAGGGGGCCAGGGCACATAGAAGGGACCGGACAGCAGGAGGAATCGGATATGGGCAGGACATGAAGGGGGATTGGTGTGGTGGGGGAGGGGGGAATTACAGGAAAGATGTCCTGTGCGGCTCTCTGCAGCTGCTAAAAGCCAGTTTTTCCCCCTCTCCCTCCTGCTGGCTTTCATCTGCTGCAGGGAAAGACACAAAGGGCATTGTTGCTGTAATTGTCCCTTTGTCACACCCATCCCCCCTCCCTGCCCTGCCCACATCTGATTGCCCCTGGTATGTGCTCTCCTGTGTGTCCCCCACAGTACTGCTGGCTTCCCTCTCCCATCAGCTGCTGCGGGTACACAGGGGGATGGTCAGGATGGAGAGAGGGGAAGGGGCAAGGAAATATGTAATCTACCAGCCCTTCCTTTAGTGAATGAAAATAGTATGTAATCGGTACTGATCGCTCCTGTGTCCAATCATAACTGAAACATAGTAAGCTGTGTTTACTATGCTACAGTTTATGAATGAACAGGAGCCTCTGTCTCCTGTTCATTCATCTTCAGTGCAGCTAAGGCGGCAGAGAATCCAAATGGTTAATACTATCCTTAGCCAAGAAAAACACACCTACTATCATAGGAAATCTGCTAAAAAGTGTATACACATCTGGCAGAGTTGGTTGAACTCCCTAGAGGTGGCAGCTGGCTCTAGACAGATTACTAATTGGCTAGATGGTGTTCTGCACTAACTGTAAGTGACTGTATGAGACTAAAATTGGCCTGTCGGAGGTGTTTTGCCTTATGCGATACTTGACATTAGTGTGATGGAATTGGGATCTCTATAACACAAAGTAACTGCTGCATACTACCAGTTGGACTGACCTTTTTTTTTTCTTCTCTCATTTTTCTCTCCTTCTTTTTCCCTCGTTTTTTGCTTTGTACAATTGTTTGCACTTTTCTTTCCAAGAGTGCTTGGAATTCATGGTATTATGTCATGCCTCCCAGTCCTTTGTTAGATTAGTTGGCTATACAGCTACTACCACTCATTTATTGTTATGAGGATTGCAACTCCTGTTTTCTATGGATTGTATACCTGTTCAACTGTACCATGTAATCCCTTGTGTTCTATTCAATAAATATCTATTTTGTTGATAAAAAAAAAAAGACTGCCGAGAAAAGAATTAAAGAATCTGTGCCCTCAATTCCTTTCTCTGTCTCAAAGGTGAGATGTCAGGGGTCTGTTTAGACCCCTGATATTTCACCAAACCCCCCTCCACAACAGCGTTGTAAACAAATTTTAAATTAAGGGCTTATTTACATGAGTTCTCTGGCCCCAGTGTAAATGAGCAATTTGTTTGTGCGGCTAGAGTCGTCTGTCACTTGGAGGATGCAGGATGAGGATGCTGTATGAACACAGCAGCAGGTCCTAATTTGATGCTGAAGGGATGACTGAGTGGTAGAAAGATATTTTTGGGTGTCATTTGCAGAGAAATTATATAGGAAGCTGTGGGAGGCCATCAGCTGACCCAGGGAGGAGGTGTAGCTAGAGAAGAGCGATCCAAGGATGGAACCTTGGGGGACCCTGACAGAAAAATAAGAGGAGAGGAGAAGGTAGAGTTGTAAGTGACAATGAAAGTGTGGTGAAATAGGTAAGATGAGAACCAATGAAGAGTGCAATCACAGAGACCAATGGAAAGGAGTTTTTTGAGGAGAAGGGGTGATCAACTATATGAAAGGCAGAAAAGAGGTCCAAGAGTAAGAGTACAGAATAGTGACCATTGGCTTTAGCCTTTAGTAGGCATTACAAGGCATTACTACAAACAGCAGTCTCAGTGGCTCCAAAACGTAGAACTCACAACCGCAAAATAAACTCTGGATGGTTTAATGGCACTCTTACTTTACTAAAGCAGGAACGCAGAAGAGCTGAAAGAGCCTGGAGAAGATAACTCCACAAAGGAAAACCACACAAACTACAAAACACTCACGGATAAATATCACAAAGCAATCTTCAAGGCAAAAAAGGAACACTTCTCAAACACCATCTCAACAGCCTTAAACCGACCTCGGGAACTCTTCAAAATAGTCACCAAGACTATGAACCCTACCTGCCTAGAGCCCCCAGGAAACGAAACCCAAGAATTCTGCAATGAGTTATCAGATTTTTTTATCGACAAAATCGACAACATCCGGAAAACAATTCAACAGAAAAAAACAACCAACCTCATCCAACTAAAGCAAAAAGAAAAAATCGATACGATCATCACACAAGCACCAAATTTTTCGCTGATCCCAATCACCACTGTCACCACCAAAAACATCATCAGAAGCCTCAGAGACAGCACATCACCAAACGACATCATTCCCACAAAACTCCTGTAAGAATGTTCCGACATCTTGGCTCCTACTATAACACACCTCATAAACCAGTCATTCAAAGAAAGGACTGTCCCAACTGCCCTCAAACATGGCATCGTCAAACCCCTCCTAAAGAGACCCAACCTCGACCCTAAGGACCCTAACCATCGCAGACCGATAACAAGCCTCAACACCATCTCCAAGATTATGGAGAAAGCAGTAGTACAACAGCTACAACACCACCTGGACACACACAATCTCCTGGATCCTCTGCAATCAGGCTTCTGCCCAGGCCATGGAACAGAAACGGCGCTCCTCAAAATATGGGATGACGCCCTCGAAGCAGCTGATGATGGAGAATCATGTCTCCTGGTACTGTTGGACCTCAGTGCAGCGTTCAATACAGTGGACCACAATACTCTACTCATCCGCCTCACAGAAGTAGCAGGAGTCACAGGTTCAGATCTACAATGGTTCGCATCCTTTTTAGGGAATCGCTTTCAGACAGTGAAACTAGGTGAATTCTACTCTGAAACCCATGCAATCTCTTGTGGAGTCCCTCAAGGTTCACCCTTGTCACCAGTGCTCTTCAACATCTACATCCGCCCACTCCTCAAAATCATCAGAAAATCGGACCTCTGCTTCCACTCATACGTTGATGATACTCAACTCTACCTCCGCATCACTGGAGAAAAAGACCACCTTCAGCAACTAGAAAAATGCCTCACTCTGATAGACGACTGGATGACTACTAGCTCTCTCAAACTCAACGGATCAAAAACAGAGCTTCTTCTCCTATACGGAAACCAAAATTCCAAAACTAAGACCCCATGGACACCTCCCACCATCTTTGGACAGACCATCTCGCCAAGCACCAAAGCCAAGAGTCTCGGAGTCATTTTTGACTCAGAAATGTCAATGGATGCACAAATAGGATCAGTAGTCAGCGGATCTCACCATCTTCCCCGCCTGCTACGTAGACTCATCCCATTCGTGCCAGAAGAGGACAAAGCAGCAGTAGTTGGAACAATCATCAATTCCAGACTCGACTACGCAAACTCCCTCTACATAGGACTACCCCAATATCAGCTTGCACGCTTACAACTCATCCAAAACAAGGCGGCAAGACTGTTAACAGGAAAAAAACCCTGGGAATCCATCTCCCCTTCCCTGAGGAGCCTACATTGGCTAACCGTAAAGAATCGGATCACTTTCAAGACCCTCTGCCTCACCCACAAATGTATACACGGAAAACGCTTCTCAATACCTATGCGATAAAATAAAACACTACACACCCAATCGCAGTCTTCGATCTTCTAACCATAACCTCCTCCTTATTCCAAAAACCTGCTACAAAACAAAGGAAGAACGAAGATTCGCAGTCCAAGGACCACGGCTATGGAACGCTCTACCTACACACATTCTCTTGGAAGAAAACCATCAGGCCTTCAGAAAGAAACTCAAGACCTACCTCTTCTAAGAAGCTTGACAACACAGGACGGATCCAGCGCCTTGAGGCGATTCAGTTCGCAACTGCAGCGCTATACAAATCATTCATTCATTCATTCATTCATTCATTCATTCATTCAGTAAGTCGTTTGAGAGTTTTAGGGAAGCAGTTTCTGTGGAGTGTTGGGGGCAAAATCCAAACTGAAGGGGGTCAAGAAGGTTATCCTCAGGTTATCCTTAGTGAGGTGATGGCTCTGATGGTTATAGACAAGGCCAGGGGTAGGCAACCTGCGGCCCTCCAGCTGTTACAAACTAAAAGTCCCATCATGCCTCTGTGAGTTATTGTAACTGCCTGCCTTGCAATAACTCATGGGAAATGTAGTTCCACAACAGCTGGAGAGCCCCAGGTTGCCTCCCCCTGGACTAGGCATTCAGGGAGTTTGAAGGTAAAATAGAGCAAGGGGATGAGTCTTAGGTTGTCAAGATTGGTGGGGTCCAGTGTTTTTTTTTTTTTTAAGTATAGGGGTGACTAGTGCCATTTAAAAGGGTTGGGGAAGATGCCAGTAGAGAAAGAAATTAAAGATGTGAGTTAGAAAGTGTAGGTTAGAGCAAAGGGGGTGATCGTAGTATTCGCAAGAGAATGGGGTCCAGGGGCAAATGGTTAGGTAGGCATTAGAAAAAAATGTTTAGTGACTTCCTCTATAGCAGCAGGGATAAACAAGAGAAGTATTGAGTGGGAAGGTGGCATTGAATGTTGGGTGGGTGGAGATATCTATACAGTGGAAATCACAAATTGTATCTGTCAGGAAGGGCATGCCAGTAAGTTAGATGGCCCTCTAGGTTAATGTGTGCAGTGGCAGGCAAGTTCCCTGCCCTGCATATGCACTTAGGAAATGTGCTCATGCACATGCGCATCCATGCATCTGTGAAAGTTCATGGAACCAAACAGCTTTTTAAACTGAGCCAGTGCTCTGCTCCAGTCTCATCTACAACATTCCTGTGCAACCTGCATTCTATTTCTCTGCATCTGATTCCAGTTACTGACCCGGCTTGAATTGACCATTCCTTGAACTCTGTCTGCAGCGAATACAGCTTGTCTTCTGACCTCCGCTTCTGCCTGCTCCCTTTGCTTCTGCTCTGTCGATCTGTTACCAACTCTGGCCAATGCCCTGAGTTTGCTTCTGCTTCAAACCTGTACCTGATTCGACTACTAGTATATGACTTAGGTTGGATGACTCAGCTACTCTCTGATCTGTGTGCTACCTGTCTAGTGACTACTGACTACTCACCATCTGTTGCCAGTCTGATGTCACCAGTGCCATCCTGTCCTTGCCTGCTGCTGATTTGCCACAACCCAGCTTACCTGCTTCACTGTGGTCTACCGATCATCTTCCTTCTGCTTGGCCTGGACATCCTATTGGCTGCTAGCAAGACCAACAAGCACTTGTGCTACTTTGCACTCCTGTACCACCGTCTACCCTATCAGGGGCCTTGAGCCAGAGGTGTAAGAGAAGCGAAGTAGAAAGTTAAGGTAGAAAAGAGTTTACGGGGCTGCATGAGAGGGTGTTAATAATGCCCTGTACACACGGTCGGACATCGATCGGATATTCCGACAACAAAATCCATGGATTTTTTCTGACTGATGTTGGCTCAAACTTGTCTTGCATACACACGGTCACACAAAGTCGTCCGAAAATCCGATCGTTCTGAACGCGGTGACGTAAAACACGTACGTCGACACTATAAACAGGGCAGTAGCCAATAGCTTTCATCTCTTAATTTATTCTGAGCATGCGTGGCACTTTGTGCGTCGGATTTGTGTATACACGATCGGAATTTCTGACAACAGATTTTGTTGTCGGAAAATTTTATAGCAAGCTCTCAAACTTTGTGTGTCAGAAATTCCAATAGAAAATGTGTGATGGAGCCCACACACGGTAGGAATTTCTGACAACAAAGATGTAAACATGGATTGCAATAACCTCTCATCATTTCTTTTTTTTTTTGTGAATGGGTAGGGTAGGACGTTTGAATAGAAAGTGACAAGTGATGGCGCCAAATGAGTGAAGCTGCCCGTTTAAGAGCGAGATACTCTGGATGTGTGAAACCATTGAAAAGAAAGTAGGGATGGTCCCGGTGTTAGTTCGACTCGAACATCGGGTGTTAGTTTGTTAATAGAACAAACATATGAGGCGTTCGCGGTGCATTGACGGCAGTGCATTGACTGCAGTGCATTGACGGCTGCTGATTGGCCAGAGCATGTACCTGATCTGCATGCTATGGCCAATCACAGCGCAATCTGCTGTAAGAGCCATGATTGGCCAAAGGCAGGGTGCCTTTGGCCAATCACGCCTCAGGGGGCTAAGTCCACGCCCCACACTATATAAGGCTGCTTACACGGCAGCCGTGTATAGTGTGCAATGTGCATTAATGGAGAGAAATTAAGAACTTGAGCTAGATTAGACAGGTTAGTTAGAGGCGTGTAGGCAGATTAGCATATATATATATATATACAGTGCAGGCAATGTATTAGTATATATATATACTATATACCGTGTAGTATAAATATATATATTTATACTACACATATATATATTTATACTATACTATACTGCACTGACTGCAGTCAGTATAGTATAGTATAGTCATACTTTTGTTGCCAGCGGTTTAGACAGTTATGGCTGTGTGTTGAGTTATTATAAAGGAACAGCACGTTTACACTGATATACAAGCTGTAAACTCACTACTTCACATTGTAGCAAAGTGTCATTTCTTCAGTGTTGTCACATTAAAAGATATAATAAAATATTTACAAAAATGTGAAGGATGTACTCACTTTTGTGAGATACTGTATATATATATATATATATATATATATATATATATATATATACAGTATCTCACAAAAGTGAGTACATCCTTCACATTTTTGTAAATATTTTATTATGTCTTTTAATGTGACAACACTGAAGAAATGACACTTTGCTACAATGTGAAGTAGTGAGTTTACAGCTTGTATATCAGTGTAAATGTGCTGTTCCTTTATAATAACTCAACACACAGCCATAACTGTCTAAACCGCTGGCAACAAAAGTATGACTATACTATACTATACTGACTGCAGTCAGTGCAGAGTATATAACAGTGCATCAAAGTGGTTAAGGGGAACCCTATGACAGAATTAAGAAAAAAAACGACATGGGGTACCCCTCAAAATCCATACCAGGCCTTTTGGTACTACTCCAGGGGACATGTATCAATGCAAAAAAAAGTTTTTAAAACTACCTTTTTTCAAGAGCAGCGATTTTAATAATGTTTAAAGTAAAACAATAAAAATGAAATATTCCTTTAAATATCGTGTCTAGGGGGTCCCCTTAGTTTGCCTGTAAATTGGTGCATCTGTGCAATGTATAGAACAGTGCTGCAGCAAACTGAAATTTCTAAAGGAAAATCTTTAATTTAAACTTGCTCGCGTTTGTAATGTATTGCCGGCTCCCGGCAATATAGATAAAATATCAAGGAAAAAAATTGGCGTGGGTTCCCATTCCCCCCCCTAGTCCATACCAGCCCTTCGGGTCTGGTATGGATTTTAAGGGGGACTCCACGCCAAAATTAAAAAAACAGATGAATTTTATTTAAAAAGAAACAAGATAATTATACACGTTAACAGTGACACAATACACAGTCAATATTGAGAAGTAGATAGGCTAAGAAGCCAAGGCATCTAAGAGGTCAAACTTCAAAATTTTACCTGGTATACAATCAGGCATAGTAATCAATATGACAATCACAGTCATCATAGTGCCCTATGAGGAAGGGGGGGTGAGGAAGGGGGACGGAGGGGGGGATTACGAGCATAGGAGTATCTCACAGGACAATATATTCATAGAATATCAGCATAGGAACATTTGATAGGATATTACAATGCATATTAAGAGATTGTGCCATGTGGGTCGATCCATTGTGACAGACCTTATCAAATTTTTTTGGGCAGTTCCTACTCTCATAGGTTAGTTTATACAGTGGCAATACAGATTTAATCATTGCTATCCAGTTGTTGAGCATTGGCGGTGTTGGTTATTTCCACCTAAGGAGAATCTCTCTTCTGGCATAATATAGAGTAAAAAAGAGAAGTAATTTTAAGTGCCTGGAGGCCACACTATCCTCCATGTTGCCAAGCAGTGCTAAGGCCGGATCCTGTCCAGTCTCCAATATCATTCAAAGCCCCAAGTACCTTCTCCCAAAACTGATGGATAAGGGAGCACTCCCATACCATGTGGAGGAACGTACCCGGGAAGGAGCGGCATCTAGAGCAGAGGGGGCTTGTCTCAGGATAAATTTTGGCTAATCTTACCAAGTTATAATAGGCCCTATGAAAGAATTTAAGTTGGATGAAATGGTCTCTAGCAGAGATCATTTTAGTGATGTAGCCACTCACCAAGTCCCCCCAGTCGTCCTCAGTCAGCCCCGGTATGTCGGCCCTCCACTCCACAGTCGTATTCTGTCGTCAGAGTGGTCACGTGAGCCGAGGCAAGATAAAAGCAAAGGGAAGATAGAGGTTTTTCTAGAATTTCCTAAATAAGTAGGCGTTCCGTCGGGTCCGTTTGAAGGGTGATAGGGCTATGAAATTGGGCCTGTGTCATGTGTCTAAGCTGGTAGTATCTGAAGGTCATTGAGGCGGGTATACCGTATCTTTCTCGCAGTATCGAGAAGGAGGAGAAAGATCAGTCTGTGAAAATATGTTTGAGAGTTGTAATTCCCCTGAATGCCCAAAGTTGGGGATCTGGTAATTGATAATAATGCCTAAGCTGTGGATTACCCCATAAGGGGGTATGAGGGGAGAGGGTAGAATCTGTCTTGTATATAGCCCCTGCCTGCTGCCATACATGAACAGTCGTTTTCAACAGGGTTGACACTGCAAGATGGTCCTTGGGTCCCCTATAAACTAGGTTGCTCAGGGCTGCATATGACCCTAAAATAGCTGCCTCCAATAACACTGCAGGGTTTTGTTTGGGTTGGCTAAACCACCAGCGAACAGTCACTAGTACTGCCGTCCAGTAATAAAGTTGGAAGTTAGGCATTGCCAGCCCCCCTGAGAAAGAGGGAGCTATAGCATTCACGTGGTTTTCTCTGCCCAAACAAAGAATGTTATAAAACTTTCCAATCTATGAAAAATCTAGGGATCGAAGTATTTCTGAAGAAATACAAAAATTTGGGAAGGTAAACAATCTTCAGTAGGTTCACCCTACCCACTGGCGACAGTGGCAGGGTCTTCCATGTCTGGCACTTCCTGTTGAACTGAGTGATCTAGGGCGTAAGGTTGTCTTCTAAATATGCAAGTAGGGATCCTCTGATTTTTACCCCTAAGTATGTAAACTCCTCTACCCACTGGAGGGGGGTCTGATTGTCCACTCCAGGGCTCGAGGAGTGAAGGGAAAACAGGACAGACTTTTTCTAATTGATGCGGATCCCAGAGTACGGACCAAATTGGTCAATTATCTAAAGCAGACTTTAAGGAGACACCCACGTCAGCCAGGTATAACAATGTGTCGTCTGTGTAAAGAGACACCTTTTCTTAGAGTATTCCCACTGGAATTCCCCTCACCCTAGGGTCCTGGTATAAGAGGATTGCCAGGGGCTCTATTGCCAAAGCAAAGAGCCCCAAGGAGAGGGGGCAGCCTTGTCTGGTTACCCTGCTCAAGTTGAGGGGGGAAGAAAATAGGCCATTAACTCTAACTCTGGCGGTTGGGTTCCTATACAAGAGTTGGATCCAAGAAATCAACTTAGGTCCAAAGCCAAAGCATTCTAGCACCTGCCAGAGAAAAAGCCACGCAATCGAGTTGAATGCTTTCTCGGCGTCTAACACCGCAACCACCCCTGAGATGCCCTCCTCGGCCATATCTATATGGGTGAACAATCTACGAATGTTAATGTATGTCCCCCTACCCGGCATTAACCCGGATTGGTCCGGATGCACCAAGGATGTAATTACCGTGTTCAAACGATTCACCAAAATCTTTGCTAGAAGCTTGGCATCCACATTTATCAAGGATATTGGATGGTAAGATTTACAGAGTTCCGGGTCCCTGCCAGGTTTAAGGACCACTACTATCACAGCCTCAGACATGGAGACTGGCAGGGACCCCTCCCCCAAGGAAGGATTCTAGGTGCCAAGTCCTGTACATAGGTCCCGTAAAATTCAGTGGGGAATTCGTCAGGCTCAGGTGTCTTACCTGCCTGGAGAGAGGACATTGCCCGCTGAACCTCTTTAAGGGTAATAGGAGAGTTGAGTTGGTCTCTGTAAGTCGCGGAGAGGACAGGTAAGTTAATGTCAGAGAGGTATATGTGAAGATCTTCCATGGTGTAGTTTACCTGGGAGGCGTAAAGTGCAGTGTAGTATGAAGCAAAACAGTCAGTGATTGTCCTAGACACAGTCTGTTGGGTCACATCTGTGTCAACTATGCAGGGAATACTCATAGAGGGCAACTGCTCATGGGCTAGCCAGGCTAACAACCTACCATTACATTTGCCCTGCTCAAAGATTCTTTGAGACTGCTGAAGTAGTTTTTTTTTATTAGTCAGGTGAAGTAAAGAGACTTGAAGGACAGCCCTAGTACTTTCCTGAAGCTGTTCGTGGATCAGCATATCCTTAGTCTGGACATACTGTTTCTCCAAGGAGGTAGCGGCGTCCTTAGCTTTAGCTAATTCAGCTTTCATCTGTCTGCGAATCCCTCCTATGAGCGTCTGGTAGTGACCTCTACAGAAAGCCTTGAAGGCTTCCCACACCACAGCCTCTGAGGCAGACCCAAGGTTATGGGACCAGTATGCCTGCATCTGCTGTCTAAGCGTGGAGTCCACCCCAGGGTTAGGGATCCAGAATCTGGATAATCTCCACAATTTATCTGAGGGTTGCCCCTCCAAGGACAGCTGAAGCAGCATTGGTGCGTGGTCAGAGATTCCCCTCGGGAGAATAGATATCTTTTGGACCCTAGGAAAGATGGGGCTGCTCGCATACATCAGATAGATTCAGGAGAGAGACCTATAGGTGGCAGAGTGGCACGTGAAAGACCTGTCGAGGGGGTGTCTCCACCTCCACAGATCCGTCAGTCCATAAGCCTCCGCCCATTCGGAGAAGTCCAATGTGGAACCCCCTACGGAGGTGAAACGGTCAAGCTCACGGTTATGTGGCATATTAAAATCCCCATGAAAATCACGTTGTCTGTACCATACTTGGCAATGAGAGAAGTATTCTTATGAAGCAACTTAATAGAGGCAGGGGGAGGTATATAGAGTCCTACCAGCACAATTCCACAATTCCAATTCTAAACATTCCACCATGGCATGAATCACAACATATCCATCTGGTTCAGACACCAGGTCCAGAAGTCTAAAGGGTAAGGATGTACGTATCAGAATACTCACACCCCTGGCAAAATTATAATAGCTCGAGTGATACTGGTGGCCCAACCAGGGTTTTTTTAAGACTGAGAGTCTTCCTCTCCACTTGATGAGACTCCTGGAACACACAGATGTGAGGATTGAGATTATAGACCTCTTTTTAGGAGAGTTAAGGCCTCTGGTGTTCCAGGAGATCACAGTAAGGGACGCCATCAGTGCACTAGGAGCAACATTATAGGAGGAGACTCAGGGATCGGGGCCAGCCCAGACAGATCACATCCACACGGCAGGATGCCAGTCACCGAATTGCCCATTGAGATTAAGCATAAATTAGGTACGACTAGTTGTGTCACATACATACATGCATAGAAAACAAGAAAATAATAAAGAAAAAACAGAACACCCCCCACCCCACTGAACCCCCTAAAATTGGGAGCGGTATGTATTCCCAACCCAAGCACAGTAGACTGGCATGCAATGGAGGCAACATGTGCTAGAGGCATACAGTGCATAAGTCTGTTAACCCATAACAGCTAGGGTTATCTGGAGGATAAACGGAGTGCAGGTCACCCAGCAAGCTGAGGGTACAGAACTTGTTACAGTCCACAGGGACTTCCTGGGTAGCTAATAAATGTCTAAGAACAACAAGAAAAAAGGCAAAAAACCATAGCTCAGCTTCCACGAGGCCTCAAGCGCTGGAGCTAAAACTTAGGCTAGCTCAAGCAGGTTGAAGATGAAGTCTTGATTAAGAGAAAAAAATCATCTTAAAAAAAGATCAAATGGCTATAAAATGGATCAGCTTATCTCAGTAGAGAAAGTAGGTGCATCGTCCTAGGACACTAGTAAAAAACGAAGGCATGCTGATAGTGGAAGGGATTATACCAATCTGGTCAACGATTTTTTATTTGCAGTGTTTAAATCCTCCTGTACGCAGCTGTATAATCTAATTGACTCTTAATCGTATACACCCTAATGAACGAGAAAGAAAATAATTAATTTTAAGTATAAGTAAAGATCTTATACTGTACCTATGGATATGTTTTATTTTATTTATTTTTTTCATTGTATTAGATAAATTATATTTATAACACCTAACCTTCTCCCTCTGTGCCTCATGTTCATTATTATTTTCAAAGTGAAGGCTAGTAAAAAGACACTGTTTACTTCCATCCTTTTATCAGCATGATGATAAATGTGAAACATCCCCAGGAGATCAACAATCAAATCATATTGTGGGAGGTGGAGGAAATTCTTTGGAGCACTTTATTTAGCTTGAATTCTCTGGAGAATGCTTCCTATTTATAACATTCGGTTTACTAATGGTCTACTTCTCAGTTTAAGGTACAAAGCATCTATGGAAAAAAAAAACAAGTTATGCTCCTCAGTAAACTAATATTGTTTTCTTTTTCCCAATATTTGTTTATTGAAGATTTTCAATATACAGTTCACAGTGGTATACCATACAAGGTATTTCTTAAATGATATTACAATTGAACAAAGATCATTTAACATATCTTCATAACTTCTTAAAACTATAACAAATAGCCTTTGCGTAAATATATGATAGTTATTTATATTCAACATATTGATGTTTTGCTAAACAATAGCTTAAGCTGAAAGGTATGTATTTAAAAATACTAGGTTACCAAACAATTTTTAAACAGAAAGAAAGAGTAGGAACTCTGGCTCCCTATTGTATGAAAAGAAAAGACAGGAAAGAAAGGAGGCAATCAAATCTTTCACGTAATTTGCCTATTGCGAATCCAAGGATCCCATTGTTTATATTAGCGGGGTGTATTTCCTTCCATAATTGCAATAATCTGTTCGTGTTTATACGCCTCATCTACTTTTTTGACAACTTCACTGACATTTGGTAAAATGATAGACTTCCATTTGCTAGTGATTGTTAATCTGGCATCAAAATTTGTAACACCACTGGTCTAAGAGAAGGTGGGTATTGGTCTATATGGATACTTGGTATGGCTAATTCTGCGTTACCTTTCTTTATGAAGCCTGTAATTTTAGAAATTAATTGGAATACTGCTCTCCAGAAGCTCCAAAGATTAGGGCAATCCCATATCATATGAAGAAGTGTGCCTACTTTGCCACAACCTCGCCAACATTCGTTGGAGCTGTCTGTAGAAAATTTTGCAATTATATAAGGGGTGTAATACCATCTGAGTAGAAGTTTTTGAGCTGTTTCCCAGTGTGTTGTGGATCTTGCAATTGTTAGATTTATTCGCCTCCAACCATTGCTTCTCCGAGAAGGACGTAGAAAGTTCTGATTCCCACTTTTGATGTGAAGGTAGTTTAGTGAAAACTTTTTTTGTTGTAGTAGAGAATAGAATAGGGAAATCCCTTTTTTGGTGTTGGTTGTGTCATTCCAATAGATCCAAGCTTTATGTGGAATCTTAGTTGGTTGCAGAGGGTGTGTCTTTAAGAATGTTGTAATTCTTATGTACATGTAATAATCAGAAGTGGGAAGAGAATACTTTTGGGCTAATATATTGAAGGAAATGATGTTTCCTCGATCTAGCAGATCTGAGACTAAAGTAATTCATTTTTTTTTCCCAAATTATTGTCGTGAGATTTCTAATGTGTGTGCAAATCGAAGTCAGAGGGGTAGATATTTCTGTAAGATCTGTATTTTGTCTTGAGTCGGAGCAGAATTTTTTCAATGTGTCTATTACTAGTTGTATAATGGGATAAGTGGATTTGAAGTGGGTATTTGAGAATGAGTTTGCTAGTAGTGTGGATCTTAAGGAGTTAGGTTTTAACCAGGTGTGTTCTATAGTAGCCCAGTGTTTAGAAGAATGGTTTTGGAACCAAAATTTTGTTTGATCCAGTATGCTGGCTGTGAAAAAATCTCTTAAAATAGGAAGTCCCATTCCTCCGGCTTTTCTATGTTTTAATAGGGAAGACTGAGAGCATCTTTGTTTTTTATCTGCCCATACAAACTTGTGTAGTTGCGTTTGAGCTGAAAAATTTTGCTGGTGTAAAGATTGGGAGAGCCCTGAAATAATAAAGTATTCTTGGTAGAATAAGCATTTTGTATGCCGCCAGTCGTCCCATCCAAGTTTAATTCCGGTTGGATAGAAGAAAAAGAATGGAATGAGGTTTGCTTTAAATAGATTACGGCTTGGAGTTGTCAATTGAATACCCAGGTATTGAATGAGTTTGTCAACCCACGGATATGGAAAACGTGAAGAGAGGGATTTTTGAAGGTTCTCATCTATATTTATGGTGAGTAGATTAGATTTTGTTGCGTTTACTTTGTAATAAGAGATTTGGTTGAAGTGATTTAATGTGTTATGTACTGCTGGCAGGGAGGTGTTGGGATCGGAAAGGGATAGGATCACATCATCTGCAAACAGAGAAATGGTGTGTGCCTGTTTTGAAATTGAGATGCCCGAAATGTTTGGATGAGATCTAATTTTTTCAGCCAAGGACTCCATTAAAAGAGCAAAAATCAGGGGAGACAAGGGGCAACCCTGCCTCGTCCCATTGGTGATATTGAAGCTGTCAGAGAACATTTCTTCTGTGTATACCATTGCGGAGGGGTTAGTATATAGTGCTAAGATGGCTGATTTAGTCGTTCCTGAAATACCAAATTTATCCAATACTTGTCTCAAATATCCCCAGTGAACCCTATCAAAGGCCTTCTTTGCATCTAAAGATAGAAGCAGAGAAGGGACCCCGAAGATTCCGCAGCGTAGAGCAGATTAATAATTCTGCGTGTCGCGTCCGGTGCCTGTCGACCTGGGACAAAGCCAACTTGGTCTTGTTTTACTAGGGTGGGCATAAACCTGGCCAGTCTGTTTGCTATGATCTTGGCAAATATCTTCAAGTCTACATTTAACAAAGATATAGGCCTAAAATTTTGTGGAGTATCGGGTGATTTTCCTGGCTTGGGTAAGGTTACAATTGTGGCCGTTAACATTTCTGAAGGAAAGGAGGTTGTGGAGGTAGCAGTTGTATGTACATTTAATAAATGTGGACCTATTATGGAATAAAATGTGCAGTAATATTCAGACGAAAATCCATCTGGGCCTGGAGATTTGTTATTGGGGAGAGACAAAATTGTTTTGTGAAATTCAGTCATGAAAATTGGTTCATTTAGAGTTTTAAGTTGGTCAGGATTTAACTTGGGCATGGAGATTGAATCCAGAAAGGTCTGGATCATCTCTGGAGATGGTTGTTGGGTAGAGGTATCTTCTTTTAAGTTATATAGATTGTTATAGTAATCCCTAAATGCGTTGGCGATGTCCTTTGGATTGGAAAGCCTAATGCCTGTGGTTGGGTGTGAAATGTACGGTATTGTTTGTTTGATTGTTTTTTCCTTTACCTGATTCGCTAGTAATTTACCTGCTTTGTTACCTTGACTATAGTAGTGTGCCTTCCATTTCCGAGCCGTGTGATTGTGTTGGGAAATAAGTAGTAATCTAAGATCATGTCTGATTTCATCCAGTTGGGAGCTAATGGTAGAATCAGGAGATTTTTTGTTTACCGATTCTAATTTCTCTATTTGGAGAAGTAAATAGTTTAACTGCTGGTTACGTTGCTTCTTGGCCACACTGCTTATTTTCATGAGAATTCCTCTCATATATGCTTTGTGACAGTTCCAGACCGTGAAGGGATCCGACACAGACAGGGCGTTAGTAGTGAAGAACTCGCAGAGTTCTTTAGTAATTTTATGCTTATGATCTGGATGTGTGAAAAGAAAGGTATAATTTTTCCATCTATTTGCCCGTGTCTCAGTGCGGGACCCCTCCACCACCATGGAGATTGGGGCGTGGTCAGACCACGTAATGTTGTGCAAAGTGGATGAACTAACATTCTGTAAAAGAAACTTATCGACCAAAAAGAGATTCTGGAGTATGTGCGATGCACACTTGAGAAGTAGGAGTAGTCCTGCTCAGTCGAGTGCTGACCATGCCACACGTCGTGTAGACTTTCTGAGGCCATGAAGAACGAAAGGGTTACTCTTTCCCGAAATTTCGGGGTCTCAGCCGAGACATCTAAGGATTTGTTTGGTATAGCATTAAAATCACCACAAATTATGGTATATCCCTTTCGCACTGCAAGAACCAGTTTCCAAACTTTGTTCAGAAAAGAAATTTGTTTCACATTAGGTATGTAGACATTCACTATGGTGTATACTGTGTTGTTTACCTCACATACAAGTATAATGTATCTACCCAGTTCGTCTGTTTCTGTGTAGATATGTTGAAAAGATACAGTATCTTTGATGAGAATAGCCACCCCTCTTTTCTTCTTTGGGGCATTAGAGCAGAAAATTGTTGGAAAGTTTTGATGAGAACATTTTGGAGGTTTCGATGCAGAAAAGTGAGTTTCTTGTAGACACAGGATGTCACTTTGTAGAAGACGTGTTTCTTTCCATAGCATTGATCTTTTCTGTGGGCTGTTCAGTCCTCGAACATTAAATGAAGAGATTTTAAACCCAATGATATCTTCTGTAGAGGGTGGGTGTCACAGTATTCTTTGGATCCTCGGTCCTTGTCGATATAAGACCGAAGCAAGAAGTTTCATGGAAGTAGTGCTCTAATAGTGAGCCAGATTCTAAAGTGTTGTGTGATTAAAACAAGAAACGTAAAATCTCCGATATAAACAAAAATAAAAAAGGAAAATAATTAAAAAAGAAATGATTCAACAGAATCTGTAGAGATATAATCCCGTAACTTTCAAGGGGACGAAAAGAGAACTGAATAAAGTTCCATGGGTGCACCGGAGCACAACGATGTGTAGTAGTAGCTTTGTACAACCTAAGTCTCAGTCGATTGTATCCTGTGGCCAGGTGGGTGAATGAGGTTGAGGTGAAGAAGAGGTGGAAGGAGGGTCCTCTGCTTTGTCTAAAATATTCCACTCTTTCAGAAGCCTAATGCCGTCTTCCACCGACTGGATAGGGAATGTTTTTCTATCCTTTGTTATTAGCAGTTTTGCTGGATAAGCCCATCTATAGGCGATGTGATGGTTCCTCAGTGGTTTAGTAATAGTGGCCATATTCTTCCTTCTTTGCATTGTGTAAGCCCATAGAAGGAGAGGCCCTGGATGCAGGTTGATGCATTATCAGGATTTCTCACGCACTGGAGAAATTTCTCTTTGGTTTGGTAGAAATGAATCCGTGCAATCATATCTCTTGGTAAGTGTTCTGGCAAATGTTTGGGTTTTGGCAGTCTATGAATCCTATCTATAGATAGGTCTGTTAAAGAAGCCTCAGTAAGTATTTCTTGGAGGATTTTTTGAAAATAGGCGTTTAATTCTGGTGGTTTCACTGACTCAGGTATCCCACGGATTTTAATATTGTTTCTTCTCGAACGGTCTTCGAGATCGGCCATTTTGGCCTTTAATTGTTGTATTTCATCTTCCTTCTCATTATGGGCGTCAATTACTTTATTAATGGCACCAGCAAATTCTCCCATCTTATGTTCTATATGGGTAACTCTGTTATTGACAGCTTTAATTTCTGTCTTGAAGTGGCTTGTAAGGGTTAATATATCAACATGTAAGGTGCTGCGGAGAGACACCAACATATCCTTTAAAGTTGTGTCAATCACTGGTTGATTTTTGGTAGGGAACTCCAAGATGGAGTCCTGGAGGTCCCTGGTGTCATTAAGAGAAGTTTCTATCTCCTCCTCTGCCATGTTTCCCCCTTGTATATGTTGTTGTTTCGCCTTTACAGGGCTGGATGAGAAAGAGGATGATTGGGATTGATTATAGTTTCCCTTATGTCCCTTTTGTGAGTGAGAGATGGAGCACTGTGTAGAGCTGCTGTGATCAGAGAGCCTGCCACGCTCTCCTCCGCTATGCTTACCGGCGCCATCTTTGGCCCGTGTGCTGCGGGGAAGCGTGTAGAAGTCCGTCATTCTACTGAGCTTCCAATTCTCCTTTCTTTTCCTGGACATGTTTCCAGGGTGTGCCCGACCTGTTAAAGGTTAAAATCACAGCTTTCCGAGGCTCAGGAATGTCCGTGGATGATGGAGCTCTCTCACTCTGTGGCCATTCTCCTCGGCTGCTGGCCATGCCCCCAACTAATATTATTTTCAGTTGAATACATTATATACAATAGTAAGCCCAAATAACACAATACATTTGCAAAATCTAGAGCGCCTGGTCTACTATTTATTATTAGCATAAGAGCAACTGAATTGCAAATGCTGAATGCTTGTTCAGAACAGATGCTATACATATTAATGTAGCAATAAATAATAGGACAAAATGTACATATTGCATTGATAAATTACAAGAGATTGTTCATCTTCAAAAAATCTGTAGGGTGGTACTGTTAGTAGACATGTGCACACTGAAATATTTTGTTTCGGAATTTCGTTTTCGTCCGAAAAATAAATTTATTTAGTTACTCCCGAAATTCGTTTTTATTTATTTTGTTTTTCGTTAAAAATTGCATTCGTCCGAAAATCCAAATTAAGGTCGAATCTGTCATTGAAGGCTTATGGTGTCTGTCGAATGTTCAAAGAAGAGTTGACGGAGCGGCTAAACTGTACGATGCCATATAGTTTACCTGCTCTGTCGAATCTTCTTAGAACTTTCAACAGACACCATAAGCCAAAGTACGTGTGTACTTAGTTCTAGCTATTTTACTGCTCCTCCTCTTTCGTTACAATCAGCCCATAACATTCATCATCATCATTATTTTTATTTATCTTTTCTCCCCTACGTCGAATCTTTTCTCCCCTACGTCGAATCTTTTCTTCCCTACGTCGAATCTTTTCTCTCCTACGTCGAATTTTTTCTCTCTATGTCGAATCTTTTCTCTCTATGTAGAATAATCTTGGACTAATAGAGTTAAGTTTAGGCACATTCGACCACAGGTTTGATGGACACAGATTGTTATTGTCATCATCATGTCGAATCTGCTATCTATATCGAACTGTTGTAGCAACGAAAACGAAAATAAAGCATTTGTTTATGTCGGATCTTTCGTTTTTCGGATTCTGCAGTTTCGTTATCGTTTGTGCCCTAATTTTAATTAAAAATTAAAAAAGTGGTCCTTGATGACGCCCTGTGGAAGGGCGAAACGTTGACGCTATTTCCGGTATCACTGACGTCACTTCCGGTCCTGTGGAACGCACGCCAGCAACTGCGTTTTTACACTCATAGCTCCATTTTTAGGCTTGTTTTATCTTACTTGTAAGTACCCACTCCCTTTTTCAATAAAACCTTTTTAATGGTACTTCAATATCAGTTTCCTTTTGTTTTTACTTTTGGGTACCTGCTGTGTTCTTGCTGAGAAACTCTTTAAAGGATTTCCGGACCTGAAGGCATATCACCTTAGCCGCCATTCAAGGATTCTCTATCAAGCTTTTAATGACCCACCAGACTGAAAAGCTGGGGGTCGTTGTGATCTGGTGAGTGGGGATACATGAGGTGGTGTTGCACACCTGAATTTCCCTGAAACACCTTATATTTCCTTCACTTTGGATTGGAGCACCTTCAGTCACCTTATTTGGACTTTATTTTCACTTATCGTATTTTGGACTTTCTTTTTGGTTAACAAATTTTCACTTATTGTGTATGTGAGCGCTATATTTATTTTTATATATTGATTTTAATTAAGGTCAGCCGGACCTTTACAGTAGGGGTTTGGTTTATTTACAAATAAGTATATACTTGTAAGATACATTCAAACTATATATACAGTGGATATAAAAAGTCTACATACCCCTGTTAAAATGTCAGGTTTCTGTGATGTAAAAAAAATGAGAAAAAGATAAATCATTTCAGAACTTTTTCCACCTTTAATGTGAACGTTAAACTTTACAACTCAGTTGAACAACAAACTGAAATCTTTTAGTTGGGCAGAAGTTAAAAAAATAAATAATTAAATAAATAATATGGTTGCATAAGTGTGCACACCCTTAAATTAATACTTTGTTGAAGCACCTTTTGATTTTATTACTGCACTCAGTCTTTTTTTGTGTATGAGTCTATCAGCATGGCACATCTTGACATGGCAATTTTTGCGCACTCTTCTTTGCAAAAACACTCCAAATCTGTCAGATTGCGAGGGCATCTCTTGTGCACAGCCCTCTTCAGATCACCCCACAGATTTTTAATTGGATTCAGGTCTGGGCTCTGGCTGGGCCATTACAAAACTTTAATCTTCTTCTGGTGAAGCCATTCCTTTGTTTGATTTGGATGTATGCTTTGGGTCGTTGTCATACTGAAAGATGAAGTTCCTCTTCATGTTCAGCTTTCTAGCAGAAGCCTGAAGATTTTGTGCCAATCTTGACTTGTATTTGGAACTGTTTATAATTCCCTCTACCTTGAATAAGACCCCTGTTCCAGCTGAAGAAAAACAGCCCCAAAGCATGATGCTGCCACCACCATGCTTCACAGTGGGTATGGTGTTCTTTTGGTGATGTGCAGTGTTGTTTTTGCACCAAACATATCTTTTGAAATTATGGCCAAAAGGTTCAACCTTGGTTTCATCAGACCATAACACATTTTCCCACATTCACATGTGTTTTTGCAAAATATAGCCGGGCTTGGATGTTTTTCTTTGTAAGAAAGGACTTCCGTCTTGCCACTCTACCCCATATGAAGAAAAAAAAGGCCAAAAAAAATGTTCACTCTACCACATATCCCAGACATATGAAGAATATGGGAGATTGTTGTCACATGTACCACACAGCCAGTACTTGCCAGAAATTCCTGCAGCTCCTTTAATGTTGCTGTAGGCCACTTGGCAGCCTCCTGACCAGTTTTCTTCTCGTCTTTTCATCAATTTTGGAGGGACATCCAATTCTTGGTAATGTCACTGTTGTGCCATTTTTTCGCCACTTGATGACGACTGTCTTCACTGTGTTCCATGGTATATCTAATGCCTTGAAAATAATTTTGTACCCTTCTTCTGACTGATACCTTTTAACAATGAGATCCCTCTGATGCTTCGTATGCTATCTCCGGACCATGGCTTTTGCTGTAGGATGTGACTAAGAAAATGTCAGAAAAGACCTACTAGAACAGCTGAGTTCACCATATATAGTTTATTGTAGGGATGAGCTAGATTTTCGAGCCATTTTTGGGGGGAAAGCAAATTTACACTGTTATACCAGCTGTACACTCACTACTTTACATTGTAGCTAAGTGTAATTTCTTCATTGCTGTCACATGAAAAGATAATAAAATATTTACAAAAATGTGAGAGATGTACTCACTTTTGTGAGATACTGTATACAGTGCATTCAGTGGTGTATAGTTTCTAATACACTTCAGGCGGTGTACACAGTATATCAGGGATATGCAATTAGTGGACCTCC
This sequence comes from Lithobates clamitans, assembly GCA_037952925.1. Classification (NCBI taxonomy): domain Eukaryota; kingdom Metazoa; phylum Chordata; class Amphibia; order Anura; family Ranidae; genus Lithobates; species Lithobates clamitans. The sequence continues at coordinate 1,114,465 of JBBGZY010000835.1, forward strand.
AGCTGTTGCAAAACTACATGCCTCTGCCACTGGGCGTCATGCTTGTGGCTGTCAGAGTCTTGTTATGCCTCATAGGACTTGTAGTTATGCAATAACTGGAGTTCGGCTAATTGCACATATATATATATATATATATATATATAGTCTAGTATAGGCATGTCCAAAATCCGTCCGGTTTCAAACGGCCCCACTGGATGTCCAAAATCCGTCCTGTGTTCCGGTTTCAAACGGCCCCACTGGTAATTTGGCTATATATATCTCTTGTGACCCCCAATGAATCCCTGAGAGCCGCTGGGGCCACAAAAGATATATATCCCTATTTTTTATGTGCCTCGGATGGGACAGGAAGGGGGCGGACAATGTTAAGGCTGCATTCATGCAATAGTGAGGCTGCATTCATGTCAATGGTGAGGCTGTATTCATGCAATGGTGAGGCTGCATTCATGTCCATGGTGAGGCTGCATTCCTGCAATGGTGAGGCTGCATTCATGTCAATGGTGAGGCTGAATTCATGTAATTGTGAAGCTGCATTCATGCAATGCTGAGGCTGCATTCATGTCAATGGTGAGGCTGCATTTATGCAATGGTGAGGCTGCATTTGAGGCTGCATTCATGTCAATGGTGAGGCTGTATTTGAGGCGGCATCCAAGGCAATGGTGAGGCTGCATTCATGGCACTTGTGAGGCTGCAGATGGGCACTGATTAGGCTGCATTGATGGGCACTGAGCCTTATTTTGCTTCACAATTCTTTATTTAAAATTAAAAAAAAATCCTGAAACTTTCCTCTTAAAGTGAAGGTGCGTGTTATACGCCGATAAATATACAGTATATCCAAATAACACGCTGGAGCTCATCCTTAGTCCTGAGTGGCTCTCGGCCATTGTATATATTGTAGCAGGGTGCCTGTGAAACAGGTTAAGATTTCAGGAAAAGTGATTGATGGGATATATGTTCCTCCACGGATTCTTAGATTTGCAATCTAAGATAATACCAGCAAAGACTTCAGGGTAAAGAAGGATAGTTCTTTACCCTGTATTGGTAAAGTCTGTTCCGGGGCTGGTTTAATTGGGAGTCTGATAGAGATCTGGGTGGGACAGACTGGCAGGTACGTGGACCGCAGTTTAATGTTTTCTTTTCAGGTCATGATTAGGGCAGCTGGTCCTAGCTCTCAGGGAGAGGGTGTGTGTCTTCATGTAAGGAGGCAACTAGGAGCATGGATGCTTATTCCCTGACTTTGTATACAAAGTATTTGCATTTGTAAGGACACTTACTACAAAACCAAGGACTGGTCAGACTACGGACACAGTAAGGCTTGGTAGAGCAGAAGTTTATTTTTGTTTGATTAATGGCAAGATGCCCTTTTTCTTCTGTTTGGGAATATCCTGTGGATTAAACATGATGTTTTCCTAAAGAAACTGTGAGTTTGTCACTGCGTTGAGTCTGATCCCCTACAATATATATATATCCAAATAACACGCCCAAGCTCATCTCTTCACCACGCACAGCCACAAAGGCAAGAGAATTCTTGTTGGGCAGTGTATTAGTGCTCGTACGAACACACTTAGACCGAATTTTAATGGCTTAAAGAATGTCAGGCAAAATGGTTGGGCCTCACGCATGTTCACTTCATCAAATCTGGCCCTCTTTGAAAAAAGTTTGGACACCCCTGGTCTAGTATACAGTGTGCGTGTGTATGTGTATATGTATGTGTATATATATATATATATATATATATATTTATAATATATATATTCTGCATTCAGTGTAGCCTATATATACAGTGCATTCGGTGGTGTACAGTTTGTAATACACTTCAGGTGGTGTACACAGTATATAATACAGTGTAGTGTGGTGTTAAAAAAAAAACAAAAAAACATCATGTCCAGAAGACCACCAAGCCGAGGCAGACGCTCACAGGCCACTAAAAGAGGGCAAGCAGCCTCTGTGTCTACAGTCAACAGTGGTGGTGGTGGACATGGTGCATCCTCTGCAGGTGGCTGTGGGGCACGCTTGTCCTTTTTTTTCTGCTTATGGCCATGTTATTGAGCCACAACCTGCAGAAGAGTTGGAGTGGTGTCAGGGCTGCGCTCAGCCCTTCCTTCTCTGAGCTGGCCGCTCAAGTGTCGGCTAATTGCCAGCTCCTATTTCTCCACAGTCACTCAACTGTTGATGATATCCTGCTCGTCAGTCCTGCCTACTTAAGCTGTCCAGTCCAGAGGATCTCTGCCTTCGCCTTGGTGAACATAACAGAAACTATCGCCTGTGGTCCTGTTCAAGACTTGCTTTGCTGACAACCCTTCTGGCTCCAGATCCTGCTCGCTGTTCCACTACATCGATCCCTGACTTCTGGCTTGGTTGACTATATGTTCCGGTTAGTGAACTTTGGCTATGTTTTGACTACGTTTGTTCTTTTTACTTTTATTAATAAACAAGTGTGATTTAACTGTACTTCTTTTACGGCCTGATCTCATGGTTTCTGACAAGTGGATAATGAAGCCGTCCTCATCCTCCTCATTCTCTGCTACCCAGGCTCAGTGTGGTTTGCCTTTCAACACAGCTGTCAAAGCAGCATATTCCAACGGCAATTTGTCCACAGTTACTCCTTCCATAGCCTTACCATCATGCACGGAAGAGTCCCCAGAATTATTCGACCACAGTGTTGGTTACATGCTGCTGGAGGATACGCAGCGATTTGAAGGCTTTGATCTTGGTTCCCACATTGAGGAAGGGAGTAACGTGGGCCTAGAAAGAGGGGGCATCACAGAAGGACAAGAAACTGGCAGTCATGTTCCCCCAGCTGCAGCATACTGCCAAGTTTGCTCCATTGACGAGGAGGGAGGGGGTGATAAGGTCACTGACTGTACTTGGGTGCCTGAGAGAAGAGAGGAGGAAAGTGAGGAGGAGGAGGCACAACTCCAACAAGGCAGGATGTCCTCCAGGGGGCAGCTTAAGGGCAGCCACCCTATTGCATTACACCGCAGAGCTCCACAGGTGCAGGGCGCTGCTAACTCCCTGTTGACATTTAAAAGTTCCTTGGTGTGGGCCTTTTTCAACACTTGTGCAGCAGATTGCACTGTTGCTGTTTGCAACCTATGTCTGAAGCAGATCAAGCGTAGTCAGAACAGCAGCCACTTGGGCACCACATGCTTGACCAGACATATGACGACCTGCCATGCAGTCCATTGGCAACAACATTTGAAAGTCCCCACATCATAGAAAAAGGCGGACTTCTCCTTGCTCCTCATCAAAGGATCTCAAACCCTACTATGCTTCCAGTCCTCTAAAAAGAAAGGTATAGCAATAGGTGTCACAATCTGCTAGCAGTACACCACCAGTTAATTCAGCAATCAAATTTCCCTATTCCAGTTGCTAAACCATAAAAATAAATTTGATCCCAGCCATCCACATACATTACTCAGCATCTAAATGTTAGCTTGGTCAAATTGCTAGCACTGTAACTGCTGCCTTTTCAGCTGGTAGACTCTGGTAGACACTTCCCCCTTTCGTGAATTTGTGGAATGTGCTGTACCACAGTGGCAGGTTCCAAAACTGCATTTCTTTTCCCATAAGGCCATTCCAACTCTCTACCAGGCAATGTTTTGGCCTTGTTGGACAGGGTGGTCAGCAGTAAGGTTCATAGTACCACTGACTCATGGTCCAGCAGGCATGGGCAGGGACGCTACCTTACCTTCACATCGCATTGGATAACTCAGCTGGCAGCTGGGAAGGATGCAGGACAGGGTTCAGTGTTGTTGTAGCTTGTTCCACCACCATGCCTCCAAAAAGCTAGTGGTGATTCTGCCACAGCTCTCTGCGCCAACCCCTCCTCTTCTTCTTACTCTATGGCCTTTTCTGCAGAATTTTCCTCTGAACCAGCAGTGCTCCACAAGCGTTCAAGGGGCTACGCAAGCAGTCAGGCTAAAATATGCCATGCGGTGCTTGAGTTGGTCTGCCTAGGGGACAGGAGCCGCACTGGGGCAGAGATTCTGTCAGCTCTGCAGGGGCAGGCTTAGAGGTGGTTGACGCCATGCCAGCTTCAGCCAGGAATGGTTGTATGCAACAATGGCACCAACCTTCTCTCCGCCCTCCGGCAGGGACACTTGACTCATGTTCCATGTTTGGCACATGTCTTAAATTTTGGTGGTGCAGCGCTTCTTGACCAGGTACCCAGGCTTCCAAGATCTCCTGAGGCAGGTCAGAAAAGTCTGTGGTCATTTCCGCAGGTCATACAATGCCAGTGCTTGGCTGGCTGACATTCAAAGGGAATGCAACCTGCCCCACCAACCGCCTCATTTGTGACAAGCCCACCAGGTTAAACACAACGTTGCCAATGCTGCAGCGTCTGCACACACAGCAGAGGGCCATCAATGAGTACCTGTATGAGTGTGGTACCAGGACAGAGTCAGGGGAGCTTGGCTTCTTTTCGCCATGCCAGTGGCTACTGATCAAGAATGCATGCACTGTCCTGTCTCCATTTTAGGAGGCCACAAGGATGGTGACCAGTGACAATGCATGCATCAGTGACACTGTCCCTCTAGTCTTCCTGCTGGAGCACACGCGTTGTGGAATCATGGACAGGGCACTTGAGGCAGAACAGGAAGAGGAGGACTTCTTTTCCTCTCAAGGCCCCCTTTATCCAGATAGCATTCCTGCGGGGCCGTCAAACACCCAGGAAGAAGAGGAGGAGGAGGATTGTGTCAGCGTGGATGTAGAGGATAACACACAGCAGTCTTCAAGGGGTGGTTTTCAGTCCCCAGAAACCCCAGGAGTTGTACGTGGCTGGGAGGGGGTAGTTACGGATAATATGATCCTTAGTGATCAAGGGGACTCAGAATCGAATGCCTCTGCAAACTTACACTGCATGGCCTCCCTGATTCTGCAAAGCCTGGGCAAGGACCCTAGAATTCGTGGTATCAAGGAGAGGGATCAATACTGGCTGGCAACCCTTCTTGAGCCACGTTACAAGGGTAAAGTTGCAGAACTCATCCTTCCTTCGCAGAAGGAGCAGAGGATGAAACATCTTCAGGAGGCCTTGTAGAAAAGTTTGTGTAACGCATTTCCAGGCCCTGGGAGGTTACTATTTCCTGGTGCTGGATGTGTTTCTAATGCCGTGTACACACAATCGATTTTCTCATCGGAAAAAGATATGGCGGCTTTTTCCGACAGGATTCCGCTCAAGTTTGCCTTGCATACACACAGTCACGCAAAAGTTTGCTGAAATTACGACCATCAAGAACGCGGTGACGTACAACACTACGAGGAGCCGAGAAAATGACGTTCAATGCTTCCGAGTATGTGTCGAATTGTTTCCGAGCATGCGTAGGGATTTTGCGCATTGGAATTGCCACCGATGATTGCATTTTCGGATAGGAACTTTACCCAACCGAAAAATTGAGAGCATGCTCTCAATCTTTTGCTGGCTGGAATTCCGCCAGCAAAAGACCGATGGAGCATACACACGGTCGCATTTTCTGATGAAAAAATCTCATCGGTCTTTTGCGGGCCGTAATTCCGACCGTGTGTACGCGGCATAAGGCTTCGTTTGGTCAGAGGAAGAGCGGTGGAGAATGTGGCCGTCTGACAGATGCCTTTCAACAATTTTTCAGTTCTCAGCACCAAGGTTTGGTTCAAGCAACCATCACCAGCGTCTGCATTATATGGTGCAGGAATATCTAGGGGCAAGAGTAGACTTGGAGACATTTCCAACAGAGCATGTGCTGGGTTACTGGGTCTGGGACTACTGGCCAGAACTTGCTCAATATGCAATTGAGCTACTGGCCTGTCCTGCATCCAGCTTGCTTTCTGATTGCACATTCAGTGCTGCTGGAGAGTCTGTAATGGATCAAAGAGTGCACCTGTCCACAGACTCAGTTGATAGGCTCACATTTATAAAAATTAATCAGTCCTGGATCAGCAGCTATCAAGCACCTGATGCTGATTTAACTGATTGAATTTGCTATGGATCTGGGATCCCTTGAAGACTGCCTATGCTGCCTATCCTATTCCTCCTGAATCTTGATGATGCTAGCTTTCAACAATATTTTTGGTTTAGGGCACCACCACCCAAGGTCCATTTTTTTCTGCCCCTGTTCAACAGGGGCATGTAATTAAAATTGTTGATATAATATTTAACTGCAGGACCCGTTCCTGCACCCAACAAGAATAACTGTGAGGGGTTACAGTTTTTTGGCACCACCAAAACCAAACCTCCACCTCGATGGGAGGCGTCCCGCCAACTGCTGTCTCTTGGCTGTGACAGCTGTTATATAGGCAAGGGCGGGGCCACCCGGTGACATAACTGAGTGACCTCACCCCTTCTGACATGTGCCATCAGAGGGGGCAGGGTCATCCGGTTACGTCAGTCAGTGGCCCCGCCCTTGCCTATATAAGAGTTGTCACAGCGAAAAGACTGCAGTCGGTGGGTGGTCTCTCATTGAGGCGGGGGTATTTTCTTTTTTTGTTTCTATTTTTCTGGTTCATCTGCACTGTGATTGAAGATGGATGGACATCAAGGGCACTTTTTTGTCAAAAACTGTCCCTGTCGTTTTTACTTTTTTACACTTGTTTTGGTGAATGAGTAGGGGTACAATGTACCCGACACCTATTCACATAGGGGGGCAGAATCTGGGGGCTTCCAGATTTCGATAAGCCCCCCATCTGCAGATCCCCACAACCACTGGGCGAGGGTTGTGGGGATGAGGCCCTTGTCCCCATCAACATGGGGACAAGGTGCTTTGGGGGGACCCCAAAGCACCCTCCCCATGTTGAGGGCATGTAGCCACGTACGTACGTTTCAGGAGGGGGGATGCACTTTCGTCCCCCCCTTTTCCTTTGGCCTGCCAGGTTGCATGTTCGGATATGGGTCTGGCATGGATTTTGGGGGGACCCCCACGCCATTTTTTGAAAAAAATTTCGGCATGGAGTTCCCCTTAAAATCCATACCAGACCTGAAGGGCCTGGTATGGACTGGGGGGGGGGACACCAGGCTGTTTTTTTTAATGATTTTTTTATGTATATTTCTGAGATCCGACAATACGTTACAGCAAATTTACAAGCAAATTTAAATTACATTTTTTTCCTTTTAGAAATAATTTTTTCCTGCGTACTGGTATAAACATGGGAAAGATGCGCTACTTTACAGGCAGACTAAGGTGACCCCCAGACATGATATTTTAAAGGAATATTAAATTTTTACTGTTTCATTTTAAGCATGATTAAAATCACTGCTCCTTTTTTGCATTGTTATATGTCCCCTGGGGCAGTACCCGGGCCCCCAAACACTTTTTATGGCAATAACTTGCATATAAGCCTTTAAAATTAACACTTTTGATTTTTCACATTTGTGTCTCATAGACTTTAACAGTGTTCACATGTTTGCACAAATTTTTTGTCTGTTTGCTTGTTCTGGTGCGAACCGAATCGGGTAGGTGCTCTGCTCTTCCTTAGTTTATTGGCAATTATAAAAAATGTGTAAAAAGTTTTAACAGAAGATAGAGCCATAGAGGCAAAAATAGTAGTCAGCCAAACAATATGAATTAAAACTGCCCTTGTGGACACCTACACTCACAGTAGCTGTGACACTCACTAAGGAAGCCAGAAGAGATGGATGGATGGCTATCCCACCGCCAATGCTGCCAGGAATTAGATTCTGCGGGCACCCCAGGGATACGGAGGTGCCTAAGGACATCCAGGGGGAGCCAGGGGAGGGGGAATACACGTGAGCCAGAGGTCTCCGGATCACAGAACGCTCATGGAGAAGGAAGAAGAAACTCCATTACCAGATGGTTCAAGGAATGGTGCCGTGCTGGTGATGACACCAGGGGAGGAAGAGGAGCTGAAAACAACGCGACTCCCGGGTCTCTGAAAATAAAATAAAATAACACCAGTATTGGCTATTGAACACATCCCCAAGGGGTCCCTTACAGATAATGAAAGATTCTTGTTATTATGCTAAAGGTAAACATGTAGATGAATGCCCCGTACACACGGTCGGATTTTCCGATGGAAAATGTCCGATCGGAGCGTGTTGTCGGAAATTCCGACCGAGTGTGGGCTCCATCGGACATTTTCCATCGGATTTTCCAACACACAAAGTTGGACAGCAGGAGATAAAATTCTCCGACAACAAAATCCGATCGCGTCAATTCCAACCGTGTGTGGCCTGTTCCGACGCACAAAGTGCCACGCATGCTCAGAAGAAATTTCGACACGGAACAGCTCGGTATGGTAAAATGAGCGTTCGCAATGGATACAGCACTTTCGTCACGGTACAATGTAAAAAAAGATTTAATACAGCACACTCACTTCTTCTTTATAATGTGACAAAAATTAAGTAGTTTTGCTGCTCATATTCACACACACTTCTCACAAACTTATTTTGTTGTTTTTTCCTTGGGATTCCCTGAATATATGGTTATTTGTCACATCTGACATAATGTTTTTTTTTTTTTCTTTTAGTTTTTTTTGTGCTTTAAAGCCATTTTTCGTTTAGATTTTATGTTTTTATTTTTTCCAAGGCTGATCTTTGTTTAATCTTATTTTTATTTTTACTCCAGACTATTTTTGTGTGTGTTTTGTGTGTCAAGTTACCACAACACCATTGATATCTTTTATTATTTAATCTCAAGGAGATTGTTTGTTGTTGGTGTCCCTTGTTAATTTCACATTGTATTTTTGAAATGTACCTGAATTCTCACAAACAAACTGTCCTTTTTGAAGTAAAAGACACATAGGCAAGTATAATTCAAAACAAAAATCCTTTATTAAGGGCTCAGAACCAAAGAGGGAGGCAACGCTGGATTAACAGGAGAAATTAGCGAAGCCTGGGACCCCCAGGGCAGACAACAATTCTTGAACATCAAAACTGGTGGCCTGAGGAGTCCATATGTAAGGGAGGGCAGTCTGGTCCAGAATTTGCAGAGATCCGGAAAGCAGCAGATGACATCTGTATCCCCAGGCTGTGGTACCACAAGAGGCTGCATCTTTTGGCCGACCAGACTGGATCCAGGGTCCTCACTTTCTGGTCTTCCTTCCACGCTTCCTTCCTGGCTGTGGCTCTTCTGTTGGAGATGTGGCAGGAGGAGGAGTAGGACCTGGAGGAGGAGGAGGACTGGGAGGACCTGCAGGAGAAGGAGGAGGAGGACCTGCAGGAGGAGGAGGAGGACCATCTGTATGTTCGCAAAGGTGTGTCTCAGGTGTAATTTGGGCCCTCATACCTTTATTAAGAGCCTCCAATATGAGCGACTCACACATGAGTTGTTGTCCCTCCTCTATCCTCTGCATTTTTGAGGCAATGATGGCAGCGAAGTCCTCCTCCACGGTGTGTGGTGCTCCCAGGGCCTCTGTAGCCCTCCAAAAGAAGCCTATGGCAGCCTCCTCTAGGGCACTCCTCCTCCTGCCACTTTCTCTTTCCAGGGGGAGTGGAGGGACCTGCAGATCAGGCAGCTGGCTCGGCCCGGCCACCTCCTGGCTGAGATTTCCCTGTGTATGAAAAAGGGACATGGTTTTAGTTTTTGCTTCATCAATCACAATCCTAAATTAGTACTCCCAACTAACATCTAGTTAACATCATTGATTGGACAAGCAGAAATATTTAGAGGAATGCTATACCTGGCTCAATCTGGGCTCCTCCACATGTTGTTGCCTGGAAGGCCCAGGTTGGGCGTCAGAAGGAAGACTGGAGAGGGATGACCTGGATTCAGTCTGGCCTGCCAGAAAATGCAGCCTGTCATAGTACCACATGCTGGGGACATAGATGTCATCTGCTGCTCCGGGTCTCTGCGAATCCTGGACTTTCTGGCGCACCCTTACATATGTGCTCCTCAGGCCACCAATTAGGATCTTCAAATATGTGATGTCTGCTGTGGGGATCACCTGCTTCACAATTTCCAACAATTGATCCAGCGCTGCCTTCCTCTCTGTTTGGTTCCTGTAATGTGGGTGGTTGATCTCACACAGACATGGCAGCTCCCTTAACATATCAATAAATATTGACATGAAGTCATTATCTTTTAATAAGATATCCATGTTCACTGCAAGACACCACACAAGACAAAGCCTAATGTCAGACCAAACTGTACTAATCTTGTTACAATATAGGCCTCAATCTAGAAGCAGTATAGGCACGAGTATGTCTCTTACCTTCGTTCTTACGATCGGCGCGTCCAATGCTCCTTCATCCGCTCACAGATCGTACGTAATACGCACGTGTGTTACGCTTTATACACACTGCGCATGCGTGTAACTCCGCCCGCCCCTGACGTTCTTTCAGTGGGGGAAGAGCACATGGCGAAGACACAGCAGGTGCGTGCTAATTACAGGAAAGAGGAGGAGGAAAGCCCGGATCCGGACACGTCCCGATCCAGAAGGAGCAGATTTAAGGCCACAAATATGTCCTTTGGGGAGATGTTGGAGATGGTGGATATCCTGAAGAAGGCCGACTATGATGGAAAGTATGGGCCTTACCCCAACCCCAATATCAGAAAGGCCAAGATCATTGCGAAAGTGGTCAAAAGCCTGCACCGGAATTTCGGGGTACGACGATCGAAAGATCAGCTCAGGAAGCGGTGGTCGGACCTCAAATTAAGAGAGCCCAAGCAGTACAGAAAGATCCGTAGAGTGCTGCAAAAAAGTAAGTAGTTGTGCTGTGTTCCTATTCTTTTTGTCTTTATTATGTTCGTGCTGCTCCATATGGTTTTCTTAATTGTTGTACAGTTTAAAATAGAAATTTAATGTTCATGGGACCATTTGAATCGTTCGTATCAAACAATTTTATTTCGGCCTCTAAAACACCATTGTTTAGGCCCTATGCATCTTCCAACATTTTTTAGGGCCTACTTGTCTGAAAAAAATTTGGTTGTGTAGATGGCTTTCTTACTAGAATGAAATGAAAACTAGATTCTGTGTAAGGAGAGGACACTGAGCAGCTGTTTTCACATCTGGACTCTGGAGCACTATAGTATGGGACACAAGAACACAATTTTTATTAGGGTGGGCACACAGGTGCTCCAGTGTAAGACCCCATTCATACAGGGACGACTTGTCAGGTGACCTAGTCGCCTGACAAGTCGCCTCCCGTTCTGTGCTATGGAACCGTTCTAAGGGGAGCGACGCAAGTCGCTCCAACTTAGAAAAAGGTTCCTGTACTACTTCGGGGGCGACTTGGGGCGACTTGCATAGACTTCTAACGGGCAGTCGTTTGCAGGTCGCCTCGCTGAGGCGACCTGCAAGTCATGTTGCCCCTGTGTGAATGGGGTCTCAGGGTCTCCATCTGTGAAGCTTGTACAAAACAGGTAAAGGATTGCAGGTTGACAAAGGCCACTAAAAAATCTTTGAACTCTGCTAAAATTGACAATTGTACCCCAATTCCAAGCTATGTTTCCTATTTATAGTTCTGCCATCAAATATCTGTGTGCTAATTATACCATTTTTGTTTAACATAGGGGAGAAAAGACTTGGAGGACACCCCTCATCCGAGGAGACCAGAGACCCCCCACCTCTGGAAGAAGGGAAAATACCCCAAAAACAAGCTGAGCAGGAGGAGGAAGAAGATGTAGTGGAAATTTACACCACAACAGGTGATTGTCTGCGACCACAGGCTCAGGTAAGAGATGGATGCTGGCAGATTTTTGATACCTGTTTTTGTTTGGTTACTCTCTTTTTAGGTGATCGTGATGTTATGGATCAAGATCCTTTCACATCAGAAAGTGCACAGAGCCTGATCGGGGAGATCATGAGTGTAATTTTGAATTGGAAAACCTCAAGAAAAAAATCAATGATGTTATTCAAAAAAATAATAACATCATTGATATTTTGGGGCGAATTTAAAATCCCACAAAATCACTTTATTTTTTTGTGTGCTACAATAGGAAAAAATTTAGACCAATGTTTTTAAATTATAAATTTGGAGGATGCACACAGTGTGCCAACATGTGCTATCTGCCATCACGGGAGATCAATGGACGCGTTTTGGCTGTGCAACACCTTCCTCAATAATAAAGTAGCGGTGAGGAAGGGCTTGCTCCCACAAAACACGTCCCTTGATCCCCCGTGATGGCAGCTAGCACATGTTGACATTCGTAAATTGGTGTGCATCTTCCAAATTTGGCTTTTCAAGGGGTGACTTCACCCCATCTGAACGCAATATCAAACACAGTTCCTAAATACTCATGTCTGATATTGCCTTCAAGTTTTACCAAATGTTCAAGATTTTTGTCTTTCTTGTTGGTTTTACACAGGCCTGTTTTATCGTAAATGGACATTTCTATTTTTGCTAATGCCACCCCAAAAATTGTTATACAACAAACATGTTGGTTTGTTTTAAAAACCTTTGGTAAATGCACATGTAATTGTGCAGGTATTAAATGTTAATCAAGAATGTGTGGATTATTGTCTCAACGCTGCAACACTTTTGTGGTGATGTAATTGCTGTTTTGTGAGAAAATTGAGGTTATTTCCTAAGGGCAAATCATCTTTGCACTACAAGTGCAGTTTCAGTGCAGTTTCAAATGCACTTGTAGTATAAAAAGTGTCTTGGCCTTTAGTAAATAACACCCAACAGTGCTTTGTATACGGTTACACAATCACGTCATTTTCAGGACTGCCCACATTGCTGTCATGGTTAGCTAAAACAAACACAAGCAGTAAATGTCAACAAACATTAACTTTTTCTTTTTTATTTGATAAATGCTTCATAAATTGTCTGGCATATTGATGGCCCCCCTACCCGCAAAGAACTCAAGGTATCTTAACCGCACATCACGGACACTCAGGGAGGACAAGCCAGGACGGCCACTTTCAAGCGCCGTCAGGTTTGGATCATGTACAATTCCGGCCTCAGGCCCAACTGAGCCAGCATAGTTGGCAGAATGTTTGCGTAAAAAGTTATGGAGAACACAGCACGCCAGGATTAGATGATTAAGTTTATACTCCGCCATATGGATGGGTGTCACAAATAGGCAGAACCGGCTGGCCAGGATTCCAAATGTGTTGTCCACCACTCTTCTGGCTCTGGCCAGCTGGTAATTAAAAACCCTCTGTTCCGGGGTGAGGGTCCTCATCGGGAATGGCCGCATACGATGGTCCCCCAGCGCAAATGCTTCATCCGCAACTAAAACGAATGGGAGTCCTTCCACATTGTCCTCTGGAGGTAGCAAGTCCAAGCTGCCATTCTGGAGACGCCTGTAGAACTCCGTCTGGGCGATGAGTCCACCATCGGACATCCAGCCATTCTTCCCCACGTCCACATACAAGAAGTCGTAATTAGCCGACACCACCACCACCAACATCACAATACTATTGAACCCCTTATAGTTGAAATAGTACGACCCCGAGTTGGGTGGTGGGACGATGTGGACATGTTTCCCATCAATTGCCCCTCCGCAGTTAGGAAAGTCCCACCGCTGGGCAAAGTGGGAGGCCACAGTCTGCCATTCCTGTGGCGTGGAAGAAAACTGTTGAGGAAAACAAAAATAATTTACTATTTTTGCACATAAACATGGCAAGCAGATTAGGCACAAACATTCTTGGCCAACCTCCAGATAGCATTTATTAAGGGGAAATTAACACCAAAGTATAAGGTACACCTATACTACACCTTAGTTACACTATTGGCAGCCCACTGGACAAGTAAGAAGTGTCATAATACAAATATATAAATACACACTGTACACATTTGAGGACATTTGGACATTCTTATATTACCTATCAAGATAATAATTGAATCCAAAAACTTTAAACAGTACCATTTGAAAGTATACAGGCAGGCCCTTGCACTACATGCTTTGGGGAATTTATCCATACATCTGAGTACTAAAGAGATGGGTATAGTGTGTATGGGTTTGGCAAAGTCAGCAGATAGATGATTGAGGATAGATAGAGAATTCTGATCAGCTGACTTAGCAGTTGGGGGGAGGGAGGGTTTAGAAAAATGATTTGGGGACACTACAAAAAAAGCCTCTGGCACTCTGCCTGAATTTAAAGCACAAATCACATTTCAAAACATTTTAGGGGGTGTTTGGGGTAAAGCACTACTATGGAGCTGATAAAATACATTGTTAAGTGACTACATGAGGTGAATATAGGGGCAGGAGAGCATGTTGGGGAGGTAAGTGAAGGCAGATATGTATGAAGTAATAAAGTGTGCGGTTATTCCTAGATAAAATCCACCCTATACTAGGTTAACCCCCACTGCGCCTTGGATGATACAACTAGATGCTATTAAACATCCAGTCAACACCACCTACCTATAGCTGCCACTTAACAAATAAGACAATACTAAATGGAATTTAAATCTGTACTGAGTGATAAATAATAATCACCTCCTGTGACAAATCAAAATGTGGCGCTATTCCCAACGCATCTAATTCACCCTCTACGGTGAAACATAAAAATAAATAAAAACCTAACCACCTTTTTAATGGTGTATAACTACATGTGGTGTAATCCACCTTACACCCAAATGATTGATTATTGTGAGAATATGTGCAAAAAATACTTAATAATATCCCCACATCTTAATCAACAAACGTATTGAATATTATACACCATAATACATAACGTGACTCAGTGTTAATATTGCTCAAAAATTGCTATACATATTCCCTTGTGGTGAAAAAAATATATACAGTGCAAAAATGAGAGTGCAACAAATAGTGTCCGTGATAGTGATCAAAAAACAGCATATAATGTGCCACAGCAAGTCCTTCTGTTGTAGAAATGTGAGTTCTCTTATTATACTCTTCCACCACACCTCAGTGTTCAGTGACCACTCTCCCTATGGACAGCCACTCACCAGCTCCTCATGCCTCCACTTTCGTGAGAGGCTAAAAGGCATAGATGACTGTTGCAACTGGCAAGGGTTAAAGCATGTGAATCCAGAAGACTCGTTCCATATAGAAATAGAAAAAACTCCCAATAGTGTAATAACGTCAAACACTTTAATGAAACACACTGCAAAATACACTTCAACTATTCCACTCACATTGTGTAAAAAAATTTTCAGCACAGTAAACTCCACAGCAATCCGTCCAATATAATATCACACAGCATCTGAGATCAACCTCCTAGGGGGTATGCGGTCACGGCGGACCCTCTAATGCAGAGCGTATAAAGTGTCTCTCACCCTCTCACCGCCTGCCGTATAGATGGGTAAAGCTGTCCCCCCTCTCGGTTAACCGTACAGCTCGCTTCTTCCTGTCACTAGTACGTGGTGTTATCCTTCTTACGGCCACGCCCCCAACATGTTTCGATACGCCTGTACCTTATTCATGGGATAGGCCGTCCTAGACATCCATCACTCCTTTTATTCCCTCCCCTCTCCAATCGAAATGAAGACGTCTTAGTGCGCATGCGCACCTCTCTTACGGTTACCCTTTGAATAGAGACACCTTAGTGCGCGTGCGTATGCATCTATTCAGCATTTGCGCTCTACGAGTGTCCCCGTGAGCACAAACCCCCGCTGTTCTTCATAACACACGCCACGGTGTAGCTGTATTAATTGGCACTGTGAGATCCCTACCATCCATCTCAGTTTATGCATTTACATCCCGGAATGGTAGGCTATCGGACAGCGCTATTCCCCCTGACATGTCAAAAAAACGTATACTGTGCGTTCCACATATTACAGCGGTACACATATATATATCCATATATTAAACTTAACATCTCTATGTGTCATAATCCCATCTCTAAACATATATGAATTAAAACACCCATGTTGTGATGTAATAAGCATATTAAAATTCAAAATAAAAATAAAAAGGTTTAAAAACCGTTTACCCTGGCTGTGGTGAGAAAATTGATATACATCAAAATAAACCATACCCAATATATATGGACAAACAAGAATGGTCGACTTAAATCCCCAACCTTTACCCTCAGCATAGGGTGAAGAATAATTAGTCCTAAAATCTCCCGAAGGAAGAATATCCCGAAGGGCCAGCTATTGCGGATCCGTCGGAACTGTACTCAGATGGAGGATTATTTGTCCCAATCAGATTTCTTGAAGAAGAAGTTTATGCAGAAAGGGTATAAAGATGAAGAGCTTACTAAAATTGTACAAGAAGTGGCTAATATTCCCAGGGAACAATGCCTGAAAGAAAAAGTAGTACAAGGAGGAGATCCTCAACATCAATTAAGTTTTATCTCTGGCTTTCACCACCAGTATAAAGATATCGAGAACATTTATAGAAAATACTGGTATATTTTGTGCAAGGATAAACACTTGGGAGGAATATTACCTGCAAATCCAAGGTTCATTTATAGGAAGGCCCCAAATATAGGTGACCGGATAGTGAAGAAGATTTTAGATCCACCTAAACCGAGATCCTTATCTTTTAATTTTAAACGTTTTTTCTGCTGTAGGAAATGTGTTTGTTGCAAAACAGTGAGGGTCAGCAATAGAGGCATTACCAGCGTCACCAACAGAGAGGGGGAAAGGTTTGATATTAATGAATTCAGTACGTGCACCACTACACATGTGGTATACCTCATGTGGTGCCCCTGTGGCTTATATTACGTTGGGAGGACCAAAAGGCAGTTGAAGATCCGCATTAGTGAACACCTCACCAACATAAAAAATGGATATAAGTATCACAGTGTGTCCATGCACTTTAAGATCAAACACAAACAAGACCCTTCTCTGTTGCAATTTTGCGGCATTGATGTGGTCCATCCTTCCTGCCGGGGTTCCAACAGGGTAAGGGACCTATCACGGAGAGAGACGGAATGGATATTCCGCTTTAAGAGTTTAACCCCGAGAGGCCTCAACATTGAGCTAGACCTCAACTGTTTTTTAAATGATTTTTAGATAGATTCTGTAGGTAGATGAACTTCATGGTTCGTTATTCCACATATTCATCCATGCGGTCATGAGTGGAATAATATTTTAGTTTTTTATATATTTTTAACATAAGTTTTTTAAATAAGCAATAGGGTCACCAATTGAGGGGTGATCATAGTTGCAGATTAATTAGCAATTAATTTTAGAGATTTTAGGACTAATTATTCTTCACCCTATGCTGAGGGTAAAGGTTGGGGATTTAAGTCGACCATTCTTGTTTGTCCATATATATTGGGTATGGTTTATTTTGATGTATATCAATTTTCTCACCACAGCCAGGGTAAACGGTTTTTAAACCTTTTTATTTTTATTTTGAATTTTAATATGCTTATTACATCACAACATGGGTGTTTTAATTCATATATGTTTAGAGATGGGATTATGACACATAGAGATGTTAAGTTTAATATATGGGTATATATATGTGTACCGCTGTAATATGTGGAACGCACAGTATACGTTTTTTTGACATGTCAGGGGGAATAGCGCTGTCCGATAGCCTACCATTCCGGGATGTAAATGCATAAACTGAGATGGATGGTAGGGATCTCACAGTGCCAATTAATACAGCTACACCGTGGCGTGTGTTATGAAGAACAGCGGGGGTTTGTGCTCACGGGGACACTCGTAGAGCGCAAATGCTGAATAGATACATACGCACGCGCACTAAGGTGTCTCTATTCAAAGGGTAACCGTAAGAGAGGTGCGCATGCGCACTAAGACGTCTTCATTTCGATTGGAGAGGGGAGGGAATAAAAGGAGTGATGGATGTCTAGGACGGCCTATCCCATGAATAAGTTACAGGCGTATCGAAACATGTTGGAGGCGTGGCCGTAAGAAGGATAACACCATGTACTAGTGACAGGAAGAAGCGAGCTGTACGGTTAACCGAGAGGGGGGACAGCTTTACCCATCTATACGGCAGGCGGTGAGAGGGTGAGAGACACTTTATACGCTCTGCATTAGAGGGTCCGCCGTGACCGCATACCCCCTAGGAGGTTGATCTCAGATGCTGTGTGAAATTATATTGGACGGATTGCTGTGGAGTTTACTGTGCTGAAAATTTTTTTACACAATGTGAGTGGAATAGTTGAAGTGTATTTTGCAGTGTGTTTCATTAAAGTGTTTGACGTTATTACACTATTGGGAGTTTTTTCTATTTCTATATGGAACGATGCCTTTTAGCCTCTCACGAAAGTGGAGGCATGAGGAGCTGGTGAGTGGCTGTCCATAGGGAGAGTGGTCACTGAACACTGAGGTGTGGTGGAAGAGTATAATAAGAGAACTCACATTTCTACAACAGAAGGACTTGCTGTGGCACATTATATGCTGTTTTTTTGATCACTATCACGGACACTATTTGTTGCACTCTCATTTTTGGACTGTATATATTTTTTTTACCACAAGGGAATATGTATAGCAATTTTTGAGCAATATTAACACTGAGTCACGTTATGTATTATGGTGTATAATATTCAATACGTTTGTTGATTAAGATGTGGGGATATTATTAAGTATTTTTTGCACATATTCTCACAATAATCAATCATTTGGGTGTAAGGTGGATTACACCACATGTAGTTATACACCATTAAAAAGGTGGTTAGG
The DNA here is from genome assembly GCA_037952925.1 of Lithobates clamitans. NCBI lineage: Eukaryota > Metazoa > Chordata > Amphibia > Anura > Ranidae > Lithobates > Lithobates clamitans. Next base: position 1,132,913 of record JBBGZY010000835.1, read on the forward strand.
TTTTTATTTATTTTTATGTTTCACCGTAGAGGGTGAATTAGATGCGTTGGGAATAGCGCCACATTTTGATTTGTCACAGGAGGTGATTATTATTTATCACTCAGTACAGATTTAAATTCCATTTAGATATGTATGAAGGACTTAAAAAATAATTACCTAAAAAAACAGAATGCATGAGAACAAAGGGGACATTCACAGCATATTACAATCATGGTAATTAGGGAATGAGGAAAGAAATACAAGATATTATCATTAAATACAATAAAATGTGATATTAAAGGATAAAAATCTTACCTTCATATACTCCTTCTGCAGGACCTGGATGATGGCAGAACAGGTCTCTGGGATAATGATCCCCAGAGCCTGGGGGGAGATGCCTGTCGAGAACTTCAAGTCCTGCAGGCTTCTCCTTGTCGCCAAGTACCGCAGTGTATCGACGAGCCTCTGCTCCGGAGTGATGGCTTGCCTCATGCAGGTATCCTGCGTGCTGATATAGGGGGTCAGCGAAGCCAACAGACGGTGAAACACGGGGTCCGTCATCCTGAGAAAGTTCCTGAAATCATCAGGATTATTCTCATGGATCTCACGGAGCAAAGGCATATGAGAGAACTGGTCACGCTGAAGCAACCAATTCTTGGTCCATGAACTCCTCCCCACCCTGTTCATGGACTGGACTTGTGTCAAGGTCAGGACCCCAACACCAAGCCCCCGCACAGCACGAACTCTACGAGGAGTATGTATACGAAACATGGCTAGAAAACGGTCGGCTGGTCAGAACCAAGTAACAGAACGCACTGAAGAACAGCAAGGCCTATGAATAGCGACCTGAAAAACAGTAACGAACGAACAAGGACATAATGACTACTTAAAGTCACGCGGAACTTGCTTGCACGCACTGAGGAGCAGATACAAACCCACAAGCACAAACTGAACGGCAGAAAACGATCTGAAAACCACGAGTCTGAAAAAGCGCGAATCGTCTCTCACCAAACTTTTACTAACACGAGATTAGCAAAAGGAGCCCAAAGGGTGCCGCACTTGGTTCTGAAATGGCCTTTTCTAGTCTCGTCGTATGTGCTTGACATCACAGCGTTCTTAGCGATTGGAAATTCCGACAACTTTGTGCGACCGTGTGTACGCAAAACAAGTTTGAGCCAACATCCGTCGGAAAAAATCCTAGGATTTTGTTGTCGGAATGTCCGAACAAAGTCCGACCGTGTGTACGGGGCATAACAAGTTCAATTCTCTTTCTCCCCATGGGTTGAACGAAGCATTTGACACCTACATTCTTATTGATTCATAAGCTTTGCTCCCTGTTTGGTGCTCAGTTTCGATGATTAATCCCTCTAGTCTTAATTATGTACATTTCTTTTATTTAGGTTTCTTAGTATCTAGGTGTTGCTGGTTATTAGTGTTTATGTGTGTGTTTGGTCCTCAGACTCACCCCTATAATAATTCTTACATGAATTACAGCCTTTAATCATGTTAGATATTGACTATGTTTGGTTCCTTTGTTTAGTTTTCTTGATGTATATGTATCGCTGGTTGTTAGTGTCTATGTGTGTGGTTGGTTCTCAGATCCAACCATTATCAATATATTGTTTATTTATATTAGATGTTTTTTTTTTTTTTTTTTTAATTGTTTGTTTATTGAAAGTTTACCATGTTATACAATGATATAACAATATACACACATATTAAATAGAATAACATAAGAAAGAAGTCCATCTCAAGGAAACCACTTCATCAGATTCTATGAATAAACAAGGGTAGGAATAGTATAACTAGTGATTGACATATAAAATATACACATCTAGTGTAGGAGAGAAAAAAAAGACCAGCATTAAATTATTCTAGGTATTGGTTAGCTACATGAACATCATGTCTGATTGGGTTTCTCCAAATTATATTCAGATGCATCCCACGGTTCCCATGTTTTATCGAAACTAGGAAGGGTTTCTTCAATAATAGCCGTAAGATGTTCCATCCTACGAATATCACCTGTGTTATTTAGAAATTGAGCAAAAGTAGGGGGAGCTTTGGTCAACCAGCATTGGGGAATGGCCCGTTTAGCTGCTAGTAAGACGAAAGCCATCAACTTCCTATGGTGTTTGGACATTTTTGGGATCGGAAGGCCTAGCAGAAGGTGTATTGGGTGAAAGGGGATAGAGATGTTCAAGATCTTCTCTAATGATATGTGGATCTGTGTCCAAAAAGGCAATAGAACGGGGCAATCCCAAAATATATGACAATGTGTGCCTATGGACACACCACATCTCCAACATAAGCCTGAAGTTGTCAGTTTATGCTTCAACAAGAAATCTGGAGTCCTATACCAAAACATACAGACTTTGTAGGCTGTTTCTTTGTGGGTCACACATCTGGATACTTTTGAAGTAGCTTCCCAAATCTCCCTCCATTCTTCTAGAGCAATAGGCCGATCTAAGATGTGGGACCATTTACGCATGTATGCGTGGGTGTGTTCTGTAAGGGGGGGAGTTTCTTGCAGTATTTTGTATATAGTGGAGATCAGGCCAGGTTCATGAGGACCTCTGGAGCACGTCAATTCAAATTGTGTGGGTATAGAAAGTGTCAGTTGTGGTAGTTTTTTGGAGAGAAAATGTTGAATTTGAAGAAATGAGTAAAAGAGATTCCGCGGAATTCCATGTTTAGATTGTAGTTCTGAAAAGGTAAGTATTTTGCGTGTTATCGGATGAACTATATGGCGTAGCTGGAATATACCTGCTTTTGTCCAGGGCAACATGGCTTCATAGGATAGGCTATCCGGAATGTCTGGATTAAAGGTGATGTTTATTAAAGGGGAACAATGGGATGTGAGTGAAAATTTGCCCGAACATTTTTTCCAAATTGAGAGGGTAAAGAGCATTGGATTTAGGCATATCTTGCGAAGTTGGGTGAAGGATTTATCCGTGAATGGCCATAATAAACTGCATGGATGAGCTGGGATTGTAATGCTCATCTCAATTTCGGACCAGCGGTTAGGAGCAAACCTAGATGTCCAAGAGGCTATAGCCCTCAAATGTGTAGCATAATAATATTTGATTATATCTGGTGCTCCTAGGCCTCCTCTATTTTGGGAAGTTAGAAGTACTGAGCTGGCCACTCTATGTGATTTATTATCCCATATAAAATTTAGAAAACTTCTCTGTAGGATTTTGAGCTGAGACAATGGAATCATCACTGGCAAGGTTTCGAAAAGGTATAAAAGTTTCGGGAGGATCGACATTTTAAGGACATTTATCCTTCCTAAGAGGGAGAGAGGGAATTTCATCCAGGTTTTCAATAAGTTGTTGATTTCAGTGAACATAGATGGAAAATTAGCTTGGAAAAGGGTAGAATACGAAGGGGTCAAATAGACTCCAAGGTATTTTAGTGACTTAGGACACCATCGGTAGTTAAAATTACCTTGTAGGGTCGAGAGTGCATCTTCTGAGATATTAATAGGGAGTGCTTCTGTTTTGGTTGAATTGATTTTATAACCGGAAATATCCCCAAATAAGGCTAAAGTTGTGTGAAGTGAGGGAAGTGATATGTGAGGATGGGTTAAAGTTAAGAGGATATCGTCTGCGAAGAGTGATAATTTGTATTCCCGTTGTCTCAACCGGACTCCACTTATGTCTGGATGGGATCTAATGGCCTCTGCCAGGGGCTCTAAGCTAAGGATAAAAAGAAGGGGAGATAGGGGACAGCCTTGGCGAGTACCATTAGTTAGAGTAAATGAAGGAGATATATGGGAAGCCATCTGCACTTGGGACGAAGGAGAAGAATAACGTGCTTTTAACGCTTGTACAAAGGGACCGGAGAAGCCATATTTACGTAAGATAGCAAACATGAATGACCAATTCAAGCGGTCAAACGCTTTCTGAGCGTCTAGGCTAAGAATCAAGGCAGGTTTCTTAGTTTTCGTCAGGAGATCGATAAGATCGATCGTTCTCCTAGTGTTGTCTCCTGCCTGTCTAGAGGGGACAAACCCGACCTGGTCCCCATGTACAAGCGACGGGAGGAGCAAAGAGAGTCTGTTGGCCAAAATTTTAGTGAAGATTTTATAGTCAGAATTAAGAAGGGCAATGGGTCTATAGTTATCAGGTAAAGAGGGGTCTTTCCCTGGCTTTGGAATGACTGTAATGAAGGCGTGGAGGAATTGGGAGTGGGGTATTGTACCTGACATTAGCGAGGAGAATAAATTAGCCATGTGGGGTAATAGAACTGGCAGAAAACCTTTAAAGTAGGGGTAGGAGAGTCCATCAGGGCCAGGCGCTTTATGATTAGGGAGTTGTTTCACTACTTCAGTGATTTCTTCCACAGAAATGGGGGCATTTAGGCCTATGCGATCTTCAGTGGAGATCATGGGGAGTCTCAAGGATTCTACGAAGGAGTCAAATTTATCCTGGGTGAATTGAAAATTCGGGTCTGTTGATAAACAATTGTATAAGCCTTGGTAAAATTCACCAAAGACCCTTGACATATTACGAGGGCAGTATGTGGGAACACCGTTAGACTGTATTAAATGGCCAGGAGTGGAAGTGTATGCTCTAGGTCTTAGTTTGTTAACCAACATTCTATGAGGCTTGTTGGCAAACTCATAAAACTTTTGCTTGGACCATAAATTGGATTTAGTAAACTTAGTCAGATCCAAGGATTTGATGCGGTTGCGCAGAGAGACCACTGCTCTGAGGCGGGTCACCGTAGGGAGGCTGAGTAGGCGTTTCTCTGCTTCAGACAGATTGTGTAAGAGGGACGTTCTCTGAAGTTCACGGTCACGTTTGTAACGAGAGCCTGCAGAGATGCATTCTCCTCTGAAAAAGGCCTTATGGGCCTCCCATAGGGTGGACGCCCCAGAGGCTGAACCCTCATTAAGTTCAAAGAATTCCTTCAACTTTCCCTGTAAGTGGAGATGTATTTCAGGTACCTTGAGAAGAGACTCATTAAGGCGCCAATGGCATGTTCTAGGTGTAGGTTTTGACAGAAGGATATCTAGAGCGATGGGTGCATGATCAGACCATGTTATAGGGTGTATTTCGGAATTCACCACATAGGGTAAAAGGGGGGCTGAGACAAAGAAATGATCTAGTCTGGTATATAATTTATGAGGTGGAGAATAAAAGGTAAATTGTTTGGCTAGTGGATGTTTTATCCTCCACGTGTCAAACAGATTGTGGGATCTTATCAATTTCCGGAATGCTGTGGAAAGCCGCTGAACCTGAGGGGATGGAGCATGTGAAAAAAGGGCGAGTCTATCCTTAGTAGGTGACATACACATATTAAAGTCTCCTCCAATAATTAAATATGGTTGACAATAAGACTGGAGTTGATCAAAGAAAATATCCATGAACCCAATCTGACCTGTATTGGGTGCATAAACGTTGGCCAGGGTGAAGGAGACGTTATTGTGATCACAATTCAGGAGGATACATCTGCCCTGGGGGTCAGCGTAAGAGGATTTAACCTGAATAGATGAGGAGCGTTTTAACAAAATAGCTACCCCAGCCTTCCCAGAAGGGTCAGAGGCTATAAAGGCGGTAGGAAATTGTTTGGAAGCAAATTTAAATGTACCATTTGTCTTAAAATGCGTCTCCTGAACCATGATCACATCAGCCTTTGAAGATTTGAACTCCCTCAGCGCCAGCCAACGCTTGCGTATAGAGCCTAAACCCTTAACGTTACAGGAAAAAACACTTACAGCCATTTTTTAAATATGAGCACAAAGCAGTGGGAGCAATCACAATAGGGCGAAGATGTGTATACTATGATAAGTGGGAAGTTGAAACATAGACAATATATGCATTCAGATGGACATGTATAAAAAATGGCAAAGGAGCCTCTGTATACCAATATTGGATGAAAAAAAAGATCCCTTACAAAAGTTTTTGGAAAAAGAAAGCCAGAGAGAAAAAAAAATGAAAAAAAAATAGAAAAAAATGTAAAAATAAAAAATAAAACTAGAACCTGAATAGGATCAAAAAGGATCCGTAGTAAAAAGAAAAAAAAAACTGAAAAAAATTTTTTTTCCCCAAGGGGGTCACCTTTTTGGGTCGTGACCATGAAGGAAAAAATGGAAAAAATTGAAAAAAGGGGGGGCATGTCAACCTACGAAACCAGATACGTAGGCTCGGCCCCAACTGAACATCAATTAACAGAACAATCCACCTGTAACATATAGATGGCTATAGAGTCGAGGATTATATGAATTGTAAGGCAACCAAGGTAAAACTGTGGACTTTGAACAGGGAGTCCGAGGCCGTGTAAGATAAAAGAGGAACGTGGCCCAGCATGGCAAAGGTAAAACCAGATTTGAGTCAAATAGGAACCTCAGGTGGGACCCTTTGATGATGTTGCTCCTAGAGGAGTGACAGGTATTTTCCGCGATCTTTGACGAACTGGGGTCCAGATCTTCGCAGGTGTGGACAGAATCCGGGAAGGTGGGAGTTGGGGCTGAAAATCTTCATCCGGGATCAGGGGTAGTCCTAGGTTCCTGACAAAGGACTCACATTCCTGCAAGTCCCTCATTGAATGTTGAGTCCCATCTTTGTTGACTGACAAGCGGAAGGGGAAACCCCATCTATATGGGATTTGATGTTGTTGTAGGTGAGATGTAACTGGTCTTAGAGCTCGACGTTTTCCCAGGGTAATAGGAGACAAGTCGTTAAAAATTTGAATCTTCGCACCTTTAAAACTCCACTCGGGATCTATTACGGGTAGCTACGGTCAGAGCCTCCTTGCTCTCATAGAAATGAAAGCGAGCAATGATGTCCCTGGGATTGGCACCTGGAGGGGGCTTAGGAGCCAGTGATCTGTGGGCCCTGTCGAGTCGCCAGTCTATGTCAGGGATGTGGGGAGCAAGCGTTACAAAGAGGTCCAAGAGATAGGGACGAATTTCCTTGTCAGGGACATTTTCGGGAACCCCTCGAATCCGTAGATTTTGACGTCTCTCCCTGTTTTCGAGATCCTCTTGTTGCGTCTGTAGTTGTGTAACTGAATTTTTTAAAGTGACGTTTTCTTCTTCTAGTGCATGTATATAGTGGACCATGTCGTCAAACTTGGACTCCAGCGTATCTGTGCGCTCCCCCAATTGGTCTATCTCACCCCTAAGTTCATGAGCAAGTTTGCTGACTTCTTTGGTGATGGTCTGGGTGATGCTGTGGAGCAAAGCTTGCAGCTTGGTGTCCAACACGTCTTCTGTCACAGGTTGAGACATATTGGTGGGGGGGACGGGTAGGTGGGTAGATCCTGAATGATGGGGCTGGTCTGTGGTGGGCGAAGGGGAACTAGCCAATGTGATCGTATTAGGCGCGATCGTATCAGTTAGGACCGCAGCGTATGATGGGATATTTGGAGCTGGGGATTGCGGCTTACGGAGAAAGCGATCCATAGACTGGTTGGGCTTGGTTGCGTCCTGTGAATTGTGACCTCGATATACGTGCCTCTGATCACCGATCTTCCCCATAAACCGGTCGGGATGTAGCTAAGTGAATCCCCGAACAGTGGATATAACTCCCGGATCTGTGGTTGCTAAAGTACATAGCGGGATGTTTTGATGTACGGATGGGGGCCAGAGCCTAGGTCTTAGGTGTCCGCCATCTTAATAGGCTATGGTTGCAACTGTCCACCCATCCAATAGAGGTGGCTTTTGTGAAGGTTGCTTTAGCAGATCCGCTGAAGGGAGAGGTGGCTGGGTGAGATTGTGCTATGCCCACGTTCACACACCGTTCTGGAAGAGTGATGAAAGAGAAAATGATGAGGTGTAGAAGGAGTCCCAATATGGCCGCCGGCTTCCGGGTGTAGGCCGAAGCCGCAGTCTTTCCTACAAGGCTGCCGCCTGAGTGGGTGCCGCTCCTATCGGGGCTTCGTGTGATCTACTGGGCACAGGGGATGAATCAGCAAGTGGACGCTGTCAGGGGCTTCTGCTATACAGGGAGGTGGTAGGAAGATTGTTGTTACTCACTGTGGCCACTGATGAGCCCGGGAGCTGGAACGACAGGCCGCAGGCTTCGGCGCGGTGTTAGGCCGTATGGCGAGCGGAGCTCAGATACCCTCCGGTGGATCCCAGATAGCCGATTGCCACTGCGGAGACAGCCGATGCCCGCCGAGGGTGAGGCGGATATGTTCTTTGGGATGGCTATTGAATTCCCTGCAGGATGTAGAGTGCCAGGGAGAAGGGACCGCAGGCCTCAAGATGGCGGCGGGCCTCGAGGCCGGATAGCAAAGGACAGTCACAGGGTAAGCTCGTCCGAGCCAGATATGCTCCCAATAGGCAGTTGTAATTGTTGCCTTCAATGTCCTGAAGGATATGCCAGAGCAAGTGGTGTAAGCCGGGGTGTAGCAGTGGCAGGATGGCGGTGGATTGTCCGGATGACAGCTTTCCTATATATTGCTGCACCTGGGTGAGGAGGATGAGGCTGGCCCTGTAGGCCTCAAGATGGCGGCATCCGCGGAGATGTGGAGTAGGCCGTCAGGGATCCCCAGATGGGTTCTCAGCCGATCCGTCCCCTCCAGAGATGGAGTCACAGGTGGATGAGGACGGGCGGCCTTTCATCCCGCGGATCGTGGCACTCTAGGCCGGAGGATGCTGGAGGCTCTGTAGGCCTCAAGATGGCGGCAGGCCGCAGCTGTGTGAAGCAGGTCGGGGGCCGGGTGGAGGCCTAATCAGCTTGCCAGGCTCCTCGATACAGGCTGGAGCTAAGGTAAGGGATGCCCAGGGGCAGATGGGTGGATATTGGAGGCTCTGTGGGCTTAGGATGGCGGCGGGCCGTGGCTTGTGCAGATTGGGCCGGGTGGAGATCCCACCGTCCGGCCGAGCTCCTCAATACAGGCTGGGGATGAGAGAGGGGATGCCCAGGGACAGGTAGGGTAGATTTGGCAGCTCACCAAGGTTGTCTGTGGCAAGGATGGCGATGGATTGTGGCAGGATTTGCGGAGCTCTACACCAGCACGTCCTCCTCTGTTCACATCGGGACACGCCCCATATTAGATGGTTTTTATTTTTATTTTATTCAATTAATTTTCATTATGAATCACAGCTTTTAACCATGTTAGAGATGTTTTAATTATAATGGGCTATTGGAGGTGGATGTATTGGCTGCCCCACCCCCATATCTTATTATTAATAGTCTTGTTTCATGCTGGCCCTTGAACGTGTGACATGAAGAAGGGGTTAATCCTCAAAACATGTAGTCCTTACATCGTTCAGCATGTTCTCATAGTCTCCTTTGTTTCCTCCCCCTTCCTTTCCTCGCTCTTGGGTCACATGACCCACCGATAGTCTGTTGGAGCCCGTCCGTGTCTGTACCGCTGGATGTGGCTGGTGAGGAGCTCTCGCTTCCGGAGACCAGGGAGTCGTGTTGTTGTCAGCATCCCTTGCTCCCCTGGTGTCATCAGCACTGCACCATTCCTTGGACAGTCCTCCTCCCCTGGCGCACCCTGGATATCTAGCCACGATCCTGGGAATTTACACCTGGATAGATGTCCTTAGGCACCTCTGGATCCCTGGGGTGCCCGAAGCATCTAATTCCTGGCAGCATTGGAGGTGGGACAGCCATCCATCCATCCCCTCTGGCTTCCTGAGTGAGTGTCACAGATACTGTGAGTGCAGGTGTCCATAGGGCAGTTTTATTTCATATTGTTTGGCTGACTACTATTTTTGCCTTCATGGCTCTATCTTCTGTTTAGACTTTTTACACATTCTTTATATTTGCCAATAAGCTATATATGGTGAACACGGTTGGTATTTTACCACTCCTTGGATTAGCTCTACCCGTGTTGTTTGTATTTTCTTATCCTCATCTGGTCTATTTTGTCTGGGTGCAGCTGCCGGAGTTTGGTATTTTTCAAGGCTTCTTTGGAATCCATTTTTGCGCCTGGCTCTTTGTGGAATTTTCTACTAGAACAGCTGAACTTTATTTGGGGTTAATCAGAGGCACTTTAAATGATGGCAGGTGTGTACTGACTCCTATTTAACATGAGTTCGAATGTGATTGCTTAATTCTGAACACAGCTACAACGCCAGTTATAACAGGGTGAGTGCACTTATGCAACTGCATTATTTTACTTTTTTTACTCTACATCGAGCAGTGTAAAGGGGAATCTACAAAAGATTTTATCCGGTCGGTCACACGGCCGCCTGGAGAAAATCTCAAGGTGTAATGAATGCATAAGTGCTCACCACTAACTAATCTACCTCATCCAGACTGACTGACTGACGCAAATCTGGAAGATCAGTTGCACTTGCAAGTAAAAACATATCAGCTATACCAGTTATTAATATTACACTCACCAAAGAGAAGCCATTTAAGCCATCACATTGGGGGTGACTTAATAAAAAGGCGTTTAATAAAATATAGCAGGCTACTTGTTAGAGTTGATAATTTTGTCTGGCCACTGAATAAGCCTCACTCCTGTTCTAGGATAGGTAGGTTTCTTACTCCTGGTCTAGGCTAGGTGACATAACAGAGAATTTACAATTACTGATCTTCCGATCTCCCGGCAGACGGTGCTTCATCTGCTCCCCTCTGCTACTGCAGTGGTCTCTCCATGAGCCTTCAAGACATATGCAGGTCTTAATAACTTCAGAAGCCTAGACCATTTAAGTGGAGGAGAGAGAGGGTGCAGGGAAATGTGTCTGACCACTGGGAGATCCAAGGGTCAGTATGTCTAAAACTTCTAAAACAAAAAACACTAGACAAAAAGGAGCAGTTAAAGAACTCCAGGATATATGTAAAATATATCAGTAAATAGCCTTGCCAGTGTGCAACACAACACACTCTGGAGTCTTAACTATAGTCTAAAGACTCTACTCTTTGTAGATATTTGCCTACAAAGATCTGCAAGGTCACAAGGTCATTTAGAATTTTTTGCTTTAGTTGATGCCCAAGAGGAGGCACCAGACATCATAAGGAAAGTGTTACTGCATGGAGCATGGGCATGCCAGAGATTGAACATGTCCAGGGACTGCCAGCCAATAGCTGTAGATTCTTGCCTGACACACCCCCTCCAGCCTGCTGTTTTTTTCATGATGATTAACAGTGATTGGCTCAGACTGGGAATCTGAACTGCAGCAAGAAGGTGGCGTGACCAGGGAATTGACATTGAGATAAAAACAAGCACAGGTCAAGCTAACAGGAAGACAGAGGCAGGAGACTGGAATCAGCTGCAGAGGGGGACTAATAATCCTAGCTAAACTAAAGCCTTGCAGAATAAATCACAACTATTTCTAGACAAGGTATGCCATCAGCAATTCATATTTCAAATACTATTTTTGATTGGAAAATACAAAAAAAGTTGTACTTACTCCCTGGATCTGCCGCATCTGGTTGTTGCTCACCATCTTCCGCATCCCCAGCAGCCTCTACAAGGCAGGTCTTCTCCACCTCCTGCTCAGCCTCAGCAGCCGTTGATTAATATAGAAAAGAACATTAAAATCTGCAGTATACAACAATCTCACACATTAGTACAAGAACATTGAAACATGTATGATCAGCAGATACAAGCAAGATTATCCCCTTGCCGCCAAGATACGCGGCCTCAACTTTCGGGGGTTATACCGGGATGATGCCCGCAGCTGCAGGCATCATCCAGGTACCATTATTTAGAGCGGGCGATAGGCTATCCAGGGAAAACAACCATAGCATAAAGCATAAAACTAAAACATAACAACTAAAAGCCGCTCGGTTGTCATCCCGGAGGAGCGGGAGGGGACACCCCCCGCCGCCTTCTGCCACTCTTATCGGGGTTCCCTTCCCACTAGGAGTTCAAATCATAGATCCACCACCTCCGGTGGCTAACGAGAGACTGGCACAAAGCCGGAAATGGCTTTGTTCCAGTCTTCTTCTGTAAACAGGAAAGTGAGGTCACAACGTCACATCCTGTTTACTCGGCTGCCAATGGCGCTGGTTTTTAAAAAATATACGGTATTCAGAATCGTCGTTTTTGATGATTTGTATACTTTGAAGTGCAAAGGAGGGATTTGGGGTCTTTTAGACCCCCGATCCCTCCATAAAGAGTACCTGTCACCGCCTATTACTGTCACAAGGGATGTTTACATCCCTTGTGACAGCAATAAAAGTGATCAAAAATTAAAAAAAAAAACATAATGTAAAAAAATAAAAATAAATGAAATAAAAAAAAAAATTTAAAGCGTCCCCGTCCCCGCAAGCTCGGGCAGCAAAGAAAACGCATACGGAAGTCGCGTATGTAAACGGTGTTCAAATCACAGATGTAAGGTATCGCCGTGATTGTCAGAGCGAGAGCAATAATTCTACCACTAGACCTCCTCTGTAACTCTAACCTGGTTTTAAATGTCGCCTATGGAGATTTTTAGGTACCGTAGTTTGTCGCCATTCCACAAGTGTGCGCAATTTTAAAGCGTGACATGTTTGGTATCTATTTACTCAGCGTAACATCTTTCACATTATAAAAAAAAATGGGCTAACTTTACTGTTTTGTTTTTTCAAATTCATGAAAGTCTTTTTCCCCAAAAAGTTGTGTTTAAAAGACCGCTGCATGAATACCGTGTGACATAAAATATTGCAATAATCACCATTTTATTCTCTAGATTCTCTGCCAAAAAAATATACATAATGTTTGGGGGTTCTAAGTAGTTTTCTAGCAAAAAATACAGATTTTACCTTGTAAACACCAAATGTCAGAATTAGGCTTAGTCATGAAAGGGTTATACTAACTTACATGTGGGAGTTGCCGCCTCAGCCGCCTCCTCCTGAGTCTCCACCTCTGACTGAATGAAACCTATTTAATATAAAGGAGAAATTATGAACATTACAATGTTCAAGCTTCAAATTACTATAAATAAATACTGTATATAGATATAATGAATTAACCATTAGCATGGCAATACAGGGCAGGTCACTAGCGTTTATCTACGAGGCAGGGGTGTGCATTCTCTAGAGGCAGGTGAGGCAGAGCCTCACCTGCCATTTAGGAAGAAAAAAAATCTGTAAAAATAGAAAGAACGAGGCACTTACCTGTCCTGGTTTCAGCGGCAAGTGCAAGGCGAGTGCTAGAGCAGCGGCGCTCTGTCAGGTTACGCAAGCGATTGCGTTACCTGGCAGAACGTCGCAGAGGCTCTATCTGCCACTGCTTGTGGTGCTAGAATCATCAATGGAAGGCTGGACAAATGGAAAAGGACTCACTGTATTAGTGTCTCTACTATAGTACTTACTGCATGATGATGAAATGGAGCACTCCTGCTCCTCCGCCCTCCGCCCCTGGCGACACTGGGCCTGGATACGATCTTTAAATAAAATCTAACACAACATGGTAAATGACATGCTTGACAAAAAAAAACAAAAAAAATGTCCTGCATAATGCAATGCTGACACCGACCTTGATGAGCCAGGAGCTGGGTGCTCTCGCACTCCCCTATACCCTCTAGGAGCTCCGCCTCGTGGGGGAGGAGAGGCACCTGCTGCCCTCTGCACCCTGCCTGCCTGCGTTTTTACATGCTCTGGCTCTGCAAAACAAAAAGAGAAGAGAAACGTGTTCCATAATTAAACTACTATTGTAATCTGAAAATGACATCAACACATGAAACAAATGTAAAATGAACCCATAGAATGATACAATGCAAATGAAACTTTGGATTTGGCACATTTTTTCATGTAGCACAAGATTTGCACATTTTTTCTATTAACCAAATTTATTTTTGGAAAAACAATAAACGTATGCTTTTTGGTGCACGTTAAAATATAAAACACAGGTTTTTTCCTTTGCAAAGCATTAACCACTTGCGGATGTGGACCTGCCCATAATAAACATACGGCGGGTTAAGTCCAGCCACCGTAACATAACAATTTTTTTAAAAAATATTTTACTCTTTTTTTTTTTGTTTCAATAGCAAAAAATTTAAAACCCAGAGGTGATCTAATACTACCAAAAAAAAAGCTCTATATGTGGCGGGAAAAAGGGTGAAAAGGGTGTAAATTTCATTTGGGTAGTACATCACAGGAGAGCGCAATTGTCAGTTAAAGCTGCAGTGCGCTAAATAGCAAAATATGGCCTGGTCATAAAGGGGGCATAACCTACAGGTGGTCAAGTGGAACTTAAAAGCACTTACTGCTCATCAGTTTAGTGGTAAGAACAAATAACGGCCATGGAAATATTCCTCTCACAACGATCGTGTCGATAATATGTAACATATGCAAACTATGCTTTCATGTGTAGGCTAGGCACACCTATGCGCAAATTTAGGTTTTTCACAGGAGGGAGGATGATTTGAAAATAATTTTTTTATTGAAAAAAAAAAAATTCACTTAACTTTACTGACATCACATGTGATAGAAATAATATATGTTTATGTGTGTGGGTGGTGGGCATGTTTTTGGGCATAATATGGGATTTTTAAAATGTAAAAAAACTATTCAGACACGTTACTTACCGTTTTATGTCGCTGAATTTTTTTACAACAGGCAGATGGGTCACACTGATGGCACTGCATCTCCTCAACCTTTTGGGAGATCTTCTCCCGCTTCCACTCCGAAGTGGTCTCTCTGGAGCGGATGCCAAACAGCTGCAACCAGCAAGGAAGCGTTTCCCTTACACAGACCTGGGACTCAATGTGAGTCCACGTAAGGTTACACTTCATGCTGGTTGCAGCTTGTGTCCCCCTCCTGCACTTTTTTGATGGTGGGGATGGTGCTGCTGCTGTCTCCATGGAAGGGAGAGGAACCTCCATGGGGTTGAACACCCTCGGATGCTGCCATCACACTTGAACCAGAACCGTTAGGAGCGCAGAGCAAACAGGAAGGAAGTTATATGCTTGAATTTCGATACAACGCAATTCCATTGGCTGACCGCTGGGGTAGACCATTTGACATGATCAAAAACAAACAAGTATCGTATCATTCCATACGATCAAAAATATGTATGGTACCATTCGACATGAAGATTCGATGAAGTAGCTTAAAACATACGATCGCCGCAAGCAGACATTTACAGTCACATGCTCCACCCATAAGCTATAGAAGAATTCTAATGTTGTTTGACTAGTAACAATAAAAAATAATTATAATATTACTAGTCAAACATTAGAATCCTACTATAGCTTGTAGGCAGAGCATTCGACCGGAAATGTATGATTGCGGTATCCTACAATTTACTTTAGCTGCTTCATCAAATCTTCTTAGAACATCCGAGAGACCATAAGCCTTCAATTTTTCAGATTCAACCTTAATTAATTCGGATTTTTGGACGAATTTTTGGATTTTTTGACGAACGGAACGAAATAAATAAAAAAAAAATTCAGAAGTAACTAAATGGATTTTTCAGACGAAACCAAAATTCCGAAACAAAATATTTCAGTGAGCACATGTCTAATCTCTATACGCATCAATACAAAACTACATCTTCCAAAAGCTAAAGCTGCATAGAAATATTTTTTTCAGCTCTAAAAGGCAGTCTCAGTGTTTTAAATAGCAAAGTTTGTGTACTAATTTATCCAACAGAATGTACAGAATATATCCTTCTGTTTTGACCAATTCTTTTAAAAAAACATATAAAAACTAATATGTATATAACAGCATCATTTTCGATATAGCACCTTACAGATTTCTATTCCATCTTAATTTTTGGAAATATGTATCTAGAGTCCATCCTTTTCAGTAAGTGTTTATGTGACATAAAAAATGTATTTTTTCACAAACTGTAACAATTCACTTTCTTGAGGGTTATATCAAATTACTTAAAGCTTCATACATCTGAAATAATCGCATCTTTTCCATTATATGCTGGCATTTGTAACAATCAGCAGTAAGCGTGGTTTGCTGATTGCAAAGCTATAGGTCTGACTCAATAGGGGTGTGTCAAACCTCTGCAACTGCTTCCCCACCGAGCGTAAGGAATCCCATAAATTTGTCTTTTTTTTTTTTCTCCATTCAAACATCGGGTTGAATGAAAAAAAAAAAAAAAGGTGGATGGGAGAATCATTCCAGTTGAGTTATTGTATACTGACAGCAGGGAGACTTTCCTGCCATTAAAAATACACTGGTCAGCGCTGCCTGCTAAAGCTGGTGGTGCTGATCATGCAGAAATTTTCTAACAGACTGGTTGTACAGAAGTCAATCAGCAGATGGACCTCTGTAAAACCAGCTTTCCCACACATGGAACTGCCCATAAACAGGTGAAAAAGTATAATTTGACCTACTTTATTAACCAGGGGTCAAAATATCTGCTAAGTTTTTGTTGTGTAGAGGTCCATCCACTGTCACTGGTTGTTTGGAGGCTATCAGCTGTAATGCCAAAAGCATCCTTAACAACCAGTGACAGGAGGGGAGGGGCCTGCTACACAGCATACAGAGACAGGTGATTTTACTTCACTGACCAGTACAACATGATGTATTACGAGAACAAATGCATGCTGTATATTCCTGCTATGAAGTGATTACATTTTCCAAAAGAGTTTCTATTATTCTAACAAATTGCTTTGCACATTGACACATTTATTATTCCAAACAGCAGGAATCATCTGTTTCATGCGTGAAACAACAGCAGGTCAATCCAAACAACCTTTTCTAGTTATTACTCTCATTTAATTTTGTTATTGTCACATGTTGTACTGTGTTTTCTGTTTGTCCTTGGTTTGTTCAGATGTTAAATGCAAAAGGAATGTACCTGCAGAGATGGGGTAGGCAATTTATTTTAGACCAAGGCACATTCTTTTTTCTGCAATATGACTTGCAGCCTTATGGGGACAAAATATATTATTTCAATAACCTTAACTCAGAATATGTTGAACTGAATATAGGATATCTTTTTATTTTGGTTTGAGGAAAAAATTGTCACATTCCCAAACTGTCCCCATTTTAATTGGACATTTCAGATGTTTTAACCGATTCAGCCCCGGAAGATTTTACCCCCTTCCTGACCAGACACTTTTTGCGATTTGGCACTGCGTCACTTTAATTGACAATTACGCGGTCATGCGACGTTGCACCCAAACAAAATTGACGTCCTTTTTTTCCCATAAATAGACCTTTCTTTTGGTGGTATTTGATCACCTCTGCGTTTTTTTTTTTTTTTTGCACTATAAACCCAAAAAGAGTGTCAATTTTGAAAAAAACGCAATATTTTTTATATATAAATATCCCCCAAAAATATATAAAAAATTTTTTTTTTTTTCCTCAGTTTAGGCCGATATGTATTCTTCTAGCGTCTACAAAATAGGGGATGGTTTTATGGCATTTTTATTATTAATTTTTTTTACTAGTAATAGCGGCAAGCTGCGATTTTTATCGGAACTGCGACATTATGGCGGACACATCGGACAATTTTGACACATTTTTGGGACCAATGGCATTTATTCAGCAATCAGTGCTAGAAAAAAGCATTGATTACTATAAAAATGTCACTGGCAGGAAAGGGGTAAACACTAGAGGGCGATCAAGGGATTAATTGTGTTCCCTAGTGTGTGTTCTAACTGAAGGAGGGAGGGGACTGTGTAGGGGAGAACTGGAAACTGTGTGCTTACAAACACAGATCCCGGCTCTCCATGTGTGAGCAGTGATTGCAGGAGCAGTGATCGTGACCGCCAGGCACTTGCATCGGCTCGGGGGGCGAGCAGCAGGTGCTCCCCTAGTGGCCACAGGGCAAAGCGAGGTAACATAATGTTGTTTCGCCCAGCCGTGCCATTCTGCCGCAGTACAACTGCGGCGGCTGGTCAGCAAGTGGTTAACTTGCCAAGTGTAGGGTCCTAAAATATAGTTTAGTTAAACCATATTTTGAACTGCATATTGGACATTTGTTTTTTTTTTTGGTTTGAGGAAAAAATTTATACAAAGTCACATTCCCAAACCGTCCCTATTTTAATTGTACAGTAAAGATTTTTAAACTTGCTAAGGGTCTTAAAATATGGTTTGGCTAAATATGGTCATATTCTAGAAAGTATGCAGATTGTCAGGGCTTACTGTATAAGTAAACCCAATCACTTAAGTTTTATATAAATTGTAACACACTAATGTTAAAGGCGATTCCTGCTATAGCGTGACAACACTACTTCTCTGTCTCCCAGTTGTTCTGCTGTGTTCTGATTTTGTCACATGGGCTTCTGCTCTGGCCTTCAAGTGACTGCTTTAACATGCATTACGCAGACATGGTCCACTTTTGTATCATATGTAAACTACCCTACGAAATGCCATGGAAAGATTTCTGGATTGCATGCATGTAAACTGGAAGTGGTTGCAAGGAGAATACAGGATATTAGCAACATCAAGATGCAAAGAATGCAGGGTGAAACAAAAAAAAGTATTTTATAAAAAAAAGTCAATAGTTTATGAAATGCAATGCTGTGGTGAAGTAAATGCTATTTAGGGTAGGCATCTACTTTAAGGGACCTATATAATAAGCAGCGAATGGGACTTTACCTGTTTAAGGACCGCCCACCGCACTTATACTGTGGCAAGGCGGCCCTGCAGCACTGGATCGGGTACATGTACGTGATTTTGTAGTACCGGGTAGGGGGCGTGCATGCACGCCTGCTGCCCTGGCTGTGCTGTCATGTGCTACAGCACAAGCCAATCAGCAGGTCCCGGCTAATGATTTAATGGTAAACAACAGACAGCAGCGATGAGTTGTTTTTCTGTGCTTGCTAAGCAGGGAGTAAAAACCGGCACTTTGTTTAGTAAAAACAGCACACAGTACACACAGTAAACATTGTTAGGCACACAGGTAACCCCTTAATTACCCCTGAAATGTTAACCCCTTCCCAGCCAGTGTCATAACTAATATTAAAAAAAAAATCCAGTATATATACCATCGTTTGTAAGATGCTATAACTTTCATGCAAACCAATTAATATACGCTTATTGGGATTTTTTTTACCAAAGATGTGTAACAGAATTCATTTTGGCCTAAATTAAATTAGTCCCAAATAATAAAAGTCCACCAGATAAATGTGTATTAAAAAGTCCACCATTGGGGTTCTCAATTCATCTACAAGATGTCTTCCATTGTGCAGTGCTGATGATTACAGCTTTTTATCTCCAACAATCTTCTGTGTGCCTGTCTCTCTGTACATAGTCTTTCAGGGCCAGATTTACTAAAACTGGTGCACACAGAATCTGGTGCAACTGTCCATAGTAACCAATTAGCTTCTATCTTCAGCTTGTTCAATTAAGCTTTGACAATAAAACCTGGAAGCTGACTGGTTACTATGCACAGCTGCACCAGATTCTGTGTGCCTCAATTTTAATAAATCACTCCATCAGTCTTTCAATTTAGTAAAAATACAAAAAACATATCTAGACATCCAGACACACTATCGTAAATGCCGCCAGCAAAACTCCCATGAGAGGTTTTGGTCGGAAAATGCGACCGTGTGTATGCTCCATCAGACTTTTGCTGGCGGAATTCCAGCCAGCAAAAGATTGAGAGCAGGTTCTCTATTTTTCGGTCGGAAAAAGTTCCTATCTGAAAATGCCTTCGTCTGTATGCAATTCGAACACACAAAAAATCACACATGCTCGGAAACAATTTGACGCATGATCGGAAGCATTGAACTTCATTTTCTCGGCTCGTCGTAGTGTTGTACGTCACTGTGTTCTTGACAGTCGAAAGTTCAGAGAACTTTTGTTTGACCGTATGTATGCAAGGCAAGCTTGAGCGAAAAACCATCCAAAATTTTTTCGACGGAAATTCCGCTCGTGTGTACGTGGCATTAGTCAGTCTCACCTCCCTGAAAGCCTTAAAAGCTAATATACTGTAACTAATGTTGTTGCTTGGCTTCTCTGTAGGCGGAGTTTTGCTTGTGGAAATTTTTTTAATCCAAATTTTCAAAAACTGCATGCAGGTGTTAGGGTTTGTTTTCCCCTCATCATAAAAGGTTTAAAATTGCAGTATTTTCCATTCTTCAAAAAAACATCAGAATGACTAATTGACTTAAACACTAAAGCTCACTGCGCAGCCTGCTTTGTCAGGAAAATATTTTGTATCACTGTGATCAGAAAAAAGAAATATACACATATAGAATCGAATGAATCTGAAATCTGACACTGAAAGTGTTTTGTTAAATCTGATTGATAAGAATACCCTTTGTTTTGCAGAAAAATTAGAATCGAAAGCTACGATTCCCCTTTCCCCCAAAAAAAGAAAAGAAGTACTCAAGTTTTACAATACAGTGTAAAAGGTACACTTCCCCTCCCAATGTGTACAGATCAGTGTAAAATGTAACCCCTCCAAAAAAAAAGGCACTCCCTATGCGTTTGTGCAAGATTGATGTGTTTTACTATGACAGCATCAGTTACTGACTGGCCAAGAGATATTCAGAAATTGAACAGAGTGACCTGCTTTGTCTTGCTTTGGGAGTGTATTACCACTCTTTTTTTAAAATAATAAAGTCTGTATATAATACACTATGGTTGGCTGCGCTCCTCTCCTATTTTTTTTCTTTTCCATAAAAAAAAGTTAAACCTCATAATAACATAATTTTGCTTTACATATTTACAAATTCTACATTTTCGGTCCCAAATTTATGATTTGCCTGCACATCTATTTTTTTATGTTTCATCTCTGCTTGATTCTAGTCATTTATTTTCCTAAGGATAGACAACTTTTATATATGCCTCTCAACAAATTTTCACAGAAAATAAAAACATTATTTTAAAAATATGGAAAATGTCTTTATTCAGAATATTCAGAAAACTGTAATTAACTGAAAACCACTTGAATGACTTATTCTGTATGTGGAATAAGTCATCATTTTAAATGATGTTTTATGTAACTAATCTATGTAAGCAGGTGCAAGCATAGGAATGACGCTACAAGAATCACAATGTGTTCAACATGAACAATCTTTTGGACTGACCAAAATAAATTCATAAAACATCAGGGAAGACATCTGTAGGCAATTATGGAAGTCTGTGTTATGCTTGTGATTTGTGTTGCTTCATTACACATTCACATAATATTTTAAACATAACATTTGTCATTAAATGGGTGTGGTTCACTGACAAAGGATACATCCATATCAGTTATTCCCCAGAACAGTGCAGTTAAGAATTTAAGAAAAAATGTCATCTGTAACAAATCCAGATGATAATGTTTACAATTTTTATGTCCCAAGTGCCAAGAAGCTCTTGCCATATGTTAGTAATGGATGCCACCTGAACAGTATTTCCATTTGCCACTCAGGTGTTGAAATCCTTGTCCATTGCTCCAACCAACTATGAGTAGGAGGGAAAAGCATTTTAGATTTGTATGTACTTCTCAAATGTGCTTGTTTTTAGCTAAATTTATCTATGACCACATATAATTTCTGGCTTTCACCTGGACTATGACTTGACACATGGCTGCAAACTTGATTCCTCCAGTTCAGCTTGTCAGTTTTGTATTACTTAAATTTAGATTTGCTAATTTAAATTCCAAGAGATACCCTAATCTGTAGCCAAGTGAGACATTTAAAAAAAACTCTGGAAATCTTCCTTTACGCACCTTTTCCTTCACACGCAGTTTTAATTGCTTAACAAGCCATTATGGTTTGAATTAGAAGATGCAATGTCTATACTGGTCTCACCTTGTGCCAAAACAAAATATTTGGAAGGTAGGTTAGTCACCTATGTATCAGACTTCTAGGCACACACACACACACATACTACATCATCTGAAACATATTACTCTAATCTTATTTAAAATGATTTAAAATGGCAACCTGTTACATGTGCAACTGTTTTTCATTGTTCAATCAATTGAACATGCAAATGAACATGATGATTGAAATGAAATGATTCTGCGCATAACCTATGTGATCAAAACCAATGTGATCAAAACATCTTAATTGTGATAATAAACATCCTAATAAACATGTAGAGACAATGTAATGTAGGATCCAAGTGTTAATAAAAATTGATGACTATCAAATACAAAATCCAAGAGCTTAGTATAAAAATTAGTGTAAAAATAAAAATCCAATGTGTAAAGTGTAAAAGTTCAAATATCTTCACAATGAAGTTAAGAACACACACAATGTTGACTGTAGTTCCAATGATATATAAACACTAACACAATGTGCTCTCAGAACTCTTACCTTATGGACATAAGTAAATGCCTTTAACCATCTATTGGATAGTAGCCTCAGGATCAGGATTCGGGATCAGCCAAGATAGGAGATGGACACTCGATATGGTAAGCTGATATCACCTCCAACACGATAACCAGATCCACATGTAATGTACCAAGACCTGCAGTGTGCCTAGGCCTGATTGGTCAGTATACCTGTCCTCAAGCTTGCTGCAGGTTCTACTTCAAACTGTGCTTTGCTACTATACAGGGTGTTAACTTGCTCAAGTCTCTGAAAGCAGATTTTCTCACTGGACTTATTCCCACTTCACAGGGAATAGTCCCATAACCAGTCTCTCTCACATTGGTAACAGCCTTTCACTATTTATTTAAAAATGATTGTTTCCAGGATATTAGGGCATAGCTCTGGATTAAAGTTTGTATTGGCGCAAAATCAACTTTGGGTGATTATGATAATGGGTGATTATTTTTTATTGGATTTCTGCTTTAAGGGTTTTTTTTTTTTTTTTTTTAGAAGGAAAAATAATATTACAAAATAATTCTCTATGTTTTATGCTGCAAATAGTTAATGTAAGGTAATTTGATTTAAGTGTGTGGTGGGTATGTGTATAGTTATAAGACCAATTGGAACATATATTTCAAGCCCAGGTGCTTTATTAAGTGACAATTTTAGTTTACTGAAGATATTTTGGTATTAATCTTCCAGAATCTTTTTTTGTTCTACATTTGAAAGGATGTGTCCGTAAACCAATGTTTATTTAATACCTTTACTCTAGTCTTCTGATATCTGACAAAAAATGGAATTGGATCAACACATTTTTAGCAATGATTTTCCTAGTCTTCTATAAAGCTTGCCATAGGAAAACTCCACTGTGCTTGCATAAATCAAAGTTTGGAAAAATCACTAGTTGAGACAGACTTTCTGCAAATAACCACAGCAAAAAGGGCCAAAGAACATAGTCCAACATACACTACATTTACATAAGCTGGCAACCTATGGGAAAATCATTATAGAGTCCCATAGGTCTTACACCTCAACATTAAAAAACAATCCTATTACTGATACATGTAACATTCCACAGCAATAACTAACACAGAAACATGACAGTTTTTTTTTTTTTTTTTTTTTTTTTTAAGTCAGATATATATATTTTTTTACAGAAACCATTATCACATAAACAGCACAAACAAAAGGAACAATATACAGAGGAGTGGTTTTAAACATTTTAAACATAGATCTGCCGTCACTTTTCTATGTTTCTATGAGTACTACTATATAGTGAAACCTAGCATAGTGGAATACAGGGACATGCATGGTCACATCCAGTAATGCGTTAGGGAGTTCTACAATGTTATCAAGCATATATGTATTCAGTTACCCATTCCTACCACCAGAGCCCTCTCATTGACCTCAGTTTCTAGGCCTATAGACCCATCAAAGAAGTCCCATCTTGTATCACAGCCCCCACTGGCATTCTCCTGCCAACTTAGGTTCCTAATATTTATATATATACATTAATTTTAAGCAAATTGATATGCCATATACTTTTGCTGTCTGGATAAACCTTTATGCAGCCAAACAATGATGACCCACTCTCCTTCCCCATAGTATCTGTATGTACAATGGCTATAATTACATTTATGTGTAAAATGTCAAATACAAAAGGTCACTTGGATTACCATTTTTGGTTGGGGTTTTTATATGTAGATTCCTGGTACGCATATTGTTAATGTGACAGTGGGGCAACCATCCCCAGAGTAGCCCATGAAACGCCCCCCCCCCCGAAGAACCATTCAGACAATATTAATTATGCATATTTTTATGGATTTGGCTGCTGTCAATCTATGCTTAGCTGAAGAACAATGTGTTTTGAGAGCATTTAATCTCTTTTTTTATGCAAGAAGACAGATGGGAGGTCAGTATATTTACTCTTGTGCAAGCCTATTAAAATGTAATTATCACCTAGAAATAATCAGCAGTTTTTACAATCTTTACACCATATGAATATGTGCTTCTTAATTATACTAGCTCAGTCATGTGCAGTTATGAATGAAAAGAGACAGCAAGGTTGAAATTGTTAAAAACAAAATGCACCTCAAGGTATAATTGTATTTTTCAAGTGATGATTCATATTTTAAAGTAATCTTTCTAAATAGTACAAAGATTGTACAGCCCAATCCACAAAAAAATGAATGCAATGAGCAAAGAAATAGGTTGCTCATGCTGCTTGCTACTCATGGCCAACGACGTCAAGCAGACTAATTGGTCCTCTGGTAGTCATGGGTAGAACTTTGTATTATGATGACCCATAGGGAGAGATTTACTACAATTGGTGCACACAGAATCTGGTGCAGCTGTACATGGTAACAAATCCACGTTTAACTTCAGCTTGTTCAATTAAGCTTTCACAATAAAACCTGGAAGCTGATTGGTTTCTATGCAGAGCTGCACCAGATTTTACACCATGTAGTTTTAGTAAATAATCCCAATAGTAACTGACACAAAATATGTCAGGGATACAAAAAAGTAACAATATCAAAACAAGTGATTTATTGCATATAAAAATAAAAAAAAGTAATTCATTAGAGTAGAAATATATAATATAATTTATTATATCTCCAGATAGTCTCTGGCAAAATATAATCATTACAAACCATGGCGGTACTTGAACAAGGACCTTAAGGATGGATCAGGAGGTATTATTTTAATAAAAGTTGCAAATTTATAATGTACATTACTTAAAAATTACATTAATATGTAAATATCTATATAGGAGCAGCATGGGATCATTGTGCTGCAAACCATGCAAATCCAAGTGCACTTTATTACATGATTATGTTATCCTCCCTATGTAATGATGGGATGTAGCCTGAGGGTAGTTGCAGATGGTGCATCTGCAACTCCTGGGCCAAAACATAAATCCCACTCTATTTAATCACAAATGTACCTTTTTTTTACAAAACACAATTTCTCTATCTTTCAGAGCTACTTCTTTGTTATCTGCTGTTTGAATCCATAGGGCTTTGTAGACTCCCTGAATAAGGAAATGCATCCTATTATATCAATATGGAAACAATAATGGCTTTGGTTATTTTTTTATTGTTCGTTTAAATGTTTTTAACCTAAATAACCTATTTTTGGCTGCTTTAACTATGTATTTAAAATATTAATTTATAAATAGACATTTAAGCCAGATGGTACCTATGATAATAGATTTCCTAAGTATTAGGTGAGTTCTAAAGGGAGAGCCCTGCAGAAGTTGCTTGCCTCCAGACTCTTTTCCTCTGACTGAAAATGGTTGTAAAGGCAGAATTTTTTTTTTTTTTAATCTTAATGCATTCTATGCATTAAGATAAAAAGCCTTCTGTGTGCAGCAGCCCCCATCAGCCCCCCAATACTTACCTGGCCATCCAGCGATGTTGCACAAGAGACTTGGCTGTCCAGGACTCCTCCTCATTGGCTGAGACAGAAGTGAAGTGCCATTGGCTCCCACTGCTGTCAATCAAAGTCAGTGTGCCAATAAGGTAAGAGAGGGGGCAAGGCTAGGCTGCAGCTCTGTGTCTGAATGGACACGCAGAACTGCAGCTCGGCTCAGGTGCCCCCCAAAGCAGACTGCTTGCTGTGGGGGGCACTTAATAGGAGGGAGGTGCCAGGAGCGCCGAAGAGGGACCCGAGAAGAGGATGTTCTGGGCTGCTCTGTGCAAAACTATTGAACAGAGAAGGTAAGTATGACGTTTGTTATTTTTAACAAAAAAAAGACTTTAGTATCACTTGAAGCTTCCCATTGGTGCTGTCTGAACAAAGCAGAGTGGAGAGGATATGCCTTTAAACAATCATTTTTTTGTAAATTTTTTGCGAAAATAAATGCCTAATGGAGGGGCCTAAGTGACCTATCCCAAACAAGTTTCATTGTTGGACTGTATTCCGAAGTGTGGCCCTATGCTTGAAATTAAATAAATTAAGTAAAGACAGTACAGTATCTCACAAAAGTGAGTACATCCCTCACATTTTTGTAAATATTTTATAATATCTTTTCATGTGACAACACTGAAGAAATGAAACTTTGCTACAATGTAAAGTAGTGACTGTACAGCTTGTATAACAGGGTAAATTTGCTGTCTCCTCAAAATAACTCAACACACAGCCATTAATGTCTAAACCGCTGGAAACAAAAGTGAGTATACTCCGAAGCGAACATGTCCAAATTAGGCCCAATTAGCCATTTTCCCTCCCTGGTGTCATGTGATTCGTTAGTGTTACAAGGTCTCAGGTGTGAATGGGGAGCAGGTGTGTTAAATTTGGTGCTATCGCTCTCACTCTCTCATACTGGTCACTGAAAGTCCAACATGGCACCTCATGGCAAAGAACTCTCTGAGGATCTGAAAAAAAGAATTGTTGCACTACATAAAGATAGCCTAGGCTATAAGAAGATTGCCAAGACCCTGAAACTGAGCTGCAGGACAGTGGCCAAGACCATACAGCGGTTTAACAGGACAGGTTCCACACAGAACAGGCCTCCTCATGGTCAACCAAAGAAGTTGGGTTTACATGCTCACCGTCATATCCAAAGGTTGTCATTTGGAAATAGACATATGAGTGCTGCCAGCATTGCTGCAGAGGTTGAAGGGGTGGGGTGAGCCTGTCAGTGCTCAGACCATACGCCGCACACTGCATCATGTTGGTCTGCATGGCTGTAGTCCCAGAAGGAAGCGTCTTCCAAAGATGATGCACAAGAAAGCCCAGCAACAGTTTGCTGAAGACAAGCAGACTTAGTTCATGGATTACTGGAACCATGTCCTGTGGTCTGATTAGATCAAGATAAACTTATTTGGTCCAGATGGTATCAAGCATGTGTCACGGCATTTAGGTGAGGAGTACAAAGACAAGTGTGTCTTGCCTACAGTCAAGCATGGTGATGGGAGTGTCATGGTCTGGGGCTGCATGAGTGCTGACGGCACTGGGGAGCTACAGTTCATTGAGGCTGCATTCACACCTGAGCGTTTTCAGGTCGTAAAACACCAGAAAAAAACGCCTGCAAAACGCCCAACAAGCAAAATCCAATTAATTTCAATGGCACCTCTTCACATCTGAGCATTTTGTCACCTGAAGCAAAACTCCTACCCTCAGCTTCTTTAGCAAGAAAGTGGTCATCACAGAGGTCTGTTTGGAGTCGTTACCATGTTGGAATACTGTCCCGCGACCCAGTCTCTGAAGGGAGGGGATCATGCTCTGCTTCAGGATGTCACAGTACTTGTTGGCATTAAGGCTGCATTCACACCTGGGCGTATCGTTTTCAAGCGTAAAGTTGCACGTTTTTACCGTGATTTTTCCACAATATTTACCGCATTTTTGCTGCGTTTTTGCCAGGATTTTGTAAAGGTCAAAAGGTCACCAATGTAAAATGCAGAAAACTGCCCAAAATTGTTCGAATTGAGTTACAAAAAAAGCATCCAGAACTTTTTTGAGCTTCAGGCTCAGACGTTTTAGAGTGGAGATGTGAACCATCTCCATAGAGAATAATTGGTGTTTACTCCTCCAGCGTTTTGGAGCTTCAGGCTTCAAGCTACAAAATGCTGAGGTGTGAATGGGGCCTCAAGATGATGGACTGGCAAAGCATGTCTCAAGACCTAAACTTTATTGAGCATCTGTGGGGCATCCTCAAATGGAAGGTGGAGGAGCGCAAGGTCTTTAACATCCACCAGCTCCACAATGTCGTCATGGTGGAGTTGGAATAGGACTACAGTGGAAACCTGTGAAACTCTGGTAAACTCCATGCCCAAGAGGGTTGTGCTGGAAAATAATGGTGGCCCCACAAAATATTGATACTTTGGGCCCAATTTGGACATTTTTACGTAGCGGTGTACTTACTTTTGTTGTCGGCGGTTTAGACATTAATGGCTGTGTGTTGAGTTATTTTGAGGGGACAGTAAATTTACACTGTTATACAGGCTGTAGACTCACTACTTTACATTGTAGCAAAGTGTCATTTCTTTAGTGCTGTCACATGAAAAGATATAATAAAATATTTACAAAAATGTGAGGGTGTACTCACTTTTGTGAGATACTATATATATATATATAATAAAATCCCCTTTTTCACCTGCATGCTTCCACTGACAAGCAGTGGGGAAGAGAGATATCAGTGGTGAAAACCTACTCAACCAATGCAAGCATGCTCTACTGTAGGAGCTTCAGCAGCAGCGAGCGGTAACAACACTTGCAGAGATTTCACAGCATGAGAGTTAGCATTGTCAGTCACCCTATCAGAGGAAGTAGCCTTCACTGGCAGGATATATATTTATTTTTTTTGCAAGCTCAGGTTTTAATTATTAAATTACTACCTTTTCGCTGGCTAGCAGGATTGAGTGCTGAACTATGATATATATAGTGCTCTTTCTGTATGTACCAGACATAGATAATTATTATTTTGGGTACTTATATAGCACTGTCAATTTACAAAGCGCTTTACATATATATTATACATTTACATCAGTCCCTACCCTCAAGGAGCTTACAATCTAAGGTCCATAACTCACATTCATACATACTATGGTCAATTTAGATAGGATCCAATTAACCAACATGTCTTTGGAGTGTGGGAGGAAACTGGAGTACCCGGAGGAAACCCATGCAGGCACAGGGAGAACATGCAAACTCCAGGCAGGTGGTGTCATGGTTGGGATTTGAACTAGTGAACCTTTTTACTGCTAGGCAAAAGTGCTAACCACTACACCACTGTGCCACTGTGCCACCCATAGCTGATGTGTTCTTTTATTGTTTGCAAAAAGACTGAGCAAACTGCTTGTTTTCAAGCAGCGTGTTTTTTTTTTATGTTATGCTTCTACAGATATAAAATAAACAACACATTTATAATATTCAGCTTTACGCATAAAGAAAGCTAGGTAGAGGATGCTCTATTCTTGCTTGCTGAGCATGATATGTTGTTTTACCTATTAACACCTTCAAAGTACAGAAAGATATTTGAGGTTTGTACAGACTAATTCTTCTACAGGGAGATACAGCTTTTTTTGTTTATTCTATCGTTACTTTTAAAATGCATGTCGGCTACATGTTATTGTTTATTGGAAATGATACTGAGCTTTTACATATTGTTTCCAACGTATTAAATCTGCTATGTTAGTTACAAATCTAATTATTAAACCAACACTGAGGACAGCTAATTTAATGCATTAGTTGTTGAATGGATGTAAAAATGTGGTCTGTAATGTTTTTGTTTGTTTTTTTGAAAATACATAAATTATAATAATTTGAAGCATATGCACCATGTTTTTATTTTATTTTTTATGCCTTTCTTTGTATTAAAATAATAATGTAAGTTTAGCTTTTGAATGTAATCCTTTGACCTCTCTATCCTGTGATTTTGTTTATAGAAACAAATATTTCTAGAAAGAAACGTAATTAAATTACATTAAGATACATTTAACATACTATGTGTACATTTTTTTGTATAAGCAAGGATTTCATAAAAATCTCTGCAGTTAAAGTATTCAAATATATGCAGTGGCTCACAGAAGAAAGCGGAGCCCTAAGCATACAGCAAAATACACAAATTAAATGTACTGTATATACTCGAGTATAAGTCGAATTTTTCAGCACATTTTTTTGTGCTGAAAGTGCCCCCCTCGACTTATACTCGAGTCAAGCACTTTTCTGCAGCAAAAAATTTCATTTTCCGAACCGAGTTTGGGGCCCCGTATCTCAGGGCCACTTGGTGCTAGAAACCCCAATTTGGTATGCAAACCCAGTGGACCTAGTACTACAACATATCCAAAGCGGAAGTTCCTAGCACTAAGTGGCCCCGAGATACGGGGCCCCAAAATCGGTTCGGAAAATGTCATTCTCTGCTCCAGAAAAGTGCTTGACATTTTCTGAACCGATTTTGGGGCCCCATATCTCAGGGCCACATGGTGCTAGGAACCCCAAATTTAATATGCAAACCCAGTGGAACTGGTACCATAACATATCCAAAGATGGGGTTCCTAGCACCAAGTGGCCCTGAGATACAGGGCCCCAAACCTGGTTCGGAAAATGTCATTTTCTGCTGCAGAAAAGTGCTTGACATTTTCTGAACTGATATTTGAGGCCCTGTATCTCAGGGCCACTTAGTGCTAGAAACCCCAGCTTTGGAAATTTTATGGTGCTAGTTCCACTGGGTTTGCACACCAAATTTGGGGTTCTTAGTACTAAGTGGCCCCGAGATACGGGGCCCCAAATTCGGTAAACTGTGTCTATCTGCAGCAATGTCATTTCGGGACCCTTTGGGTTCAGAGACCCCAAATTTTGGCTGCAGCTAGGGGGCATCTAGGAACCCTTAACTACCGAGTTTGAAGTTCATGGGACCTATGGCTGCAAATGGGCACAGTGAGGCATGCAAATGGGCACAGTGATGCTGCAAATGGGCATTGTTGACCCTCTTTTCCACTTACACTAGCTGTGCATTTCTCACCCTCGTCTTATACTCGGGTCAATAAGTTTTTCCCATTTTTTTGTGGTAAATTAGGGCCTCGACTTATACTCGGAACGACTTATACTCGAGTATATACGGTATATCTATTTACCATTTGCTTAGCCAATCACATGATGTACATACCTCTGCTACACTTTACAGCCAGAAAGGTGACAAACATATTTCCTGTTTGGCACCTGAACTTATTATGTCACCTCTCCTCCAGCCCGCTCATTGCACAATTAAGTGTTATTCTCACAAGCTTTGCAAAAATATTTTTTGCTAATAACAGTAAATTAAATAAAATATAAATTTAAAGAAATTCCTGGAGCTTTTTATGTTTGAAAAAAAGGTTAAATTATGAAAATGGATATTTTTCGAATGCCATGTAACTGCTTGCCCATTAGTCCTATGAAAACATATTGCCAACTGGCACTGATAGGCACTTTCAGTCTAAAATGACTACTACTAAAATGGAACAGACTGAACAGCAAAGTTAAATACAATTTGAATTCCAGGTAAAATATTTGCATATGCATATCTGAAAATGGTAAAGGTACAAATTTTGCATACACTAACTTGTATGTTATGTTTTTAGTTCAATTTAGCTGTAATTAGAAATGCTTAGAATATAGCACTTTAAATCAAATTTTCTAAAATTATTGCTTTATTCATGGTTTTCATATATACAAAACAAGAATATTGGAATAGAGTGATCAAAACACAGATATGTTAATTTGGCACCATCGTCCCATATTGGGAGTATGGGACTTTGCGGGTGCTTATTGCATTAAAATTGATATATCACAACAAAGTATGAAAAAATTAATTATTTTATTACAAAGACATGAAAAAAGGGCAAAGACAATAATCACATAGAAAAAAGCACACAGGGATCGTTTTCTCGACGCACTATATCCACATATTTGTTCAGTTTTCCACACATGAATTCTACATGTTTCGCCTTGGCGCTTCCTCAGGAACATGCGTGGACATTGTTCTATAGGTGCATCGAAGAGGGGTGGCAGGAAATTCTCAACCAATAGGCTCTGGCTCCAATGCTTAGGAGGTTCAGAGCATATAATTGGGCACCCAGGACCTCACGAGAGGAGACACTGACCAAGCTAAATCACCCACAGAGAGGAGTACCATAGATTGGCTTAGATACCGTTGTGAAATTTACATAAAAGGGTTCTGTTAAATGAATGACTGGGAGCCTAAAGTGTCCAACAAAGTGCAGCTGCATATGTATAGCTACATTCAGAGTTATAGTTCCACACCTA
Source organism: Lithobates clamitans (assembly GCA_037952925.1). Taxonomy (NCBI): domain Eukaryota; kingdom Metazoa; phylum Chordata; class Amphibia; order Anura; family Ranidae; genus Lithobates; species Lithobates clamitans. Next base: position 1,164,699 of record JBBGZY010000835.1, read on the forward strand.
CAATCCTGTATACATTGTTCAGTTCAAATAAAGAAAATTCCTGAGCAGGGCAGGACAGCAGCGTGAACATAGATGATTTGATCTGTTTGCAGCTGCATGGACAATGTGGCTCCCAGGGACTTCAGCCTTAACTCCCATAACTCTGAATGTAGCTATACATTTGCAGCTGCACTTTGTTGGACACTTTAGGTTCCCAGTCGTTCATTTAACAGAGCCCTTTTATGTAAATTTCATAACAGTATCTAAGCCAATCTATGATACTCCCCTCTGTGGGTGATTTGGCTTGGTCGGTGTCTCCTCTCGTGAGGGCCTTGGTGCCCAATTATATGCTCTGATATCACCCATCACAGACAGGTCTCTGAACCTCCTAAGCATTGGAGCCAGAGCCTATTGGTTGAGAATTTCCTGCCACCCCTCTTGGATGCACCTATAGAACAATTTCCATGTTTTTTTGTGATATATCAATGTTTTTCATACTTTGTTGTGATATATCAATTTTATTGTAATAAGCACCCACAAAGTCCGATACTCCCAATATGGGTCTTTCTCTGCTCATATACAAAACAAGGTTAAATTCTAACACAGCATGTAAATAATGCCATCTGTTTGATATTCTTTTCCTACAAGAATAAAAAAAAAACATATTTCTATGAAATATACAAGATTACCTCAAATTAACCTTAAATCTTACAAACTTTCTTCAAATATTTTACATACTTTTATTTTACAACAGTCATAAAATACAGAGTAAAAATGTATTACAGTAAAACTAATATCAGCAATAAATAAATGTAATGATTACAACCTAAAACCAACTCTGTGAATGTCATGGGGTGAAATCAATCTAATCAGACTAGCATCACCAAGTCTGAGCTGAGGACAACATTTACATTAACGTGTAAATAAGAGTTATAAAACAAAGCTCTCAAAAATCACAATGGAGAGTAATTATGGGTACTAGTAAACACAGTATTGACTTTGCAGAGGCACTGTGTGCATTGAAGATGACATATATGCAGAACACAGATCACTGAAGTTGCTATATATTCCTGTAAAGGCTTTGTTTTCTAAAAGTTTGTACTGTCGATCCATATAAAGGTAAAATAAAGCCTGATTAACATTGACTTCAAAGGATATTATCAAAGAGATAAATCATTTCAATTTAAATGGAAATCCATTTCATACATTATAACATCTAATATTTTAGATTTTGTAGGAATTATTAAGCCCTATCAGGACTACATAAATGATCTTCCTAAAAAATGTTACTACTCCCAAAAGTGATCAAAGTCAGCAGCTTTTTGCACTGGGTGCAAATAACGTGACAAGCAGACCAGTTTAAATAGAAAAGAAGAATTTCAGCCATACACCAGCAAGTTCTTGTTCAAAACAGTTTCAGACAGTCCAAACTCTGGCTCCTTCTTCTGATGCATTTCACATTAAAAAGGGCTTAGTCACAAACCAGGCCATTTTTGCTCATGATCGTTTATTGTGACAAATAATGCTCTCAAAAGGCATCTTCCTCTGACATATTGACCCTGTAAGGGTCATAGAGTTTATAATCAGGCCCCTATTGTAGTGAAATACTGTAATGGGATGTGCCACATTGCCAATGAATCTTCTGTTGCAAGAAATAAGAATATCCTGATATACTATATGATTTGTAATGTAAGTATCTTACAGTGCAAACAGACTGTGCACTTTGCAAGTGCAGTTGCACTAATTTCCCCAGAGCTGAGTGAATGTTGTAAAACTTTACTTTGTAAAGTATACCCAATCAAGTGCAAATATTTAAAATAAAAATTGAAAATTAAAATGATAATCCTGGTCTTTGCATTGGTGAATGTTTTGAACGCTACCATTCACTAGTTGAGTATTAGCGTAGGGTACAGCATTGCACAGACTAGGCACACTTTCACAGGGTCTCCCAAGATGCCATCGCATTTTGAGAGACCCGAACCTGGAACCGGTTACAGTTATAAAAGTTACAGTTACAAAAAAAAGTGTAAAAAAAAAAAAAAACACAAACAAAAATATAAAATAAAAAAAAATAGTTGTCGTTTTATTGTTCTCTCTCTCTCTCTCTATTCTCTCTCTATTGTTCTGCTCTTTTTTACTGTATTCTATTCTGCAATGTTTTATTGTTATTATGTTTTATCACGTTTGCTTTTCAGGTATGCAATTTTTTATATTTTACTGTTTACTGTGTTTTATTGTTAACCATTTTTTTGTCTTCAGGTACGCCATTCACGACTTTGAGTGGTTATACCATAATGATGCCCGCAGGTTTAGGTATCATCTTGGTATCATTCCTTTCTGCCAGCGGTCGGCTTTTATGTAAAAGCAGTCCTAGCGGCTAATTAGCCTCTAGATTGTTTTTACAAGCCGTGGGAGGGAATGCCCCCCCCACCGTCTTCCGTGTTTTTCTCTGGCTCTCCTGTCTCAACAGAGAACCTAAGACCTGAGCTATTTGCTGAGAGGTATAGTGAGTATTTTGCAGACCTCACTTTTTGTCACAAAGTTTTGAAAATTGAAAAAAGAAAAAAAAAATTTCTGGTCTTTCTTCATTTTCAAAAACAAATGAGAGCTGCAAAACACTCACCATGCCTCTCAGCAAATAGCTTGAGGTGTCTACTTTCCAAAATTGGGTCATTTGGGGGGGTTTTGTGCCATCTTGGCATTTTATGGCCTTCAAAACTGTGATAGGTAGTGAAGCGTGAAATCAAAAATTTATGCCCTTAGAAATCCTGAAGGCGGTGCTTGGTTTTTGGGGCCCCGTACGCAGCTAGGCTCCCAAAAAGTCCCACACATGTGGTATCCCCGTACTCAGGAGAAGCAGCTGAATGTATTTTGGGGTGCAATTCCACATATGCCCATGGCCTGTGTGAGCAATATATCATTTAGTGACAACTTTTTGTAATTTTTTTTTTTTTGTCATTATTCAATCACTTGGGACAAAAAAATAAATATTCAATGGGCTCAACATGCCTCTCAGCAATTTCTTTGGGGTGTCTACTTTCGAAAATGGGGTCATTTGGGGGGGTTTTGTACTGCCCTGCCATTTTAGCACCTCAAGAAATGACATAGGCAGTCATAAACTAAAAGCTGTGCAAATTCCAGAAAATGTACCCTAATGTTTGTAGACGCTATAACTTTTGCACAAACCAATAAATATACGCTTATTGACATTTTTTTACCAAAGACATGTGGCTGAATACATTTTGGCCTAAATGTATGACTAAAATTGAGTTTATTGGATTTTTTTATAACAAAAAGTAGAAAATATCTTTTTTTTCAAAATTTTCGGTCTTTTTCTGTTTATAGCGCAAAAAATAAAAACGGCAGAGGTGATCAAATACCATAAAAAGAAAGCTCTATTTGTGGGAAGAAAAGGACGCAAATTTCGTTTGGGTACAGCATTGCATGACCGCGCAATTAGCAGTTAAAGCGACGCAGTGCCGAATTGTAAAAAGTGCTCTGGTCAGGAAGGGGGTAAATCCTTCCGGGGCTGAAGTGGTTAAATGAGGATTAACAATATTTTCTTTCACTGTATTATCTTTTGGCTTCAAAAAGATTCTTAAGTACTTGCTGCCTACCCACCATCAAATGACAGAGGAGCGGTTTGGCTCTCGTTCTGAGATGACATCATATAATGTCGCCCGGGAATGACCGCTCTCGATTGTGGCGGCACCGTGTTCCTAGGACACGGCGCGACCCTGAACTCGGTAAGCAGCCACTACTCTTTAACCATGTGATCGGCTGTGTGCAATCACAGCCAGTCACATGTAAATGCAGAAGTGTTGTTTATTGGTTTGCATCACACTGATAGTATGTGGCGAGGAGTGCCAATGAGCAGCATCTCCTCGCAGGGGAGACCAGGACAGGTAATCAGGCACTGATCATCAGTGCCCTGATTACAGTAAAGGCCCAACAGTGCCCATCAGTGTCACCAATCAGTGCACATCAGTGACACCAATCAGTGCCCATTAGTGATGCCAGTCAGTGCTGCCTTTTAGTGCTCATCAGTGCTGCCCATCAATGCCGCCCATTAGTGCTGCCCATCAGTGCCGCCTATCCGTGCCACCTATCTGTGCCCACCAGTGCTGCATATCAGTGCCCATCAGTGCCACCTATGTAAAATCTGCCTATCAGTGCAGCATATTAGTGCCTCCTCATCAAAGCCACCTAATCAGTGCCGCCTCATCAGTGCCTCCTCATCAAAGCCACCTAATCAGTGCCTCAGTGCAGCCTATCAGTGCCGCCTCATCAGCGCACATCAGTGAAGGAGAAAAATTACTTAATTACAAAATTTACTGGCAGAAACTAAAAAAAAACATTTTTTTTCCTAAAAATTTTCGGTCTTTTTAGTTTTGTTTTTTTTAGTAAAAAAAAAAAAAAAAAACAGCAGTGATTAAATACCACCAAAAGAAAGCTCTATTTGTGTGAAAAAAAAATGATAAAAAATGTCATTTGGGTATAGTGTTGCATGACTGTGCAATTGTCATTCAAAGTGCTAAAAGCTGAAAATAGCGGGGACGTGGCCTGGCAAGCAATGGAGTGAGACGTAGATAGAGAGAGCTCCCTGTACACAAACTCCTGTAAGAGATCCTGCGGATCAATATACCGTTATAGATCATCCCACGGGCTTCCCTTCTATCCCGGGATCGCTGCGGACCATGCCAAAAAGGAACACAGGAACTGCAGATAAACTCGCTTAATATCGCCGCCAGGAGAAAGACATGCAGCAGGAAGATGGCGCCGACACGTGTACGGGCCCTGATCCTCAGGCATCAGACACGACCAAAGTACTGGACGCCATAGCCGCTTTACAAGGTACCCTGACTGCAAAGATTGACGAAGTAAAAATTGATATATCCCTCATAAGACAGGACTTTTCAAAATTGAAAGATAGGGTCACAGAGGCAGAAACTAGAATTAGCAACGCCGAGGATGCATTGCACCCCATGAGACATACTACAGAGGAGATACAGAGGCAGATACAGCAACTCCATGCCCACCAGGATGACATGGAGAACCGCCTCAGACGCTGTAATCTCCGTTTCATAGGACTGCCAGAGAAAGAGGAAGGCGCAGACCCAACTACTTACCTATAAACGCTCCTGCTCAAAACATATGGCCGGGAAGCCTTTTCAGTAATGTTTGCGGTGGAGAGAGCGCACCGCATTCCAGCGCGGCCCCCACCACCCGGAGCGCCTCCCCGCACATTCATCGCCAAATTTTTAAACTTTTGGGACCGAGACAAAATCCTCAAACTCACCTGGGAGAGAAGAAATATACAGATCGGAAACAGCCAGATTGCAGTGTTCCCGGATTTTTCCAGTGAGGTGCAAAGGAAAAGAGCACAGTATCAGGAAGTGAAGCGCCGTCTGAGGACCCTCCATCTTAAGTATGCGGTGTTATTCCCCGCCAGGCTGCGGGTGGAAGAAGACGGAAGAGCACAGTTCTTCGATGATCCGGCGGCAGCGGCAGCTTGGCTGGATCGCAGAGACAGACCTGTATAATCTGTCCATGTTCACATAACCACAGTGAGTACCTTTTGACATTGAACAAAAACCTACAGTACATATGTCATTGCGACCTCTCAGTGGGGAACCAGAATCCTGTATAGGGATATTAAGAATGGGGATATACGCAGCCCTGCTTGTGTAAAAGCGAAGAGGAAAAGGTTAAGAGAACTAGCTCCTATATAACTTCGTTATGGAACATGCAGGATTATAAATAAAGTTGCGCAGGTTACCGTTTGCGCCTTTACAACTTGAGAAGAGAGGGGACATTCAACAGAAGTTTGCTTTGCAGGACTCCTAGAAGACAGGGATGAACTGTACCACAATATCCTGGAATTTGGGAAATAATTTGATCAAATGTAAGGAGAATAAATGCAGAAGGAACTCATTGACTGCAATGTGTGGTAGTCCTGATTATAATCGCTCCACGATTGACAGGGGAACAGTCGCCCCCTTAGCAAAGTTAGTTCAGCATAAAGGAAGAACACATTTATTGCTATTAAGAATTGTGCCTCCAGCGGAGTGTAACCGCTGGATGATATGTTATATGCTGACAGTTTGGGTGTATATGCTTACATCAAGTTGGGGAGATGTGCAGTTGGGAGGGCGGGGAATTGTTAAAAGGATAAGTTTTAGTTTTGGTTTTGGGAATATAAGTACTGATGTGATATCACTATGGCTAGACAGGCAATATGTATTCAACAGCAAAACATGTAACAGCAGAATGGTATTGAGGAAAAGGCAGATTATATGGGTTATACTATCTTGTGATCTTACTGGATGGCAACTATACTAATTATATCTGGAGACCAACATGGCCAATGTTAAATTTTTGATGTGGAACGTACGTGGTCTGCGGAATAAAGTAAAGCGAACCGCAGCATTAACATTTATCAAATCGCAAAAAGCCAATATTATAGCTATAACAGAAACACATGTCACAGGCCAGTTGCAGGTAGCTTTAAAAAAAACGTGGATAGGATGGTTATACCACAGCACGCATACCAATCAATCAAGGGGGGTATCGATATTGATCGCCAAAAGAGTGCCCTTTGAGTTAATCACACTAGAATCGTATAGATTAGGAAGATATATCTTCCTGCATGCTACCATAGGAGGCAACTCCCTATTGATTTTGGCGTGTTACATCCCCCCCCCCTTTTTCGATTGAAGTGGTGTTGAAGGGACTAGCATACATGGCCCAGAACCCGTCAGTTCCAGCGGTTTGGATGGGTGACTTTAACCAAACATGGACAGACCAGGCCAGGGGGATACATCCAGGGTCTTCCCTCACCAAACCAGGCTCTGTAGACTATTTACAGAATTTGCTCTCACAGACGTATGGAGATGGCAAAACCCGACTAAAAAAAGCATACACATGTCACTCGGTAGGCTGTGATACGATGTCCAGAATTGATTTTATATTGGTCTCAAACTCACTACTGCCCAAAATTACAGGGTCGGGTATGGCTCCAAGAGCTCTATCAGACCATTCACCCTGCTGGATAACAGCATCTCTATTAAAAGCAATGCCCACCTCTACTTGGAGGCTGAATCCATTCTGGTTGTCGGTCCTGCCTGATCTCGAGAGCATAGGGCAAGAGCTACAATATATCCTAAACAACTTAAGAATTACAGATTCAGACACTGCAGTCTGGGATAACTTTAAAAATCAAGCTAGTAGACTAATATCATCAAGAATAAACAGATTCAAAAGTTCCTCTAAACTGTTATTACAAATGACTACTGACAAACTGCAAGAATTGGAACAGGTATACGCACAAGATCCCAGTACTGACAATCTTCATAAAGTACAATTGCAATCCAGAGCAGTAACCCAAATGCATACAGAGAAAGCCAAACAACAGGTTTTTTTCAAAAAACAAAGAATTTTTGAACACGGTGAGCAAGCAGGTAGACTACTGGCATATTTAGCTTATTTAAATGAAAAACCCCCAGTGGTGGTTTCCCTAGCTACCCAACAGGGAGACTCGGTGACTGACCCACACCAAGTAGCAGACATCTTCCTAAACTTTTATAGGAATTTATACAAAACTCAGAGTACACACTCCACGCAAGAAATTAAAAATCACTTACACAGTATTCAGTTTCCTAGACTCACCACAGAACAGGTCAAGCTACTGGACGCCCCCATTAGCCAAGAGGATATATCTGAAGCACTGTCCCAGCTAGCTAAATCTAGGGCCCCTGGTCTGGATGGCCTACCACTAGAATTCTACACTGCATTCCCTGACATTCTAATCCCGAAATTGCAAAAATTATATCAACAAATATTTAAACATAAAACACTCCCTCCATCAATGCAAGAAGCACAGATAATAGTTCTACCCAAACCAGGAAAAGACCCTAGATATACTGAGTCCTACCGTCCAATCCCGCTACTTCAAGTAGATATTAAAATATTGGCCAAAATTCTAGCATCCTGTCTAAATAAAGTCATACTATCATTAATTCACCCTGACCAGACAGGCTTTATGCCCGGAAAAAATACGGCCATGAATATAAGAAGACTTTTTTTAAATCTCCAAGCGCAGCACGACAATCAATGTACCAGAGTAGTGGTGGCCCTAGACACAGCAAAGGCCTTTGATTCAGTGAAATGGTCTTTTTTATGGGAGTGCCTATGAGAATATGGATTTGGTCCAAATTTTATACAGTGGGTATAAATTCTCTATCAATCACCAAAAGCACGGGTCTTCGTTAATGGTTGCATGTCAGGGCAATTTCCTATTGAAAAAGGTACACGCCAGGGATGTCCCCTTTCCCCACTGGTATATGCCCTGGCAGCCGAGCCATTAGCCATAGCCATAAGAGTTGACACTGACATAGTTGGACTAAGATTAGGTAACTACATCGAAAAGATCAGACTATACGCAGATGACACGATACTCTATCTAGCTGATCAAGGCCCGTCGCTACAAGCGGCTTTGGACACTATAGATAAAATGGGAAAATTCTCAGGCCTACGTATAAATTGGGAAAAATCACAGATACTCCCCATAGACCAGTTTCCTCCAACCAATATACATCCAGACCTACCATTAGTCAGGGTAAACACTATTAAATATCTACGGGTACCAGTTACAAGGGACCTACGCGAGTACACAACCAACAACATAGAACCTCTGTTTGCCATGATAAAAACAAAAACGCAAGCCTGGTCCAAACTACCACTGGGAGTAATGGGGAGGATAAACATCATAAAAATGATTATCTTGCCCAAGATCCTATACATGGTATAGCACGCCCCACTATATGTACCTGTTGGGATATTTAAAAAAATGGAATCTATTTTGAACACCTTTGTTTGGGGACATCAAAGACATAAGGTAGCTTGGCATGTCCTTAAAAACCCTGCAGACATGGGGTGAACATCTCTACCGGATCTGCAGGAATATTATATAGCGGCACAGCTGTCACACATGCACAACTACCATAACAATGAAAAACAGCGGTATAGTACACTAGTATCTAGTAGCCCAGACAGCCCCTTAACTACCCCACTTCAAGTTATACTACGAGGAGGTCAGGTTAATAGGAAAGGTCCACAATTTAACGACGGGGTACTCAATCATCACCAAAAAATATGGGAAATAGCCCAGAAAAAACTTAGAATAGGGTACATCCACTCCCATACTACTTTATGGGCCAACAACCAGTTAGCGGAGCTTAAAAAAATACCAGACCCTAATTTATGGGCTAAATATGGAATTATATACCTACATCAAGTAATGACAAATTCTAGGCCTAAAGCATTTCAAACTCTTAAGGAAGAATACTCCATTCCGCAACAATTATTGTTCAAGTATTTACAACTCCGGCATGCCTTGCGTTCTCAATTTAGGAATGAAAGTTGTAACCTGGAATATCCCCAAATCTTAGATATAATAATGGGAGCCAAATCGCAAAAACTGATATCTAATCTGTATTACTCTATAAGGATACCCAGAATCAAAGAAGTGGTACAAAAAGCCAAAATAAGGTGGGAAAGTGATATAGGAGCCGTTAGTGTCTCAGATTGGGAGGAAATACTAGAAAATGTAAAAGCAACATCTCCAAAACTGTCTGATAGATTAACGCAGATATATATCATTCATCAAGCGTACCATACACCCAACAAACTAAGGAAGTTTCAACCCACACGCAATATATGGTGTCCTCACTGTTTGGGCGAGGTGGGTAGTTTCTATCACTTAATTTGGGAATGCACTATCCTTCAAACATACTGGAGTCAAGTGATTACGTTTTTACACGACCAAATGGGTTCCCCTGTAGTACTAGATCCAAAGCTTTGTATACTGGGTCTCCTTCCGGACGCGGATTTTGATAAATACCAAGCCATATTTATATCTGAAGTTCTATTTTTGGCCAGAAAAGTAATTGCCAAAACTTGGATGCAGAACGTAACCCCCACCATAGCAAGTTGGAAGAGAGATGTTAATAATTCCTTCCCATACAAACAACTGATTTACAAACACAGGGGAAACAGCCACAAATACTCAAGGATTTGGGATGGGTGGTTGGGAGACGGGGAGACATGTGTATAGTAATGCGTGAAAACAAGTTTATCAACACCCAGCAACTAAAAACACAACCATATATTAAGTAACCCAGTCCTGACTGTAAGATCTTTACCTGATTATTAACAATTGGTATGCCTTTGTTATGTAATGCCAGCCTCACAAGGTGCTAATGTATGTAAACGTACCACATGTGACTGTATTTTATGTATTTATATATAGACCTCAAATTTGCTGTATAAATTCTTCCTAATTACAATAAAGTTTGTTTTCCCAACAAAAAAAAACAAAAAAAGCTGAAAATAGCCCTGGGCAGGAAGGGGGTGAAAGTGCCCAGTAGGGGACTACTTTAATTCCATAAAAAAAAAACGTAAATTATGTTAACTTTTGCTTTCCTTTTATGAATTAATAACATGTGGCTTTATTTTTCACAGTAAAGGGGAAAGTATAGTAATATCTTGATGATGCATTTACAATTAAATAATACATCTCACAATGACTCACTTGCTACTGGAGCATGAGAAGAAGTTACAGTACTACTCCCTGCAAATCTCAGAAAGTCCATTAAGTCATATTTAAAGGCTGGTCTAAGTCATCTGAGACCCTCAGCATTTACCATATGATTTTACATAACTATGTGTGTTACAGCACAGTACTGCACTTATTAGATTATTCAGCGTATTGCCATGTAAAGACCAAGTAACTATAAGTTCATCTTGAAATACCTACGCTCATTTATTTCTGTTTGACCAGCAAAAAAAATGTTTTGTGTAAACTGATCATATTGGTATTAAATATTTCAGTTTTTCTTCACAATAGTCCAGAATGTTAAATTTTAACATTACTGCCAAGTAGACAATTGACCAATATGTTTTCGGTATAGCTGATAACTATTGGCAACACAAAGTAAATACTATTAGATATACCAATATACGAATAAAAAAAATAAAAAATGATGCTTTATGATAGAGGATATGCAGATAAGGATATTTTTATGTAGAGGGAAAAACATGCCAGCTAATGTTTGCCTTAATTTATCTATCATCCAGCACTGCTTCTGTATGTGTATCTAGGATAGGATAAAGTATTAAGATGATGTAAATAAGAATGTAGAAGGATTGCTATTGGGGCATTGTACACAATGCAAGTGATAATGTGTTCTTGATTGAAAAGCTTGCAAATCTGATAAAGGCACAGTTAAGATTCTCTCAGGAGAAGAAATCAGTGTGGTAGATGTAGCTTGAACCTGCTCATGTCATCAGAAATGTTGAATGAGTGAATCAGCTTGATTCACCGGGGTGGGGGAGTGATGGTTTTGGGGAATCTGGAGAATTCTACTTGGAATCTGAGAAATCCATACTTAACAGTGAACTGCTTTGAAGTCTATGGGTTGAAACTTGATACTGAATTCTGGCCATTTTCCAAGCTAAAGGGCAAGGTGTTGTCAAAAAATGACAAGGAGAGAAAGACACTGTAATGGGGAACATTTATTAAGCAAAAAAACATTTTAAAATAGGTACAGCAATTTCAAAGGCAACCTAGGAAACACACCAATTCTTTAAATGACATGCTTGAGAGATGCCTTTCAGATGTATTTTGTGTTAGGTACCAGTAACATTCTCAAGAACAAAGTCAGCAACACTGTATTACATATTTTGGAGGTGTAACTGAATTTTTTACTTTAACATTTCAACTTAAAAATAATTCTTTTTTTAGGTAGCTTATATTGAGAAACTTAATTTTTTTTTATCCAGTGGTAATAGGTCTGAACAGAATGGCGGAAGTAGCAGCCATAACACATCTAACAGCTGTAACAAAGTTTACTTTTTTTAGAGACAAATGGCCAAAAATATTGTAAAGTTGTAGTATAAGAGCAGCTTGGTTAGGCTACAATATATGAAAAGTAGAGACAAAAAGGAGGTTTATTCTTGAAATTAAAAGCAAACTGTACAACATATCATTTAAGAGACACTATCCAAAAATATTGTACAGTGGCTGGACAGTGCAGCTTCAAATGACAGCTAACATTAGCTGCCTTCTTGACAATTCAAAAAAAGGCTACACTATAACCACCCTCAAGTCCAGCAGTCTAAGCCCCACTTTGTGCGTGCTACATCTCCTCCTCTAAAAAAATTTGGTGGAAATATCTTGCCCTAGATTGTTACAAAGTAGCAGATTCTCATCAAGTACTTTTTTTTTTTTACTTTTTTCATTTTTATTTTATATGTATTTATACTTTTTAATTTGTGTTTGTTTTTGTATGTGTTGATGTGGTGGTTTGGCTGCACACAGCAGAGACCGGTTCTGTTTTCAATCTTTTGCTTTGCCAGAATAACCTTTTTCTCCCAAGAGCTCAGCAGCTAGCTATATTTTTTATGTTTTTTTTATTTCATTATAGTCAGGGCACTGGAAGCATAAGCTACCTACCTTTCCATAACACAAATAGAGGGGGAAGTTGTATGGCTAGGATGTGGGGGAGGGGGGGAGTTTCAGTGACAAACAATAGGTGTAGAGACTTACAGTCTTGCTCTTTCCCAAATAAGGACAGCCCAGAAAAAAAAGGCATGCCCAAAAAAGAGGGAAAAGTGCTGCCACATAGAGGTAGTGGGTGGCAAGCCTTGCTAATGTGACATATTATTCCCCCTTCTCCATTACAGTTTTAGCTCTTGCTTTTCTTCCACTTCCTCCTCCCTCTACTCCTCCTCCTCCTCTTCCCCCTCCAATATGATAAGGGCATGAAGAGAAGCTCTGGGTTACTGGGGGGTTTCACAATGCCAGTGACTCATAACATAGGCGGTAGTGAAGTGACTGACAAACCCTTTACCATTGTGCTTCTTTTAAGTATCCCCAATGTGATTTTAGCATGAAGAGCAGCCCTAAGGAGTTGTTTTTTTCACCCTGCCAGTGGATCATCATGCAGGAGGTAGTAGTTCTCCCAGGCATAGAGCAGCTAGTTTCTTGCTATAGCCCCACAAGCTGGCTATGAAGAGTTGGCAAAATTACCTGCTTTCTTCAGGACTGCTGAAGCAGAATAAATACATTTCCCCAAATAAGCCCCCACATCCAGCATCCTAATGCCAGCTTGTCAAAACTGCTGGCTTTGCAGCTTCTCACATTCCAGTTAATAGTATCACCCCTTTACACAAGTTAATGGCCTGTGCTAAACCACTGTGGCAGGTAAACAGCTAACAGAAGGCCATCCATGCCCTGCTCCAGAATGTGAAATGCAATGAGGCAGCAGGCAATGCAGGAGGAATTTGAGAAGGAGGTTTAAGGGGTGGCAGTGACAAAGAGGATAAAATTGGGCAGACTTCCTAATAATAATAATTTATTTAAATATAGTCAGGGCACTGGAGGCATAGCTGCAAAGGAAAAAAAAACTATGGCAATAGGCTGCCTGCTTTTCCACAATGCAGGAGGAAGAGCCGGCAGCAGTAAATAGAGGGGGGGGATTGAAAGGCCAGAGGGAGAGCAGACAACAGCAAAAAGTTAAAGCAGAATTTTATGGCCATAGACGGCCCTTCCTCCAATCTTCTTTCAATGGTCAAACATATAGGAGAGGCAGATTGCAGGCCAACATCCGCTGTCGTAGACTGGGTGAGTTATGTTATGTTTCTGGCAAGATGCAGAGGAATCAGACCCCTGAAGCAATCTGGCAAAGAACTGTTGAAAAAAGCCTATCGCAACTTTTTTCATATGACAACTCAAGAAAACATTCACTGCAACTTCTCCTGTGTTTATTGTAAGGTTCCTGGCTTGTGGGGTTCCCTGGTAACTTAGTTATATGGTTACAAAGTTAATATGGATGAAAAAAGACACATCCAAGTCCATCTAGCTCATCCCACAGAGAAAAAAAACACATATTATATTCCCTTTCCCAATACAATTTTCTCTTACTTTTTCTTATTTTTTTTTTTGTTTGTTTTTCTGCATAGGGCATCCCTGCCCTAATCAAGGAAACATAGGCAGAGATGGCAATGCAAACAACGTCATTGTTTTCACAGTGTCCCGATCTTTAACCACCTCTTCTTCCAAGCAGCAAAAAATTGCCCATAGAAACCTTCACCACTTTAACCTGTCTTTTCTCTATTCTGTTCCTGACCTTGTCTGTGATAAAATTGCACCCGGTTCTGTTCTGATCTGGCCACTTATATCTACAACAGTTCTATCCTCACTGGATGTGCTTGCTCCTCACTACATGCATCATCAGGCCCAACCATTACAACCTTGGCAGACAGATGAAATCAGAAGTCTCAAGAAACATAGTCGTGCATTGGAGTGATTGTGGTATAAAACCAAATGCCTGCAAGCCTTAACCCTCTGCTGCAAGCCTACTTTATTACTTTCATTAACACTTTAATCCAGTCCTCATCGGCTTGTCTGAACCATTTTTTCCCCGTACACACGATCGGAAATGCCGCTAGCAAAGATGGGTTCATCTGTATGCAATTCCGACACGCAAAAAAACACGCATACTCGGAAACAATTCGACGCATGCTCGAAAGCATTGAATTTCATTTTCTCGGCTCATCGTAGTGTTGTACGTCAACGCGTTCTTGACGGTCAAAAGTTTGGAGAACTTTAGTGTGACCGTGTGTATGTAAGGCAAGCTTGAGCGGAATTCCGTCGGAAAAACTATCCAAGATTTTTCCAACAGAAACTGCGCTCATGTGTACGGGGCATACCTCTCTACTTTGTCCACCAACCACCTCCACCCAGCAACTCACTCACTGCTCAGGAGATTGCCAATCACTTCAAAAAACAAGATTGATGTAATTTCTTGGGACATCTCCACTGTACAGATATCTACTTCAGTTAACATACCCTGTCCAAAACCACATCCAACACTTTGCTCTTTTGACCCTGTTACTATAGAAGGGGTTGCCAAACTTCTCTCAAGCCCACCTTACCACCTGTCCACTGGACCCCCTACCCTCACAACTACTATGATCACCCTCTTGCTCTATCCTATGCTCCCTCACTCACATCTTCAAACTCTCGCTTTCTACTGGCACCTTTCCCTCCCCTCTAAAGCATGCACTGATCACCCTTACACTTGAAATTCCCTCACTGGACCCCACTAGCCTGAACAACTTACTCCCATCTCCTTGCTCCCATTTACTTCTAAACTTTTAGAACGCCTAGTCTACAACCGTCTGAGCTACTACCTCATTGACAATAACCTTCTAGAGCTCATATGCCCCGTACACACGGTCGGATTTTCTGATGGAAAATGTCCGATCGGAGCGTGTTGTCGGAAATTCCGACCGTGTGTGGGCTCCATCGGACATTTTCCATCGGATTTTCCGACACACAAAGTTTGAGAGCAGGAGATAAAATTTTCCGACAACAAAATCCGATCGCATCAATTCCGACCGTGTGTGGCCTGTTCCAACGCACAAAGTGCCACGCATGCTCAGAAGAAATTTCGACACGGAACAGCTCGGTCATGTAAAATTAGCATTCGCAATGGATACAGCACTTTCGTCACGCTGCAATGTTAAAAATGGTTTAATACAGCGCACTCTCTTCTTCTTTATAATGTGACAAGAATTAAGTAGTTTTGCTGCTCATATTCACACACACTTCTCACAAACTTATTTTTTTGCTTTTTTCTTGGGATTCCCTTAATATATTGTTATTTGTCACATCTGACAGAATGTTTTTTTTTTTTTTTTTTTGTTTTTTGGATTTAAAGCCATTTTTGGTTTAGATTTTATGTTTGTATTTTTTCCAAGGCTGATCTTTGTTTAATGTTATTTTTAGTTTTAGTCCAGACTATTTTTGTGTGTGTTTTGTGTGTCAAGTTACCACAACACCATTGATATCTTTTATTATTTAATCTCAAGGAGATTGTTTGTGTCCCTTGTTAATTCCACATTGTATTTTTGAAATGTACCTGAATCCTCACAAACAAACTGTCCTTTTTGAAGTAAAACACACATAGGCAAGTATAATTCAAAACAAAAATCCTTTATTAAGGGCTCAGAACCAAACAAAGAGGGAGGCAACACTGGATCAACAGGAGAAATTAGCAAAGCCTTGGACCCCCAGGGCAGACAACAATTCTTGAACATCAAAATTGATGGCCTGAGGAGTCCATATGTAAGGGAGCGCAGTCTGGTCCAGAAGTTGCAGAGATCCGGAAAGCAGCAGATGACATTTGTGTCCCCAGGCTGTGGTACCACAAGAGGCTGCATCTTTTGGCCAACCAGACTGGATCCAGGGTCCTCACTTTCTGGTCTTCCTTCCACGCTTCCTTCCAGGCTGTGGCTGTGCTGTTGGAGATGTGGCAGGAGGAGGAGTAGGACCTGGAGGAGGAGGAGGACTGGGAGGAGGAGGAGGACTGGGAGGACCTGGAGGAGAAGGAGGAGGAGGACCTGCAGGAGGAGGAGGACCATCTGCGAGTTCGCAAAGGTGTGTCTGAGATGTAATTTGGCCCCTCATACCTTTATTAAGAGCCTCCAATATGAGCGACTCACACATGAGTTGTTGTCCCTCTTCCATCCTCTGCATTTTTGAGGCAATGATGGCAGCAATGTCCTCCTCCACAATGTGTGGTGCTCCCAGGGCCTCTGTAGCCCTCCAAAAGAGGCCTATGGCAGCCTCCTCTAGGGCACTCCTCCTCCTGCCACTTTCTCTTTCCAGGGGGAGTGGAGGGACCGGCATATCAGGCAGCCAGCTCGGCCCAGCCACCTCCTGACTTCCCTGTGTATGAAAAAGGGACATAGTTTTAGTTTTTGCATCATCAATCACAATCCTAAATTAGTACTCCAAACATCTAGTTAACATCATTAATTGGACAACCTGAACTATTTAGAGGAATGCTATACCTGGCTCAAGCTAGGCTCCTCCACATGTTGTTGCCTGGAAGGCCCAGGTTGGGCGTCAGAAGCCTCAGCCAGGGGGGAAGGAAGCGTGGAAGGAAGACTGGAGAGGGATGGCCTGGGTTCAGTCTGGCCTGCCAGAAAATGCACCTTGTCATAGTACCACATCCTGGGGAGATAGATGTCATCTGCTGCTCCAGGTCTCTGCGAATCCTGGACTTTCTGGCGCTCCCTTACATAAGTGCTCCTCAGGCCACCAATTAAGATCTTCAAAAATGTGATGTCTGCCGTGGGGATCACCTGCTTCACAATTTCCAACAATTTATCCAGTGCTGCCTTCCTCTTTGTTTGGTTCTTGTAATGTGGGTGGTTGATCTCCCACAGACATGGCAGCTCCCTTAACATATCAATGAATAGTGACATGAAGTCATTATCTTTTAATAAGATATCCATGTTCACTGCAAGACACAACACAAGACAAAGCCTAATGTCAGACAAAACTCTCCTAATCTTGTTACAATATAGGCCTCAATCTAGAAGCAGTATAGGCACAAGTTTGTCTCTTACCTTCGTTCTTACGATCGGCGCGTCCAATGCTCCTTCCTCTGCTCACAGATCGTACGTAATACGCACGTGTGTTAAGCTTTATATACACTGCACTCCGCCCGCCCCTGACGTTCCTTCTAGTCTATTCCCCGCCCCTTTTCGTTCTGCGCAGTGGCGGAAGAGCACATGGCGGAGTCACAGCAGGTGCGTGCTAATTATAGCAACGAGGAGGAGGCGGAGGAAAGGCCGGAGACAGAAACGTCCCGATCCAAAAGGAGAAGATTTAAGGCCACAAATATGTCCTTTGGGGAGATGTTGGAGATGGTGGACATCCTGAAGAAGGCTGACTATGACGGAAAGTATGGACCTTTACCCCAACCCCAATGTCAGAAAGGCCAAGATCATGGCGAAAGTGGTCAAAAGTCTGCACAGGAATTTCGGGGTACGACGATCGAAAGGTCCGGTGGTCGGACCTCAAATTAAGAGAGCCCGAGCAGTACCGAAAGATCCGGAGAGTGCTGCAAAAAAGTAAGTAGTTGTGCTGTGTTCCTATTCTTTTTGTCTTTCTTACGTTTGTGCTGCTCCATATGCTTTTCTTAATTGTACAGTTTAAAATGTCAATTTTAATGTTCATGGGCCCATTATTCGTTCGTATCAAACATTTTTTTTGCCCTCTAAAACACCATTGTTTAGGCCATATGCATTTTCCTACATTTTTTAGGGCCTACTTGGATGCCAAATATTTGGTTGTGTAGATGGGTTTGTTACTAGAATGAAATGCAAACTAGATTCTGTGTAAGGGGAGGACACTCAGCAGCTGTTTTCACATCTGGACACTGGTGTGGGACACAAGAACACCATCTTTATTAGGGGGGGCACACAGGTGCTCCAGTGTATACTATAGGGGGGTCTCCATCTGTGAAGCTTGTACTAAACAGGTAAAGGATTGAAGCTTGGCAAAGGACAATAAAAATGCTACATCTTGGAACTCTGCTAAAATTGACAATTGTACCCCACTTCCAAGCAATGTTTCCTATTTATAGTTCTGCCATCAAATATCTGTGTGCTAATTATACCATTTTTGTTTTACATAGGGGAGAAAAGACTCAGAGGATACCCCTCATCCGAGGAAACACAGTTCCTAAATACTCATGTCTGATATTGCCTTCAAGTTTTACCAAAGTTCAAGTTTTTTGTCTTTCTTGTTGGTTTTACACAGGCCTGTTTTATTGTAAATGGACATTTCTATTTTTGATAATGCCACCCCAAAAATTGTTATACAACAAACATGTTGGTTTGTTCAAAAACCTTTTCTAAATGCACATGTGATTGTGCAGGTATTAAAAAGTTTGTTAATCAAGAATGTGTGGATTATTGTCTCAAAGCTACAACACTTTTGGGGTAATGTAATTGCTGTTTTATGAGAAAATGGGGGTTATTTCCTAAGGGCAAATCCTCTTTGCACTACAAGAGCATTTTCATTGCAGTTTCAAGAGCACTTGTAGTATAAAAAGTGTATACGCCTTTAGTAAATAACAGCCAACAGTGCTTTGTATAAGGTTACACAATCACGCCATTTTCAGGACTCCCCACATTGCTGTCAGGGTCAGCTAAAACAAACACAAGCAGTAAATGTCCACAAAGAATTTCTTTTTTTGCTTTTTTATTTGAAAAAGGCTTCACAAATTTGAAGGCATATTGATGCCCCCCCTACCTGCAAAGAAATCCAGGTATCGTAACCGGACATCACGGGCACTCAGGGAGGGCAAGCCAGGACGGCCGCTTTCAAGCGCCGTCAGTATTGTTTCAGGTATCACTCCGGCCTCAGGCCCAACTGAGCCAGCATAGTTGGCCGAATGTTTCCGTAAAAAGTTATGGAGAATACAGCATGCCATGATTATATGATTAAGTTTATACTCCGCCATATGGATAGGTGTCAGAAATAGGCGGAACCGGCTGGCCAGGATTCCAAATGTGTTCGCCACCACTCTTCGGGCTCTGGCCAGCCGGTAATTAAAAACCCTCTGTTCCAGGGTGAGGGTCCTCACAGGGAATGGCCGCATAAGGTGGTCCCCCAGCGCAAACGCTTCATCAGCAACGAACACGAATGGGAGTCCTTCCACATTGTCCTCTGGAGCTGACAAGTCCAAGCTGCCATTCTGGAGACGCCTGTAGAACTCCGTCTGGGCGATGACTCCACCATTGGACATCCGGCCATTCTTCCCCACGTCCACATACAAGAAGTCGTAATTAGCCGACACCACCGCCAACATCACAATACTATTGAACCCCTTATAGTTGAAATAGTACGACCCTGAGTTGGGTGGTGGGATGATGTGGACATGTTTCCCATCAATTGCCCCTCCGCAGTTAGAAAAGTCCCACCGCTGGGCAAAGTGGGAGGCCACAGTCTGCCATTTCTGTGGCGTGGAAGGAAACTGTTGAGGAAAAAAAAATAATATTTTTGCACAGAAACATGGCAAGCAGATTAGGCACAAACATTCTGGGGCAACCTTCCAGATAGCATTTATTAAGGGGAATTTTACAACACCAAAGTAAAAGGTACACCTATCATATTCCCCCTCCCCCCCTCTCATGGGCCATTTCTAACATTATGGGGGGTGTGGAAATCTTGGACAGGTAACCCTCTTTACTTCATTGAGAGATGAATGCCTAAATACAGGGTATTACTTGGAACAGCCCCTCCTTAGTTACACTATTGGCAGCCCACTGGACAGGTAAGAAGTATCTGAATACAAAGATAGAAATACACACTGTACACATTTGAGCACATTTGAACATTCTGCTATTACCTGTCTCAAGATAATAATAGGATCTTAAAAATTCAAACAGTACCATTTGAAAGTATACAGGCAGGCCCTTGCACTACATGCTTTGGGGAATTCATCCATAAATCAGAGCACAAAAGAGATGGGTATAGTGTGTATGGGTTTGGCAAAGTCAGCAGATAGATGATTGAGGATAGATAGAGAATTGGGATCAGCTGACTTAGCAGTTGGGGGAGAGAGGGTTACTAAAAATGATTTGGGGACACCACAAAAAAAAGCCTCTGCCACTCTGCCTGAATTTAAAGCTAAAATAACATTTCAAAACATTTTAGGGGGTGTTTGGGGTAAAGCACTACTATGGAGCTGATAAAATACATTGTTTTAAGTGACTACATGTGGTGAATATAGGGCCCGTAGAGCATGCTGGGGAGGTTAGTGAAGGACAATCTGTCTGAAGGACCTAAAAAATTAATTACATAAAAATCCAGCATGCATGAGGACAAAGGGGACATTCACAGCATATTACAATCATGGTAATTAGGGAATGAGGAAAGAAATACAATATATTATCAAACATTAAATACAATAAAATGTGATATTAACCTCCCTGGCGGTATGATTATTTCACATTTTAGGTGCTGAAAGCGGTACAATTATTTTGCACAGAAATTTGGCGTTTTATATTGTAGGCCTGTAATTCTTAGGAATAATTCACTTAAATCTGTCCAAACAAGAGTCTAATAGACATCCCGGGTATGATAAAGTTTGAAAAACGAAATAAAAAATTATAATATAATAAATAACTATAAATAATTATAACTAATAATAATATAATAATAATAAAAATTATTCAATAATGTAATCAAATCAAAAACACTGAAATTTGCTCAGTTGAAGAATTGTCGCTTTTGTTACTTTTAGTGTTTGATGACGGATTTCCTCACAAATCACTATCGCTCAATTCTGCAAGTGATTATAATTTATTATCGCTTTTTTCTAGCTGGTCTAAAACCACTTTTGATGTAAAGAGACAGTTTTGGTTGCTATGGACAATCTCCAGTTTCCTGGCAGAAAGAACAGTTTTATATATATAAAACTGCATGCAGGACACTGGGCAGACCACTAGGGACAAAGGGGATGTGTAATTATTTGATACAGTACTGTAATCTGTAAGATTACAGTATGCTGTATCTGTACTGTGTGTTTACTGTGTGTTTCACTTTTGAATTTACCGCCGAACTCTGTCCCCGTGCGTCGCAACGCTCGCAGGGAACGGAGCTCGGCACTGTGAATCGAGCGAGACACAGCGGCTCGCCGATCACAGCCGAGAGACATCGCAGGATCCAGGGGACAAGGTAAGTAAACTCTTCCTGGATCCTGCGATGCAAGCCCGAGTCTGGCTCGGGGATACCGCTTTTGGTATGAAAAATCCACCCCGAGCCAGACTCGGGAATACCGCCAGGGGGGTTAAAGGATAAAAATCTTACCTTCATATACTCCTTCTGCAGGACCTGGATGATGGCAGAACAGGTCTCTGGGATAATGTTTCCCAGAGCCTGGGGGGAGATGCCTGTCGGGAAGTTCAAGTCCTGCAGACTTCTCCCTGTCGCCAAGTACCGCAGGGTAGCAACGAGCCTCTGCTCCGGAGTGATGGCTTGCCTCATGCAGGTATCCTGCCTGCTAATATAAGGGGTCAGCGAAGCCAACAGACGGTGAAAAACGGGGTCTGTCATCCTGAGAAAGTTCCTGAAATCATCAGGATTATTCTCACGGATCTCACGGAGCAAAGGCATATGAGAGAACTGGTCACGCTGAAGCAACCAATTCTTGGTCCATGAACTCCTCCCCACCCTGTTCATGGACTGGACTTGTGTCAAGGTCAGGACCCCAACACCAAGCCCCGCAGAGCACGAACTCTATGAGGAGTACGCATACGCAACATTGCTAGAAAACGGTCGGCTGCTCAGAACGAAGTAACAGAACGCACTGAAGAACAGCAAGGCCTGTGAAGAGCGACCTGAAAAACAGTAACGAACGCACAAGAACACACTGACAAGTCAATGGTACTTGCTTGCACGCACTGAAGAGCAGATACAAACCCACAAGCACAAACTGAACGGCAGAAAACGATCTGAAAACCACGAGTCTGAAAAAGCGCGAATCGTCTCTCACCAAACTTTTACTAACACGAGATTAGCAAAAGGAGCCCAAAGGGTGCCGCGCTTGGTTCTGAACTGGCCTTTTCTAGTCTCGTCGTACGTGCTTGACGTCACCGCGTTCTTGGAGATCAGAAATTCCGACAACTTTGTGCGACTGTGTGTACGCAAAACAAGTTTGAGCCAACATCCGTTGGAAAAAATCCTAGGATTTTGTTGTCGGAATGTCCGAACAAAGTCCGACCGTGTGTACGGGGCATTATGCCGCATACACACGAGTGGACTTTTCAACGGAGTTCCGACAAAACGGACTTGCCTACACACGATCACACCAAAGTCCGATCTTTACGACCAGACTAGAACAAGGGAGTTCATAGCCAGTAGCCAATAGCTGCCCTTGCGTCGTTTTTGGTCCGTCGGACTAGCATACAGACGAACTGATTTTTCGATAGGAATCGAGTCCGTCGGAAAGATTTGAAACTTGTTCTATTTCTAAGGTTCATCAGATTTTTAGACAGAAAAGGTCCGATGAAGCCCAGACACGATCGAATTGTCCGACGGATTCGTTCCGTCGGACCTTTGATGCCGAAAAATGGCGGTCGTGTGTACGCGGCATTACAGTCTGGTTTTTGCTCACAACAATCCACAGAAATTGCCCTACTAAAACTCACTAATGATTTACTATTGGTTGTGAACAAGCATGGTATATCCGTGTGAAACGTTAACTTTGGTCCTGTATCATCTGTCTGGCATGCGACAATAAAGATTCCTGTCAAGAAAACTATTCGTTCCAGTGTGAAGCTGCTTTCTTTCTTCTACACAACGATTTAATAACTGCTAAAGCAAATGAACACTACTCCATACTCCATACTACCAGACTTTTTTGCTGCCTTTGGTATGGTTGACCACCCAGTCCTCCTCAAAAAGCTCCACTTTCTTGGCCTCCGAGACTCTGCCCTTTCCTGGTTCTCCTCCTACCTATCACAGTGTTCCTTCAGCGTTACCAACAACTCTGTCTCCTCCTCTTCACTACCTCTTTCTGTAGGGGACCCCAAGGTTCAGTTTTCAGACTCCTTCCCTTTCTCCATCTACACCTTCTTCCTTGTCACTTGATAACCTCCCATGGCTTCCAATATTATCTCTTTGCTGATGACACTCAAATCTATCCTTCTACTCCTCCCCTCACCCCTTCAGTTTCCTCTTGCATTACTAACTTATTAACTGACATGTCAGTATGGATTTCAAACTACCTTCACAAACTCAATTTTTCTAAAACTGAGCACATAATATTTCCCCAGCTCATGCCCCCTCCCCTGACTTCTCCATCAAGATCAAAATTATAACTATCCATTCCTCCCCTCATGCCAGGGTGTAATCTTGGACTCTGACCTGTCTTTCAGCCCCAAATCTAATCGCTGTCAAAATCTTGTAGATATCACCTCTGTAACAGCTTAAAAAAGAGCCCCTTTGTAACTAATGAAATAATTCACTCCTTCATTATCTCTTTCCTTAACTATTGTAACTCCCTTCTCAATAGGCTTACCTCTACTTAGGCTAGACCCCCTTAAGTCTATAATGAATGCTACCACCAGACTTATTCACCCAGCCTCTCCCATCCTCTGAAACTCTCTACCCCAACCATTTGGGGTTTCTCCTACTCTGTCCACTTTTAGGCAAGCCCTGAAAACGTATCTCTTCAGGAAAGCCTATCCTGCCTTCAGTTACCACTGAGTCTTTTATTTCTCACATTAGATCATCCCCCACAGATAGTACTTTTTGTTCCACTTGCCCCTCTCTATTAGATTGTAAACTCCCAGGACCAAAGCCCCCTACCCCTCTTGTATTGAATTGTGCTGTTACTGTTTTGTCTCCCTTTAAATTGTAAAGCACTGTGCAAACTGTTGGCGTTATATAAATCCTGTATATTATTAATACTACCACAGGCAAAAAGTAATTCCTAGGCCCCAACACCACCTGTCCCTATGCAAAACCAGAAAGGGGTCACTGCAAGATAAGGTCACCAGCACAGGCACTTATCTCAAATTGCCTCAATTGCCTCTAATGGGTTCCAACCATTCATTAAGCACAGAGAAACTAGATTTAGATTTCACGGAATCACGAGGAACAACTGAGGGGGGTTACATGTAAGACAATCTGTACAAAGGTCTTGTGTGTGTGTGTGTGTATGGGGGGGGGGGGTGATTGAGAAGCCATTTTGCCTTTTTTTTTGTCAAAGGATGCAGTGATATGCTGCAAAAAAGGCAGGTCATGAACAGACTGACAACAGCAACTGCCTGGTACACTCTAATCCCCCCAAGCTAGTTATCATCTAAAAAAATGAAAAAAGACATTAGAGTCTTATTCCCTTCAACATAAGGATAAGGTACTTTACCAGGAGGACCCCTGAGGGTTTGTGGCCTGGTATGGTCCCCTTTCCTGGCCAGCCAAGCTACTTGCTTGGATAGAGGTATGGTATGGATCTAGGATAAGGGTGTAGTATGGATGTTAAAGGGGATCCCAGCCACTTTGTTTGCAAACAGGACAAAGCACCTAGGAAATGTAATTTATCAGCAATTTTTTTTTTAATTTGTAAATGTCACTTTTGCTTTAGTATCATACAAGTGCTCCACTTCATGTGCAGGTTTAAGGCATGTTGTTTAACCTCTTCACGCCTGCCAGCCATCAAATGGCAGCTGGGCGGCTATCATTTTGGGTGGACATCATATGACGGCCACCCAGAATGACCGTTCTCGGTGGTCGTCATCAGTGCCCTGATTACAATTAAGTGCCACCAGTGCCACAACTGTGTGCCAACCACTACCAGCAATCAGTGCCAATCTGTGCCCAAAATTGCCACCAATCTGTGCCCACAAGTGCCAGCAATCAGTGCCCACAAGTGACAGCAATCAGTGGCCGTTAGTGATGCCAGTCAGTGCTGGCTATCAATGCTGCCCATCAATGCTCATCACTGCTGCCCATCAATGCTCATCACTGCTGCTCATCAATGCCACCCATCAATGCCCATCAGTGCTCATCAGCGCTGCCTATCCGCGCCGCCTATCTGTGCCCACCAGTGCCCAGTGCTCATCAGTGCCACATATCAGTGCCACCTATCAGTGCCCATAATTGCGGCATATTCATGCCTCCTCATCAATGCCATCTAATCAGTGCCCATAAGTGCCGCCTCACCAGTGCCCATAAGTGCCACCTCATCAGTGCTCATCAGTGCAGCCTATCAGTGCCGATCAGTGCTGCCTCATCAGCGGCCATCAGTGAAGGAAAAAAATTACTTATTTACAAAATTTACTGACAGAAACTAAGAAAAACATATTTTTTAAAAAAAATTTTGGGTCTTTTTTTTTTTTTTTAGGAAAAAATCCAGGAGTGATTAAATACCACCAAAAGAAAGCTCTATTTGTGTGAAGAAAATTATATAAATTTCACATGGTTACAGTGTAGCATTTATCATTCAAAGTGTGACAGTGCTGAAAGCTGAAAAATGGCCTGGGCAGGAAGTGGGTGTAAGTGCCCTGTATTGAGGTGGTTAAAGGAATTGTATATTTTTGATATTTCCCTATTAGTTTTAATAAAATAGCTGCTTTCCAGTCCACTGCAGGGAATTTAAAAAAATGTTTTTTGCATTGGTTCATGTGCTCCAGGGCAGTATCCAGCTCCCTGTGCCCTTTGCTTCACAATTTGCTGCCTTTTAGCTTTGAAATTTTTTTTTTTACAAACAAAACTATGCTGGCCCAGAAATGTCATTTAGCAAAAAAATTTTATTTTTTTCCTTTTAAATGTCATTTTGCTTTGCATAATGCCCAAGTCTGCTTGTCCTGTATTTGACAATCCCTTGCATAGTTTAAGAAGTGAAGAAAAACCTCTATTGTGGGATTTTAAAGGCAACAAAAAAATGAAGATTATATAATTACATTTGTTTTATTAGATAAAATATCAATGGACAAATTTCATAAAAAAATCATTTGCAATTCTAACACACATATATAAATATTAAGAGCATTATGGAATATGAAAGAGTGATACTGTCTGCTAGAGAATTCGGGGACTCCAGAACAACTGGTGGTGACGGAAAAAGCAGGTCATCCAATGCGTTTCAAAGGGTGATCATTAATACAATCTTCGGCAGGGATATTGTATCACTCTCTATGATCAATCAATCAATTTAATACATACAGTGTTAGATAATTCCATTACAAGTCATATTTCATACACATTAATACAACTCAAAGTGTATGGTGACTTACTTTTCAATAAATTCAAATAGCAGATGTATTCCCCATGATATCAGGAAGGAAGGTTCTTAAACTTAGTATATATGTTACCATAAATGAAATGGGAAGAGCTTACACTATATAAAGAAAGGGATTAAAGTGTCCGAAGTGGTCACCAGGCAAAGGTTCCCCCGTGGTGATGATCCTGCAGCTATCAGGTTGAGGAAAAAGAATGGCGCCATATGCCGTCCTTGGCGTCGTTTTAAATGCTGTTCTGAGCGTCAAATCGATGCTCGGAACATCAAAAAATCAGGCGCTTGAACCCTGATTTTCAAGCGTCATTTTTTGGATGTATTTCAGATCGATTAGAATTGTGTCGATGTCCCAATATTTATGGACCTGACTAAATGTAAATCAGCAGGAGAACAGACAAAAATAATATAACTTTCTCAGGTAAACATATTGGTATGAGACAGAGGTAATGATCATCATCAACAAATGGAGAACAAGATCCAAAACCACAAGGAACCATAAGTAAAGTAGTTCCATTGTCACATTTAAATACATCAATCTCCCTACAAAAGAAACTGGTACGGGAGAAATTTTTGTGGCACATTATGCTCTTTGCCCACCCTCACCTTTTGAAGATAATTCAATAGTATTGGTACCCTGATGTGGCTGCATAAGCAAGTGAGTGTACTTGCAATTATATACAGTGAAATAACAAGCGTTGAATCAAAAACCTATGAAACTTTACACGGAGAAATAAACCTCTTAGAAGCTTGCAAAAACAGTAGTAACAACACTTATGTGTTGCTATTGCCATTTTTTCACTGCTGTTGTAGGTACTATCTTCCCTTCCACCCAAGCTTCTTATATCCTAGGTTGATGCGCATTATTGTATGGGCTCCCTCATTTCTTTCTCCCCCACAGCTCGAAGGTTAATGATTACTGTTTATAGCGTAAACATTTCTTTAGCTCAATAATTATACTATAAATATAATTTTTGAACAAACTGTGCTGCAGTCACTTAGCAATTACACATCTATGTACTAGAGAAATAATTCCTAATGAATGTCTAAATACCCAGTGTTGTATTTCAGGCCTTATGAAGCAAAATGGGACAGTGGCAGTCGGTGTGAAATGTGTTAATGTACTCTGTGTTGGAATTCTGATCTGAATTCTAAACAGAAGGGCCAAATTGGTGTGATGATACTATTTTGAATGCTCTTTGTTACCAGTGGTACACAGTAAAAACAGGCATTGATTTACTGTAGGAGTAAAGGATGTTGACCTAGAAATGTGAATGCTCACTCACTTTGCAAAGTGAATGTGAGTAAAAAAACATGTGCTCGCTTGGAATATTTAATCATGTACTTGCAAAATCCCTTTTTTTAAGTATATCTTAACCCAGGATCAAGATTTTAATATAATGCCTAGCACATGTACTTAGATGAGGTGGCTTCATTAGTTTAGGCTAAGTACAATTTCTGCAAATACAGAAAAACACCTGTTGATCCTAACATAAATATATTATCATTATACTGTATATTTTTTGTGCTAAACTGAAATCTCAAACTATAATTTGAGCCTTCTCATTTCTCTTCTGTGAATTGCAGATCCCCTCCTTCTTTCATGTTATGGAAGAGGAGGTGTTTGTAGTTCAAAATAGGAGAGTAGTTTAGAGTGGCAAACCTGCTTCTCCATAAATACAGTAGAAATGGCAAGCATTGAGATCTGAGACATCAAAGTGTAACAGTACAGGAGTGCTTTAGTAGGGCATTAAATGTTTCAGAAGCACAGAATTAGAGGGAGAGGGAGCATGTGTGTTTATACAGTTGGGACAGAAAGTATTCAGACCCCCTTAAATTTTTCACTCTTTGTTATATTGCAGCCATTTGCTAAAATCATTTAAGTTCATTTTTTCCTCATTAATGTACACACAGCACCCCATATTGACAGAAAAACACAGAATTGTTGAAATTTTTGCAGATTTATTAAAGAAAAACTGAATTATCACATGGTCCTAAGTATTCAGACCCTTTGCTTAGAATTTAGTAGAAGCACCCTTTTGATCTAATACAGCCATGAGTCTTTTTGGGAAAGATGCAACAAGTTTTTCACACCTGGATTTGGGAATCCTCTGCCATTCCTCCTTGCAGATCCTCTCCAATTCTGTCAGGTTGGATGGTAAACGTTGGTGGACAGCCATTTTTAGGTCTCTCCAGAAATGCTCAATTGGGTTTAAGTCAGGGCTCTGGCTGGGCCATTCAAGAACAGTCACGGAGTTGTTGTGAAGCCACTCCTTCGTTATTTTAGCTGTGTACTTAGGGTCATTGTCTTGTTTGAAGGTAAACCTTCGGCCCAGTCTGAGGTCCTGAGCACTCTGGAGAAGGTTTTCGTCCAGGATATCCCTGTACTTGGCTGCATTCATCTTTCCCTCGATTGCAACCAGTCGTCCTGTCCCTGCAGCTGAAAAACACCCCCACAACATGATGCTGCCACCACCATGCTTCACTGTTTGGACTGTATTGGACAGGTGAGCAGTGCCTGGTTTTCTCCACACATACTGCTTAGAATTAAGGCCAAAAAGTTCAATATTGGTCTCATCAGACCAGAGAATCTTATTTCTCACCATCTTGGAGTCCTTCAGGTGTTTTTTAGCAAACTCCATGCAGGTTTTCATGTGTCTTGCACTGAGGAGAGACTTCCGTCGGGCCACTCTGCCATAAAGCCCCGACTGGTGGAGGGCTGCAGTAATAGTTGACTTACTACAACTTTCTCCCATCTTCTGACTGCATCTCTGGAGCTCAGCCACAGTGATATTTGGGTTCTTCTTTACCTCTCTCACCAAGGCTCTTCTCCTCCGATAGCTCAGTTTGGCCAGACGGCCATCTCTAGGAAGGGTTCTGGTTGTCCCAAACTTCTTCCATTTAAGGATTATGGAAGCCACTGTGCTGTTAGCTCTTAGTGCAGCAGAATTTTTTTGTAGCCTTGGCCAGATCTGTGCCTTGCCACAATTCTGTCTCTGAGCTCTTCAGACAGTTCTTTTGACCTCTTGATTCTCATTTGCTCTGACATGCACTGTGAGCTGTAAGGTCTTATATAGACAGGTGTGTGGCTTTCCTAATCAAGTCCAATCAGTATAATTAAACACAGCTGGACTCAAAGGTGTAGAACCATCTCAAGGATGATCGGAAGAAATGGACAGCATCTGAGTTAAATATATAAGTGTCACAGCAAAGGGTCTGAATACTTAGGACCATGTGATATTTCAGTTTTTCTTTTTTTAATAAATCTGCAAAAATGTCAACAATTCTGTGTTTTTCTGTCAATATGGGGTGCTGTGTGTACATTAATGAGGAAAAAATGAACTTAAATGATTTTAGCAAATGGCTGCAATATAACAAAGAGTGAAAAATTTAAGGGGGTCTGAATACTTTCCGTCCCCACTGTGTGTGTGTGTGTGTGTGTGTTTGTGTGTGTGTGTGTATATATATACTGTATACAGTAAATGACTTCCTATTACCATGTTAGCATTGCTTTTGACCTAAAAGGAAGCATCACTGGTTAGATGCTTACTGGGAAGACCAGAGCTTGGTATCAGGCTTAAAGCATGATGGTGAATACTAATGCTACGGAAAAAAAAGTTAACTTAAGCTAAATTGGCTCATGAAAGGATATTTTGACTGTATATACTATGCTTAAACTAAGAGTTTCTAATAAAAATGAGAAACACAGAAACACAGTTGGCAGGGAGCAGCAAGATGAGGTTGGGGTAACTGCTGGCCTGCTGTAGTAGCGGCCTGGAAATGGATTGGTGGCCACCTGTTCAGGAATTGAGCCTCTCCCATTCCCCCTTATGCCGTGTACACACGTAATGTCCGACAGAAAAAGTCCGACGGAAGTTTTTCATCGTATATTTGGATCGTGTGTATGCCTCATCGAACTTTTTTTTTCGAAAATTCTGACAGACCTAGAAATAGAACATGTTCTAAATATTTCCGATGGAACCAATCCTTATCGGGAAAACCAACCGATAAGGTTTTCTCCCAGATCCCGCCCCCCCCCTGTGTAAAATAGTAAGGGGGTACAAAAGTACCCCTACCATTTCACTAAAAAACTGTCAAAAATGTTAAAAATGACAAGAGACAGTTTTTGACAATTCCTTTATTTAAATGCTTCTTATTTCTTCTTTCTTCTATCTTCCTTCATCTTCTTCTTCCTGAAGACCTGAAGGGCCTGGTATGGAATTTAGGGGGACCCCCACGTCATTTTTTTTTTAAATTTTGGTTCGGGGTTCCCCTGTGGGGAATTCCCATGCTGTTTTTATCAATGAACTTTTATGTGTATTGTCGGACCGGCAATGCAATAGCCACGAGTAGTTTTAAATGACTTTTTTTCCTTTGAAATGTCATTTTGCTGTCAGACTGTTCTAAACATGGGAAACATGCGCCCCTTTACAGGCATACTATACACACCCCTGCAGCTACGAAATTTAAAGGGATATTACACTTTTATTGTTTGACTTTAAGCATTATTAAAATCACTGCTCCTGAAAAAAACAGCCGTTTTTAAAACTTTTTTTTACATTGATCAATGTCCCCTGGGGCAGGACTCAAGTCCCCAAACACTTTTTATGACAATAACTTGCATATAAGCCTTTAAAATTAGCACTTTTGATTTCTCCCATAGACTTTTAAAGGGTGTTCCGTGGCATTCGAATTTGCCGCGAACACCCCAAATTGTTAGCTTTTCGGCGAACTTGCGAACAGCCGATGTTCGAGTCGAACATGAGTTCGACTCGAACTCGAAGCTCATCCCTAATAGTGTATACAGACTGCAAATATCCATATTATTATTCAGCGTGAGATTTCCTTCAAAACAAATCTAAACATGCCATATCTCCAGGGTATAGTCTACTTAGGAGGAATAAGGGGTACCAGTGGTTTCCCATATGACCTGACATAAGGGTGTCTGGACTTGAAATGTTACAAATTATCTGAGGAAACTAAATATGTCCATATTATGGCTGTGCTATTACTAAGTCGGAAGTTATGAAACATGCTGAAATTTCATACTTATTCCACTGTTTTAAGCTGGATGTGTATTCAGACATTTTACAACCGGGGCCTGTTGGGTCTCTGAATGGAGAGGGTGACAGTTTTGCGACAGGCCTGAACACTCTGCTCTTTCAACAAGCTCTATTTTACTGACCTAGCCTGGTTCTGTTTTTTCTGTTGAGATAACCTTTTCTGTTGAACTTAAAAAGCTTTGCATTCCTAAGACAAGAGAGGAGGGACTAGGGAGTTCAGATTTCTCTGTAATGTACACGGTTAGCCAAGCTGTCATGGCTGCATTCCAAACAACATGGCAGCTAGCTACAGCGTTTCATGTCCAGTAAGTGATATCGTTACAGTGCCCATCTTGCAGAAGCAAGGGCTACAGGTTCCTTATGCGAACAACACCTGCGAGTGGCTCAACATCCTCCAAGTCCTGGCAAACCCTGATTCAGAGGGAAGGCCAACTAATCTCATTACTATAATGACATTTTAGACGTTCAGGAGAATACTGTAGAGTTGCCCCCACGGAGGGTGACAGTATTAGGTCTTATGTAGAGGCAAGTCCTAGCTCTATCCCATCTGTTTGTATACTGTGGTCTCAAATGGTCGAGAAGTAGTCTGCAGTAATCCATGCAGTCGGTTGGACGCACTGGAAGATTGAGAACATCATAAACTGGCCTTTTAAGGTAATGAAAAATTTGCTTCCTATTACAGGGAAGATTACCCCACATATGGGACTAGTCTCATTGATGGTGGCTAAGGATAGTTAATCTTATCAACTTCCAGGCATACCAGTTATCAAAGTCTATTCACTTTCTTCGTATTTACCTCAGTGACCTCCTAGCTCAAGGTCAATGACATAGGCCAATGGAGGACGAAGTGTCTAACATCAAGGGTACAGTGATTCCCAAGTGGGGAAGTCGTTTGGGCAACACAGCCCAGGAGGCCTCAGTTGTGCTACAAACAGACAGCAATAGGTAATCTCCTATCGTCATGGCAAGAGGTATCTCCCATTCACATTTGCCAACAGTAAAACCTG
The DNA here is from genome assembly GCA_037952925.1 of Lithobates clamitans. Taxonomy (NCBI): domain Eukaryota; kingdom Metazoa; phylum Chordata; class Amphibia; order Anura; family Ranidae; genus Lithobates; species Lithobates clamitans. The sequence continues at coordinate 1,197,414 of JBBGZY010000835.1, forward strand.
TCTCATCTCATCGCACTGTGTTCTGGCTTCCCAGAACTTCCTGTCAGATATGGTAAAATACAAAGCCTTGGATGTCAAGGATGATTCCCTAGATCAACAAGCGGTTCAACGAATCTCAACTTGGCAGTAAACTCAATGGTCAGGAAGGGCAGTTATTCCTGCAAGAGGAGATTTCCAGAAGTGGAAGCAGTGGATCTATTAACATCCAGCTGGGTCGGCAGGTTAGCCTATATAGCCACTAGACTCGGTGATCTCCAAGCTCCTCATCAGGATCATAGTACATAGTTAGGCAGGTTGAGAAAAGACACAAGTCCATCTAGTTCAACCAGGATCCGTAGTCATACAGCTGGCATAAGGGTAATAATGATCGGGTGGCCTTACAGGCCGTGGTGTCCTCAATGTATAGTCTTTGGCCCAAGAACCTCCTATTCTATTCTTCCTGAGATCTCAGACCTTGCACAGCGGAGCTAAGTGTATCCAAATTCAGCCACCTTGGATCTAGCAACTTGGAGACCGAGTTAGGAAGGCTCATCGAGGGGTCTCACCACTATTATTTGAAACCTTGTGGAAACCAGGGGAACCTGCGGCAAACTCCAGGTATACTAGAACATGGGAAATCCCACAGAATTTAAGGATAGACTCCTCTGCTCCTGGCTGCAAAGATTAAGATGTCTGCAAGTAATAAAGGATAAGGGATTGAGCAGTAGTCAAGTCTTGGTCAGATCCTCAATTCCTGAGATCCAGTGACCGCAGCACATCTGAGGGAACCAATTCCGAAAGGCCGGTACAGATTGTTCTTTCCCCTTAGAACTTGCAGTGCAACTAGTGTTGGAAAGGTTGTCCCACTCCTCAATTCTTCTGAACAAGACTACCTTAATAGGTTCAGTGACACTAAAGCAGTATTTTTTAAAGATATCATGTCCGGGAGAATTATTTCAGAGATCCAAGCATCAAGCGGTAAACTACCTTATTGCTACAACAATCAAACAAAATAATTGGTTTCTTCCTCTCCAGCAACAGACGAGGGTCTGCATCCTTGCTTCTGGGTCAAGACATCACCCTTCCGGCATGTCCAAACTGAAATGTCTGCGTCACCACAAGCTGGAGTAATGGACTCTATGTGGAAGAAATACATGGAAGTGGCCCTTCTCTAGAAGGTCAGACAGTGGCCTCTTCAGGCCTGGCAGTATCAGAAGACTTTTCACTGTCCACTAGGACAATGGCATTATCTCGGGTCAGAGTAGCCTAAGGGGCTTATAGGACGAAGATAAATTCATCAAATCTAGTGCAGAGCTCACTTTATCAGATTTGTGGCGTGCTCATGGGCAAAATGCAGAGGTGCAGAATTTTAAAGGATACCAACCAGGTTCATATACTACAAACCATTTTTTTGCCTATTGCAAAGTCAGTTAAGCAACATTGGAAGCAGGGGAGTTGACTTCAGTTCTGTTGATTCGAACGCTTCAGCATGGACCTCCCTTGTAGGTTTTGTTGGCGTGCTACATCCCATTCATGTATGCTGTCATGCTTGTGTCAGGAAAACTGAAAATTGTATACTTACCTGATGGTAATTTTCCTTTCCTGATGCAAAGCATGGCAGCATACAGGTCCCTCCCTTGTGGGTTTCGCATTTCAGTATAGTTACGAGAATGCCGCCTGGGCGGGGCGACTCATTTATATATAGTATAACTAGTCCTGATTGGGCAAGGGATGGAGCCTATCCCATTCGTGTAGGCTATCATGCTTTGCATCAGAAAAGGAAAATTACCATCAGGTAAGTATACAATTTTCTGTTATACTTGCACATTATGGCACCTTATGCTCTAGTGAGACCTTCTCCAGTTGTTAAACTGTCCACACTGCCTCTCATTGCTCCGTCCACAAAAGTTAACATCTTCTCCGTTTCTAGCATCTTCCAGTTTTGCCACTGGGCAGTCATTAATAATGTAACTCCTGCACATGCGCTGGGAACACATACTAATAAATCTAGCAAACGGCTAAAGCTGTTTTTGACAGAAGAGTCTTATAAATTCACTTCTCTCAAAAAACTACACCTGTCCACAATTTTTTCATTTTAACTTTAGTTCAACTTTTACAAGGTTATATTGTGATTAACAATGCATGATGAAATTAAACAAATATTTCTTTTCTGTAGTGTTTCCAAGCCTGCTAAATCAAAACCGCAAAGAAAATAAATGGTCAAAATAAAATATACAGGGGCAGAGGAAGATATCCCCAGAAGGTGGTTTATACACAGAGATTTGCTGAAATATTTTATAGTGTTTTAAGCTTCTACAATTTATGCTCTTTTTCCATCCACCAGAATTTTATGATGTTAGTCTCAAGCTACCCTGAAGTTTAGGCTTATTCTGGGAAATGTATATAAAAAAAAGCTTAAGACAATAAGATCTGGAATAATTTAGAGTTATCCAGTTGTCAAAAACTCTGAATGTCACTATAACAATTTGTTTTCAGTTTGAAGTGGTAGCACTATCAGAATTACAGCACTGGCTAATCATACAGTGTTTTGTGCTTAGGGAAACATGTATGATTTATCACAAGGAATGGTCTTTAATATAGGATATTCTGTCAAAGTACAACTACAGAAACTAAATGATGGAACCAAATATCTACTTGACAATCCCTGAAATGTAAGACTAGCCCAACCATAAGTGTAGCACGGGAATGTCAATTCAAAGGAAACAGTGAGCTGAACCTGAGCTATTGCTATTATTGTGAAAGACCCGTAGCATTCTGTTGGCACACAGATGGGAGGAATTATGTAATGCTTACAAGTGGTGTGGCTAGGTCAAATAGTTTAAGTGGCCTAAATGGAATGGTTTAAAAAAACTAAGCTTACTACGTTTATACACTGCACCCATATGCAGCAGTCCTTGTATGCACTAAATATATTTTATATTACTGTGACCATGAGCAAGAGTCTTTCTTTGTAATCAGAATATAGACACATAATTAGCGCTTTGCCTGAGCTTTATATTATAACTTTATTTGTCGACTATTTGACAACCAGTAACTGTGCAGATGCTGAGCACTTTAGTCAAAAGTATGTAATGTACAGAACAACTTACAGCATATAGTGGTCAAGAGACTATGTAATGTAGAGCCCAACTATCTGCAATATTCCAAAATACTGTATGAATAGAGCGCAAAAAAGTAATATACCACACAACATATACACACATATACTGTACCCATAAAAATAAAGAAGTCAACACATGTAACAAAATAATTTGCTCAAGTGACAAAGTGAAAAAAGGCTACAATTTCTGTGTAGATATTAATTAAACATAAAACCATTCAAAGAGGTCAACTCTCACAGTGAAAAGTGATCTACTGGGAGAAATGACCACTTGGAATGGTTGTTTGTGATGAAAACAGGGAAAAAAGAGGACTGGGCTAAATGCAACTAAATATGTAACTCAACAGATAAATAAATAGTAGACATGTGCATTCGTTTTCGTCCGAATGCATTTTCGTCCAAATTTCAGGTATTTTCGTTATCGTTTTAACAAACGATAACGAAAGTGCAGAATCCGAAAAACGAAAGATCCGACATAAACAAATGCTTTATTTTCATTTTTGTTGCTACAACAGTTCGATATAGATTCGACATGATGATGACAATAACAATCTGTGTCCATCTATGTAAAAAGATTATTCTACATAAAGAGAAAAGATTCGACATAGAGAGAAAAGATTTGACGTAGGAGAGAAAAGATTCGACGTAGGGGAGAAAAGATAAATAAAAATAATGATGATGATGAATGTTATTGGCTGATTGTAACCAAAGAGGAGGAGCAGTAAAATAGCTAGAACTAAGTACACACATACTTTGGCTTATGGTGTCTGTTGAAAGCTCTAAGAAGTTTTGACGGGCAGGTAAACTATACGGTGTTGTACAGTTTAGCTGCTCCGTCGAATCTTCTTTGAACATTCGACAGACACCATAAGCCTTCAATGACAGATTTGACCTTAATTTGGATTTTCGGACTAATGCAATTTTTAACGAAAAACAAAATAAATAAAAACGAATTTCGGGAGTAACTAAATAAATTTATTTTTTGGACGAAAACGAAATTCCGAAACAAAATATTTCAGTGTGCACATGTCTAATAAATAGCAAAAATACATAAATGTAAGAATATTAAACTCAATGTTAGTAAAATTTGCAAAACAGTTTCAGGTTTGACTAGTTCATGGGTAAATTTTATACTATACAGAGGCGTCTCACTGTTATAAACTATAAATCAATGCTGCCGGGTAGCCAGAACGGGGAGCTCCAAGAACATGTAAAAAGAACACAAAGAAATCCAGCACAAAGGCTCATAGTACAGTATGTAAAATAGATACAATTATTTATTAAATTAAAAAGATGCACTCACAAAGCTAGTGAAAAAGTAGGCATGTGAGCCACAACCTTCAAGAGTTACAGGACCACTCAATCCGCATAGAATTATAGGTGATCCAGGGAAAGTCTGGCCAGGCTGCTCATCTATACTTCTATGCGGATTGAGTGGTGCTGTAACTCTTAATGGCTGTGGATCACATGCCCTCCTCACTAGCTTTGTGAGTGAATCCTTTTACTTTATTAAATAATGTCACAGTTCTTATATATATAATTATTCATTATATATAATACGAAAGGTTTGAATACTACCAGTGAGCGGAAACCACAGATGAAGACCACGAACGGAGGAGCCGCGACGCACTTGCGACCGAATGCACAGACTCACAAACATGAGGTGAGCTGGAAGAGTCAGATGACAACCGGTGAAGGGTCTGACTACCTGACTTGAAAGCCTATTGGTCCACATGACGAGCTTTTGAGAAAACGGTCATCCGGCGACAGCAACCGAATCCTGGGGGCCCTGGATCCTAATTTGGCACACCATCTGAGGACGTCCGATAAGATTCCGCACAAGTCTTCTTACAGATCTTCACCCCATACCGCTTGACGGTACAAGCTCGTTTGACTCACCGCCAACGGCCTGTGAGTCCACCTTATCTGGTAAGGGCATCCTTTTGTCTTTCTTTCTCGGTGTTGAGACCACCCACATGAGTCAAGAATCTGCCTGTACCTAAGGACCTTTCCTAAATAGCTTGTAATCATCTTATAGGAAGACGGCTTGCGCCCAGATGTCTGTGGGACTAAATTAGAAGTATTCTATCTGTCCACCAACTAACTTTGATCATTCTCACATGTGTACCCCTTTTTTAGGGATTTTGATGTCCCTTCTTCTGGTTCCTACCCTAAAGAACAGTATTTTTGTGGAGATGCATACTTAGTACATTAAGATACTTTACATCACTATCTCTCTGTAATGTCTCTTTGAAATATGGTTGTGTATGCATGATTGTCTCTTAACCACCCTACAGGTTGTTACTGAGTATCCCACTCCCCTACACACCCTAATTTTTACCATTACTTTATACCTTTTAATTTTTTTGGGATGTTTTTCAAAACTATTACCTTTTGTTTTACTTATTCACACTCCAAACGTTATTATTCCTCTATAGAGATCACCATTACCTGACCAGTAATCTGTGTCTCACTATTCACTAGCGCCACACTTTTTATTTCTATTTCTACTTGCAACGGTCAAATTGCTGTGTTGGCTGCTTTTTTCTTTTAAAGAGTTGGCGCAATTTCTACACCTTTTTTGTACACGAGCTGGAAGAGTCGGTCTAGTGATGTGTAGAACCGCGCACTGGAAACCGACAAAGACCAGTATGGGTGGTCTGCTTGAATACCCCCCAGGCTCCTCCCATAATTTCAGGCCACCATACTGGCCTTCATATATATATATATATATATATATATATATATATATATATATATATATATATATATTTATCTCACAAAAGTGAGTACACCCTTCACATTTTTGTAAATATTTTATTATATCTTTTCATGTGACAACACTGAGGGAATGACACTTTGCTACAATGTACAGTAGTGGGTGTACAGCTTGTATAACAGTGTAAATTTGCTGTCCCCTCAAAATACCTCAACACGCAGCCAGTAATGTCTAAACCCCTGGCAACAAAAGTGAGTACACCCCTAAGGAAAAATGTCCAAATTGGGCCCAAAGTGTCAATATTTTGTGTGGCCACCATTATTGTCCAGCACTGCCTTAACCCTCTTGGGCATGGAGTTCACCAGAGCCTCACAGGTTGCCACTGGAGTCCTCTTCCACTCCTCCATGAGGACATCACAGAGCTGGTAAATGTTGGAGACCTTGCAGTCCTCCACCTTCCGTTTGAGGATGCCCCACAGATGCTCAATACGGTTTAGGTCTGGATACATTCCTGGCCAGTCCATCACCTTTATCCTCAGCTTCTTTAGCAAGGCGGTGGTCATCTTGGAGGTGTGTTTGGGGTCATTATCATGTTGGAATACTGCCCTGCGGCCCAGTTTCGTAAGGGAGGGTATCATGCTCTGCTTCAGTATGTCGCAGTGCATGTTGGCATTCATGATTCCCTCAATAAACTGTAGCTCCCCAGTGCCGGAAGCACTCATGCAGCCCCAGACCATGACACTCCCACCACAATGCTTGACTGTAGGAAAGACACACTTGTCTTTGTACTCCTCACCTGGTTGCCGCCACACACGCTTGACACCATCTGAACCAAATAAGTTTATCTTGGTCTCATTAGACCACAGGACATGGTTCCAGTAATCCATGTCCTTAGTCTGCTTGTCCTCAGCAAACTGTTTGCGGGCTTTCATCATCTTTAGAAGGGGCTTCCTTCTAGGACGACAGCCATGCAGACCAATTTGATGCAGTGTGCGGCGTATGGTCTTAGCACTGACAGGCTGACCCCCCACCCCTTCAACCTCTGCAGCAATGCTGGCAGCACTCATATGTCTATTTCCCAAAGACAACCTCTAAATATGACACTGAGCACGTGCACTCAACTTCTTGGTCGATCATGACGAGGCCTGTTCTGAGTGGAACATGTCCTGGTAAACTACTGTATGGTCTTGGCCACTGTTCTGCAGCTCAGTTTCAGGGTCTTGGCAAACTTCTTATAGCCTAGGCCATCTTTATGTAGAGCAACAATTTTTTTGCTCAGATCCTCAGAGAGTGCTTTGCCATGAGGTGCCATGTTGAACTTCCAGTGACCAGTATGAGAGAGTGAGAGTGATAACACCAAATTTAACATACCTGCTTCCCATTCACACCTGATACCTTGTAATACTAACGAGTCACATGACACTGGAGAGGGAAAACGGCTAATTGGGCCCAATTTGGACATTTTCACTTAGGGGTGTACTCACTTTTGTTGCTGTGTGTAATGGCTGTGTGTTGAGTTATTTTGAGGGTACAGCAAATTTACACTGTTATATAAGCTGTACACTCACTACTTTACATTGTAGCAAAGTGTCATTTCTTCAGTCACATGAAAAGATATAATAAAATATTTACAAAAATGTGAGGGGTGTACTCACTTTTGTGAGATACTGTGTGTGTGTGTATATATATATATATATATATATATATATATATATATATATATATATATATATATATATATATATATATATATATGTATATATATAAATATATATATAAATATATATATAATGACATTATGGAAGACGAGGTGATTGATGGACGTTATATTTCAATTCGCATACGTTCATTTGCTGAGAGCTAAGGTGGAATCTGGTCTGGATTTTACGAGCCACCTTGACAGGGTTGGTTCCGGACCAGATTTTGCGGTCCACTTGTGTTCAACAACAGGTGGTATAAATAAAGTGGGACTGTAGCAAAAGAGTTGCTCTTGGCCTGGGACTCAGGAAACCACAAACCTTAGAGAGCTGTTTATATGAAGTTTGCTTTTGTGAGAGAAAGGTTTGCATTATCTTTATTTTGTGGGTGACTAGGAGAAGCCCATCACTGTGAGTTAGGAACCTGCATTGGTTTAGTTAGTGCCTGGATGGCAAGGATTTATTTTCTGCTTTTGTTTGTTTTATTTTTATGCAATCTTTTACAATAAAACTGACTACAAGTCAGATTTTAAGAAAACCTGCCGTTTGGACTGCCTTTTTCCCAGAGAAGGTAACCCCTCTTAAGCTAACCCCTGACAATAATTTATATATATATATATATATATATATATATATATATATATATATATATATATATATATATATATATATATATAATGTATACAGGGGTTGAACAAAATATGATAACACCAGGTCAAAGAATTAAATTGTTATCCAATATGGTGTTGGATCCCCTTTGGCATCCAAGACGACTTGAATTTTCCTGGAAATTGACAAACATAAGTCATGGATGGTGGATAATGGAATCTGATACCACTCTTCGTGCAAAAATCTTCCCAGTTCTTGCAGAGATGCCAAAGATGGAAAATGAGGCAGAACCTTGTTCTCCAAATTTGACCAATAGCTCTATGATATTGAGGTCCGGGGACTGCGGTGCCCAGGGAAGGTGTGAGAGTTATGCCCCGTACACACGGTCGGATTTTCCAATGGAAAATGTCCGATCAGAGCGTGTTGTCGGAAATTCTAACCGTGTGTGGGCTCCATCGGACATTTTCCATCGGATTTTCCGACACACAAAGTTTGAGAGCAGGATATAAAATTTTCCGACAACAAAATCAGTTGTCGAAAATTCCGATCGTGTGTAAACAAATCCGACGGACAAAGTGCCACGCATGCTCAGAATAATTAAAGAGATGAAAGCTATTGGCCACTGCCCTGTTTATAGTCCCGACGTACAGTACGTGTTTTACGTCACCGTGTTTAGAACGATCGAATTTTCCGACAACTTTGTGTGACCATGTGTATGCAAGACAAGTTTGAGCCAACATCCGTCGGAAAAAATCCTAGGATTTTGTTGTCGGAATGTCCGAACAAAGTCCGACCGTGTGTACGGGGTATTAGTCTACATGCTCTTCAAACAACGATTTGACAATACCAGTTGTGTGCATCGGAGCATTATTGTCATGGTAAATGGCGCTGTCTTCAGGAAAGAATGTCTACACCATGGGTGCACATGGTCAGCCAAAATTTGTACATAGTGGCTGGCAGAGCCTCTACCTTTGAAGGTGATGATGGGGCCTGCAGAATACCAAGATATGGCTGCCCAAACCCTGATGTGCTGCCATCATGCTTTACTGTTGGCACAAGACAGTCCTGGTCATAATGGCCCCAAGGCAGTGTTCGCCACACGTAAAACACATTCTGGAGGTTCTTGGTGTCCTCTAGGATAGGTAATTTAAGGTCACCTAACCCCCAGAACATTCCAGAAATTCAGAGGATGGAGGCGGTTCATCAATTGAACAATGTATTCTAGAGCCTCCACACTGACCCAATAGAAAAAACAAATGGGTGAAACCTTGTGAGCTGCCAAAACTATAAGCTACCGTGGACTAAAAACTGAAAAAAAGCTGCCCACACTTCCCCACAATGTGAAAAAAACTATATTTTAAGTATATATACTGTGCCGCGTAAGGATGAGCTTCGAGTTCGAGTCGAACCCATGTTCGACTCAAACATCGCCTGTTTGACCGTTCGTCGAATTGCGAACGTTATGGACCGTTCGCACCAAATTCGAGTGGCGCGTCACGGCCCATAATTCACTGCGGCATCGCAGTGCATTGCTGGCTGATGATTGGCCAAGCATGCACTATGACCCGCATGCTTGGCCAATCACAGCCTTGTGTAGTGTGTTGCTGTGGCGGAGAGAGATAGACAGAGAGACAGTGTAATTTGATTTAAGTTAGAGTAGGCAGGCGAGTCAGTTAGCTGCACTTACAGTGTATTGTGTATATATATATGCATCCCAGGTGTTGTGTGTATATATATATATATATATATATACACTGTATTCAGTTTAGCTAGATCCGTTCCTGTTATTCTCTCCCTACTGACAGGCAGGCAGGTGTTTTTACAGTATTTACAGTTATGCCGCGTACACACGGTCGGACTTTTCGTCTACAAAAGTCCGACGGGCAGCGACGGACAAAATACGGCTGACAATCCGATCGTGTGTGGGCTTCCCTGGACTTTTAGCGGACTCTCAGGGGACTTTTCCAGCCGCAAATCTGACGGACTTTAGATTTGAAACATGCTTCAAATCTTTACGTCGTAACTACGCCGGACCCAGAAATCCACTCGTCTGTGTGCTAGTCCGACCGGCAAAAACCCACGCTAGGGCAGCTTTTGGCTACTGGCTATCAACTTCCTTGTTTTAGTCCAGTGTACGTCACCACGTACGAATCCGTCGGACTTTTGTGTGATTGTATGTAGGCAAGTCCGTTCGTTAGAAAGTCTGCTGCAAGTCTGCCAAAAGTCCGCCAAAAGTCAGCCAAAAGTCCGTCGAAAGTCTGTCGGACAGGCTGTCGGACTTTTGTAGCCGAAAAGTCCGACCGTGTGTACGCGGCATTAGTGTACTGTGTCCTTTGCACAGTGTGCACCTAAAGCTACCTGAAAAAAATTGCTGGTGTTCTTCTGATCCTATTAGTACCACAGGCAGGCAGCTGCAGTATTTACGGTTAGTGTACTGTGTCCTCTGCACAGTGTGCACCTAAAGCTACCTGAAGACAATTGCTGGTGTTCTGATCCTATTAATACCACAAGCAGGCAGCTGCAGTATTTACGGTTAGTGTACTGTGTCCTCTGCACAGTGTGCACCTAAAGCTACCTGAAGACAATTGCTGGTGTTCTGGTCCTATTAATACCACAGGCAGGCAGCTGCAGTATTTACAGTTAGTGCACTGTGTCCTCTGCACAGTGTGCACCTAAAGCTACCTGAAGACAATTGCTGGTGTTCTGATCCTATTAATACCACAGGCAGGCAGCTGCAGTATTTACAGTTAGTGTACTGTGTCCTCTGCACAGTGTGCACCTAAAGCTACCTGAAGACAATTGCAGGTGTTCTCATACTAATAATACTACAGGCAGGCAGTTGATTCTCCTAGCTGCAGTATAATCATTATATATTTACACATCCCAGCTTTGTGCAGCTACATCTCACTGCAGGCCATTAGGTTGTCTGGAAGGCCAACAAGGAGAAGCAGACAGTCACAAGCCAATAAAAGAGGGCAAGCAGGCTCTGTGTCTAGAGGCAACCGTGCTGGTCATGGACATGGTGCATCCTCATCAGCACGTGGCCGTGGGACACGCTTGTCCTTTTTTCCGGCAGCTGGCTGTGTTGAGCCGCAACATGCTGAAGACTTGGTAGAGTGGATGACCAAGCCATCCTCATCCTCTCTCACCCAGGCTCAGGGTACTTTGTCTGGCAATGCAGCTGCCAATGCGGCCTCTTCCCTTGGCTCAATGGCATCAGTCACTCCTTCCCTAGCCCCACCATGTCCTCCTGAGGAGTCCCCTGAACTGTTTGGCCACAGTGTTGGGTACATGCTCCAGAAGGATGCCCAGCGTTTTGAAGGCTCCGATGATGGTACCCAGCTAGAGGAAGGCAGTAACGTGAGCCCAGAGAGAGAGGGTGTCCAAGAAGGACAGCAATCTGGCAGTCATGTTCCCCCAGCTGCAGCATACTGCCAGCTTTGCTCCAGTGATGAGGAGGGAGGGGATGATGAGGAAGTCACTGACTCCACGTGGGTGCCTGATAGGAGAGAGGAGGATGAGGAGGCACATCTCCAACGAGGCAGGATGCCCTCCAGGGGCCAGCTTAAGGGCAGCACACCGACTGCATTACACCGCAGAGCTCCGCATGTGCAGGGCGCTGCTGTCTCTGTGTGTTATTCCAAAAGTTCTTTGGTGTGGGCCTTTTTTGAGACGAGTGCATCAGATTGCACCGCTGCTATTTGCAACATATGTCTTAAGCGTATCTTGTGTGGCCAAAACATCACCCGCTTGGGCACCACATGCTTGACCAGACATATTTAGACCTGCCATGCAGTTCGTTGGCAAGCGTACCTAAAAGACCCACACCAAAGAACAAAGCGGACCTCTCCTTGCTCGTCATCAGCTGGGATCTCCAACCCCACTATACCTTCAGTCCTCTCTGAAACCTGCACTGAGAGGAATGAAGGTGTGGAATTAGGTGTGTCACAGCCAAGTACTTTCGGGCAATCTGCTATCGGTACACCGGCGTCAGATTCTACCAGGCAAATTTCCCTGCCCCAGCTGCGCCACCGCCGAAAGAAGTTCGCTCCCAGCCATCCACATGCCTAGCGGTTGACTGTTAGCTTGGCTAAATTGGTAGCACTTCAACTGCTGCCTTTTCAGTTGGTAGACTCTGCCCCCTTCCGTGAGTATGTGGAATGTGCGGTTCCTCAGTGGCAGGTTTCCAAAAGCCACTTTTCTCACGGAAGGCGATTCCGGTTCTCTTCCGGGATGTGGAAGGCAATATCTTGGCCTCGCTGGACAGGGCGATCAGCGTTAAGATGCATATTACCGCTGACTCATGGTCCAGCAGGCATGGACAGGGATGTTGCCTATCTTTCACCGCGCACTGGGTGACTTTTCTGGCAGCTGGGAAGGATGCAGGACAGGGTGCAGTGGTGTTGGAGATTGTTCCTCCACCACGCCTCCAACATTCTACTAGTGGAGCTTCTGCCACACCTCTTTCCTCCACCCCCTCCTCTTCTTCTGCCTCCATGGCCTCTTTCTGTGCTGATTTGTCCTCGGAACCAGCGATGCTCCGTAGGCATTCAAGGGGCTATGCAAGCACACAGGCAAAAAGATGCCATGCGGTGCTTGAGCTGGTGTGCTTGGGGGACAGGAGCCACACTGGGGCAAAGCTTCTGTCAGCTCTGCAGGGGCAGGTTCAGAGGTGGTTGAGGCCACACCAGCTTAAGCCAGGTATGGTGGTTTGCGACAATGGCACCAACCTCCTCTCCACCCTCCGAAAGGAACAACTGACCTATGTGCCTCACGTCCTTAACTTGGTGGTGCAGTGGTTCTTGGGCAGGTACCCGGGCTTACAGGATGTCCTGAGGCAGGTCAGGAAAGTATGTGTGCATTTCCGCGGGTCATATAATGCCAGTGCTCGGCTGGCAGACCTCCAAAAGGAATTTAACCTGCTCAAGAACCGCCTAATCTGTGATATTCCCACCAGGTGGAACTCAACGTTGGCCATGCTGCAGCGGCTGCACACACAGCAGAGGGCCATCAATGAGTACCTATGAAGACTATGGCACCAGGACAGGGTCAGGGGAGCTTGTTTTTCTTTCCCCACGCCAGTGAGCTATGATCAGGGATGAATGCACTGTCCTGTCACCATTTGAGGAGGCCACGAGGATGGTGAGCAGTGACAGTGCATGCATCAGTGACACTGTCCCTCTTGTCCACCTGTTGGAGCACACGCTGCGTGTAATAATGGACAGGGCACTTGAGGCAGAACAGAGGGAGGAAGAGGAGGACTTCCTTACCTCTCAAGGCCCCCTTTATCCAGACAGTGTTCCTGCATGCCCGCCGATCACACAGGAAGAGGATGAGGAGGAGGAGGAGGATAGTGTTAGCATGAAGGTGGAGCCTGGTACTCAGCATCAGCAGCAGTCTTCAAGGGATCATTTACAGTCCAAAGAAACCCATGGACTTGTACGTGGGCAGGAGGAGATGGCTGCGTATCATGTCGTCCTTAGTGACCCAGAGGACTCTGGACCGAATGCCTCAGCAAACCTACGCTGCATGGCCTCCCTGATCCTGCAAAGCCTGCGGAAGGATCCTCGTATTCGTAGTATCAAGGGGAGGGATCATTACTGGCTGGCAACCCTCCTTGATCCACATTACAAGGGTAAGGTTGCGGACCTTATCTTGCCATCGCAGAAAGGTTTGTGCAATGCATTTCCAGAGCCTGGGAGGTTACAATTTTCTGGTCCTCCTGGATAACGTGTTGCTGAGGCTTCATTCAGTCACAGAAGGAGCGGTGGAGAAGGTGGCTGTCTGACCGATGCATTCAGATAATTTTTTAGTCCGCAGCCCCAAGGTATGATCGGTTCCAGCAACCATCGCCAGCGTCTGCTTCACATGGTGCAGGGTTACCTAGGGGCAAGACCAGACTTGGACACCTTTCCCACCGAAAATCCTCTGGGTTACTGGGTCTTGAGGATGGATCACTGGCCAGAGCTTGCACAGTATGCAATTGAGCTACTGGCCTGTCCTGCATCCAGCGTTCTTTAGGAACGCACATTCACTGCTGCTGGAGGCTTTGGAACCGATCACAGGGAGCGCCTGTCCACCAAATCAGTCGATCGGCTGACCTTCATAAAAATGAATTAGTCTTGGATCACCAGCTACCAAGCACCTGATGCTGATGCAACCGAATATTTTTTTTGGATCCCTTCAAGACTGCCTATGCTGATGCTGAGTGACTATCTTGTTATGCTGAGTGACAATCCTCTTCCTCCTCAATTTTCATGCTGATAGCTTGTAAGAACATTTTTGGTTCTAGGCACCACCACCAGTGGCTAAGGCCCAATTTTTCTGCCCCTGTTTAACAGGGGAGTGTAATTACAATTTTTGATGCAATACTTTGCAGCAGGGCTCATTTCTGCGCTCCAACTAGAGTATCTGTGAGGGGTTGCAGTGTTGTGGTACCAGCACCAGTGCCCAAGGCCCAATTTTTCTGTTCCTGTTTAACAGGGGCTTGTAATTACAATTTTCGATGCAATACTTTGCAGCAGGGCTCATACCTGTGCTCCAACTATAGCATCTTCGAGGGGTTGCAGTGTTGTGGCACCAGTGCCTAAGGCCCAATTTTTCTGCCCCTGTTCAACAGGTACATGTAATTACAATTCTTGATATAATATTTCACAGCAGGGCCCGTTACAGCGCCCACCAAGAGTAACTGTGAGGTCTTACAGTGTTGTGGCACCAGCACCACCATCACCACCAAAGGCCCAATTTTTCTACCACTGTTCAACAGGTGCATGTAATTACAATTCTTGATCTAATATTTCACAGCAGGGCCCGTTCCTGCGCCCACCAAGAGTAACTGTGAGGTCTTACAGTGTTGTGGCAACACCAACACCTAAGGCCCCAATTTCTGCAGAGTATATAGGGCAGGCCCCTACTTTCAAAATCCAACTTACAAATGACTTGCAAACGGAAGGAGACAACAGGAAGTGAGAGGAAATCTACCCCTAGGAAGGGAAATTCTCTCCTGTAAGAGTTAATATGGGAAAAATGTGTCTCCTTTCGACTGATGCTTTTCACCAATCCTTGTTTCACTAAAAACCCCAACTTTTCAAAAAACATTTGTCATTGGGACAGAAAGTGAGGTAAAATCTTCTGAAGAGGTGCACAGACAGCAAAACAAATGTTACAGGGGTGATAACCCTTCCCTATGTTTTCCAAAAAGCTTAAAAATAGATTTTTTGGCTGGAGCTACACTATACCAGTTCAAAATTACAAACAGATTCTACTTAACAACAAACCTACAGTCCCTATCTTGTTTGCACCGCCTGTATACTGCTGTTCAAAGTATATAGGGCCTGGGGGCCCCACGCCTTTCCTTTTTGTAATTTGGGTGCGGGGTTCCCCTTAATATCCATACAACATTACATTAAAGCCGCAAGCAGTTTTAAATGACTTTTATTCCTTTACAAATGTCATTTTGTGCAGAGACTGTTCTAAGCACGGGAAACACACGCCACTTTACAGGCATACTATAGACACCCCCCAGGTACGATATTTGAAGGAATATTTCACTTTTTTTTTCACTTTAAGCATCATTTATGTAGCGCTGGTGATTTACAATCTACCGCAGATTAGGTAAATTTAGTAAATTGTAAATAGTAAATTATGGATACTGGAGTTCGAATGAAACCGCAGGGGAAGTTTGTCCTGTATACCGCGGGAGATGTTGAGGGACTGGGCATGACCTGCTATCGATGTGGAGGATTGGCCATGCATCTTCGTCCATTCGGCCGATGTCTGCAGTGTGGAGAGTATTTGTTTGCAGTGGAGCCACCTACTATGCCACCCGGTGCCTACCGGATGGATTGGGTGACAGGTATCGCTACAGTGGAAGCTGCTACCGCTATAGAAAAAGACCGAGGGGCCACCACTTCACCTGTTGTTGCCGATAATGTTTCGCAGAGAGACACTGCTACTGCCGTCTCATCAGGAGACATTACTGTGATTCCTGAGTCCACTACACCTGTTCCTGTAGTACCTACTCAGAAGAAGGTGGGCTATGTGAAAGCTTTTCGCGGCCGTGGTCGAGGCCTACCCCAGAGGTTACATGAGCCGGAGCTGCCGGAGCTGCCGGAGCTACCAGAATCTACGTCTGGAATGGGTAAGCCATTGTTGGAGACTGTAAAAAAGTATTTGCCAGCAGAGGAATTGAGAGACTCGGAAATAGAATCCATGTCGGATCTTTCCGGGGATGATGACTTGTTCGAAACCATGTCGCAAGAGCTATTGTGGTCACAAGGCGAGGATGTTGCCTCCACAACGACCCTTCCTGAATGGACTGCCATGAGTTCTGGGAAGATGTCGCCCTGTGTGGAGACGCACAGTGCTATTGCTGGAACTTTGTCAAAAGTTATTGAATCGCTACAGACACCTGCTGGGTCTATGGTGAAAAAGTCATTAGACTCCTGTGTACTGCCTGGTATAGGAAAAGACAGATCTTTGCCAAAACTTGCTCGCTTTCAAAGGATGTTAAACAAACGTGTGGCCGCAGAGTATGGATTAGAATTTCCTTATGTGCCCCAGGATGTCATGCGGGAGATTGAAGCTAATCGGGAACTTTGGTACAATGAAGCTGCTTGGGACTACTTATCTGTGCCTAAGCCCTTTAGAAAGACTGGATGTTCTGTCCGGATGAACGTTTTAACGGATGCTTTGTTCATTGGAACTATGATCGGCATATCTATGCTGATAAAGTGGTGATCTGCAGACCGGGAAAGGACAATGCTGTGTATTTTATCACCACTGTAGATAAAGAAGGAAAACATGTGACTCTACCAGAGCCTCGGTTCTACTGGTAATTGTGGACACTAATACCTTGAAGTTAGCTAGTTAGATAGCGACAGGGCAAAAGAGATCTGCGTGGTCAAGATTTGCGGATCCTGTTCTGTGTTTAAATCCAAGGACTTCTGTTTGATAGCCGGATTTCTTGATAAGAAAAGTTCTTATGCAGGGATGGACTCCTAAAGATTATATATATATATTGGTATGAATCATAGGAAGAGAGTCTCATTTTAAATGAGGCTTTGCTCCTGGTGCTGTGTAGTGTAATTACGTGTGTTTAAATATGTTTCTTTTTCAGGGATCATCGTATCATATACAGAGCTGGGAGGCTTTTCAGCTAGTTAGTTAGAAAAAAAAAATGTGTATTGTGGTTTTGTTTGCGGCTGTGAACATAATGTTTTATAGATATACGTGTTATAATGTCTTTAAACTGTCCTTTTTCTTCTTTCTCCTTGCCTATCCAAAGTTATAAGAAACTCAAATGCTACTCTCAGGCTTGAGAGTTACTGTTACTGCGTTAAGGACAGACGTTGGGGACAATGTCTATTGCAGTGGGGGGAGTATGTAGCGCTGGTAGATTTACAATCTACCGCAGATTAGGTAAATTTAGTAAATTGGGTGTTAGGAAGGTTAAAAGTTCTCCTCTGTTCCAGCTTGGCTGATGTTGTGTGTGCTTCCATGCTGACCGGTGGGTGTCGCTGTTATCACTGGTCAGTGTTGGAAAGGCAACGTGTCAAAGTGTATAGATGCTCCTCTGTCTCGGAGGCAAGCTCGGTGGAGGTGGTCCTCCGAGTTGCATTCTGGGAAGGGTGTATTTATGGGACAGATGCCATGTTTTAGTATCGTTTTACAGCCACCTGCTGGCCCTCCTGGCCGACAGGTATGCGTTAAGGAGCTACCTCGTGGTCCTCCGATCGGGAGGCCCATGATGCTGCGGCGCAGGGGTGGGTCCAGGGGCTTGTCTGGAGCCTGCCACCGTGGCCGAGGAATGGTCCTGAGCTGTTGGACCTGTGTGACAAATCTGGACAGCCGAAGAGATCCCAGGGGAGGACCCGTCTTGGAGAGATCACGCAGCGTGCTGGTCTGTAAAGGGGCCTGGTGACTCGGTTGCAGGACATATCTTAAAGAAGCAATTATACAGCATAGTGTCGCCGGTTCGGCTTAAAGGTTCAGGCACTGTGACTGGCTGTTCACTGCAGAAGATCTGATACATCCTGTGGCAGAGGATCGTGCAGATTTACCCCCCAAGTAAGTCTGTGGCAGAGACTTTAGATTCGTGCTGCGTGCTGGCTGCTAGACCGGTGAGAGAGGCCTATCCAGACGAGAAAAGAGTGTGTCCCACGAGGGGAGCGCATTCCACCTAATTATCTAAAATCTACTGGGACATTTGTTGCTAAGATATTAGAAGAAGATATTTGAGTTTCTCCTGAAAGTTTCCTTTTCCACCTCTTTCCTGCTACTTCATAAAGTTTGACTGTTCAATAAAGCATTGAAAACGTACTCCAGTGTTGGTGCGTGTGTCGTCTGGCAATAAACTCAACGGAACCCCTAGACATGGTGCCGGTGAAACAGAGGGAAGCAAAGTGAAGGTAACAGACCCGCTTAAACCAGCAGCTCCACCGTGAGTTATTGCTACATTAAAATCACTGCTCCTGAAAAAACAGCCGTTTTTAAAACTTTTTTTTGCATTGATACATGTCCCCTAGGGCAGGACCCGGGTCCCCAAGCCCTTTTTAGGACAATAACTTGCATATTAGCTTTTAAAATTAGCACTTTTGATTTTGAATGTTCGAGTGCCATAGACTTTAACAGGGTTCTAAAGTTTGCGCAAACTTTCAGTCCGTTCGCAGGTTCTGGTACAAACCAAACCGGGGAGTGTTCAGCTCATCCCTAGTGCCGTGCTACTCCTAACCATCAATAAATAAGACTTGTGCTATAAAACAATCTAGATGTACTGCGTAACATAAAACAGTGGATTGCAATAAAAGTTAAATATACTATAAAGTGCTCGTGCTCCGTGAATCACACATAGTCCATAATGATATAAAACACTGACTCACACACTGCACACCGACTCACTGGTGAATCAAACTAACATCAAGCTTTGTACATTTGAAAACGGTGAAACACACCTCTTCCTGGTTCCCACTAGTGATGAGTGAACCAGGAAAAGCTCAGTTCTATGGACCTTCACCAAACACTCTTTAAAAAAAATCCCAAACCTCAAACTCATTGCTTGAACCACAATGAAGTTTTTGTTAGCCAGATGTTGTACATTTTATAGCAGCTGAAATCTACTTACACTTCTTCAGCTGACTGTTGGCTTCCAAGTGTAAATATGGAAACCTAATCACTTTCTGAATATGTCGTTCCAGTCTGTTTGATTGGCTTGTATACAGTGCACTGGTGACAGTAGGGGTCTATTAGATTCCTTTTGTCTCCCTAAAAAAACCTTTCACTTCATATATGCAATCAAATATGGGGATTTCAGCCCTCTCGTGATAGTAATAAAGTGTATCAACGGTCAAAATGTGAATTCATATATTTATGTCAACATGGAATTTCAATTATTTCTACTCTATGCCTATGAATCGAATTGATCTTTAAGCTTGACAACCTACTTTTTGAAGAATCCCACTCATGTATTTCCTTAAATTTTGTGACCTATATTTACTGTGCCCTGTAAGCAGGCACTGCTGTATCACACATTTTACAGAACCTGCTCTAACTACAGTGGTGCTGAGATGAAGAGTTTCAGGAGTCAGAGTCAGTGCAGGAATCACTGCTTGCAGGTAGCAAGCTACCATGAGATATGTAAACCTTAGAAATAGGAAGGAGAAATGAAGAAGCTGCAAAGCATTCAGGAAATGTGGAAGAAGATGGCCAATTGACAGGCAGCTCTCACAGCATGAAGGGATATTTTCGAGTAAGCTTGGAGCAAAAATAATTGTTTTGTATTGCTTTTACAATGCTGATTTTAAAGATGAAAATGTATGCTGTGACCATAGAACCGTTTAAATGAAACAAAAAGAAAAATGTGCAAACAATTAAACTTACATTAAATAAATAAAGCACCCTCCTAATATATTTTATAAGCCACCCACCCTCTTGTATATGCACATATGAATGCACAGTGGGTGCACCTACGTAAAAAAACAAAGACTTTGATATATTAGGTGTCACCACACACCAGAGGGAAAGTAAAAATTCAAAGACCATCATTTATGGTTAAACACAGTGGGGGTAAACTAATGCGCACAAACAAAATAAATTAATATAGGTGTAAGGAGAACCAGCCAACATAAATAAGTGGTCCCACACAGCAAAAGAAAATTAAAAAACTAAAAATATGTGGCGCTAACAAACCTACTTAATCCAGATCAATCAATCTTCCATAATAAATAATACATTGTGCAAATCAGCAGACGGTGAAAATGAATCCAATCATGCACAATAAAATACAGCAGAAAACCTAAATAAATCAAAAAGTGCAAAGTGACCACACCTGATGTAATAACCCACAGGGCGGATCGCCGTTTGATGAAGTCACATGAGTAGTGACGCAATGCGTCAGAGAGGAGCCAAGTGTCGTCGCTTCCGGTCACGGCCGAGACCGGAAGTACTCGTTTTTTATGCTGCTTTGTGTTTTCCTGTAAGTTACTACGTGTGCTGGATGTCAAATAAAATCTTTGAAATTTTACACATTGGAGCCACTCTTCTTCTATAGTTCTATGCCCTCACTGCTGAGCCCGGAGATCGAATGGGTCTACTGAATGTTAGGTCGATCGTTCTGGGTGATTTGAGTCCTAATAGGGCCGTAGGGGCCGCTGCTAGAGGTGAGAGGCTAGTGAAACAGGTGGCGCACTGCAGATGGGGAGTGGATGAATTGGACATCAATCTCTCTTTCCTGCACATCGATTGATTTTTCTTGCACTCTACACTTTCCTCATTTATGAACTGTTTTGAAGATATTTTTACACATTAATTCTGTGGGCTTTTACATCACTGCAAATGGGGACTTTATGAATTGGACACTAATTGCTGGTTTTGCACATTGATTGTTTTTTTGCACTTTGCACCTTTTTCACTTATGAATTGTTTTAGATATTTTATGTATTTATGTGTTGGTTATCACATTTTATCTATATTGGAAACCATTATTCACTTATAAGTGTATATTGAACGATTTTAGGTTATTTAGTGGTCATTTTTGTCCTTTGAAGATTATTACATCGTATCATTATTGGGTATTATTTATTCACTTACAGGCTTGCATTATTGAATGCTTTCAGTATACTGATTGGTCACTTTGCACTTTTTGATTTATTTAGGTTTTCTGCTGTATTTTATTCTGCATGATTGTTTTGATTTTCACCGTCTGCTGATATGCACAATTTATTATTTATTATGGAAGATTGATTAATCAGGATTAAGTAGGTTTGTTAGCGCAATATATTTTTAGTTTTTTTAATTATCATTTATGGTTATCTCCAAACGGATGGCCTTTAACCCTTTCACTCCCAAAACCATGTATTTTAAGCCAGAGTATTAGTTAAAACCCCCAAACATTATATAATTTTTCAAATCAGTAACCCTGGAAAATAAAATTGTGCTTCCAGAACTTATTTATGTAAAACGATATTAGTGCAGTGGTTTAGCAACCGGGAGTATATGTAAAAGAGTAAAGGTTTAAGGATCATCATTTCATGGGCACACATAATTTTAAGGCTAAACATGCTTGGTATCTATTTACCCTATGCATCCTCATCTTTTATAAGTTGTGCTAAATTTATGTGACATAAAAAACTGTAATTACCACCATTTTATTTCCCAGAGCAAATATATAATGTTTTTACAGGTTTTAAGTACATTTTGGGACTTAAATGTGCATTTTAACATGTGTGCAAAAAATGGCTCTGGCAGTGAAAGGGCAGCATTAAAAATACACAGTTCCTTTAAAAAATATGCTTTGAAGATGCATTAAACCTGCATGTGAAGTAGCACACCTGTAGTATATGCTAGCAAAAGAGACAATTCCAGCCCCCCAACCTGCTTCTATTTGCAAACAAATCAACTAGGGGATCATGGATGACATCACTGGAAATATGGTCATAACCATATTTGGCCAATCTTGTCAGCCAGAATCCCCTGCTGGTTTGTTGACATTCAGCTGCTAGCTGCAGAGCTATCATTTGTGGCTAGGGTCCAGCGCTGGTATGTCATCAGTGCAGACAATCATGTTTGCATCGGCAGGTCAGCGGATGTTGCTCATTGCGATTGATGATGGATCAACATAGCCAAACGACATAATTGACGTTTTTTTTAAATATGTAACAAGTGAATAAGCAACAAGTAAATACATCATATAGTGGAGGTGAGTATAAAGGAAGCTTCCACATTCTGTTAACCCCCCAAAGACCTCCACATCCACTGGGCAAGGGATGTGGGAAAGACCCCAAAATGGGGCTAGGTACTATCTTCATGTTACATAGTCACATAGATTCCTGTCTTTTCTTTTTTATTCAAGCTTTCTATCGGCTTCAAACAATAGAAATAATAAACAAACAGAAAGCCTTCATATACAGAACACTATACCCACAGTTGATTCAGTCAGAGGAAGACCAAAAAAACCTATAAAGCGTAGTCCATGTTGAGATCTTGTGGCCTGGTATGTTTGGGGGGGGGGGGAGTAAGCACAGGCTCAATGCACCTTCCTGTCCTGGCTAGCCAGGCAGCATGCTTGGAAGAGGATCAGGAATGGATTTTGGGGGAAGCCTATGCCTTTTTGTTTGTTTTGTGAGGTCCCCCTTAACCCCTTAAAAATCCATACCGGACCCCTACCTTGGATAATAGTCTGGTATGTATTTTGGAGGCTCACTACAGACTCACTCACCTGTAGATTTAAATATCTAAAATGTTGTCTCAGCATAAACCATGCTACTACAACACAGGTAAGTTTATTCATCAGCACAAAGGAAATAGGCATATAGTCAACCTTTTGTGTATTACTGTATTACTCATCGCAGGATGTCAGATACTGACAAACATTTGGTGATCTCTCCCTCTTCTAGCAGGCTTGGGGTCTCTGCAATGCTTACATCTACCTTCATAATTTCACCGCTTGAACCACTGCCACATAACTGTTCTGTTTAGTTCTGTCAGGTACATATTAAGCTCCAACCACAACTTTTCATATCACACATCCTGATTTTTGTCTCCTGCAGACCAAGACCAGGGACAAAAACTTGTCTTGAATTATCTGTCAGAGACCCTCTGTGCTGCATATTCGGCTTGTGTACAGTTGGTTTTTATTAATTTATGTCATTCGACAAGTGATATTGGCGAACCCAAGATCACCTGCTAGCCATGTAGTAAGAATAAATAGTCTTTATTCCTTACAAAACAGATAAAACAAGGTTGCTTCTGTCTGCATGACCAAAACAAAGGGGTTGATTTACTAAAGGCAAATAGACTGCGCACTTTGCAAAGTGGTATTGCAGTTGCTCCAGAGCTTAGTAAATGAGGTAGAGCTTCACTTTGCAAAAAATACCCAGTCACGTGCAAGGAAGATAAAAAGAACAGCATTTTTGCTAGCACATGATTGAATGATGGAAGTCAGCAGAGATTCTGCTCATTTTCTAAGCTCTGGAGCAACTGCTCTTTTAGAGTACAACTGCACTTTGAAAAGTGCACAGTCTATTTGCCTTTAGTAAATCAACTCCCAATAGTCAATACACTTGTGGCTCGAAAACAAAGATATGTCTCACAGCCAGTATAAGTCCTTCTCCCATACAGAGTTTAAAGTCCCTGTCTACTCCAAGGGTCCCAAAGAAGGGGACTCCACAGCTCAGCAGTATCCCAGTTACAGACAGAACACAAATGTATCATGCTTCATACCACATCTCATGGACACCAGCAGACTGCTTCCTGCTCTTTTCAACCTACTTTTGCAAGTGGGTTAACCCTTACAAGCCCAAGATACCCGTAGTCAGGGTTGAAGGCTTCTCTGTGTCACTGAATTCCAGGTCCCATATAAGGACTTAATAATACTGGGAAAGCTGCAAATCAGCTTTCCCCTTTTGCCAGGTCACCCTGGAACCCCTCACACTGCAGAAATGAGAACCAGATTACTTACAACAATATCAAGATAGCAAGATGCAAATAAAGAAAGCAGGTTTTTACCAAGATTATTTTTTATTTCCCTTAAATAAGAAATAAGGGCCTTAAAAAGAATAAACAACAGTTGTTGATTTGTAGGAACAGAAACAAAAACACTTACTAAATAAACTAGTTGTTCATATTTGCAGTGAAAATGTAGGGATCAGTTTAGTTAACTTCTGTATATCCTTTCTAGTTTTTAACCGAAGTACATAGAGCAAACATATGATACATAAAAATTCCCTGCATAGATTGTTAACTTCCTTGTCCTTTATGGCATAAATGTAATGATGTTTAAAAGCATTGGTGCATAACTTTTGTACTTAGGAGAAAGGTACCATGCATCTGCGTTCTATAAAAATGGGACAAAATGTATTATTTTCAAGTCAAGTACATTTTCAGACATTACTGACAGTTTGCTCTTAGATTTAAAATGTCAATTGCTATATGAAATGCTCAGGAAAAAATAAATGTTAGCAAAAATATCCTGAGATGGTCTTCAATGCTAAGATTAAAAGACTAATTCTTTGAACATCAAAATGTCCATTGACGTCAGTCAGTTGTGTAGGTCAGCTATAGCCTGATTGACTGCCTCTAGGCTCTAGAGACAATACCTGTGTGCCAATGTCAGCTAAAATATAGAAAGTGCTCTGCAGAGATTTGTTTTTTTTTTTCTTTTCTCTGTGGGTTTGCTACTGTATACAACAGTCCAAGAGAAACAGGAATGTGTAGCACAGACAGTAAAATCCCCTGTAAGATGAATGTTATGGTGAAAGCAGATGACGAATGGGCCCTGCAGTAGTTGAACGTGTTGACTTACTAGGACAATAAATGAGTGTTAAATGTACAGTTTCAACAACCTATGAGGTGGTAATCATTTCTCAATTGGATGAAAGCTTTATGTGGTACACACCTCCTTTGTGCTTTTTCTTTATTTTCCTATTAGCTGCAGTTTATTTGCCAGTATTAAATGTGAAGGAAACACGATCACAGTTTTCATTACATGCAATAACTTTCGGCCCTTACTGTACATTCTTTTCTACACACACAATTATCCTATGATCTTTTCCTAGGAAGCTACTAAGGTTTTCCAAGAAATAGTTCTCATCCTGGTTTCAGTAAAATAAAAGTGTCCATGGAAAAGTGATATATTTCTTCTTTCATTTTATGATCTTATGATGTTGTATCTACTTCTGATTGTCAAATCTGATTTCTCAAATAAAGAACTCATGGCAAATGTGTAGAGATAAGCTAAGCCTCTGGTATTGTTCCATTCAATAAGTTATTTAGAGATGATCTAGCAAAATGTTTTTAAAAAAATGGCACCATTTCAAGGATGCCTGTACAGGCTTGTGCCATGTCATCACATCAGTACAAGGATGCTCCATGTATATGAAGACAACACATTTCTGATAAAGAAGAAGAATCCTCCTATGATTCCTACATTGACCCCAGAGAACTAATGCGTACTTGGACATGGTTGCATCTCCACACTGTGCACCGGTATTCTTATGTGGATATACTAGGAAGACAGGTTGCCTTCACACATCTATGATTGCAGAAAATGTAAAAGTGGAAGAGAGCGGGCAGTGTGCATACCATTTAATGGCCTTTCCAGTGAAATTTGCGTGGCCATTGTTCACTCCTAATAAAAAATTCCATTATGGCTGTTGGTCAGTGGCCAATTCTGAACACATATTTTACTTCATATTGACCTGTAGTGGCCTGCATACTTTACATATTATTATTTCCACACTTTTCACATAGGCGGAATTCTTTTCCATCAGTGGTTAGTAGGAAAGTATTGCCCTCTTTTTCATTGTGTATTCATTGACATCAATATACGATATGTTTACATATCAGTTTGAAAAAAGACACTGGTCCATCTAGTTCAACCAATAAAGAAAAAAAAAAACTTACACAAATAGAAAACCTCCATATACACACACTATCTTATACCCACTGTTGATACAGAGGAAGGCACAAATCTCCCAATAAAGTATGATCCAATTAGCTCTAGTGAGTTAAAAAAATTCCTTCCTGATCCCTCAAGAGGCAATCAGATATTACATGGATCAAGTACCCCTGGTGTTATTACCTCTAAGTGTTCATTCAGCTCTTTTTTAAACCAATTTATTAAGCTGTCCAGAACCAGTTGAGGGAGTATATTCTACGACTTCACAGTTTATACTGTAAAGAAGCCTGTCTGTATGTGAAGGTCAAATCTCTTTTCCAGCAGATGTCCTCTGTAATGACCTGAAGTGAAACACTCTCCACCAAGTTCACTATATGGACCACCTATGTATTTATACATGTTGATCATATCCCCCCTTAATCGCCTCTTCTCTAGAGAGAAAAAAGCTCAGTTCAACCCCTTTCTCTGTACTTACTCCAGTTTTCTAATATCAGTTTTGTGAACTAGTACCCAAAACTGAACTGCATATTCCAGATGAGGTCTTACTAATGTTTTCTACAGGGGCAAAATGATATCCCTCTCTCTCTCAACTCTATACCTCTTTTAATATAAGAGATTATTTTGCTAGCTTTAGAAATGGCAGCTTGGCATTGCATGCTATTATTAGGTTATTTGGCTGCTGGTCCATGATAACGCGGTCAGTTTACGTGTGTCCATCATCCAGCTCTCTCCTCAGCGTCTCTGCATCTCCCCCTCCCTGTGAAGGAATGTGATGTAGATAATAATAATAATCTGAAAATGTCTAGTTTCTTATGTGCATACATATTTTTCTCCTTACTCATTATATAAGTATTACAAGTTTGCTCTGTTTCTATATTTTCTCAAGATGGCGGGTACACCCTACATCCCACACATTAGAAGAACGCGGAACTGAAGATAAAACCAAGGACAGCCAAACCTCGACATGAAGACTCTTCATTTTCTTTTTATCTTAACCAATGAGATGTACCTGCAATGACGTATTAAGAACTAATCCTGCTGTGAGCGTGTCTCAGAGAGTTTTACTTTTATATGCATGCATATCCACACTTTCCAATTAGAGATAGCAGCATATAACCTTTGAGCTCAATTGAAGCTCTTAATCTTTTTTTTTTTTTAATTCTTTATTTAGTTTTTTCCATACAAAAAGTAGTTCACAGATTATTACCAACCCATAGGTTACAAAGACATTATCCTAAGAAACGAAAATACAAATACAAAAAAATACAAAAATCTCCCAACATTTTAATTACCCTCCCCCCTCCCCTCCTCCCAGCCTCCCCCCCCCCCCCCACCTGCAGGTGATCACAACTGAGCTGACCCTGTTCCGTATCTCATCCCATACTTTCCCAACTCCTGAACTAAAGAATTTAACTGGTAATCTCCGCTAGATACGTCCATGATCTCTTGAAATTCCTCCACCCTGCCCATTTATCTCCAACGTCTGTACCTCCCTCTGACTCATGTCCTAAATAATCCTTGTATTCAATGTTATATATATCATTAATACGAAATAGCCACTCCCTTAGGCTTGGGCACTCCGGCTGCAACCATGATGTTGTTATCTGTTTCTTTGCTACGTCTAATAGTATTGGGACGAGTGATGATTGATACTGCTTAATCGGTTTATTCGTTCCGTGGAATAAACAAATCCACGGATCTTCTACTAACAGTTCTTTAGTTATTTTTTTGATTAATAGTATAATTTTCTTCCAGTATCCTTTGATAACCGGACAGTCCCACCATATATGAGCCGTTGTTCCCAAATTTGAGCAGCCCCTCCAGCATCTGTCCAGAGCATCCGGGAACAGTTTACTAAGTCGGCCTGGCGTGGCATACCATCGTGCTAAACATTTAAAATTGGTCTCCGACCGCATAATATCGGCCGAGGTTCCATGTACCATTTTCAAAATCCTTTCCACTGTGTATAAACTACAATGTGACCCCAACTCCCCTTCCCATTTTTTGATATATGGAGGCACATCCAATTCTCCCCCCGCAGAGAGAATTTTATAGAGGCGAGAAATAACATTGCCAGGTCTGCCACTCCCACATAACAGTTCCAATGGCCTGTATTCGTCTTCTCCTCTAATTGGTTTTGGTAATTTCTTAATGAAGAGCGACAATTGTATGTACCTCCAGGCATTGACCACGATCAGGTCCGTCTCTGCTTTCAACTCCCCATGAGGGCGCAACTTCCCATCTTTAGTGATATCTTTCAATTGTGCACCATTTTTCTTTATCCAATTCCCTCCCACCTCCCGCATCCCTGGTTCAAAAAAATTATTATCTTTAATATAAATCATAGGTGAGTTATAGCTCCAATTATTATATTTGTGTACCTGATCCCATACTTTAAGCATGTTTCGTGTAAGTGATGCTGTGTTAATACTAAGTGTCCTAAATTTTGGCGGGTTCCAAATTACATGGCCCAGATCAGTGCGACTTAAGCCATGTTCAATATTCACCCACCTCCTGTCTGAAACCTCCTTTGCCCATTCAACCACCCGTGACAATACTACTGCGGTGTAATATCTATGTAGGTCTGGAAAAGCCAGGCCCCCTTTTTTTTTTCCCCTAATCAAAACTGAGTGAGCTATTCGTGGCTTTTTGCCACGCCAGACAAACCTCGACAACAATCCTCTTAATGCCCTAAAAAAATAACGTGGGAGGGCAATTGGTAACATTTGAAATTTATATGTTATTTTTGGAATTAACTGCATTTTAGTTGCATTTATGCGACCAAACCACGAGAGGGGTAGCGATGACAACCTGCTTATTTCCTGTCTGGTTTCATCAAGCATGGGGATATAGTTGATCCGATACAATTTTTTCCGTGAATTAGCCAATTTAATACCTAGTTAATTAATTTCCTTCCTCCACGGGAATGAAAAGGAATTTGACAAACTCTCCGCTTCTTTTTTACCCACATTAATATTGAGAACCTCCGATTTGCTCGGATTGATTTTGAAGCCAGAGACCTCGCCATATCTTTTCAATACTCCCAGCAAATTAGGGAACGTAATCATGGGGTTCGTTATAAAAAAAATTATATCGTCGGCAAATGCCGCTAGTTTGTGTTCATCTTGTCCTACCATCATCCCTCTGCAGTCTATGTTCTTTCGTATGGTTGCCAGCAGCGGTTCTAGGGAAAAGACAAACAGTAACGGGGAAAGGGGACACCCCTGCCTCGTTCCGTTCTCCATCCTGAATGAATTGGAGAGCACCCAGTTTACCCTGACAGAGGCCGATGGATGGTTATACAAGATTTTCACCCATGTTATATACCTGGGACCAATCCCCATTGCTTCCATAGTTTTAATCATGAACCCCCAGTCTACCCTGTCAAACGCTTTTCCAGCGTTCATTGACATTAATAGAGCTGGGGGTCCCTCTACTTTGATGGATTCCAATAAGAGCAAGGCTCGTACTCCGTTGTCCCTACCCTGTCGACCCGGGACAAAACCGACCTGGTCCGGATGTACCAAGAAACTCATTTTGTCCCTAAGTCTATTAGCTAATACCTTAGCGTATAATTTTACGTCAGCGTTTAGCAAGGCTATAGGTCTATAGCTTGAACAGAGCATATTATTCTTTCCCTCTTTTGCAGTTAATGATATGGTAGCCAAGAGGGCCTCGTCACCCATTAGGCAACCAGGACCTAGCTTATTCCAGTAATAGCAGAGTCTAGGTACCAAAATGTGTTTACATTTTTTCAGGTAAATATTGGTAAAGCCGTTGGGCCCGGGGCTTTTCTCCGACGGTAAGTTATTCAGAGCAAGATATATTTCCTCTTCAGTTATGGGGCCATCTAAAACTATTTTTTCCTCCTCTGAGAGCCCTTTCAGCCCAGCTCCCTTCAAAAATTCCTCTGTCTTTACACTATTTAGAGAGTCACCCCCTCCCCTTTGTCCAATGGTGTACAGGGCTTCAAAGAACTTCCTAAACTCTTCAGCTATCTCTGGGCGCCACTGTTTCTCCTTTTTTATTTTGTATTTTCTCAATTAAATTCCGGTCTCTTTTCTTCCTCAAAATCCTTGCTAGGTGTTTACCAGTTTTATTGCCACTATAGTATCTCTCTCTTGTTATTTTAGTAAATACCCTCCTAGCGTCCTGTTCCATGCTGTCTTTTAACTCCTTCCTTTTGGCCACAAGGAGGCGGTAGCTGTCCTGTGCCAGTCCCCTAGATTCTTTATGGATCAGTTCTAACGCTGCGATTTCCTCCAATAATTTTACCCTTTTTTCTTTTCTCTTTTTTTTCTCCTCTGCCCCGATGGAGATCAGGAGTCCCCTAACATATGCTTTATGCGTTTCCCACAAAGTGGATGGGGAAATATCTACTTTGTCATTGGCCTTGAAAAGAAAATCAATTTACTCCTGAAGCCTAACAAAAACATGGGGAATTTCAAGAAGATTTTCATTTAATTTCCAAGAGAATGGTTGTCTTTGCACTTCTGGGACCCTAATCTCCATCGTGACCGGGGAGTGATCAGATATCGATGTAATCTCAATTCTAGACTCTACTACCTGGTCCAATAAACTGTGATCTATCATAATTAGTCCAGTCTTGTGTACGTCCCGTGCACAGGGGAGAAGAAGGTGTAATCTTTTACCTTAGGATGCTGTAACCGCCATACATCCATAAGATGACATTGGTGCAGCCTTTTCCAGATCCTTCTTAGCTGAACCTTCCTTGTCCCCTGTGCCCGGGACGTACTGTCTACTGTGGGTTCTAGGCAAAAATTAAAGTCTCCCGCCAACACCACCTTCCCTTCTTTAAACTCCATCAGTTTCACCAAAACTTGCTCCAAAAAGACAGTTGGGTTTCTGTTTGGACAGTACACATTTGCTACCGTAAGTGTTTTATTCCCCAAGTTGCCCCTGAGGAAAAGAAAACGCCCTTCTGGATCCATTACCCTATCAACCAAGGTAAATTTAGACGTTTTGGAGAAACCGATTGCTACTCCCTTGGCTCTCCTAATAGGGGTATCGCTATAATACCAAAGGGGCAAATTTGGGGAGTAAAGCCTAACATTTGATTCTTGGGTCAAGTGAGTCTCCTGGAGAAATATTATGTCTGCTTGGTAATCTTGTAGTTCTTTCAAGATTTAGTGCCTTTTGCTCGGCGAGTTCATGCCCTTTACATTGTAGGATATGAACTTTAAGTCTAGCATTATAATTCTACTAACAGTTAACCATGTTCATCGGTCAGCCAGTCAGCAGCTGTAACTTCCCCTGCAGGTTTAACTCCCCCCCAACCCCTCCCTTCCCTCCCCCCACCTTCCCCCCCGGCCATACTATGGCCTTAAGCCCGCAAATCTGGGACATAACTATTCCCGACTGCGACCTTTAGTTTATTTTATGGGGGTGAGACTCCGAAGGCAGCTACAAATGTCCCGCTTACCTCCAGAAACGGAGGCACTAGAGACGGGAGTACCGGAGGCTGACCTCCCCACCCTGTGGTGCACCCCCCCTGCCCCCCCAACTCAGGGGGTGTAGAGCCCCTTTACGTTTTACCTAACTGACCACCCCCTCCCTCCTCCCAACCGTACCCTTTTTATTATCAGCAAATACACCTTCCGCTAGGGACTCTTCCTTCCTGAGAGACCGGAAGAGGGAAAGGGGGAAAAAAAAAACAACACCCCCCCCTCCCCAGTCCCTTGTCCCATTTAATGAACATAGTCCTTTGTTGTCCCCTTGGAAGGTTCTTAATCTAATGCCATGTCCGGTGTGGGGATACCCAGCTTTTCACAAAAGTCCTTTGTCTCCTCTGGGAACCTCATCCTCAAGGATCTACCTTCCTTCATCACTAATAGGGATGTTGGGAACCCCCAGCTGTATTTAATATTGGCCCTTCTAAGTTGCTCAAGCAGCGGTCTAAGTTGCCTTCTCCGTGCCAGGGTACCCGCCGAGGGATCTGTGAAGATCTGAAGATCTTTGTCTTCGAATCGCACTACGGGGGCACCCCGCAAGTTGTTCCATATCTTCTCTTTGACTTCAAATGAGTGAAATTTTACAATCACATCACGGGGAATGTCTGCCCTTAAGTTGGGAGGTTTTCTGACCCTATGCACCCTATTGATCCTTAGGATCGTTTCCTCATCCAGGCCCAATATAGGGTTGAAAATTTTTTTCATCTTAAACAGCAGGTCCTCGTTTTGTTGTTCAGGAAGCGACCTGATACGCAAATTCTGACAGCGACTTTGGTTCTCCAGTTCTTCCAACTTATATGCCAGCATGCGATAATCGCTTTTCGCTATACTCAACTGCGATTTAAGCTCCAGGATCTCTTTAGCATGTTCACCCGTTGACTCCACCTCCTCTACTCTTTGCAACAGATGACCCAGATCTGTCCTCACATTAGATATCTCTAACTTGATAGCGGTTTCAAGATTTGAAAACATCTCCTTCATTTCTACCTTGGTGGGTAGTGGGTCCGTATTTTTTTGACCCTCCATCCTACTAGTACTCGGGGAACCTTCACACTCCAGATCTTCTCTCGGCCTCTCCCCCTGCACCCCCTTTTGTTTCAGTTGGTCTTTTTTTTTTTCCTTCGTTCCCCCTTGCTTCGTATCTGTACTGGGGCTTTTTGCACTCGTCTCCTTAAGATATTTTTGAATTGAACTTGAATTTGGGCTCTCCCTTGGGGTCTTGGGTTCAGCAGATTTTTGGGTGCGACTTCTCATGCTCATATCAGTATCTTATTTCCTGCAACTTGTAGGACGCCTGATTTCTGTTGCCTTCTGAAATGGTTCCAAAGGCCTGTTAGCTTCTAAATACTTTTATACTTAAATGTATTATAATTAGCTAAAGTCCTGTTTTCCTCAATACCACCTAAGAGGGCCAATATTTCTAGAACTCACGCTGCAAGCCGTACTTTAAAGCCTTAAGGCTATATTCCAGAGAAGGGGTCATACAGACTCTTCCTTGGGTTTCCAGCCCCTTTAGTTTTTTCTTCCTTCCTTCCCCCGTCCCCTCCTTCCTTCCCCCCTATCCGTTTTCTTAATGTTATAGTCCTTACAATCTTTGCAGCTTCCTCATGTAGATCTTTTCATGCAGACAGAAAGAGATAACAGGCATATATAGATGGCTCATACCTTTTAGTAGCATCTTCTTATTGTTCTATGATAAGCTCACCAGGTCACTTGCAGTCGTTGCTTTCTGTTTCTCTGGGCTCCGTTTTCCTGCTGAGGTCTGTTGCCGTGTAGAGGGGGATCGCTAGAGGAAGACACCGAACTCCGGAGTGGAGTGGGGTGTAGCAGATGATCTCGGGGGCTCAGGTTGTCACCCCGTGCCACTAGCCAGGAGCCGGCGTGTCAGTGAGCGGAGGGGTTTCTCCTCTTCTCGCATCCTCCCGGACTGCCATTTGATCGGCGGGCTCACGTCACCACCTTCTGGAGGAAGGGGAGGGAGGCTCCCACTCAGTTGAGGCTGGATATTTCAGGGGGAACCTGTGCATCCTTCAGGTATCTAGCTCTGAGGCGGCATCGGGTTCACACCGTACGCCGTTCCTCGGTTTCTCGGGCGTCCAGCCTGCCTCCTCTCCCTCACACCTGTGCTGCCAACAGGCCCCTCCCCCGCTCCTACGTCTCACGTCCGCATCGTGAGCCCCCTGCTCTTAATCTTAACCTTACCAGCTGGTGCCGAAACCTGGGAGCTTCAGGCTACAGTCGAAGTGAGACCGCAATAACAATTTGAGCGACTAAACTGATAAGATAAGAGAGGGGGTTTGCGCAGCCCCAACAGTACGGTAAGTTTTTTATATTCTTACCACTGTACGACTTTCTTATCTCTTGGTTGACCGCTGGATTTTGACGGTACGCTGAGACTGTCTTAGAGGCAGGAATCATTACCTCGCCTGAGGCTGTTTTAATTAACCTGCCGATGGGTTTCTGCTGTCTGTATTATCTGTTCACTGTCTGCCATTCTTTGGGCTACAAAATTTAGCAGGCTGAAAGTGCTGCATGTATGAAAGTGTGTCCTCATCCCCAGATAAGCTGTCGGCCTCTGGGATGAGATGTTTCCTTGCAGCAGATGGTTACAGTGGCTTGCGAAAGTATTCGGTCCCCTTGAACTTTTCAACCTTTTGCCACATTTCAGGCTTCAAACATAAAGATATAAAATTTTAATTTTTTGTGAAGAATCACCAACAAGTGGGACACAATTGTGAAGTGGAACGAAATCTATTGGATATTTTAAACTTTTTTAGCAATTAAAAAACTGAAAAGTGGTGCATGCAAAATTGTTCGGCCCCTTTACTTTCAGTGCAGCAAACTCACTCCAGAAGTTCAGCAAGGATCTCTGAATGATCCAATGTTGTCCTAAATGACTGATGGTGATAAATAGAATCCACCTGTGTGTAATCAAGTCTCTGTATAAATGCACCTGCTCTGTGATAGTCTCAGGGTTCTGTTGAAAGCGCAGAGAGCATCATGAAGACCAAGGAACACACCAGGCAGGTCCGTAATACTGTTGTGGAGAAGTTTAAAGCCGGATTTGGATACAAAAAGATTTCCCAAGCTTTAAACATCCCAAGGAGCACTGTGCAAGCGATCATCTTGAAATGGAAGGAGTATCAGACCACTGCAAATCTACCAAGACCTGGCTGTCCCTCTAAACTTTCAGCTCAGACAAGGAGAAGACTGATCAGAGATGCAGCCAAGAGGCCCATGATCACTCTGTATGAACTGCAGAGAACTACAGCTGAGGTGGGAGAGTCTGTCCATAGGACAACAATCAGTCGTACACTGCACAAATCTGGCCTTTATGGAAGAGTGGCAAGAAGAAAGCCATTTCTCAAAGATATCCATAAAAAGTCTTGTCTAAAGTTTGCCACAAGCCACCTGGGATACACACCAAACATGTGGAAGAAGGTGCTCTGGTCTGATGAAACCAAAATCGAACTTTTTGGCCACAATGCAAAACGATATGTTTGGCGTAAAAGCAACACAGCTCATCACACTCAACACACCATCCCCACTGTCAAACATGGTGGTGCCAGCATCATGGTTTGGGCCTGCTTTTCTTCAGCAGGGACAGGGAAGATGGTTAAAATTGAGGGGAAGATGGATGCAGCCAAATACAGGACCATTCTGGATGAAAACCTGTTGGAGTCTGCAAAAGACCTGAAACTGGGACGGAGATTTATCTTCCAACAAGACAATGATCCCAAACATACAGCAAAATCTACAAAGGAATGGTTCACAAATAAACGTATCCAGGTGTTAGAATGGCCAAGTCAAAGTCCAGACCTGAATCCAATCGAGAATCTGTGGAAAGAGCTGAAAACTGCTGTTCACAAACGCTCTCCATCCAACCTCACTGAGCTCGAGCTGTTTTGCAAGGAAGAATGGGCAAGAATTTCAGTCTCTCAATGTGCAAAACTGATAGAGACATACCCCAAGTGACTTGTAGCTGTAATCGCAGCAAAAGGTGGCTCTACAAAGTATTAACGCAAGGGGGCCGAATAATTTTGCACGCCCCACTTTTCAGTTTTTATTAGTTAAAAAAGTTTCAAAAATCCAAAAGATTTTGTTCCACTTCACAATTGTGTCCCACTTGTTGGTGATTCTTCACAAAAAATAAAAATTTTATAACTTTATGTTTGAAGCCTGAAATGTGGCAAAAGGTTGAAAAGTTCAAGGGGGCCGAATACTTTCGCAAGCCACTGTATAGATGGGTTACTCAAGGTTTGTAGGACCTCTGAGGGTTGTCTCAGCTGCTGGAGCTTTGCCGTCTGAAAGTGTTACAGATGTCTCACCCCCAGACAAGCTGTCGGCCTATGGGGGGGAGGTGTAACAAATGTCTATAAACGGGGTTTTAGGGGAGTTGTCTGCCCCTGTGGTTTATCTTAGCCTGCTGAAATTTTGCAGTTCGAAGAGTGGCAGGTGTAATGTCCTGTTCTGAGTGTATTTGTGGTTTAATGTTTGCTATACACGAGAGGGGTTGGGGACTGGTAAAAGTCAGAGAAGGAGGCTACCCGAAGGATCTGTTGGGTCACAAGCCGTTGTTCCCTACTACCCCTGACATGCTTGTACTGAGAATAACCGTACATTACAAGGTTATAGCAGACAGTAGCAGAGAGGAACAGCATTATGTGCCCCCACCCAAGGAATTTGTTGATAAGGAGCAGTGAGAAAGAATATTAACCCATTAGTTGTACGTATTCTCCTCTCAAGCCGTTAGCCGAGAAACAGAGAGAGAGAGAGAGAAAGCAATGTGAAGAATGTGATATTGTGAAGATTGTGATATTGTGAAGAGGAGAGAAGATGTTGAAATAGTTAACAAAGTTGAACAAAGTGGCAAAAGTTATGTTGCTAAAGAAACAGGGAGAAAAATCCTGTGTGATAAAGAAAATTGGATAAAGGAAGTTAAGAAAGATGGCGATTGTACTATATTATGTATCACAGAGTTGATGATATGTGAACCACCATGCTATGTTGGAACTTGAAACAAAAGGAGGGGAGGGACAGCACTGCCCTCCACCTAACAACCACTCCCTTCTCACCACCCCAGCCCAAGCACAACCCACTGTGACAGCTCAGCCCGGCGGCCATCTTAGTGCACCCATCCCTTCACTTCTTGCCCAGCCCAGTGCACTTCCTGCCGGCGAACATCTTGGTACACCCAGTAGACTCAAACACAGCCTATACCCAGTCCTTCCTGTTTTAAACCAGGATGGTTCATAACACACACCTGTCTTCCCCAATATGGAAGCATCACATTCACAGGCCTGATATGTTAAAGGGGTTGTAAAGGTAAATTTTTTTTTCTTTAAAAATAACAAACATGTTATACTTACCTTCACTGTGCAGCTCGTTCTGCACAGAGTGGCCCCGAACCTGCTCTTCTGGGGTCCCTCGGCGGCTGTCTCAGCTCCTCCCCGCAATAACTAACCACCTTAATGCGAGCTCCCTCGCATGGTGGTTATTTATTGCGGGCGCGCTCCCGTGATACAGCCGGCGGCTATAGCCGCTCGCTGTATCACTCGGCCCCGCCCCCCGTGCGCCGCGTCATTGGATGTGATTGACAGCAGCGCGAGCCAATGGCTGCGCTGCTTTCAATCCATCCACTATAGCCAATCAGCGACCAGGCTAATCGGCTGAATGGAGGTCGGGAACGAGCGGCCGAGTTTCAAGGTGTCAGGTAAGTAAAACGGGGGGGCTGGGGGCGGCGGTATTATCAAACGTTTTTTCACCTTAATGCATAGAATGCATTAAGGTGAAAAAATGTATACCTTTACAACCCCTTTAATGATGAAGAAGCGTCTGAGTGGGAAGACCAACAACAGGCAGCAAGGCCACCCGCTGATTTAACCCCCAATCCGGCTCCGGACTCACAGTTCCGAGAGGATCTCAAAACATGCTGGCAACCGTAAGGAACAGCCCCCGCCCCAACAACAGTCTTGATTACCAGAAGAGGCACCAGTGATGTATGTCGCTTTTACTCCATCACAAACAGCGGCCTTAGTGACAAGTCTGCCTGACCCAGAGAGGCAGCCAATGCCCTTCTACTGCAGGATAGTGCAGATAAAAGAAATTTACTCAGCTGCCTGGAGAGACTTGATTAGCGTATGCCAAATCAAAGCAGGACATGTCTTTTGGCCGGTCATGCAGGCGGCCTTCAATGATGCCTGCCTAACAAGGGCCACTTCCTACACCTCAGGCGTGGAGTTCTGTGCACAACTCCACGACTGGGCAAAGGAGAAATTGACGGATCAGACCACCACAATCCAAGATATTACCCAAGATAAAGGGGAGTCTGAAGAAGTATCATGCTAGACTCGTACAGGCCTTTGATGATCTGAGTTTCTCCCACTAAGAAAAGACACACACACGTTTCCTGCGTGGGAGTGGATGGGGTGCCCCGCTCCAGTCCATTTGCTGAGCCACTCCAAGTGGGGACATTTCCTGATTTTCTTGACAGATTTGTGGTGTCCTTTACATGTCCCTTGAATCTACTAGGAGC
This sequence comes from Lithobates clamitans, assembly GCA_037952925.1. Classification (NCBI taxonomy): domain Eukaryota; kingdom Metazoa; phylum Chordata; class Amphibia; order Anura; family Ranidae; genus Lithobates; species Lithobates clamitans. Next base: position 1,235,438 of record JBBGZY010000835.1, read on the forward strand.
TGATGTGTTGTCCAGACTACAGGCCTCAATCATGTACACGCCTGAAGGGGGAATGAAGATACATACTCCCCTATCTTTAGAAGACTCATCTGCTTTGTGTTCTCTGCCTCTTCTGATGACACTTCATGAAGCAATAGCTTCAAGTTCAATACTGCAGGAAGTACTTGACAGAATCCCTACGTGCCTATGGTCCACAGGACCGCAAGACCACGGTCACTTAAAGGTGCCACCAGTTTCAGTCAAGCTAAAAGAGGGCGTATCATTGCCCCGGAAACCACAATACCCCCTAAAGTTAGCCCAACCTGCAGCTATTTCGAAGTATGTCAAGACCCTTGTGTCAAATGGAGCCCTGATAGATACATCTCCAATACACCTCTGTTCTCTAGGAAGAAGAGAACCCCTAAAAGAGAACCAGGTACCTGCGGTGGATGCCTTTGACTGCGAAGTACCTCACAGGGGTGGACCTTACAAACGCTTTCTTCAGTGTCCACCCTCACCCCTGTGCTGGTACTTTTTTGCATTCATCCACGGAAAGAAACAGCAACATACCTAAACAGGGGCACAGAACTTTCCAAGCCAGTTTGCAAAAGCTATGGCTATCATCCTTGATTCATGACAAGAGGAACACCCAGAAGTGATTCTCTTCCAAAATGTTGATGACCTTCTTCTTGTGCAGCTGACTTACCCTCTGTTGAAGTCACCTCAGAAAGCCTGTTGTGCTATCTTGCCAACCAGGGTTGCAAAGCCTCAAAGCCCAAATTGCAGTGGTGCTCAACACCTGTCATTTTCTTTGGACACTGTTTGTCCCATGGGACAAGACACCTCACTGAAGGCAGGGTGAGAGTGATCTCTGACATCCCACTGCCACAAGGCCAGAAATCCCTTCATGCCTTCCTTGGACTCATTTACTCGTGCAGAGCATGGATTCTAGAAGCCTTCCTACTGATGCTCTGCAATAAGACCCCTTCCAGATGTCTCCTGAAGAAATATCTTACTTTGAGGCCCTCAAGTGCGCCATCCCTGGCGCTAGGGCTCCCAGACTATGACAAAACGCTCAAGCTCTTTGTATCCGAATGTCTGGGACATGCTGCAGGTGTACTCACCCAATCACACTGCATCAGCCTACGCCCCATAGGATATAATTCCTGTCGGCTGGATGCGGTAGCAAGAGGAGGCATATTGTGTCTGTGAGCTGGCTTTGCTGCACAAGCCTTGCTTGACAAAACTTTGAACTTGGTCCTCGGACACTGCCTCGTTCTGCTTGCTCCCCATGACGTTGTTGCCATATTCAATCAAGATCCAGCCGAAACACTTGTCCACTACCAGACACTTGAAACTCCTGTGTTCCCTCCTACTGGACAGCATTACTCTATTAAGTTGTCAAACACTGAACCCTACCACCCTTCTTCCACTTCTTGAGGGGGGAAAGGAGGAGGAATAGAGTCTTGACTTGTCACCCCATGACTGCATCGAACTAATGTGGCTGGAAACCAAGCATCTCCCCCCTGTGAGTGAAACACCTCTGCAAAATTCAGACCTAACAATTTTTGTTTGCTGATGAACGTGGCAAATACCACACAGGACATGCGGTCACCACTGAAAACACAATTCTACAAGCTGAAGCCTTACCACCGGTGATGTCTGCACAGGAGACAGAGCTGCAAGCGTTTACTACAGCATGTAAATGGGCAGAGGGAAAAAGAGCCAACATTCATATGGACTCAAGATATGTTTTCAGCTTTTTCCATGATTATGGTGTTATCTGGAAGGACAGAGGATTCCTGACGGCTGCAGGAACACCTGTGAAAACTTGCTGGATGCCTCGCTTCTGAGTAAAAGCACACGACAAAATGAACTCAAAGGAAACTCGAGGCAATCATCTAGCCAATTCAGCTGCCAAACAGACAGCTAGTGGTCCACGGGAAGTGGACAGCAGGGTGGTAGAAGAAGACCACCCCGTGCTTACCTTACAGACTCTCCCAGTGGACAGAGTTTATCTAAAAGAATTACAGGAAACAGCAAGTCCAGATGAGAAGGAAAGCTGGAAACGGAGAGGAGCAACTCTCAGAGATAGACTTTTCAAGTGCAACAAGAAGCCTTGTCTACCCAAGAGTATGTACCCAGCCGTGGTGCAATGGGCACATGGAGCTGCCCACTTGACAAAGACTTTTATGAACTCTCTTATCAACAAGTGTTGCACCAAGAGTTACTCCACTGGCCAACAATTTCTGCAGATCATGTATTATCAGCACCAAATGAAACCCAGGTCGAACAGAAGAAGCACAGAAGAAGCAAAAGCCCTATACCCCTTTCCAGAGGAAATTGATCATTCTCAAGTGCCAAGAAGTGGCAGATTCAAATACGCCCTAGTGGAAGTGGTCATGACTGCCAGGACCACAGCTAAGAAACTACTGAGTGAGATAGTATGTAGATTTGGGGTCCCAGAGGTGATATTGAGAGATCAGGGCCCAGCCTTAACAGCAACCCTTACAAAAGAGATTTGGGCAGCACTGGGGGTTCAGTTGGCACTACACACCCCATACCACTCTCAAAGTAGCGGGAAGGTAGAAAGGATGAATGGGACACTAAAAAAACAGGATGTTAAAGATGACCCAAGAGACAAACATGAGTTGGCCAGATAGTTTGCCCACTGCCCTGTTCAGTGTCAGACACACCCCCGGGGGAAATATGCCCTATCCCCTTATGAAATTTTGTTTGGTTCAGCTCCCAGACTTGATTGTTACTTTCCACAACAGTTATAGTTGCAGTCTGATGTGTTGACTAATTATGTAACCACATTATCACGAGAATTAACCTGAATGCATGTCCAGGTGTTTTCTTCCATTCCAGATCCTGAATTAGATACAGGAACACACCAACTACTGTCTGGAGATCCTTGAGCCAAGATATGATGGTCCATTAAAAGTTTTGATGACCACAGCCAGCTTAGTCAAGTTGGCCGGGAAGAACACCTAAATGCACGCTTACCACTGCAGGAGAGCGTGTTAACGGGTGCTGCATATCCTTTTTCTGTTTGATCCAGAGGGGCCCAGGAGGTGGCCATCACAAAAATGATAACATAATTACGTTTTGGTATAACTCTTCAGGTACACATGTGACCACCTTTACCTTAGATTACTGTGACATAGTACCTTGTCCGTTTGACCCTTCAGGGCATTGCCATTGGTACAGTGACATCCCTGACAGTAAGGATATATATGTATACCACACAGACAGTTACTGGGGACAGAGTTGTGGTTCCAGGGGGGAAGCAGTGGGTTGGAACACAGGGCCAGACTGGGTGACCCCAGAGAGCATTAGACAAGAAATATGAAAATAGAAAGCCCCTGATAAGCAGAATGACTTTGCGGAAGACAGGTATTAAACCGGGTCCAGTCCCTTGGTGATGTGTATTGTATCTGTGGGAATTTGAAAATCAGGACCAGATTAGAGGGAATCTGGACCAGTGAATGTGCCCTTGTAAAGGTCATTATGCCCCCCCATATCCTAGACAAAGACACCCCTGATACATACACTGACCCAGCATGCAGTCAGAGGAGGAAGCAAGCAGCTCTCTAAGGAAGCTTTGACCCTCATGTATACATAGATGTCATAGGGGTTCCAGGGGGGGTCCCTGATGAATTTAAAGCCAGGGACCAGGTAAAAGCTGGTTTTGAGTCTTTGATCCCCATAATAACTGTAAACAAAAATGTAGATTGGATTAACTACATATACTATAACCAACAGAGATTCGTAAATTACACTAAAGATGCCCTCCAGGGAATTGCTGACCAGTTAGCCCCCCACTTCCTACATGACATTCCAGAACCGGATGGCCTTAGACATGGTGTTAGCTGAGAAAGGAGGTGTCTGTAAAATCATAGGAAAAACGGGAACCTGCTGTACCTACATTCCTGATAATACTGGCCCAAATGGTAAGGTTACTCTAGCTATAAAGAAAGTAGAAGATCCGTCACTGGAGTTGAAGAAGAACTCAGGTATCACAGACCCATGGGATCAATACTTTAGCTGGATGAGTGGGTGGCAGAAGGTGCTCACCCAGATAGGGGTAACGGTATTAATAATCCTGGTTCTTTTAGCCCGGATTGTATGCTGTATTCTACCTTTCGTAAAAAAGTTAATGAGCAAGACTATAGACAATAGCACACTTACATTTCTCCACTGAGAAGAAGAGGACTCCCTTATGATGGAAGATGACAAACCCTTCACTCCTCTACAGTCACTCCCTGTCCAAAATCTCACAATCCTATAGGGTTATAGGGATAGATAGTGCCTGACTGCACCTCTCCAGTTGTATCAAGGAGGGTAGTGAACAAGTTGCTGCCTAACTCTATATACAGCCTAAAGGAGTTGCTGAGGAGAATGGGCCAGGCGAAGTAGGACCTTTAGTATTAGGGACGGAAAAGAGAAAATAGCCATTTTAGGGGGGACTGTGAAGGAATGGGATGTAGATATTATTAATAATCTGAAAATGTCTATTTTCTTATGTGCATACATATTTTTCTCCTTACTCATATTTAAGTATTACAGGTTTGCTCTGTTCCTATATTTTCGCAAGATGGCGGGTACACCCTACATCCCACACATCAGAAGAACACGGAACTGAAGATAAAACCAAGGACAGCCAAACCTCGACATGAAGATTCTCCATTTTCTTTTTATCTTAACCAATGAGATGTACCTATTAGACTAACATAGCAATGACGTATTTTTGTGTATAAAACATTAGCACCGCCTTGAATAAATCAGAAGTGTAAGAAGTAATCCTGCTGTGAGCGTGTCTCAAAGAGTTTTACTTTTATACGCATGCATATCCACACTTTCCAATTAGAGCCAGCAGCAGATAACCTTTGAGCTCGATTGAAGCTCTTAATCTTAACCTTACCACTCCCCTCCCTCTTTCCCTGTCATTTCTGTAGTCAGTGTGAGAACTTAATCTCCTCCCTGCCCCTCCCCTCTCCTCTCCTGCCTGTGTAATTCTATTCCCTAAAGCGGCTTCAGTGCTTGTAAAGTAAAGAAATATGTATTAATTACTTTGATCCCCTCTATTTTAGGTCCCTGTTCAATACAGTGTGTGTGTTTCCCTAAAATTATAATGCTAAATACCTTCTTTGCAGAGCCCTGCTGTGCTGTCATGTGACCTCCCTTTGCTGGATTGCAGTTATTAGAGAGGAATTTCAGCCTCTGCCATTGTACTCACTAACATCCGAAGGAAAGCAGAGAGAGGTCAGATGACAGCACAGCAGGGTTCTGCAAAGAAGGTATTTAGCATTATAATTTTAAGAAAACAGACACACACAGTACTGAACAGGGACCTAAAACAGCGAGTAATTAATACGTGTGACTTTACAACTACTTTAAGATAACCATTTTCCCACAAATAAACTTAAGTAGCTTACAACTAGGGATGAGGTTAGGGTCCTCCTTTCCAAATCCTGTAATTTGTTTTATCCCAGTGATTTGTTTTTAGTAAATTTACCCAGGAGAATGTTTTAAAACCATAACGCAGTGCATGAATTTTAAACTATGACTAAGCCAGCTATTAAAGGGGAGCACAAAGAAGCCAGGTGTTAGTGAATTTGAAGTTGTGGTAGGGAAAGTTGACAAACTGGATATGGAGGGATTAGGAAACTGAACTTTAACTCTGATTTTCTGATTGCTAGTTCTTTGAGCAACCGACCTCTTTGCTGCCAATCTCAGTTCTTATTATTGGATGCTTTTTCAGAGAGGTGGTATTTTGGGGTTTTAATTAATTTTAGTATATTGTTTTTTACTCTATGATAATAGGGCCTTTATTTTAGGTTAATCTGCCCTTTTGTGCTGCAAGTCTTATCTGAAAAAATTCCATTTCTTTTGTTTTTGTGTATATTTTTTTTGTATATTTAGGGTTATGGGGCCTTTTTAAGTTTCAGATGCTTTCAGTCCTGGTAGTAATCCCCCTAATAAAGGAAACTATGTTTCCCATTTCATGGTTTAGCCCTGCCCGGGCTACCACATGACTAGCAAATTGATTATGAGCACTCGCTATATTCATGATAGGACAATGTACTCTTCTATTTGTCTTCCTCCAATTTTTCCATTCTCAGCATGATACAGCCTTGAAAAATGGCTCAAAGTTTTCTTTATTTTTTCTTATTTCCTTCTATTATGTATACTTGTTTATTACGTATTTTCCATTTTGTACTCTGTATCTTCTATTTAATATTATAATGCATTATGTTATTGTATTTATACAATTATCTTGTACGCGACAGTGACATTGTACAGTACAGTGCATATTATCATGGCCAACAAAGGATTTTGTATACTCCACACAATATTCCCAGTCAGCGTTCAATGATGTTAGGTGTGGATTTTTTTCAATATGATTTGCTCATTTTTAACGATCTTGCTTTCTCCCCCTGTGTTCATGTATGTGTCTCCCCGTGACTGGCTACGCTCTTCCAATAGGGGACGGGGTTGTGCCACACATGCCTTCCTGGCAGGACAAGAGGGGAGACGCCTGGGCCCTGCATCTCCTGAATGCGTCCACTAGGTGACAGCACCTTGTATTGGACGCTTCTTGTCTGCCAGTGGCGTCCCAGGTCCCTTCCGGACTCCGTGCACATGCGCGCGCGACCTTGGGCGCTTGCGCATGACGTCACGCGTCGGCACAGTTGCGGCGGAAGCGACGGGGGTCCCGGGGGTTTGTTCTCCTCCGGAATGCCGGGGGGGTCATGCGATAAGCGCACCTGTGTGACGCCCCTCCCCGTGGTGGAGGGGGAGGGAGGAGGGGAGTAGATGTGCACCCGCACCTGAAGGGGTTTTAGCCAATTAGCACCTCCTTTTAAAGGACCTAGCTTCAGGGGAGGCTCACTGATCCTCTCCTCACCTTGTGAAATGCCTGTATGCAACCATCGGTCCTATTGAATGGTAAGTACTCTTAAAATGTTTGGAATTGCTTTCCTCCATGTGTGGTTTACACCACTGCTATAAGAGTACTTCCTTGCAATACCCCCTTTTTTCATTTAAATATGTCCTATGTTGACATTATACCTTTCAGAACCTTGGGCTAATTAATCTAAGCTCTTCCGGTCTTCAGTATTAGGTAATAATTACTGCCGTCACCTCATGCACCCCTTCATCTTGGTGTCTATTTAGCATGCACTGTTTGGTTCTTTTTACTCCTGTGTGGGTTGTTGTATGGTTTTGGGGTTCTATTCTTACCTTGTGTCCTTTCACTTTTTTCTGTATTTTTGGTTTCCTAATCTCTCACATCTTCACCACTTTCACATTTCCTTTCCAGCATTCGGCTGGTCTCCTTCACTCCACACATTCCCCGTTTATTGGTGTACGGTTAGTACTATTATTTCCAATACCACCACCGCTGTATGGTTTTGCATGGGCAGCAGGGATTTTGATGTTTGTTTGTCTCACCATGTCATCCATTCACTCACTCTACACACTTTTTCCACTTCTTGGCTTTCACTGATCTTCCCTTGTCTGCCCTCCTCCCTCTTTCCTTGCTCTTTTTTCACTTTTTTCACTTTTTTCCTTCCCCCTCCTCCCCCCCTTCCCCTCATTCCCATTCCTTTGTTTTTTCCGTTCCCGTTCCTTCTCGTTTGCACTCTTGTCCCTTGCATGCCCCTGCACCTACATTCTAACACCAGTAAACTGTTCTGAATTAGGGGAATCAGTATCTCTCTAAGAGAACTAATTATTTCTTGCTTTCAATCTGATTCCAGTATTACCGTCAGTCCATCTTGGGTGCAGTGTGTGCCTGACGCTCCCGTTCCTCCCTCCCCCCCGTAGGGGGTAAATATGCATGATTCCTTGCAAGGCATGTCTGGCCTACCACCCGCTCTTTGAGGAGTTGACCCAGTACTGGGGAGGCATAAAACTCAGGAGGGACCATATCCTCCTCATCATGAACACCTAACACTATCTGGAATTTTGTGACTGGTAATTATGCAAGTTTTGTAGATATGCTGTGTTACATATATGAGCCTGTTATCGATGAGTTTTATTTATTTATTTTGTTTGATACATGCTTATATCTCTACAGTTGACAATTATCCTCTGAAGAAGACCCAGTTAGGGTCGAAACGCGTCAGAATTTTATTATTTTATATTTTCCTGTTGTCCTAATACATTTATGGCACATTGTTCCCAATTACGGCGCTGTCCACTGTGTTTTTTATATTTTTTACTGTACATTGTACCCCAGTTCATGTCCTGACTCTATAGGTCAGAATTCCTTTGTTATATATTACCTTTTGTATTATTAAAATTATGTTTTGACTATTCATTTTGTATCTACTGGCTGCTTTAAAGCCCCGCTAGGGGGTTCTTCATACAAGTTTCAGATGCTTATAGACCAGAATTCACTTGTTATTGACCATCAAATTTTTAAGCTACATGTCGCTGTATTGTTTGAAAGGAAAAAGGGAAAAGGTGCAAGAACAGTGTACACCCAAACAGCATCAAATTATATCACTCCATTCAACACACCCCATATTCTCATAGATAAAATAAAAGTTGGAAATACACTATTTAGGCCTATTTGCTCTGATTAAAACTGTCCTACTGCTGGCCAATTTTGCACTTATGTATCCCTTGCAGTATCTTTATGCTTGTAGTAAAACTCTGTGCCCTTTGTTTCTAGAAAATTTGGGCCTGGCCTTGCTAATTACAATGGTCCTGCTGCTGACCAAATTGAAATTACTGTGTCATCTGCATTTTTTTGTAGTAGAACACCTGTCTGTACATTGTACTGTCTGTACATTTTGGCCTATTATCCATATTTACAACTGTCCTGCTACTGCACAATTTTACATGGCTATATCCTTTACAGTATCCTGCAATATCCGCATTCTTATAGTGAAGCTCCAGCATTTGCTCATGGTCTGTAATAAATTTAGGTGTAGTCTTACTATTTAAAATTGTCTTCCTGCTGGTCAATTTTACATTGCTGTGTCATCTATGGTCTCTTAATTTTTAATGTGAGTTTAAAAGAAATTGTCCAGTAATAGGAGAATTTTGCATCAGTGAGAATAGGGACAGCCTCAGCTGGTCAATCGAATCTATTACCATTTGAGTAAAAAGTATTGGGGTTATGCTGCAGTATGTAAGCCAAGCTATTTGTAGAAGAAAACAATAAATTCCACAGCCAAATACTCCCTGCCAATGTATGCTGTTGCTGAGACTTTCCATAAAAATCTTATATTAAAGTATTTGCATATTTTTAATAAATCCTTAAAGCTACATGAAAAGACCTTCTGTATTTTTAAAGACTGTTTCTGGCAAATCTACATGTCCTCCACAGCGCTGCCTAGGTTTTACAGTAGTTTTTCTTTCAGCCTTTAAAATGGCCAGAATTTCTGAACAAGATGTTCCTCATCCCATAGATTTCAAAAGTATTTGCCTCTAAGTTGGATTTAGTCAAATATAAAACAAGATTCAGTCTAGGTTCACATCTATGCGGCTGCACTTGATGCGTTTTTCAGGCATGTTTTGCAGTGCATTTTTTTGAGTTTTTAAACGCTCATATTTTAATGCATGCAGTTTTCATGCAGTTTGCGTTTTACGTTTTTTTTTCTCATTAAACACACTGTAAACACACTGTATATAGCTGGTTGCTAAGGTGGGGGCCTGGAAGCTGGCCGCTGCATCCTTGACAACCAATGAGTCATCAGCTATTAGCGGGGTTCCCCGTTGACAGCTGTATGTAAAATAAACAATTGCCAGCAAAAATAAATTGCAAGGAAAATGGCAAGGGGTCCCCCCAGGTCCATATCAGGCCCCTTTGGGTCTAGTATGGATTCAGAGGGGACCCCCAATGCCCAATTTTTTTCTTAAAAATGCAGTGGGGTCCCCCCAAAATCCATACCAGACCCTTATCAAAGCATGCTGCCCGGCAGGTCAGGAAAGGGGGGGGACGAGCGAGCAGCCCCCCTCCTGAACCATACCAGTCCACATGATGTCACAAGGGATGGGCTCTCCAGGTGAGTTCATTGGATGGCCACACCCCATGGCTATATAAGAAAGGCCACAATGGAGGAAGGCAGCCACAGAAGAAGGCTTTTTTTTAGCAAGTAACCAGCGGCGAGGAAGAAGACAGCACCGGGAGAAGACCGCACTGGGAAAAGATGGCATCAGGAGAAGAGGGCAGCGGGAGAAGATCGCACCAGGAGAAGATTCTGATAAGCCCCCTGCCCGCAGACCCCAACAACCACCTGCCAGGGTTTTCGGAAAGAGGCCCTTGTCCCTATCAATCCCCCCAAAGCACCCATCCCCCATGTTAAGGGCATGCGGTCTGGTATGGTTCAGTAGGGGGCGCTCACTCGTCTCCTCCTTTTCCTGACCTGCCAGACTGCATGCTCAGATAAGGGTCTGGTATGGATTTTGGGGGGGCCAAGTCATTTTTTAAAAATGTTTTGGCATGGGGGGCCCACTCCGAATCCATACTAGACCAGAAGGGCCTGGTATGACCTGGGGGGTCCCCACGCCATTTTTTTTGCCGCAATTTTTTTTTTGCCGCCAATTTTTTTTCTTGCATTCAGCTGTCAGCAGGGAACCCCGCTGACAGCTGATGACTCATCGGTTGTTAGGATGCGCGGCCAGCTTCCCAGCCCCCTCCTTAGCAACCAGTTATATACAGTGTTTTAAACAGAAAAATAAAAAATGCAAAACACATAAAAATTGCATCACAAACACAACACTTGTGTTTCTGGTGCAATTCCATTGAAGTCTATTACACACAAAATGCGGAAAAAAAGTCTCAGAGCTTTTGCAAAAATGCACCAGACGTAAAACGCATAGATGTGAAGGTCTACCATAGGAAACCATGTTAAATGGACTGTAGTGCATTTCTGCAAACTGCAAAATGCACTAAAAAATGCATAAGTGTGAACCTAGGGTCACTGAGCCCTTGGTGAATTCAGCTTGGGTAGATTCGCCCATCATTACTTCATCCATATCTATGAGTGAATTTGTCCGGGTTTGATTTGCAAGGCGTATGTCAAACGCTGCCTGAAATCAGTAAACTACAAATTTAGCAAACAAATACAAAGAGATTTCCAAGCTCAAACTTGCCAATCAGCCAGCGACCAACCAAATTGACCTGTCTAACAATGCCTTAAGAACAGGGGTTTAGTCTACACACATTTACCCCATAAAGACCTGAAGCCAGACATAAAACAAAACAAAACAAAAATTTAAATACGACACAGCTGGGAGAGAAACTTTTTCATACAAATTCTAGGATGACATAGGAAATAAAGCAATTGTTTGAATTACATGCTTGGGAGATTCATAACAAGCTGTAAGGGGTGTTATGGAACAAGGACAGTTTTAGACATACAGTATTTAGGCATTATGTATTTTGGATGTGTAATTTATTTTCTAACTTTTACATTTGGCTTGGCTTAAATGAATGAACAGAATCCCAACCTGATTAATTTGAACGGAAAAAAGGCTCTTTTAGGCAGTTGTCACTCGGAGCTGAAAAAAAGCTGCAGCATATCCACTTTCGATTGCTACAGAATATTTAATCTGGTAACAGAAACCCCGCTTTCTCCATGATCTTTGCACTGCCACCCCACCCCATTCTAGTGGAAAATTTCTGACCTGGGTTGCATCATAGTGGAAACAGTCCTGGGTTCAGTTTGAGCAGGGATTGGTTCAAGCAGGGTTCAGCATACTTCAGAGAAGTTCAGAAGCTGAACCAGAACCCCATTGATAATAATAGAAGCTGAATCTGTTAAGTTAAAAATTTTGATTTTCTAAACAAATAGGCATGGGGGTGTAAAAAACAGTATAGGGGTGGACACTGCCCTGGGAAACATGCAATAAAAAATCTATTTGGTCAGGAGCAGTGATTTGTTAAATCCTTAAAGTGAAACATTAAAAATGCCCAATTACTTTAACCACTAGGGCAATTCTGAATTTTTTCTCACAATGTACTTGTAAAATCTGCATTTTTTGCTAAAAAAATACTTAGAGCCCACAAACATAATATATTTTCCGTAAGTAGAGGCCCTGGAGAATAAAATGATAGTTGTTGCAATTTTTTTATGTTGCATGATATTTGCACAGTTTATCAAATGCAACTTTTCAGGAAAAATACACTTATGGAAAATACGAAAATGAATTTAATGCAAGCAAACACAATATAATACAATTTTTTTGGTAGCAAAAAAAGATGTTTTGTCAAGAATTAAGATTTTACACAACTGTAAAATGATGTCAAACTATGGTACCTAAAATTATCCAAAGGCGACGCTTTAAAAGCCTTTACAGGTTATCAATTTAGAGTTAAACGTGAGCTTTGTGTGCTGGACCTAGGTGCATGTTTGCATTTGCAAGTGAACACAGGGGTTTGGGGTGTTTTAATTTTTTTTTGTTAATTTTAATAATACATTTTTTTAAATGTTTCAATTTTTTTCTCATTCAAATTAATTGCTATCATAAGGAGTGCACAACACACCTTGTGATAGCTTTGGGCAGTGACAGGTACACATTATGGAGAGGTCAGAGGTCTATTATGCCGCGTACACACGGTCGGACTTTTCAGGTACAAAAGTCCAACGGACGCTGACGGACTAAAGCTGGCTGGTAATCCGATCGTGTGTGGGCTTCTCCGGACTTTCAACGTACTTTTTAAGCGTCAAATCCGACGTACTTTAGATTTGAAACATGCTTCAAATCTTTACGTCGTAACTACGACGGACCCCGAAGTCCGCTCGTCTGTATGCTAGTCCTACGGACAAAAACCCACGCTAGGGCAGCTATTGGCTACTGGCTATCAACTTCCTTATTTTAGTCCGGTGTACGTCATCACGTACGAATCCGTCGGACTTTTGTGTGGTCGTGTGTAGGCAAGTCTGTTCGTTAGAAAGTCTGCCGCAAGTCCGCCGAAAGTCCGCCGAAAGTCTGTCGGACAGGCTGTCGGACTTTTGTAGATGAAAAGTCCGACCGTGTGTACGCGGCATTAGATACCTAAATGTCCTTTATCAAACTAATAGAAATCTAAAAAAATGTCCCTTGTAAATTCATGATCAATCACTATGCCCAATACCCACCAACTTTGTGAAAAAAAAAACTTGGCACACACGACTAATCCTGATGAAACCGCTAGCTGAATGACACCATCTTGAGCTCCCATCAGCTTTATAGGGAAAGGAGGTAGTGAGGTGGCTTAAAAATAGACCATAGGAATAAAGTTCACTTACAGATGAACAGATGTAAATCTGCAAAGACAGCCAATCTATCAAGATGAAAACAAGTCTACTTGTACTAGTGTCTCTTCTGAAGAGCTTGACAGCTGCGGCTCAGTCATCCATATACTGTGCCTTTATTGGACAGAGAACTTATGGTGCCACTTACTGAATGTTACCAATACAGGGCAAATTCTGTGCAGCAATGGCCATGTGACATCAAAAACTATGGTATATCCAAGTTTGGTTATGAAAACTTGGATATACTGCAGTTTTTTGGATATATTGCAGTCTTTGTTGCGCGCCTTATGGTATGCATATGAACATGTGTGGCAGCGCCCATCAAATAGTAGCTCTGAGGGCAATCACATTGTGACTTATTTTTTACTATGGTCTGCAAAGCAACCTGTCAATATTAACAAGCTCTGTTTTTTACCAGCTTTTTCTTTACTCTCCTAGTTTGCTGTTACATCTAAAACATAATGCCAACCTCAAAAGACCAGCAAATGCCAAGAAGGTAGGAGGCATGTTCCATCACTTCGGTAGTATGCAGTGTCTATGTACTTCATGAAATCAAGTTAATGTTTTTTTTGCCAGTTCATCAGGTTCAAGACATCACTCCCCTCCTCGTTCTGACATAGGTAGAGATGATCAGTACTCTAGGTCCAGGGATAGTCGGCAGCAAGAGAGAGCTAGGAATCAGCACTCTCTCACTCTGGCTCCGGAAATTGTAACTCCTCCTTAAGGGTTCAAGACACCATTTTTGCCAGTCCCGCTTGGGTGTCTATCACAATTTATGGCCCTACACCCGGATGTCCCGGTACTAGCACTGGGAGATTATAATGACATCTTGGATAATATCCAAGATAGAATGCCCTTGACCTCTAGAAATGTGAGACAGACAGCTGGCAGGACGGCTTTCGCTGCCCTGCTTACGGAAATAGGACTACGGGATGTATGGAGAGAGAGACATGAAAAGGATAGATGCTATTCATGCTACTCTGCAACACAGGATGGCTTCTCACGTATTGACCTGGGTTTGGGGAATGAGGCACTTCTGCAGCGGGTAGAGGACTCAGCATACGAGCCACGCCTATTATCTGACCATTCTCCATTTTGGGTGCGGTTAGATACCACTGGAATGCTGGGGCGCCCGTGAGTGGATGGTGAATCCTTACTGGTTAACTTTGTTCCCACAGGTAGACAGAACGAGAGAGGCAATACGGGAGTTTCTCCAATTTAACAGGGGATCCGCTAGTACCGTGGTAGTATGGGATACACTTAAGGCATTCCTGAGGGGATGCCTCATTGGAGAAATCGCAGGAATTAAAACTCGATCTGGGGAATGGGAGAACAGGCTATGTGAAGAATTGAAAGAAAGGGAACAGGCTTTAATAAGAGATCCATCAAAATCTAACCAAGAGTCCTGGAAGGAGGCCCAAGTGGTATACAACTCGGTTTGGTTGTCGGCAGCAGAGAAGAGAAGATACTTCCAGCAACAGAGTTATTTTGAAGAGGGGGAAAATACTGGCCGCCTTTTAGCCCTTATAGCTAGAGAGCAACGAGACTCTACCAACATTCAGGCCGTGAGGACCTAATCCGGGGAGAACCATACTCTTAGTTTGGACATTTTAAACAGCTTCCAGCAGTTTTACAGAGATTTGTACTCTAGTAAAACTAGTCATACCTCGTCTGAATTGGTACAGTTTTTACAAACTTGTCCATTTCCGCGGTTGCAGGAGGCGGACAGGGAAATGTTAAACCCTCCAATTACACTTGCTGAATTAACAGAAGCCCTGAAAGAGACAAAGCACCATAAATCACCAGGCCCAGATGGGATCCTGGCAGAGGTATACTCCCATTATAGAGAGGACCTTTTACCTTCTCTATTGCAGGCTATAACGAAGGCTGAAGAAGTGGGCTACCTACCAGACAGTATGCAGGAGGCAATAATAACAGTTATTTTAAAGCTCGGAAAATACAAACTCTCATTGGACTCATATCGCCCAATTTCGCTATTAAACGCGGATGTCAAGCTGTTTGCTAGTGTTTTGGCTAAGAGGCTATCTCAAGTGATTGGCAAGTTGGTCCATTGCGATCATACTGGCTTTATACCCACCCGCTCTATGTCAGACAATATAAGGAGACTCTTCCTGAATCTACAGATGCCGGTGGATAACACAGGGGGTAGGGTCATTCTGTCACTGGTCGCCTCAAAGGCGTTCGATAGTGTGGAGTGGCCCTACCTCTTGGAAATACTGGAAAGATTCGGACTGGGAAGTAAATTTGTATCATGGGTAAGGTTACTTTATTCCAAACCCAGAGCCAGGATACGCATTAATAATATCCTTTCGTCTCCATTTGAATTGTATAGAGGTACAAGACAAGGCTGCCCACTGTCTCCATTACTGTTTGCTTTGGCAATAGAACCTTTAGCAATAAAGATCCGGAACTCAATTGAGGTGGTGGGGTTCCGTAGGTGTCAGAGAGAAGAAAAAATATCTTTATATGCAGACGATGCACTCTTATATCTAGGCGATACGACCTTATCTTTGCGGGCAGTGATGGAGATAGTGGGAGAATATGGCAGCTTTTCAGGCTTTGCTATTAACTGGTCAAAATCAACCCTAATGCCTATAGACCAGTTAAGGGACCGACTACCAGTGGGGGCGGAACAAATAGTAATCGCCAACAGCTTTAAGTATCTGGGAGTAATGGTGTCCCCGAACCCGGCCAAGTATCTTCGGTTGAACCTGGAGCCATTACTATCAAGGCAGAAAGAAAAATGCAATAGCTGGTGTAGGCTTCCCCTGTCAGTTACAGGACGAGCAAACTTAATAAAAATGGTGTGGGCACCACAGCAACTGTACGTTTTCCACAACTCACCGATATGGATACCAAAAAAGTGGTTCAAGCGAGTTGATACATTAATGAGGGAACTGATATGGAAAAAAAAGGCACCTAGAATTAGCCTGGAAACATTGCAATATGAAAAGGATAGAGGAGGGCTGGGAATACCTCATCCTAAACTGTATTTTTTGGCATCACAGCTACAACAAATGGCAGGGTGGGGTCGGAAGGAAAGTGAGGATCCCACATATAAATTGCTGACCATATCGGAACCTACGCTAGAAGCGGCCTCGCATTTAGAAATGGACCTACCAAGTTTGAAGGGCTTAGAACCCATAAGTAGTTTACTTAAAAGGGTATGGGGGGAGGCCCGGAAAGCCTTAAAAATAACGGGTGTGCTTCCATTTACACCAATCTGGTGTAATGGAAGATACCCTGAGATCCAGGAATTACAAGGGTTTATACACTGAAAAGAAAAGGGGATCCGGTTTTTCTCTCAACTATATGAGGGGGAGGTTTTAAAGACATATGAACAACTATGCAGGGAATTTCATCTGAACCCGAGGGGTTTTTATCAATACCTCCAACTCTGCCATGCGTTACAGGCACAACAAATAACGCATTCTCTGACAGTACCACTCTTGAACGAGGTTTTAATGGCAGACACGAGGAAAGGGTTAATATCCAAAATATATAGGGAGTTGCTGAGGTCGGTCCAGGATCATACTCTATTAAAGTGCCGGAAAAAATGGGTGGAAGATGTAGGAGAAATAGAAGAGGAACAGTGGGAAATGGCGCTTGAGGCTATTCCAGTGGTGTCGCTATCCGCAACCCAAAGGCTATCACACTTATTCATTTTCCATAGGGCATATAGAACATCAAAACAGCTTCATAAATGGGGACGTGGGGACTCTCCAATGTGCCCTAAGTGCAGAGTGCACAGAGGGGACTTCATCCATCTAATTTGGAGGTGTCCAAAGCTGCATAGGTATTGGGATGGGGTCTCCCAGTGTGTCTCAAGGTTGGCGCAGGTCCCTGTCCCCCTAAACCCGACTGTATATTTACTTGGAGCTATAAATGCAAAAATGTTCCCAGGAGGAAAGTATTTCATGTTAACTAGATTGATGTACCTGGCCAGAAAACTCATTGCAAGGCACTGGTTGGCTCCAACGGTGCCTACAGTGAAGCAATGGATTGCGTATGTCAATTCACTGCTCCTTAGAGAACGATTGGCTTATAGTCGCAAAGGTGATAGGGGTAAATTCGACAAGATCTGGCAGTCGTGGTTGGGGGATGTGGACCTGGCCCCGCACCAATTGATAGTGGAGAGGCTACAGATGTAGAGATGGAGGGGAGAGAGCAGAGAGGAAGGGGGAAATAGAAGCTGCTGAGGACAAGGAAGAGGAGAGGAGAGTGAGTGAGGAAAGTGAGAAGGGGGAAAGAAATAGAAGGACAGCCCGTAAAAGCAGTGATAGTATAAATAGATAAACAAGAACATTGGGTATGAGGGAAGTTAGTAGCAAATGAGAGTGTGGTGGAAGGACAGGAAAAAGAAAAGAGAGAAAAGAGAGGAAAACAGGGAATTATCAAAAGTTAAAGGAATGGTTTACTGTGGTGGAGGGGGGGAAAGAGGGGGGGGAAAGGGGGGTGGGAGGAGGGAGGGAAGGGGGGGAGGGGATGGGTGGGAGGGGAGGGAAAAAAGGAAAAGGGAGATATGAATTTGTAGTAGAATTATAACTCAACATTGAAAGAGGGTAGAAATAAAAGAATGGGTTTCTATAAACTACACATTTTATACGTTTTTGTACTGTCAAATAATATGATTGATTGATGTGAATAATGTATGGAATTTTCTCACCAAAAAAATAAAGGTTAAAAAAAAAAGGGTTCAAGACTCCTTCCATCATCCTCAGTCTAGACCGTAGATGTGTTGGGATTGCCCAAATGTGGCGCTCCTGGGTAAGACAGCCTGCAAAGCTTGCTTGTGTCTCTCATAAAGAAATTTCAGCCTCCTTCCACATTCCATGTGACTATGCCTTAGTTAAACACTGGGGGTGAGGAGCCTCAGGCAGTTGCCAGATCTTACACTTATGGCGATTCTTCCTCGGAGGAGGATGGTAGCAGGTTTGATGGCTTTGACTTCACCAGGCTGTGCAGTTTTTGAGGGCTAAGCATCAAAAAGTTTAGTAATTTCTGGTAAATCCACAAAAAATCCATGAACAAAATTTGTTCTGATGAATCTTCCTCCTCTTCTCTGTTACTGTTCTCCTCCATTCTGAAAAGTGTGAATGTCGCACGATCAGCCAGTCATCTTTCAGCCAGAAATTGTCTTCAGCTGCTGGGCACCATGACATCTGTAATACCAATGGTGAAGTGGGCCCTGTTGTACTCCCGCCCATATCAGAACAGTTTTCCCTCCCAGTGGAACTCTCAAAAGTTATCCCTGGTTATCTAGTTAATTCCTGTAGGTAAGTTTATATGGAGCCTTCAGGGAAAATAAATAAATAATGTTCCTCATATTTATCACAACTTTCCTTTCCTGACAAGCTGCATAACAGCACAGACTCACACCTAGGTGAGAAAATATAGCTACATAACACCATCCTGGCTTAGAGGGTCAAATTTTATGATTTAGGTCCTGATAGGCTTAGGGGGTGGGCGGGGCATACCCAGAGGTAGGCTGACATGGAGTGTGTCAGGAAAGGAAAATTGCAGTAAGTATGAAGAACAATTTTCCATTTTTAGCCCTCAATTACGCTTGCAGCATCAAACCTACATTTATACAGATCTAGAGCACATTTCTAAAAACATTTAAATGCATGTAATGATTTGTCAATAGTATCGATCAGATTGGATGTTTAGTTGCAAATAGAGCCATTCAGTATAACTATGTTTAGAGAAAATTAGAATTTTGTGCTTACATAATCTGATTAGAAACTCTAAACGCAGTTATACTGATGTAAATGATTGCAAACACAGCTAAACATGGCTAAATCTGCTTTAAACCAGGAATTTCTAGAAGAAGGAAAAGGTGATCTGGGAAGCATAAAACTTATTTAAACTGCCTACAGAACTCCCACCTTTAGAAAAGTAAAACAGGAGTGCAAGTGTAAATAAAGTTTTAAAGTGTAAATCCACTTTTGTTGAGAAAAAACATTCCCCTCTGGGTGATCTATGTACATTGCAGGGATTTTAACAAACTTTGTTGAAGATTCCTACCTTTTGTTATTCTGAAGAAATCCCTGTGTGTTTGTCTGTGTCCATTTGGGAAAGTGAGTCTAATGGGAGTAGTTACATAATTATCAATCAGCTGTGCACCTGCGGGGCACTAATGAGGAAAGATGCTGGGTCTGCATCCCTTTAGACTTTCTTATTGGGAGTATCACCCCAAAAATGAAATTTTTGTTGTACAGGATGCCAAAAATCTGACTTGTATCTTAGGGCAGACTTCTGGGAAAATCAGGGAGAAAATCACACAAGCAGGAAATAAGATACCTGAACACATTCAGGAGCCATATTGCATAGCATTTTCAGAAAATTATAGAGATGCAGATTGAAAAGGAAAGGTAATTTTTAATAACATTCAATTACAATATGACTTGAGTTGCAATTGTATACACTATATTATTTTTTCTTTATTTGCTACTTTTCCCCACTAAAGTGGAGTTATCCTTTAGGACTGAACTCCGGACATGCAGTTAAATACACATATAAAAAAACACACAATACATGGCAGCTGTTTTACCTGCAAGAGATTTTACATGTCTGTTTACCTGTCGGGGGGGGGGGGGGTACCTGTCGGGGAGGTGGTAGGCTGGGAGGCAAAGGGACATTTTCCCTCAGGCCAGTACTAATAATTCATGCTAGGCTGGTGGCCTTGAATGTAGATGCTTTACCATTATGTGCAGGGCCGGACTGGGAATAAAAACCAACCCTGGAAATAATTTCATACCAGCCCCATAGTATTTTTATACCAGCCCAGCCGCATAACGTCGTTATTTTCTTGTTCACAAAAGGGAAAACCATGCATTTTAAAGCACATTTGAAGAGTGTATTATATATACATAAGAGAGACATGGCTTTTACAAACAGCAGCAATTTTTTTCTGGCAAAAATCATGCCATTTACTGCCACATTTTTTATTGACACTGCAAAAAAAGGTGCCGCAAATGGCAGTTTTCAGTGCAAATATCAATATTTAAGCTATAAACTGCTATTAGCAATGTGTTAAGGTAAACAAAAGTCAAAAACCATATTTCTCTATTTACATGAAAGTCAGATTAATATAACCCAACACAGAGTTCCCCCATATATCAGGAGGATTCCCCTTTACAGTGCAAGGGAACTCTGACATAAAGGGGAACATTGCAGATCATGATCTAAGCAGGAACTCTGATATAAAAGGGGGGCACTGGTGACCAGAGACCCCACTTATATCAGAGTCCACTGCATTCCTCTTTACATCAGAGTTCCCCCTTGCACTGTAAGGTGGAATCCTGCAGACTATGATGTAAAGGGGAACTCTGGGAATGTGGGGAGTCTACCTTCCGCAGAAAGAAAACACTAAAGTAAGGGGGTTTACTGATATCAGGGGTAAACCTTTATATCAGTGCCCCCTTACAATATTGTATTGACCCCCCCCCCTCTCAGGCTGGCCTGGTGGCGCTGTCACTGACCTCCTCTCAGGTGCACCATGCAGGGCTTAGTCAGTCGGCTCCAGCTCGGTGGCTCTGGTTTTATCCCATAGTTTCCTCTCCACAGTCCATACATGTCTGACTTCTTCCATGACCCCCATCCCTGAGGCACTCCCACTCTTGACTCCACTCCAGACTGCAGACGTGATATAAGACAAGAGATGGTCAGAGGCTGCAGATGGTACAGGAGAGGTCAGAGGCTGCGGATGGTACAGGAGAGGTCAGAGGCTGCGGATGGTACAGGAGAGGTCAGAGGCTGCGGATGGTACAGGAGAGGTCAGAGGCTGCGGATGGTACAGGGGAGGTCAGAGGCTGCGGATGGTACAGGGGAGGTCAGAGGCTGCGGATGGTACAGGGGAGGTCAGAGGCTGCGGATGGTACAGGGGAGGTCAGAGGCTGCGGATTGTACAGGGGAGGTCAGAGGCTGCGGATGGTACAGGGGAGGTCAGAGGCTGCGGATGGTACAGGGGAGGTCAGAGGCTGCGCATGGTACAGGGGAGGTCAGAGGCTGCGGATGGGACAACAGGAGGGGTCAGAGGCTGCGGGGGGGACGACAGGAGAGGCCAGAGGCTGCGGAGGGGACGACAGGAGAGGTCAGAGGCTGCGGAGGGGATGACAGGAGAGGTCAGAGGCTGCGGAGGGGATGACAGGAGGGGTCAGAGGCTGCGGAGGGGACAACAGGAGATCAGAGGCTGCGGAGGGGGATGACAGGAGGTCAGAGGCTGCAGGGGGGGCAGGAGGTCAGAGGCTGCAGGGGGGGCAGGAGGTCAGAGGCTGCAGGGGGGGTAGGAGGTCAGAGGCTGCAGGGGGGGCAGGAGGTCAGAGGCTGCAGGGGGGGCAGGAGGTCAGAGGCTGCAGGGGGGGATAGGAGGTCAGAGGCTGCAGGGGGGGACAGGAGGTCAGAGGCTGCAGGGGGGGACAGGAGGTCAGAGGCTGCAGTGGGGGAGACAGGAGGTCAGAGGCTGCAGGGGGGGCAGGAGGTCAGAGGCTGCAGGGGGGGCAGGAGGTCAGAGGTTGCAGGGGGGGGCAAGAGGTCAGAGGCTGCAGGGGGGGCAGGAGGTCAGAGGCTGCAGGGGGGGCAGGAGGTCAGAGGCTGCAGGGGGGACAGGAAGTTAGAGGCTGCAGGGGGGGGACAGGAGGTCAGAGGCTGCAGGGGGGGACAGGAGGTCAGAGGCTGCAGGGGGGGGCAGGAGGTCAGAGGCTGCAGGGGGGGGCAGGAGGTCAGAGGCTGCAGGGGGGGCAGGAGGTCAGAGGCTGCAGGGGGGGCAGGAGGTCAGAGGCTGCTGGGGGGGCAGGAGGTCAGAGGCTGCGGGGGGGGCAGGAGGTCAGAGGCTGCAGGGGGCAGGGGGGCAGGAGGTCAGAGGCTGCAGGGGGGGTAGGAGGAAGAGGCCACCAGACGAGTACTCACTGCGGCGCCATCGTGTCACTGCCCATGCGCCCGCATTTCCGAGAATTGCAGAGTGTGTACGGACTTTCCCGAGCACGGCTAGCTCGAGAAAGCCCGTACACACTTCCGAGACAAGCGCTAGCGCATGCACAGTTGAATGTCAGCCTGGCGGCACCGCAGCCATATTTCTTTCAGACGCCGCTGCCCTTAGCGGCCCCAGGGACAGCCAGACAGCCGGCCCACCGGGGGATTTCCCGGTATCCCGGTAGGCCAGTCCAGCCCTGATTATGTGTTAGAGTAGGACCAGCAGTCGGTAACACATGCTGGGCATTATTTAGCCAGCTGCTTCCTATTTATACCAGTGTTCACAGTATCTGATAGAGGCAAGTCTTCCAAAACCAATCTCCTCTGCAGCTCGACGAACTCATGTGAACGTATAACAAGAGCTGCAAGGAAAGCTGATGCTGGAAGATGTAATAGTGTGTCACAATATATTATGTACTTTAAGCAAAACCAATCATTTACCATGCCCACCAATCAATGCAGCACTATGGCATACTTTTTCGGCACCCCAGAAAACCTGTGTTTAGAAAAAAGGACTAGTTCATTGTGTTTCCGCCCATGTCAAATGTTTCCAGTCATCCCCTGCATACATTCCTAAGATCTGCATAGGTCTGCTACACAGTAAAGCCTTGCCTGGAAAGGCGGGGGACCTGACTTTCCTCTGTTGCAGTTCAGTTACACATACAGGACTTGTCTATGACTCCACAGTGAAAGGAGAAGATTGATGAGCTCCTCTCTCTCTGTGACTGTGCTATCAACAAGCTCAATGCCAGCAGCACAACTGCTTGGCTCTTTGTGCTGCTTCTCCCTCTTCTAATCTGGGCTATGTTGTACAGTAGACCACAAAAAGGCCGATGCCAAGCCAAATTCAGGTACTGACACTACTTGATGAAACATTTTAATAGGGGCGTATCAATACAGAACTCTTTTATTTTATGTATTTTTTATCTTCCCAGATTTCAGCTTTAACACTAACCTCTGCTCATGATACATGAGACATATACGTCCATCAACCATGTACATGGATTAAGAGCAATCAACCATTACCTGTTGGAGCAAGGTAGATTTAATCCTGCCCAGGCTAAATTCCTTTTAGACTGTGTTGAATATTCCCTTGCGCACAACTATTTCTCCTTCTTGGGGGAACATTATTTACACATAAAAGGCACAGCTATGAGGGCCAGGTTTTGGGGCAAACTTGGTCCTCTACGCCAGATGTATTGATGACATTCTTATCATCTGGGATGGGACCGATCAAGATCTGAGTAACATTCTGGAATATTGTAAGGATAGCCCTTTTGGCATAGATTTCACGCATGTCATTGACAAAGAGTGTCTAGTCTTTTTGGATCTAGAACTCAAGGGCGACTCTGATGGTAATATCTATTCCAGAACTCACTTTAAACCAAGTGGAGGAAATTCTTACTTGCATGCAAAAAGTAGCCACCCAGATGAATACAAAATGTCCCCTGTGGACAATTTTGTCATCTTAGGCATACATATAGGAGAAAGGAAGACTACAAAGAGCAAAGTGAGCTTCTTTAAAAGAAGTTTGAAGAGAAAGGCTATGATGAGACTAATGTAGAAGTAGCTTATAATAAATATCTCGCTCTATAAGACAATCCACCAGACTACAACCAAGACCCTCCAACCCTCACAGATTCAGATGGGTACCAGGTTTGGTTTTCTACTCAGTATACAAAAAGGGCCTTTGAAATAAAGCACATCTTTAAAAAAAATGGAGTATTCTTAAACAAGACCCTGTTTTAGATAAAAGGCTTCTTAATAGACCAAAATCTTGGGATCTGAGGAGCCTTGTGGCTCCAAGTAGGGTGAAAAAAAACACCAATAAGATTAGTGCAGGTCATCAATATTCAACCAAAAAGGAAGATATAAGTGCAGTATTAAAAATTGTGGCCCATGTAGCTATATGTGGCATAGGAAAAAAATCTGTTTTTGGAAAAGATAGCAGGTTCCACCATATAAAACAGTTTATAAACTGTGGAACAGCCTATGTCCTGTATGGTATCATTTGCCCATGTGGCCACCTTTATGTGGGTCATACACATACATCCCGCCCATTGAGAGTCAGGATAGATGAGCATAAATGTGGTATTATCAACCAAAGAAACAAATATTTCATCTCTCGACATTTCCAAGAAGTCCACCAGGGAGATCCCTCAGGCATGAGAGTGTTCGGAATAGAGGCAATCAAGTGTGATTTGGACACGGGGAGGAGACACCAGAAGCTAAGTAAATGAGAGGCCTCTGGATCTTCACCCTTGGTATTCTCACCCCCGAAGGCCTAAATGAAGACCCAGAGATACATAAAATAATATAAGGTTATGTATATGCTATTGCCTTACAAATATTGGTGGCCCTTTCAGTGACAGCACTGGTGGACTCATGTATAATGCATATGAGCCCACTGGTTTATTATATATATATTTTATTTTATTTTATATGAGTATTGCTAGACCTCACCAACAAGTATTCCCGTGAATGAGGTCATTTTACACGTATATGCCAATTCCCCTGAGCTCTTCCCTTCCTGTTCCCTTCCTTGCAACTTTTACCAACCATATAGATTATGTTCCTTGCAATTTTAAGGTTATTTTATGTATATGTCCATGGTTTCATTTGGATAGAATATGCTAAATGATTCAGTTTCCCTCATTATTTCTTCATAGTTTATTACGTGATGATTACCTTCTTTTTCCACTTTTTTATAATCACTTTTTCTTTATTAAGACAAATTCCAACATACAACATAAAAATACAAATGGCACAGTATATCTATATAAATCTTTTCATTAGCATACACCACACTAACCCCACCCCCCCTCCCACCCCAAGAAGTCACACCGGGTCCTTGATCATGTCCTCTTCAAAAGATAGAAAGAAAGAGAGAGAAAGGAAAAAAAACCCCACCCACGTACCTGGGTATTCAAAGTACAATTAAGAAGGGGGCTTTACAGCGCCCTATTACGTGTGTCAAACAACCAACAATACATTAAAAAAAAATGTATAATTTCAAATTACTATTTTCGTGTCCTATTTAGTATTTTGATTCAATATAATCTCACTCTACTATTTCATTTGTATACCTCTCCACCTTTCATTTCAATCTACCCTTCCTTATGTTATTCCATTACGTGTTGCCATCCCGTGCCTAATTTGTTATTATAACTTATGCTCTTCCTTTAACCACTTGCCACCCGCCATATAGCAGAATGATGGCGGCAAAGTGGTTTCAATATCCTGACTGGGCGTCATATGATGTCCTCAGGATATTAAGCCACTGCGCGCCCCCGGGGGCGTGCATCGCGGCGATTGTTGTTGCAGTGTGTCAGTCTGACACACCGCAACTCCGATCTAAGTAAAGAGTCTCTGACAGAGACTCTTTACCACGTGATCCGCCGTGTCCAATCACGGCTGATCACGATGTAAATAGGAAGAGCCGGTGATCGACTTTTCCTCACTCACGTCTGACAGACACGAGTAGAGGAGGGCTGATCGGCTGCTCTCCTGACAGGGGGGTCTGTGCTGATTGTTTATCAGCACAGCCCCCTCTCGGATCCCACCCAGGACAACCAGGGAAGCTGCCCAGTACCACCAGGATGGCCACCACACTGGACTATCAGGTATGCTCCCCTAGACCCCCAGGGAAATACTAATTTGTGCCCAGGCAGCTGCCAATCAATGCCCAGGCAGCTGCCAATCAGTGCCCACTCCAATGCCTACCACTGCCAATGCCACCAGGGATGCCTATCAGTGCCTCATATCAGTGCCGTGTATCAGTGCCCCACCAGTGCCACGTATCAATGCCCATCAGTGCCCAGCAGTGTTGCCTATCAGTGCCCATCAGTGCCCAGCAGTGCTGCCTATCAGTGCCCACCAGTGTCCGACAGTGCCGCCTATCAGTGCCACCCATAAGAACCCATCTTTGCAGCCTTTCAGTGCCCATCAGTGTCACCTATCAGTGCCCATTAGTGCCCACCAGTGCCACCCAGTGCCACCCATGAGTGCCCATCAGTGCCGCCTATCAGTGCCCATCGTCAGTGCCCGCTTATTGGTGCCACCTCATCGTTGCCATCTTATCAGTGCCTGTCAGTGCCGCTTATCAGTGCCCATCAGTGAAAGAGAAAACTTACTTATTTACAAAATTTTATAACAGAAAAAAAAGCAAAACTTTTATTTTTTTATCTTTTTTTATTTGTTTAGCAAAAAATAAAAACCGCAGAGGTGATCAAATACCACCAAAAGAAAGCTCTATTTGTGGGAACAAAATGATAAAAATTTAGTTTGGGTATAGTGATGGATGATCACGCAATTGTCATTCAAACTGCGACAGCACTGAAAGCTGAAAATTGGTCTGGGCAGGAAGGTCTATACGTGCCCTGTATTGAAGTGGTTAATGACATCAATCATTTCTCCACTGAAAGAAACAACACAAAAAAAAAGGAAAAAAGGAACCCCCCAACTGCTGCCAACCTCCCCCCTCCAAATGCATCCCGTAGACTATCCAATCCATAACACAGCATTGCCCCCAAAAGGGTTTAATTCACCCCTATTTCTGAGGAGTAATACAGCCATCCTGCCCATGTATCTTTAAATTTATTCTGTTGGTCTTTAACCATATGTATCCATCTCTCCACTTCCATTATTTTTTCTACCTCCCTTTTCCAAGCCATTATAGTGGGACATCCAGACTGTTTCCAAAATCTAGGTATCAATATTTTGGCTGCATTTAGCAAATGGGGAGTAACGCTTCTCTTATAAAACCTAGCAGATGATGGCATCCCATGAAAAAGAAAATGTAATGGAGAGAATTCTATAGGTCTAAGTGTCATTTTCTTAATCCAAGGGTCTTTCTCCTCCCAGAAAACTTCAATCTTTGGGCAATGCCACCATAAGTGCAGAAATGAACCCCTTTGTTTTCATCCCCTCCAGCAGTTAACATCCGCCGACGGGTATATCTGAGCCAATCGAGCCGGTGTATGATATCATCTTGTCAGGAACTTGTAAGACATCTCCTGTTTATGGGAACTTATTGAAGTATGCTGTGTCGCTCCCATCAGCCTTTTAATTTGCTCTGATGTAAAATTATAGCCCAGTTCTCTCTCCCATTCTCGAAAATAGGGAGTTGACAAATTTTGGGCGCTCTGAACCAGCTTATACATGCGAGACAACATTTGACCCTGCTCTGATAAGTTAACACACCATTCCTCAAAAGTAGTAAGCGGGTTTGCTGGCCTGATCTGGTGCTTCCACTTATAGAACAAGTCTGTAAGTTGACAGTATTTCCATACAGTCATTGGTACTTCCCCCAGTATTCGAACCAAATCCACCAATGGAAGCAATTTACCCTGTGGGGCCATGCCAGCGCAATTACCCTTCCCATCTATTCCCCAGCTATCTAAACTCCCTTTCTCTCTCCCGGGGAAAAACAGGGAAATTCTTCCAAAAGTTTTATTGGGGATATTGAGGGGGCAAACTTTCCCATCCTGTTCATTCTATCCCAAATGGATAGTGTTGTCTTCATCAATGGGGATGCATATACTCCGACAACCCCCTAAATAAAAAAAAGGAATCCAGGGGGCTCCGGACAAGTTCCTACCTGCTAATGTTTTCTCCAAGGGCACCCAAATTTTACCAGCAGAGTCATGGCACCAGTTTATTATACGAACCAGGGCCATGGCTCTGTAATAAATCGCTATATCTGGGAGTTCCACCCCACTCTCCCGTTTTGGTCTCCTCAAAATCTCGTGTGCCAACCTGGGATGTTTATCTCCCCACACGAAGGTCATAAAAGCCTTTATATTTGTTTAAAGAAAACCGTGGGAGTGTTATGGGTACAGTATGTAAAATGTAAATAAGCCTAGGAATTACATTAATTTTAAGCGTGTTTACCCTGCCAAACCATGTCAGAGTATGACTTCTCCACTTTTGCAAATCTTTTATTATGGATACCATCAAGGGTCCATAGTTTAGATCATATAGGTGCTTTATATCAGAAGAGATATAGAGCCCTAAATAGAATATAGAATGAAAGAAAGGAAAATATTGTTGCAAGGTGGTCCTCATCCTCAAAGGCACATGGCTCGGCATCAACACTGATTTCTCAATATTTATTTTAAAATTAGATATAAGGCCAAACCTGTCTATTTCCAACATCAGTTCCATCAAAGACTCTTGAGGAGAAGAGAGGTACAACAATAGATCATCTGCGTAAGCTGAGATCTTATGTTCCATTGATCCAATACAAATCCCCTTGATCTTCCTAAAAAATAGTGCTAAAATCTTGTGAGCCACAAATGGGTTAATGCCTCCAATGTGAATCAATGAACCTAATTCAGCTGCACACACTAACCACGTTCCATATTGTGTATATGCCAAAATAAAATAAATATATGTGCATGCGCTAAAGGCTATAAATACGTGAACAAAGAATATAATAAATCTATACGATATTGAAATTTACAAACAGTGTCAAACGCCTGTGAAGAAAGTGACTAAAATCCACAATTGAATATATGAATAAATGGTAACATGCAACATGCAAAAAAAAAAAAAAAATGTGAGAGAGAAAAGAAAAAAATCCTTTAAATAATTAACAAAAATATATAAGTGCTACTTGATAAATAAAGTGTCTGAAACCAATTCATACAAATGAATATATCTCAGTCCAAACCATTCACAAGAGTATATAAATCAAAGTGCACAATAGTGTCCAAACAAATAGCAGGCATTCCTCATGCTTGTATTTATGAAAAAGTGCTAAATATTCCTCATGCTCTTCTTAAGAGATGTGCACGTTATGGCATGCTGAGACAGAGCACTGCAGCATGCCATAACGTGCACATCTCTTAAGAGGAGCATGAGGAATATTTAGCACTTTTTCATAAATACAAGCATGAGGAATGCCTGCTATTTGTTTGGACACTATTGTGCACTTTGATTTATATACTCTTGTGAATGGTTTGGACTGAGATATATTCATTTGTATGAATTGGTTTCGGACACTTTATTTATCAAGTAGCACTTATATATTTTTGTTAATTATTTAAAGGATTTTTTTCTTTTCTCTCTCACATTTTTTTTTTTTTTTTTTGCATGTTGCATGTTACCCCTTGATCTTCCTATTTCCCTAATTGTGCACAGAAAGGGCTCCAGCACCATAGCAAATAACAATGGGGACAGTGGGCATCCCTGCCTAGTCCCATTCTGTATCTCAAAATAATCTGATAGTCTACCATTAACTTTAACCCTTGCTCTAGGGTCTGCATACAGTGCCCTCACCCATCCCATCATCCACTCTCTCAGACCCATCTCCCTCAAAACTCCAACCATAAACTCCCACCCCACCCTATCGAATGCTTTTTCAGCATCCATTGAAATTACTACACTCGGGGTCTGATTCGGTCCATTATGCATCCAATGAAATACATGCAGGGCCCGAATAGTATTATCTGTAGCCTCTCAGCCCTCCATAAACCCTGTTTGATCTGGGTGAATCAATTTAACTATATGTTCTTGTAACCTTAGGGCCAGAATGTTAGCCAGGAACTTAGTATCAGAGTTAAGGAGTGAGATGGTTTTGTAGCTGGCAAAGCACTGAGGGTCTTTCCCTACCTTCGGGACATACACATAAGCCAACAATGCCTCTGGAGGCAATGGGTTAGAGACTGAGATAGAATTGAGGTATCTGCAATAAGGAGCCAACAGGATTGAGGAAAACTTTTTATAATACATATTTGTGAAACCATCAGGTCCCGGGCTTTTACCTAATGACAAAGCCACAATCGCTCCGCCCAGCTCTTTAATGAAGATTGTTTTTTCTATTTCTTCCAAGGCCGCAGACGGAACGGCCTGTAGCCCTGAGGCCTCAAGATATTCCCAAATTCTACCAAAACGTCCCCCCTCCTCTGCCCCCTTAGGAACTGAGTCTATGTTATATAAAGATGCATAAAAGCGATGAAACTCAGCTGCTCTTGCTTGGGAGTCTGCTATCTGCTTATCACCTGTCTTTATAGTATGAACATGGCGTGATCTTGTTGTTTCTTTAGTTGTCTAGCCAATAGTCTCCCACCCTTATTCCCGTGTTCATAGAATCGGTGGGCAAAGTATCTATGTTTATTTTGAACGTTTCGATCGAGAAGCTGTTTCTCCAGTCTCTGCATGTCCCCAGGTTTTAAATGGGCCTAATGTTTAATTTCAAGTTTATGTATTTCCTCTAAGAGCACGACCATTTCCCTCTTTCTCTATTTTTTTTAATATGCAAAACCATTGAAATTAACTCCCCTCTGATGACCGCCTTGTGGGCTTCCCATGCCACTTGGTCAGATACCTCCTCTAAAATATTGGTCTCAAAGTATAGGGCTAATGTGTCCAAAATAGATTCATTCAATCGCCATGTTCTTTCCAGGCTCCCAATCGATGCCGGACATATTGTTAAACTTATTGGAGCATGGCCTGACATGGTGATTGACTCAATAGTTGATGAATTTACATAATTCAGATAATATTGATCAATCAACAACATATCGATCCTTGAATATACATTGTGTATTTTAGAGTAATAACTGAAATCCCTGTCCCGCTCATGCAGCACCCTCCAACTGTCCACCAAATGCAGAGAGCATAGGCACTGTTTAACATATCTTAAAGCCTTATGAGACACAAAGGTTTTCCCCGAAGAGGTGTCTATACTAAGGTCCAAGGTAATGTTAAAATCCCCTCCCATAATCAATAGACCTTCTTGAAACTTCCCCAGGATATCCAAAGTTTTAAATAGAAATGTAACGGTATGGCTATTGGGGGCATATATAGTAGCTAGGGTATAACACTGGCCCTGGATCTTTCCTTTAACAAAAAGAAAGCGGGCCTCACGATCTACTCATATTTCTGTGGGTACTAGGGGACATTGTTTGTGTATAGCTATTATAACTCCTTTAGCCCTATGAATGGGTGAAGGTGCATGAAACCATTGATACCATCTGGAGACTGTTAGTTTCAGGACTGATTGCCACGATCAGGTGGCTTTTACAAGTGATATTTCTTCACATGTTTGTGAGTAGTTTTAATTTGTTTTTATCAATAAATTTGCTTGGGATAATGCACAAGGCCTGTGCGCCCACTTTTCTTTACATTTTCATGATACATAGGATCTGTGGCACCATTAGAATCCCTTTCTGAATTTTTGTATGATATAAGTTTTTACAATCAGTTATGAATTTAATGATTTTCATGAATCTCTACCATATGCAGATTACTTAATCAGGGGCATATCCCAAATTCACCTCATTCACCCACTAGCTGCAAAACACTAGCATCATTTTGTAAAAGATGACTAATTAGCCTTTAGTATTGCTTCAGAGAATATTTGAAATGTCTGTTTTGCATGACAAAGTTGTGCCTAATTGTGACAAGCAATATAAAACAAAAATGAGTCACAGCTATGGCTTTCCTATTAACAGTTAAGCTTTTTATTCATTTTTATATGGATAGAAAGAAAAACAGGGCTATAAACAAGACAATAGCTTCTATATACAGTATTTCCATACAATTAGTCTCTGATGTTTTGTAAAGCAGATTATTTTATAATGCCAAATGTCTGTAATTAATAAGTAAATCCAATGGACCAAACATAATATACCTGAACAAACAAAATAAAACCTCAAAGACACTCAATGGGGTACAAATGTATGAGCACATATTAGTCTAACATAAACACTGTTATTAAGGAAAGTTATTTTAGTAGCCTCATTTATTATAATGTTCCTAAAAACTTGTTATTTTAAAACAAAGCTACCAATGTTCATTTCACTGAAACTTGCCAGACCTGTTATTTCCTATAAAATTGCGGAGGCAGTTGTAGTTCCATTGATAGCAGTCCTACATTTGCTAGCCAAGAGATGTGCAATGTAAAGATTCGACCTTCAAATGAAGATTCAGAACTGTGAGATAACTGTAAAATATTTTACAGCTGCAACTGTTGGTCTACATCAAACTGACAATTGCTGTCCCATATTACTATAAAGAATATAGAGCATTCCTTAAAAAGAGAAGGTGAGAGAGAGACACTGCTCCCTCAAGGATAATGAGATTTTAATTGGAGGTATAGACGTCTGTTGCCAAAGTAAGCACGCATATAATAGAGTTTAATTTAGGAGAATATTACATTTTATTACATAATAGCAGATAAAAATCACATAGTCATCATAACATTTTGACCATGAATTGATACTTAATACAAGAAACAAGATGCTTGGATATGCAGAGGAGCCGACATGTTTTGAAGATTCCTGCTTCTTCAAGGCACCACATGCATCTATAGTTTCATCTAGATTGCATAGAACAAATTAATCAATTTTAAATTATAATAAGATAATTCATAGCAGAATAACATTAAATGCACGTGCTCACCTAACTTGAAGTTTTAGATGCTTTTTGGGGTGGTTGTGGCATCGCTCTGTGCAAGGATCAACCTTCACTGGAACAACCGCCTACAGCAACTTCCTGGTGGAAGTAAGATCCACCGGGGTTGGTAAGTGCAGGTATCGAATCGTGTTAACTACCAGGGGATTGCGTGATACCAATGGTCTATGGATTTAAGAATACTGACATTAAGAAATTTGTAATTAACTAGCAGGTAGCTCCTATCAGAGGGTAGGAAAACCAGATATAGCTCAAATCCCTACACAAATACTAGTGAGGTGGAATATTAATAGCTAGTTACTTTGTAAAAGTGGCTATATAAGTACCCATAGTGAATTCTTTTAATCGGTAAAGATACCATAGTTGCATCTAATCCCATATGTGCAATATCCATTAAAATGTTTAAATAATGTTGAAATAGGGGGAGGCAAGGGGTTTACTTTAGATGTTTTTTATTTATTATTTATCTATATATATATTTATGTTCTTTTACAAGTATACTTTATTTTCTTTTCAATTATTATACGGTGGATAAGTTATGCAGTTGTAGAAGTTATGTGCCTATTGTTGCCATCTAGGGATTACAGTGTATTTAAGTTAATCTT
Organism: Lithobates clamitans; assembly: GCA_037952925.1. NCBI lineage: Eukaryota > Metazoa > Chordata > Amphibia > Anura > Ranidae > Lithobates > Lithobates clamitans. The sequence goes on from JBBGZY010000835.1 coordinate 1,268,694, forward strand.
TACAGATGTTAATCAAGTACATGTGTTGGCAATCGGTAATAAAATAATAATTTAGATTAAACTGGTTATTGCCTATATCTATTCAGTTCAAAAAGATGCATTAGCCCCTGCTTTCCCTAGAGAACACATTTGCATGGCTAATACACTGTATATTGTTCCTATGACGGAGGCATATTATATAGCACAATATGTTTATATTAGACAGACAAACCTATTGTTGCTGCCAATAGCCTCAAAAGTTCCTACAACTTACAAACATAGTAACCCTTACCTGTCCCAAATATGAGGTTCAAAGCCTTGACACTTTCCTGATCAGTACGTTAGTGCCTCGCAGTACTCTGTCCTGGATAACAGTCAGATGCGTGTGTCGGCATACAAGCCGTCACCGCCATCTTAAGTATACACGATCCCACCAGAAGTGTTGGGTCAACCTTGACCCCTCACAACACTTGCAGGGTGCAGGGGCCCCTGGAGGCGCACATGCGCTCTAAGGCCGATTAGACGGTCATCAGTGCGCAGTCGCCCTAAATCACACGCTGGTGATAGCGTGCAAAGGAAATTAGAAGGGGGAAGGTGTCCCTCCTCACCACCAGTGGCGCCCGAATAGCTCCGCTAATAAAGCACTAGATGCCACCAACAACCAGTCATAACTTCCATATACCTCAACATAGATAGGTAAAAATCTTGTGTGTACAATGTTTTTCTAATATAAATGTACAACACAACATATAACAACATATAAAGATGTGTCCTTCTTTATGTCTTAAATACATAATGTCACCTAAAAATAATTCATAATAAATACTACATTACTGACAAATCAATAATGAAGAAAAAAAATTAGAAATGAAAACAAGCAGTATTGCAATAATAGTATAGGGCTGTGTGGGACAAAAATAAATACATGAAACATAAATAAAGAAATAAAATCGAAATATGTCCAATCCTACACCCTAACAACAATAGTCCAAGTAGTTGATACCCAGTATCCAACCTGTTAAGTAATGTCACATTTTTAAAAATTAATATTTGTAAAAATTAAATGGAGAGATGGATAACTATACAAAATGATTTATCTTTTTTTTATAGAGTTATAGATATTGAGAATACTTATATGTGGGTATTAGAGGATGAATATAAGACTTGTCATTACAAAATGATTTATCTTTTTTTTTATAGAGTTATAGATATTGAGAATACTTATATGTGGGTATTAGAGGGTGAAAATAAGACTTGTCATTACAGAAAGGGTTTAAGCGATAGAGCTGTGTTTAGGCCCGGTGGATAGGTGGCTCTTTGATTTAAAATCCACCTAGCCTCTTGCTGGAGGATCTTATTGTCGAAGTCTCCTCCCCTCTCAAGTTCAGGGATAACCTCTAATGAAAAGAAGGAGATATATGCTGGATCGTAACTATGGTTTAGTCCCACATATTTGCATATTGGGGTGTATAATAACCCTGCGTCTAAGTAGTAAAGATGGTCCTGTATGCACTTTGCAAATGGGCGTTTAGACTTCCCAATGTAAAATGCACCGCATAAGCAGGTCACTAAGTAGACTATACCAATAGTACGACAATCCGAATACATTTTGGATTTATGATAACCTCCTCTCGGCAAGGGACATCCCACACCCTCTTTGATCCATGGGCATTGGTCGCAGTTGCCACATTTATATGTCCCCTTTCCACCCATCGCTCCAAGGGGAGCAGCAGGTGGAAAGTGACTATGTACCAGGTTGTCCCTTATCAACCGAGATCTTCTATATATGATTTATGGCCTATCTGCTACATATTTTGAGATGACTGGATCTTCTGATAAATAATGCCAGTTATTTGCTACAAGTCTACGAAATAGATCCTGATATGCACTAAAAGTAATGATGAATTTTTTTGTGGAGTTGGTCTTGCGGATTTGATCCAAATCCTCCTCCCTGGCACAGTTTCGATGCAGTCTGAGATACTGGCTAAACGGTATGCTCTGTACCAGGGAGCGAGGATGGGCACTGGAATAATACAAAATTGTATTGCCTGCCGTTTCTTTTCTATATAGATTACTATATATTGATCCGTCATTGTTAGGAAAAAGACGTAGATCTCAGAAGGGGATACTCACTGTATCAGACTGAATCATGAACTTGAGACTAAATTGATTATGGGATATGAATATCATAAACTCAGAGAGTTCCCTGGCTGAGCCTGTCCAGATGAGCAAAACATCATCGATATACCTCCACCACAATAAGATGTGGCGGAGGTATATCGAGGCATTGTCATCTGAAAATAAGGCTCTCTCCCATCCCCCCAGGTACAGGTTTGCATACGATGGGGCACATGACGTCCCCATCGCAACCCCCTGTACCTGGAGGTAGGTGGAGCCCTTAAAGAGGAAGATATTGGTGGTGAGAATGTGTTCCAGCAGTGTAGTAACGAAGTGACATAGTTTCCAGTTATTCCTGTCTTGTTCTTTCAAAAAGCCAGAGACAACCTATATGCCCTTCTTGTGAGGAATATGGAATATAGGGCTTCCATATCTATTGCCACGAAAATAGCACCCGATGGTACAGTAAGTCCTTCAATGACTTTAAGTAGTTCTAGTGTGTCCTTTAAATATGAGGGTAAACCCATTACATGGGGACGTAACTGGTTGTCTACGCATTTTCTAGCGGTCTCGGTGTGACACCCGATCCCTGACACTATGGGGCGCCCAGGAGGGTTCTCAATGCTTTTGTGGACTTTAGGGATAGAGTAAAAAGTTGGCGTAATCAGGCCATTTTATTTCCAGGTATTTCAGCAGGTCCTTGTCTATGAGGGCCCTCTGGTATGCCTGGGTAATGATCGATTTATATTGGAATCTGGCTTCAATAAGTTTATCACCAGAGATTGGCTGATAACACTCCTGATTACTTCAAATGTTTTCACACATCTCAGTGTTTTTAGCTCTATCCATTACCACTACTTTCCCACCCTTGTCGGATGGCTTAAATACGATCTGATCGTTTTTAATAATATTTGTTAATGCCCCATGTTGAGCTTGGGATAGATTACCCTCAATGTGTTGTGGGAACGAAAAGTTTTTGATTTGTTTCCTGGTCTGCTTGAGAAATGCCCAGATAGCCAGGCATGTCTGCAGATTTGGACATTTTTGGGACTTAGCCTTAAATTTACATGGTTCAGGGGATACGGCTGTATCTATTTCCTCCTCATCCGAGAGGGGGTCAACTGGGTCCTCTGAAATTTCATTTTCATCTAATAATTGAATAAGAATTTTAAGGGACCTAAAATCCTGAACTTTGAACCCTTTGCATAGATCTTCCTCCCTTGCTCCCACTTTTCCCCTGTCATTATCAAAAATATATTTGTAGGTCAAATTCCTTGCAAATAAATGTTGGTCCTTCATCAGGACAAATTTATCAATTTTTTGTGAGGGACAGAAGCCCATTTGCCAAGCGCATACCGGACCATCTTTACTACTTAGACGTTGTATTATTATACACCCCAATATGCAAACATATGGGACTAAACCATAGTTACGATCCAGCATATATCTCCTTCTTTGCATTAAAGGTTATCCCTGAACATGAGAGGGGAGGAGACTTCGACAAGAAGATCCTCCAGAAAGAGGCTAGGTGGATTTTCAATCAAAGAGCCACCTATCCACGGGCCTAAACACAGCTCTATCGTTTAAACCCTTTCTGTAATGACAAATCTTATATTCACCCTCCAATACCCACATATAAGTATTCTCAATATCTATAACTCTTTATAATAAAGATACATGATTTTGTATAGTTATCCATCTCTCTGTTTAATTTTTACAAATATTATTTTTTTTTAAAATGTGACAATACTTAACAGGTTGGATACTGGGTATCAATTGCTTGGACTATTGTTGTTAGGGCGTAGGATTGGACATGTTTCGATTTTATTTCTTTATTTATGTTTCATGTATTTATTTTTGTCCCACACAGCCCTATACTATTATTGCAATACTGCTTGTTTTCATTTCTAAATTTTTTTGTTCTTCATTATTGATTTGTCAGTAATGTTCTATTTATTATGAATTATTTTTAGGTGACCTTATGTATTTTAGACATAAAGAAGGACACATCTTTATATGCGTGTTTTCCATAAGCTGTTTGTACATCTAACTATTAGAAAAACATTGTACACACAAGATTTTTACCTATCTATGTTGAGGTATATGGATGTTATGACTGGTTGTTGGCGGCATCTAGTGCTTTGTATTGACTGTTTAATCTCCTAAGACTGGTGGTTTATTGGTGGAGCTATTCAGGCACCCTTGGTGAGGAGGAGGGACACCTTCCCCCTCCTCATTCCCTTTGCACTCTATCTCCAGCGTGTGATTTAAGGAGCCTGCGCACTAATAACCGTGTAATCGCTGTTAGTGCGCATGTGCGCCTCCAAGGGCACCCGCACAGGAAGTGTTGTCAGGGGTCAAGGTTGACCCAACACTTCCGGTGGGATTGTGTATACTTAAGATGGCAGTGAAGGCTTGTATGCCGACACACGCATCTGACTGTTATCCAGGACAGAGTCTTGAGAGGCACTAACGTACCGATCGGGACTCTGATGTGTTAAGGCTTTGAACCTCATATTTGGGACAGGTAAGGGTTACTATGTTTGTAAGTTGTAGAAACTTTTGAGGCTATTGGTGGTAACAATAGGTTTGTCTGTCTAATATAAACATATTGTGCTATATAATATGCCTCCATCATATGAACAATATATTAGCCATGCAAATGTGTTCTAGGGAAACCAGGGGCTAATACATATTTTTGAACTGAATAGATATAGGCAATAACCGGTTTAATTGATATTATTATTTTATTAGCGATTGCCAACACATGTACTTGATTAACTAACATCTGTAAAGATTAACTTTAGGCATTGTAATCCCTAGACGGCAACAATAGGCACATAACTCCTACAACTGAATAACTTATCCACCGTATAATAATAGAAAAGAAAAGAAAGTATACTTGTAAAAGTACATAAATATATATATAGATAAATAATAAATAAAAAACAGCTAAAGTAAACCCCTTGCCTCCCCCTATTTCAACATTATTTAAACATTTTAATGGATATTGCACATATGGGATTAAATGCTACTATGGTATCTTTACCGATTAATAGAATTCACTATGGGTACTTATCAAGCCACTTTTACAAGGTAATTAGCTATTAATATTCCACCTCACTAGTATTTGTGTAGGGAATAGTGACCATTGGTATCACGCAATCCCCTGGTAATTAACACAATCCCATACCTCCACTGACCAACTCTGGTAGATCTGACTTCCTACAGGAAGTTGCTGTAGGCGGTTTTTCCAGAGGTGGTTGATCCTTGCACAGAGCGTTGCCACAACCACCCAAAAAAGCATCTAAAACTGCAAGTTAGGTGAGCACGTACATTTAATGTTATTCTGCTATGAATTATCTTATTATAATTTGAAATTTAAGATGGATTAATTTGTTCTATGTAATCTAGATGAAACTATAGATGCATGCAGTGCCTTGAAGAAGCAGGGATCTGCAAAACATGTCGGCTCCTCTGCATATCCAAGCATCTTGTTTCTTGTATTAGGTATCAATTCATGGTCAAAATGTTATGATGACTATGTGATTTTTATCTGATATTATGTAATACAATTTAATATTCTCTTAAATGAAACTCTATTGTATGTGTGCTTACCTTGGTAACAGATGTCTAGGATGCTGGTCCTCTACCTATGTACAGTAGATCAGGGAGGAGGTTCGGATTTTCTGCTGAGAGTGAAAAAGATGTAGGTGTGGCACTGTTCTGGCTGAGTGGGTAATTGATGGTAAGTCCACTTAGATAAGATTAGTTAATAGTGGTATGTGAATAAATCTGAATGGTGTTGCAGCTACTTGTGGCTGTTTAGCAATATGATTTCAATACATGGAAACCGTAATTCATTGTGTTACTAGTATTCCGTATGTGTATTGTTCCTGTGGATAGACTAATATTCAGTTTGTATGTGGACATGTGCCCAATGTGACATACTGAGCATAAATTAATCTAATAGAATATGAATTATAAATATAATTAAATATATTTGAATGGTATTACAGCCTCTGGTGGCTGTTTATGTGAAGTGGTTACAGTGACCAAACTCTTTATAAAATATGCTAATATTCAATCCTTGTTATATATAAAAAAGGTGACTAGTATAACATACAATGCATAAGTAAATCTGAAAAAAGTGCAAGATGCAGAAAAGTGCTTAGTGAAAAGAAATATGCTAATTAGCGACAATAAGCTAGTTAACAAAGTGACTTGTGCTAAAACAAAAAAACAGTTCTTGTTGGGAAAACAATATTGCTTTTGAAGGTCTTATGAAAAATTAAAATAATAAAAGAAAAAAAGAAAAAAGAAAGGGGGATTAGTCCTTCCAAAATAAACAATACTGTTAAAAACAGATCTTCTTGTTCAGGTACTGGCTTGGTGATGGTGCTTCTTAATCGTGTTCCTAATGTGCATACACTTACCGGATAGCCTCACCCCTACAGGGGTATTGCGCGATCACAGTATTTGCCACTGTGTAGCAACTTTTGGCAGCTCTGGTTCATGTCTTTAATGTAGCTTATCGATTGTAAACATGTGGAAGAGAAGGGATGCCCATAGCGTAAAAATGTTTTTAAAACTTTATTTTGTATATAAACAGAGTGGTTACTCACATTTTCATAGTTAGTATAAGCATGAAGGAATCAAAAATCAACTGTAAAAGCCGTCAGAAAATGTCCTGTGTTCGTCTGGTTAGAGGTGATGCAAGATGTTCGTAAGCCATGTCCTATGCGTTTTGTCATTGGACGTCAACAGGAGCGTTCATCTTGCTGCACCTCACGTTCTTAAATAGCATGCGGTGTCCTCAATTTTTTCCTGATCTTTTGCTGACAATTTCCAGAACCACCAAAAAACACACACGCAACTTGGCACAAGTCCTTTAATTAAAAAAAATTCCAGCGATGTAATCCTTCTACGATCCACGAACAATACAGCCTCCTCCACAGGAGGTGCCCGGCAGAATGACGCGCAACTCGGATGACAGTTCTTAAATAACCGAGGGTGGGGCCACCGGTAACGTGGACGGGTGACCCTGGCCCCCTCTGATACAAGGGCAAATGCCGGGGTTACCCAGTGACATGTATGGGTGACCCCGCCCCCTCTGACGCATCACAAGAAACCCCCGTTGCGTCAGAATGGGCGGGGTCACCCGTACATGTCACTGGGTAACCGCAGCATTTCCCCTGGCATCAGAGGGGGGCGGGATCACCCATACATGTCACTGGGTAACCCCGGCATTTCCCCTTGCATCAGAGGGGGGTCACCGTACATGTCACTGGGTAACACTGGCATTTCCCCTTGTGTCAGAGGGGGGCGGGGTCACCCGTCCACGTCACGGGTGGCCCCATCCTCGGTCATTTAAGAACTGTCATCCGAGTCGCACGTCATTCTGCCGGGCGCCTCCTATGGAGGAGGCTGTATCGTTCATGGATCGTAGGATTACATCGCTGGAATTTTTTTTTAATAAAGGACTTGTGCCAAGCTGTGTGTGTGTTTTTTTTACCTTTTTGTCACTTTTTTGGGTGAAATGGTAGGAGTACAATGTACCCCATTACCATTTTACACGGGGGGGCCGGGATCTGGGAGTCCCCTTTGTTAAAGGGGGCTTCCATATTCCGATAAGCCCCCGGTCCGCAGACCCCCACAACCACCAGGGTTGTGGGGATGAGGCCCTTTTCCCCATCAACATGGGGACCAGGTGCTTTGGGGGGGCTACCCCAAAGCACCCTGCCAATGTTGAGGACATGTGGCCTGGTACGGTTCAGGAGGGGGGCCGCTCTCTCTCTCATCCCCCCTCTTTTCCTGTGGCCTGTCAGGTTGCATGCTCGGATAAGGGTCTGGTGTGGATTTTTTGGGGAACCCCACGCCATTTTTAAAAAAAAATTTGGCGTGGAGTTCCCCTTAAAATCCATACCAGACCCTTCGTATGGATTTTTGGGGGGAACCGCACGCCATTTTTTTTTTTTATTTTGGCACGGAGTTCCCCTTAATATCCATAACAGACCTGAAGGGCCTGGTAATGGAATTTTGGGGCACCCCACGCATTTTTTTAAATTTTTCAATGACTTGCCAAGACTTTTATGTGTATTGTCGGGACCAACAATTCATTAATAGCCGGCGCTAGCACTTTTAAATTACTTTTTTTTCCTTTAGAAATGTAATTCTGCTCTTGGACTGTTATAAACACGGGAAACATGCGCTACTTTACAGGCATACTATAGACACCCCCCAGGTACGAAATTTAAAGGAATATTTCACTTTTATTGTTTCACTTTAAGCATTATTAAAATCACTGCTCCCGAAAAAACGTACGTTTTTAAAACTTTTTTTTGCATTGATACATGTCCCCTGGGGCAGGACCCAGGTCCCCAAACACTTTTTATGACAATAACTTGCATATAAGCCTTTAAAATTAGCACTTTTGATTTTTCACGTTCGAGACGCATAGACTTTAATGGTGTTATGCCCTGTACACACGGTCGGACATTGATCGGACATTTCGACAACAAAATCCACTGATTTTTTCCGACAGATGTTGGCTCAAACTTGTCTTGCATACACACGGTCACACAAAGTTGTCGGAAAATCCGATCATTCTGAACGTGGTGACGTAAAACACGTACGTCGGGACTATAAACGGGGCAGTAGCCAATAGCTTTTGTCTCTTAATTTATTCTGAGCATGCGTGGCACTTTGTCCGTCGGATTTTTGTACACACAATCCGAATTTCCGACAACGGATTTTGTTGTCGGAAATATTTATAGCCTGCTCTCAAACTTTGTGCGTCGGAAATTCCGATGGAAAATATGTGATGGAGCCTACACACGGTCAGAATTTCCGACAACAAGGTCCTATCACACATTTTCTGTCGGAAAATCCAACCGTGTGTACGGGGCATTAGTGTGTTCGAACAAATTTTTTGCCTGTTCGCATGTTCTGGATGCAAACCGAACCCGGGGGGTGTTCGGCCCATCCTTAGAGTAGACCCATGAGGCTTTAGACTGTCGATCCATGATTATAAAAGCCACAATCGCTGTTTGTTCTATGCTTTTCTAGTAACCATCCAATGTAGCTGCATGTGAATGCATTCAGGGATGAGAGGCTCCAAAGATAATGGAGTAGAAACAGGTTGGACTCTTCCAGGGAGCTGCTGTCAGGAATGATCCGACAAAGACAAGGAAACAAAATAGCAGCGCTCTCAACAGAGTAAGCTCTCACGTGAATCTAGGGTGGAGTCTCTCACTGCTCAGGCTGAACGGGTATCCATCCATGGTAATATCTGTCAAAAAAGGAAGGTATCCGGCAACTCCAGTAATCCAGATAAAAAGTCTTTATTGCTACAACATGTACATGCAGGCAACATGAGTTCCTTTGTTTTTAAGGGTCATGAAAGGGTTAATAGACACCCTCAGGGAGGAGATCACCTCCGCAAACTTCTCGAGAGAGAGGTATGGTGGATATTCTCCTAAAATACCAGAATTCCTGTTGGCATGAATTATAAATGGGATTTGGATTTATTTTTGAAATGATAGGTTTTTATAATTTAATACACTCAGCCCTGGCTTGGAGATTTTTGCTCTACTGTTAATCAAGTACCTTTCTCTGTTGCAGGTTATAATGTCTTAAAACTCTGGTTCTTTCAATCTTTGGAATTTGTCACTTTTCTATTGTTATAGTATACGATCCAGTGCTGCTTTTCTCTCTGTTTCATCCAATTGACTTAATTGTTTTATCGATGCACTTGCTCTTTTATGAGCTGTATTATGTCCATATATACATGTTTTGTGTTTCACATGTCTGACATGCTGTGATCAAGGCCTTTTGTGCCGAAACGCGTTAGATTTTTAACTGTTCTTATACCGTACCTGTATGTAGCAATAAAGATTACTGGAGTTTCCGGCTACCTTCTTTTTTTGACAGATATTACCATCGATGGATACCCGTTCAGCCTGAGCACCCAGTGAGAGACTCCAGCCTAGATTCAAGTGAGAGCTTACTCTGTTGAGAGCGCTGCTTTTTTGTTTCCTTGTCTTGGTGAATCAAACCCTGAGTTTATTCACTTATGCCTACAATAAACTGTATGTTTTCTGGTTCGAAGATGCAACAAAAAGTAAAAGGAATGCTCTACAAATTGAGAGAAATTGCCCACTTGTCAGATGTCACCAGAGTAAATGTCCTCAGATTTTTCCTCACGTTTTGCTCTGGTGTCAACTCCATTTCTTTCTGTCTCAATGACAATGGTCACCAGGACAAATAGAGTGTGAATCTACCTTGCAGAGAAAGAGACAGTAAAAAAAAAATCCAAAATGAAAAAATAAAGTGTTTTGACTATATATACACCTAAAACTTATCACCAAGATTGACCATGATGCCTCAAAATTTATCTCAGCCCATGGACACCAGATTAAAAAACGATTTGGATCAAGGAAGAAGATCAGAAACCTAATTAAGTCAGTAAGGGTGAATTTATACTTTGTGCGGTGACAGACATTTTACTGCATTGTAAAAGGACACACCGGAAACAATTATTTCCTATTAGGGATGAGCCGAACACCCCCCGGTTCGGTTCGCACCAGAACCCGCGAACGGACCGCAAGTTCGCACGAACGTTAGAACCCCATTGACGTCTATGGGACTCGAACGTTCGAAATCAAAAGTGCTCATTTTAAAGGCTAATTTGCATGGTATTGTCCTAAAAAGGGTTTGGGGACCCGGGTCCTACCCCAGGGGACATGTATCAATGCAAAAAAAACTTTTAAAAACGGCCGTTTTTTCGGGAGCAGTGATTTTAATGATGCTTAAAGTAAAAAAAAAAAAGTGAAATATTCCTTTAAATATCGTACCTGGGGGGTGTCTATAGTATGCCTGTAAAGTGACGCGTGTTTCCCATGTTTAGAACAGTCCCTGCACCAAATGTCATTTTTAAAGGAAAAAATCTCATTTAAAACTGCTTGCGGGTTTAATGTCATGTCGGGTCATGGCAATATGGATGAAAATCAGTGAGACAAACGGCATGGGTACCCCCCAGTCCATTACCAGGCCCTTTGGGTCTTGTATGGATATTAAGGGGAACCCCGCACCCAAATTAAAATAAGGAAAGGTCCCTATATACTCTGAACAGCAGTATACAGGCGGTGCAAACAAGACAGGGACTGTAGGTTTGTTGTTAAGTAGAATCTGTTTGTAATTTTGAACATTTTTAATGTGTTTAGCTCCAGCCAAAAAATCTTTTCTAAGCTTTTTGGAAAACATAGGGAAGGGTTATCACCCCTGTGACATTTGTTTTGCGTCTTTCCTCCTCTTCAGAAGATTTCACCTCACTTTTTTGTCCCAATGAAAAATGTTTTTTGAAAATTTGGGTTTTTTTGTGGAACAAGGATTGGAAAGCATCAGTGGAAAGGAAAAATTGTTTTCCCATATTAACTCTTACAGGAGAGAATTTCCCTTCCTTAGGGGTAGATTTCATCTCACTTCCTGTTGTCTCCTTCCGTTTGCAAGTAGGAGTCGTTTGTAAGTTAGATGTTTGAAAGTAGGGTCCTGCCCTATATACTCAGCAGAAATTTGGGCCTTAGGTGTTGCTGTGGCCAAAACACTGTAAGCCCTCACAGGGCCCTGCTGTGAAATATTAGATCAAGAATTGTAATTACATGCCCCTGTTGAACAGGAGCTGAAAAATTAGGCCTTAGGCACTGGTGCTGGTGCCACAACACTGCAACCCCTCACAGATACTCTAGTTGGAACGCAGGAACGAGCCCTGCTGCAAAGTATTGCATCAAAAATTGTAATTACACGCCCCTGTTAGACAGGGGCAGAAAAATTGGGTCTTAGGCACTGGTGCTGGTGCCACAACACTGCAACCCCTCACAGACACTCTAGTTGAAACGCAGGAACAAGCCCTGCTGCAAAGTATTGCATCAAAAATTGTAATTACACGCCCCTGTTAGACAGGGGCTGAAAAATTGGGTCTTAGGCACTGGTGCTGGTGCCACAACACTGCAACCCCTCACAGACACTCTAGTTGAAACGCAGGAACAAGCCCTGCTGCAAAGTATTGCATCAAAAATTGTAATTACACGCCCCTGTTAGACAGGGGCAGAAAAATTGGGTCTTAGGCACTGGTGCTGGTGCCACAACACTGCAACCCCTCACAGACACTCTAGTTGGAATGCAGGAACAAGCCCTGCTGCAAAGTATTGCATCAAAAATTGTAATTACACGCCCCTGTTAGACAGGGGCTGAAAAATTGGGTCTTAGGCACTGGTGCTGGTGCCACAACACTGCAACCCCTCACAGACACTCTAGTTGGAATGCAGGAACGAGCCCTGCTGCAAAGTATTACATCAAAAATTGTAATTACACGCCCCTGTTAAACAGGGGCTGAAAAATTGTGCCTTAGGCACTGGTGGTGGCGCCCAGAACCAAAAATGTTCTTACAAGCTATCAGCGTGATGATTGAGGAGGAAGAGGATAATTACTCAGGGATAGTCACTCAGCATCAGCATAGGCAGTCTTTGAAGGGATCTGAGATTTCAAAAAAAATTATTCGGTTACATCTGCATCAGGTGCTTGGTAGCTGGTGGTGATCCAAGACTGATTCATTTTTATGAAGGTCAGCCGATCGACCGAGTCGGTGGACAGACGCACCCTGTGATCGGTTACCACGCCTCCAGCAGCACTGAATGTGCGTTCCGAAAGAACGCTGGATGCAGGACAGGCCAGTAGCTCAATTGCATACTGTGCAAGCTCTGGCCAGTGATCCATCCTCAAGACCCAGTAACCCAGAGGATTTTCGGTGGGAAAGGTGTCCAAGTCTGATCTTGCCCCTAGGTATTCCTGCACCATGTAAAACAGACGCTGGCGATGGTTGCTGGAACCGATCATACCTTGGGGCTGCGGACCAAAAAATTGTCTGAACGCATCGGTCAGACGGCCACCTTCTCCACCGCTCCTTCTTTGACTGACCGAAGCCTCAGCAACACGTTGTCCAGAAACAGGAGTTTGTAACCTCCCAGTCTCTGGGAACGCGTTGCACAGACCTTTCTGCAAGGCCTCCCGAAGATGTTTCATCCTCTGCTCCCTCTGCGATGGCAAGATAAGGTCCGCAACCTTACCCTTGTAACGTGGATCAAGGAGGGTTGCCAGCCAGTATTGGTCCTTCTCCTTGATACCACGAATACGAGGATCCTTACGCAGGCTTTGCAGGATCAGGGAGGCCATGCAGCGTAGGTTTGCTGAGGCATTCGGTCCGGAGTCCTCTGGGTCACTAAGGACAACAACGTCCGCAGCCACCTCCTCCCAGCCACGTACAAGTCCATGTGTTCCTTGGGACTGATCCCTTAAAGACTGCTGATGCTGAGTGCCAGGCTCCACCTCCATACTGACACAATCTTCCTCCTCCTCCTCCTCCTCCTCCTCGTCCTCTTCCTGTGTGATCGGCGGGCACGCAGGAACACTGTCTGGATAAAGGGGGCCTTGAGAGCTAAGGAAGTCCTCCTCTTCCTGCCTCTGTTCTGCCTCAAGTGCCCTGTCCATTATCCCACGCAGCGTGTGCTCCAACAGGTGGACAAGGGGGACAGTGTCACTGATGCATGCACTGTCAGTGCTCACCATCCTCGTGGCCTCCTCGAATGGTGACAGGACAGTGCATGCATCCCTGATCATGGCCCACTGGCGTGGGGAAAAAAAACCAAGGTCCCCTGACCCTGTCCTGGTGCCATAGTCGCACAGGTACTCATTGATGGCCCTCTGCTGCGTGTGCAGCCGCTGCAGCATGGCCAACGTCGAGTTCCACCTGGTGGGCATGTCACAGATTAGGCGGTTCTTGGGCAGGTTAAACTCCTTTTGGAGGTCCGTCAGCCGAGCACTGGCATTATATGACCGGCGGAAATGCACACAGACTTTCCTGGCCTGCCTCAGGACATCCTGTAAGCCCGGGTACCTGCCCAAGAACCGCTGCACCACCAAGTTAAGGACGTGAGCCAAACAGGGCACATGGGTCAGTTGTCCCTGTCGGAGGGCAGAGAGGAGGTTGGTGCCATTGTCGCAAACCACCATTCCTGCCTTAAGTTGGCGTGGCGTCAACCACCTCTGAACCTGCCCCTGCAGAGCTGACAGAACCTCTGCCCCAGTGTGGCTCCTGTCCCCCAAGCACACCAGCTCAAGCACCGCATGGCATCTTTTGGCCTGCGTACTTGCGTAGCCCCTTGAACGCCTACGGAGCACCGCTGGTTCCGAGGAAGAGGCCATGGAGGAAGAAGAAGAGGAGGGGGTGGAGGAGAGAGGTGTGTCACAATCAGCATTTTGGAGGCGTGGTGGCGGAACAACCTCCAACACTACTGCACCTTGTCCTGCATCCTTCCCAGCTGCCAGCAGAGTCACCCAATGCGCCGTGAAACTTAAGTAACGTCCCTGTCCATGCCTGCTGGACCATGAGTCAGCGGTAATATGCACCTTACCGCTGACCGCCCTGTCCAGCGAGGCATGGACATTGCCTTCCACATGCCGGTAGAGAGCCGGAATCGCCTTCCGTGAGAAAAAGTGGCGTTTGGGTACCTGCCACTGAGGAACCGCACATTCCACAAACTCACGGAAGGGGGCAGAGTCTACCAACTGAAAAGGCAGCAGTTGAAGTGCTAGCAATTTTGCCAAGCTAGCATTCAACCGCTGGGCATGTGGATGGCTGGGAGCAAACTTCTTTCGGCGGTGCAGCAGCTGGGGCAGGGAAATTTGCCTGGTACAATCTGACGTCGGTGTACCAAAAGCAGATTGCCCATAAGTACTTGGCTGTGACACACCTAATTCTACACCTTCATTCCTCTCACTGCAGGTCGCAGAGAGGACTGAAGGTCTAGTGGGGTTGGAAATCTCAGCTGATGAGGAGCAAGGAGAGATCGTCTTTGTTCTTTGGTGTGGGTCTTTTAGATACGCTTGCCAACGAACTGCATGGCAGGTCAACATATGTCTGGTCAAGCATGTGGTACCCAAGCGGGAGATGTTTTGGCCACGCGAGATACGCTTGAGACATATATTGCAAATAGCAGCGGTGCGATCTGATGCACTCGTCTCAAAAAAGGCCCACACCAAAGAACTTTTTGAATAACGCGCAGAGACTGCAGCGCCCTGCACATGTGGAGCTTTGGGGTGTGATGCAGTCAATGTGCTGCCCTTAGGCTGGCCCCTGGAGGGCATCCTGCCTAGTTGGTGATGTGCCACCTCCTCCTCCTCCTCCTCCTCCTCCTCCTCCTCTCTCCTATCAGGCACCCACGTTGAGTCAGTGACCTCATCATCCCCTCCCTCCTCATCACTGGAGCAAACCTGGCAGTATGCTGCAGCAGGGGGAGCATGACTGCCAGATTGCTGTCCTTCTTGGGCACCCCCTCTGTCCGTGCTCATGTTACTGCCTTCATTGAGCTCAGTATCATCATCAGAGCCTTCCAAACGCTGGGCATCCTCCTGGAGCATGTACCCAACACTGTGGTCAAACAGTTCGAGGGAATCCTCAGGAGGACATGGTGGGGCTAGGGAAGGAGTCACTGATGACATTGAGCTGAGGGAAGAGGCCGCTGCTTTGCCAGACAAAGCACCCTGGGCATGGGTGAGAGAGGATGAGGAGGATGAGGACGGCTTGGTCATCCACTCGACCAAGTCTTCCGCATGTTGCGGCTCAACACGGCCAGCTGCCGAAAAAAAGGCCAAGCGTGTCCCATGGCCACGTGCTGATGAGGATGCACCGTCTCCACGACCAGCACTAGACACAGAGCCTGCTTGCCCTCTCTTATTGGCTTGTGACTGTCTGCCTCTCCTTCTTGGCCTTCCAGACATACTAATGGCCTGTAGCTGCACTAAGCTGGGATAGAACACCTGTAATTTTCTTCAGGTAGCTTTATATACTGTAACCAGACAAGCCTGCCTGTCAGTAGGAAGATAACAGGAACGGATCTAGCTGAACACTGTGAGCAGGACGTACTGCACTAAATGTATATAGCAGGAACGGATCTAGCTGAACACTGTGAGCAGGACGCACTGCACTGAATGTAAACAGCAGGAACGGATGTAGCTAAACACTGTGAGCAGGACGCACTGCACTGAATGTAAATAGCAGGAACGGATCTAGCTGAACACTGTGAGCAGGACGCACTGCACTGAATGTAAATAGCAGGAACGGATCTAGCTGAACACTGTGAGCAGCACGCACTGCACTGAATGTAAATAGCAGGAACGGATCTAGCTGAACACTGTGAGCAGGACGCACTGCACTGAATGTAAATAGCAGGAACGGATCTAGCTGAACACTGTGAGCAGGACGCACTGCACTGAATGTAAATAGCAGGAACGGATCTAGCTGAACACTGTGAGCAGGACGCACTGCACTGAATGTAAATAGCAGGAACGGATCTAGCTGAACACTGTGAGCAGGACGCACTGCACTGAATGTAAATAGCAGGAACGGATCTAGCTGAACACTGTGAGCAGGACGCACTGCACTGAATGTAAATAGCAGGAACGGATCTAGCTGAACACTGTGAGCAGGACGCACTGCACTGAATGTAAATAGCAGGAACGGATCTAGCTGAACACTGTGAGCAGGACGCACTGCACTGAATGTAAATAGCAGGAACGGATCTAGCTGAACACTGTGAGCAGGACGCACTGCACTGAATGTAAACAGCAGGAACGGATGTAGCTAAACACTGTGAGCAGGACGCACTGCACTGAATGTAAATAGCAGGAACGGATCTAGCTGAACACTGTGAGCAGGACGCACTGCACTGAATGTAAACAGCAGGAACGGATGTAGCTAAACACTGTGAGCAGGACGCACTGCACTGAATGTAAATAGCAGGAACGGATCTAGCTGAACACTGTGAGCAGGACGTACTGCACTAAATGTATATAGCAGGAACGGATCTAGCTGAACACTGTGAGCAGGACGCACTGCACTGAATGTAAATAGCAGGAACGGATCTAGCTGAACACTGTGAGCAGGACGCACTGCACTGAATGTAAATAGCAGGAACGGATCTAGCTGAACACTGTGAGCAGGACGCACTGCACTGAATGTAAACAGCAGGAACGGATGTAGCTAAACACTGTGAGCAGCACGCACTGCACTGAATGTAAATAGCAGGAACGGATCTAGCTGAACACTGTGAGCAGGACACACTGTACTAAATGTAAATAGTCTAGCTGCCTGACCGTGGTACTAATAGGATCAAAAAGAACACCTGTAATTTTCTTCAGGTAGCTTTATATACTGTAACCAGACAAGCCTGCCTGTCAGTAGGAAGATAACAGGAACGGATCTAGCTGAACACTGTGAGCAGGACGTACTGCACTAAATGTATATAGCAGGAACGGATCTAGCTGAACACTGTGAGCAGGACGCACTGCACTGAATGTAAATAGCAGGAACGGATCTAGCTGAACACTGTGAGCAGGACGCACTGCACTGAATGTAAATAACAGGAACGGATCTAGCTGAACACTGTGAGCAGGACACACTGTACTAAATGTAAATAGTCTAGCTGCCTGACCGTGGTACTAATAGGATCAAAAAGAACACCTGTAATATTCTTCAGGTAGCTTTATATACTGTAACCAGACAAGCCTGCCTGTCAGTAGGAAGATAACAGGAACGGATCTAGCTGAACACTGTGAGCAGGACGTACTGCACTAAATGTATATAGCAGGAACGGATCTAGCTGAACACTGTGAGCAGGACGCACTGCACTGAATGTAAATAGCAGGAACGGATCTAGCTGAACACTGTGAGCAGGACGCACTGCACTGAATGTAAATAGCAGGAACGGATCTAGCTGAACACTGTGAGCAGGACGCACTGCACTGAATGTAAACAGCAGGAACGGATGTAGCTAAACACTGTGAGCAGCACGCACTGCACTGAATGTAAATAGCAGGAACGGATCTAGCTGAACACTGTGAGCAGGACACACTGTACTAAATGTAAATAGTCTAGCTGCCTGACCGTGGTACTAATAGGATCAAAAAGAACACCTGTAATTTTCTTCAGGTAGCTTTATATACTGTAACCAGACAAGCCTGCCTGTCAGTAGGAAGATAACAGGAACGGATCTAGCTGAACACTGTGAGCAGGACGTACTGCACTAAATGTATATAGCAGGAACGGATCTAGCTGAACACTGTGAGCAGGACGCACTGCACTGAATGTAAATAGCAGTAACGGATCTAGCTGAACACTGTGAGCAGCACGTAATGCACTGAATGTAAATAGCAGGAACGGATCTAGCTGAACACTGTGAGCAGGACGCACTGCACTGAATGTAAATAGCAGGAACGGATCTAGCTGAACACTGTGAGCAGGACGCACTGCACTGAATGTAAACAGCAGGAACGGATGTAGCTAAACACTGTGAGCAGCACGCACTGCACTGAATGTAAATAGCAGGAACGGATCTAGCTGAACACTGTGAGCAGGACACACTGTACTAAATGTAAATAGTCTAGCTGCCTGACCGTGGTACTAATAGGATCAAAAAGAACACCTGTAATTTTCTTCAGGTAGCTTTATATACTGTAACCAGACAAGCCTGCCTGTCAGTAGGAAGATAACAGGAACGGATCTAGCTGAACACTGTGAGCAGGACGTACTGCACTAAATGTATATAGCAGGAACGGATCTAGCTGAACACTGTGAGCAGGACGCACTGCACTGAATGTAAATAGCAGGAACGGATCTAGCTGAACACTGTGAGCAGCACGTACTGCACTGAATGTAAATAGCAGGAACGGATCTAGCTGAACACTGTGAGCAGGAAGCACTGTACTGAATGTAAATAGCAGGAACGGATCTAGCTGAACACTGTGAGCAGGACACACTGCACTGAATGTAAATAGTCTAGATAGAAGATAACAGGAACGGATCTAGCTAAACTGAATACAGTGTATATATATATATGCAACACCTGGGATGCATATATATACACAATACACTGTAAGTGCAGCTAACTGACTGACTGTTCTGCCTAATCTATCTAACTCAAATCAAATGACACTGTCTCTCTCTCTCTCTATCGCTCAGCACACCGGAACACACACTACACAGGGCCGCCGTGCAGGCGGCCTTATATAGTGTGGGGTGTGTACTAAATCCCCTGAGCCATAATTGGCCAAAGCCACCCTGGCTTTGGCCAATTACAGCTCTCTCTACTGACGGCGCTGTGATTGGCCAAGCATGCGGGTCATAGTGCATGCTTGGCCAATCATCAGCCAGCAATGCACTGCGATGCCGCAGTGAATTATGGGCCGTGACGCGCCACACGAATTTGGCGCGAACGGCCCATATCGTTCGCAATTCGACGGACGGTCGAACAGCCGATGTTCGAGTCGAACATGGGTTCGACTCGAACACGAAGCTCATCCCTATTTCCTATGTATACAAAAAATACTCTTTGCTAAGGTGAAAGTGTAAATCTGGAGAATATTCAAATACTAAATGTTAATGCATATCTAGTTCGCTGAAGATACCGTATAGATGGCCTTTTCAGCCACAATAATAAATAAACAAATAAACAATGTGTTTAAAGTGCAATGTGTGAATATTATGCTGGATTATGCTGGATGTGTAACATCAAAATAGGAGTAGCAATTACTCATCTAGTGCCAGTATATATAATATAATAAATAAAAAATCATATATATTGCATGAGAAATACCATGTAAAATATATCACAGTGACATATGATAAGTGCAAAATGCAAAAAAGTGCCAAGTACCACACGATGAGTGTAAATATCAAATCCAAAATAAATATATCACGTCATTAATAAGTCCAATATATAAAATGTATGTAGAGTCCATGAAAACAGTTCATAGAGAAGAATCCAATATGTGTGCAATAATCTTAGTGCTTAGTGCTCAGAATTCCATGCTCAAGTGCCATCCAGTGACCCCCCCGGGACAGCCACTCACCTCAGAGCTGTGAAACTGAGTCTAAACACGCTTAGGAGCCATCCCCCGGCTCAGTGGGGGTATCCAGATACACAGTTATTCAGCAGCAGCTCCACAGTTGAAAATGTAGGAAAAGAAAAACTGGATAGTGTGATACCGTTTATAAAGTATTTATTAGAATAAAACTCCCCACAGTAGGGTACTCACATTCTCAAGGTGCGTAAGTGCACCAATCTGACAACAGCCTCCAAAGTTTATCTGTCAAAAGGGATAAGCTGTGCGTCGCATCACAGTGCAGTGAATTGCTCCGTGCTCCGTCCTGGCCTCACCCCTACGCGTGTTCGACACAGAGTCACGTGTCTTCATCAGGGGTATTTGATTGGACGGACGCTCTGCAGCCTAAATATAGTCATCGCGGCCATTTTGCTGCAGATTGCAGACACTCTAGTGCCAGGCTCCATGTGCTGATACTCAGTGCAGCAGTAAACAACAGGCATCTGCAGGGTTTAAAATTTATATTTGTATACATGAATTCATATCTCAAGGGGACAAGTTAATAGGATCTAACCTATAACCCAAAGGGATCTACAAATATATATAAAATAAAATAAAATTGCGGTGTTTGTAAAGGACGGAGACCGATGTTCAGCACATATTATCCCAAACACACAATTGCTAATGTATGACTTATAACAAGATAATCTCACGATAAA
Organism: Lithobates clamitans; assembly: GCA_037952925.1. Taxonomy (NCBI): domain Eukaryota; kingdom Metazoa; phylum Chordata; class Amphibia; order Anura; family Ranidae; genus Lithobates; species Lithobates clamitans. The sequence continues at coordinate 1,289,444 of JBBGZY010000835.1, forward strand.
TAACCACAATCAAATATCATATGAAATGAAGGATTTCTATATATCCCTATATACACCATGTTGATAACATGTAAAACTTTTAAAAAACTTAATATACCCAAAAGGTATATTAAAAATAAAAATAGAAAATATAAAATATATGTGTGAAACGTACATATATATACATATATATATATATATATGGATCCCAACACATACATATAAATACAACAAATCTATAGAGATACTTACATAGTAATAACATTTATAAAATACAAAATAAATGCATATAGAATACATTATAATCCAAAATTAAAAATTAAATCCACAACTGAGTCATAGACATACATACTAGGATACAACAATAAATTTAGGAGGAGCATATGTATATATACTCTTCAATCTATCTAATCTCATTTTGGGAAGGAAAATTGTTAAAGAAGAGGAATATTTATTTAAAAAAAGGAGAATCCCTCAGTCGCATAAATAAAGGATAAATAGTTACTTAAAAAACATTTTAGATCAAAATCTTTGTTCAATCACCCAGGTGCTAGTGAACCCAATTGGTGTATCCACCAAGATTCACATTTACTAATGTCTCTAACATAATTAGAACCCCTTCAGTGGCGCTTAGGTGCCTCTATGCCCCAAAAACGCATACCAGCTGTACTCTGATTATGCACATCTCTGAAGTGTACAGACAAATGATGCTTATCGAAGCCTTTTCGGATGTTTCTAACATGCTCCTCCATCCGATCTTTTAAGGCTCTGATGGTACGGCCGACATAGAAAAAATCGCACGGACACTTAATTACAGATACGACTCAGATACAAAATCCTTAATGGTGTGGAGCTGATTGGTATGAGGGTTACAAAATTCTTTCACTTTTCTGGTATTGGACCAAACCCTAATGCAGCTGTAGCATCTCCCACACCCATAAAAACCTTTCATATCCCAAAACATTTTGGGTTTGTGGGGAGGAGGTTCCACCACATTGTGCACTAGTAGGTCCTGTAGATTCGGCGTCCTCTTGTATATAATCTTGGGCGTATCTGACAGATGATCCTTGAGGTGAATGTCCTGTTTCAGCACATTCCAATATTTCCTTATAATTTTTTCCACATCACGGTTCTGTAGATTATAGTCAAGCACTAAGCTTGTGCCCATATCCTCATTGCTTCTTCTATTGTTGGTACCCTGTGTCAATAAGCTATCCCTGTTCAAATCCCTGACTTTGATTCTTTTTTTCTCCAGGACCCCATCTTGATACCCCTTATCTTTAAACATCCCACTCAACATTTTAGATTGGGCTTCAAAATCTCCATCTCTTGTACAGTTCTTTCGCATTCTCATGAATTGCCCACAGGGAATATTATCCAGCCATGGTTTAAAGTGGCAATTTGTGGTGGGGATATACGAGTTGCGATCAGTCGCCTTAAAGAATGATTTGGTTACGAAACCACTTATAGTGCTGCTGATTTCCAAATCCAGAAAGCGCCCGCTATCCCTACTAACATCCCAAGTCAGGGAAATGCTGCGATTGTTTTCATTCATAGACCGCAGTATTTCCATCAGAGATTCCATACTGCCCTTCCAGATAATTAGGACATCATCTATAAATCTCTTGTACATCATGATGTTTTCATATCCCTCACCTAGGATCCCTTCAGCTCCCATTTGGCCATATACAAATTTACCACACTAGGGGCGAACTTAGCACCCATAGCCACGCCTTTGGCTTGTAAATAGAACGTGTTATTGTACCAGAAAAAATTATGCTGCAGGCAAAATTCCAAACATTTCAGGATGAAGCTACGCATATTAACCTCCACAGTACCATCACCATTATCCAGAGCCCATCTTACAGCTTCCATGGCTCCCTCATGATCGATAATGGTGTAAAGGGAAGCCACATCACCTGTGGCCATAATCACATCTGTGCCCCCTACACATTCTTTTAATAATTGTAAGGTGTGTTTGGTGTCTTTGAGGTAAGCCTGCGTGTTGCAGATGGACATCTATATATTCGCCCAACCTCGATGTTAGCGACTCAATCCCACTTACGATGGGTCTTCCGTCGGGATTTATACTGTCCTTGTGTATCTTCGGTAGATAATATATCACCGGAATTCTTCTAGCCGTAGGGATCAAATATTTGGCCTCCTGTTTACTGAGAAGCTTGTGATCCACTCCATATTGTATGATACTCTTCAGCTTCTTCTTAAAACTCTTTGAAGGGTCGGCGCTCAATAATTGATATGTATCCCCATCGCTGAGTATCCTGTTCATTTCCTCTTTGTATTGTTCCACTGACAGTATCACTATACCCCCCCCCCCCTTTATCCGCTGGGCGGATCACTATGTCAGTTCTTTTGTCCAATGACTCGATACCCTTCTTAAGGTCCCTGTGTTCATATACCTTCCTGATAGGTAGTTGTTTTAATTCAGTGGTGACAAATCTTTTGAATAGATCCACATATTTGTTATTGGCTATATAGGGGCTAAACACAGAGCTGTTTTTTTAGACCAGTGGTGTTGTTTTCCATAGCTAATCTCTCAGTAGGATTGAGGGCATAGTATTTTTTAACATTTAATTTTCTAATTAACTTCTGTACCCCTATGTATGTCTCAAATTTGTTTAACCCTCTTTTGGGTGCAAACTTAATACCCTTATCCAGGGTCAGAATTTCTTCCCTGGAAAGCTCCTTGCCACTTATATTGAAGATACCCTCCCCTAGTCTTCCCTTCTTCTTTTTTGCTGTATCCTTCGCCCGGCTCTTCTTCCTCTTTTTCTGAATTTCCTACTCCATGGGTGGGTTCCCCCCATCCTTTCCCTAAAAAAGGTTCACCTTGATAAAATTCCTCATCATCTTGCAATGGTTGGTAACTATTATAAGTAGGCACCCCATACTGATCTTGGGCTGGTCCCTCATCTCTGGCCTTTCTGGGTTTGGGTGTATAATATGCCCCATTACCCCGAGAATCCTCTCTTGTGCAGGGAGCATAACCCTGCTGCCGATAACCTACCTGTTAGGGACCCCTATAAGGTTGATGCGGGCCCCCCCTGTGTGGTGTTCCATATTGGCTGCCTTGATAGAGTGGACGACCATATGAGTTTTGATCGTAATGCTGCTTACCCCTATATTGGGGATTATTGTAGTGGCAACCCCTCCCATACTGGTTACCTCTCTGGTAACCCCCATTTCCATTTCCCCTATTGTACACTCTTCCGGGGTTCCAATTTCCATAACTGGATGGCGGATCATATTGTGAAGACCAATTACCATTTCCATAGGCTCCATGATTATCATGTTGCTCATAATTATTTCCTATGTGTCCCATTCACACTGCAATGCAGTTGCAGTGCTGCAACATGCTGCAATAAAATGCAAACATGAAGCATTTTATCACAACGCACCGTACCACATTGCATAGAAAAGTGTATTGTGTTGTAAGATTAGACTGCTCCTTCGGCTCTAAATCTAAACATTATAAATAAATTGTTGAGTAATGCATCCCTTTTATTCTTGAGAATCCTGGGCAAGAAGTTTGTTGCTTGTACCTAAGATTTTGCTAACAAGTTTTAATTATTGAGCATGGCAGTACTTAACCAGTTTTGGACACTGGGCATGCTACACACTCACAAAAAGACTTCTATGAAGTACAAAGGGTATGTGTAGTATGCCCTGTCCTTCTGCCTCACTGACGACTCCAAACCCCCTATCCCACTCCTCACTTGCTGACAATTCCTAGCTCTCAAAATGACAACTGTTTCTGTAGAAGATTATAGATGTTTAAAATACACTGTTTGATAACAGGATATATAACAAGTAACATTATTACTTTTATATTCCCTATTTTATTTATCTGTAGATCAAAGGTATAGCTTTGATCCTTATATGATGTCAGTTAAAGCAACCTGATAAATAACTTAACCACTTGCCGACCGCCGCACGACGATGTACGTCGACAGAGCGGCACGGGGAGGCAAAAGGGCTTACCTGTACGTCCCTGCCTGCCCGCGGGTGGGGGGTCCGATCGGACCCCCCCCCCGGTGCCTGCAGCGGTCGGCAAATGTCCCCCGGTGATCGGTGGTGAGGGGGAGGCCATCCATTCGTGGCCCCCCCCTCGCGATCGCTCCCAGCCAATGGGATCATTTCCCTGCCTCTGTATTGTACACAGAGGCAGAGGAAATGATGTCATCTCTCCTCGGCTCGGTATTTTCCGTTCCGGGCCAAGGAGAGAAGACTGAACTGTGAGTGCACAACACAAACACACACAGTAGAACATGCCAGGCACACATTACACCCCGATCCCCCCCCCGATCGCCCCCCGATCGCCCCCCCGATCCCCCCCCCCGATCACCCCCCCCCCTGTCACAAACTGACACCAAGCAGGTTTTTTTTTTTTTTTTTTTCTGATTACTGCATAGTGTCAGTTTGTGACAGTTAGTGTGTTAGGGTAGTGAGTGTTAGGCCCCCTTTAGGTCTAGGATACCCCCCTAACCCCCCTAATAAAGTTTTAACCCCTTGATCACCCCCCGTCACCAGTGTCGCTAAGCGATCATTTTTCTGATCGCTGTATTAGTGTCGCTGGTGACGCTAGTTAGGGACGTAAATATTTAGGTTCGCGTCAGCGTTTTATAGCGTTGGGGACCCCCATATACTATCTAATAAATGTTTTAACCCCTTGATTGCCCCCTAGTTAACCCTTTCACCACTGATCACCGTATAACCGTTACGGGTGACGCTGGTTAGTTTGTTTATTTTTTATAGTGTCAGGGCACCCGCCGTTTATTACCGAATAAAGGTTTAGCCCCCTGATCGCCCGGCGGTGATATGCATCGTCCCAGGCAGCGTCAGATTAGCGCCAGTACCGCTAACACCCACGCACGCAGCATACGCCTCCCTTAGTGGTATAGTATCTGTACGGATCAATACCTGATCCGATCAGATCTATACTAGCGCCCCCAGCAGTTTAGGGTTCCCGAAAATGCAGTGTTAGCGGGATCAGCCCAGATACCCGCTAGCACCTGCGTTTTGCCCCTCCGCCCGGCCCAGCCCACCCAAGTGCAGTATCGATCGATCACTGTCACTTACAAAACACTAAACGCATAACTGCAGCGTTCGCATAGTCAGGCCTGATCCCTGCGATCGCTAACAGTTTTTTTGATAGCGTTTTGGTGAACTGGCAAGCACCAGCCCCAGGCAGCGTTAGATTAGCGCCAGTACCGCTAACACCCACGCACGCACCGTACACCTCCCTTAGTGGTATAGTATCTGATCGCATCAATATCTGATCCGATCAGATCTATACTAGCGTCCCCAGCAGTTTGGGGTTCCCAAAAACGCAGTGTTAGTGGGATCAGCCCAGATACCTGCTAGCACCTGCGTTTTTCCCGTCCGCCCGGCCCAGCCCACCCAAGTGCAGTATCGATCGATCACTGTCACTTACAAAACACTAACCGCATAACTGCAGCGTTCGCAGAGTCAGGCCTGATCCCTGCGATCGCTAACAGTTTTTTTGGTAGCGTTTTGGTGAACTGGCAAGCACCAGCCCCAGGCAGCGTCAGGTTAGCGCCAGTACCGCTAACTCCCACGCACGCAGCATACGCCTCCCTTAGTGGTATAGTATCTGATCGGATCAATATCTGATCTGATCAGATCTATACTAGCGTCCCCAGCAGTTTAGGGTTCCCACAAACGCAGTGTTAGCGTGATCAGCCCAGATACCTGCTAGCACCTGCGTTTTGCCCCTCTGCCCGACCCGGCCCAGCCCGCCCAACTGCAGTATCGATCGATCACTGTCACTTACAAAACACTAAACGCATAACTGCAGCGTTCGCAGAGTCAGGCCTGATCCCTGCGATCGCTAACAGTTTTTTTGGTAGTGTTTTGGTGAACTGGCAAGCGCCAGCGGCCTAGTACACCCCGGTCGTAGTCAAACCAGCACTGCAGTAACACTTGGTGACGTGGCGAGTCCCATAAGTGCAGTTCAAGCTGGTGAGGTGGCAAGCACAAGTAGTGTCCCGCTGCCACCAAAAAGACAAACACAGGCCCGTCGTGCCCATATTTGCCCTTCCTGCTGCATTCGCCAATCCTAATTGGGAACCCACCACTTCTGCAGCGCCCGTACTTCCCCCATTCACATCCCCAACCAAATGCAGTCGGCTGCATGAGAGGCATTTTCTTTATGTTCTCCCGAGTACCCCTACCCAACGAACCCCCCCAAAAAAGATGTCGTGTCTGCAGCAAGCGCGGATATAGACGTGACACCCGCTATTATTGTCCCTCCTGTCCTGACAATCCTGGTCTTTGCATTGGTGAATGTTTTGAACGCTACCATGCACTAGTTGACTATTAGCGTAGGGTACAGCATTGCACATACTAGGCACACTTTCACAGGGTCTCCCAAGATGCCAGCGCATTTTGAGAGACCCGAACCTGGAACCGGTTACAGTTATAAAAGTTAGTTACAAAAAAAAGTGTAAAAAAAAAAAAAAAAAAACTCTCTCTATTGTTCTGCTCTTTTTTACTGTATTCTATTCTGCAATGTTTTATTGTTATTATGTTTTATCATGTTTGCTTTTCAGGTATGCAATTTTTTATACCTTACCGTTTACTGTGCTTTATTGTTAACCATTTTTTTGTCTTCAGGTACGCCATTCACGACTTTGAGTGGTTATACCAGAATGATGCCTGCAGGTTTAGGTATCATCTTGGTATCATTCTTTTCAGCCAGCGGTCAGCTTTCATGTAAAAGCAATCCTAGTGGCTAATTAGCCTCTAGACTGCTTTTACAAGCAGTGGGAGGGAATGCCCCCCCCCCAACGTCTTCCGTGTTTTTCTCTGGCTCTCCTGTCTCAACAGGGAACCTGAGAATGCAGCCGGTGATTCAGCCAGCTGACCATAGAGCTGATCAGAGACCAGAGTGGCTCCAAACATCTCTATGGTCTAAGAAACCGGAAGCTACGAGCATTTTATGACTTAGATTTCGCCGGATGTTAACAGCGCCATTGGGAAATTGGGAAAGCATTTTATCACACCGATCTTGGTGTGGTCAGATGCTTTGAGGGCAGAGGAGAGATCTAGGGTCTAATAGACCCCAATTTTTGCAAAAAAGAGTACCTGTCACTACCTATTGCTATGATAGGGGATATTTACATTCCCTGAGATAACAATAAAAATGATTTAAAAAAAAAAAAAATGAAAGGAACAGTTTAAAAATAAGATAAAAAAATAATAATAATAAAGAAAAAAAAAAAAAAAAAAAAAAAGAAGCACCCCTGTCCCCCCTGCTCTCGCGCTAAGGCGAACGCAAGCGTCGGTCTGGCGTCAAATGTAAACAGCAATTGCACCATGCATGTGAGGTATCGCCGCGAAGGTCAGATCGAGGGCAGTAATTTTAGCAGTAGACCTCCTCTGTAAATCTAAAGTGGTAACCTGTAAAGGCTTTTAAAGGCTTTTAAAAATGTATTTAGTTTGTCGCCACTGCACGTTTGTGCGCAATTTTAAAGCATGTCATGTTTGGTATCCATGTACTCGGCCTAAGATCATCTTTTTTATTTCATCAAACATTTGGGCAATATAGTGTGTTTTAGTGCATTAAAATGTAAAAAAGTGTGTTTTTTCCCCAAAAAATGCGTTTGAAAAATCGCTGCGCAAATACTGTGTGAAAAAAAAAAATGAAACACCCACCATTTTAATCTGTAGGGCATTTGCTTTAAAAAAAATATATAATGTTTGGGGGTTCAAAGTAATTTTCTTGCAAAAAAAATTATTTTTTTATGTAAACAATAAGTGTCAGAAAGGGCTTTGTCTTCAAGTGGTTAGAAGAGTGGGTGATGTGTGACATAAGCTTCTAGATGTTGTGCATAAAATGCCAGGACAGTTCAAAACCCCCCCAAATGACCCCATTTTGGAAAGTAGACACCCCAAGCTATTTGCTGAGAGTCATGTTGAGTCCATGGAATAATTTATATTGTGACACAAGTTGCGGGAAAGAGACAATTTTTTATTTTTTTTATTTTTTTTTGCGCAAAGTTGTCACTAAATGATATATTGCTCAAACATGCCATGGGAATATGTGAAATTACACCCCAAAATACATTCTGTTGCTTCTCCTGAGTACGGGGATACCACATGTGTGAGACTTTTTGGGAGCCTAGCCGCGTACGGGACCCCGAAAACCAAGCACCGCCTTCAGGCTTTCTAAGGGCGTGAATTTTTGATTTCACTCTTCACCGCCTATCACAGTTTCGGAGGCCATGGAATGCCCAGGTGGCAAAAAAAAACCCAAATGACCCCATTTTGGAAAGTAGACACCCCAAGCTATTTGATGAGAGGTATAGTGAGTATTTTGCAGACCTCACTTTTTGTCACAAAGTTTTGAAAATTGAAAAAAGAAAAAAAAAATTTTTTTTTCTCGTCTTTCTTTATTTTCAAAAACAAATGAGAGCTGCAAAATACTCACCATGCCTCTCAGAAAATAGCTTGGGGTGTCTACTTTCCAAAATGGGGTCATTTGGGGGGGGTTTGTGCCACCTGGGCATTCCATGGCCTCCGAAACTGTGATAGGCAGTGAGGAGTAAAATCAAAAATGTACGCCCTTAGAAATCCTGAAGGCGGTGATTGGTTTTCGGGGTCCTGTACGCGGCTAGGCTCCCAAAAAGTCCCACACATGTGGTATCCCCATACTCAGGAGAAGCAGCTAAATGTATTTTGGGGTGCAATTCCACATATGCCCATGGCCTGTGTGAGCAATATATCATTTAGTGACAACTTTGTGCAAAAAAAAAAAAAAAATTTGTCACTTTCCCGCAACTTGTGTCAAAATATAAAACATTCCATGGACTCAACATGCCTCAAAGAAAATAGCTTGGGGTGTCTACTTTCCAAAATGAGGTCATTTGGGGGGGTTTTATGTCATCTGGGCATTTTATGGCCTTCAAAACTGTGATAGGTAGTGAGGAGTAAAATCAAAAATGTACGCCCTTAGAAATCCTGAAGGCAGTGATTGGTTTTCGGGGCCCCGTACGCGGCTAGGCTCCCAAAAAGTCCCACACATGTGGTATCCCCGTACTCAGGAGAAGCAGCTAAATGTATTTTGGGGTGCAATTCCACATATGCCCATGGCCTGTGTGAGCAATATATCATTTAGTGACAACTTTTTGTAATTTTTTTTTTTTTGGCATTATTCAATCACTTGGGACAAAAAAAATGAATATTCAATGGGCTCAACATGCCTCTCAGCAAATTTCTTGGGGTGTCTACTTTCCAAAATGGGGTCATTTGTGGGGGTTTTGTACTGCCCTGCCATTTTAGCACCTCAAGAAACGACATAGGCAGTCATAAATTAAAGGCTGTGTAAATTCCAGAAAATGTACCCTAGTTTGTAGACGCTATAACTTTTGCGCAAACCAATAAATATACACTTATTGACATTTTTTTTACCAAAGACATGTGGCCGAATACATTTTGGCCTAAATGTATGACTAAAATTGAGTTTATTGGATTTTTTTTAGAACAAAAAGTAGAAAATATCATTTTTTTTCAAAATTTTCGGTCTTTTTCCGTGTATAGCGCAAAAAATAAAAACGGCAGAGGTGATCAAATACCATCAAAAGAAAGCTCTATTTATGGGAAGAAAAGGACGCAAATTTCGTTTGGGTACAGCATTGCATGACCGCGCAATTAGCAGTTAAAGCGACGCAGTGCCGAATTGTAAAAAGTGCTCTGGTCAGGAAGGGGTAAAACCTTCCGGGGCTGAAGTGGTTAAAATATCTTTCTTTTTTTTTGTTTATAAAATGTGTTTCTATTTAACCTTTATTAACACTAATGCCGTGTACACACAACCGGACTTTTCGACAGCAAAGGTCCGACAGAACAAATTCAATTATGTGTGGGCTTCATCGGACCTTTGCTGTCGAAAAATCAAACGGACTTTAGAGATAGAACATGTTTCAAATCTTTCAGACGGACTCGAGTCCGGTCGAAAAATCAGTTTGTCTGTATGCTAGTCAGATGGACGAACAACGACGCAAGGGCAGCTATTGGCTACTGGCTATGAACTCTTATTCTAAAAGTGCATGTACATTTGTTCTGTGCAAATGGGGCAATAAAATTTATATTGCTATCTGTGTCGATTGAATCTTTTTAATTGCTTTAAAATGGAACATACATTTGGCCACTAACTCCGTGCACCCCTCAAAAAACTACTGTGCACAAAATTGTCCATAGGCGATGCTTTAAAAGCCTTTACAGCTCATCACTTTTGAGTTAACGGTGAATGATGTCCCTAGAGTTATTGCTTTCTCTCCAGAGTGTGAGACCTTAACTAATATGTATGGTGCACCTTATGCGTGTGTTTGTGATCGTATGTACATTAACGTAAAGCTTTTACATTATTCTTTTGGGGTGGGGGTGGATTTTAATATATATTTTATTAAAATATAGAGCTAGATTACATGCTGGCGCCATCTATTAAGTCAGCAGCAGTTACAGAGTTAAAGCCCATTTCTTCCCACCTTAAAGTGGAGTTCCACCCACTTTTACAACTCTTCAGCATCCCTCACTAAACTGTGCACTGTAAATAAATTGGATATTTTTAATTTTTTTTTCTAGGCACATACTGTATATCTTCTGTATTCCTTTTTCACTTCCTCCTCCCTGGCTGCGGCCCATCGCATCATTTCCTGTTTGCAATGCCTTCTGGGAAGGGGCGGCAACTTCCTCTGAAACTGCTGTTGCTATGGAAACCTGACCTGAAACCTATTACACTGCTTGTGCTGAACTGAGCATGTGCGAGATCCAGGAAGAAATACAGTCTGGCTTCAGATGCCCACACTTAAGATGGCCACGGCCTGCTGTAAGTTTATAAAATAACAAACTACTGCTATAAACTAACAAAACAGACCTTAGTTTACAGACTAACTTTGCTAGAATACATTAAGCTTGTGTATTATAGGGGTATTTTTATTTAAAAAGTATAATTTCGGCCGGAACACCACTTTAATTATGACTTTTTGCTTCCCTTTGCCAAAATGGTGAAATGTTGTCAAAGGCAAGGTGTCCATCTTCTTGTTAAAGATATAAAAAAATGTAAATGTACATTTCATACTATGACCAAATTGCATATTTAAAGGCGTTGTAAAGTCAGAAGGTTTTTTAATCTTAATGCATTTTATGCATTAAGATAAAAAGCCTTCTGTGTGCAGCAGTCCCCCTTGGCCCCCCTAATACTTACCTGAGCCCCATCTCTGTCCAGCGATGTCCACGAGTGTGTCAGCCCTCCGGGACTCTCTTCCTGAATAGCTGAGACACAGCAGCGCATTTGCTCCCACTGCTGACAGCTATCCAATCAGGAGAGAGGGGGCAGGGCCGAAATGCAGCTCTGTGTCTGAATGGGCACAGGGACTTGCAGCTCAGCTTGGGTGCCCCCATAGCAAGCTGCTTTCTGTGGGGGCACTCAACAGGAGGGAGGGGCCCGGAGCACAGAAGAGGCACCCGAGAAGAAGAGGATGTGGACTGCTCTGTGCAAATCCACTGCACAGAGGAGGTAAGTATAACATGTTTGTTTTTTTTATAGAAAACAAAAACAAGACTTTACAATCACTTTAACATCTTGCTGTTAAGCAAATGCATTTTAGCAGTCTTAGGTTAGAGTGGGGGTGTACAATAGCTTAACATTGTATACAGTTTGGTCCTTTTTTTCTAACAGATACCAGTGTCATATGCTGGAGAATTTAAAGAACAGCGGCACAGTGGTGTAGTGGGTAGCAATTTCGCCTAGCAGTAAAAAGGGTCGCTGGTTCGAATCCCAACCACGACACTACCTGCCTGGAGTTTGCATGTTCTCCCTGTGCCTGCGTGGGTTTCCTCCGGGTACTCCGGTTTCCTCCCACACTCCAAAGACATGCTGGTGGGTTAATTGGCTTCTGTCCAAAATTGGCCCTAGTATATGAATGTGAGTTGGGGACCTTGGATTATGGGCTCCTTGAGGGTAGGGACCAATGTGAGTGTGTGTGATGTATGTGTGGAGCGCTTCGTAAATTGACGGCACTATATGGGTACCCTAAATAAATAGGGATAATTGTAGACACGCCCCCACACTCACTCAGGTTGAACTGGATGGACTGGTGTCTTTATTCAACCTTACTTACTAACTATGTAACTAACAGGACCCAGTTGGTGACAGTAGAAAAGTGCTAAGCTCTAATCCTGGAAACATTATATTAAGCAACTCAACACATTGTAGACCTTCTTACGCTAAAAGGTCCCAAAAGTGTGATAATGTTTTTTTCATACCTGTTTCTTGCATTACCAACATAGGACATTTTGTAGAAGATTTTTGTTTTATGACTTCATAATATTAGATCTTTCTGGTTTTGAAGATGCATATTTTTTGCTCCTCATTTTGTTCATTTGTTGTTTATTTGTAGTTAATCTTGATATATTTTATAAACATTGTTTTAAAGGTTTACTATGAAAAGGTATAACCTGGCAGGTTTTACTGGGATTAAGTCAAAGGGAACAAAAGATGTTTGTTTTAAGAAGAATCTTCTTTGCTTTGCACTGATTAATTTGAGGATTTTTTGGTTTAAATTGGCTCATTTCGCCATAACATGTCAAGTCATACTTTCTTGGTGCTCCCCACACTCTACTCCGTAGAAGTCATTCTTCCCATGCAATACTCTGATGATGGCCAACATGCTCGAAGCAGCCCACTATAACAGAAAAATAAACAAGCCTCTTATTTTTCTTATTTATGATGAAAATGGGTCATGTAGGTAGAATCTGTTTTAAGAAGGCTTTACTTTGCTTCACAAAGGTTTATAAGCATGCACTTAAAACATAATATTTATGGGGCATGATCGGACTTTGGTCTAAGATGGCTGCTTGAACCATGAGCTCTTGCATGTGGGAGAATTCGAATTGCTTATTTTGAGGCATCACTAAGCAAAATATTGATAAAATAAGAGGAACTGTCCCTGCAACTAGACCGCTGTGATACTCGGGGTCTAAAATCAGCTACAACATCTCAGAACCTATCTGGACTCTGCACGCTGATCACCATGAGGCTTCACAAGCCTCTGAGCAATGCTCACCTAGATGCAGTCCTGAACAAGAGCCATTGAAAGATACTGAATAGAAACAATCTCACGCTCATCCTGATCATTTCCTATGACTGGCTGATCTCCAAACAGTGGCAACATGTAGCAAAAGTACCCTGTCAGCAGCTGTATCTGACCTTTTAAGAAAACTAAAAAGATCCCCTCACTACTGTACCATAGTTTTATAAAAATGTTTTGCTTTGATAAACATGTCCCCAAGGCAGTATGCAGGCCCCATGCCATATGTTTGACAATCCCTTGCCTACTAGACTAGAAAATGGCCATTACTAATTTCTCAGAATTAGCTCATATTGAATTTAATGGGCTTCAATGAGGCATCCAAACTTTAGCAAAGTTTGCTAAAACCACCACAAACTGAAATGTGCAGCTCATTACGATTACCAAATTGTAAAATAAGGATGAGATTCTGAATATGCGCAAGCTTTATGTTCAGATCAACTGAATGTTCAACCTGAACTCCAACTGTTGGAGGATGGCTGATTGGGCAAACCAAAGGACCAGATTTGGCCTGTTTGCCCATGCAAACAAACATGAACTTCTGTTCTCCTCCCACTCTGATTGCCAGGCCCTGGGGGTGGGGCAAGCACCTGGTTGGTTTCTGGGAAGCCGATGTGCCTAAAAAACAATCACCAGAGCTGACAGCATCGGCAGCAGTGGTGGGTAGATGCTGTCAGCCAGCATATCTTTACTGACAACCGCACTGTTGCTGAGGCAGAGCAACGTGGCTGCGGCAGCAGGGACACTGAACAGGCAGCACTTGTAAATGCACGCCCCTTATCTATGCCCTTAGTAGCAGTGCAGCTTGCAATCTGGCACCAGCCCCAAAAGACTGCGCCCAGGGCAAGTTCCCCTCCCACCCCTGCCTCATCCCGGCCCTGGTGGAAAAAAAACTCCCTGGAGGATGGAATTCCTCTTCTTTGCAACTTGCATAAATGAACAGGACAATTGAATCCACAGTGGTTTTGGATGTTCTGCCTTTCTGTCTACATTTTAAATGCAAATTAAAGTACATAAAGGCACCAAAGTTAAACATATTTTTTAAAACAGTTTGACTTCAGACAGTGTAAACTTCACGGTTAAGTTATACATTTTTTTTTTACACAGAGTTTCCATAGTAACATCCCTTTGCTTTCCTGATCTTCTTCAATGCCCCAAAGGTTAAACTCACAGCTGATCTTTGCTGTCTGATGTTTTTCATGCATTTAGTGGACTGCCTTGTTATTCCTTCATTACGTTAACTATATTCTAGTCATCTGCATTGAAATGAGGTGAATCTCCTTCAATGGAGACTACAACAACTAATGTTATACCACAACCTAGAGATGCATCAGCCTTTCTTCATTAAAGATGACAATTTCACACAAATTACACAGAACAGACTATAATATACTGTCAGTATGTTATCTACTAATATAAGCACTTGGACAGCAGAATTATTTTTATCCTACATGGTTATATTACAAGAACTACTGTGAGGAACTTACTAATCACCTGCCTCTCTAGTTAATTTGTTTGACAGTTGCTTGCAATTTGGTCAACCATACATGGTACAATTGTTCACTGGGCAGTCAGCAGATAAAAACTAGGTGTTTGAAATGATCACTGGCTGCTTGTCTTCACCTGTCTCATATCTTTCATTCTTTCACAATTTGGGAATCTTGTAGTTTTGACCTGTGACTATATATATATAAATATTATTCTGGTCAACTCCTTAGCATTGCCTGTAGCTGGCTTAAAATTTGACTTTACATATTCTTCATTTATCTGACCACCCCGTCACCATCTCTCTCAGATTCTTTCCAAGGTTTGTATGGACATTCTCATTCTAGTTGTTGAGTTGTGGTCACTCTGTTCAGGTTTCATAATCCATGCAATTGTGTGGTGAATTTTTGATTGGCGGAGGGGGGATAAATTGGTGCTGGGGAGTTGCCCATATATTATAATTGCACATTGGCTGCCTACAAATTGTCACATTTGCCCATTTGTTGCTTAGATAGTGTCACAATTGCCTATTTTCTATTTGCATATTGTCAGGGCATTTTTTAGTGGGAGCGCGGGGGAAAGCAGTTCCAGCACCTCCAGCACTAAATGGGGTGCTGGGGGATGCTGGAGGGTCTATTGTTGCTGGGGGGAAATCATTTGTTACTAGGGAGGTCTATTGTTGCTGGTGGGGGGATTATTTTTTGCTGGGGGGATATTATGTTCCTAGGGGGTCAATTGTTGCTGTTAGGGACCTACTGTTGAGGTAAGGGTCTATTGTATTGTTGCTGGATGCTGGAGGGTCTATTGATGATGGCTCCAGGGGGATCTACTGTATTGTTAAATTGTGGTCTATTGTTGTTGGGGTGGTATTTTGTTGTGGGGGTCTATTGTTGCTGGGAGGGGTCTCTTGTTGCTGGGGGAATCAATTGTTCCTGTGGGGGATCTATTGTTGCTGGAGTGATCTGTTATTGCTGGCTGTAGATGATTGTGCTTGGAGGGGGTAGGGGACAGAGACAAGGGGTGAGTCAGGAGGGGGGGTACCTGCACCTATTCTCTGAGGGAAAAAAAGCCCTGCATATTGTAACGATAGCCCATTTGTTGCCCATGTATATATCACAATGGCTGCCTGGTTGTTTAATATGTGTTACAAAAGTTTCCACTTTGTTGCTTATTTGTTGCTTGTGTATTGTAACAACTGACTGTTGTCTGATTATAGTAAATTATTTCCCATTTGTAGCCCATACAGTCAGGAATTACATTTTTTTTATCCACATATTGTGAAGTCACAGCTGTTTAGAAGGCTGTATTACTATAATCTAATCCTTGTTCTAAATGTTAAAAGTCATACAGAGTCTCTTCTGCAATAAAATCCTACCAGCTTAACAATTGAGCTTACTCTGCTTTAAAGAGGTTGTAAACCTCAGAAAAAAAAAAGAAAGAAAAAAAACCCTGGAAGACAAAGGCATAATGAGCTAGTATGCATCAGGCATAATGAGCTAGTATGCATCACATACTAGCTCGTTATGAAATACTTACCTTAGAACGAAGCTGTTGCAGTGGTCCCCGCACACCACTGAGACAGCTGACATTTTACCCGGAGTTTCTTCCAGGTTCACAAGCTACAGCGCTGTGATTGGCCAAAGCCGCAATGACGTCACGTCACGGGCTCAGAAGGAACAGCACCCATGGGCCGTTCTTTCAGATTGCATGTGCCAGTGATGTCACTGGCTGCATGCAATGTAAGTACAGTACAGTATCTCCTAAACTGTACAGGTTTAGGAGATATTTTCACGACCTTTGTATTTTTTTTCAATTAATACAAGGCATTCTCTGATTGAACAAAGTGGAAAGGTGGGGAGGTGATGTCACAATCTTCACCTTGACCAATTATAGTAATTCTCTGCTTCCACAGTCCAACGTTTATGGAACATGCACACTTACATTGGTTCAAGCTGGACCTTGAGTGCAGCTTTAACCTCCCAAAAAAAATCCAGTGTTGTCTGATAAAATCTGACTTTTATAAACCCATGTTTTCTTTTTTATGATTATTTTTGACACATACCCTTATATTCGTGCCCCTTACCAATCCCTGAAATCTCGTCCCAAAACAGAAGTTTAACTTGCATGTATTTATTTGGCAAGTTATAGGGTAAATGTGCCAATCAATAGAGGAATGATAAGCACAGGGAAAAAGTATGCAGAGGAGGGGGCAGTAAAGACAAAGGGCCATTTCAGTCAACTGATCCTTTCACTGGTAACAACTCACCAGCTACAGGATCACTAACACACCACTTAAATGATAACAAAACCCAAAATTAAAAATGTTATTAATTGCAGCTTACCAGTCCTTAGATGTGGTGGCTACATTAGTTTTATTTTTCAAGCTAAGAATATTTCTGCAGTTATAGAAAATACCTGACTGCAGTGTCTTTGCTACTTCCTTTGAGAGGAACAAAAAAAAATCTTTATTTTGTAAACTGCAACAATGTCATATAGGTACAGTGTTGCATGCCTGAGTAATTGTGAATCAAAATGTGACAGCACTGAAAGCTGAAAATTGGTCTAGTTAGGAAGGGGATTTAAGTGCCCAGTCGGTAAGTGGTTAAAGGAAAAAAGCCTGAAGAAAGATAATGCATCCACCTCATCAAAGGACTGGTAAGTTACAATATACTATATTTTTTTTCTGGCATGGTCTTGGCATGGTAACTGCTCAATGCTTTACTACACTCCAGACAACCAACCACAATGCAGAAAATCAGAGATCACCTGACTAGATGCATGCACAGTTCTTAAATTCCTGACATTTGGCAAGTTCCTTCCTACGTTGTTTTGCTGTTTTCAAAGGCTCAAATATTGCACTATGACAAATTTTATTTCAATAGACTTTATCCACAAACAGGAATTTATTTGCAAAACCTAAGCTGTAACAAGTCATTCACTGTGTGTTTCTTATATTAATGTCATAATTCTATTACTACCATTTAATTTTATGCATTAGCCACTCATAAAATGAAAAAACATGTCCATGTAAATTATTAGCTAACCAAATAGATAATGATGCAAGCTTTTAGATTACACAGGAAGTTGGCTGCAGTCAGCACACTGGCGTAAGCAGTCCCTAAAATTTAAAATGAAAATCTATTTAATTAACAAATGAACAGTATAATTTGTATCCCAGTAATCATGTTTCCAAAATAAAATTATAGAAAATTGTAAGATTTGCATAAATGGCTTCTGTTTTATTGCAGCTTGTGAATGAAAGTATTTAATGGTCGCCTTTTACTGCGAGCCAGAAAATAGTGATGACAAGGCAGTCGTTACCAGGATGTGGGAAGAGTGTGATTAAAACTATGATCTCAGCTCTCTCTAACACTTAACTTTAGATACAGTACGATATGTAGAAGATGAGTAATATTTCACACATATCTTCTTAGAACCACAATCATCTGCCACTCACATTATTTTTAAAAAAATCTAGAATAAGAAGCAATTTGTAAAATAGGAAAGTTGACAATATACAGTATATCTCAGGTTGCTCTGATGTTTAGGATATTTTCCTGTCTAATTCCACCATTTCAACTTTACACTTCTAAAGTTCTAGTTGTGTGCATTACAACGGAACCTATAATACGTGAAATCTGGTCTTGGACAACGAATATATAAAGCAGAATTTGTCAAATATATTACATTGAAAAATGGACCCATACCTGTCTTCATTATTGCTGCATCATTTAATTGTTAAAGCATATCCAAATGTACACCTTTTTTCTGGTTAGAATAGGGAATGGGTAAAATGTATGCTAAACCAAAATATTAAACTGACAATGTGTTCGGCTTTATATCATAAGTATATTGCTGCCTTTTTTCTTCTCAAATCATACTGCAGATTAAATACCTGGGGATCCTGTCAGTCTCAATAATATTGCTGGGCTCCCGATTCTGCTCTGACTAAGCTAACAATGGAAACATAACTGTGAAATCATTTTTTGGGGCCTACAGCATACCTGTAGTCCTGTTAGCCTGTGGCAGCCAAGGCCAACCTACCTTGGGCCAAGACCACCCAGCCTGGTAAAGCCTAATTATCATTATCAGATTCTGCTCTTAGAACAATCACATGGTCACCACGCAGATATTTTTAATTTTTTTTACTAAGCATGTTTCAGAAAAGTATCACGATTGTTAGGGCTCATGCACACTGCATTTTAAAGAAGTTTAAAGAAGCTGTTCCTACAGGCTTTTGAGCTTTTGTGAGCTCTCATTTTGTTCTGCCTGGAAACTCCCCTCCATGTTAACAAATGTGCATATGCACACTATGGCTTTTTCAGGAGTATACAGGTATATGCTCTTACAGGCAGAAAAAACCCCCCACCAAACTCGCATTTTTGAGAGGAGCAGAAAATACTCGTATGAACCCAGAAATGAAAAAGTGTGAAACAGGACAAAAGGCACAAAAACGCACACAGAAAAAATGAGCTGGGAGGGGGGGGGGTTGTGCAAAAAACACTTATGCACAAAAAAGCTTAAATAAGCTCAATAAAAACACGCAAAAGAGCACAATAAAAAACAAGCTTCTTCAAGCTTTTAGGCAGAAAAAAAAAAACTTACGGTAAATGCCTGTAAAAGCATTGTTCATGAGCCCTAAATGTCCTTTTAGTTTCAGTGTGTACAAATACTTTAAAACATTTTTTTATGTCTATGTCCCAGTGAGGAGATCAACCGTTAATTCCTGTCTCAGAACACAAATGAGAGGAGATTCTTCAAAATAAGGTTACATAGTTAGTCTGGTTGAAAAAAAGATACACATCCATCCATTTCAACCCACAGAGAAAAAAACAAAAACACGCACACAAATTGAAAGCCTACATATACACAATTCTATACCCACAGTTGATCCAGAGGAAGGCAAAACATCCAATAAAGAAGATCCAATTTGCTCCAGCGAGGGAAAAAATTCCTTCCTGATTCCCCAAGAGGCAATCGAATATTCCCTTGATCAACTTTTTTTTTAACAATCAGGAGTGCTTTATTGAAAAATATAAATACAGTACAGAAAAAAAAAGATGGTAAATAAACGGGACATGCGTAGGCAGGTACATAGAAAAACGGATCGTATAATTGAGTATAGGTAAACTCTTATGCCGCGTACACACGGTCGGACTTTTCGTCTACAAAAGTCCAACGGACGCTGACGGACTAAAGCTGGCTGGTAATCCGATCGTGTGTGGGCTTCTCCGGACTTTCAACGTACTTTTTTAGCCTCAAATCCGACGTACTTTAGATTTGAAACATGCTTCAAATCTTTACGTCGTAACTACGACGGACCCCGAAATCCGCTCGTCTGTGTGCTAGTCCGACGGACAAAAACCCACGCTAGGGCAGCTATTGGCTACTGGCTGTGAACTTCCTTATTTTAGTCTGGTGTACGTCATCATGTACGAATCCGTCGGACTTTTGTGTGGTCGTGTGTAGGCAAGTCCGTTCGTTAGAAAGTCTGCCACAAGTCCGCCGCAAGTCTGCCGAAAGTCCGCCGGAAGTATGTCGGACAGGCTGTCGGACTTTTGTAGCTGAAAAGTCCGACCGTGTGTACGCGGCATTACTCACATAAGATTTAACATACTGTATCCAATGTAGCTATATAAACACATTTGGTAGTGGATTGTTGAACATGCTTGGTAAGCCTATCAGGCTTGACATTACATCAATAGATAAGGAGTCATGAGATGCGTCCACTAGACCAGAGAAGGAAGCGTGTAATAGTTTGGTTACATCCTCATTGCAGCATAACCGCCGGGTCATCCATCCCCTCCCACCCATAACCCAGTGACCCGATACCCAACTGAGAGAAACCAAGGGCAGCATCATCCACCAATCCATGGTAGCCAGACCTTGTCGAATTTCCAGGGGCATCCCCAACTAATATATGTCAGCCTGTAGAGGGGCAAAGCAGTGTTTACTCTCTTTTCCCAGGAGGAAAGGGTCGGAGGGTTAGCCGAGGTCCAACCGGCAAGGATCTCCTTTTTAGCATAATAGAAGAGGAGTGAGATTAGGATTTTACTATGATGTGTCCTGTGTTCATCCTCGTGTATTCCCAAGAGGGCTAACTCAGGTGTTTTTGGAACAGACAGGTCCATTCTAACATTCAAATGATCATACACTCCCAACCAGAACTTTGACAATGCAGGGCAGTCCCAAAACATGTGTATAAACGTGCCTATTTGAGTTCGACATCTAGGGCAATGTGGATCCCTATCAGGGTATATTTTGGCTAGTCTCGCCGGCGTAAACCCTGTGTAAAAATTTAGTTTGTGTCAGTTTATCTCCGGCTGATATTACCAGTTTGGGGCCTTGTTCCAGACAGGTTTCCCAGTCCTCCCTCTCCAAAGTGGGAATATCTGATTTCCAGGTATTCCATAGCCTGTCCATCTTGGGAATCTCCCTAGGGAGCAGCGTAGTATAAATAGCTGACAGAGGCTTTGTAAGGTCACTGCTAGAAAGCAGATCTTCCAACGGGTCTAATTGTAGGAGAGGAGGAGTAGGAAATTGCGCCCTAGTCGCGTGACGTAGTTGTGCGTATCGGAAGAACATCCATCCCGGGAATCCGTACGTCCTTGACATAAGGGCAAAAGACATCAGTTCCCTATTGGGCATAATGTCTCTGAGGGTTTTGATTCCGAATTCCGCCCAGAGCTGAGGATCAGGTATTGTGCGGAAATGGGGCAACTGAGGGTTTCCCCAGAGAGGCTGGACAGGCGCCCATCGCCCCACAAGGGAGAACCTCCTTCTAGCCATCCTCCACACTTGTAGTGTTGCCCTGGACGGAACAGGAAGCTCCTCGTATGCTTTTACCCCCCTATAAACCAAATTTTGCAGATCCTGTATAGATCCTAGATGTGCTGCCTCCACACAAACCGCGGCGTTGGAACGTTTCCCCTCAAACCACCAGTACGCCGTCACCAGCATCGCCGCCCAATAGTACAGTTTGAAGTTGGGAAGGGCAAGCCCCCCAAACTGTGTCGGCAGTTGTAGGGTGGATTTGGCCAACCTTGGAATGGCTCCATTCCAAATAAAGGAAATGATTTGTTTGTCTATTTCCCGAAAAAAAAGACGCTGGTAGCCAAATCGGGCTATTTCTAAAAAGATAAGTAAACTTGGGTAGAAGCATCATCTTTAGGATATTTATACGTCCTAGTAAATTAAGTGGCAGTTCAGACCATGCGCGACATCTTTCTTTAAGGAGACGGAGCAGAGGAATCATATTTAGATTATAGTATTGGGCAGTGTCCCTGGAGACCCGGACCCCAAGGTATTTGAAATCTGAGACCCACTGTAGGGGCGTAACACCCGCCGCATCAGGGATCCCACCATCCAGAGGGAACAGGACTGACTTAGACCAATTTATTCGAATCCCCGATGCAGCACCAAATCTGTCGAAAATATCTATCGCAGCCAGCAGAGATGGTCCCGCATCATTCAAATAGAGCAATGTGTCGTCCGCATATAGGGAGATTTTCTCTTCCAATCTATCAATCTGCAGCCCCCTGACATCCGAAGATTCTCTAACTAATATCGCTAAGGGCTCCAAGGCGAGAGCGAACAAACTAGGTGACAGTGGGCACCCCTGACGAGTGCCTCTGTGGAGTGGGAAGGGATCAGAGACCCTATTGTTGGTGCGCACCCTAGCCTTCGGTGCTCGGTAGAGCAACTGGATCCAACGGAGAAAGCCAGGGCCAAAACCAAATCGCCCTAGCACTTCCCAAAGATATTCCCACTCCACAGAGTCAAACGCCTTTTCAGCATCCAAGGAGGCGATCACCCTACTCCCACAGTTTTTATGAGTAATGGACAAATTTAGAAAGAGGCGTCTAATACTAATATCTGTCCCCTTACCCGGCATAAAGCCGGTCTGATCAACATGAACCAATGTCGATATAACTGATGATAGGCGAGTGGCAAGGATCTTGGCCAAGACTTTCATATCCACATTAAGTAGTGAAATGGGCCTGTATGACGCGCATTCTTGGGGGTCCTTACCCTGTTTGTGGATCAACACAATGACCGCCTCCTCCATGGACTCCGGGAGAGCACCCCCACCAACCAGCCCAGCAAAGAGGGATGTGAGTTTGGGTGCAAGTAGCTCCATATTTTGAGAGTAGAACTCCATAGGGAGTCCATCCGCCCCAGGGGTCTTTCCTATCTGCAGACCCCCAATAGCAGTCTGGACCTCCTCCAAGGAGATATCCTTATCCAACATTGCCCTATGTTCGTCAGACAGCATAGGAAATGGGATACTGTTTAAGTACTCCTGCAACGACAAAGGGATATCACTAGCTCTAGAAGCGTATAGATCCCTGAAGTAACAGGAGAATCTATTATTAATGTCCTCCGGTAAGGTCAGCAATTCCCCATTGTCACTCCGTACCCCTGCTATATGTGTAGTACCCAATTGTCCACGTGCAAGCCAGGCTAACAATCTACCATTTTTATTGCCGTATTCAAATATCCTCTGTGTGGAGTGTAGCATAGATTTCTTAGTTTGTTCCACATTAAATAAGGAGAGTTCCCTCAGAGCCCCCTGCCATGTGTAGTAGTTTGGTTCAGATGGGGACCTTACATAAGCTGCCTCACTCTCCCCCGCCACCTCCTCCAGCCTCTCCAGGGACCGAGCAGCCTCCCTCTGCATAAAAGATATACGGGATATATATTCCCCCCTAACCCAGGCCTTGAAAGTGTCCCAGAGGATCTGTGGGCCCGCCGACTCCCTATTTCTCAACCAAAAATTGCAAATGGCTTCCGGCATTACCTCCTGAATCTTTTCATCTAGCGCCCAGAATCTGGATAGACGCCAGAGCCTCGGGCCTGATGGTCTACCCAGGGAGATGACAAGATTAGGGGAGCATGGTCTGATATACCCCGCGGCAGATGTTTGACCTCTCTTACCCAGCAGAGTGCATCTCCAGACACATATGCCAAATCTATTCGGGATAGAGCTCTGTGTGAGGCTGAATGGCAAGTAAATTCTCGATCCCTGGGATGAAAATGCTGCCATGCATCCGTCAGAGCGAAAGTAGTCACCCAGCTGTGCAGCTCCGATGAGGTGCGGGCCCCAGGGTTGAGTCTATCCGCCCCCTGGGAGGGTACTAGGTTAAAATTTCCAAAAATAAAAACTTCTTGAGTATGGTATCCCATGACATTCTGCATGATCTCATATAGAAGTTGGACCCTCGCAGGGGGGGGAGTACAAGCCCACTAATACCATCCGTTTGGAGTGAACAGACATATGTATAATCACATATCTACCCTCAGTGTCAGTTTTAACATCAAGGATCTGAAATGGGAGGGATCTGCGGATCAACATGCTCACTCCCCTGGAATAAGTAGAGTGGTAATGTGTCCCCACCCAGGCCTTCTTTAACCCAAGAATTTTGGAGCCCACCAGATGCGTCTCTTGTAGAATACATATGTGAGGTACGTACTTTTGTATATATTTAAAGACAAGAGATCTCTTTATAGCTGAGTTTAATCCCCTGACATTCCACGAAATAATAGAGATGTCAGTCATCTAACCAGTCCCAAAAATATAGCGTGTCGGATCCACAAGTCCCACCCATCCCCCGATCTGCTTAAACCTGTTGTGAATTCATGAAGAAATATATTTTATATTTCCTGGCAGAAACATGAGAGATGCTTAGGCCTCAAAAAGCAGTTGAACTGTTGCCCTTTCGTTGACCTTTAAGGACAAATTAGACGCTCTCATGTTTTCCAAGTTTTACTACTTCTTTAAATATTGAAGACTTTTACAAGCATGTATTGTAAAGGAAGCTGTTGGAACAAAGACTGTTCTTGTCACAAAACAAGGAGATATTTACATGGTATTGTGAATAAACGAAAGCTGCCACAGGACACAAGGTGACATAGAATTTTAAAGCATAGAGATAGCCTCACTCATTGTGTTTGAGTGGAGAACTGTTTAAATAGCTAACACCTTGGCTAAGAGAACCCATTGTATGAACTTTTAAGATGATTTAGACAAACAAGTCAGTTCTAAACACCCAGTGAGAAGGTTCAAGGTCCCTCTCAACACATTAGTGAAAGTTGAATATTGTGCTAGTCAAAAATAATATAAGGTATCAATAAGGTTATCATAAGTCATTTTAAACTATCTCTGACATTGTAGGTCACAGAGACATTATAATGTTGGCGTCGGCGGACCCAACATCTTTGCTATGAAGAAAATGTATATGAAAGTGTGATTTTATAAGTAGAAGTGTTTTAGGTAACGAATTAGTATTAGGAAAAACATATAATCATGATTATAATCATATAAGATTGTAGCCTACACTTAAGATAAACAAATGTTCAGTGGAGATACCAGAAGTTATACAGGTATCCATATAGATAGTCATTTTTAGGTAGTATTGATGAAATATATAACAATGTGTGTATTACCTAGATAGACCAGTTTTACAGATATACATTTATAGAGATACAGTTATATAACCAAGTTATGTAATGATGATTAATCAAACTTATACTGAGTGTATTTTACATTAGACCGAGTACCAGAATATTTAAAAGGTATATACTTATCCTTACCATTATACCTATTATGAAAATAGAACGTATTAACTTAAAAGGATGGACTCAAAACACGTGTGAGACACCTGGTGGTTGAAGGTGGTATTATTTGAACTCACTAAATTTCCAGAGGAAGTTAATCGTTACGTCTCCTAACCCAATGGGAAGTGAGCCACCTCCTTTTGGGCAGAGCCATTATAATTTTTATGGTCTTATTATCTGAAATGGTATTTAGAGGCAAGGGAGATGGGAGACAGAAACCATCGAACGAACGGAAGGAGGAGAGAGCTCAGGGGGAGAGCTCAGGGATCCACCCTGAAGGGGGGACACTGGGGGACACACACACTCCCAGACTGACACTCATGCACCATGCATGAATTCATCTCTTTACATTCATGAAAATTCCTCAACACCTAATACTTAGAACTCGGAGGTCACAAGAAGTAAATCCTCTTTAGGAGTATCCATTTTGAAACTACGGCAGCCATCTTAACTCTGGTAACTAGCCCATAGGAATTGCAGCCATCCTGGAATGGGTAATTATGTCATGTTGATTTTATTTTGCATGTTCTCTCAAATATTGATATGTTCTCACAAATATTGATGTATTGAATATTATACAGTTGATAATCATTCTCCCGAATCAATAACCGCCTTGTAGATTTTTCTCTAAAGATTCAGATTTTTCATTATATTTTTCTTTTTGCATAGTTGCCACATTTATTGACAAAGCAAACGTCTAATTTATTTCACAATTTTAACCACTTACTTACCTACAGCAAAGTAACGGTTGTACGTGTGAAATACAGATGTTCTGTTTAATTGTCAAGTTCACAAGGTTATTGATTCTACCGAGAAGTTATCATGGTGGTATTATGTCAAAGGGACGGTACGCCCATTTTTGCAAGTGTTTTTATTGATTTTCAAGACGTTCATGTAACGCAATCGGTATCTTAATTTCATGTGATTATTTGTGTTTGTTTACCAATAAAATTTCTATTTTGTGTGACCACACGTCTCCGTGAATAAGTTTCACAAGTATAGACTGTGTCACATAGATTGATTTTGTATCTTAAAAATATCTTCGTTAAAAATTACTCAAGGATAATTATTGTGCGGGAAACCTGTCCTTAAAAAGGCACAACTTATTTTGAATGAATATTCACAACATAATGGAGGCACTGAGCTGAGATAACGTCGATGTTTTGTACAAGATCAATCATAGTTATGGTGGTGACATACATAATACTTTGCATGAAATTTTAATTATTAATTTATTTATTTTTTGTTGTTTGCCAAAAAAATGTCTGGTCAAAGTGAATTTCATGTTGGGGGGGATTATCAAGAGTCAGCCCTTAGTGGTAGTATGAGTACTCAGAGAAAATTGGTACATGTACAGGAAATGTTGGAAATAATTTCTAAAATTGAAATGACGGATCAGGCCAGAAAAAGTTTGTCTAATGAGATTGGTCTAGAAGCATACATTAAAGACCGTAAAAGCCGCGCCAGTCAGTTAATGAAAGACATGTGGAACGCGGAAGGTCAAAGTGATGAACTCACAGACAGTTTCTCTAAGACAAAGGGAATAAAAAGGCTTGATCACCTTCTTTTGGAATTATGTATTATCCTGCTGTATTTTCAGAGAGAGTTTAAACGTCAAAATACCCAAAAGGAGAGTGATATCTTAGAAACCCAACCCAGTTTAATAGAAAAGGAATGGGAACTTACTAAAAATAGAAAGGAGACCAATGACAAGGCAGATCGTTATCACGAGTCTATGACAATACATGATGAAATAGAACAGTTGCAAAAGAAAAATAAAATAATTCAGGACAAGTATAACCAAGCAAGGAAAATGTGGGAACAATTAACAGTGGGGATGGAGAGTTTTCTGCAGGAAAACGAGTCTCCTGACGAAAGTTGCCAAGTAATAGGCAGTGGAAATTTAGCAAGTTGCCGAGTAATATGCAGTGGAAATTTAAAAGAAGAAACAAATCAGCTTAGGTCAGGACAGGAATCCCTAATTAAGCAATCAGTAGAATTAAAAGAACAACTGAAGTTTGTGCCCCAGGGTGATGCTCAGATGCTTAACCCTGAAAGGGACGAGTTTGATAGTACTTCAGAATCTGACTCTGAATCTGATTCTGACTCTGACTCTGAATATGAAGGTTGGGAGTCAGACAATGAGGAGGAATCAGAAAAAGAATCAATATCCTACCCCAAGCCATCTGTAGAGCAAAGGGGGGTAAAAAGTGAAGTACCACATGAAAGGGGATCTAACCAGTTTTCTTTGGGATTAGAGAAAAAGACAGACACCCCTAACCAAGACCCCGCAGAAATAATCAAAATTGTAAATGATACTGTCCCAGTCTTTAGTGACGAGTCTGACAGTTCTTCAAAATCTGACTCTGAATCTGAATATGAAAGTTGGGAGCCAGACAATGGGGAGGAATCAGAAAAAGAACCGATATCCTACCCCAAGCCATCTGTAGAGCAAAGAGGGGTAAAAATTGAACCACCACATGAAAGGGGGTCTAATCAATTTTCTTTGGGATCAGAGAAAAAGCCAGACACCCCTAAACAAGATACCTCAGAAATAATAAAATTTGTAAATGATGCTGTCCCAGTCTTTAGTGACGAGTCTGACAGTACTTCAAAATCTGACTCTGAATCTGATTCTGAATATGAAAGTTGGGAGTCAGACAATGGGGAGGAATCAGAAAAAGAACCAATATCCTACCCCAAGCCATCTGTGGAGCAAAGAGGGGTAAAAATTGAACCACCACATGAATGGGGGTCTAATCAATTTTCTTTGGGATCAGAGAAAAAGCCAGACACCCCTAAACAAGATACCTCAGAAATAATAAAATTTGTAAATGATGCTGTCCCAGTCTTTAGTGACGAGTCTGACAGTACTTCAAAATCTGACTCTGAATCTGATTCTGAATATGAAAGTTGGGAGTCAGACAATGGGGAGGAATCAGAAAAAGAACCAATATCCTACCCCAAGCCATCTGTGGAGCAAAGAGGGGTAAAAATTGAACCACCACATGAAAGGGGGTCTAATCAATTTTCTTTGGGATCAGAGAAAAAGCCAGACACCCCTAAACAAGATACCTCAGAAATAATAAAATTTGTAAATGATGCTGTCCCAGTCTTTAGTGACGAGTCTGACAGTACTTCAAAATCTGACTCTGAATCTGAATATGAAAGTTGGGAGTCAGACAATGGGGAGGAATCAGAAAAAGAACCAATATCCTACCCCAAGCCATCTGTGGAGCAAACGGTAAAAAGTGAACCACCACATAAAAGGGGATCTAATCAATTTTCTTTGGGATCAGAGAAAAAGCCAGACACCCCTATACAAGACACCTCAGAAATAATAAAATTTGTAAATTATGCTGTCCCAGACTTTAAGGAAGAGGGATCCATGTGCGTTATTGACCACATCGAGACCTATGAAAATACCCTATCAGTTTTAGGCCTCGAAAATCTGGCTGTGCTCAAAAGTGCTTCCCACGTAGCAGAAAAGGAGCCAGATCACAACCACCCTGAGTTTAAATCCACATCTTTCAAGGCCCTACCTAACTACATAAAAGTGAGTTTAGCAAAAGATTACAAAGGGGGGTGTCCACCGGAGTCGTTGGTAAAAGAGAGTAACAATTTGTATTCTATCCAATAGACTGGTGAAAACAAAGGGGGGCCTGAGCCCTCAAATAAATTTGTGAATGAAATTCATGTATCTCCTAAATCAGCACATGTTGAAACCCAGAAAAAGACATACGCTGACATAGTCAGAGGAGACGTGCCAAAGAGTTTCCCCAGCAGAAGACCAGATACCCCACCAAATAGAAGGGGGGAGCAAAGACCACCTCGGGAGTACCACCCATGGGATCCTGGCCCAAACTTTGAAAGAAACTATAGGGTGTATCTCCCACGGGTCAGAATTAAACCTAAGGGTAGACACCCTCACCAGTGTGATTGGCCCCGGGGGCCTACACAGGTAAATAGGGAGCAATCACAGGGTAGGACACCCCAAAATCCCCGGAAAAATAGGGAGCAACTAAGGCCCAGACAACTATCCCAGAATGAAGACAGTGGTTCTGATGGGGATATGTCTGATCAAACTGAGCCAGCAGGCCCTAGAAAGTACAGAAACCGGGTCTCACGACCCAATCCTGATCAACCTATAAGCAATGCAAAATCCAAAATCGTTCAAATTATGAATATGTTACATGGTTTTATTGCTCTATGGAACGTGAATAGCATTTCTTCAAGGGGCAAATCCTGTGGCCAACCAAGGGCCACAGAGCCTTTGAAGCGCCTATGTTAAAATAAATCAGAGCAATGCACTGAATAAAGGTATAGGAGACAGAAGTTCTAACACTATGTTTTTCCCCAGGTCACAGTAATGAGGATCCTGAAATCCCTACCGGGGGATGGTGGTTGTTAGATATTAATTATTCTCCTATTTTTCAGTGGTCACTTCATTCCTCTGACATACACAGGTCGCTCCAAACAGCCTAATTTCAAGAAGTCGCCTAAGACGGTGATTCCAGAGGAAGACCGAATCCTAAAGACATTAATATCAGGAGGCCTAAATGGTTTGATATTTTGGTAAAAGATGAGGAGTCACCCGCATAAGGTAGTTTGATGGCCTCAAATGAATTGTATTGACACCCCAAAAGGGGGGAGATTTTATTTGTTTTATTCCTCACAAGTAGAAGGTTGACTATAATGTCAAATATCTTAGTACTGACAATAAGTGGCACATGTCAAACTTAAACGTTTTAATTGTTATTATTCCAGAACCGCTACAAGTAAGCTAAAAAAAAATGGTTCTGAAAAATGTCAGTCAGTCATTCATGTCTGGTATCCACAGCTGTAAAGAAATGTCCTCATGTTAATAAGCCCTGAAGCTTTGTCTCCCATAGCAAATGTCTCATACATTGTCCTGCTATCCAGAGTGTTTAGTTAAAGGACTGATGACACAATGGAAAAAAAAGGGCTCTGAGGAAGCCCAGGATACCAGCTTAACACTGAGATCTCAAACATAGATCATGTAAAAAAAAAAAAAGAGAGACTATATATGTCGTTTCTAACGGAATCCATTTTCCCTTACAGGACTAAGATGTCCATGAGCCGGTCAACAGAACCGAGAGCCCAACGTGTGTGAAACATCCAGCAGAAGAACCGTATGGGGGATTCCGGAACACCACTGATGGCCAGTCTACATGGACAAACCTCCCAGGACGGCCAAGACCCAAAGGTGCCCGAAGTGATCCATTTCCCGCCAACCAATGGATGATGGCCCTGAGATGCACACATCAATCACGAACCCATTTTGTGTTTTCCCTTCAAAGAATTACACCCACATGAAGGTGTCTACACCCTTTAAACATAGATCCACAATACGGATCCATCTCCACAGCTAGATTTACAAGACCCGAATGAGGCCATATTTCTTCAACGTTTTGCATTGGTGAAGTCTTTCAAACGACTCCCGGCATTTGAACACTTCACAAGGAGGGATTTGTTGTGAATTCATGAAGAAATATATTTTATATTTCCTGGCAGAAACATGAGAGATGCTTAGGCCTCAAAAAGCAGTTGAACTGTTGCCCTTTCGTTGACCTTTAAGGACAAATTAGACGCTCTCATGTTTTCCAAGTTTTACTACTTCTTTAAATATTGAAGACTTTTACAAGCATGTATTGTAAAGGAAGCTGTTGGAACAAAGACTGTTCTTGTCACAAAACAAGGAGATATTTACATGGTATTGTGAATAAACGAAAGCTGCCACAGGACACAAGGTGACATAGACTTTTAAAGCATAGAGATAGCCTCACTCATTGTGTTTGAGTGGAGAACTGTTTAAATAGCTAACACCTTGGCTAAGAGAACCCATTGTATGAACTTTTAAGATGATTTAGACAAACAAGTCAGTTCTAAACACCCAGTGAGAAGGTTCAAGGTCCCTCTCAACACATTAGTGAAAGTTGAATATTGTGCTAGTCAAAAATAATATAAGGTATCAATAAGGTTATCATAAGTCATTTTAAACTATCTCTGACATTGTAGGTCACAGAGACATTATAATGTTGGCGTCGGCGGACCCAACATCTTTGCTATGAAGAAAATGTATATGAAAGTGTGATTTTATAAGTAGAAGTGTTTTAGGTAACGAATTAGTATTAGGAAAAACATATAATCATGATTATAATCATATAAGATTGTAGCCTACACTTAAGATAAACAAATGTTCAGTGGAGATACCAGAAGTTATACAGGTATCCATATAGATAGTCATTTTTAGGTAGTATTGATGAAATATATAACAATGTGTGTATTTCCTAGATAGACCAGTTTTACAGATATACATTTATAGAGATACAGTTATATAACCAAGTTATGTAATGATGATTAATCAAACTTATACTGAGTGTATTTTACATTAGACCGAGTACCAGAATATTCAAAGGTATATACTTATCCTTACCATTATACCTATTATGAAAATAGAACGTATTAACTTAAAAGGATGGACTCAAAACACGTGTGAGACACCTGGTGGTTGAAGGTGGTATTATTTGAACTCACTAAATTTCCAGAGGAAGTTAATCGTTACGTCTCCTAACCCAATGGGAAGTGAGCCACCTCCTTTTGGGCAGAACCATTATAATTTTTATGGTCTTATTATCTGAAATGGTATTGAGAGGCAAGGGAGATGGGAGACAGAAACCATCGAACGAACGGAAGGAGGAGAGAGCTCAGGGGGAGAGCTCAGGGATCCACCCTGAAGGGGGGACACTGGGGTACACACACACTCCCAGACTGACACTCATGCACCATGCATGAATTCATCTCTTTACATTCATGAAAATTCCTCAACACCTAATACTTAGAACTCGGAGGTCACAAGAAGTAAATCCTCTTTAGGAGTATCCATTTTGAAACTACGGCAGCCATCTTAACTCTGGTAACTAGCCCATAGGAATTGCAGCCATCCTGGAATGGGTAATTATGTCATGTTGATTTTATTTTGCATGTTCTCTCAAATATTGATATTTTCTCACAAATATTGATGTATTGAATATTATACAGTTGATAATCATTCTCCCGAATCAATAACCGCCTTGTAGATTTTTCTCTAAAGATTCAGATTTTTCATTATATTTTTCTTTTTGCATAGTTGCCACATTTATTGACAAAGCAAACGTCTAATTTATTTCACAATTTTAACCACTTACTTACCTGCAGCAAAGTAACAGTTGTACGTGTGAAATACAGATGTTCTGTTTAATTGTCAAGTTCACAAGGTTATTGATTCTACCGAGAAGTTATCATGGTGGTATTATGTCAAAGGGACGGTACGCCCATTTTTGCAAGTGTTTTTATTGATTTTCAAGACGTTCATGTAACGCAATCGGTATCTTAATTTCATGTGATTATTTGTGTTTGTTTACCAATAAAATTTCTATTTTGTGTGACCACACGTCTCCGTGAATAAGTTTCACAAGTATAGACTGTGTCACATAGATTGATTTTGTATCTTAAAAATATCTTCGTTAAAAATTACTCAAGGATAATTATTGTGCGGGAAACCTGTCCTTAAAAAGGCACAACTTATTCTGACTGAAAATTCACTACAAACCTCAATACCTCCGCTCCGACTAGCATTTTGAAATCATGAGCTCCGTAAAGTAGTAAATCCAACTGCATTTCAACAATCATCTGATATAGTAATGTAGGGCATAAAAACCCACTTGTGTCAAAAGCAACTCCTTTTTCTAGTAAACTAGCACATCTGATTCCCCTGTGTCTGCAACGGCAGAAAACTCCCCTCCCACCCCCACACCCCCTTGAAACTGGTGATGTGTAGATTCCCATAAATCCCAACTATTACAACCGTAAAAGGGGCGTGAACTTAACTACGATGAAGTTGTCTAGCCAGACAACAGAGATGCTGGAAGTCGATTTGATATATAGAATTCGATTCTCCTGGACTATAGCAGGGGCACATGACTTAGTTACAGTATAGAGGTACTGGGCTTTCACACTCATACCCAGTTATCAGCAAAGAATATCTCCTGGATTTATACGAATCATTTCTCCTGAACTGTTGCAGGGGCACATTTCTTAGTTACAAAACTGAGGTTCTAGTCCTATTCATCATTAGCCCAAACGCTAGCAAAAATAATATACGTCATAAAGATAATTTCTCCTGTATAGCTATAGGGGCTCCTTTCTTAGTTAAACAATTGAGACTCTATGCTCATACATTTTTAACCCAAACAGTATCAAAGATAGAGGTGGTTATAAGAATAATCATTTCTCCTGAGCTATTGCAGGGGCACGTTTCTTAGTTATAAACTGAGGCTCTGGACTCACTTACTTTTGACCCAAACCTTAGTAAAAACTAATAACAACCTAAGTTAAACGAATCACTTCTCCTGGAGTGTTGCAGGGGCACATATCATGGTTACATTACTGAGACACTAGGCTCATTAACTCATAACTCACAAACCAGTCTAGTAAAGTAAGTTGAAGCAATCATTTCTCCTGGAATATCACAGGGGTACATATCTTAGGTAAAGCTCTCACGAGCTCTGTTCTTTAAAACTTGACTCGTAGGCTGGCATTAAAGGACATTCGTTCAAAGGGGATCCTTATCAAGTGTGGCCAGTAGTACAGCCGCAGGTGTGGGTCAATGAAATGTAGATGGTCTTCTGCGATTTGGAAGAGTCAGCAGGTCGATCCACTGCTGTCTCAGGTGTACAGCAAAAGTTTCGATCCACCAGAGCGTTCAGTAAATTGTAGTTGTATAGCAACAAGAGCTTGCACCAGAGTCTCTATTATGTAGAGGCAGTCTCCAAGCTGATCCAGTGAGA
Source organism: Lithobates clamitans (assembly GCA_037952925.1). Lineage (NCBI taxonomy): Eukaryota > Metazoa > Chordata > Amphibia > Anura > Ranidae > Lithobates > Lithobates clamitans. Next base: position 1,323,504 of record JBBGZY010000835.1, read on the forward strand.
GATACAAAAATCTGCGGATTTAACGAAGCTGTGGCAAGGTCTCAAGCCAGGTGGCAGCCTCACGGGGGGATGTAAAGAACTTCACTGACTCCCCATCTTGCACTCGCAGTCTGGCCGGGAAAAGTATACTGTACTTAATGTTCCGCGCCCGCAATGACGCTTTAACTTGCGTAGTTTCTGTGTCTCCACAGAATAATCCGGGAAAAAGAGTAGGTTAGCATTTTGAAATTTTACTTCGCCAGCCCTGCGCGCTTCCCTCAGAACAGCATCCCGGTCCCTAAAGTTAAGCATTCGGAAGATTAAGGTGCGGGGGTGAGAGCCGGGTGGACCGGGAACAGGAGGAATCCTATGCGCTTTCCACAGTGTAGAAGGGGGAGAACTGCGCTGCAGGGAGCAAGGTTTTCAGCAGCTCCTCCACAAAAACCGTAGGATTCTTTCCCTCAACCCCCTCTGGCAGGCCAACGATCCGAAGATTGTTTCTTCGGTTCCGGTTCTCGGAGTCATCCACCTTATATTCCAAGGCGCGGACTTTAGTCTGCAATGTGCGGATAGATGCAGCATGGTCTGCAACCACATCCTCCGCGAGGCCCACTCGCTCCTCCACTTCAGTCACCCTCGATCGGAGCTTGTCCTGGTCCTGCCGAATCAGGCTAACATCGAGCTGCACAGACTCGATCTTACTGGTCAGGGCAGCCTGACAGGAGGCAATCGCAGCTATTACCTCCGGAAAACCAATCTGTGATGTCTCGGCCTGGTCCGCGGCCTCAGTCTGCGACGCCATGTTGGATAACCGCCGGGAAGAATCAGCCACGCGGTGGTTCACAATCGGGGCTGTAGCATCCAGGTTCTGCGGGAAATGTAGCTTTTTGGCCCGCTGCCGTGTTCTGTATGGCATTCAGATTATTTGTGATGAGTCTCTTCCCAGAACAAGAGCCAGGAAACAGGATCTTAGGGAGTCTTTCAGCAGAGCTCTGGAACACACGTCCTCCTAAGTTGCCATCTTGGCCACGCCCCCCCTTGATCAACTTTACCTGTAAATACTAGTATCCAGTTATATTTTGTGCATTTAGGAAAGAATCCAGGCCTTTTTTAAAGCAATCTACTGGGCTCATTTGCCACATAGTCACCTAATTAAACAGTGCATAGAGCTTATAATTTGCAGACATCTTGTAAGGACGTTATCCCACTGCATAGCTTGGTGTCATCTGCAAAGACTGAAATGGTACTTTTAATCTCAGACCCTATATCATTAACCACTCCCCGCCCGTACTATACCCGAAAGACAGCTACAGCGCAGGCCTTATTTGCCAGGAGGGTGTCCATGTACACCCTCCCGTTTACCTGTTCCCCGCCACCCCCCCGGCACGCATTGGGGAAAATCTGTGATGGCTGTGTCCCTTTCACACAGACCAAATAATATCCACTAATTTGGGTTATTTTTACCAAAGATATGTAGCAGTATAAATTATGGCCAAAATTTATGAATAAAAACTACAAATTTGCGAAATTTTATAATAAAAATGAAGAAAATTTTTTTTTTCTCAATTTATAGTCTTTTTTCATTTATAGCGCAAAAAATAAAAACCCCAGTATTGATTAAATACCACCAAAAGAAATCTCTATTTGTGTGAAAAAAAGGACAAAAAATGTATATGAGTACAGTGTTGCATGACTGAATAATTGTCATTCAAAGTGTGAGAGCACTGAAAGCTGAAAATTGGTCCGGACAGGAGGGGGGTTAAGTGCCCAGTAGGCAAGTCGTTAATAAACATATTAAACAGCAAGAGTCCCAACAATGAACCTTGGGGTGCACCACTAGGGATGAGCCGAACACCCCCCGGTTCAGTTCGCAGCAGAACATGCGAACATGAAAGAAGTTTGTTTGAACACGCAAACACCGTTAAAGTCTATGGGACACGAACATGAAAAGAAAAGTGCTAATTTTAAAGGCTTATATGCAAGTTATTGCCATAAAAAGTCTTTGGGGACCTGGGTCCTGTCCCAGGGGACATGTATCAATGCAAAAAAAAGTTTTAAAAATGGCTGTTTTTTCGGGAGCAGTGATTTTAAGAATGCTTAAAGTGAAACAATAAAAATGAAATATTCCTTTAAATATCGTGCCTGGGGTGTGTCTATAGTATACCTGTAAAGTGGCGCAGTTTTCCCATGTTTAGAACAATACCACAGCAAAATGACATTTCTAAAGGAAAAAAAGTCATTTAACACTGCTTACGGCTGTAATGAATTGTCGGGTCCTGGCAATATAGATGAAAATCATTTAGAAAAACGGTATGGGTTACCCCCCCAGCCCATTACCAGGCTCTTTGGGTCTGGTATGTATATCAAGGAGAACCCCGCACCAGAATTTAAAACAAAATGGCGTGGGGGGCCCCCAGGCACTATATACTCCGAACATAAGTATATATACTATACGGCTTGCCCTATATACTCTGCAGAAAATTGGGCCTTAGGGGTTGGTGGTGCCAGAACACTGTAAGCCCTCACAGTTACTCTTGGTTGGCACAAGAACAAGTCCTGCTGTTAAATATTATTTCAAAAATTGTAATTACATGCCCCTGTTAAACAGGGGCAGAAAAATTGGTCCTTTGGTGGTAATGGTGGTGGTGGTGCCACAACACTGTAACCCCCCACAGGTACTCTTGGTGGGCGCAGGAATGGGCCCTGCTGTGAAATATTAGATCAAGAATTGTAATTACATGCCCCTGTTTAACAGGGGCAGAAAAATTGGGCCTTTGGTGGTGCACAACACTGTAAGCCCTCACAGTTACTCTTGGTGGGTGCAGGAACAGGCCCTGCTGTTAAATATTATATCAAAAATTGTAATTAAATGCCCCTGCTAAACAGGGGCAGAAAAATTGGGCCTTGGGTGGTGGCGCCACAACACTGTAACCCCTCACAGATACTCTTGTTGGGTGCAGGAATGGGCCCTACTGTGAAATATTTGATCAAAAATTGTAATTACATGCCCCTGTTAAACAGGGGCAGAAAAATTGGGGCTTTTGTGGTGGTGGTGGTGCCACAACACTGTAAGCCCTCACAGTTACTCTTGGTGGGCGCAGGAATGGGCCCTGCTGTGAAATATTAGATCAAGAATTGTAATTACACGCCCCTGTTAAACAGGGGCAGAAAAATTGGGCCTTTGGTGGTGGTGGTGGTTCCACAACACTGTAACCCCTCACAGATACTCTTGTTGGGTGCAGTAACGGGCCTTGCTGTGAAATATTTGATCAAAAGTTGTAAATACATGCCCCTGTTAAACAGGGGCAGAAAAATTGGGCCTTAGGCAGTGGTGGTGGTGCCCTATACCAAAAATATTGTTAGAAGCTAGCATCATGACGATTGAGGCGGAATAGGATAGTCACTCAGCATAAGCAGTCTTCAAGGGATCCCACATCCATAGAAAAATCAATCATTTACATCAGCATCAGGTGCTTGATAGCTGCTGCTGATCCAAGACTGGTTCATTTTTATGAATGTGAGCCTATCAATGGAGTCTGTGGACAGGCGTACTCTTCAGCAGCACTGAATGTGCGATCAGAAAGAACGCTGGATGCAGGACAGGCCAGTAGCTCAATTGCTTATTGAGGAAGTTCTGGCCAGTGGTCCATCCTCAAGACCCAGTAACCCAGTGGATGGTCTGTTGAAATGGTCTCCAAGTCTGCTCTTGCCCCTAGATATTTCTGCACACTGTAATGCAGACACTGGCAATGGTTGCTTGAACCGATCAGACATTGGCGCTCTGGACTGAAAAATTCTCTAAATGCATTGGTCAGCTGGCCACCTTCTCCACCGCTCTTCCTCTGACTGAACGAAGCCTCAGCAACACGTTGTCCAGCACCAGGAAATTATAAATTCCCAGGGTCTGGAAACGCATTACACAAGCCTTTCTTCAAGGCCTCCTGAAGATGTTTCATCCCCTGCCCCCTCTGCAAAAGCAGGATGAGTTCTGCAACGTTACCCTTCTAACGTGGATCAAGAAGGGTTGCCAGCCAGTAATGATCACTCTCCTTAATACCACAAATCCTAGGGTCCTTTTGCAGTCTTTGCAGAATCAGGGAGGCCATGCAGTATTTGTTTGCAGAGGCATTCGATTCTGAGTCCTCTGGGTCACTAAGGATCACATGATCTGTAACAACCTCCTCCCAGCCACGTACAACTCCTTGGGTTTCTGGGGACTGAAAACCATCCCTTGAAGACTGCTGCTGATTGTTATCCTCCACGTCCGTGCTGACACAATCCTCCTCTTCCTCTTCTTCCTGTGTGTTTGGGGGGCCCGCAGGAATACTATCTGGATAAAGGGGGCCTTGAGAGGTAAGGAAGTCCTCCTCTTCATCCCGCTGTTCTGCCTCAAGTGCCCTGTTCATTATTCCATGAAGCGTGTGCTCCAACAGGAAGACAAGAGGGACAGTATCACTGATGCATGCATTGTCGCTGCTCACAATCCTCGTGGCCTCCTCAAATGGTGACAGGACAGTGCATGCATCCTTGGTCAGTAGCCACTGGCGTGGCCAAAAAAAAAAAGCTCCCTTGACCTCGTCCTGGTGTCATACTCACACAGGTACTCATTGATGGCCCTCTGCTGTGAGTGCAGCCGCTGCAGCATTGCCAAGTTGAGTTCCACCTGGTGGGCATGTCACAAATGAGGCCGAGCACTGGCATTGTATGACCGGCAGAAATGACCACAGACTTTTCTGGCCTGCCTCAGGAGATCCTATAAGCTGGGTACCTGCTCAAAAACCGCTGCACTACCAAATTCAGGATGTGTGCCAAACATGAGACATGGTCAAGTGTCCCTGTTGGAGGGCGGAGAAAAGGTTGGTGCCATTGTCGCATACAACGATTCCTGGCTAAAGCTGGCATGGCGTCAACCACCTCTGAGCCTGCCCCTGCAGAGCTGACAGAATCTCTGCCCCGTGTGGCTCGTGTCACCTAAGCAGACCAACTCAAGCACCGCATGGCATCTTTTTAGCCTGAGTGCTTGCGTAGGCCCTTGAACGCTTACAGAGCACCGCTGGTTCAGAGGACAAATCTGCAGAAGAGGCCATAGAGGAAGAAGAAGAGGAGGGGGTGGAGGAGAGAGCTGTGGCAGAATCACCACTAGCATTTTGGAGGCGTGGTGGTGGAACAAGCTCCAACAATCCTGAACCCTGGCCTGCATCCTTCCCAGCTGCCAGCATGCCGTGAAGGAAAGGTAACGTCCCTGCCGATGCCTGCTAGACCATGAGTCAGCGGTAATATGCACCTTACTGCTGACCACCCTGTCTATCGAGGCCAAAACATTACCTTCCACATGCCGGTAGAGAGCCTTCCATAAAAATAAATGGCGTTTTGGAACCTGCCACTGAAGTACAGCACATTCCACAAATTCACGAAAGCGGCCAGAGTCTACCAGCTGAAAAGGCAGCAGTTGCAGTGCTTGCAATTTGGCCAAGCTAGCATTCAGACGCTGAGCATGCGAATGGCTGGGACCTAATTTCTTTTTATGGTTTAGCAACTGGGGTAGAGAAATTTGCCTGCTAAAATCAGAAGTAGGTGTACTGCAAGTACTTGGGACACCTATTGCTATACCTGCATTCCTCTCAGTGCAGGTTTTTGAAAGGACTGGAGGTATAGTGGGGTTGGAAATCCCAGGTGAGGAGCAAGGAGAAGTCTGCCTTTTTCTTTGATGTGGGTCCTTCAAGTGCTGTTGCCAACGGACTGCACGGGAGGTCAAGCATGTGGTGCCCAAGCGGCTGCTGTTCTGGCCACGCTTGATCCGCTTCAGACATAGGTTGCAAACAGCAACGCTGCGATTTGCTGCATATGTGTCAAAAAAGGCCCACACCAAGGAACTTTTCAAAATCAGCGGGGAGTCAGGAGCGCCCTGCAGCTGCGGAACTCTACAGTGTGATGCAGTAGGGTAGCTGCCCTTAAGCTGCCCCCTAGAGGGCATCCTGCCTCATTGGAGTTGTGCCTCCTCCTCCTCCTCTCTTCTATTAGGCACCCAAGAAGTGTCAGTGACCTCATCATCCCCTCCCTCCTTGTCACTGGAGCAAACTTGGCAGTATGCTGCGGCTGGGGGAACATGACTGCCAGTTTCTTGTCCTTCTTGGGCACCCCCTCTCTCTAGGCTCACGTTACTCCCTTCCTCAACCTGGGAACCAACATCGGAGCCTTCTAATCGCTGCATATGCTCCAGCATCATGTACCCGACACTGTGGTCGAATAGTTCGGGGGACTCCTTAGTGCATGATGGTGGGGCTATGGAAGGAGTGACTGTGGACAAGGAGCTGGTGGAATAGGCCGCTTTGGTAGCTGCATTGGAACTCAAACTTGAACATGGGTGACAGAGGACGGCTTTGTTATCCACTCCACCAACTCTTCTGCATGTTCTGGCTCAATAACACGGCCAGCAACAGAAAAAAAGGACAAGCGTGCCCCACGGCCACCTGCAGAGGATGCACCATGTCCATGACCAGCACTGTAGACACAGAGCCTGCTTGCCCTCTTTTAGTGACCTGTGAGCATCTGCCTCTCCTTGGTGGCCTTCCAGACATGATGTATATTTTGTTTTGCAACACCACACTGCACTGTATTGTGCACTGTGTACACCACCAGAAAAGTAGTAGCAACTGTACTACAACTGCACTGTAATGTGTACTGTGTACACCACCAGAAAAGTAGTAGCAACTACACTACGGCTACACTGTATTGTTTACTGGGTAACCCACCAGAAATGTAGTAGCAACTGTACTACGGCTGCACGGTATTGTGTACTGTGTACACCACCAGAAAAGTAGTAGCAACTGCACTGTATTGTGTAATGTGTACACTACCAGAAAAGTAGTAGCAACTGCACTACAGCTGCACTATATTGTGTACTATGTACACCACCAGAAGTGTAGTAGCAACTGCACTATGGCTGCACTGTATTGTGTAATGTGTACACCACCAGAAAAATAGTAGCAACTGCACTACGGCTGCACTGTATTGTGTAATGTGTACACCACCAGAAAAGTAGCAGCAAGTGCACTATGTTTGCATTGTATTGTGTACTGTGTACACCACCAGAAAAATAGTAGCAACTGCACTACAGCTGCACTATATTGTGTACTGTGTACACCTCCAGAAGTGTAGTAGCAACTGCACTACGGCTGCACTGTATTGTGTAATGTGTACACCCCAAGAAAATTAGTAGCAACTGCACTACGGCTGCACTGTATTGTGTACCAGAGGTGTAGTAGCAACCGCACTATGGCTGCACTGTATTGTATACTGTGTACACCACCAGAAAAGTAGTAGCAACTGCACTATGGCTGCATTATATTGTGTACTGTGTACACCACCAGAAGTGTAGTAGCAACTGCACTACGGCTGCACTGTAGTATGTAATGTGTACACCACCAGAAAAGTAGTAGCAACTGCACTATGGTTGCAATGTATTGTGTACTGGTACACCACCAGAAAAGTAGTAGCAACTGCACTATGGCTGCACTGTATTGAGTACTGTGTACACCATGAGAAGTGTAGTGGGACTACACTACGGCTGCACTGTATTGTGTAATGTGTACACCACCAGAAAAGTAGTAGAAACAGTACACCACGGAATGCACTGTAAATATTGGCTACACTGGATGCTGTAGAGTGTGTGTGTGTGTATATATATATATATATATATATATATATATATATATATATATATATATTAGACTGTCTGTATATATATATATATCAAATTCAACGCTTGAATTAGATTGGAAATGGTACACCACGGTATGGAATGCACTGTAGATAGGCTACACTGACTGGATGCTGCAGAGTATATATATATATATATATATATATATATATATATATATATATATATATACATATAGATAGTAAACTGACTGTGTATATATATCAAATGCTGCGTCTGCCACTAACTGAATAACCTGCCTGCCAACAACACTACACAGGGCCACTGTGTAGGCAACTTTATATAGTGTGGGGCGTGGACTTAGTCCCCCTGAGCCATGATTGGCCAAAGGCGCTCTGCCTTTAGCCAATTATGGCTCTCTTAGCAGAGGGCGCTGGGATTGGCCAAAGCATGCATGTCAGGTGCATGTCAGGTAATAAGTGATATTGCGCTAAGTGCATATAGAGTAAATTAAATTATGTAAGTAACACGGATGATCTGTGACCGACAGCAGCTCTCACAAAGTGTTCAGACACCACTGTGTAGGCAACCTTATATAGTGTGGGGCGTGGACTTAGTCCCCCTGAGCCATGATTGGCCAAAGGCGCTCTGCCTTTAGCCAATTATGGCTCTCTTAGCAGAGGGCGCTGGGATTGGCCAAAGCATGCATGTCAGGCAATAAGTGATATTGCGCTAAGTGCATATAGAGTAAATTAAATTATGTAAGTAACAGGGATGATCTGTGACTGACAGCAGCTCTCACAAAGTGTTCGGACATCACTGATGCTCCGTGCCTAACCTGACGTACGTTTTGTCCAATGGGACTTCTTCTGTGAGGCAGTAAGGTAAGTTACTGCCTCACAGAAGAAGTCCCATTGGACGAAACGTACGTCAGGCTAGGCACGGAGCAGCAGTGACATCCGAACACTCGTGGAGGGTGCTGGACAAATGAATGTTTCCATTTTGAGCCTAATTTTATCATTTTTATTGTAAGTACAACTTTTAACAAACTCCTGTGTGCTTTTAAAAGAATATTGCGCAATGAGATTATCTTCCTCTTTCATATGCTGAATTTGTGACCGGACTCTGGAATTTCCTTAACTGATGATAGCTGTGGAATATACAGCTGTGGAATCCAATTAAGCAGGCTGGGTAGTGGATGCGGTTGAACCCATAGTGAGGGGTGAAAGCTTACTAATGCACAGATAGACCCTGGAGGGTCTTCAAATCTGGTAAGTAGATATACTTATCTTGTCTATCCTGTGGGGAGCACTGGGTGTCTTCACCAATTGAACATTGGAGCAGCACACATTTTGAGTTCACTTTATGGATGTGGAATTGGGACATTTGGACTATTATTAATAATTTTTTTTCCCTTTTTTTCTTGCACTTTGATCATTAAGGTCATGGTTTGACAGTGCTGCACATTTATGAATTTAATATATATATATATATATATATATATATATATATATATATATATATAGCCAAGTGGGAAGAAATGCTGCAAAGTAAGAACACTTGAAAGAATATATATTTACATTTTTTGGTTTTATCAATTTACAAAATGCAAAGTGACTAAACAGAAGAAAAATCTCAATCAAATCAATATTTGGAGTGACTATTTGGCTTCAAACCAGCAACAATTCTCACATTTACACACCTTGTAAATTGTACATAAAGTCAGGCATTAGGATTAGTAGGATTAGAGCCAGGTGTATGATTAACCAATTATACCAAATAGGTGTTAATATTCATCAATTTCATATGTAGGTTGAAACACAGTCATTAACTAAAACAGAAGCAGCTGTGTAGGAGGAACAGCCAAACTCTGCTACTAAGATAAGGTTGTGGAGGGCAGTTTTATGTCACAGGTCACACACCGTGGCAAGACTGAGCACATCGATAAGACACAATGTAGTTATACTGCATCAACAAGGTTTCTTTCAAGCAGTCATTTCAAAGAAGACTGGGCTCTCAAGATGTGCTGTTCAAGTTAATTTGAAGAAGTACAAAGAAACACGCAACATTGAGGACCGTAGACACAGTGGTTGGCCAAGAAAACTTAATGCAGCAGATGAAAGACACATTCTGCTTTCCCTTTGATGTCGAAAGATGTCCAGCAGTGCCATCAGCAAAGAGCTGTTGGAAACCAGTTGGACCCAGGTACACCTATCTACTGTCTGAAGAATTCTGTCCAGAAGTGGTCTTCATTAAAGAATTGGCGACTAGATTCTATACCTCTGATGTGGAAACAAGGCTAAGCAACTCAACTATGCACAAAAAAATAGGAAAAATGGGAGCAGGTGCTCTGGACTGATGAGTCAAAATGGGAAATATTTGGCTGTAGCAGGAGGCAGTTTGTATGCTGAAAAGCTATAGAGCAGTACAATAATGAGTGTCTGCAGACAACAGTGAAGTGATCGAGGTTTCTTACAAGCTTGGGGCTGCATTTCTGCAAATAGAGTTGGAGATTTAGTCAGGCTCAATGGTGTCCTCAATGCTGAGCAGTACAGGCAGATACTCATCCACCATGCAATACCATCAGGGAGGCATGTAATTTTCCCCTAATATATTCTGCAGCAGGACAATGACCCCAAACATACAGCCAATGTCATTAAGAACTATCTTTCAGAACAATGAGTCCTGGAAGCAATGGTTTGGCCCCCACAGATCATTTATTTCAACATCATCGAGTCTCTCTGGGATTACATGAAGAGACAGGAGGATTTGAAGCAGCCTACATCCACAGAAGAGCTGTGGTCAGTTCTCCAAGATGTTTGGAACAACCTATCTGACAAGATCCTTCAAAAACTGTGCCCAAGTAAACCTAGAAGAATTGATGCTGCTTTAAAGGCAAAGGGGGGTCACACCAAATATTGTCTCTTTCTTTTACTAGAATTACACCAAATATTGATTTGATTTAGATTTCTCTTCTGTTCTTTTACTTTCCTTTTTTTAATTGATAAAAATTAACTATAAATTCAAGATTAATCACTGTGCTAGTAATAGTAATGAAGCAGCTGACATAAATTGTATGGTGACAATAAAAAGCATAAAAGATAATTGTACGCAGCGCTATGAGCATAACATTAAAAATAAAAGTCCATAGTGTTTGAAATAAAGTCCTTATTCAGGGAAAGAAAACTGGAATCGCCCACAGTGTAGACAGAGACACAAATTAGGTTAAGCACAGACTTATCGTCCACTGAACATCAACACACCAGGCCTCTTACCAAAAAGAATAGACCACTTAATTACAGGTGGTCAGACAAGCATGACGTCACGCAACATCAGAGCTCCACCCTTTTGGGTCGACCACGGCCATCTTTTTGGTTGGAAACAAATGCTGCCTATAAAGACTGCTGCTTTTTGAACATGCCTGTTTTTATTTGCTGAAATGTGAGTACCCTGGATATTTCTTTAGATAAATATGACCCTGGTTTTAAAATACTACACCATGAGGAGTTCCTTCTTTTGTATCTTATGCATGCACCTCTGAATATTTATCTGGTAAGACTACAAGACCCAGCCATCTATGATCCTCATGAAATGGTTTTGTGGCTCTGTGGATTTATCATGCTTGTCTGACCACCTGTAATTAAGTGGTCCATTCTTTTTGGTAAAAGGCCTGGTGTGTTGATGTTCGGTGGAGGATAAGTCACCTAATTTGTGTCTCTGTCTACACTGTGTGTGATTCCAGTTTTCTTTCCCTGAATAAGGACTTTATTTCAAACACTATGGACTTTTACTTTTAATGGTATGCTTGTAGCGCTGCGTACAATTATCTTTTTTGATAAAAATAAAACATTTTTTAATTTACAGCATTTTTGCACACCTGCCTAAAACTTTTGCACAGTAGTGTACACACATGAGTATATATACACTGTGTGTGCATGTATTTGTATTATATACAGTATACTGTATATGTTTACAATGTTTATAAATATATTTTATTTATCTTTAAATAATACACAGTATCTTATATTTTTTAAGTGAAATGCCAGTGCACCAGAGCACTTGCTGAAACAGACATTTACAGCATTATAATGAGAAACATTTTATTTTATCCCTGACATTACTTTGGAAGACATACAACCTTCTTTGCAAGTATTTTATAAATGTTGTGACATTATGAAAGGCGAGGTGATTGATGGACGTTATGTTTCACCTCGCATGCGCTCATGTGCAGGGAACTAAGGTGGAATCCAGTCCAGGCGCCTTGGTTTTGGCCATATTTTGCAGTCCACTAGTGACCACCAGCAGCTGGTAAAAAAAAAACTGGACTGGAGAAAGAGATTGCTCTTGGCCTGGGACTCAGGAAGCCATATCTGAGAGAGCTACTGATGTAAAGTTTGCTTTGTTAGGGAAAGAAAGAGTTAGGAACCTGAAATGTTTAGTTTTTTAGTTTAGATTTATTTTCTGTTTTGTTTGATTTTTCATGCAACCTTTTAAATAAAACTGTCTACAAGTCAGCTTTTAAGAAAGACCTGCTGTCTAGACTACCATTTTTCCCAGGGAAGGTGATCCCCATTTGAGCTAACCCCCCACATATGGTGCATTTGGGCAGGCAACTTCCTGAACAAGTGGAAAGATGGAGGATGTGTTAAGAGCCCTGTTGCAGGCTACTACAACCCAGCAGGTAACCAATTGCCAGTAGCAGGAAGCCAACCGCCAACAGCAGGAGGTGAATCGCCAGTTTGCAGAGGCCCAGCAGGAAATCATCTGCCAGTTCGCAGAGGCCATTGCAACACAGCAGGAGGTGAATCGCTAGGTCACTGTAGCCCAGCAGGAAACCATCTGCCAGTTTGTGTAGACCTTGATGGAATTAAAGAAGGGGTCCGGAGGTCCTTTGCCAGTGGAACAGAAAATAGTGTGTGCCAGCTGATACCTGCAGAAGATGACACCTGCAGATGATGTGGAAGCTTACCTCGCAACTTCTGAAAGAGTCGTTGCTCAGAAAGGATAGCAAAAAGAGCAATGGGCAGGAATGCTAGTGCCTTTTCTGAATTTTCTGAAAGATATATTATGACATGGAACCAGATGCTGCCAAGAATTATGAGATGCTGAAGACTGAGATGCTTGCATGCCTGGGCGCCACCATTGCAGTCCAGGCTCAACGGGTGCATCGGTGGTGATTCTGTATAGACAAGCCACCCCACTCCCAGATGTTTGAATTGATACGCCTCACTAGGAAGTGGCTGTAGCCAGAGATTTTGTCAGCCCTTAATATTATGGAGCATGTGGTCATGGACTGCTATTTACCTGCCCTCCCTGCCACTTTGAGGAAGTGGGTCAGCCATGGAGACCCTACTACTGCAAATCAGCTGGTGAACCTGGTGGAGAGATATACTGCTGCTGAGGACTTGTTAAACCCATCCGTGCCCTACCCCAATGTCTCTAGGGGTGAATAACTGCCCAGAAAATACGGTAAGACTGTTCCAGGGTTCAAGGGCTTGGGGGGAAAAATTGCAAGACTGTTGCTACAGAAAATGAGACTGTGGGACCTGGAGACTGGCCAAATAGGTCAGGAAGGTCTCTGAGGCCATTTAGGAAACTTGGTACAGAACACATACAATTTTATCATTGCCATGCGTTCATATTTCTGCTACCTGTTCCCTAAATGATGAACTAATGCAATGTAATAATACTTATTTGAAAAAGCACATGTCTTTTTTTGCACAGGTGGTGTGTACTGCATCATGTCAGGGACACATTGGAAAAACAAATGTGTATGATTTCAGTGGATGGAAAGCCTGTCACTGGTCTGCTAGATTCTGGTAGTGTTTTGACAATATTCAAAGGTGATTTTGTAAATCCTGCAAAGTTACACCTTAGCACTATTGGGGTTATTCACATACATAGTGACACACATGAGTACCAGACTGCTTTGGTTTAGATTGGGGCACTGTGACACATTCAGTGGGGTGGTACCCTCACTGCTCCATGAAGCCCTAGTGGGGAGAGATTTTCCAAACTTTTAGAGTTTGTGGTAAAACAGAAAAAAGAGCTCCCCCTGCTGAGGAAACACTGGAACAAACTCTGTACTCTTGATTGCAAAGTTGAAAGGGAAACTGTTGGTGTGTCCAGGGAAGGGGTAGATCCTTTTCCTTTGTCTGTAATGGCAGTGGAGTCCAGCCCCCAGGTCAAGGATAATGAACAAGACATTATCGTTGACTCTAATAGTGAGCATGGACAGAATGTGGTGCCTGACTTAGAAGTAAGGAAAGATGATTTTTGTACGGAACAACTAAGAGACTCCACACTCTTTAGAGCCAGAGAAAACATTAAAGTGATTGATGGTGGACTTGTTGAACCTAATGTAGGGGTGTCTTTTCCCTACATGGCTCTTAAAAATAACTTGCTGTATCAAGTGGTGAAGCAAGAGGAGGAGGAGGTAGACCAACTAGTGCTTCCCAGACCCTTTCATCGGATGGTATTAGATTTAGCCCATTGTCATATAATGGGTGGACATCTGGGTGTAGAGAAAACTAGGGAGAGAAAAACACAGATATTCATTTGGCCTGGGTTACATGCAGATGTCAAAGAATATTGTGAGTCATACCCAGAGTGTCAGTATTCATCTCCCCATTTTCACAGTCCGCTGGTACCGTTACCAATAATTGAAGTGCATTTTGAAAGAATTGGCATGGATCTGGTGGGACCAGTAATAAAGTTTGCCATCAGCACATACTGGTAATACTGGACTATGCCACACGGTATCCTAAAGCCATTCCCTTGCGGAATACCTCAGAAAAGGCTATTGCCAAAGAGCTTGGCCAGGTATTTAGTCGTGTGGGTATTCCAAAAGAGGTGTTAACAGATCAAGGCACACCATTTATGTCCAGAGACATTAAAGAATTGTGTAAGTGGTTCAAAATTCCCCATCTCCGTATCTCTGTCTACCACCCCCAAACTGATGGTCTTGTGGAGAGATTTAACAAAACGCTCAAAAACATGTTAAAAAAGGTGGTGGACAAAGATGGGAGAAATTGAAAATTTTTGCTACCATAACTCACGTTTGCTATATGAGAGGTACCTCAGGCATCCACAAGTTACTCTCCTTTTGAACTACAGTATGGTAGACATCCTAGGGGATTGCTAGATGTTGCAAAAGAAGCATGGGAGGGAGAGACCACGCATTATAGAAGCGTCATCAAGCATTTCTCACTGATGCAAGATAAAAGTGCGGCTATAATGCCGCTTGTACGGGAACATATGGAGTAAGCTCAGAGAAGGGTTTACAATTGGGGTGCCAAGACCCAGACCTTCAACCCTGTGGATGAAGTGCTGGTACTAGTCCCCACAGTTGAGAGTAAATTCCTAGCAAAGTGGCCAGGTCCCTTTAAAATTATGGAAAGAGTGGGGGAAGTAAACTGCAAAGTTTACCAGCCAGGGAAGAGAAAACCAGAGCAAATATATCACGTTAATCTCTTGAAACCTTGGAAGGATAGAGAGACTTTACTGGCAGTGCCAACACCCTAAAAGGACATGTCCTCTGTGACACCAGAGGTACCCATAACTGAAATCTTGTCAGTGGCTCAACAGAAGGACGTTAAAGAATTTGTGAGTAAGAATAGAGACTTTCTCTCACCTACCCAGACTGCCAACAGTTATACAGCATGGCATAATTACGGGACCAGGTGTCTGCGTAATTGTAAAACCCTATAGAATACCATAGGCTAGGCTGGAAGCAGCTGCAAATGAAATAAAGAACATGTTAGAGTAGGACATGATAGAGGAGTCCCACAGTGACTGGTCAAGTCCCATAATGTCGGTTCCAAAGGCAGATGGAACTATAAGGTTTTATAATGATTTCAGGAAGTTGAACAGCGTGTCCAAATTCGATGCATACCCAATGCCTTGGGTCTACAAGCTTATTGACAAATAGGAAAGTGCCCGGTACATAACTACTTTAGATCTGACTAAAGGTTATTGGCAGATACCCTTAACGGAATCTGCAAAGAAAAAGACAGCATTTTCTACCCCTAAGGGGTCATTCCAGTATAAGCTAATGCTTTTTAGTTTGCATGGTGCTCCTGCCTCATTCCAGAGAATGATGGACAAGACATTAAGACCACATCACCAATATGCAGCCGCCTTTTTGGATGATGTAGTCATCCACAGCCCAGATTGGAAATCTCATTTGCTCGGGGTGCAAACAGTAGTAGATTCCCTTTTTTATTGTTTTGTCTAGTTTTTAATATGGGGACATTTTTTATATTTTTTGTATAATTAAATCCTCTGCGGTAAATGTATTTTTAATAATTGTGATGTATGAATAATGTGTAGAAATGTAACTTCATTGTGAATTTTTTTCTACAATGACAATAAACCTTACCTTATCTATCTAATCTTATTTTATCTAAGGAAAGCAGAACTCACTGCCATCCCTAGAAAGTGTGCCATAGGCTTGAAGGAGGCCAAATACTTTGGCTTTGTTATTGGTCGAGGGCTGATCAAGCCTCAGATCAATAAAATTAAGGCGGTTCAAAGGTGGCCCTAAACCTATAAATAAAAAGCATGTTCTTGCATTTCTTGGGATCACAGAATACTACAGGCATTTTATACCCAATTTTGCCCCCATTGCTGCCCCACTGACAGATCTGGGTAGAGGGTCGGTCCTAATTAAGTGGAATCCTAAGGCAGAGAAGGCATTTCATATGTTGAAGCAAGCTCTTTGTCCACAACCTGTGCTAGCGACCCCAGATTTCACTAAGGAGTTTGTGGTAGAGACAGATGCCTCTGATGTGGGACTGGGTGCTGTACTGTCCCAAATCAGAGATAGGGAGGAGCAACCAGTGGTTTACCATAGCAGAAAGCTTAACAGGCATGAGAAAAACTATACCATTGTTGAAAAACAATGTTTAGCTATCAAATGGGCCTTGGATACCCTCAAATATTACCTGTTGGGGAGACCATTTGAACTAGTCACTGATCATGCCCCTCTTAGATGGATGTGTGATAACAAAAAGAAAAACAGTCGTGTGACAAGGTCGTTCCTTGCTCTTCAAGAATTTAAGTTCACAGTAGAGCATAGAGCTGGGAAACTTCAGAGTAATGCAGATGCCCATTCCCACATCCTTTGTCTTATCCGGACAGTTGCTCAGCCACAGAGGTTTGAGCAGAAGGGGGGATATGTGACATTATGAAAGGCGAGGTTATTGATGGATGTTATGATTTACCTCACATGCGTTCATTTGCAGGGAACTAAGGTGGAATCCAGTCAACAAGCCACCTTGGCAGTCTTGGTTCCAGACCAGAGTTTGCAGTCCACCAGTGACCACCAGCAGCTGGTATAAATAAGGCAGGACAGGAGCAAGAGATTGCTCTTGGCCTGGGACTCAGGAACCCATACCTGAGAGAGCTACTGATGTGAAGTTTGCTTTGTGAGAGAAAGAAAGAGGTTTGCATTATCTTTGTTTTTGTGGGTGATTAGGAGAAGCCCTTCACCTAAAATGTTTAGTTAGTCCCTGGATAGCAAGGGTTTATTTTCTGTTTTGTTTGATTTTTCATGCAACCTTTTAAATAAAACTGCCTACAAGTCAGCTTTTAAGAAAGACCTGCTGTCTGGACTACCTATTTCCCAGGGAAGGTGATCCCAATTTGAACTAACCCTCCACAATGTCCACATGCATGCTTAAAATGTGTTGATATCCATTTTTTTATTTCTTGGGTATGCTTTTTTATGCATTATGCAAAGGGGAGAAAAGTAGCAATAATAGTGATTTTCACTCATACGGTTGCAATAAAACTGCAAAATAACACATGAAACATGCATATTTCTATATCATGTATTTCTACTATTGATTTAAATAAACTAGCAATGTAGTAATAATGGGGGTTTCTACCTAAAAAGCATTTCCATACAGTAAAACCTATGTATTTTATTGCAGAACAATGGACAAATATGACCAAATCCTGAATATTTCAAAGTTATATTTACTAATATTCCTTTAATGCATTGTGCACTTTCTATAAGTATTTTCCTATGCTTATATTAATTTTCTACCACTGTAGCTGTGTCCCCTATTCGATAAACATGTGTAACTTTAAAACAGATACGGTGCATCTGCAAATGTGTCCAGTAGTACTTCATGTTACTGTAGTTTGCTTTACAGAGACAGAGCAAATTCTTCAATCACTGTCCAGGGTCCTGAAACACTTGCAAAATATGGCACCATAGCTGTGATACTGCTGAAGTTTAGTTACATATTCAATGTATTATTTTTCTCTTTTTTAGCAAAATAATGATGGTCATACTAACAGAATTTCAAAGAGCTTATCTGCAGCCATGCCACATTGGATGGAAGCCATCCAGTGGCAGAGCCGCTTATGACAGCAAACAGCGTGTTGTCAGTGAGAAAACCAAGTCCAATGTTCCAGGAAGTGAGGAGAGCCACTGTGGGACAAAAAGCAGGATGTGATGTCACACCTGGGGTGCATTAGTTACTAATATGGTAACGCGGTTTTAAACTCCTATTGACTAATTTCTCAAACCATTCATGAGGCTAACTCATGTGGATGGTGCATTAGCATTTGTTTGCGCCACAATTTCAATTGTTGTTTATAAATTTCCTTATGTATTGTACCCTCCACTAGCCCAACCCAATAGTCATACAGAATGGTATCACTATAGTGAGAGGACTGGAGAGTGTGCACACATCAGCTACCTTGATGCCAACTCATATGTCCTACGGCACCACAGGGTGCTAAATTTAGTTAACAGTTTAAATAAGTGGTTGGCTTACTAAAAGCATTGGTGTCTTATTCTGCAGGGACATTGAGCTGTGACTCAATTTTATTGCTCAGTAAAATGTGGGTTGCTCATCAAGCAAGTAAGTTTATATTTCCACCCTGTTAAATTCTATAGACTGCTCATTTGGGAGGGGTGGAAATCAGCAACCTTGGTTAAAGTGGGGTTCCACCCAAAAAAACAAAAATACATAAAAAATCCTAAAAAAAAAAAAAAAAATTTGGATATTTTTTTTTAACTTAAATTTTAACTTAAATGCCTGTTGCTAGGGGGTCCCTCGTAGTCTGCCCCTTCCAGTGCCTGGGCTGGTGACATCACTTCCCCCTCGGCACAGGAAGGGCTCCGCTCTGCTCCCTCCCTCCTGTCAATCATCTGGGACCCATTACAGGTCCCAGGTGACTGAGCGGCCAATCACGGCGCACGGCGCCGCTCGCGCATGCGCAGTGGGTGCCAGGCTGTGAAGCCACAGCCCGGGACCCACAGTTGCAATGCTGGTGCCGCTGAACGGAGGGGGAGACGAGCGGGGCTTCGATCCCCCGCATCGCTGGACCCAGGGACAGGTAAGTGTCCAATTAAAAGTCAGCAGCTGCAGTATTTGTAGCTGCTGACTTTTATTTATTTATTTTTTTACTGGACCCCCTGGGTAGAACTCCTCTTTAAGGGGCCATACAAGCCATGTAAGGACATAGGTATGGTTTTACTTTAGATGACTTACACCAAAGGAATGTTATTGTTAACTGACCAGGATGTGACTGAGCCTACTTTCTTCTCTATGATTGCCAATTTTCCTACATTCTAGTTCTATATTACCACAGCCAAAACTGGTAAGACCTTAGTCGCAACTCCAGAGCTGCATCATGAATCATATAAGCGTCTGGTCTAATTACCTGTCCATGCCTTTATAGGGAGACTCTGTGGCGAAACAGCATCTTTAGTTAAGTATTATTATTCGATTTTCTAATAATATCTGTACCTGTCATTACTTTTAATAAATGTTACACTTATAAGCATTTGTGTGATCTCTCTTTGCAAATATCGAATACAACCCCAAAAATGTGATGAAACACATGGTACCAGAAGTGAAGTTCAATATGTGTAAAAAAAGATACAAATAATGATGCTGGATTGTGCTGGATTGTTTGTGCTGGGTTTAATGTTGTGTGTAGAAAGTGTAGAAAATATCAGATACTTAGCTGGCTTAATTGAGATGCCCGTAGGTGATCAGGTGCGAGCCCATTCCTGTGTTGGGTAAATCCGATTGCACTCGCAAATTTTTATTTTAGTTTGATAAATTTTGTGACAAACTGATGTGCAAGGGAATGGTTACTTCAATTTGTAATAGTAAAAAGCATTGAACCCTAAACTGTAGGCCTTTCATAGCAATGAGCTGTTTTAGGTTTTAAAACGATAAGCTGATGCTCAGTATGTGATTACTGCAGTAACCTAAGACGTGTGTATGTCCAAATCTAAACGTGTTTTGTTTGTAGCTAGCTAATGTTGATGACATGGTATTTGTATGAAGACATGATGAATGCATTTTGCTTTGTCTGTGGTAAATGTGACAGTGTTACCTGAATTAAGAAAGGTAACGCTAAGTTTAACATTAGAATGGTTAAGTAATGAAACTAAAGCAAAAGTTGTGAGAAAAGTGAGCCTCTGTACAGTATGTTTAACTGAAAAAAATGATATGTAGCAGAGATGGATGACCCCTCTCTTACATGTCTTGTGAGTCTGCAGCTGTCTGCCTGTCTGACACTGCATGTGTCTCTTGTGTTTGAGTTTGCAGACATTTCCCCCTCTTAACCCCCTTAAAAGGAAGCCTGACTGTGAAGCAGCATTTGTTGACCATCTAAGAAATGTGTATAATGAATGTGTATGATTAAATGTGGCTGATATACAATGCAAATGGAAATGTTTAAACACTTTTGCAAAAAAATAAAATCCTAGTTGAAATCGTTAGTTTATTTTTAAGTAACTGTAGGATTAATTTAAGACAAAGAAAAGAAAATGGCTAATTCAGGTTGACAAACGGTGTGTGTTTCTTTAATGGTAGTCATTTGAACAAAATAGTTGACTAGTAAAGACCAGGCTTTGAATACTTTTGTTTAACAGTACAAGATAGGACAATAGTAAATGATCACTGGAGATGTATGTCTACTTTGTAATGTTCTTATTGTTGATTGTAATGAAGTGTGATATTTTTATAATATAACACTAATTGTTTTTGTTTTTTTCATTACTAAAGAAGGAACCAGATCTGTTTCTAGAAGTTTCCAAGATCTGGATGGAATTGAGCAAGAGGTTAAAATAGAAATATCAATATGGATGTTAATGTATAATGTTTGTGCACAAATGTGATGAACACACTATAAATGTTATAGTGAATATAATTTTAACCATAGTAAAATAATGACAACTTTTGATGAACGTCCTTTAATGAAAATCTGCATGGTAATAATTATTTAATTAATATAAGCTCATTAACCACTTCAACTCCAGAAATTTCCCAGTAGGCCGCCTGCCCAGGGGCCACTTTGACCTGTGGCTGGCTGTAGCACTCCCCATCCCTCCCTCTGTCTCTCCTCCTATGTGTCACACAAAGTGGGCATCTCCCGCTGTGTGTCACAGAGCTAGGTCTGTGTTCGGCGGCGCTGTAACAAGGTCCCGCCCCCCTAGACTTGCTAGTGTGGATGGAACACTGATTCAATCAGTGTTCCACCTATCACACAAGCTGGTCTAGGGGGGCAGGACCTTGTTACAGTGTCGCTGAACACAGACCCAGCTCTGTGACACACAGCGGGAGATGCCCACTGCATGTGTGTGATCCAGGCAATGGTGAGTATGTATTGATGGGCAGTAAGGCTGCATTCATGGGCAGTGAGGCTGCATTTAATGCACAGTGAAGCTGCATTGATGGGCAGTGAGGCTGCATTGATGGGCACAGTGAGGCTGCATTCGCGGGTACAGTGAGGCTGCATTCATGGACACAGTGAGGCTGCATTCATGGTCACAGTGAGGTTGCATTCATGGGCACAGTGAGGCTGCAATGATGGGCACATCGAGGCTGCATTCACGGGAACAGTAAAGCTGCATTTGATGGACAGTGAGGCTGCATTCATGGGCACAGTGAGGCTGCATTCATGGTCACAGTGAGGCTACATTCACAGGGTACAGTGTGGCTGCATTCATGGGCATAGTAAAGCTGCATTTGATGGGCACAGTGAGACTGCATTGATGGGCTGAGGCTGCATTGATGTGCAATGATGCTGCATTGATGGGTACAGTGAGGCTGCATTCATGGGCACAATGAGGCTGCATTAATGGGCACATTGAGGCTGCATTGATGAGCAGTGAGGCTGCATTGATGGGTACAGTGAGGCTGTATTCATGGGCACAGTGAAACTGCATTCACGGGCACAGTGAGGTTGCATTCATGGGCACAGTGAGGCTGAAATGATGGGCACATCAAGGCTGCGTTCACGGGCACAGTAAAGCTGCATTCATGGGCACGTGAGGCTGCATTCATGGGCACAGTGAGGCTGCATTCACGGGCACAGTGAGGCTGCATTCATGGGCACAGTAAAGCTGCTTTTGATTGGCACAGTGAGACTGCATTGATGGGCTGAGGCTGCATTGATGTGTAGTGATGCTGCATTGATGGGTACAGTGAGGCTGAATTGATGGGCACAGAGAGACTGCATTCATGGGCACAGTGAGGCTGCATTTGATGGGCACTGATGAGGCTGCATTTGATGGGCACTGGTGAGGCTGCATTGATCTCTTGTACCATGTCTGCAGTCTCTGACCATGTTTTGTACCATGTCTGCAGTCTCTGACCATCTCCTGTATCATATCTGCAGTCTCTGACCATCTCTTTTACCATGTCTGCAGTCTCTGACCAATCTCTTGTATCATGTCTGCAGTCTCTGACCATCTCTTGTATCATGTCTACATTCTCTTACCATCTTTAGTATGATGTTCTCAGTCTCTATCTCCTGTATCACGTCCGCAGCTTCTAACAATCTCTTGTATCATGTCCGCAACCTCTAACCACCTCTTGTCTTCTATCATGTCTGCAGTCTCTGGTGGAGTCTGGAGAGAAGTCAAGAGAGGGAGTGCCACCAGGATGGGGATCATGGGAGAAGTCAGACGTGTGTGGACTGTGGAGAGGAGACTATAGGTTAAAACCAGAGCCACCAAGCTGGAGCCAACTGACTGAGCTCTGCACGGTGCACCTGAGAGGAGGCCAGTGACAGCGCCTGCCAGGCCAGTCTGAGGGGAGGGGGTCACTGATGTAAGGGGGGGAGTGAATACAATAATGTAAGGGGGCACTGATATAAAGGTTTCCCTCTTATATCAGTAACCCACCCCCTCTTACCTTAGTGTATTCTTTCTGCGGAAGGTGGTCTCTGGTCAACAGAGCCCCCCCCACGTTCCCAGAGTTCCTGGGGTCCCCCATGATGATTGACCACTTTTACCACTTTTAACTGGAATTTACTTACTATATATATATATATATATATATATATATATATATATATATATATATATATATGTAGCCGTACCCCTTAGGGACTGCTGAGTTATAGCAATTTGCCAATTCACCCTGCTTCCGATCTCCCATCAACAAGTATAAAACACCAAACAGTCAGTAGTTCAGTTTTCTTGCTTTTATTTGCGGGATAAACTGAGTTATCAACGAAGAAAATATGAGATGCCCCAATAAATTTCACTCTATAAGGGTATTATCCATTGCCGTGGCCTTTGAAACTGGACTTTCCCTGTGTCATCCCCTATTGAGACTATTACTTCTTGTGCAATTCGGACTACATATATCTGACTATAAATTTCTCCATACAGTGCTTCTAAGTTGAACAGAAGGGATCACTCTGAATAATTCCTCTGTTTGACTGAAATGACTTCTCTGGTTATCAATTCTAGAGTCAAAAGGCCTGCACCACCTATCTTCCATGACTCCATTACCGGACAACCTCTCAGTCTTTGGAAGTTACTGTCATTACTGGTTATACTGTGTTCCTCACTCCTGCCTTGGCTTCTTTATGTTGCACTAACCTTTTTCTCTTGATCGAAGTTCTGTGTTCCCCGGTCATAGAAAGTCGATCCTCCGGTCTACTTCCTCCGCTTTACTCCTACTTCCTCCGCATACCCGGAACATCTCCAGCTTGGAGATGTCCGGCACCATCCCCAGCGCTACATGCTATCTTCCCTATACTCCAGGCCTCCAACCTGGACCTCCCTTGAGAAGTTTCTGACGACTCTCCTCCTCCAGGGCCGCAGGCCCTCCGCCACCTGGAACTCCAGGCTGGAAAAATCCACCCCAGAAGCATGTGAGCCCCTCTTATATGAGAGACCCGCCCCCTGCCAATGCAGGTTAATTATTGGTCAGAGCTCTCACATAAGCTGCCTGCCACTCAGGTCTCAGGTCCAACCTCCCTTCCAGAAAAATTATTCTGCAAGCAGAGGAGGTATCTATGAGCCCAAGTGTAGGTGGTCACACCCCCCGCTATACTGACACTCCCACTCCCAGATCAAAACAACCAGGCCTGATATGAAACACAGGCCTGGCTAAATTTACCTGTATTTAAGCCTCACACTATAAAACACTAATAGAGCACCTACCTGAAATTAGAGGGTGCTACATCCAACCCCCACTAAAAATCACAACTGTCCTCATTTGTGGAAAAATAAATGGAAAAAAGAAAGAGGCATCTCATACCACTTTAAGTTGAAATGGGAAAAAAGTAAATGGAACAAACTTGAAAAAGTATAACATGGTATCAAACACAAATTGACATATATACAGTTACACAGATTACACATTCTGACTGCAGGTCCTTGCAACTTCCAGGTACATACAAGTGGAATCAGAGCATTGCTCCCTAGAGAGAAATACTCTGCTTACCACAGGTCTTCTTTTTTTTTCAACATTGCAGATAGACAGCCATCACATCTCATGGTTTTCTTAAGAGAAGACATAAACAATAACTAACTACATACTATCTAGACTAAACACTTTACCAAACAAAGGGGGTTATCACCCTCTGTCTAGCAACAGACAGTAACAAAATAAAGTGGCATGGGTTTCCCTGCCAGGATTGTCACTCCCTGAAAAGGAGTCTGCAAGACCTCCTGCAGAGTGCGACCTGAGCACACATGCCAGTGATGAGACACATACATTCCCGTAGGCCAATATACTTTCTGTTCGGCTCCTAAACAGAAGTCTCTCTTCTTTTTTTTTTTTTTTTTTTTTTAGCAACAGTGGCAAAGGGGTTGTAACAGGGACGGCACGCTCTAGTGTCCATGATATTGTTCTTATAAGGCACCCTGAGCGGCAGTCTCCTGCTAAACAGTCATTTGGGGAAAACCCACCCTAACCCAGCTGCCCTCCTTGCAGTTAAACATGGGTGATACCTTTCACATCTGTGGCTACTCAACTGTAGTCCTGCTTACACAGAGATAGAGTAGCTCCGGGTATGCTGTCCTGCTTTCATGACGAGCACCCTATCTTTGTAGATAGCCCTCCCGAGCTTCCATTCTCTGCGGATGTCCTGAAACCGGACCCAGACCTCGCTCTCCGGTATCCGCTTCAGCTTTGGGACATGCAAGTCATTCCAAACCAAATCATCCTCCTACTGTTCCCGGGAGTCCTCAATTATCCCCATGATATGGTCCAGAACATATGGGTAATCTAGACCCCACTCCTGTGCAACTCTCTTCTGTACATCATGCTGAAACCTTGATAGCCGTGTCAGCTCTTTGGGCCTTCCCCACACAGGCAGAACACAGGAATCTGAAGCCCTATTGACCCATTTGTGGTACATTGATGCTCCTCCAGATGAAATGCTTGGTGAGCTGGAAGAATGTCTATGGGATTGGATAGAGGTAGAGACTGAGCATACTGGCTCCTCCAGCACCGTGGCTGTAGCTCCCGGAAATAAAAACTTCAGCAAGTCACACTACTCCTCCTCACTTGACAAATCCTCCCCTGGGGAAGACCATTCAAACAGGTTCTCCATAGAGCCATACTGTTTTAGTATTACGTTGCACTGACCTTTTCCTCTTGATCAAAGTTCTGTGTTCCCCGGTTATAGAAAGTCAATCCTCTGGTCTACTTCCTCCGCTTTACTCCTACTTCCTCCGCACACCCGGAACATCTCCAGCTTGGAGATGTCCGTCACGATCCCCAGCGCTACATGCTGTCTTCCCTGTACTCCAGGCCTCCAACCTGGACCTCTCTTGAGAAGTATCTCAAGCTCTGTCAGATTGGATGGAGAGCATCTGTGAACAGCAAATTTCAAGTCTTGCCACAGATTCTCTATTGAATTTAGGTCTGGACTTTGACTGGACCATTCTAACACATAAATATGCTTTGATCTAAACCATTCCATTGTAGCTCTGGCTGTATGTTTAGGGTTGTTATCCTGCTAGATGGTGAACCCCTGCCCCATTCTCAAGTCTTTTGCAGACTCTGACAGGTTTTGTTGTAAGAATGCCCTGTATTTGCCTCCATCCATCCATCTTCCCATCAACTGACCAGCTTCCCTGTCCCTGCTGAAGAAAAGCATCCCCAAAACATAATGCTGCCACCACCATGTTTCACAGTGGGGATGGTGTGTTCAGGGTAATGTGCAATTAGTTATTATTCACATCCCCAACCAAATGCAGTCGGCTGCATGAGAGGCATTTTTATGTCCTCCCGAGTACCCCTACCCAACGAACCCCCCAAAAATGATGTTGTGTCTGCAGCAAATGCGGATATAGGCGTGACACCCGCTATTATTGTTCCTCCTGTCCTGACAATCCTGGTCTTTGCATGGGTGAATGTTTTGAACGCTACCATGCACTAGTTGCGTATTAGCGTAGGATACAGCATTGCACAAACTAGGCACACTTTCACAGGGTCTCCCAAGATGCCATCACATTTTGAGAGACACGAACCTGGAACCGGTTACAGTTATAAAAGTTAGTTACAAAAAAAGTGTAAAAAAAAAATATATATATGAAATAAAAAAAATAGTTGTTGTTTCATTGTTCTCTCTCTCTCTATTCTCTCTCTATTGTTCTGCTCTTTTATACTGTGTTCTATTCTACAATGTTTTATTGTTATTATGTTTTATCATGTTTGCTTTTCAGGTATGCAATTTTTTATACTTTACCGTTTACTGTGTTTTATTGTTAACCATTTTTTTGTCTTCAGGTACACAATTCACGAATTTGAGTGGTTATACCAGAATGATGCCTGCAGGTTTAGGTATCATCTTGGTATCATTCTTTTCAGCCAGCGGTTGGCTTTCATGTAAAAGCAATCCTAGCGGCTAATTAGCCTCTAGCCTGCTTTTACAAGCAGTCGGAGGGAATGCCCCCCCACCGTCTTCCGTGTTTTTCTCTGGTTCTCCTGTCTCAACAGGGAACCTGAGAATGCAGCCGGTGATTCAGCCCGCTGACCATAGAGCTGATCAGAGACCAGAGTGGCTCCAAACATCTCTATGGCCTAAGAAACCGGAAGCTACGAGCATTTCATGACTTAGATTTCACCGGATGTAAACAGCGCCATTGGGAAATTGGGAAAGCATTTTATCACACAGATCTTGGTGTGATCAGATGCTTTGAGGGCAGAGGAGAGATCTAGGGTCTAATAGACCCCAATTTTTTCAAAAAAGAGTACCTGTCACTACCTATTGCTATCATAGGGGATATTTACATTCCCTGGGATAACAATCACAATGATTAAAAAAAATGAAAGGAACTATTTAAAAATAAGATAAAAAAGCAAAAAATAATAAAGGAAAAAAAAAAAAGCACACCTGTCCCCCCCTGCTCTCACGCTAAGGCGAACGCAAGCGTCGGTCTGGCGTCAAATGTAAACAGCAATTGCACCATGCATGTGAGGTATCATCGGGAACGTCAGATCTAGGGTAGTAATTTTAGCAGTAGACCTCCTCTGTAAATCTAAAGTGGTAACCTGTAAAGGCTTTTAAAAGCTTTTAAAAATGTATTTATTTTGTTGCCACTGCACGTTTGTGCGCAATTTTAAAGCATGTCATGTTTGGTATCCATGTACTCGGCCTAAGATCATCTTTTTTATGTCATCAAACATTTGGGCAATATAGTGTGTTTTAGTGCATTAAAATTTAAAAAAGTGTGTTTTTTCCCCAAAAAATGTGTTTGAAAAATCGCTGCGCAAATACTGTGTGAAAAAAAAAAATGAAACACCCACCATTTTAATCTGTAGGGCATTTGCTTTAAAGAAAATATATAATGTTTGGGGGTTCAAAGTAATTTTCTTGCAAAAAAAAAATATTTTTTTATGTAATCAAAAAGTGTCAGAAAGGGCTTTGTCTTCAAGTGGTTAGAAGAGTGGGTGATATGTGACATAAGCTTCTAGATGTTGTGCATAAAATGCCAGGACAGTTCAAAACCCCCCCAAATGACCCCATTTGGAAAGTAGACACCCCAAGCTATTTGCTGAGAGGCATGTCGAGTCCATGGAATATTTTATATTGTGACACAAGTTGCGGGAAAGAGACAATTTTTTTTTATTTTTTTATTTTTTTGCGCAAAGTTGTCACTAAATGATATATTGCTCAAACATGCCATGGGAATATGTGAAATTACACCCCAAAATACATTCTGTTGCTTCTCCTGAGTACGGGGATACCACATGTGTGAGACTTTTTGGGAGCCTAGCTGCGTACGGGACCCCGAAAACCAAGCACCGCCTTCAGGCTTTCTAAGGCCGTAAATTTTTGATTTCACTCTTCACTGCCTATCACAGTTTCGGAGGCCATGGAATGCCCAGGTGGCAAAAAAAAAACCCAAATGACTCCATTTTGGAAAGTAGACACCCCAAGCTATTTGCTGAGAGGTATAGTGAGTATTTTGCAGACCTTACTTTTTGTCACAAAGTTTTAAAAATTGAAAAAAAAAAAAGTTTTTCTCGTCCTTCTTTATTTTCAAAAACAAATGAGAGCTGCAAAATACTCACCATGCCTCTCAGCAAATAGCTTGGGGTGTCTACTTTCCAAAATGGGGTCATTTGGGGGGGGGGTTTGTGCCACCTGGGCATTCCATGGCCTCCGAAACTGTGATAGGCAGTGAAGAGTGAAATCAAAAATTTACACCCTTAGAAATCCTGAAGGCGGTGATTGGTTTTCGGGGCCCCGTACGCGGCTAGGCTCCCAAAAAGTCCCACACATGTGGTATCCCCGTACTCAGGAGAAGTAGCTAAATGTATTTTGGGGTGCAATTCCACATATGCCCATTGCCTGTGTGAGCAATATATCATTTAGTGACAACTTTGTGCAAAAAAAAAAAAAAATTTGTCACTTTCCCGCAACTTGTGTCAAAATATAAAACATTCCATGGACTCAACATGCCTCAAAGCAAATAGCTTGGGGTGTCTACTTTCCAAATTGGGGTCATTTGGGGGGGGTTGTGCCATCTGGGCATTTTATGGCCTTCAAAACTGTGATGGGTAGTGAGGAGTAAAATCAAAAATGTACGTCCTTAGAAATCCTGAAGGTAGTGATTGGTTTTCGGGGCCCCGTACGCGGCTAGGCTCCCAAAAAGTCCCACACATGAGGTATCCCCATACTCAGGAGAAGCAGTTAAATGTATTTTGGGGTGCAATTCCACATATGCCCATGGCCTGTGTGAGCAATATATCATTTAGTGACAACTTTTTGTAATTTTATTTTTTTTGTCAATATTCAATCACTTGGGACAAAAAAAATGAATATTCAATGTACTTCAGAGCTTCCACTATTACCATCTGGGGCATACCACATGCTATTGTCTCATTTATGGGGTCTATCGGCAGAAACTCAGATTTCTACCAGTTTATCTCTAAGCCAGAAAAACTACCGAAGTCCTCCACTATCCTCATTGCTCCCGGTAGTGATTTTCTCGAGTCTCCCAGAAATAACAGAATGTCATCCGCATACAATGCGATTCTTTCCTCGCCTGTTTTTCTCTGGAAGCCAGTTATCGCTCGACTTCCCCTTATGGAAATGGCCAGGGGTTCCATCGCCAGTGCAAACAACAGAGGGGAGAGTGGGCACCTCTGCCTCGTCCCCCTCTCCAGCTCAAACCTGTCTGAAAATTCGTTGTTAATTTTTAATCTTGCCTTGGGTCGAGTATATAGCATTCTGATCCACCCTATAAAGGCAGGGCCGAATCCGAAGTTCTCCAACACGCGCCACATATAGCCCCACTCCACGCTATCAAAAGCCTTGGATACGTCAAGGGTCATCAGCGCTCTCGAACCCTCGTTCACCGTTGGGGTCTGTAAATTCAAAAACGCCCTTCTAATATTCAGGCTCGTGGATCTATTAGCTATAAAGCCCGCCTGGTCCTCGTGAATCAGCTTATGGATAACCCCATTCAATCTTGCTGCCAACACTTTGGCCAGACTTTTTACGTCCGTGCATAAGAGAGAAATTGGTCTATAGGCGGCCATATCCAAGGGATCTTTCCCTTCTTTCTGTAATACAATAATAGTTGCTTCTAGCATTGAGGCAGGTAGTTGGCCCCCCTCGAGCCCCCCCCCCCCAAAACTTTCAGCAGTTCGGGGATCAACACTTCGCCATAGTGTTTATAGGTCTCAATTGGAAGACCATCTGGCCCGGGCGACTTATGGGTTGCCATGCCCGCTACTGCTTGGTGTAATTCTGCTATAGATATTGGGGCATCTAATATATCTCTTTCTTCTTGTGATATGGTGGGGATATCTAACCCCCTTAGGATGTCCTCCATCTTGGCCTCCTTACCTCTCTTCTGGGAGGAATACAGTTTTTTATAGTAATCCCTGAAGGCTTGTACTATTTTTAAGGTGCTTGATACTACCTCACCGCTCTGGGATCTAATCGCGAGGACCGTGGATGGAGCTGAATTTGATTTTGCTAGCATAGCCAATGTCCTTCCCATTCTCTCGCCCTCCACCATAGATTCCTGTCTTTGGAGTAACCGCCTGGTTTCTGCTTTCTGTATAACCACTGATTTATATGCTTGTTGTTTCTCTTGCCAGGTACTTTCCGTCTCTGGGGTTGGGTTGCAAGTATAGTTATTTTCTGCTTCAAGAGCGTCTCTCAACAAACACTCCTCCTCCCTTCCAGCCTCTTTATTGAATTTAGCTATCTGCTGTATCAGGACCCCCCTAAAAAAAGCCTTAAGGGCATCCCATAGCATAGAGGGGGACACCGTTCCCTGATTAATCTCAACAAACTCCCTTAAGGAGGAAAGTATCCCATCCGGCTTTTTAATAATTTCAAACCAGTACGGGCTTATACTCCAGTTCTTCCGGGGCCTGGGCTCCCCAAGATTTAAGATGGCTACCATAGGTGAGTGGTCTGAGATGCCTCTTGGCCAGTACGTTATTTTTTCTACCATCTGGAGAGCCCTATCATTTCCTAGGGCTAGGTCTATCCTTGAAAGCGCGGAGTATGATGCAGAACAGCAAGTATATTGCAGCACGCCTGGGTTCCGTGCCCTCCACAAATCCACTAATCCCACTTCTTCCAAAAAAAAGCTTAACCGGCTCCTTACTGAATCCTTTGAGCATTTTCGTAGTGGAAATCTATCCAGCCCTTTGTCTAGAACCTCATTGAAGTCTCCCATTGCTACAATCGGCACCTCTTTTTTATCTAACAGAAATTCGTACAGTTTAAGCAGGACATCCAGATTAAAGGACGGAGGGATATATTTGCCATCACATACCTGGCGTTTTCAATAGAGCATAATAAAAAAATGTATCTATCCAACTCGTCTATCCTGACCTGGCTGCAGGAAAACTTCACCCCAGATTTTACCAAAACACTCACTCCCCTACTATAGGAGGAGTGAACCGCATGAAATTGGGTTTGAAATGTTTTCATCTGTAAGTGATGAGTAGTTTCCTTGGTTAGGTGGGTTTCCTGCAGACAGACCAGATCAGCCCCACATCTCTCCATCATAGAGAACACTGCCAATCTTTTAAGTGGTGTACCTAGGCCCCTGACATTCCAGGATCCTATTTTCAGGGTCTTAGCTAGCATCTAAAGACTGAAGAATATCCTTGCCCCAACACGTGCAATCATATATATCAGAAAGATAAAGGAGAAATTTAATATATATATCCCTACACCCAAAACTAGTTTTTCCCCTCCTTGTGACTATTGTGACAGTTCCATGTGTATACATACTTGGCCTCTAAACCACGTGTTCATTTTGGCTATATTAGCCTTACTTTGGGCATAAATTTGCCATAGACAGTGCTTGCATGTGCGTGTAGAACAACCAAAAGCCTATAAGTGAAAAACTGGATACCTCCAGAATAGTTTCTAGTGCTGTATATTCTTAAAAGTAGTATTTTACCCCCCCTGACACCCCTTCCTTCCGCCCTCCCCTCCCTACCCTTTCCCCCTCCCATACCCCCGTCTCTACCCTCCCCACTTTCCCACCCACACCCACCTATCTAGGTGAACCCCCCGGGGGTTTGCCATGACTGTTTTCACACCCGCTACCAACACCCTATTATACCCGTCGTCCCACTCACCTCCCCACAAACAGGCAACTATGTGCACCCATCCCACCCCCACCCCCTAACAAGCACAAAAACTTTTAGTAACTAGCAGGTAGGGGTGAATACTGAGGAACAGGGACCACTAAACAAAAGAAAGAAAAAAAAAAGGGGGAAGGAAAAAGTGTATATAAATCCCTTGTGTCTCCCCGCTCCCCCCCCCCGCGTCACCCCATTAACACACCGGTCCAATTCATCCTCCCTAACCCTCTAAATAAGGTTCGCAAATTTTTCTCTGTTGTCCTTGAGCCACTTCTCAACCCCAGCAGGAGAGTTAAAAAATAAGGTTTCCCCCAAGGCTGTAACCCGCAACCTTGCCGGGTAGAGGAGGGCGTATGGCAGCTTAATTTTTTGTAGATTGCGTTTTGCCTGGATATATTCCGCCCTGCGCCTCTGCAGATCTGGTGAAAAGTCAGAGTAGAACGAGATTTTTGCGCCTTTAAAGCGGACCTCCCCTGCCTCCCTGGTCTTCCGTAACAGAGTCACTTTGTCCCTATAATTAAGAAATCTCAAGAGAAGGGGTCTGGGGTGACCCCCCTCTGGCGGTGCCCTGAAGGGAATCCTGTGAGCTCTTACAATGGCAAACGAGGCCGAGAACGATTCTTTACCGAATAGCTCCCCCAGCCACTTCTCTAGGAACTCAACCGGGTTGGCGCCCTCGCTTCTTTCAGGCATTCCTACCAACCTCACGTTATCTCTTCTGCTCCTATTCTCCATCTCATCCAGTTTAGAAGCTTGTTTGGATATCTGTTCTTTCAGCCATTCCATTTCTTTAATCATTCTAGGCCGCTGACTATTTCTTCCAGGGCTGAGGTTCTCTCCGCCGTTTTCTGCAAATCTTGTCTAACCAGTAGCAAATCTGCTTTTACCTCTTTCATTTGTTCACAGAGTTCTTTAAGTGAGCCATTGCACATCCCTACTGCCATAAATACATCCATTAAAGTTAGTTCTTTATCCAGAGGTTTATTCGGATCTTTTATTAACTCCATATTCAGATTTATATTCTGTTCGCTTGACCCCGGGGCTTTATTACTTTGCGTTTTAGAGGACTGGATGATAGGTGCACTCCCGGAAGGCTGTGAATGTGGCTGACCCTGGCTTTTCCTATCCGTCCCCCCCCCCTGCTGAGACTTCAGCTGTGCCCCTTTTTTTGGAGGGGTGAGGGCTGAGGAATGAGCAAATTGCTCCAGTTTTGCTGCTGCAGATGCTGCCACAGTATGTTGCGAGGTCTTCTCTTTCGCTGAGCGTAGACTCTGCATCCTTTGCTCTTAAATATGTTCTCTTACAGCAATTGGTTTAGTCAGACGGGGGGAGGATGAAGGGAGGAGGAGAGAACTTATACCCTTATCTGCTCACGTTACGGGGCTTACAAGAAGAAAGATGCCTTTTAATAGATTGATGACCAGAGCGAAGCTGCCTTTTTTTTTTTTCACCCCTATACACCCCCGTCACTTCTGCAGCCGATGCCCCCACCCCCTCCTAGCTCCACTATAGAATGAAATGGCTATTCTGGATGACTTGTTTATGCAACAACAATGTATATCAGCTGGAATGAGTGTAAAACATATCCCAGCACCCCCAAGCCTACCGCCCCCTTCAGCTACTGAGCCCGTCCTGAACCCTCTACTCCTGCAAGAGCTTAGGTAGTAGGTAGAGGGCAGCCCCACCTGAGACTGAGGGGTTAGGAAGTTAATACACAGACCTGCTGCTCCCAGACCCAACCTGAGCTCAGTGCAAACATTGAGCGATATTTTACATACAGAATTGTAACATTATAGTATTACAGCATTTAACTCTCGATTTTTATACCCCCAACCAGTCAAACAGTCAAACAGGCCCCTAACGGCGCCTAGATATCCTGTATCCTATGTTGTTTGTTTGTTTGTTTGTTCCAGGGGATGTTGTAATTGCAAGAGTTTGTTGTTGTTATTACAAGAATGTTATATTACCAGGTGCTGAGCCGATCCGCAAAAGGAAAAGATAACATAGATACTATGTCTCCTTCAACAGCTTCTGGCATACCTCACATTAACATTAATTGTGCTTCATACTATACCACTCTAGAGGTCTTCAGCTCACTGCTGGATGTGTGAGAGTAGGAGAAGGAGCTATTGCAGTGTCTCGTTCCGGTATCTCATTCCATTACATGACAGAGTGCGGGAGACTACGTCATGCCTGGGGGTTTCCTCGGCATTTACAGCCTACCGTGGAGTAGCGTGGAGGAGTAGAGGAGTCCGGCGGGGGGAGCGGTGAGGCGAAGCTGATGGACAACAGCTGCTCTACCCACGCTCTGACGCTACACCGCCCGTCCTGCAGTGAATCTGCCTTTCCCGGTCATCCATCCGTCCGTGTGCTCACAGGGGGGCGGAGGTGAGACAGAACACACAGTGTCCTCACTCACTCACACTCACTCCATGCTGTGGGACAGCACGCACCCGCCCTTCCTGTCCCATGGACTTTAACGGTGTTCGAATGAATTTTTCATCTGTTCGCATGTTCTGGTGTGAACCGAACTGGGGGGGGGATGTTCAGCTCATCCCTAATGATGACACCTCACTGACATGACATGTCCCCTCCTGAGTCACAGTGACAGTCTCTCTCCATGCCAGGGGGTCCCTTCATTCCACTCCAGTCCAAACAGCACCAACAGTCCAGCTCCCGGCTTGCTTTGCTCATAGACCTGCACACGAGGATCCTGCCGCTCTGCTAGGCACCTTGACATCACATGACACACTCAGGCACCGCCTCTAACAGGCCTGCCTTCCGCCGGTGGCCGCGGAACACACTGTAGCAAGCACTCGGATATCACAGCCATGTTTTTTACTATCAACCTTTACCTGTCACAGGCATTTACTGGCAGGAAAAAAGTACCAATTTTTTTACTGGCTACCAGTAAAAATACTGACC
This sequence comes from Lithobates clamitans, assembly GCA_037952925.1. NCBI lineage: Eukaryota > Metazoa > Chordata > Amphibia > Anura > Ranidae > Lithobates > Lithobates clamitans. The sequence continues at coordinate 1,358,421 of JBBGZY010000835.1, forward strand.
GTTGGCAACACTAGTTAGGAATCTCTGAAGAGATAGTGTAATCTACATCTTCAGTTTGCAAGAGGAATTAACTAGTGCATAACCAATGCTTTGTTTAAACGTAATGTTTAATTGTTGAATAAGAATGTTATATAATAGTGAAAATTGTGATATAAAATGTCAGTTTCTAAATTTCTAAACTTTTGAAACAATTTAAATAAAATTGACCAAAACCACCATAGTTTTCCTTTAAACATCATTTTAACACTAAGAAGATTATAAGTACTGTGTCTTTCGTATTACCCAAAGTAAATATAGAAGATACAATGCATGGCAACAAGGGAAACTAATACTTTTGGTCAATTTTGGTTTGTAAACTGATATTTGATATAATTATGTATTATGACAAGCAGATCAGATTAGAGCCTACTCACTGCAAAATAGCACAATCAATGAAGATTGTGCAAATTGCAAGTAAGTTATACATATGCAACATTTTCAAATTTTTGTGTTAGTTAAATTTTTGCTCTTGAACATAATAAATAAAGAAAGAAAATATATGCAAAAACACTATACATGGCCTTTAGAAAAACTGATAGTGAATAGTGAATCCAGCTGGATGGTTGCTTGCCAGTGTATTTGGTAGCCATTGACATTATGGAGTTATTTGACATTGGACAATAGACTTTTATATGAAGCTTTAGAGGTTGTGATATGTCTACAGTGCTTGATGCAAACATCCAATATTAGCTATGGCAGAGTTTTTCAACCTTTTTTTCAGTCAAGACACCCTTTAAAATTCCAAAATCTTGAGGCACCCCATTCTAAAATTTAAAAAAAAGAACTAATAGCTTTACAACAACAACAACAACCACAACAACATGCGTAGGACACCCAACATCAGCAGTGATTTATTCTTCAAAAGCAAACACAGCTTTGCACACTGGTACTGACTACATAATCGGTGCTAGAAGCAGTATCTCACAAAAGTGAGTACACCCCTCACATATATCTTTTCATGTGACAAATTACACTTTGCTACAATGTAGAATAGTGAGTGTATAGCTTGTATAAAAGTGTAAATTTGCTGTCCCCTCAAAATAACTCTACACACAGCCATTAATGTCTAAACCACTGGCAACAAAAGTGAGTACACCCCTAAGTGAAAATGTCCAAATTGGACTCAATTAGCCATTTTCCCTCCCCGATGTCATGTAACTCGTTAGTGTTACAAGGTCTCAGGTGTGAATGGGGAGCAGGTGTGTTAAATTTGGTGTTATCGCTCTCACTCTCTCATACTGTTCACTGGAAGTTTAACATGGCACCTCATGGCAAAGAACTCTCTGAGGATCTGAAAAAAAGAATTGTTGCTCTACATAAAGATAGCCCAGGCTATAAGAAGATTGCCAAGACCCTGAAACTGAGCTACTGCATGGTGGCCAAGAGCATACAGCGGTTTAACAGGACAGGTTCCACTCAGAAAAGGCCTGGCCATGGTCGACCAAAGAAGTTGAGTGCACGTGCTCAACGTCATATCCAGAGGCTGTCTTTGGGAAATAGACGTATGAGTTCTGCCAGCATTGCTGCAGAGGTTGAAGGAGTGGGTGATCAGCCTGTCAGAGCTCAGACCATATGGCGCACACTGCATCAAATTTGTTTGCATGGCTGTCATCCCAGAAGGAAGCCTCCTCTAAAGATGATGCACTAGAAAGTCTGCAAACAGTTTGTTGAAGACAAGCAGACTAAGCACATGGAATACTGGAACCATGTCCTGTGGTCTGATCAGACCAAGATTAACTTATTTGGTTCAGATGGTGTTAAGCCTGTGTGGCGGCAACCAGGAGAGCAGTACAAAGACAAGTGTGTCTTGCCTACAGTCAAGCATGGTGGTGGGAGTGTCAGGGTCTGGGGCTGCATGAGTGCTGCTGGCACTGGGAAGCTACAGTTCATTGAGGGAATCATGAATGCCTATATGTACTGTGACATACTGAAGCAAAGCATGATCCCCTCCCTTCAGAGACTGGGCTGTAGGGCAGTATTCCAACATGATAAAGACCCACATCAAAGAAAAAGGTGGACTTCTCTTTGCTCCTCATTTGAGATTTCCAACCCCACTATACCTCCAGTCCTCTCAAAAACCTGCACTGAGAGGAATGAAGTGGTCCTCAAATGGTCCTGTCACCATTTGAGGAGGCCACGAGGATGGTGAGCAGCGACAATGCATGCATCAGTGATACTGTCCCTCTTGTCTTCCTGATGGAGCACACGCTTCTTGGAATAATGGACAGGGCACTTGAGGCAGAACAGCGGGAAGAAGAGGATGACTTCCTTACCTCTCAAGGCCCCTTTTATCCAGATAGCATTCCTTTGGTCCTGCCAAACACACAGGAAAAAGAGGAGGAGGATTGTGTCAGCATGGATGTAGAGGATAACACTCAGTAGCAGTCTTCAAGGGATGGTTTTCAGTCCCGAGAAACCCAAGGAGTTGTATGTGGTTGGGAGGAGGTAGTTCCTGACAACGTCATCCTCAGTGACCCAGAGGACTCACAATTGAATGCGTCTACAAAACCTGGCCTCCCTGATTCTGCAAAGCCTGCGAAAGGATCCTAGGATTTGTGGTATCAAGGAGAGGGATCATTACTGGCTGGCAACCCTTCTTGATTCACCTTACAAGGGTAAAGTTGCAGAACTCATCCTGCCTTCACAAGGGGGGAAGGGGATGAAACTTCAGTAGGCCATGAAGAAAGGTTTGTGCAATGTGTTTCCAGACCCTGGTTGCAGGGTCCTGGTGCTGGACAACGTGTTGCTGAGGCTTCATTCAGTCAGAGGAAGAGTGGTGGAGAACGTGGCCGGCTGACCGATGCCTTTAGACAATTTTTCAGTCCTCAGCGCCAAGGTCTGATCGGTTCAAGCAACCATCGCCAGCGTCTGCATTACATGGTGCATGAATATCTTGGGGCAAGAGCAGACTTGGAGACCTTTCCAACAGACCATCCACTGGGTTACTGGGTCTTGAGGATGGACCACTGCCCAGAATTTGCTCAATATGCAATTGAGCTACTGGCCTGTCCTGCATCCAGCATTCTTTCTGAAAACACATTCAGTGCTGCTGGAGGGTTTGTAACGGATCATAGAGTGCGCCTGTCCACAGACTCCGTTGATAGGCTCATATTCATAAAAATGAATCAGTCTTGGATCAGCAGCAGCTATCAAGCACCTGATGCTGATGTAACTGATTGATTTTTCTATGGATGTGGGATCCCTTGAAGACTGCCTATGTTGAGTGACTATCCTATTCCTCCTCAATCTTGATGATGCTAGCTTCCAACAATATTTTTGGTTTAGGGCACCACCACCACTGCCCAAGGTCCAATTTTTCTGCCCCTGTTTAACAGAGGCATGTAATTACAATTTTTGATCAAATATTTCACAGCAGGGCCTGTTTCTGCGACTAACAAGAGTAACTGTGAGGGCTTACAGTGTTGTGGCACCACCACCACCAAAGGCCCAATTTTTCTGCCCGTTTAACAGGGGCATGTATAGTAATTACAATTTTTGATATAATATTTCACAGCAATTTTTCTGCCCCTGTTTAACAGAGGCATGTAATTACAATTTTTGATCAAATATTTCACAGCAGGGCCTGTTTCTGCGACTAACAAGAGTAACTGTGAGGGCTTACAGTGTTGTGGCACCACCACCACCAAAGGCCCAATTTTTCTGCCCGTTTAACAGGGGCATGTATAGTAATTACAATTTTTGATATAATATTTCACAGCAGGGCCCGTTCCTGCACCCACCAAAAGTAACTGTGAGGGCTTACAGTGTTGTGGCACCACCACCACCACCAAAGGCCCAATTTTTTTGGGTGGCACCACCACAACTGCCTAAGGCCCAATTTTTCTACCCCTGTTTAACAGGGGCATGTAATTACAATTTTTGATATAATATTTCACAGCAGGGCCCGTTACTGCGCCCACCAAGAGTAACTGTGAGGGTTTACAGTGTTGTGGCACCACCACCAAAAGCCCAATTTTTCTGGGTGGCACCATCACCACTGCCTAAGGCCCATTTTTTCTACCCCTGTTTAACAGGGGCATGTAATTACAATTTTTGATATAATATTTAACAGTAGGGCCCGTTCCTGCGCCCACCAAGAGTAACTGTGAGGGGTTATAGTGTTGTGGCACCACCACCCATGGCCCCTGTTTAACACAGACATGTAATTACAATTTTTGAAATAATGTTTAACAGCAGGGCCTGTTCCTGCACCCAACAAGGTTAATTGTAAGGGGTTTCAGTGTTCTGGCACCACCAACACCTAAGGTCCAATTTTCTGCAGAGTATATAGGGCAGGCCGTATATATACTTCTGTTCAGAGTATATACTGCTTGGGGGGCCCCCATGCCATTTTTTTTTATATTTGGGTGTGGGGTTCCCCTCAATCACTTAAGGACCAGCCTCGTTTTGAGATTTTGGTGTTTACATGTTTAAAATAGTTTTTTTTGCTAGAAAATTACTTAGAACCCCCAAACATTATATATTGTTATTTTCTAACACCCTAGAGAATAAAATGGCAGTCATTGCAATACTTTTTTCACACCGTATTTGCGCAGCGGTCTTACAAGCGCACCTTTTTTGGGAAAAACTTCACTTTTTTGAATAAAAAAATAAGACAACGGTAAAGTTAGCCCAATGTTTTTTTATATTGTGAAAGATAATGTTACGCCGAGTAAATTGATACCCAACATGTCATGCTTCAAAATTGCGCCCGCTCATGGAATGACGTCAAACTTTTACCCTCAAAAATCTCCATAGGCGACGTTTAAAAAATTCTACAGGTTGCATGTTTTGAGTTACAGAGGAGGGCTAGAATTATTGTACTCGCTCTAACGATTGTGGCGATACCTCACATGTGTGGTTTGACCACAGTTTTTTTTATATGCGGGCGCTACTCACGTATGCGTTCGCTTCTGCGTGCGAGCTCGTCGGGATGGGGCATTTAAAAAAAAAAATTTCTTATTTATTTTACTTGATTTTATTTATTTTTACACTTTTTTTTTTTTTTTTAAAAGGGTCACTTTTATTCCTATTACAAAGAATGTAAACATCCCTTATAATAGAAAAAAGCATGACAGGTCCTCATGAGATCTGGGGTCAAAAAGTCCTCAGATCTCATATTTGGACTTAAATGCAATAAAAAAAAAAAATTGTCATTTGAAAAAATGACAACAGAAAAATGTGCCTTTAAGACGTATGGGCGGAAGTGATGTTTTGATGTCGCTTCTGCCCTGCTATGGTATGGAGACGGGTGGGGGCCATCTTCCCCTCACTCATCTCCATACCCAGCAAGGGGACAGACGTGATCGGCACCGGATTGTGGCGGGAGGGGGACCCTCTCCCGCCACCAATAAAAGTGATCTCGTAGCGAATCCACCGCAGAGACCACTTTTATCTTGTAGCCGAACACAGGGATACTGGGGTTATGGCAGCTAGCTGCTGCCATAATAATGATATCCGTCCCCAAAGTAGGGACGTGCATTGGCGTGCGGCGGTCGGGAAGTGGTTAAAATTCATACCAGACCCAAAGAGCCTTGTAATGAGCTGGGGGGACCTATGCCGTTTTTCTCACTGATTTGCATCTATATTGCCCGACAATACATTACAGCCGCAAGCAGTTTTAAATGACTTTTTTTCCTTTAGATATGTCATTTTTCTGTGGTATTGTTCTAAACACGGGAAAACTGCACCATTTTACACAATATTTAAAGGAATATTTCATTTTTATAGTTTCACTTTAAGCATTCTTAAAATCACTGCTCCCGAAAAAAACGTCTGTTTTTAAAACTTTTTTTGCATTGATACATGTCCCCTGGGGCAGGACCCAGGTCCCCAAACACTTTTTAGGGCAAAAACGTTCATATAAGGCTGTAAAATGAGCACTTTTGATTTTTCACGTTCGTGTCCCATAGACTTTAACGGTGTTCGCGTGTTCGAACTAACTTTTTTGCATGTTTAGATGTTCTGGTCCAAACCTAACCGGGGGGGGGGGGGGGGGGGTGTTCGGCTCATCCCTAGTGGCCACACAAAATATTGACACTTTGGGCCCAATTTGGACATTTTCACCTAGCGGTGTACTCGCTTTTGTTGCCGGCAGTTTAGACGTTAATGATTGTGTGTTGAGATATTTTGAGGGAACAGCAAATTTACGCTGTTATACAAGCTGTAAACTCACTACTTTAGATTGTAGCAAAGTGTAATTTCTTCAGTGTTGTCACATGAAAAGATATGATAAAATATTTACAAAAATGTGAGGGCTGTACTCACTTTTTTGAGATTCTGTATATAGTAAATTTCACAGTAGCTGGATAGTGCAGGAGTGTACTTATAATTTTTGTATTATAGTATTGCTGATATGTATTAACTAATTGCCGACCAGCCGCCGTCACTATACGACGACAGGTTGGCTCTCCTGCACGAATTGCTATAGCTGGACAGCGGCTCGCACAGGCGCATTTGCAGGCGGGTTGCATGTCACCGGCAGCGCGCGCTCGTGCCAGCTGCATGCTGCGGGAGCGTGCCTGTAAGTCAGGCAGACTCGATGTTCGTCACTGATCTGCAATCGACTAGTACAGAGGCAGAATGGGGATCTGCCTTTGTAAACAAGGCAGATCCCCATTCTGACAAGGGACATGTCAGAGATCTACTGTTCCCAGTGATCCGGAACAGAGATCTCTGTCATATTCCAGTGAACCTATCCCCCTACAGTTAGAACACGCTGAGGGAACACAGTTAAACCCTTGATCGCCCCTAGTTTTAACCCCCTCCCTGCCAGTGTCATTTTTACATTGATCAGTGCATTTCCATAGCACTGATCAATATAATAATGTCACTGGTCCCCCAAAACTGTTATTTTGGGTCAGATTTGTCCGCCGCAATGTCGCAGTCCCGCTAAAAATCGCAGATCGCCACCATTACCAGTAAAAACAATGAAAACAATAAAAGTCCCTAAATCTATCCCATAGTTTGTAGACGCGATAACTTTTGCCCAAACTAATCAATATGCGCCTATTGCATTTTTTTTTTTTTTTTTTTACCAAAAATATGTAGAATATATATCAGCCTAAACTGATGAATAAATTGAATAAATATATATTTTGGGATATGTATTATAGCAAAAAGAAAAAAGTTTTTTTTCAAAAGTGTTGCTCTTTGTATGTTTATAGCGCAAAAAATAAAAACCGCCGAGTTGATCAAATACCACCAAAAGAAAGCTCTATTTGTGGGAAAAAGGATGTCAATTTTGTTTGGGTACAGCGTCACAAGACCGCACAATTGTCAGTTAAATTGATGCAGTGCCGTATCGCAAAAAATAGCCTGGTCATTAAGGGGACAAATTCTTCCGGTCCTTAACTGGTTAAAGTACTGCAGATTAGTATTGGCGATATGTTTTTTAATATTGGCAAGTACTGTAGTATTGCCGATATGTAGTTTAGTATTGCTGATGTTTCCAAAGTGAGCAAAGTCCTTTCTTGCATTAAGAGAGGTATGGACTCCAGAGAGAGAGATATAATTTTGCCCTTGTACAAATCATTAGTAAGACCTCATCTGGAATACGCAGTTCAGTTTTGGGCACCAGTCCTCAAAAAGGATATCAGGGAACTGGAGAAAGTGCAGAGAAGGGCAACTAAACTGATAAGAGGCATGGAGGAGCTCAGCTATGAGGAAAGATTAGAGGAACTGAATTTATTCACTCTTGAGAAGAGGAGATTAAGGGGGGATATGATCACCATGTATAAGTATATAAGGGGTCCATATAGTGAACTTGGTGTTGAGTTATTCACTTTACGGTCAACACTGAGGACAAAGGGACATGCTTTACGTCTAGAGGAAAAGAGATTTCATCTCCAAATACGGAAAGGTTTCTTCCCAGTAAGAGCTGTGGAATAGACTCCCTCCAGAGGTGGTTCTGGCCAGCTCAGTAGATTGTTTTAAGAAAGGCCTGGATTCTTTCCTAAATGTACATAATATAACAGGGTACTAACACTTATAGGTAAAGTTGATCCAGGGAAAATCCGATTGCCTCTCTGGGATCAGGAAGGAAGTTTTTTCCCTGCTGTAGCAAATTGGACCCTGCTTTTCAGGCGTTTTTTTTTTCGCCTTCCTCTGGATCAACTGTTGGTATAGGATTGGGTATATGGGATTGTATGATTTTTTATTTTATTTTTTTATTTTTTTGTGGTTGAACTAGATGGACTTGTGTCTTTTTTCAACCTGACTAACTATGTAACTATGATGTGATTAATATTGCCAATATGCGTTAGAGATTAGTATTGCAGATATGTATTTTAGTATTGCCAATTAGTAGTGGCAATATGTGTAGTATTGGTGATGCGTATTATAGTATTGACGATTAGTATTATTGATATGCATTTAAGTATTGCAGATATGCATTTTAGTATTGCAGTTAAGCATTTTAGTATTGAAGATTAGTATTGGCAATATGTAGTATAGGATTGGTGATTAGAATTGCCGATATGTATTATAGTATTTGCTATACATATTATAGTATTGGCAATTAGTATTGCTGATACAATGCCTTGAAAAAGTATTCATACCCCTTGCAATTTTCCACATTTTGTCATGTTACAACTAAAAACGTAAATGTATTCTATTGGAATTTTATGTGATAGACCAACACAAAGTGGCACATAATTGTGAAGTGGAAGGAAAATGATAAATGGTTTTCAACATTTTTTACAAATAAATATGTGAAAAGTGTGGTGTGCACTTGTATTCAGCCCCCCTGAGTCAATACTTTGTTGAACCACCTTTCACTGCAATTACAGCTGCAAATCTGTTTGGGTATGTCTCTACCAGCTTGTCACATCTAGAGAGTAAAATTGTTGGCCATTCTTCTTTGCAAAATAGCTCAAGCTCTGTCAGATTGGATGGAGAGCGTCTGTGAACAGCAATTTTACAGTCTTGCCACAGATTCTCAATTGGATTTAGGTCTGGACTTTGACTGGGCTATTCTAGCACATCAATATGCTTTGATCTAAACTTTTCTATTGTAGCTCTGGCTGTATGTTTAGGGTTGTTGTCCTGCTGGAAGGTGAACCTCTGCCCTAGGCTCAAGTATTTTGCAGACTATAACAGGTTTTCTTCTAAGTTTGCCCTGTATTTGGCTCCATCCATCTTCCCATCAACTTTGACCAGCTTCCCTGTCACTGCTGAAGAAAAGCATCCCCACAACATGATGCTGCCACCACCATGTTTCACGGTGGAGATGGTGTATTCAGGGTGATGTGCAGTGTTAGTTTTTTGCCACGCTTAGCGTTTTGCTTTTAGGCCAAAAAGTTAAATTTTTGTCTCACCTGACTAGAGCACCTTCTTCCACTTTTGCGGTGCCCCTCACATGGCTTCTCGCAAATTGCAAATGGGACTTCTTATGGCTTTCTTTCCAGAATGGCTTTCTTCTTACCACTTTTCCATAAAGGTCCAATTTGTGGCATGCACGACTGTCAGGGCTGGGCTCAGCCCTTCCTTCTCTGAGCTGGCCGCTCAGCTGTCAGCTAATTGCCAGCTCCCATCTATCTCCACGGTTACCCAGCTGTTGTTGATTCTGCTCGTCAGTCCTGCCTACTTAAAGTCGCCCAGCTCACTTGATCTCTGGCTTCACCTTTGCCAACATCACAGAGACTTTCTCCTGCGTTCCTATTGTAGACTTGCTTGGCTGAAGTTCCTTCTGGCTCTTGATCCTGCTTGCTGTACTGCTACGTTTATCTCTGGCTCTCTGACATTTGCTTGGCTGACTACCCGATCCGGTTACTGAACTCTGGCTTGTTTTGACTACGCTTACTCTGTTTACCTTATTATTATTATTATTATTATTAAACAAGTGTGATTTAACTTACTTCTGTCTCGGTCTGATTCATGGTTCCTGATAACGACTAATAGTTGTCCTGTGGACAGATTCTTCCACCTGAGCTGTGGATCTCTGCAGCTCCTCCAGAGTTATCATGGGCCCCTTGGCTGCTTCTCTGATTAATGCTCTCCTTGCCCGGCCTGTCAGTTTAGGTGGATGGATATGTTTTAATAGGTTTGCAGTTGTGCCATATATTTTTGATATGTATTTTAGTATTGATAATATGCAGGGCCGTTTTTAAGGCAGGGCAAAAGGGGCCGCTGCCCTGGGCCCTGTCATTGTTGTGGGGCCCAGAGCAGCTGCCTCATACTTGCCAACTATCCTGGTTTAAATTCCCTCATGCCTTGAGGTTTTAGTCCCGTGCTGTGTCCCAATATCTCAGTGTGAAGTGCTGCTACTAATGCTGCCCAGCTCTGCCCTTTTGTTGTGTACAGATGACTCACCTGCAGACCCTGTGTTTACATGTAAATTACTGGCATTCATACATAAATGGCGGCAATCATATGTACATCATGCCGCCCTGAGGTCATATCGACAGTAATTTCTAGCAGCCAATCAACAAGCAGAAATCATGAGCTGTAACCTCTAGCAACTAATCAGTGAGCCGTAATGTGTGCTGTAACCTCTAGCAACCGGTCAGTGAGCGGTAATGATACACTGTAACCTCTGGCAACCAATCGCAATAGCTGCCTGATCTGATTCAGTAAACTGATTTTGAGTCTAGCTGCTATTTATTGTATGTCTCAGAGCAGGTGGAGAGCGGAACTGCATTGGGGGGCCCCAAGAAAAGTTTTGCCCAGAGTCCAATCAATATTAAAGACGGCTCTGATAATATGTATTATATGATATATTTTATGTATTATTTGTAATGTGAAGACATGCTATCAGTGATGGGTGATATGTATTACTGTATATGATAGCTGATATGTATTATAGTATATGGCACGAGTGGAAATCTTTTTAGTGTTAAAATGGGGCTGACTCCTTATACTAGTTCATTTATTTTATATCTGTATGTATATTGTTGTATATACTGATTAGTTGATAATATACTGTACTATATGTCTTTTTTACCTATAAAATGGACCAGTAAAGATTAATAAATCAAAAAAGATCTTACAATAAAACAGATAAAAATAAATCCTCCTAAACCATAAAAACAAATCATTATCAGAACTTTCACAATATCATAAAAAACCTCCATGAATGGATTGTAAAATATCTTAAACCATGCAATCATAGAGATATATAATTTATATACAGAATTAGAATGTCCAGTTTGAGTGTGAAATGCTTTTTTGAGAGTAAAATTTGTACGATAACCAGTATTTCATTACCCACTTGACCTGTTTATTACTTAGTGCAAATAGCAACACATTAGGTTTAATTATTGTTTTTTTTCCTTACCATGACAGTTATATTTGCAATACATGTTGTATGAACAGACAAGGCATGCTCATTAAACATCTTTTAATCAATTATAGAGATGAATACAATTGAGATTTTTCATTTCCCTGAAATTTTGCTGAAAAAAAAGTCTTCAAAACCTCCCAATTTTGGCAAAAAAGCATTGGAGTCATTTGGGAAGGCAAAATAATGAGGCTTTTGGAGTTTTTAAGGGTGCAAATAGATTTTCGTTCTTACTTCTTGAAAGTTATTATTATTATTAATCAGGATTTTTATAGCGCCAACAGTTTACGCAGCGCTTTACAATATAAAAGGGAGACAATACAGTTATAATACAATAAAATACAAGAGGATTAAGAGGGCCCTGCTCAGAAGAGCTTACAATCTAATAAAGTTGTGTAAACGTGTTTAATCTATCTTGAACCTGTGCTTATACCACAAAATGGCCTTCTGTTATTTTATATTTTTTTCACAGAAAGAAAAAACAGCAAAAAATAAATAAAGCAAAATAAAGTATTTGTAGGCATCAACACAAATAAAAATGAAGCACAAATACAAAGTGGCCCTGTTCACACTAGAATGTAGTGCGGGAAAGCTGTGTTCCAATCACACGTCGCTTGTAATCAGCTTTGGGGGTCAGTGCAAAGTTAACGACAGCCCAAATGCAGGTCTCAAACACAGGGCATTTGCCCGCACCAGAAAATAACTAAAGTCATTTTTTTGAACTAATCAATTAATGTTTTACTTTGTTGTGTTTTTTGGATTGCATAAAAAATCACAGTCATTTTTGCAAGACAATATCATCAAAAGAGAACTTTGTCCTAAAAATAATATATGTAATTCTTTGTTATCTTAAGTAGTGACAAAAATATTGCTTAATAAACAGATTGATAGCAGAAATGTAAAAATTGCTCTTTTCCATAACTTTTTTAATTAAATCAAAAGTCCAACCATAATATATATATCCATAAAAAAACATATATATAAATATATATATATATATATATATATATATGCAAGTATTCATTAAAAAACAATTGTATTATTATTATTTTCTAAACTTTAGATAAAACTAGTGTAAGCATGTGAATCTGTCTTGATATTAACCTTATTTAAATCCCTGTACAGCAGCATTTGGACTTGAAGAGTGAGGAGCAGCAATATGAGCCAAATCGCTCCTTCAAAAATTAGAATGTGTTGATAGAAAGAGAGAGCAATGTGAGCATAATAATGACTTTATTAGTCTCTTATTGCTGTTAGCGTGTGTACAAGGTGTAGTTTTTAACTGCGCTGGAAAAGTGTGTTCATTGACCTGGCTATACTGTCTGACAAAGGTATATGAATTACAAAATTGTTTGCACCGAATTACAATTTTTTGGTAGGTAAAATAAAGCCATTTGTATATTTCAATTGTATTTTACCTGGTCTGGCACTTTAGTTGAAAAAGCAATCCCTTCTGATTGATCAAGATACATTGCAAGGACTTTGTTGCCAATTCCTACATGTTTCTGCTCTGAAGCTGTTTGTTCAATTGTGTCTTTTAGATACTGATTCTGAACAAGAGTGACTCATTTTAATAAATTGGTGCACTTTCATGGTTCTGATGAGAAAGGTTGCAGTGTTGGAATCCATTTAGAAGTGATTAACTCGTTGCAGAGGATGCCTAAAGTCTGACTTGTATCTTAGTGCGAGCTATTCCCACGCACAGTAAATTACATTTCTGGGAGAGTTCCAGGGCCGTCTTTAATATTGATTGTACCCTGCAAAATAATGTTTTGCCCCCCCCTCCATGCAGTTTCACTCCCCACCTGCTCTGACATACAATAAATAGCAGCAAGACTCAAAATTTGTTAACTGAATCAGATCAGGCAGCGATTGCGATTGGTTGCCACATGTTACTGTGTATCATTGTCGCTCACTGACTGGTCGCTAGAGGTTACAGCATATGATTTCTGCTTGTTGATTGCTTGCTAGAGATTACTGTACATCAATACTGCTCACTGATTAGTTGCTAGAGGTTACTGCACATCATTACTGCTTACTGATTGGTTGCTAGAGGTTACAGCACATCATCTCCTCACTGCCTGCACACCATGGACTGGGGAGGTGAGGGGACCCACTAATAGAGAGAAAAATCCTAGGGATCCTAGGACTCCTGGGATAAGTGGCGGTGCTGGGGGAAGTGGAGTGTGTGATCAATAGCAATGCTGATTTTTTTTTACCGACTACCAATAAAAAGAGTGGTTTCAACACTGGCCGCCAATGTAATAAGGGTTTAAACTGACCACTAATGTAGTAGGGGTTTACACTGACCACTAACGTAATAGAAGCAATCACAGTAACCACCAATTTAAGGAGGGATTTACACTGACCACCAATGTAAGGGGGACCTTCACACTGGCCACTAGTGTGAATGAAAGGATTCTACACCAAGCACCAATCTAATGAGAATATTTACACTGACCACCAATGTAACTGAGACATTTAGCCTGCGTTCACATTTGTGTGTGCCAGGAACGCATGAAAAATTACTTTCCTGACACCACAGAAATGTGTTGCCCTTTAGCAGATACACAGCAGTGCCATTAAGTGCACCTACCTTCCTTACCTCCATACATCCCCTCCTTGCTCCCCTGAGCACCCCAAACTGTAATTCCTTCTCTGCCTACCTATGTAAACCCCACACTACCCATACTAATTTACTTACCTTTGCAGAAAAGGCTGATGGCAGGCTTAATGACCACAGTTGTAGGCAGGACTTTCAAGCATACCCCTTTATCTCCCCAGTGGGCAGCATTCAATATAGGTGATGGTGGATATGACCTCAGGGGGGCATGATATACATATGAATACCGCCTCTATTTACATTTAAATGCCACCGCTATTTACATATCAATTCTGGTATTTACATGTAAACACAGGGTCTGCAGGTGAGTCATCTGTACACAACAATAGGGAAGAGCTGGGCAGCATTAGTAACAGAACTTCACACTGAGATATCAGGACACAGCACAGGACTAACACCTCAAGAGATGAGAGGGAATTTAACCTTGATAGTCGGCAAGTATGAGGCAGCTGCTTTAGGCTCCACAACAATAACAGGGCCAAGGGCAGATGCTCCTTTTGCCCTGCCTTAAAGACGGCCCTGGAGAGTTCTGTACACTAATGCCCCGTACACACGGTCGGACTTTGTTCGGACATTCCGACAACAAAATCCTAGGATTTTTTCCGACGGATGTTGGCTCAAACTTGTCTTGCATACACACGGTCACACAAAGTTGACGGAAAATCCCATCGTTCTAAACGCGGTGACGTAAAACATGTACGTCAGGACTATAAACGGGCAGTGGCCAATAGCTTTCATCTCTTTATTTATTCTGAGCATGCGTGGCACTTTGTCCGTCGGATTTGTGTACACACGATCGGAAATTCCGACAACGGATTTTGTTGTCGGAAAATTTTATATCCTGCTCTCAAACTTTGTGTGTCGGATTTTCCGATGGAAAATGTGTGATGGAGCCTACACACGGTCGGAATGTCCGACAACAAGGTCCTATCACACATTTTCTGTCGGAAAATCTGACCGTGTGTACGAGGCATAACAGTGTACAAAACTCCTCCAGGTTGCCATATTGCATTCAATTTTACAGAAAATCACAGTGTTGCAGATTTAAAAGGAATGATAACTTTTAATACTATTAAATTACAATATGGCATGAGTAGAAATTGTATATGCTATGAAAAAAAAATGTATTTGCTATAATTTTGTACCTTTCAAATTAAATACAAATTAAAAAAGCTACACACTAGTAAATGTTTACCACCTAAAGCCTCTGAGAGACTTTTCTTTTCACTTGTATGTCTGTACTTTTTATTATTAATATGTGTGTACTTTTTATTATTAATATGTAAAAAAAATGTATTTGGTGTGGAAAAGCAGGAAATGTACAGGTGCGAGATATCACTAGCCAAATAGTGAAGTGTTATTGAACATGGAAAGCATAGCTCGGGGGGGGGGTGTATTCCTTCTGGAAAATGGGGAAATATATCTTCTTGTTATGAACTGCTGCTTCTCTGAGTGTTGAAGCAGCTGTTCTGTCTGCATGCATTGATTCCTTGCTACCTTAAAAGCTGGATAATTGATGGAAAACAAACACAGAAAGGGTTGCCAGACCTCACAGACACAGAACTGATCTTTGCATTAGCTTAGGCTCTCTCAGGGGGTATACACTATCAAAAGAGCTTCTCTTCTGTCATTGTAGGAGACAAGCAGTGGAGATCTGAATGTGAAATCTTTATACGCACAATGAGAGCTGTGCTAAGAGAGATCGCAGGCCAAAAAGGGTCACTTCTCAGACAACTTCATTTCAGAGTTGGCAAAGCAGCAAAAATGCCTTATAAAAAAATATAAAAAAAGAACATTGCTTCAAATATGAAACATTATTATAAAAGTGCGTAGCTCAAAAGTGTTACTACACATACATTTTAAGGATATTTTTTATGTACCAAATGAAGAAGAATTTACATCCAGCCAAAGTTTATGTGTTTACTGATGGGACTCTGGAAAATGTATAGAACAGATCAGATGAGTAATTTGAATTTCCTGGCCCACCTCAGCACACAATGGGTTACCACCTCCTCTGGTGCTCCACAGGACCACCTCTTCCTAGCTAAATAAAAGACAACCCCTCCCCCAACTAAAGTGTTCTTCTTTTTTGGAAGGCAGATGGGTCGTAAAGAGACAGTGTACCTGTTTTTTGGTGAGAGGTAATATGATTTTCTCAATATATTTTGTGCAAATATAAGCTTGCCACACCTGTTAGTGGCACAGAAGACTAGAAAAGGTAGGAGGGGGCAATGTGAGGAAAATGTTTGCAAATTGAGTATAAGAATTTATACTGCTACAAGACCACCATGCTAGTGATGCCGAAAACATAGAATAATCTGCGGGCTTTTCTCCCTAGTTTTTCTAGTACCTAAGGCAGGTGCCTTCTGGCCTGTTTCAGTTTGTAGGAATCAAATGTGTTCATACACACCAAGAGGTTCAAGATAGAGTCCATGCACACAGTCAGAGGGATAGTTCAGCAGGAGGACCAGTTAGTGTCAATCGACCTGCCGACTCATACTCATATCCATGTACCGATCAATGTCCAGCACCAGAGGCATGTGAGATTTGCAGTGGCCAGATGTCACTTCCAGTTCAGGTGTCTGCCTTTTGCAGTATTGGCACAGCCCCAGGAATATTTTGAAGACATTTTGGCAGTGGTGGTACCTTGGGCCAGGTGGCACATGAGAGCGTTTCAATTTGCCCTCTTTAGTCTATGAGCTGGGCTGTCTCTGGATCAGAAAATCTTTGTGCCTATACAAATTCAGCAAGAACTGGAATTTTGGACAGCGTCACTGTGCTTCTTTTGGGGGTGCAGGGATTCTCATCCAAGGTTGTTCAGATCTTGGTGACCAGAAGATCATCCATAAATGCTACATATGAGAGGATATGAAAGAAGTTTGTTTTGTTTGCTCAGCAAAAGCTTTCTCTCCTGTGTTCCCTGCTCTAGCTAATACCCTGGACATTTTACAGTCAGCGCTAGAGGTTGGTCTGGCATACAACTCCATTTAGGGTACAGATCTCTATCTTATCTTTCACAGGCTGCAGATGGGTGCAAAAGCAAGTGACCAGATGCATCTTGCAGGTGACAATCTATTTATGAACTTGAGCGAAATCCTTGTTCCCTCTGTGGGACTTAGGCTTGGATCTGAGAGCACCCTTTGTTCCAATGATTTTGTTTCCATTGAAACACTTCATGGTAAAACTAGTTCTTCTGACAGCAACTACTTCAGACAGAAGGATGTTGAAGATTGCAACACTTTCCTGCAAGGGCCCTTTGGTGTCTTTTCATTTTTTTTTTACCAGAAATAGGGATACTATGTCTATCTCCAAAGTTGTATTTTAAAGTGGTATCCAGTTTCCAGCAAAACTGGGAAGTAGTCCCTCTGAGTTTTCACACGAGAGTCACTGAGTGCACAGCAGGAAGACTTCAGTTCCTTATTGTCAGAAACCATCAATCAAACCAAGTACAGTTGAATCACACTTGTTTAATAACAAAAGTAAATAGAACATAGTCAAAATATAGCCAAAGTTCGGTAACCAGAACGGATAGTCAGCCAAGCCAGAAAGTCAGGGATCAGTGTAGTGGAACAGCAATCAGGATCTGGAGCCAGAAGGGATGTCAACCAAGCAAGTCTTTAGCAGGAATGCAGGAGATAGTCTCTGTGATGTTGACCAAGGCAAAGACAGAGATCCCCTGGGCTGGATGGCTTAAGTAGGCAGGACTGACAAGCAGGATATCATCAACAGGTGAGTAACTGTGGAAAGATAGGAGCTGGCAATTAGCCGACAACTGAGCGGCCAGTTGAGAGAAGGAAGGGCTGAGCCCAGACCTGACTCTTACACATGGTCAAGTTACTAACAGTGTACTTGGTCAAAAGAGGAAAGTGGACAATCTTTTCATTTAGCCATCAGGTCCTCAAGAGTCATCCACTGTTGGGTTACCAGGGTGATTAGATTGGCATGCAGGAAGTAGGCCTTTCTGCTCTGAAACAATTACAAGCCTTTTTGACTAGAGGGATGGCAGCCTTTGGGGCAGTTATGCCAGGATTTCTTGGAAGATATGTGTAAGATGGCTAGCTTGAAGGTCTTGTGAGGCCTTCATTCAACCTTACAAACTAAATGTGCAGTCAGCAAGTTTGGGGCAAGAGAGAAATAATTATTTTTGGCTTAAGCAGCTTTTCTTTAATTGGTAGTGTCTCTTTTCATTTGTTCTCTCCCAACCATTTATTCAGCTACGGTATATCTTGTAGTGTGCTGCCGTGAGGTGAGCCAAGAAAAACGGAAAATTGATATCAAATACTTACTGTAATTTTCCTTTCCTGGCCCATCCTCACGTCAGCATAGGACTCCCTCCTTAGTGGCCTGTCGCAGGCTAGGTTATCGAACACTTTATTTGGGGGAGGGGCTGTCTTTTATTTAGCTAGGAAGAGGTGGTCCTGTGGGACTCCAGAGGAGGTGTTAACCCGTTGTGTGCTGATGTGAAAATTACGGTAATTATTTGATAACAATTTTCCATTATCCTGAGACTGGTCTTTCACTACTTTATCTCTCGTAACTGTATAACATGGCCCAGACCAATTTCTGTATTTCTGCCATGGACCTGTTTATGTGGCAATAAATTTGTCATTACTTGTGTTACTAAACCCAGGACCCTGCACTATATATGTTCTCCCACAGTACACAGAACATGGAAATACAGTAGTTTTAGCAAATATAATCTGCTAAATATCTTTTTAACCACTTGCCACCCAAGCCAATTTAGACACTTCTCTCCTACATGTAAAAATGATATTTTTTTGCTAGAAAATTACTCCGAACCCCCAAACATTATGTATATTTTTTAGCAGAGACCCTGTGGAATAAAATGGTGGTCATTGCAATTTTTTATGTCACACAGTATTTGCGCAGCTATTTTTTTTTAATAAAAACACTTTCATGAATGAAGAAGAAGAAAAACATATTTACCCCAATTTTTTTAGATACCTAACATGTCACGCTTTAAAATTGTGCAAACTTCAATACCTAAAAATCTCCATAGGCTACATTTTAAAGATATTTACAGTTTACCAGTTTAGAGTTACAGAGGAGGTCTAGTGCTATAAATATTGCTCTCACTCTAATGATCGCACCTCACGTGTGGTTTGAATGCTTTTTACATATTCGGGCGCGACCTACGTATGCGTTCACTTCTGCGTGAAAGCACAAGGGGCAGGGGTGCTTTAAAAAAAATGTATTTAATTTTTTTTACACTTTCTCTTAATTTTTTTTATATTTTGATCACTTTTATTCCTATTACAAATAATGTAAACATATCACAATAAAAAACGCAATTGGCAGGGTCTTGATGACCAATATCATTGGTCAATTCAGGTGGCAGGTTACTCACCTAATCGTGTAGAGTTCCTTATCAAAACAGGAGAAGTAGTCAAAATAAAAGGGGAGTGGGATTAGGACCCAAGGTGTCCTTGCCTTCAATGCAGGAAAAGGAACAAACTACGGTTTAACCTGATATAACTTTATTAGAACAATTAGTAGAAAAAAATGATCATTGAAAGGAAAGCATAAACAATAGGAAATTGCACATGGTGAAAAATGACAACATTGTCACTTAAAAATGCACGCCCATGAGCTCAGCCATATCCAAGTCATCCACACGAGGCAGGCCAATTGTTTCAGCACTGAAGGGTCCTCTTGAGAGAAGATACCTAGATGCCCTACTGAAAAAATGATCTTTAAGTTAGCCTCATACATCAGAGACACTCTTGACGTATTAGCAAAAATTTAAGAAGTAACTTTATCCCCTGGAACTCTCCTGGTAGATGAATTGATGTAGAGTCTCTTTATACATCTATACCCCATGAATGGGGCTTGGCAGCGGTGGCACACATTCTCGACCAGAAATTTCCATGCATGGGGCCTCAGAATCAGTTCATCCTTGAGATACTACAATTTGCCTTGAGCAATAATTGCTTTCAATTTCTAGGCGTTTACTATAGACAAATACAAGGCACCTCCATGGGGACCCCTTGGGCACCTGCCTATGCGTGCTTACACTTTGGCTATTGGGAAGAGGAAGTTGTTTACTGTTCTGAATCTTATCTAGACCATGCCAAATTATGACTAAGATATATTGATGATGTCCTGCTGCTGTGGCAGGGGTCTGTTGAATCCCTTGAAGAGTTCTTGAGTGAACTGAACAAAAACAGCCGCAATATACACCTAGCATTCAACTACGATTTGAACAAAATTTTCATTTTTGGACCTCCTAATAAGGATAAATAGAGACCACCTGTCCACGAAAACATTTTGTAAAGCAACAGCAGCAAACACCCTTCTTGAGGCAACCAGCCATCACTCTAAGTCTTTGGTCAGAGATATATACGTCAGGGCAGTTTCTGAGAATTAGACGCAACTGCTCACTGGATCAGGACTATCAGGCCGAATCAAAGCAACTCTATAAAAGTTTTAGAGAAAGGGGTTGCCTCATAGATCTTTAAAGAACTCAAGAAAACGAGCATCCGCAACTGACCGGAAAGATCTGCTAATACCAAAAATTGACCAAGATGCCAACAAGAGCATCTCTGATAAAGTGAAAATCACCACATTTGGTACACAGTGGGAGGATGTGCGAATGATCTTGACCAAACATTGGCACCTACTGACTCGAGCCCCCCAGATGGCCCCTATAGTTGGCCCTAAACCCTTCGTGGTAGCAAGGAGAGCAAAAATCTGACTGATGAGCTCATCAGATCTGAATATACCAGACCTAATCCATGCAATTGGCTCACGGACCTACATCCGCTGCGAGGGATGTATGCTTGGGGGAAATGCCACATTTGTGGATTTGTAGATAGATCGGACTCCTTTACAGATGCAACAGGAAGAAAGGTGTATCAAATCAAACATTTCATGAACTGCAATACTACACAAGTACTGTATATGCTGGAATGCCGCTGCCATAAACTGTACATAGGCAAAACAAAGCGTCCCTTAAAGGTCCGCATAGGGAAACATCTCTCGAGTATTCGCTCCCCGGATGACGATACCCCCCATAGGAGAACACTTCTCAAAATATTACAACAGGGAACCAAACGGACTCAAAATTAAAGGATTCTATGCCCGAAAACTTCCAATTAGAATAGGTGACTTTGACATGGTACTCCTTCGAAAACAAAAGGAGGGGACTTTTCGGCTAGGGACGTTCGCGCTAAATGGATTAAACACAAAGCTGGATTTCCAGGTATTCCTGACTCCGTATGTTGATCTCCACCGAATTGACCCGTTGTCAAAATATTATACCAAGCCTCAGTTTGTACAAATGTATCTATCTGTATTCAGTTTTACATTCACATTTTAATACAACTACTACTGAATTCAATAAATTTAATCAAAAGCATACACTGTCAACTTGTGAATGTCGATTTACCTTATACATCAATGCCCATATACTATGAACTGTAATAATCATATACTGCCACAAGTAGCAGCAGTGTAAAAACACTTTTCCCTTACAGCAGTCTGAATTCCCCTATGGGGTTAACATGACCATGTCTAGGCAGGAAGTGATGTAACAGGAAGTAATTCCCTGAGTGTCACTTTGAATGCCTATAAAAAGGATTCTGTTCAGGCAAATACTTCACCCTGAAGAAATGTCACAAGTGGGTAAAACATGTCTGTGTGTGTGCCTACACATGCCCTCTGCCGATAGCCATCCTGGGCTTTTCATCACCCCTTAACCCTCACCCTGTCTCCGCAAACTGGAAATCCATGAACAACCGAAAACCAGAAATAGACGGTCAGG
Organism: Lithobates clamitans; assembly: GCA_037952925.1. Taxonomy (NCBI): domain Eukaryota; kingdom Metazoa; phylum Chordata; class Amphibia; order Anura; family Ranidae; genus Lithobates; species Lithobates clamitans. The sequence continues at coordinate 1,380,144 of JBBGZY010000835.1, forward strand.
CGGCCAAATGCTGGTTTTCAGTGGATGACACCCTGTGCGTGTCAACAGGACTAGGAAGTCAGAGATTCACATCCTGCATACCTGTGGACCCCTGCAAAGGACTCCGGATTCACCACCTTGTCGCTGCAATCGAGGACCAAATCAATATAGTCTAAACATTGAGTCTTTTTCAAGCTGGTATACCCAGCAAGCAACCACAGCCTGAACACTTTTTGGGGCTTTGTGATTTGACTCAGCTGACTATTTCTTTCTATCCAACTTATATGCGGTGCTGTCTTTAAAATTTCATGGAAACATGGTGCTGAATGATTAACAGGCTCACTGTGGATCTATTGTTCCTCCTTGACTCAAGTCACATTGCTACATCACTGCATGCTGCATTCCACTACCTTACCATCTCTATGACTAATAGTGCTACACCAAGAAACCAAATATGCCTTGTTCACTAACTGGCAGGGATACCTTCCAGCCAAAATTGCATTTATTTGTCTGTGATTATCAATGCCTTTTTCAATACTGTAGATACCCAACGCAGCAGCTTTAAAGGCATATAGGGAGTCTGGAGGTTCATGGTTAAGCACAATGCTACCAAGGTTTCCCAGAACTCACCCCATGTTTTTAAGTGACAACATTGTCAGTTTTTACCATGTGCAATTTCCTATTGTTTATGCTTTCCTTTCAATTTTACACTTTTTCTACTAATTGTTCTATTAAAGTTTTATCACATTAAACCACAGTTTGTTCCCTTTCCTTCATTGAAGGCAAGGGCATCTTGGGTCCTATTCCCACTCCCCCCTTTTTTTGAAGTAATGTAAACATCCCTGGTAATAGGAATAGGGCATGACAGGTCCTCTTCACAAAGAGAATCGGAGAAGATATCGTGTTATTTATTATTGGCCTTGGAGTTATTGCTTTGAACCAAGTCCAGTCCAGGAACAGTAGGAGGAGGATTTCTTGGACCAAAAATTGGTTGCTTTATTAATCGTGACCAATCATGTCATATGCCTTTGCTGCGGGAACACCAAGAGAATAATCCGGATGATTTTCGGAATTATCTCCGGATGACGGACCCCTGCTTTCACCAACTCTTTGGTCTTTTTTTGTAAAAAATAAAAAACACCAGCAGTGATTAAATACCACCAAAAGAAAGCTCTATTTGTGTGAAAAAAATGATAAAAATGTGTTTAGGTACAGTGTAGCATGACCACGCAATTGTCATTCAAAGTGCGGCAGAGCTGAAAGCTGAAAAATGGCTTGGGCAGGAAGGGGTGTTACTGCCTGGTAGGCAAGTGGTTAAGGAACAGCAACTTGCTTATGTGGAGAGATTAAGTCTGTGTGATGAAGGACTATGATTTATTTGGTGTGATAGTCAGGTGCCAGGGCAGCAGTAGGTTGCTTCAAGACAGGTAGATAGGATCCTGTGTTTGTAGTCAGCCGCCCAACGTGGCAAGGATTTATTTTCTGTTTTTTTCCTATTTTAATGACTGTGCTTTGTGGACACAGACTGTAAATAAAGCATACTTGTGTTTTAACAAGATCATTCTGTCTGCTGTGCCTTTTTTCACTGTGCTGTGCACTCATCCAGGGAGTCATGCACAACCTGCTGCTGAGCTAATTCCTCACAATATATATATATATATATATATATATATATATATATATATATATATATATATATATATATATACATATACATACATACATATATATATATATATATATATATATATATATATATATATATATATATATATATACTGTGTGTGTGTATGTGTGTGTGTATATATATATGGCGTGGAGTAAACTCAATGTTTTAGCACTACCATTGAGCTCAGAAACCCGATGTGTCACTATATATATATATATATGTATATATATATATATATATATATATATATATATATATATATATAGTGACACATCGGGTTTCTGAGCTCAATGGTAGTGCTAAAACATTGAGTTTACTCCACGCCAGATATACTGTAGTTTTCATTGCTTTCCTGCTCACTTTTATTTAAACGAACATCAAAACTTCCAAAAGGTACAGTATGTTTTTCCACGCAGGGGTTCTCATCATCACTGCAAAAACATAACATTCAGCCTCCTGGCTCTCCTGTGGCAGCTTTACTGCTCCAAGTACCTCTTCGGGGTCCCTCCTGAACATCAGTACCTTTTCTTGGTCCTCCTGACTATCTTCCTTACAGCTTCCTAGCTGTTCTGTCCCTCATGGACTCTCTCAGGTTCGGACTTCTCTGTCCCAACCTGGACACCATGGTGCACACCAGCACCTCTCACAACTCCCTTCACACATTGAGCTCCTCGAGGAGGTGGGGATCTGAGCTCTATCTCTTGCTTTCATATGAAGCCAGCACACGCCATTAGTGTGCTTGCTTCTTAGAAACTCTGGTGTAAACCACCATTTTACCCAGTAGCACAGAATCACCCTGCTACAATAGTAGTATATATAGATATATACAGTATGTCACAAAAGTGAGTAGACCCCTCACATTTTTTTAAATATTTTATTATATCTTTTCATGTGACAACACTGAAGAAATGACACTTTGCTACAATGTAAAGTAGTGAGTATACAGCTTGTATAACAGTGTAAATTTGCTCAAAATAACTCAACACACAGCCATTAATGTCTAAACCGCTGGCAACAAAAGTGAGTACACCCCTAAGTGAAAATGTCCAAATTGGTCCCAAAGTGTCAATATTTTGTGTGGCTACCATTTATTTCCAGCACTGCCTTAACCCTCTTGGGCATGGAGTTCACCAGAGCTTCACAGGTTGCCACTGGAGTCCTCTTCTACTCCTCCACGACAACATCACAGGGCTGGTGGATGTTAGAGACCTTGCGCTCCTCCACCTTCCATTTGAGGTTGCCCCACAGATCCTCAATAGGGTTTAGGTCTAGAGACATGCTTGGCCAGTTTATCACCTTTACCCTCAGCTTCTTTAGCAAGGCAGTGGTCTCGGAGGTGTGTTTGAGATTGTTATCATGTTGGAATACTGCCCTGTGACTCAGTCTCCGAAGGGAGGCGATCATGCTCTGCTTCAGTATGTCATAGTACATGCTGGCATTCATGGTTCCCTCAATGAACTACAGCTCCCCAGTGCCAGCAGCACTCATGCAGCCCCAGGCCATGACACTCCCACCACCATGCTTGACTGTAGGCAGGACACATTTGTCTTTGTACTCCTCACCTGGTTGCTGCCACACTCGCTTTAAACCGTCTGAACCAAATCTGGAGCAAAGAATAAAGTATTTCATCCCCTGCTGATTTTGTATGTTTGCCCACTGACAAAGAAATGATCAGTCTATAATTTTAATGGGAGGTTTATTTTAACAGTGAGAGACAGAATTAGTGTAAATAAAAGTGTTGTGGTCAGATGAGACTAAAATCAAGCTCTTTGGCATTAACTCAACTCGCCGTGTTTGGAGGAGGAGGAATGCTATCTATGACCCCAAGAACACCATCCCCACTGTCAAACATGGAGGTGGAAACATGATGCTTTGTTTTTTTTTTTCTTCTAAGGGGACAGGACAAGTTCACTGTATCGAAAGGATGATGGACGGGCCATGTACCATCAAATCTTGGGTGAGAACCTCCTTCTCTCAGCCAGGGCATTGAAAATGGGTAATTTCAAGGAAACAAAGGAGTGGCTCAGAAGAAGCACATTAAGGTCCTGGAGTGGCCTAGCCTGTCTCTTGACCTTAATCTCAAATAAAGTTGCAATAAAAAGTATGTGAACCCTTTTGGAATGATATGGATTTCTGCACAAATTGGTCATAAAATGTGATCTGATCTTCATCTAAGTCACAACAACAGACAATCACAGTCTGCTTAAACTAATAACATACAAAAAATTTAGTATTACCATGTTTTTATTGAACACACCATGTAAAGATTCACAGTGCGGGTGGAAAAAGTATGTGAACCCCTAGACTAATGAGGTCTCCAAGAGCTAATTGGAGTGAGGTGCCAGCCAACTGGAGTTCAATCAATGAGATGAGATTGGAGGCGTTGGTTACAGCTGCCCTGCCCTAAAAAAAAACACACACCAGTTCTGGGTTTGCTTTTCACAAGAAGCATTGCCTGATGTGAATAATGCCTCGCACAAAAGAGCTCTCAGAAGACCTACGATGAAGAATTGTTGACTTGGATAAAGCTAGAAAGGGTTATAAAAGTATCTCCAAAAGCCTTGCTGTTCATCAGTCCACAGTAAGAAAAAATTTCTATAAATGGAGAAAGTTCAGCACTGCTGCTACTCTCCCTAGGAGTGGGCGTCCTGTAAAGATGACTGCAAGAGCACAGTGCAGACTGCTCAATGAGGTAAGGAAGAATCCTAGAGTGTCAGCTAAAAACTTACAAAAGTCTCTGGCATATGCTAACATCCCTGTTAGTGAATCTACGATATGTAAAACACTATACAAGAATGGATTTCATGGGAGGATACCACTGAGGAAGCCACTGCTGTCCAAAAAAAACATTGCTGCATGTTTACAGTTTGTACAAGAGCACCTGGATGTTCCACAGCAGTATTGGAAAAATATTCTGTGGACAGATGAAACCAAAGTTGAGTTGTTTGGAAGAAACACACAACACTATGTGTGGAGTAGGGATGAGCCGAACACCCCCCGGTTCGGTTCGCACCAGAACCTGCGAACGGACCGAAAATTCGCACAAACATTATAACCCTATTGACGTCAATGGGACTCGAATGTTCGAAATCAAAAGTGCTCATTTTAAAGGCTAATTTGCATGGTATTGTCCTAAAAAGGGTTTGGGTACTCGGGTCCTGCCCCAGGGGACATGAATCAATGCAAAAAAAACTTTTAAAAACGGACGTTTTTTCGGGAGCAGTGATTTTAATGATGCTTAAAGTAAATAAAAAAAAAAAAAGTGAAATATTCCTTTAAATATCGTACCTGGGGGGTGTCTATAGTATGCCTGTAAAGTGGTACGTGTTTCCCGTGCTTAGAACAGTCCCTGCACAAAATGTCATTTTTAAAGGAAAAAAAGTCATTTAAAACTGCTTGCGGCTTTAATGTCGGGTCCTGGCAATATGGATGAAAATAAGTGAGACAAACGGCATGGGTACCCCCCAGTCCATTACCAGGCCCTTTGGGTCTTGTATGGATATTAAGGGGAACCCCGCACCCAAATTAAAAAAGGATAAAAGAATAAACAATATACAGGCTCTGTACTCTGCACAGCAGTATACAGGCGGTGCAAACAAGACAGGGACTGTAGGTTTGTTGTTAAGTACAGGTGCTGGTGGCGGTGCCCAGAATCAAAAATGTTCTTACAAGCTATCATGCTCATTGAGGAGGAAGAGGATAATTACTCAGGATAGTCACTCAGCATCAGCATAGGCAGTCTTTGAAGGGATCTGAGATTTTTAAAAAAATTATTCGGTTACATCAGCATCAGGTGCTTGGTAGCCGGTGGTGATCCAAGACTGTTTCATTTTTATGAAGGTCAGTCAATCGACTGAGTCGGTGGACAGACGCATCCTGTGATCGGTTACAAAGCCTCCAGCAGCACTGAATGTGCGTTCCGAAAGAACGCTGGATGCAGGACAGGCCAGTAGCTCAATTGCATACTGTGAAAGCTCTGGCCAGTGATCCATCCTCAAGACCCAGTAACCCAGAGGATTTCCGGTGGGAAAGGTGTCCAAATCAGATCTTGCCCCTAGGTATTCCTGCACCATGTAAAACAGATGCTGGCGATGGTTGCTGGAACGGATCATACCTTGGGGCTGCGGACTAAAAAATTGTCTGAACGCATCGGTCAGATGGCCACCTTTTTCACCGCTCCTTCTTTGACTGACCGAAGCCTCAGCAACGCGTTGTCCAGAAACAGGAGTTTGTAACCTCCCAGTCTCTGGGAACACATTGCACAGACCTTTCTGCAAGGCCTCCCGAAGATGTTTCATCCTCTGCTCCCTCTGCGACGGCAAGATAAGGTCTGCAACCTTACCCTTGTAACGTGGATCAAGGAGGGTTGCCAGCCAGTATTGGTCCTTCTCCTTGATACCACAAATATGAGGATCCTTACGCAGGCTTTGCAGGATCAGGGAGGCCATGCAGTGTAGGTTTGCTGAGGCATTTGGTCTGGAGTCCTCTGGGTCCCTAAGGATGACATGGTCTGCAGCCACCTCCTCCCAGCCACGTACAAGTGCATGTGTTTCTTGGGACTGATCCCCTAAAGACTGCTGCTGATGCTGAGTGCCAGGCTCCACTCCACCTCCATACTTACACAATCCTCCTCCTCCTCCTCCTCCTCTTCCTGTGTGATTGGCGGGAACGCAGGAACACTGTCTGGATAAAGGGGGCCTTGAGAGCTAAGGAAGTCCTCCTCTTCCTGCCTCTTTTCTGCCTTAAGTGCCCTGTCCATTATTCCACACAGAGTGTGCTCCAACAGGTGGACAAGGGGGACAGTGTCACTGATGCATGCACTGTCACTGCTCACCATCCCCGTGGCCTTCTCAAATGGTGACAGGGGAGTGCATGCATCCCTGATCATGGCCCACTGGGGCCACTGGGGAAAGAAAACAAGCTCCCCTGACCCTGTCCTGGTGCCATAGTCGCACAGGTACTCATTGATGGCCCTCTGCTGTGTGTGCAGCCGCTGCAGCATGGCCAACACTGAGTTCCACCTGGTGGACATGTCACAGATTAGGCGGTTCTTGGGCAGGTCTGCCAGCCGAGCACTGGCATTATATGACCTGCGGAAATGCACACAGACTTTCCTGGATTGCCTCAGGACATCCTGTAAACCCGGGTACCTGCCCAAGAACTGCTGCACCACCAAGTTAAGGACATGAGCCAAACAGGGCACATGGGTCATTTGTCCCTGTCAGAGGGCAGAGAGGAGGTTGGTGCCATTGTCGCAAACCATCATTCCTGCCTTAAGTTGGCGTGGCGTCAACCACCTCTGAACCTGCCCCTGCAGAGCTGACAGAACCTCTGCCCCAGTGTGGCTCCTGTCCCCCAAGCACACCAGCTCAAGCACTGCATGGCATCTTTTGGACTGCATACTTGCGTAGCCCCTTGAACAGCTACGGAGCACCGCTGGTTCCGAGGACAAAGCACAGGAAGAGGCCATGGAGGAAGAAAAAGAGGAGGGGTTGGAGGAGAAAGGTGTGTCACAATCATTAGAAGTGGCATTTTGGAGGCGTGGTGGCGGAACAACCTCCAACACTACTGCACCTTGTCCTGCATCCTTCCCAGCTGCCAGGAGAGTCACCCAATGCGCCGTGAAACTTAGGTAACGTCCCTGTCCATGCCTGCTGGACCATGAGTCAGCGGTAATATGCACCTTACCGCTGACCGCCCTGTCCAGCGAGGCATGGACATTGCCTTCCACATGCCGGTAGAGAGCCGGAATCGCCTTCCGTGAGAAAAAGTGGCGTTTGGGTACCTGCCACTGAGGAACCGCACATTCCACAAACTCACTTAAGGGGGCAGAGTCTACCAACTGAAAAGGCAGCAGTTGAAGTGCTAGCAATTTTGCCAAGCTAGCATTCAACCGCTGGGCATGTGGATGGCTGGGAGCGAACTTCTTTCGGCGGTGCAGCAGCTAGGGCAGGGAAATTTGCCTGGTACAATCTGACATCGGTGTATCGAAAGCTCATCATCCCCTCCCTCCTCATCACTGGAGCAAACCTGGCAGTATGCTGCAGCAGGGGAAGGATGACTGCCAGATTGCTGTCCTTCTTAGGCACCCCCTCTGTCCGTGCTCACGTTACTGCCTTCATCTAGCTCAGTATCATCATCAGAGCCTTCTAAACGCTGGGCATCCTCCTGGAGCATGTACCCAACAATGTGGTCAAACAGTTCAAGGGACTCCTCAAGAGGACATGGTGGGGCTAGGAGTCACTGATGCCATTGAGCCGAGAGAAGAGGCCGCATTGTCAGCTGCTTTGCCAGACAAAGTACCCTGAGCATGGGTGAGAGAGGATGAGGAGGATGAGGACGGCTTGGTCATCCACTCGACCAAGTCTTCTGCATGTTGCGGCTCAACACGGCCAGCTGCCGAAAAAAAGGCCAAGCATATCCCACGACCACGTGCTGATGGGGATGCACCATCTCCACGACCAGCACTGTTGCCTCTAGACACAGAGCCTGCTTGCCCTCTTTTATTGGCTTGTGACTGTCTGCCTCTCCTTGTTGGCAGTCCAGACATACTAATGGCCCGTAGCTGCACTAAGCTGGGATATATATATATGGTAGTGATAGGATCAGGAAAACACCACCAACCTTCTACAGGTAGCTTTAGCTGAACACTGTGCAGAGCTCGCACTACACTAACTTGTAGTTTTAGCTGAACACTGTGCAGAGCTTGCAGAAAACTAACTTGTAGCTTATTTAGCTGCCTGCAGGTAGTGATAGGATCAGGAAAACACCACCAACCTTCTACAGGTAGCTTTAGCTGAACACTGTGCAGAGCTCACAAAAAAATAATTTGTAGCTTATTTAGCTGCCTCCGGTAGTGATAGGATCAGGAAAACACCACTAACCTTCTACAGGTAGCTTTAGGTGAACACTGTGCAGAGCTCGCAAAAAACTAACTTGTAGCTTATTTAGCTGCCTGCGGTAGTGATAGGATCAGGAAAACACCACCAACCTTCTACAGGTAGCTTTAGCTGAACACTGTGCAGAGCTCGCACTACACTAACTTGTAGTTTTAGCTGAACACTGTGCAGAGCTTGCAGAAAACTAACTTGTAGCTTATTTAGCTGCCTGCAGCTAGTGATAGGATCAGGAAAACACCACCAACCTTCTACAGGTAGCTTTAGCTGAACACTGTGCAGAGCTCACAAAAAAATAATTTGTAGCTTATTTAGCTGCCTCCGGTAGTGATAGGATCAGGAAAACACCACTAACCTTCTACAGGTAGCTTTAGGTGAACACTGTGCAGAGCTCGCAAAAAACTAACTTGTAGCTTATTTAGCTGCCTGCGGTAGTGATAGGATCAGGAAAACACCACCTACTTTCTACAGGTAGCTTTAGCTGAACACTGTGCAGAGGTCGCAAAAAAATAACTTGTAGCTTTAGCTGAACACTGTGCAGAGGTCGCACTACACTAACTTGTAGTTTTAGCTGAACACTGTTCGGAGGATGCACTACACTAACTTGTAGCTTTAGCTGAACACTGTGCAGAGGTCGCACTACACTAACTTGTACTTTTAGCTAAACACTGTTCAGAGGACGCACTACACTAACTTGTAGCTTTAGCTGAACACTGTGCAGAGGTCGCACTACACTAACTTGTAGTTTTAGCTGATGAGGAGGACGCACTACACTAACTTGTAGCTTTAGCTGAACACTGTGCAGAGGTCGCACTACACTAACTTGTAGTTTTAGCTGAACACTGTTCGGAGGACGCACTACACTAACTTGTAGCTTTAGCTGAACACTGTGCAGAGGTCGCACTACACTAACTTGTAGTTTTAGCTGAACACTGTTCAGAGGACGCATTACACTAACTTGTAGCTTTAGCTGAACACTGTGCAGAGGTCGCACTACACTAACTTGTAGTTTTAGCTAAACACTGTTCAGAGGACGCACTACACTAACTTGTAGCTTTAGCTGAACACTGTGCAGAGGTCGCACTACACTAACTTGTAGTTTTAGCTGAACACTGTGAGGAGGACGCACTACACTAACTTGTAGCTTTAGCTGAACACTGTGCAGAGGACGCACTACACTAACTTGTAGTTTTAGCTGAACACCATTCAGAGGACGCACTACACTAACTTGTACCTTTAGCTGAACACTGTGCAGAGGTCGCACTACACTAACTTGTAGTTTTAGCTAAACACTGTTCAGAGGACGCACTACACTAACTTGTAGCTTTAGCTGAACACTGTGCAGAGGTCGCACTACACTAACTTGTAGTTTTAGCTGAACACTGTGAGGAGGACGCACTACACTAACTTATAGTTTTAGCTGAACACTGTGAGGAGGTCGCACTACACTAACTTGTAGCTTTAGTTGAACACTGTGCAGAGGTCGCACTACACTAACTTGTAGTTTTAGCTGAACACTGTGCAGAGGTCGCACTACACTAACTTGTAGTTTTAGCTGAACACTGTTCAGAGGACGCACTACACTAACTTGTAGCTTTAGCTGAACACTGTGCAGAGGTCGCACTACACTAACTTGTAGTTTTAGCTGAACACTGTTCAGAGGACGCACTACACTAACTTGTAGCTTTAGCTGAACACTATAAGGAGGACGCACTACCCTAACTTGCAGCTTTAGCTGAACACTGTGCAGAGGTCACACTAAACTAACTTGTAGCTTTAGCTGAACACTGTGCAGAGCTCGCACTACACTAACTTGTAGTTTTAGCTGAACATTGTGCAGAGCTCGCAAAAAACTAACTTGTAGCTTATTTAGCTGCCTGCGGTAGTGATAGGATCAGGAAAACACCACCAATCTTCTACAGGTAGCTTTAGCTGAACACTGTGCAGAGCTTGCAAAAAACGAACTTGTAGCTTTAGCTGAACACTGTGCAGAGGTCGCACTACACTAACTTGTAGTTTTAGCTGAACACCATTCAGAGGACGCACTACACTAACTTGTACCTTTAGCTGAACACTGTGCAGAGGTCGCACTACACTAACTTGTAGTTTTAGCTGAACACCATTCAGAGGACGCACTACACTAACTTGTACCTTTAGCTGAACACTGTGCAGAGGTCGCACTACACTAACTTGTAGTTTTAGCTAAACACTGTTCAGAGGACGCACTACACTAACTTGTAGCTTTAGCTGAACACTGTGCAGAGGTCGGACTACACTAACTTGTAGTTTTAGCTGAACACTGTGAGGAGGACGCACTACACTAACTTGTAGCTTTAGCTGAACACTGTGAGGAGGACGCACTACCCTAACTTGTAGCTTTAGCTGAACACTGTGCAGAGGTCACACTAAACTAACTTGTAGCTTTAGCTGAACACTGTGAGGAGGTCGCACTACACTAACTTGTAGTTTTAGCTGAACACTGTGAGGAGGACGCACTACACTAACTTGTAGCTTTAGCTGAATACTGTGCAATGGTCGCACTACACTAACTTGTAGTTTTAGCTGAACACTGTTCAGAGGACGCACTACACTAACTTGTAGCTTTAGCTGAACACTGTGCAGAGGTCGCACTACACTAACCTGTAGTTTTAGCTGAACACTGTTCAGAGGACACACTACACTAATTTGTAGCTTTAGCTGAACACTGTGCAGAGGTGGCACTACACCAACTTGTAGTTTTAGCTGAACACTGTTCAGAGGACGCACTACACTAACTTGTAGCTTTAGCTGAGCACTGTGAGGAGGACGCACTACCCTAACTTGTAGCTTTAGCTGAACACTGTGCAGAGGTCACACTAAACTAACTTGTAGCTTTAGCTGAACACTGTGAGGAGGACGCACTACCCTAACTTGTAGCTTTAACTGAACACTGTGCAGAGGTCACACTAAACTAACTTGTAGCTTTAGCTGAACACTATGAGGAGGACGCACTACACTAACTTGCAGTTTTAGCTGAACACTGTGCAGAGGTCACACTAAACTAACTTGTAGCTTTAACTGAACACTGTGAGGAGGACGCACTACACTAACTGTAAATAGTCTAGCTGCCTGACTGTGGTACTAATAGGATCAAAAGAACACCAGCATTTTCTTCAGGTAGCTGTAAATACTGTAGCAAGACAAGCCTGCCTGTCAGTAGGAAGATAACAGGAACGGATCTAGCTAAACTGAATACAGTGTATATATATATATATATATATATATATATATATATATATATATATATATATATATATATCACCTGGGATGCATATATATACACACAATACACTGTAAGTGCAGCTAACTCACTGACTGTCCTGCTTAATCTAGCTAACTCAAATGAAATGACACTGTCTCTCTCTCTCTCTAAGCACGCCGAAACACACTACACAGGGCCGCCGTGCAGGCGGCCTTATATAGTGTGGGGCATGTTCTAAACCCCCTGAGCCATAATTGGCCAAAGCCACCCTGGCTTTGGCCAATTACAGCTCTTTCTACTGACAGCGCTGTGAATGGCCAAGCATGCGGGTTATAGTGCATGCTTGGCCAATCATCAGCCAGCAATGCACTGCGATGCCGCAGTGAGTTATGGGTCGTGATGCGCCACACGAATTTGGCGCGAACTGCCAATATCGTTCGCAATTCGGCGAATGGGCGAACAGATGATGTTCGAGTCGAACATGGGTCCGACTCGAGCACGAAGCTCATCCCTAGTGTGGAGAAAAAGAGGCACAGCACACCAACATCAAAACCTCATCCCAACTGTGAAGTATGGTGGTGGGGGCATCATGGTTTGGGGTTGCTTTGCTGCGTCAGGACCTGGAAGGATTGCTATCATGGAAGGAAAAATGAATTCCCAAGTTTATCAAGACATTTTGCAGGAGAACTTAAGGCTATCTGTCCACCAGCTGAACCTCAACAGAAGATGAGTGTTGCAACAGGACAACGACCCAAAGCATAGAAGTAAATCAACAACAGAATTAAACAGAAGAAAATACGCCTTCTGGAGTGCCCCAGTCAGAGTCCTGACCTCAACCCGATAGAGATGCTGTGGCATGACCTCAAGAAAACGATTCACACCAGACATCCCAAGAATATTGCTGAAGTGAAACAGTTCTATAAAGAGGTATGGTCAAGAATTACTCCTGACCATTGTGCACGTCTGATCTGCAACTACAGAAACGTTTGGTTGCAGTTATTGCTGCCAAAGGAGGTCCAACCCGTTATTAAATCCAAAGGTTCACATACTTTTTCCACCTGCACTGTGAATGTTTACATGGTGTGTTCAATAAAAACATGGTAACATTTAATTCTTTGTGTGTTATTAGTTTAAACAGACTGTGATTGTCTATTGTTGTGACTTATATGAAGATCTAATTTCATGACCAATTTGTGCAGAAATCCATATCATTCCAAAAGGGTTCACATACTTTTTATTGCAACTGTAAATATGTGGAGGGAGCTGAAGGGTCGAGTTATCAAATGTCAGCCTCGAAACCTTAATTACTTGGAGAGGATCCGCAAAGAGGAGTGGGACAAAATCCCTCCTGAGATGTATGCAAACCTGGTGCCAACTACAAGAAACGTCTGACCTCTGTGATTGCCAACAAGGGTTTTGCCACCAAGTACTTAGTCATTTTGCGAAAGGGTAAAATACTTATTTCACTCATTAAAATGCAAATCAATTTCTAACTTTTATGAAATGTGTTTTTCTGGATTTTTTTGTTGTTATTCTGTCTCTCACTGTTAACCACTTCAGCCCCGGAAGGATTTACCCCCTTCCTGACCAGAGCACTTTTTACAATTTGGCACTGCGTCGCTTTAACCACTTGACGACCGCCTCACGCCGATGTACGTCGGCAAAGTGGCACGGACAGGCAAAATCACGTACAGGGTACGTGATTTGCCTTCCGCGGGTGGGGGGTCCGATCGGACCCCCCCCCGGTGCCCGAGGCGGTCGTCTTTTGTCCAGCGGCGATCGGTGATGAGGGGGAGACCATCCGTTCGTGGCCCCCCCCTCGCGATCGCCGCCGGCCAATCGAATCATTCCTTTGCTGCTGTATGCTAAACATCAGCAAAGGAAATGATGTCATCTCTCCTCGGCTCGGTAATTTCCGATGGGACCGTATGCAGAACAATTACATTTACAATTATAATAATTAATCAATAATAAACCAATACTACAATGGATTTGAATGGCCGGGGCCCTTTATTATTGGTATTATAATTTATTTACCAACTTATAACAATAATAAACATGTCCATTTTCTTTAAAACATAACACTCATTTATTTATATTGTAAACCATCACTATAACTCAGCCATGACAGCTCGAGTTAATACCAAGACATGTTAAACAGTTCCATAACTGTCCCTTTTCCTGAGAAAAGGACCAAACCACATAACAAGGGCCTCGACGATGGGAGGGAGGGTGGGATGCTTCTTCTTCTCAGCTGATCCTCCGCTGTCTGTTGTTCCTACGCAGCATTAATTCCTTATATAAGGGTTAGCTCGTGCCACCTTAACATGTGACCTGCCTTTTTAGCCAATAATATTTAAATTATTTATTTAAAACATTTACTAAATAACTGTCATTTTTACATGTAGTCTGCCCCGGCCCCATAGGTGGGCGGAGCAAATTCTTTTGCTCCTCCCTTTTCCATGGGACCGTATGCAGAACAATTACATTTACAATTATAATAATTAATCAATAATAAACCAATACTACAATGGATTTGAATGGCCGGGGCCCTTTATTATTGGTATTATAATTTATTTACCAACTTATAACAATAATAAACATGTCCATTTTCTTTAAAACATAACACTCATTTATTTATATTGTAAACCATCACTATAACTCAGCCATGACAGCTCGAGTTAATACCAAGACATGTTAAACAGTTCCATAACTGTCCCATACGCCAGGCTTATCAAAGATGAGCCTGGCACCCCACCTGCCCCACGGCCAATTCAACACAGTTTTGAATGCCTACATTAAAAACATCCAAAGCGATATCTGACAAATGAACAGCGTCAGACCTATAAAAACCAACCAGACCTCCTTCCAGATCGATATGTCGATAAGACAAACCATTGACGTAAGGCATAAATTTAGCCATGGCTCTATTGATTTTTTTGCGAATTTTTTCACAATGTTTAAGTTCAGGGTTAAGTAGCCATGTCAAACGTGGGACAATTTCGGAAAATACAAGAATGGAATGAGGCAAAACGGAATGTAATTGAATAAAATCAAATTTTAATTGCGAAATGATGTCTAAAGTATGGCGATTGCCAATATCATTACCGGAAATATGAATTATGACAATTTGAGGAGGAGGCCAGGAGGCATACAATGAATATAAAGTCTGTCGCATATCATTTAGGCGCATTCCACGCAAAGCATACCACCATAAATGAAAATTGTCAAAAGGAAAACTTAAGTTAACACCATATGTTCTAACCATAGCTCTACGAAAAGCCCAATATATGAACGAATGTCCGACGATCCAGACGTTATAGAACTGACCTGAAATTAAGCAGAAAAATTAGGACGTATGTAAGAACGATAACAACTCGATCTCCATCCACCTATATTCTTAACAACATCTGCAGATAAACCCAGTTCGGAAGCAGTAGTAGCAGCCCCAATCCGAAAAGAATGAGAAGTAATAGGTAGGTGACCTAAACCTAAATGAATCAAACATTTTTTTAAAACTGAGCAAAATTGATAACGTGTGAGCGGTAGGCCAGAACAATGGATCAAAAGACAACCAGGAC
This sequence comes from Lithobates clamitans, assembly GCA_037952925.1. Classification (NCBI taxonomy): domain Eukaryota; kingdom Metazoa; phylum Chordata; class Amphibia; order Anura; family Ranidae; genus Lithobates; species Lithobates clamitans. The sequence goes on from JBBGZY010000835.1 coordinate 1,395,510, forward strand.
CAACCGGGCGGACTGTTAAATATTGATGAATCAATAAAATGGGACAAATTGGAGAAGAGTTTAGTGGACGTAACGTGACCCAGCGCCCAAGACCCAATTGATCCGTTTTGCTTCTTTTAATCCTAATTTTTATATAATCACTACCTAAAACTAAATCCGAAAAAGAAATACCAGAACAGCCCTTAACATTGTTAGGTAAAAGTTCAGAAATTCTAAAAGCTCCAAAGAAAAATAAACTAAAGGCCAATTGAAACAATAAAGCTTCGTAAATGGAAAAACAGACTGTTTTAGTTGAAATACAGAGTTTTTTCAAAATATCAACGGAAATAGGCAAACGAGAATCAGGTGTCACAGATGATTTACGATAACCTTTCAAGACTTGCTTCACAGAGAAAAAACTCATACAAGATGGGAAACCCAGCAACTTTGCAAAAAAGGAAATTCCAGCTAATTGTTTCAATATATGCGAATAAGAATAACCTTGAAGCATTAGTCGTTCCAAAAAAGACAATAGTAAATGTTCAGAAATAAGAGTGCTAGCCTGACCAATAGTATCCAGGTAAGCACACCAAGAATTCCACGCGGCTTTATACTCCACCCACGTGGAAGGGGCTAACGAATTACCGATGGCCAAACCAACCTTCAAGAAACCAGATCCCACAGCCGAGAAGGGCATTGCACTCCGTATGCGTCCGCATCCGGAACCAACATTCGAAAACGTTCCAACTGTAGACGTGACAAAGAATCAGCGACAGAATTATCAATTCCGGGAACATATTTAGCTTTCAACCAAATGTTTAATTCCAAGCATTTTAAAACTAAAAGACGAAGAACGGCCAAGACTGGTAAAGATTTAGATGAAAGACAGTTAACAGCATATACAACAGCCTTATTATCAGAATATAACAATATTCTTCGATTAGCGAAATAAGAACCCCAAATTTCAAAGGAAATCAGCACAGGGAACAGTTCCAAAAGGGTAATATTAGCCGTCAAACCACTGTCAACCCAGGAACGGGGCCATTCACCCGCTGACCAATGACCTTGCCAATAAGCGCCATAACCGACGGAGCCAGCAGCATCTGTAAATAGATCAAGGGCCACTGAAGAACAAAAAGGATCTTGCCAAAAAGGACAACCATTGAAAGAGGACAAAAATTGCTTCCAAACTAGTAAATCAGCACGCAAAGAAGCAGTAATCCTAATAAAATGATAAGGAGACTTAACGCCCGAAATAGACCGATATAATCGTTTAGAAAACACCCTGCCCATAGGAATGACCCTGGAAGCGAAAGCCAACAAACCCAATAATGATTGCAACGTTCGCAAAACCACTTTCTGTCTAGAGAGAACAAAATCAACCAGAAAAAGAAGCTTGGCAATCTTCTGTTGAGGTAAGCGAAATTGCATTAAATCCGTATCTAGAGTTACACCCAAAAATTCTAAACAAGTAGTTGGAAGGACAGATTTTTCATGTGCAAGCGGTACGCCAAAAAACCGACAAATACATTGAAATTCCGTAAAAAGATACATACATTCCTCAGAATCAGAAGGACCCATAAAAAGAAAATCGTCCAAATAATGCAATAAATTGGTCGAACCGGATTGATAAGAGACTACCCACTCCAAAAACGATGAAAACATCTCAAAATAACGACAAGAAAGTGAGCAGCCCATTGGAAGGCATTTGTCAAAATAATAGGCGTCATTAAAATAAAAACCTAATGAGTTAAACGCCAAAGGATGAATAGGTAAAAGTCTAAATGCAGACTTAATATCCGCTTTAGCTAATAATGCTTTATGACCCAATCTCCTAATTTTTACCAAGGCGTCATCAAAAGAAGAATAAGAGACACTGCATAGTGTAGCATCAATGTCATCATTCAGGGAATAACCAAAGGGATAGGAAAGATGATGTATCATCCTGAATGAATTTGGTTCCTTTTTAGGAATAATACCCAATGGGGAAATTCTAAAATTGGCAAACGGGGGGGAAAGAAAAGGGCCAGCAACTCTACCATCTTGTATTTCTTTTGAAATTTTTTCAGCAACTATAGGAAAATGTCGATCAACCGAAGGTAAATTTTTTACGATCGAACAACCAAAACCTTGATAACTGGGCAAAGGGAAGCCATCTTTAAAACCTTTAAACAGCATGACTGCTATCTGTTGATTTGGCCACAGTTGAAGCCACGGAACCATGCTTATAAGCTTCACCGGTGTGTCCGCTTTTAAGAAAAAGATCACGAGAGGAAGGTGTTGTAGAAGAAGAAACTTTCTTAAAACACCGTGAAGCAGGGTGATTACCAGTGCAAAAAGCACATTCATGCTTATATTTACAAGAATGAGGCCATTTGCAATGGCCTTCATTAAAACCAAAGCACACCCCGCGACGGAAACTAGAAGTAGCAGGAGGCGTAGCTTTCACAAATTGCTTCTGTGGTAACAATAAGTTCAACCACAATCCTACATCTTTTTCCCCCCATTTTAAGGATTTATGCACAGAGAGTTTCTGTCGAAATGCTTCATCATAATAGAACCACGCGAGGCCATTAAAGTTCTTATATGCTTCTAAAATGATGTCGACATGCTGAAAAAGGCTGCAGCATAGCTCCGGATGTCTCTCACCTAAAACACTTGCATATATGCAGAAAGCATGAAGCCAATTAGAAAAATTTCTAGGATTAGACTTAGATTTATCATCAGCAAATTTTTCCAAATCTTTCTTATCAAAACGGTTATCTTTTGATGAAGGAATTAAAGACATAATGTCAACATAGTCGCCATTCTGTATTTTTTCTTTTACTGAAACAGGCAAATGAAATCCAAGTGGCGATAACCCACAAGGTAACACTTCTTTAAAAGTACTTTCAGGGACAGCAGTAGAAACAGGCAGAACAGGAGGGACAGACAATACGGTAGGTATAGCAACAGAAGAAGCAGAGGAAGTAGTGTCCACATTAGCATTATTATTTAACCAAACATGTGCTACACCAGAGTCAGTATTAGATAGAGGAGATACAGTTTTGTTCAAATGTTCCATAAAGGAACCAAAATTACGAGCAAAATCACAAAACATTTGATAGTTTTGTAACTCACCATTATTTGGCATAGATGGTACTTGTACAGGAAGTAAAGGGTTAACATTCTGCAAGCCTGCAGCAATATTAACGACGTCATCAGCTTGAAGTGAAACCTGTGACTGACCAGCTGAAGAGGACTCTGTAGCTTGCAAAGGGGGAGAAGTCTGAAAGCATTCTGAATTAATAGTTAATTGTTCAGGAAAGACAGCACCAGATAAGACATTAGCAGTGTTAGAATTGTCAGAAACAAGAGGAGTAGAAATCCCAGAGAATTTAGTCTTTTTAGCAGAGGAGAGATGCTTACCCTGCTGTTTGTGTGTAGAAGGAGATGAAATACGACCTGTCTTTTGAATTCTTCCTCTAGAAGAAACAGCTGAGTGAGATAAGGAGGAGACAGGACGAGATGAAGAGCGTCTTGAAGTACGAGGAGACTTTCTATGTTGATTGACAGATTGCTGGGTAGAGGAAGAGTTGGTCAGCTGCTGAACGAGAACAGCTGATAGAGCTGCGTCATTTGTGCCTGTGAGAGAATCGGAGGGAGGATCCATTCGTCCACCATAGGCAGAAACGTCAGAGATGGGAAGTGCAGAGGGAGGAGAAAACACAGCAGATGAACTGGCAGAAGCAAAGCTGTCACGCAGGGGGATTTGTAGATGATCAGATGAAGAGAAGGCAGGAGCGGAAAACGGAGGAGGAATATTAGATGGATGAGTGGGGGGAGAGATGATCATAGGCATAGTAGGAGGCAATGACAAGCATTGCTGCATCCATGCATCCCCACCAGGACCTCCGGCTCTTTCATCAGCTGACGTAGCAGAGTTTTCATGTTGATTGATGATGCTTCTTCTTCTCAGCTGATCCTCCGCTGTCTGTTGTTCCTACGCAGCATTAATTAAGTGTTCTTGCATAGCAAGACCACTTACTGTTATCTCACATATATATTATTAAGTGTTCTTGCATAGCAAGACCACTTACTGTTATCTCACATATATATTATTATTCTTATTATTATAGCCAAATTTACCACCCTAACTCCTCCCACAGTTTTTACACTACATAGACAAGTAATATACCGAAACGTGCGGATTGTTCCCGAATGGTGTGCTATTATTTTGTGGAACGTTTCGCCGAATGGTTCACGAAATATCGTCGTTTTTGCGGCGAAATTGGTCCCATAGGAATGAATGGGGAAGCTAGAGTGTTAGATGACAAAAGCTGAAAAATCAGAACATGATTTCTAAACTGCCGCCACTCCCTCATTTTCAAGCCCACCTACACAAATCTTATATCAAAACGTTCAGCTATCCCTGCTGCCACTAAACATGTCCACGGCTAAGCTATAGTCCTGATAGTTTTCACAATATGACCATTTGTTTGCAACTCACGCCGTCCATTGACATTCATTGAAACTACACTCTAGCCCCCTCCAAATTTGAAGGGCAATTTCTAAACTGCGACTGTGCCTTCATTTTTAATATTTCAGAGACATACTATACATCAAAATCTAGGTCTGGGTCTTGTGATTCTCACAATATAAAGATCTTCGCTGTAGGATGTATAGTTTTTAAAATACGGCCATTTGTTTAGAGGTCATTTCAGGAAATTTTAGCCATTAATCAGAGTGTACTGTTAGTGTTTGTTTTGTTGCCATGGTTACCAAAGCTTCTGTTATACACAGGAGGGAAGGTGGCTGGAGCATCTCAGCTGATTACAGAGCCCGGGGGAGGGGACAGACACACCATGTACTGATTTATAATAGAGGAATATGATGGGGCAGTTTTGATGGGGTAATTCTGATGGGGCAGTTTTGATGAAGTAGTATTTGGGAAGCATAAACAGGGCATGAGCGTTGCTAGGAAACAGTGGTTGTAAACACAAGATGCTGAGACACTCCAAATGCATGTGACTTCATCTGCTAGACTTGATAATGCTTGTAGACTCCTCCCACAGTTTTCACACTACAGAGACAAATAATATACCGAAACGAGCGGATTGTTCCCGATTGGTGTGTTATTACTTTGTGGAATGTTTTGCCGAATGGTCCACGAAATGACGTTTTTACGGCGAAATTGGTCCCATAGGAATGAATGGCGAAATGTTCAAAACTAGAGTGGGAAGTGACAAAAGCTGACAACCCCATGATCAGCCAAAACATTATGACCACCCCATGATCAGCCAAAACATTATGACCGCCCCAAGTAAAAAAAAAAATATTTTTGAAAAAAAAAAAATTTTTTTTTAAAAAGTAAAAAAATAATTTTTGAAAAAAAAAATCATTTTTGAAAAAAAAAATATTTTTGAAAAAAAAAAAAATATTTTTGAAAAAAAAAATATTTTTGAAAAAAAAATTTTTTTTAAAAAAAATTATTTTTGAAAAAAAAATATATTTGAAAAAAAAAATATTTTTGAAAAAAAAAAAATATTTTTGAAAAAAAATTACTTTAAAAAAAATAATAATTTCGAAAAAAAAATTATTTTTGAAATAAAAAAATTCATTTTTGAAAAAAAAAATTACCTTTGAAAAAAAAAATTACTTTTGAAAAAAAAAATCATTTTTGAAGAAAAAAAAATCATTTTTGATTAAAAAAAATTCATTTTTTGAAAAAAAAAATTACTTTTGAAAAAAATGTTCAGCTCTTTCAGCGAATGATGGAACTTTTTTACTACTATTTATACTTTTTAAAATATTAAGCTTTTTAACACTTTTCACAGTTACTCAAGCCACTCCACCCCACCCAGTTACTCCGCCCACTCCAGTTGTAGAGGCAAGAACACTTTCACAATTTCCCCAGAAATTGTACCTTTTCTAGTTATTAAGTGTTCTTGCATAGCAAGACCACTTACTGTTATCTCACATATATATTATTAAGTGTTCTTGCATAGCAAGACCACTTACTGTTATCTCACATATATATTATTAAGTGTTCTTGCATAGCAAGACCACTTACTGTTATCTCACATATATATTATTATTCTTATTATAGCCAAATTTACCACCCTAACTCCTCCCACAGTTTTTACACTACATAGACAAGTAATATACCGAAACGTGCGGAATGTTCCCGAATGGTGTGCTATTACTTTGTGGAACGTTTCGCCGAATGGTTCACGAAATATCGTCATTTTTGCGGCGAAATTGGTCCCATAGGAATGAATGGGGAAACTAGAGTGGGAGATGACAAAAGCTGGAAAATCAGAACATGATTTCTAAACTGCCGCCACTCCCTCATTTTCAAGCCCACCTACACAAATCTTATATCAAAACGTTCAGCTATCCCTGCTGCCACTAAACATGTCCACGGCTAAGCCATAGTCCTGATAGTTTTCACAATATGACCATTTGTTTGCAACTCACGCCGTCCATTGACATTCATTGAAACTACACTCTAGCCCCCTCCAAATTTGAAGGGCAATTTCTAAACTGCGACTGTGCCTTCATTTTTAATATTTCAGAGACATACTATGTATCAAAATCTAGGTCAGGGTCTTGTGATTCTCACAATATAAAGATCTTCGCTGTAGGATGTATAGTTTTTAAAATACGGCCATTTGTTTAGAGGTCATTTCAGGAAATTTTAGCCATTAATCAGAGTGCACTGTTAGTGTTTGTTTTGTTGCCATGGTTACCAAAGCTTCTGTTATACACAGGGGGGAGGTGGCTGGAGCATCTCAGCTGATTACAGAGCCCGGGGGAGGGGACAGACACACCATGTACTGATTTATAATAGAGGAATATGATGGGGCAGTTTTGATGGGGTAATTCTGATGGGGCAGTTTTGATGAAGTAGTATTTGGGAAGCATAAACAGGGCATGAGCGTTGCTAGGAAACAGTGGTTGTAAACACAAGATGCTGAGACACTCCAAATGCATGTGACTTCATCTGCTAGACTTGATAATGCTTGTAGACTCCTCCCACAGTTTTCACACTACAGAGACAAATAATATACCGAAACGAGCGGATTGTTCCCGATTGGTGTGCTATCACTTTGTGGAATGTTTTGCCGAATGGTCCACGAAATGACGTTTTTACAGCGAAATTGGTCCCATAGGAATGAATGGCGAAATGTTCAAAACTAGAGTGGGAAGTGACAAAAGCTGACAACCCCATGATCAGCCAAAACATTATGACCACCCCATGATCAGCCAAAACATTATGACCGCCCCAAGTAAAAAAAAAAATATTTTTGAAAAAAAAAAAAATTTTTTTAAAAAGTAAAAAAATAATTTTTGAAAAAAAAATCATTTTTGAAAAAAAAAATATTTTTGAAAAAAAAAAAAATTATTTTTGAAAAAAAAAAATATTTTTGAAAAAAAAATTTTTTTAAAAAAAAATTATTTTTGAAAAAAAAATATATTTGAAAAAAAAAATATTTTTGAAAAAAAAATTACTTTAAAAAAAATAATAATTTCGAAAAAAAAATTATTTTTGAAATAAAAAAATTCATTTTTGAAAAAAAAAATTACCTTTGAAAAAAAAAATTACTTTTGAAAAAAAAAATCATTTTTGAAGAAAAAAAAATCATTTTTGATTAACCACTTGCCGACCGCCTAACGCAGATATACTGCGGCAGAGTGGCACGGACAGGCAAAATCACGTACCTGTACGTGATTTGCCTTCCGCGGGTGGGGGGTCCGATCGGACCCCCCCCCGGTGCCATAGACGGTCGGCTCTCGTTCGCGGGCGATGGGAGGTGAGGGGGAGGCCATCCATTGATGGCCACCCCCTCCCGATCGCTCCCGGCGAATGAAAATGCTTCCTTTCCCTCTGTAATGTAAACAGAGGGAAAGGAAGTGATGTCATCTCTCCTCGAGTCGGTCTTTTCGTCCGGCGCAGAGGAGAGAAGACATCCAAGTAAGTGCACCAACACTACACTAACAGTAGAACACGCAGGCACACTTTTCACCCCCCTGTCACCCCCCGATCACCCCCTGATCACCCCCCTGTACCCCCTGTCACTCTGACACCAATAGCAGTGTTTTTTTTTTTTTTGCATTGGTGTCAGTTTGTCAGTTATAAGTGTTAGGGCAGTTAGGTTAGCCCCCTTTAGGTCTAGGGTACCCCCCCTTAGGTCCAGGGTACCCCCTAACCCCCCCCTAATAAAAGTTAACCCCTTGATTACCCCCCGTCACCAGTGTTGCTAAGCGATCGTTTTTCTGATCGCTGTATTAGTGACACAGGTGACGCTAGTTAGGGAGGTGAGTATATAGGTTTGCTGTCAGTGTTTTATAGCGACAGGGACCCCCATATACTACCTGCTAAAGGTTTTAACCCCCTGATTGCCCCCTAGTTAACCCTTTCACCAGCGATCACCGTATAAGTGTTACGGGTGACGCTGGTTAGATAGTTTGTTTTTTGTAGTTTATTATAGTTTATTACAGTTTATTATAGTTTATTATAGTTTTAGGGCACCCGCCGTTTATTACCTTATAAAGGTTTAACCCCCTAATTGCCCGGCGGTGATAGAAGTTAAGTTTTTAGGATCTGATAAGGTCTGCGTCGCCCCAGGCAGCGTCAGGTTAGCGCTAGTACCGCTAAAACCCACGCACGCAGCATACACCTCCCTTAGTGCTATAGTATCTGAACGGATCGATATCTGATCCGATCAGATCTATACTCCCCAGCAGTTTAGGGTTCCCTGAAACACAGTGTTAGCGGGATCAGCCCAGATACCTGCTAGCACCTGCGTTTTGCCTCTGCGCCCAGCCCAGCCCAGCCCACCCAAGTGCAGTATCGATCGATAACTGACACTTACAAAACACTAAGCACACAACTGCAGCGGTCGCAGAGTCAGGCCTGATCCCTGCGATCGCTAACAGTTTTTTGGTAGCGTTTTGATAGTCGCTAACAGTCAGGAGCTTTTTTGCCTGTGAGTCTCACTAGTGTACCCCTAAATTTAGAGGCCAAAATGGCAAATCCAAGGTACACTAGTGAAGAGGCCTACAGGATTCTGAGTATGACAGATAGTGAAGAGGAAGTCACTCATCTGTCAAGTTCAGGCTCAGAATACGAACCTGTAGAGGACAGCGGCTCCATGACAGATAGCTCTGACGACGGAGTTGTGGTCCCTGCTAGGGTCAGGCGTACCAGACCCCGAACTTATGCTGTCCTTGAAGTGCATGAACCGCAGGGCTCTCGTAGGGAGCAGAGAGGTACTAGTGCCGCTACTCCTTCTGGTGAACTGGCAAGCACCAGCGGCCTAGTACACCCTGGTCGTACATCCAGCACTGCAGTATCACGTGGTGACGTGGCGAGTCCCATAAGTGCAGTTCAAGCTGGCGAGGTGGCAAGCAGTAGTAGTGTCCCGCTGCCACCAAGAAGACAAAGACAGGCCCGTCGTGCCCATAGTGCCCTTCCTGCTGCATTGGCCAATCCGAATTGGGAACCTTCCACTTCTGCAGCACCCGTACTTCCCCCTTTCACTGGCCAACCCGGAATTCAGGTGGAAACAGTTGACTTTACGCCACTCGATTTTTATTCGCTGTTTTTCACCGAAGATCTCTATAGATCTATTGTGGACCAAAGCAATTTGTACGCTGGTCAACACATCGCCACTATTCCCCAGTCCACCCTTGCCAGAGATTGGAGACCAATTACGGTCTCCGAATTTAAGATCTTTCTGGGCCTTTCCCTCCTCATGGGCATAACCAAAAAGAGTGAGTTGCGGTCATATTGGTCCACTGACCCAATTCACCATATGCCCGTGTTCTCTGCCTCCATGGCCAGGGCACGATACGAGCAGATTTTGCGGTTCATGCATTTCAACAACAATGAACTCTGTCGTCCTCGTGGAGACCCTGCATACGATCGGCTCTACAAAATTCGGCCCCTCGTAAACCACTTCAACCAACGTTTTGCAGACTTGTTTACCCCCCATCAAGTTGTCTGCGTTGATGAGTCCCTGATTAAGTTTTCTGGCCGCTTGTCCTTCAAACAGTACCTTCCCAGCAAGCGTGCCAGATACGGGGTCAAGATGTATAAGCTCTGTGACAGGGCCACAGGCTATACATGTAGATTTATGGTTTACGAGGGCAAAGATAGTCACGTAGAGCCGATAAACTGCCCTGACTACATAGGAAGCGCTGGCAAGATAGTGTGGGACTTGGTGTCACCCTTATTCGGAAAGGGGTACCACTTGTACGTGGACAATTATTATACGAGCGTGCCACTTTTTAGTCACTTGTTTGATCATCAGATTGGAGCATGTGGCACCGTGCGACCTAATCGCCGGGGCTTTCCCCAGCGGCTTGTAGAGTCCCGTCTTAGGCTGGGGGAGAGAGCCTGCTTGCAGTATAATAATTTGCTCGCTATGAAGTGGAGGGATAAGAAGAATGTTTTCGTTCTCACCTCCCTTCATGCAGACACGACGACCCAAATTCCTACGGCGACTGGTGTTGTGGAGAAACCCCTCTGTGTCCACGAATACAACCTTAATATGGGAGGGGTGGACCTCAACGACCAGTTGTTGGCGCCGTACTTAGTTGCCCGTAAGGCCAGACGCTGGTACAAAAAAGTGTCTGTTTACTTATTTCAATTGGCTTTGCTGAATGCTCATGTGCTATACAGAGCTTCAGGACGGACTGGATCCTTCCTTAAATTCCAGGAAGAGATCGTCAGAGCCCTTCTGTATCCAGATGGTGCTCCACCTCACCTTCCCAATCCAAATGCAGTAAGCCGGCTGCATGGGAGGCATTTTCCTTATGTCCTCCAGAGTACCCCTACCCAACGAGCCCCCCAAAAAAGATGTCGTGTCTGCAGCAAGCGCGGATATAGGCGTGACACCCGCTATTATTGTCCCTCCTGTCCTGACAATCCTGGTCTATGCATTGGTGAATGTTTTGAACGCTACCATACACTAGTGGAGTATTAGCGTAGGGTTCAGCACGGCACAGACTAGGCACACTAACACAGGGTCTCCCAAGATGCCATCGCATTTTGAGAGACCCAAACCTGGTACAGTTACAGTTAAAAGTTAAAGTTACTAAAAAAAGTGTTAAAAAAAAAAAAAAAATACAAAAAAAATAAAAAAATAAAAATACAAAAAAAATATAAAATAAAAAAACCAAAAATAGTTGTCGTTTTATTGTTCTCTCTCTCTATTCTCTCTCTATTGTTCTGCTCTTTTCTATTGTATTCTATACTGCAATGTTTTATTGTTATGTTTTTATCAGGTTTGCTTTATAGGTATGCAATTTTTTTATACTTTTTTATTGTTAACCACTTTTTTGTTTTCAGGTACGCCATTCAGCTGCAGAGCGGATTTATTTATCTTGACAGCAACAGCGTTTGCTCCCACGATATATAAAGCCGTGACTCCAGCGCTGTCGGAGGTGATTTCACCACCACAGTTCCATACTTCAGCATATATGCCGAAGCGTGGGGGCAGTAGTGGGTGGAGGAGCAATTTGCTCCTGCCTTTTGCGGGAGGATGCCCCCATGCTTCGGCATATATATATTTTAGGTAGGCACAGGTTGCGTTAAATGTTTTATTTTTTACTATGTTTTTTTTGTATTTGCTTTGCAGGTATGGTAAGGTATACTGTTATACTGTAATGTTACTTTGTTTTTTTGTTAACCATCATTTGCTTAGCAGGTACGCCATTCAGTTGCAGCGCGGATTTATTTATCTTGACAGCAAAAGCGTTTGCTCCCACGATATATAAAGCCGTGACTCCAGCGCTGTCGGAGGTGATTTCACCACCACAGTTCCATACTTCAGCATATATGCCGAAGCGTGGGGGCAGTAGTGGGTGGAGGAGCAATTTGCTCCTGCCTTTTGCGGGAGGATGCCCCCATGCTTCGGCATATATATATTTTAGGTAGGCACAGGTTGCGTTAAATGTTTTATTTTTTACTATGTTTTTTTTTGTATTTGCTTTGCAGGTATGGTAAGGTATACTGTTATACTGTAATGTTACTTTGTTTTTTTGTTAACCATCATTTGCTTAGCAGGTACGCCATTCAGTTGCAGCGCGGATTTATTTATCTTGACAGCAAAAGCGTTTGCTCCCACGATATATAAAGCCGTGACTCCAGCGCTGTCGGAGGTGATTTCACCACCACAGTTCCATACTTCAGCATATATGCCGAAGCGTGGGGGCAGTAGTGGGTGGAGGAGCAATTTGCTCCTGCCTTTTGCGGGAGGATGCCCCCATGCTTCGGCATATATAAATGGTGCATGTATGCCCATCATTAGAAGTGGGCGGATGAAGGGAGGTATTCTAATGGTGGGCATACCCACCGATCAATATCTTTTTTTCGTTCAGCCCACAGGCTGCATGAAAAAAAAGTTTACAATACAAGGACCAGCAACGTACTGGTATGTTGCTGGACTTTGAGTGGTTATACCAGAATGATGCCTGCAGGTTTAGGTATCATCTTGGTATCATTCTTTTCAGCCAGCGGTCGGCTTTCATGTAAAAGCAATCCTAGCGGCTAATTAGCCTCTAGACTGCTTTTACAAGCAGTGGGAGGGATTCCCCCCCCCCCCCCCACCGTCTTCCATGTTTTTCTCTGGCTCTCCTGTCCCAACAGGGAACCTGAGAATGCAGCCGGTGATTCGGCCAGCTGACCATAGAGCTGATCAGAGACCAGAATGGCTCCAATCATCTCTATGGCCTAAGAAACCGGAAGCTACGAGCATTTCATGACTTAGATTTCGCCGGATGTAAACAGCGCCATTGGAAAATTGGGAAAGTATTTTATCACACCGATCTTGGTGTGGTCAGATACTTTGAGGGCAGAGGAGAGATCTAGGGTCTAATAGACCCCAATTTTTTCAAAAAAGAGTACCTGTCACTACCTATTGCTATCATAGGGGATATTTACATTCCCTGAGATAACAATAAAAAAGATAAAAAAAAAAAAAAAATGAAAGGAACAGTTTAAAAATAAGATAAAAAATCAAAAAATTAATTAAAAAAAAAAAAAAAAAAAAAAAAAGCACCCCTGTCCCCCCCTGCTCTCGCGCAAAGGCGAACGCAAGCGTCGGTCTGGCGTCAAATGTAAACAGCAATTGCCCCATGCATGTGAGGTATCACCGCGAAGGTCAGATCGAGGGCAGTAATTTTAGCAGTAGACCTCCTCTGTAAATCTAAAGTGGTAACCTGTAAAGGCTTTTAAAGGCTTTTTAAAATGTATTTAGTTTTTCGCCACTGCACGTTTGTGCGCAATTTAAAAGCATGTCATGTTTGGTATCCATGTACTCGGCCTAAGATCATCTTTTTTATTTCATCAAACATTTGGGCAATATAGTGTGTTTTAGTGCATTAAAATTTTAAAAAGTGTGTTTTTTCCCCAAAAAATGCGTTTGAAAAATCGCTGCGCAAATACTGTGTGAAAAAAAAAAATGAAACACCCACCATTTTAATCTGTAGGGCATTTGCTTTAAAAAAATATATAATGTTTGGGGGTTCAAAGTAATTTTCTTGCAAAAAAAAATTATTTTTTTATGTAAACAACAAGTGTCAGAAAGGGCTTTGTCTTCAAGTGCTTAGAAGAGTGGGTGATGTGTGACATAAGCTTCTAAATGTTGTGCATAAAATGCCAGGACAGTTCAAAACCCCCCCAAATGACCCCATTTTGGAAAGTAGACACCCCAAGCTATTTGCTGAGAGGCATGTTGAGTCCATGGAATATTTTATATTGTGACACAAGTTGCGGGAAAAAGACAATTTTTTTTTTTTTTTTTTTTTTTTTGCACAAAGTTGTCACTAAATGATATATTGCTCAAACATGCCATGGGAATATGTGAAATTACACCCCAAAATACATTCTGCTGCTTCTCCTGAGTACGGGGATACCACATGTGTGAGACTTTTTGGGAGCCTAGCCGCGCACGGGACCCCGAAAACCAAGCACCGCCTTCAGGCTTTCTAAGGGCGTAAATTTTTGATTTCACTCTTCACTGCCTATCACAGTTTCGGAGGCCATGTAATGCCCAGGTGGCACAAAACCCCCCCAAATGACCCCATTTTGGAGAGTAGACACCCCAAGCTATTTGATGAGAGGTATAGTGAGTATTTTGCAGACCTCACTTTTTGTCACAAAGTTTTGAAAATTGAAAAAAGAAAAAAAAAATATGTTTTTATTGTCTTTCTTCATTTTCAAAAACAAATGAGAGCTGCAAAATACTCACCATGCCTCTCAGCAAATAGCTTGGGGTGTCTACTTTCCAAAATGGGGTCATTTTGGGGGGTTTTGTGCTATCTTGGCATTTTATGGCCTTCAAAACTGTGATGGGTAGTGAGGAGTAAAATCAAAAATTAACGCTCTTAGAAATCCTGAAGGCGGTGATTGGATTTTGGGGCCCGTATGAAGCTAGGCTCCCAAAAAGTGCCACTCATGTGGTATCCCCATACTCAGGAGAAGTAGCAGAATGTATTTTGGGGTGTAATTCCACATATGCCCATGGCATGTTTGAGCAATATATCATTTAGTGACAACTTTGTGCAAAAAAAAAAAAAAAAAAAAAAAAATTGTCACTTTCCCGCAACTTGTGTCAAAATATAAAATATTCCATGGACTCAACATGCCTCTCAGCAAATAGCTTGGGGTGTCTACTTTCCAAAATGGGGTCATTTGGGGGGGTTTTGTGCCATCTTGGGATTTTATGGCCTTCAAAACTGTGATAGGTAGTAAGGAGTGAAATCAAGAATTTATGCCCTTAGAAATCCTGAAGGCGGTGCTTGGTTTTCGGGGCCCCGTACGCGGCTAGGCTCCCAAAAAGTCCCACACATGTGGTATCCCCGTACTCAGGAGAAGCAGCTAAATGTATTTTGGGGTGCAATTCCACATATGCCCATGGCCTGTGTGAGCAATATATCATTTAGTGACAATTTTGTGCAAAAAAAAAAAAAATTGTCACATTCCCGCAACTTGTGTTAAAAAATAAAATATTCCATGGACTCAACATGCCTCTCAGCAAATAGCTTGGGGTGTCTACTTTCCAAAATGGGGTCATTTGGGGGGGTTTTGTGCCATCTTGGCATTTTATGGCCTTCAAAACCGTGATAGGTAGTGAGGAGTGAAATCAAAAATTTATGCCCTTAGAAATCCTGAAGGCGGTGCTTGGTTTTCAGGGCCTCGTACGCAGTTAGGCTCCCAAAAAGTCCCACACATGTGGTATCCCCATACTCAGGAGAAGCAGCAGAATGTATTTTGGGGTGTAATTCCACATTTGCCCATGGCATGTTTGAGCAATATATCATTTAGTGACAACTTTGTGCAAAAAAAAAAAAAAAAAAAAAAAAATGGTCACTTTCCCGCAACTTGTGTCAAAATATAAAATATTCCATGGACTCAACATGCCTCTCAGCAAATAGGTTGGGGTGTCTACTTTCCAAAATGGGGTCATTTGGGGGGGTTTTGTGCCATCTTGGCATTTTATGGCCTTCAAAACTGTGATAGGTAGTGAGGTGTGAAATCAAAAATTTATGCCCTTTGAAATCCTGAAGGTGGTGCTTGGTTTTCGGGGCCCCGTACGCGGCTAGGCTCCCAAAAAGTCCCACACATGTGGTATCCCCGTACTCAGGAGAAGCAGCTAAATGTATTTTGGGGTGCAATTCCACATATGCCCATGGCCTGTGTGAGCAATATATCATTTAGTGACAACTTTGTGCAAAAAAAAAAAAAATTGTCACATTCCCGCAACTTGTGTCAAAAAATAAAATATTCCATGGACTCGACATGCCTCTCAGCAAATAGCTTGGGGTGTCTACTTTCCAAAATGGGGTCATTTGGGGGGGTTTTGTGCCATCTTGGCATTTTATGGCCTTCAAAACTGTGATAGGTAGTGAGGTGTGAAATCAAAAATTTATGCCCTTTGAAATCCTGAAGGCGGTGCTTGGTTTTCGGGGCCCCGTATGCGGCTAGGCTCCCAAAAAGTCCGACACATGTGGTATCCCCGTACTCAGGAGAAGCAGCTAAATGTATTTTGGGGTGCAATTCCACATATGCGCATGGCCTGTGTGAGAAATATATCATTTAGTGACAACTTTTTGTAATTTTTTTTTTTTTTTTTTTTTTTTGTCATTATTCAATCACTTGGGACAAAAAAAAAAAATATTCAATGGGTTCAACATGCCTCTCAGCAATTTCCTTGGGGTGTCTACTTTCCAAAATGGGGTCATTTGTGGGGGTTTTGTACTGCCCTGCCATTTTAGCACCTCATGAAATGACATAGGCAGTCATAAAATAAAAGCTGTGTAAATTCCAGAAAATGTACCCTAGTTTGTAGGCGCTATAACTTTTGCGCAAACCAATAAATATACGCTTATTGACATTTTTTTTACCAAAGACATGTGGCCGAATACATTTTGGCCTAAATGTATGACTAAAATTGAATTTATTGGATTTTTTTTATAACAAAAAGTAGAAAATATCATTTTTTTTCAAAATTTTCGGTCTTTTTCCGTTTATAGCGCAAAAAATAAAAACGGCAGAGGTGATCAAATACCATCAAAAGAAAGCTCTATTTGTGGGAAGAAAAGGACGCAAATTTCGTTTGGGTACACCATTGCATGACTGCGCAATTAACAGTTAAAGCGACGCAGTGCCGAATTGTAAAAAGTGCTCTGGTCAGGAAGGGGGTAAAACCTTCCGGGGCTGAAGTGGTTAAAAAAAATTCATTTTTTGAAAAAAAAAATTACTTTTGAAAAAAATGTTCAGCTCTTTCAGCGAATGATGGAACTTTTTTACTACTATTTATACTTTTTAAAATATTAAGCTTTTTAACACTTTTCACAGTTACTCCAGCCACTCCACCCCACCCAGTTACTCCGCCCACTCCAGTTGTAGAGGCAAGAACACTTTCACAATTTCCCCAGAAATTGTACCTTTTCTAGTTATTCTTATTCTTATTATAGCCAAATTTACCACCCTAACTCCTCCCACAGTTTTTACACTATATAGACAAGTAATATACCGAAACGTGCGGATTGTTCCCGAATGGTGTGCTATTATTTTGTGGAACGTTTCGCCGAATGGTTCACAAAATATCGTCATTTTTGCGGCGAAATTGGTCCCATAGGAATGAATGGGGAAACTAGAGTGGGAGATGACAAAAGTTGGAAAATCAGAACATGATTTCTAAACTGCCGCCACTCCCTCATTTTCAAGCCCACCTACACAAATCTTATATCAAAACGTTCAGCTATCCCTGCTGCCACTAAACATGTCCACGGCTAAGCCATAGTCCTGATAGTTTTCACAATATGACCATTTGTTTGCAACTCACGCTGTCCATTGACATTCATTGAAACTACACTCTAGCCCCCTCCAAATTTGAAGGGCAATTTCTAAACTGCGACCGTGCCTTCAATTTTAATATTTCAGAGACATACTATGTATCAAAATCTAGGTCTGGGTCTTGTGATTCTCACAATATAAAGATCTTCACTGTAGGATGTATAGTTTTTAAAATACGGCCATTTGTTTAGAGGTCATTTCAGGAAATTTTAGCCATTAATCAGCGTGTACTTAGTGTTTGTTTTGTTGCCATGGTTACCAAAGCTTCTGTTATACACAGGGGGGAAGGTGGCTGGAGCATCTCAGCTGATTACAGAGCCCGGGGGAGGGGACAGACACACCATGTACTGATTTATAATAGAGGAATATGATGGGGCAGTTTTGATGGGGTAATTCTGATGGGGCAGTTTTGATGAAGCAGTATTTGGGAAGCATAAACAGGGCATGAGCGTTGCTAGGAAACAGTGGTTGTAAACACAAGATGCTGAGACACTCCAAATGCATGTGACTTCATCTGCTAGACTTGATAATGCTTGTAGACTCCTCCCACAGTTTTCACACTACAGAGACAAATAATATACCGAAACGAGCGTATTGTTCCCGATTGGTGTGTTATTACTTTGTGGAATGTTTTGCCGAATGGTCCACGAAATGACGTTTTTGCGGCGAAATTGGTCCCATAGGAATGAATGGCGAAATGTTCAAAACTAGAGTGGGAAGTGACAAAAGCTGACAACCCCATGATCAGCCAAAACATTATGACCACCCCATGATCAGCCAAAACATTATGACCGCCCCATGTAAAAAAAAAATATTTTTGAAAAAAAAAAAAAATTTTTGAAAAAAGTAAAAAAATAATTTTTGAAAAAAAAAAATCATTTTTGAAAAAAAAATATATATTTTTGAAAAAAAAATATTTTAGAAAAAAAAAAATTATTTTTGAAAAAAAAAAAATTTTTTTGAAAAAAAAATTTCTTTTAAAAAAAAAATTATTTTTGAAAAAAAAATATATTTGAAAAAAAAAATATTTTTGAAAAAAAAAATTATTTTTGAAAAAAAAATTACTTTAAAAAAAATAATAATTTCGAAAAAAAAATTATTTTTGAAATAAAAAAATTCATTTTTGAAAAAAAAAATTACCTTTGAAAAAAAAAATTACTTTTGAAAAAAAAATCATTTTTGAAGAAAAAAAAATCATTTTTGATTAAAAAAAATTCATTTTTGAAAAAAAAAATTACTTTTGAAAAAAATGTTCAGCTCTTTCAGCGAATGATGGAACTTTTTTACTACTATTTATACTTTTTAAAATATTAAGCTTTTTAACACTTTTCACAGTTACTCAAGCCACTCCACCCCACCCAGTTACTCCGCCCACTCCAGTTGTAGAGGCAAGAACACTTTCACAATTTCCCCAGAAATTGTACCTTTTCTAGTTAAGTGTTCTTGCATAGCAAGACCACTTACTGTTATCTCACATATATATTATTATTATTATTCTTATTCTTATTATTATAGCCAAATTTACCACCCTAACTCCTCCCACAGTTTTTACACTACATAGACAAGTAATATACCGAAACGTGCGGATTGTTCCCGAATGGTGTGCTATTATTTTGTGGAACGTTTCGCCGAATGGTTCACAAAATATCGTCATTTTTGCGGCGAAATTGGTCCCATAGGAATGAATGGGGAAACTAGAGTGGGAGATGACAAAAGTTGGAAAATCAGAATATGATTTCTAAACTGCCGCCACTCCCTCATTTTCAAGCCCACCTACACAAATCTTATATCAAAACGTTCAGCTATCCCTGCTGTCACTAAACATGTCCACGGCTAAGCCATAGTCCTGATAGTTTTCACAATATGACCATTTGTTTGCAACTCACGCTGTCCATTGACATTCATTGAAACTACACTCTAGCCCCCTCCAAATTTGAAGGGCAATTTCTAAACTGCGACTGTGCCTTCATTTTTAATATTTCAGAGACATACTATGTATCAAAATCTAGGTCTGGGTCTTGTGATTCTCACAATATAAAGATCTTCGCTGTAGGATGTATAGTTTTTAAAATACGGCCATTTGTTTAGAGGTCATTTCAGGAAATTTTAGCCATTAATCAGCGTGTACTGTGTTTGTTTTGTTGCCATGGTTACCAAAGCTTCTGTTATACACAGGGGGGAAGGTGGCTGGAGCATCTCAGCTGATTACAGAGCCCGGGGGAGGGGACAGACACACCATGTACTGATTTATAATAGAGGAATATGATGGGGCAGTTTTGATGGGGTAATTCTGATGGGGCAGTTTTGATGAAGTAGTATTTGGGAAGCATAAACAGGGCATGAGCGTTGCTAGGAAACAGTGGTTGTAAACACAAGATGCTGAGACACTCCAAATGCATGTGACTTCATCTGCTAGACTTGATAATGCTTGTAGACTCCTCCCACAGTTTTCACACTACAGAGACAAATAATATACCGAAACGAGCGGATTGTTCCCGATTGGTGTGTTATTACTTTGTGGAATGTTTTGCCGAATGGTCCACGAAATGACGTTTTTACGGCGAAATTGGTCCCATAGGAATGAATGGCGAAATGTTCAAAACTAGAGTGGGAAGTGACAAAAGCTGAGAACCCCATGATCAGCCAAAACATTATGACCACCCCATGATCAGCCAAAACATTATGACCGCCCCAAGTAAAAAAAAAAATATTTTTGAAAAAAAAAAAATTTTTTTTTAAAAAGTAAAAAAATAATTTTTGAAAAAAAAAATCATTTTTGAAAAAAAAAATATTTTTGAAAAAAAAAAAATTATTTTTGAAAAAAAAAATATTTTTGAAAAAAAAATTTTTTTTAAAAAAAATTATTTTTGAAAAAAAAATATATTTGAAAAAAAAAAATATTTTTGAAAAAAAAAAATTATTTTTGAAAAAAAAATTACTTTAAAAAAAATAATAATTTCGAAAAAAAAATTATTTTTGAAATAAAAAAATTCATTTTTGAAAAAAAAAATTACCTTTGAAAAAAAAAATTACTTTTGAAAAAAAAAATCATTTTTGAAGAAAAAAAAATCATTTTTGATTAAAAAAAATTCATTTTTTGAAAAAAAAAATTACTTTTGAAAAAAATGTTCAGCTCTTTCAGCGAATGATGGAACTTTTTTACTACTATTTATACTTTTTAAAATATTAAGCTTTTTAACACTTTTCACAGTTACTCAAGCCACTCCACCCCACCCAGTTACTCCGCCCACTCCAGTTGTAGAGGCAAGAACACTTTCACAATTTCCCCAGAAATTGTACCTTTTCTAGTTCTTATTCTTATTATTATAGCCAAATTTACCACCCTAACTCCTCCCACAGTTTTTACACTACATAGACAAGTAATATACCGAAACGTGCGGATTGTTCCCGAATGGTGTGCTATTATTTTGTGGAACGTTTCGCCGAATGGTTCACAAAATATCGTCATTTTTGCGGCGAAATTGGTCCCATAGGAATGAATGGGGAAACTAGAGTGGGAGATGACAAAAGTTGGAAAATCAGAACATGATTTCTAAACTGCCGCCACTCCCTCATTTTCAAGCCCACCTACACAAATCTTATATCAAAACGTTCAGCTATCCCTGCTGTCACTAAACATGTCCACGGCTAAGCCAAAGTCCTGATAGTTTTCACAATATGACCATTTGTTTGCAACTCACGCTGTCCATTGACATTCATTGAAACTACACTCTAGCCCCCTCCAAATTTGAAGGGCAATTTCTAAACTGCGACTGTGCCTTCATTTTTAATATTTCAGAGACATACTATGTATCAAAATCTAGGTCTGGGTCTTGTGATTCTCACAATATAAAGATCTTCGCTGTAGGATGTATAGTTTTTAAAATACGGCCATTTGTTTAGAGGTCATTTCAGGAAATTTTAGCCATTAATCAGCGTGTACTGTGTTTGTTTTGTTGCCATGGTTACCAAAGCTTCTGTTATACACAGGGGGGAAGGTGGCTGGAGCATCTCAGCTGATTACAGAGCCCGGGGGAGGGGACAGACACACCATGTACTGATTTATAATAGAGGAATATGATGGGGCAGTTTTGATGGGGTAATTCTGATGGGGCAGTTTTGATGAAGTAGTATTTGGGAAGCATAAACAGGGCATGAGCGTTGCTAGGAAACAGTGGTTGTAAACACAAGATGCTGAGACACTCCAAATGCATGTGACTTCATCTGCTAGACTTGATAATGCTTGTAGACTCCTCCCACAGTTTTCACACTACAGAGACAAATAATATACCGAAACGAGCGGATTGTTCCTGATTGGTGTGTTATTACTTTGTGGAATGTTTTGCCGAATGGTCCACGAAATGACGTTTTTGCGGCGAAATTGGTCCCATAGGAATGAATGGCGAAATGTTCAAAACTAGAGTGGGAAGTGACAAAAGCTGACAACCCCATGATCAGCCAAAATATTATGACCACCCCATGATCAGCCAAAACATTATGACCGCCCCATGTAAAAAAAAAATATTTTTGAAAAAAAAAAATAATTTTTGAAAAAAGTAAAAAAATAATTTTTGAAAAAAAAAAATCATTTTTGAAAAAAAAAAATCATTTTTGAAAAAAAAAATATATATTTTTGAAAAAAAAATATTTTTGAAAAAAAAAAAATTATTTTTGAAAAAAAAAAAAATATTTTTGAAAAAAAAATTTCTTTTAAAAAAAAAATTATTTTTGAAAAAAAATATTTGAAAAAAAAAAATATTTTTGAAAAAAAAAAATTATTTTTGAAAAAAAAAAATTATTTTTGAAAAAAAAAATTACTTTAAAAAAAATAATAATTTCGAAAAAAAAATTATTTTTGAAATAAAAAAATTCATTTTTGAAAAAAAAAATTACCTTTGAAAAAAAAAATTACTTTTGAAAAAAAAAATCATTTTTGAAGAAAAAAAAATCATTTTTGATTAAAAAAAATTCATTTTTGAAAAAAAAATTACTTTTGAAAAAAATGTTCAGCTCTTTCAGCGAATGATGGAACTTTTTTACTACTATTTATACTTTTTAAAATATTAAGCTTTTTAACACTTTTCACAGTTACTCAAGCCACTCCACCCCACCCAGTTACTCCGCCCACTCCAGTTGTAGAGGCAAGAACACTTTCACAATTTCCCCAGAAATTGTACCTTTTCTAGTTATTCTTATTAAGTGTTCTTGCATAGCAAGACCACTTACTGTTATCTCACATATATATTATTATTCTTATTATAGCCAAATTTACCACCCTAACTCCTCCCACAGTTTTTACACTACATAGACAAGTAATATACCGAAACGTGCGGATTTTTCCCGAATGGTGTGCTATTATTTTGTGGAACATTTCGCCGAATGGTTCACGAAATATCGTCATTTTTGCGGCGAAATTGGTCCCATAGGAATGAATGGGGAAACTAGAGTGGGAGATGACAAAAGCTGGAAAATCAGAACATGATTTCTAAACTGCCGCCACTCCCTCATTTTCAAGCCCACCTACACAAATCTTATATCAAAACGTTCAGCTATCCCTGCTGCCACTAAACATGTCCACGGCTAAGCCATAGTCCTGATATTTTTCACAATATGACCATTTGTTTGCAACTCACGCCGTCCATTGACATTCATTGAAACTACACTCTAGCCCCCTCCAAATTTGAAGGGCAATTTCTAAACTGCGACTGTGCCTTCATTTTTAATATTTCAGAGACATACTATACATCAAAATCTAGGTCTGGGTCTTGTGATTCTCACAATATAAAGATCTTCGCTGTAGGATGTATAGTTTTTAAAATACGGCCATTTGTTTAGAGGTCATTTCAGGAAATTTTAGCCATTAATCAGAGTCTACTGTTAGTGTTTGTTTTGTTGCCATGGTTACCAAAGCTTCTGTTATACACAGGGGGGAAGGTGGCTGGAGCATCTCAGCTGATTACAGAGCCCGGGGGAGGGGACAGACACACCATGTACTGATTTATAATAGAGGAATATGATGGGGCAGTTTTGATGGGGTAATTCTGATGGGGCAGTTTTGATGAAGCAGTATTTGGGAAGCATAAACAGGGCATGAGCGTTGCTAGGAAACAGTGGTTGTAAACACAAGATGCTGAGACACTCCAAATGCATGTGACTTCATCTGCTAGACTTGATAATGCTTGTAGACTCCTCCCACAGTTTTCACACTACAGAGACAAATAATATACCGAAACGAGCGGATTGTTCCCGATTGGTGTGTTATTACTTTGTGGAATGTTTTGCCGAATGGTCCACGAAATGACGTTTTTGCGGCGAAATTGGTCCCATAGGAATGAATGGCGAAATGTTCAAAACTAGAGTGGGAAGTGACAAAAGCTGACAACCCCATGATCAGCCAAAACATTATGACCACCCCATGATCAGCCAAAACATTATGACCGCCCCATGTAAAAAAAAATATATTTTTGAAAAAAAAAAAAAATTTTTGAAAAAAGTAAAAAAATAATTTTTGAAAAAAGTAAAAAAATAATTTTTGAAAAAAAAAAATCATTTTTGAAAAAAAAAAATATATTTTTGAAAAAAAAATTATTTTTGAAAAAAAAAAAATTATTTTTGAAAAAAAAAAATATTTTTGAAAAAAAAATTTCTTTTAAAAAAAAAATTATTTTTGAAAAAAAAATATATTTGAAAAAAAAAAATATTTTTGAAAAAAAAAAATTTTTGAAAAAAAAATTGCTTTAAAAAAAATAATAATTTCGAAAAAAAAATTATTTTTGAAATAAAAAAATTCATTTTTGAAAAAAAAAATTACCTTTGAAAAAAAAAATTACTTTTGAAAAAAAAAAATCATTTTTGAAGAAAAAAAAAATCATTTTTGATTAAAAAAAAATTCATTTTTGAAAAAAAAAATTACTTTTGAAAAAAATGTTCAGCTCTTTCAGCGAATGATGGAACTTTTTTACTACTATTTATACTTTTTAAAATATTAAGCTTTTTAACACTTTTCACAGTTACTCAAGCCACTCCACCCCACCCAGTTACTCCGCCCACTCCAGTTGTAGAGGCAAGAACACTTTCACAATTTCCCCAGAAATTGTACCTTTTCTAGTTAAGTGTTCTTGCATAGCAAGACCACTTACTGTTATCTCACATATATATTATTATTATTCTTATTATTATAGCCAAATTTACCACCCTAACTCCTCCCACAGTTTCTACACTACAGAGACAAGTAATATACCGAAACGTGCGGATTGTTCCCGAATGGTGTGCTATTACTTTGTGGAACGTTTCGCCGAATGGTTCACGAAATATCGTCATTTTTGCGGCGAAATTGGTCCCATAGGAATGAATGGGGAAACTAGAGTGGGAGATGACAAAAGCTGGAAAATCAGAACATGATTTCTAAACTGCCGCCACTCCCTCATTTTCAAGCCCACCTACACAAATCTTATATCAAAACGTTCAGCTATCCCTGCTGCCACTAAACATGTCCACGGCTAAGCCATAGTCCTGATAGTTTTCACAATATGACCATTTGTTTGCAACTCACACCGTCCATTGACATTCATTGAAACTACACTCTAGCCCCTTCAAATTTGAAGGGCAATTTCTAAACTGCGACCGTGCCTTCATTTTTAATATTTCAGAGACATACTATATATCAAAATCTAGGTCTGGGTCTTGTGATTCTCACAATATAAAGATCTTCGCTGTAGGATGTATAGTTTTTAAAATACGGCCATTTGTTTAGAGGTCATTTCAGGAAATTTTAGCCATTAATCATGTACTGTGTTTGTTTTGTTGCCATGGTTACCAAAGCTTCTGTTATACACAGGGGGGGAGGTGGCTGGAGCATGTTAGCTCTGATTACAGAGCCCGGGGGAGGGGACAGACACACCATGTACTGATTTATAATAGAGGAATATGATGGGGCAGTTTTGATGGGGTAATTCTGATGGGGCAGTTTTGATGAAGCAGTATTTGGGAAGCATAAACAGGGCATGAGCGTTGCTAGGAAACAGTGGTTGTAAACACAAGATGCTGAGACACCCCAAATGCATGTGACTTCATCTGCTAGACTTGATAATGCTTGTAGACTCCTCCCACAGTTTTTACACTACAGAGACAAGTAATATACCGAAACGAGCAGATTGTTCCCGATTGGTGTGCTATTACTTTGTGGAATGTTTCGCCGAATGGTCCACGAAATGACGTTTTTGCGGCGAAATTGGTCCCATAGGAATGAATGGCGAAATGTTCAAAACTAGAGTGAGAGGTGACAAAAGCTGACAACCCCATGATCAGCCAAAACATTATGACCACCCCATGATCAGCCAAAACATTATGACTGCCCCATGTAAAAAAAATAAATTCATTTTTGAAAAAAAAAATTTTTGAAAAAAAAAAAATTATTTTTGAAAAAAAAAATTCATTTTTGAAAAAAAATATATATTTTTGAAAAAAAAAATTCATTTTTGAAAAAAAAAATATGTTTTTGAAAAAAATATATATTTTTGAAAAAAAATATATATTTTTGAAAAAAAAAATACATTTTTGAAAAAAAAATTTTTTGCAAAAAAAATCATTTTTGAAAAAAAAAAATCATAATTTTTGAAAAAAATGTTTGTGCTCTTTCATCTAATGATGAGACTTCAACTTTTTTACTACTATTTATACTTTTTAAAATATTAAGCTTTTTAACGCTTTTCACAGGAGCTCCAGACACTCCAACCACACAACAGTTACTCAAGCCACTCCATCCAGTTACTCCGCCTGCTCCAGTTGTAGAGGCAAGAACACTTTCACAATTTCACCAGAAATTGTACCTTTTCTAGTTATTCTTATTCTTATTATAGCCAAATTTACCACCCTAACTCCTCCCACAGTTTTTACACTACATAGACAAGTAATATACCGAAACGTGCGGATTTTTCCCGAATGGTGTGCTATTATTTTGTGGAACATTTCGCCGAATGGTTCACGAAATATCGTCATTTTTGCGGCGAAATTGGTCCCATAGGAATGAATGGGGAAACTAGAGTGGGAGATGACAAAAGCTGGAAAATCAGAACATGATTTCTAAACTGCCGCCACTCCCTCATTTTCAAGCCCACCTACACAAATCTTATATCAAAACGTTCAGCTATCCCTGCTGCCACTAAACATGTCCACGGCTAAGCCATAGTCCTGATAGTTTTCACAATATGACCATTTGTTTGCAACTCACGCCGTCCATTGACATTCATTGAAACTACACTCTAGCCCCCTCCAAATTTGAAGGGCAATTTCTAAACTGCGACTGTGCCTTCATTTTTAATATTTCAGAGACATACTATACATCAAAATCTAGGTCTGGGTCTTGTGATTCTCACAATATAAAGATCTTCTCTGTAGGATGTATAGTTTTTAAAATACGGCCATTTGTTTAGAGGTCATTTCAGGAAATTTTAGCCATTAATCAGAGTGCACTGTTAGTGTTTGTTTTGTTGCCATGGTTACCAAAGCTTCTGTTATACACAGGGGGGGAGGTGGCTGGAGCATCTCAGCTGATTACAGAGCCCGGGGGAGGGGACAGACACACCATATACTGATTTATAATAGAGGAATATAATGGGGCAGTTTTGATGGGGTAATTCTGATGGGGCAGTTTTGATGAAGCAGTATTTGGGAAGCATAAACAGGGCATGAGCGTTGCTAGGAAACAGTGGTTGTAAACACAAGATGCTGAGACACTCCAAATGCATGTGACTTCATCTGCTAGACTTGATAATGCTTGTAGACTCCTCTCACAGTTTTCACACTACAGAGACAAATAATATACCGAAACGAGCGGATTGTTCCCGATTGGTGTGTTATTACTTTGTGGAATGTTTTGCCGAATGGTCCACGAAATTACGTTTTTACGGCGAAATTGGTCCCATAGGAATGAATGGCGAAATGTTCAAAACTAGAGTGGGAAGTGACAAAAGCTGACAACCCCATGATCAGCCAAAACATTATGACCACCCCATGATCAGCCAAAACATTATGACCGCCCCAAGTAAAAAAAAAAATATTTTTGAAAAAAAAAAAAAAAAATTTTAAAAAAGTAAAAAAATAATTTTTGAAAAAAAAAAATCATTTTTGAAAAAAAATATATTTTTGAAAAAAAAAAAAATATTTTTGAAAAAAAAAAATATTTTTGAAAAAAAAATTTTTTTTAAAAAAAATTATTTTTGAAAAAAAAATATATTTGAAAAAAAAATATTTTTGAAAAAAAAAATTATTTTTGAAAAAAAAATTACTTTAAAAAAAATAATAATTTCGAAAAATAAATTATTTTTGAAATAAAAAAATTCATTTTTGAAAAAAAAAATTACCTTTGAAAAAAAAAATTACTTTTGAAAAAAAAAATCATTTTTGAAGAAAAAAAAATCATTTTTGATTAAAAAAAATTCATTTTTTGAAAAAAAAAATTACTTTTGAAAAAAATGTTCAGCTCTTTCAGCGAATGATGGAACTTTTTTACTACTATTTATACTTTTTAAAATATTAAGCTTTTTAACACTTTTCACAGTTACTCAAGCCACTCCACCCCACCCAGTTACTCCGCCCACTCCAGTTGTAGAGGCAAGAACACTTTCACAATTTCCCCAGAAATTAAGTGTTCTTGCATAGCAAGACCACTTACTGTTATCTCACATATATATTATTAAGTGTTCTTGCATAGCAAGACCACTTACTGTTATCTCACATATATATTATTAAGTGTTCTTGCATAGCAAGACCACTTACTGTTATCTCACATATATATTATTATTATTAAGTGTTCTTGCATAGCAAGACCACTTACTGTTATCTCACATATATATTATTATTCTTATTATTCTTATTCTTATTATAGCCAAATTTACCACCCTAACTCCTCCCACAGTTTTTACACTACATAGACAAGTAATATACCGAAACGTGCGGAATGTTCCCGAATGGTGTGCTATTACTTTGTGGAACATTTCGCCGAATGGTTCACGAAATATCGTCATTTTTGCGGCGAAATTGGTCCCATAGGAATGAATGGGGAAACTAGAGTGGGAGATGACAAAAGCTGGAAAATCAGAACATGATTTCTAAACTGCTGCCACTCCCTCATTTTCAAGCCCACCTACACAAATCTTATATCAAAACGTTCAGCTATCCCTGCTGCCACTAAACATGTCCACGGCTAAGCCATAGTCCTGATAGTTTTCACAATATGACCATTTGTTTGCAACTCACGCCGTCCATTGACATTCATTGAAACTACACTCTAGCCCCCTCCAAATTTGAAGGGCAATTTCTAAACTGCGACTGTGCCTTCATTTTTAATATTTCAGAGACATACTATACATCAAAATCTAGGTCTGGGTCTTGTGATTCTCACAATATAAAGATCTTCGCTGTAGGATGTATAGTTTTTAAAATACGGCCATTTGTTTAGAGGTCATTTCAGGAAATTTTAGCCATTAATCAGAGTGCACTGTTAGTGTTTGTTTTGTTGCCATGGTTACCAAAGCTTCTGTTATACACAGGGGGGAAGGTGGCTGGAGCATCTCAGCTGATTACAGAGCCCGGTGGAGGGGACAGACACACCATGTACTGATTTATAATAGAGGAATATGATGGGGCAGTTTTGATGGGGTAATTCTGATGGGGCAGTTTTGATGAAGTAGTATTTGGGAAGCATAAACAGGGCATGAGCATTGCTAGGAAACAGTGGTTGTAAACACAAGATGCTGAGACACTCCAAATGCATGTGACTTCATCTGCTAGACTTGATAATGCTTGTAGACTCCTCCCACAGTTTTCACACTACAGAGACAAATAATATACCGAAACGAGCGGATTGTTCCCGATTGGTGTGTTATTACCTTGTGGAATGTTTTGCCGAATGGTCCACGAAATGACGTTTTTACGGCGAAATTGGTCCCATAGGAATGAATGGCGAAATGTTCAAAACTAGAGTGGGAAGTGACAAAAGCTGACAAACCCATGATCAGCCAAAACATTATGACCACCCCATGATCAGCCAAAACATTATGACCGCCCCAAGTAAAAAAAAAAATATTTTTGAAAAAAAAAAAAAAATTTTTTAAAAAG
Organism: Lithobates clamitans; assembly: GCA_037952925.1. NCBI lineage: Eukaryota > Metazoa > Chordata > Amphibia > Anura > Ranidae > Lithobates > Lithobates clamitans. The sequence goes on from JBBGZY010000835.1 coordinate 1,424,956, forward strand.
TAAAAAAATAATTTTTGAAAAAAAAAATCATTTTTGAAAAAAAAAATATTTTTGAAAAAAAAATTTTTTAAAAAAAAAATTATTTTTGAAAAAAAAATATATTTGAAAAAAAAAATATTTTTGAAAAAAAAAAATTATTTTTGAAAAAAAAATTACTTTAAAAAAAATAATAATTTCGAAAAAAAAATTCATTTTTGAAAAAAAAAATTACCTTTGAAAAAAAAAATTACTTTTGAAAAAAAAAATCATTTTTGAAGAAAAAAAAATCATTTTTGATTAAAAAAAATTCATTTTTTGAAAAAAAAAATTACTTTTGAAAAAAATGTTCAGCTCTCTCAGCTAATGATGGAACTTTTTTACTACTATTTATACTTTTTAAAATATTAAGCTTTTTAACACTTTTCACAGTTACTCAAGCCACTCCACCCCACCCAGTTACTCCGCCCACTCCAGTTGTAGAGGCAAGAACACTTTCACAATTTCCCCAGAAATTGTACCTTTTCTAGTTCTTATTCTTATTATTATAGCCAAATTTACCACCCTAACTCCTCCCACAGTTTTTACACTACATAGACAAGTAATATACCGAAACGTGCGGATTGTTCCCGAATGGTGTGCTATTATTTTGTGGAACGTTTCGCCGAATGGTTCACAAAATATCGTCATTTTTGCGGCGAAATTGGTCCCATAGGAATGAATGGGGAAACTAGAGTGGGAGATGACAAAAGCTGGAAAATCAGAACATGATTTCTAAACTGCCGCCACTCCCTCATTTTCAAGCCCACCTACACAAATCTTATATCAAAACGTTCAGCTATCCCTGCTGCCACTAAACATGTCCACGGCTAAGCCATAGTCCTGATAGTTTTCACAATATGACCATTTGTTTGCAACTCACGCCGTCCATTGACATTCATTGAAACTACACTCTAGCCCCCTCCAAATTTGAAGGGCAATTTCTAAACTGCGACTGTGCCTTCATTTTTAATATTTCAGAGACATACTATACATCAAAATCTAAGTCTGGGTCTTGTGATTCTCACAATATAAAGATCTTCGCTGTAGGATGTATAGTTTTTAAAATACGGCCATTTGTTTAGAGGTCATTTCAGGAAATTTTAGCCATTAATCAGAGTGTACTGTTAGTGTTTGTTTTGTTGCCATGGTTACCAAAGCTTCTGTTATACACAGGGGGGGAAGGTGGCTGGAGCATCTCAGCTGATTACAGAGCCCGGGGGAGGGGACAGACACACCATGTACTGATTTATAATAGAGGAATATGATGGGGCAGTTTTGATGAAGCAGTATTTGGGAAGCATAAACAGGGCATGAGCGTTGCTAGGAAACAGTGGTTGTAAACACAAGATGCTGAGACACTCCAAATGCATGTGACTTCATCTGCTAGACTTGATAATGCTTGTAGACTCCTCCCACAGTTTTCACACTACAGAGACAAATAATATACCGAAACGAGCGGATTGTTCCCGATTGGTGTGTTATTACTTTGTGGAATGTTTTGCCGAATGGTCCACGAAATGACGTTTTTGCGGCGAAATTGGTCCCATAGGAATGAATGGCGAAATGTTCAAAACTAGAGTGGGAAGTGACAAAAGCTGACAACCCCATGATCAGCCAAAACATTATGACCACCCCATGATCAGCCAAAACATTATGACCGCCCCATGTAAAAAAAAAATATTTTTGAAAAAAAAAAAAATTTTTGAAAAAAGTAAAAAAATAATTTTTGAAAAAAAAAATTATTTTTGAAAAAAAAAAAATATTTTTGAAAAAAAAATTTCTTTTAAAAAAAAAATTATTTTTGAAAAAAAAATTACTTTAAAAAAAATAATAATTTCGAAAAAAAAATTATTTTTGAAATAAAAAAATTCATTTTTGAAAAAAAAAATTACCTTTGAAAAAAAAAATTACTTTTGAAAAAAAAATCATTTTTGAAGAAAAAAAAATCATTTTTGATTAAAAAAAATTCATTTTTGAAAAAAAAAATTACTTTTGAAAAAAATGTTCAGCTCTTTCAGCGAATGATGGAACTTTTTTACTACTATTTATACTTTTTAAAATATTAAGCTTTTTAACACTTTTCACAGTTACTCAAGCCACCCCACCCAGTTACTCCGCCCACTCCAGTTGTAGAGGCAAGAACACTTTCACAATTTCCCCAGAAATTGTACCTTTTCTAGTTATTCTTATTATTATAGCCAAATTTACCACCCTAACTCCTCCCACAGTTTTTACACTACATAGACAAGTAATATACCGAAACGTGCGGATTTTTCCCGAATGGTGTGCTATTATTTTGTGGAACGTTTCGCCGAATGGTTCACGAAATATCGTCATTTTTGCGGCAAAATTGGTCCCATAGGAATGAATGGGGAAACTAGAGTGGGAGATGACAAAAGCTGGAAAATCAGAACATGATTTCTAAACTGCCGCCACTCCCTCATTTTCAAGCCCATCTACACAAATCTTATATCAAAACGTTTAGCTATCCCTGCTGCCACTAAACATGTCCACGGCTAAGCCATAGTCCTGATAGTTTTCACAATATGACCATTTGTTTGCAACTCACGCCGTCCATTGACATTCATTGAAACTACACTCTAGCCCCCTCCAAATTTGAAGGGCAATTTCTAAACTGCGACTGTGCCTTCATTTTTAATATTTCAGAGACATACTATACATCAAAATCTAGGTCTGGGTCTTGTGATTCTCACAATATAAAGATCTTCGCTGTAGGATGTATAGTTTTTAAAATACGGCCATTTGTTTAGAGGTCATTTCAGGAAATTTTAGCCATTAATCAGAGTGCACTGTTAGTGTTTGTTTTGTTGCCATGGTTACCAAAGCTTCTGTTATACACAGGGGGGAAGGTGGCTGGAGCATCTCAGCTGATTACAGAGCCCGGGGGAGGGGACAGACACACCATGCACTGATTTATAATAGAGGAATATGATGGGGCAGTTTTGATGGGGTAATTCTGATGGGGCAGTTTTGATGAAGTAGTATTTGGGAAGCATAAACAGGGCATGAGCGTTGCTAGGAAACAGTGGTTGTAAACACAAGATGCTGAGACACTCCAAATGCATGTGACTTCATCTGCTAGACTTGATAATGCTTGTAGACTCCTCCCACAGTTTTCACACTACAGAGACAAATAATATACCGAAACGAGCGGATTGTTCCCGATTGGTGTGTTATTACTTTGTGGAATGTTTTGCCGAATGGTCCACGAAATGACGTTTTTGCGGCGAAATTGGTCCCATAGGAATGAATGGCGAAATGTTCAAAACTAGAGTGGGAAGTGACAAAAGCTGACAACCCCATGATCAGCCAAAACATTATGACCACCCCATGATCAGCCAAAACATTATGACCACCCCATGATCAGCCAAAACATTATGACCGCCCCAAGTAAAAAAAAAAATATTTTTGAAAAAAAAAAAATTTTTTTTTAAAAAGTAAAAAAATAATTTTTGAAAAAAAAAATCATTTTTGAAAAAAAAAATATTACCTTTGAAAAAAAAAATTACTTTTGAAAAAAAAAATCATTTTTGAAGAAAAAAAAATCATTTTTGATTAAAAAAAATTCATTTTTTGAAAAAAAAAATTACTTTTGAAAAAAATGTTCAGCTCTTTCAGCGAATGATGGAACTTTTTTACTACTATTTATACTTTTTAAAATATTAAGCTTTTTAACACTTTTCACAGTTACTCAAGCCACTCCACCCCACCCAGTTACTCCGCCCACTCCAGTTGTAGAGGCAAGAACACTTTCACAATTTCCCCAGAAATTGTACCTTTTCTAGTTAAGTGTTCTTGCATAGCAAGACCACTTACTGTTATCTCACATATATATTATTAAGTGTTCTTGCATAGCAAGACCACTTACTGTTATCTCACATATATATTATTATTCTTATTATAGCCAAATTTACCACCCTAACTCCTCCCACAGTTTTTACACTACATAGACAAGTAATATACCGAAACGTGCGGATTTTTCCCGAATGGTGTGCTATTATTTTGTGGAACATTTCGCCGAATGGTTCACGAAATATCGTCATTTTTGCGGCGAAATTGGTCCCATAGGAATGAATGGGGAAACTAGAGTGGGAGATGACAAAAGCTGGAAAATCAGAACATGATTTCTAAACTGCCGCCACTCCCTCATTTTCAAGCCCACCTACACAAATCTTATATCAAAACGTTCAGCTATCCCTGCTGCCACTAAACATGTCCACGGCTAAGCCATAGTCCTGATATTTTTCACAATATGACCATTTGTTTGCAACTCACGCCGTCCATTGACATTCATTGAAACTACACTCTAGCCCCCTCCAAATTTGAAGGGCAATTTCTAAACTGCGACTGTGCCTTCATTTTTAATATTTCAGAGACATACTATACATCAAAATCTAGGTCTGGGTCTTGTGATTCTCACAATATAAAGATCTTCGCTGTAGGATGTATAGTTTTTAAAATACGGCCATTTGTTTAGAGGTCATTTCAGGAAATTTTAGCCATTAATCAGAGTCTACTGTTAGTGTTTGTTTTGTTGCCATGGTTACCAAAGCTTCTGTTATACACAGGGGGGAAGGTGGCTGGAGCATCTCAGCTGATTACAGAGCCCGGGGGAGGGGACAGACACACCATGTACTGATTTATAATAGAGGAATATGATGGGGCAGTTTTGATGGGGTAATTCTGATGGGGCAGTTTTGATGAAGCAGTATTTGGGAAGCATAAACAGGGCATGAGCGTTGCTAGGAAACAGTGGTTGTAAACACAAGATGCTGAGACACTCCAAATGCATGTGACTTCATCTGCTAGACTTGATAATGCTTGTAGACTCCTCCCACAGTTTTCACACTACAGAGACAAATAATATACCGAAACGAGCGGATTGTTCCCGATTGGTGTGTTATTACTTTGTGGAATGTTTTGCCGAATGGTCCACGAAATGACGTTTTTGCGGCGAAATTGGTCCCATAGGAATGAATGGCGAAATGTTCAAAACTAGAGTGGGAAGTGACAAAAGCTGACAACCCCATGATCAGCCAAAACATTATGACCACCCCATGATCAGCCAAAACATTATGACCGCCCCATGTAAAAAAAAATATATTTTTGAAAAAAAAAAAAAATTTTTGAAAAAAGTAAAAAAATAATTTTTGAAAAAAGTAAAAAAATAATTTTTGAAAAAAAAAAATCATTTTTGAAAAAAAAAAATATATTTTTGAAAAAAAAATTATTTTTGAAAAAAAAAAAATTATTTTTGAAAAAAAAAAATATTTTTGAAAAAAAAATTTCTTTTAAAAAAAAAATTATTTTTGAAAAAAAAATATATTTGAAAAAAAAAAATATTTTTGAAAAAAAAAAATTTTTGAAAAAAAAATTGCTTTAAAAAAAATAATAATTTCGAAAAAAAAATTATTTTTGAAATAAAAAAATTCATTTTTGAAAAAAAAAATTACCTTTGAAAAAAAAAATTACTTTTGAAAAAAAAAAATCATTTTTGAAGAAAAAAAAAATCATTTTTGATTAAAAAAAAATTCATTTTTGAAAAAAAAAATTACTTTTGAAAAAAATGTTCAGCTCTTTCAGCGAATGATGGAACTTTTTTACTACTATTTATACTTTTTAAAATATTAAGCTTTTTAACACTTTTCACAGTTACTCAAGCCACTCCACCCCACCCAGTTACTCCGCCCACTCCAGTTGTAGAGGCAAGAACACTTTCACAATTTCCCCAGAAATTGTACCTTTTCTAGTTAAGTGTTCTTGCATAGCAAGACCACTTACTGTTATCTCACATATATATTATTATTATTCTTATTATTATAGCCAAATTTACCACCCTAACTCCTCCCACAGTTTCTACACTACAGAGACAAGTAATATACCGAAACGTGCGGATTGTTCCCGAATGGTGTGCTATTACTTTGTGGAACGTTTCGCCGAATGGTTCACGAAATATCGTCATTTTTGCGGCGAAATTGGTCCCATAGGAATGAATGGGGAAACTAGAGTGGGAGATGACAAAAGCTGGAAAATCAGAACATGATTTCTAAACTGCCGCCACTCCCTCATTTTCAAGCCCACCTACACAAATCTTATATCAAAACGTTCAGCTATCCCTGCTGCCACTAAACATGTCCACGGCTAAGCCATAGTCCTGATAGTTTTCACAATATGACCATTTGTTTGCAACTCACACCGTCCATTGACATTCATTGAAACTACACTCTAGCCCCTTCAAATTTGAAGGGCAATTTCTAAACTGCGACCGTGCCTTCATTTTTAATATTTCAGAGACATACTATATATCAAAATCTAGGTCTGGGTCTTGTGATTCTCACAATATAAAGATCTTCGCTGTAGGATGTATAGTTTTTAAAATACGGCCATTTGTTTAGAGGTCATTTCAGGAAATTTTAGCCATTAATCATGTACTGTGTTTGTTTTGTTGCCATGGTTACCAAAGCTTCTGTTATACACAGGGGGGGAGGTGGCTGGAGCATGTTAGCTCTGATTACAGAGCCCGGGGGAGGGGACAGACACACCATGTACTGATTTATAATAGAGGAATATGATGGGGCAGTTTTGATGGGGTAATTCTGATGGGGCAGTTTTGATGAAGCAGTATTTGGGAAGCATAAACAGGGCATGAGCGTTGCTAGGAAACAGTGGTTGTAAACACAAGATGCTGAGACACCCCAAATGCATGTGACTTCATCTGCTAGACTTGATAATGCTTGTAGACTCCTCCCACAGTTTTTACACTACAGAGACAAGTAATATACCGAAACGAGCAGATTGTTCCCGATTGGTGTGCTATTACTTTGTGGAATGTTTCGCCGAATGGTCCACGAAATGACGTTTTTGCGGCGAAATTGGTCCCATAGGAATGAATGGCGAAATGTTCAAAACTAGAGTGAGAGGTGACAAAAGCTGACAACCCCATGATCAGCCAAAACATTATGACCACCCCATGATCAGCCAAAACATTATGACTGCCCCATGTAAAAAAAATAAATTCATTTTTGAAAAAAAAAATTTTTGAAAAAAAAAAAATTATTTTTGAAAAAAAAAATTCATTTTTGAAAAAAAATATATATTTTTGAAAAAAAAAATTCATTTTTGAAAAAAAAAATATGTTTTTGAAAAAAATATATATTTTTGAAAAAAAATATATATTTTTGAAAAAAAAAATACATTTTTGAAAAAAAATTTTTTTGCAAAAAAAATCATTTTTGAAAAAAAAAAATCATAATTTTTGAAAAAAATGTTTGTGCTCTTTCATCTAATGATGAGACTTCAACTTTTTTACTACTATTTATACTTTTTAAAATATTAAGCTTTTTAACGCTTTTCACAGGAGCTCCAGACACTCCAACCACACAACAGTTACTCAAGCCACTCCATCCAGTTACTCCGCCTGCTCCAGTTGTAGAGGCAAGAACACTTTCACAATTTCACCAGAAATTGTACCTTTTCTAGTTAAGTGTTCTTGCATAGCAAGACCACTTACTGTTATCTCACATATATATTATTATTCTTATTATAGCCAAATTTACCACCCTAACTCCTCCCACAGTTTTTACACTACATAGACAAGTAATATACCGAAACGTGCGGAATGTTCCCGAATGGTGTGCTATTACTTTGTGGAACGTTTCGCCGAATGGTTCACGAAATATCGTCATTTTTGCGGCGAAATTGGTCCCATAGGAATGAATGGGGAAACTAGAGTGGGAGATGACAAAAGCTGGAAAATCAGAACATGATTTCTAAACTGCCGCCACTCCCTCATTTTCAAGCCCACCTACACAAATCTTATATCAAAACGTTCAGCTATCCCTGCTGCCACTAAACATGTCCACGGCTAAGCCATAGTCCTGATAGTTTTCACAATATGACCATTTGTTTGCAACTCACGCCGTCCATTGACATTCATTGAAACTACACTCTAGCCCCCTCCAAATTTGAAGGGCAATTTCTAAACTGCGACTGTGCCTTCATTTTTAATATTTCAGAGACATACTATGTATCAAAATCTAGGTCAGGGTCTTGTGATTCTCACAATATAAAGATCTTCGCTGTAGGATGTATAGTTTTTAAAATACGGCCATTTGTTTAGAGGTCATTTCAGGAAATTTTAGCCATTAATCAGAGTGCACTGTTAGTGTTTGTTTTGTTGCCATGGTTACCAAAGCTTCTGTTATACACAGGGGGGAGGTGGCTGGAGCATCTCAGCTGATTACAGAGCCCGGGGGAGGGGACAGACACACCATGTACTGATTTATAATAGAGGAATATGATGGGGCAGTTTTGATGGGGTAATTCTGATGGGGCAGTTTTGATGAAGTAGTATTTGGGAAGCATAAACAGGGCATGAGCGTTGCTAGGAAACAGTGGTTGTAAACACAAGATGCTGAGACACTCCAAATGCATGTGACTTCATCTGCTAGACTTGATAATGCTTGTAGACTCCTCCCACAGTTTTCACACTACAGAGACAAATAATATACCGAAACGAGCGGATTGTTCCCGATTGGTGTGCTATCACTTTGTGGAATGTTTTGCCGAATGGTCCACGAAATGACGTTTTTACAGCGAAATTGGTCCCATAGGAATGAATGGCGAAATGTTCAAAACTAGAGTGGGAAGTGACAAAAGCTGACAACCCCATGATCAGCCAAAACATTATGACCACCCCATGATCAGCCAAAACATTATGACCGCCCCAAGTAAAAAAAAAAATATTTTTGAAAAAAAAAAAAATTTTTTTAAAAAGTAAAAAAATAATTTTTGAAAAAAAAATCATTTTTGAAAAAAAAAATATTTTTGAAAAAAAAAAAAATTATTTTTGAAAAAAAAAAATATTTTTGAAAAAAAAATTTTTTTAAAAAAAAATTATTTTTGAAAAAAAAATATATTTGAAAAAAAAAATATTTTTGAAAAAAAAATTACTTTAAAAAAAATAATAATTTCGAAAAAAAAATTATTTTTGAAATAAAAAAATTCATTTTTGAAAAAAAAAATTACCTTTGAAAAAAAAAATTACTTTTGAAAAAAAAAATCATTTTTGAAGAAAAAAAAATCATTTTTGATTAACCACTTGCCGACCGCCTAACGCAGATATACTGCGGCAGAGTGGCACGGACAGGCAAAATCACGTACCTGTACGTGATTTGCCTTCCGCGGGTGGGGGGTCCGATCGGACCCCCCCCCGGTGCCATAGACGGTCGGCTCTCGTTCGCGGGCGATGGGAGGTGAGGGGGAGGCCATCCATTGATGGCCACCCCCTCCCGATCGCTCCCGGCGAATGAAAATGCTTCCTTTCCCTCTGTAATGTAAACAGAGGGAAAGGAAGTGATGTCATCTCTCCTCGAGTCGGTCTTTTCGTCCGGCGCAGAGGAGAGAAGACATCCAAGTAAGTGCACCAACACTACACTAACAGTAGAACACGCAGGCACACTTTTCACCCCCCTGTCACCCCCCGATCACCCCCTGATCACCCCCCTGTACCCCCTGTCACTCTGACACCAATAGCAGTGTTTTTTTTTTTTTTGCATTGGTGTCAGTTTGTCAGTTATAAGTGTTAGGGCAGTTAGGTTAGCCCCCTTTAGGTCTAGGGTACCCCCCCTTAGGTCCAGGGTACCCCCTAACCCCCCCCTAATAAAAGTTAACCCCTTGATTACCCCCCGTCACCAGTGTTGCTAAGCGATCGTTTTTCTGATCGCTGTATTAGTGACACAGGTGACGCTAGTTAGGGAGGTGAGTATATAGGTTTGCTGTCAGTGTTTTATAGCGACAGGGACCCCCATATACTACCTGCTAAAGGTTTTAACCCCCTGATTGCCCCCTAGTTAACCCTTTCACCAGCGATCACCGTATAAGTGTTACGGGTGACGCTGGTTAGATAGTTTGTTTTTTGTAGTTTATTATAGTTTATTACAGTTTATTATAGTTTATTATAGTTTTAGGGCACCCGCCGTTTATTACCTTATAAAGGTTTAACCCCCTAATTGCCCGGCGGTGATAGAAGTTAAGTTTTTAGGATCTGATAAGGTCTGCGTCGCCCCAGGCAGCGTCAGGTTAGCGCTAGTACCGCTAAAACCCACGCACGCAGCATACACCTCCCTTAGTGCTATAGTATCTGAACGGATCGATATCTGATCCGATCAGATCTATACTCCCCAGCAGTTTAGGGTTCCCTGAAACACAGTGTTAGCGGGATCAGCCCAGATACCTGCTAGCACCTGCGTTTTGCCTCTGCGCCCAGCCCAGCCCAGCCCACCCAAGTGCAGTATCGATCGATAACTGACACTTACAAAACACTAAGCACACAACTGCAGCGGTCGCAGAGTCAGGCCTGATCCCTGCGATCGCTAACAGTTTTTTGGTAGCGTTTTGATAGTCGCTAACAGTCAGGAGCTTTTTTGCCTGTGAGTCTCACTAGTGTACCCCTAAATTTAGAGGCCAAAATGGCAAATCCAAGGTACACTAGTGAAGAGGCCTACAGGATTCTGAGTATGACAGATAGTGAAGAGGAAGTCACTCATCTGTCAAGTTCAGGCTCAGAATACGAACCTGTAGAGGACAGCGGCTCCATGACAGATAGCTCTGACGACGGAGTTGTGGTCCCTGCTAGGGTCAGGCGTACCAGACCCCGAACTTATGCTGTCCTTGAAGTGCATGAACCGCAGGGCTCTCGTAGGGAGCAGAGAGGTACTAGTGCCGCTACTCCTTCTGGTGAACTGGCAAGCACCAGCGGCCTAGTACACCCTGGTCGTACATCCAGCACTGCAGTATCACGTGGTGACGTGGCGAGTCCCATAAGTGCAGTTCAAGCTGGCGAGGTGGCAAGCAGTAGTAGTGTCCCGCTGCCACCAAGAAGACAAAGACAGGCCCGTCGTGCCCATAGTGCCCTTCCTGCTGCATTGGCCAATCCGAATTGGGAACCTTCCACTTCTGCAGCACCCGTACTTCCCCCTTTCACTGGCCAACCCGGAATTCAGGTGGAAACAGTTGACTTTACGCCACTCGATTTTTATTCGCTGTTTTTCACCGAAGATCTCTATAGATCTATTGTGGACCAAAGCAATTTGTACGCTGGTCAACACATCGCCACTATTCCCCAGTCCACCCTTGCCAGAGATTGGAGACCAATTACGGTCTCCGAATTTAAGATCTTTCTGGGCCTTTCCCTCCTCATGGGCATAACCAAAAAGAGTGAGTTGCGGTCATATTGGTCCACTGACCCAATTCACCATATGCCCGTGTTCTCTGCCTCCATGGCCAGGGCACGATACGAGCAGATTTTGCGGTTCATGCATTTCAACAACAATGAACTCTGTCGTCCTCGTGGAGACCCTGCATACGATCGGCTCTACAAAATTCGGCCCCTCGTAAACCACTTCAACCAACGTTTTGCAGACTTGTTTACCCCCCATCAAGTTGTCTGCGTTGATGAGTCCCTGATTAAGTTTTCTGGCCGCTTGTCCTTCAAACAGTACCTTCCCAGCAAGCGTGCCAGATACGGGGTCAAGATGTATAAGCTCTGTGACAGGGCCACAGGCTATACATGTAGATTTATGGTTTACGAGGGCAAAGATAGTCACGTAGAGCCGATAAACTGCCCTGACTACATAGGAAGCGCTGGCAAGATAGTGTGGGACTTGGTGTCACCCTTATTCGGAAAGGGGTACCACTTGTACGTGGACAATTATTATACGAGCGTGCCACTTTTTAGTCACTTGTTTGATCATCAGATTGGAGCATGTGGCACCGTGCGACCTAATCGCCGGGGCTTTCCCCAGCGGCTTGTAGAGTCCCGTCTTAGGCTGGGGGAGAGAGCCTGCTTGCAGTATAATAATTTGCTCGCTATGAAGTGGAGGGATAAGAAGAATGTTTTCGTTCTCACCTCCCTTCATGCAGACACGACGACCCAAATTCCTACGGCGACTGGTGTTGTGGAGAAACCCCTCTGTGTCCACGAATACAACCTTAATATGGGAGGGGTGGACCTCAACGACCAGTTGTTGGCGCCGTACTTAGTTGCCCGTAAGGCCAGACGCTGGTACAAAAAAGTGTCTGTTTACTTATTTCAATTGGCTTTGCTGAATGCTCATGTGCTATACAGAGCTTCAGGACGGACTGGATCCTTCCTTAAATTCCAGGAAGAGATCGTCAGAGCCCTTCTGTATCCAGATGGTGCTCCACCTCACCTTCCCAATCCAAATGCAGTAAGCCGGCTGCATGGGAGGCATTTTCCTTATGTCCTCCAGAGTACCCCTACCCAACGAGCCCCCCAAAAAAGATGTCGTGTCTGCAGCAAGCGCGGATATAGGCGTGACACCCGCTATTATTGTCCCTCCTGTCCTGACAATCCTGGTCTATGCATTGGTGAATGTTTTGAACGCTACCATACACTAGTGGAGTATTAGCGTAGGGTTCAGCACGGCACAGACTAGGCACACTAACACAGGGTCTCCCAAGATGCCATCGCATTTTGAGAGACCCAAACCTGGTACAGTTACAGTTAAAAGTTAAAGTTACTAAAAAAAGTGTTAAAAAAAAAAAAAAAATACAAAAAAAATAAAAAAATAAAAATACAAAAAAAATATAAAATAAAAAAACCAAAAATAGTTGTCGTTTTATTGTTCTCTCTCTCTATTCTCTCTCTATTGTTCTGCTCTTTTCTATTGTATTCTATACTGCAATGTTTTATTGTTATGTTTTTATCAGGTTTGCTTTATAGGTATGCAATTTTTTTATACTTTTTTATTGTTAACCACTTTTTTGTTTTCAGGTACGCCATTCAGCTGCAGAGCGGATTTATTTATCTTGACAGCAACAGCGTTTGCTCCCACGATATATAAAGCCGTGACTCCAGCGCTGTCGGAGGTGATTTCACCACCACAGTTCCATACTTCAGCATATATGCCGAAGCGTGGGGGCAGTAGTGGGTGGAGGAGCAATTTGCTCCTGCCTTTTGCGGGAGGATGCCCCCATGCTTCGGCATATATATATTTTAGGTAGGCACAGGTTGCGTTAAATGTTTTATTTTTTACTATGTTTTTTTTGTATTTGCTTTGCAGGTATGGTAAGGTATACTGTTATACTGTAATGTTACTTTGTTTTTTTGTTAACCATCATTTGCTTAGCAGGTACGCCATTCAGTTGCAGCGCGGATTTATTTATCTTGACAGCAAAAGCGTTTGCTCCCACGATATATAAAGCCGTGACTCCAGCGCTGTCGGAGGTGATTTCACCACCACAGTTCCATACTTCAGCATATATGCCGAAGCGTGGGGGCAGTAGTGGGTGGAGGAGCAATTTGCTCCTGCCTTTTGCGGGAGGATGCCCCCATGCTTCGGCATATATATATTTTAGGTAGGCACAGGTTGCGTTAAATGTTTTATTTTTTACTATGTTTTTTTTTGTATTTGCTTTGCAGGTATGGTAAGGTATACTGTTATACTGTAATGTTACTTTGTTTTTTTGTTAACCATCATTTGCTTAGCAGGTACGCCATTCAGTTGCAGCGCGGATTTATTTATCTTGACAGCAAAAGCGTTTGCTCCCACGATATATAAAGCCGTGACTCCAGCGCTGTCGGAGGTGATTTCACCACCACAGTTCCATACTTCAGCATATATGCCGAAGCGTGGGGGCAGTAGTGGGTGGAGGAGCAATTTGCTCCTGCCTTTTGCGGGAGGATGCCCCCATGCTTCGGCATATATAAATGGTGCATGTATGCCCATCATTAGAAGTGGGCGGATGAAGGGAGGTATTCTAATGGTGGGCATACCCACCGATCAATATCTTTTTTTCGTTCAGCCCACAGGCTGCATGAAAAAAAAGTTTACAATACAAGGACCAGCAACGTACTGGTATGTTGCTGGACTTTGAGTGGTTATACCAGAATGATGCCTGCAGGTTTAGGTATCATCTTGGTATCATTCTTTTCAGCCAGCGGTCGGCTTTCATGTAAAAGCAATCCTAGCGGCTAATTAGCCTCTAGACTGCTTTTACAAGCAGTGGGAGGGATTCCCCCCCCCCCCCCCACCGTCTTCCATGTTTTTCTCTGGCTCTCCTGTCCCAACAGGGAACCTGAGAATGCAGCCGGTGATTCGGCCAGCTGACCATAGAGCTGATCAGAGACCAGAATGGCTCCAATCATCTCTATGGCCTAAGAAACCGGAAGCTACGAGCATTTCATGACTTAGATTTCGCCGGATGTAAACAGCGCCATTGGAAAATTGGGAAAGTATTTTATCACACCGATCTTGGTGTGGTCAGATACTTTGAGGGCAGAGGAGAGATCTAGGGTCTAATAGACCCCAATTTTTTCAAAAAAGAGTACCTGTCACTACCTATTGCTATCATAGGGGATATTTACATTCCCTGAGATAACAATAAAAAAGATAAAAAAAAAAAAAAAATGAAAGGAACAGTTTAAAAATAAGATAAAAAATCAAAAAATTAATTAAAAAAAAAAAAAAAAAAAAAAAAAGCACCCCTGTCCCCCCCTGCTCTCGCGCAAAGGCGAACGCAAGCGTCGGTCTGGCGTCAAATGTAAACAGCAATTGCCCCATGCATGTGAGGTATCACCGCGAAGGTCAGATCGAGGGCAGTAATTTTAGCAGTAGACCTCCTCTGTAAATCTAAAGTGGTAACCTGTAAAGGCTTTTAAAGGCTTTTTAAAATGTATTTAGTTTTTCGCCACTGCACGTTTGTGCGCAATTTAAAAGCATGTCATGTTTGGTATCCATGTACTCGGCCTAAGATCATCTTTTTTATTTCATCAAACATTTGGGCAATATAGTGTGTTTTAGTGCATTAAAATTTTAAAAAGTGTGTTTTTTCCCCAAAAAATGCGTTTGAAAAATCGCTGCGCAAATACTGTGTGAAAAAAAAAAATGAAACACCCACCATTTTAATCTGTAGGGCATTTGCTTTAAAAAAATATATAATGTTTGGGGGTTCAAAGTAATTTTCTTGCAAAAAAAAATTATTTTTTTATGTAAACAACAAGTGTCAGAAAGGGCTTTGTCTTCAAGTGCTTAGAAGAGTGGGTGATGTGTGACATAAGCTTCTAAATGT
Source organism: Lithobates clamitans (assembly GCA_037952925.1). Lineage (NCBI taxonomy): Eukaryota > Metazoa > Chordata > Amphibia > Anura > Ranidae > Lithobates > Lithobates clamitans. The sequence continues at coordinate 1,440,088 of JBBGZY010000835.1, forward strand.
TGTGCATAAAATGCCAGGACAGTTCAAAACCCCCCCAAATGACCCCATTTTGGAAAGTAGACACCCCAAGCTATTTGCTGAGAGGCATGTTGAGTCCATGGAATATTTTATATTGTGACACAAGTTGCGGGAAAAAGACAATTTTTTTTTTTTTTTTTTTTTTTTTGCACAAAGTTGTCACTAAATGATATATTGCTCAAACATGCCATGGGAATATGTGAAATTACACCCCAAAATACATTCTGCTGCTTCTCCTGAGTACGGGGATACCACATGTGTGAGACTTTTTGGGAGCCTAGCCGCGCACGGGACCCCGAAAACCAAGCACCGCCTTCAGGCTTTCTAAGGGCGTAAATTTTTGATTTCACTCTTCACTGCCTATCACAGTTTCGGAGGCCATGTAATGCCCAGGTGGCACAAAACCCCCCCAAATGACCCCATTTTGGAGAGTAGACACCCCAAGCTATTTGATGAGAGGTATAGTGAGTATTTTGCAGACCTCACTTTTTGTCACAAAGTTTTGAAAATTGAAAAAAGAAAAAAAAAATATGTTTTTATTGTCTTTCTTCATTTTCAAAAACAAATGAGAGCTGCAAAATACTCACCATGCCTCTCAGCAAATAGCTTGGGGTGTCTACTTTCCAAAATGGGGTCATTTTGGGGGGTTTTGTGCTATCTTGGCATTTTATGGCCTTCAAAACTGTGATGGGTAGTGAGGAGTAAAATCAAAAATTAACGCTCTTAGAAATCCTGAAGGCGGTGATTGGATTTTGGGGCCCGTATGAAGCTAGGCTCCCAAAAAGTGCCACTCATGTGGTATCCCCATACTCAGGAGAAGTAGCAGAATGTATTTTGGGGTGTAATTCCACATATGCCCATGGCATGTTTGAGCAATATATCATTTAGTGACAACTTTGTGCAAAAAAAAAAAAAAAAAAAAAAAAATTGTCACTTTCCCGCAACTTGTGTCAAAATATAAAATATTCCATGGACTCAACATGCCTCTCAGCAAATAGCTTGGGGTGTCTACTTTCCAAAATGGGGTCATTTGGGGGGGTTTTGTGCCATCTTGGGATTTTATGGCCTTCAAAACTGTGATAGGTAGTAAGGAGTGAAATCAAGAATTTATGCCCTTAGAAATCCTGAAGGCGGTGCTTGGTTTTCGGGGCCCCGTACGCGGCTAGGCTCCCAAAAAGTCCCACACATGTGGTATCCCCGTACTCAGGAGAAGCAGCTAAATGTATTTTGGGGTGCAATTCCACATATGCCCATGGCCTGTGTGAGCAATATATCATTTAGTGACAATTTTGTGCAAAAAAAAAAAAAATTGTCACATTCCCGCAACTTGTGTTAAAAAATAAAATATTCCATGGACTCAACATGCCTCTCAGCAAATAGCTTGGGGTGTCTACTTTCCAAAATGGGGTCATTTGGGGGGGTTTTGTGCCATCTTGGCATTTTATGGCCTTCAAAACCGTGATAGGTAGTGAGGAGTGAAATCAAAAATTTATGCCCTTAGAAATCCTGAAGGCGGTGCTTGGTTTTCAGGGCCTCGTACGCAGTTAGGCTCCCAAAAAGTCCCACACATGTGGTATCCCCATACTCAGGAGAAGCAGCAGAATGTATTTTGGGGTGTAATTCCACATTTGCCCATGGCATGTTTGAGCAATATATCATTTAGTGACAACTTTGTGCAAAAAAAAAAAAAAAAAAAAAAAAATGGTCACTTTCCCGCAACTTGTGTCAAAATATAAAATATTCCATGGACTCAACATGCCTCTCAGCAAATAGCTTGGGGTGTCTACTTTCCAAAATGGGGTCATTTGGGGGGGTTTTGTGCCATCTTGGCATTTTATGGCCTTCAAAACTGTGATAGGTAGTGAGGTGTGAAATCAAAAATTTATGCCCTTTGAAATCCTGAAGGTGGTGCTTGGTTTTCGGGGCCCCGTACGCGGCTAGGCTCCCAAAAAGTCCCACACATGTGGTATCCCCGTACTCAGGAGAAGCAGCTAAATGTATTTTGGGGTGCAATTCCACATATGCCCATGGCCTGTGTGAGCAATATATCATTTAGTGACAACTTTGTGCAAAAAAAAAAAAAATTGTCACATTCCCGCAACTTGTGTCAAAAAATAAAATATTCCATGGACTCGACATGCCTCTCAGCAAATAGCTTGGGGTGTCTACTTTCCAAAATGGGGTCATTTGGGGGGGTTTTGTGCCATCTTGGCATTTTATGGCCTTCAAAACTGTGATAGGTAGTGAGGTGTGAAATCAAAAATTTATGCCCTTTGAAATCCTGAAGGCGGTGCTTGGTTTTCGGGGCCCCGTATGCGGCTAGGCTCCCAAAAAGTCCGACACATGTGGTATCCCCGTACTCAGGAGAAGCAGCTAAATGTATTTTGGGGTGCAATTCCACATATGCGCATGGCCTGTGTGAGAAATATATCATTTAGTGACAACTTTTTGTAATTTTTTTTTTTTTTTTTTTTTTTTGTCATTATTCAATCACTTGGGACAAAAAAAAAAAATATTCAATGGGTTCAACATGCCTCTCAGCAATTTCCTTGGGGTGTCTACTTTCCAAAATGGGGTCATTTGTGGGGGTTTTGTACTGCCCTGCCATTTTAGCACCTCATGAAATGACATAGGCAGTCATAAAATAAAAGCTGTGTAAATTCCAGAAAATGTACCCTAGTTTGTAGGCGCTATAACTTTTGCGCAAACCAATAAATATACGCTTATTGACATTTTTTTTACCAAAGACATGTGGCCGAATACATTTTGGCCTAAATGTATGACTAAAATTGAATTTATTGGATTTTTTTTATAACAAAAAGTAGAAAATATCATTTTTTTTCAAAATTTTCGGTCTTTTTCCGTTTATAGCGCAAAAAATAAAAACGGCAGAGGTGATCAAATACCATCAAAAGAAAGCTCTATTTGTGGGAAGAAAAGGACGCAAATTTCGTTTGGGTACACCATTGCATGACTGCGCAATTAACAGTTAAAGCGACGCAGTGCCGAATTGTAAAAAGTGCTCTGGTCAGGAAGGGGGTAAAACCTTCCGGGGCTGAAGTGGTTAAAAAAAATTCATTTTTTGAAAAAAAAAATTACTTTTGAAAAAAATGTTCAGCTCTTTCAGCGAATGATGGAACTTTTTTACTACTATTTATACTTTTTAAAATATTAAGCTTTTTAACACTTTTCACAGTTACTCCAGCCACTCCACCCCACCCAGTTACTCCGCCCACTCCAGTTGTAGAGGCAAGAACACTTTCACAATTTCCCCAGAAATTGTACCTTTTCTAGTTATTCTTATTCTTATTATAGCCAAATTTACCACCCTAACTCCTCCCACAGTTTTTACACTACATAGACAAGTAATATACCGAAACGTGCGGATTTTTCCCGAATGGTGTGCTATTATTTTGTGGAACATTTCGCCGAATGGTTCACGAAATATCGTCATTTTTGCGGCGAAATTGGTCCCATAGGAATGAATGGGGAAACTAGAGTGGGAGATGACAAAAGCTGGAAAATCAGAACATGATTTCTAAACTGCCGCCACTCCCTCATTTTCAAGCCCACCTACACAAATCTTATATCAAAACGTTCAGCTATCCCTGCTGCCACTAAACATGTCCACGGCTAAGCCATAGTCCTGATAGTTTTCACAATATGACCATTTGTTTGCAACTCACGCCGTCCATTGACATTCATTGAAACTACACTCTAGCCCCCTCCAAATTTGAAGGGCAATTTCTAAACTGCGACTGTGCCTTCATTTTTAATATTTCAGAGACATACTATACATCAAAATCTAGGTCTGGGTCTTGTGATTCTCACAATATAAAGATCTTCTCTGTAGGATGTATAGTTTTTAAAATACGGCCATTTGTTTAGAGGTCATTTCAGGAAATTTTAGCCATTAATCAGAGTGCACTGTTAGTGTTTGTTTTGTTGCCATGGTTACCAAAGCTTCTGTTATACACAGGGGGGGAGGTGGCTGGAGCATCTCAGCTGATTACAGAGCCCGGGGGAGGGGACAGACACACCATATACTGATTTATAATAGAGGAATATAATGGGGCAGTTTTGATGGGGTAATTCTGATGGGGCAGTTTTGATGAAGCAGTATTTGGGAAGCATAAACAGGGCATGAGCGTTGCTAGGAAACAGTGGTTGTAAACACAAGATGCTGAGACACTCCAAATGCATGTGACTTCATCTGCTAGACTTGATAATGCTTGTAGACTCCTCTCACAGTTTTCACACTACAGAGACAAATAATATACCGAAACGAGCGGATTGTTCCCGATTGGTGTGTTATTACTTTGTGGAATGTTTTGCCGAATGGTCCACGAAATTACGTTTTTACGGCGAAATTGGTCCCATAGGAATAAATGGCGAAATGTTCAAAACTAGAGTGGGAAGTGACAAAAGCTGACAACCCCATGATCAGCCAAAACATTATGACCACCCCATGATCAGCCAAAACATTATGACCGCCCCAAGTAAAAAAAAAAATATTTTTGAAAAAAAAAAAAAAAAAATTTTAAAAAAGTAAAAAAATAATTTTTGAAAAAAAAAAATCATTTTTGAAAAAAAATATATTTTTGAAAAAAAAAAAAATATTTTTGAAAAAAAAAAATATTTTTGAAAAAAAAATTTTTTTTAAAAAAAATTATTTTTGAAAAAAAAATATATTTGAAAAAAAAATATTTTTGAAAAAAAAAATTATTTTTGAAAAAAAAATTACTTTAAAAAAAATAATAATTTCGAAAAATAAATTATTTTTGAAATAAAAAAATTCATTTTTGAAAAAAAAAATTACCTTTGAAAAAAAAAATTACTTTTGAAAAAAAAAATCATTTTTGAAGAAAAAAAAATCATTTTTGATTAAAAAAAATTCATTTTTTGAAAAAAAAAATTACTTTTGAAAAAAATGTTCAGCTCTTTCAGCGAATGATGGAACTTTTTTACTACTATTTATACTTTTTAAAATATTAAGCTTTTTAACACTTTTCACAGTTACTCAAGCCACTCCACCCCACCCAGTTACTCCGCCCACTCCAGTTGTAGAGGCAAGAACACTTTCACAATTTCCCCAGAAATTAAGTGTTCTTGCATAGCAAGACCACTTACTGTTATCTCACATATATATTATTAAGTGTTCTTGCATAGCAAGACCACTTACTGTTATCTCACATATATATTATTAAGTGTTCTTGCATAGCAAGACCACTTACTGTTATCTCACATATATATTATTATTATTAAGTGTTCTTGCATAGCAAGACCACTTACTGTTATCTCACATATATATTATTATTCTTATTATTCTTATTCTTATTATAGCCAAATTTACCACCCTAACTCCTCCCACAGTTTTTACACTACATAGACAAGTAATATACCGAAACGTGCGGAATGTTCCCGAATGGTGTGCTATTACTTTGTGGAACATTTCGCCGAATGGTTCACGAAATATCGTCATTTTTGCGGCGAAATTGGTCCCATAGGAATGAATGGGGAAACTAGAGTGGGAGATGACAAAAGCTGGAAAATCAGAACATGATTTCTAAACTGCTGCCACTCCCTCATTTTCAAGCCCACCTACACAAATCTTATATCAAAACGTTCAGCTATCCCTGCTGCCACTAAACATGTCCACGGCTAAGCCATAGTCCTGATAGTTTTCACAATATGACCATTTGTTTGCAACTCACGCCGTCCATTGACATTCATTGAAACTACACTCTAGCCCCCTCCAAATTTGAAGGGCAATTTCTAAACTGCGACTGTGCCTTCATTTTTAATATTTCAGAGACATACTATACATCAAAATCTAGGTCTGGGTCTTGTGATTCTCACAATATAAAGATCTTCGCTGTAGGATGTATAGTTTTTAAAATACGGCCATTTGTTTAGAGGTCATTTCAGGAAATTTTAGCCATTAATCAGAGTGCACTGTTAGTGTTTGTTTTGTTGCCATGGTTACCAAAGCTTCTGTTATACACAGGGGGGAAGGTGGCTGGAGCATCTCAGCTGATTACAGAGCCCGGTGGAGGGGACAGACACACCATGTACTGATTTATAATAGAGGAATATGATGGGGCAGTTTTGATGGGGTAATTCTGATGGGGCAGTTTTGATGAAGTAGTATTTGGGAAGCATAAACAGGGCATGAGCATTGCTAGGAAACAGTGGTTGTAAACACAAGATGCTGAGACACTCCAAATGCATGTGACTTCATCTGCTAGACTTGATAATGCTTGTAGACTCCTCCCACAGTTTTCACACTACAGAGACAAATAATATACCGAAACGAGCGGATTGTTCCCGATTGGTGTGTTATTACCTTGTGGAATGTTTTGCCGAATGGTCCACGAAATGACGTTTTTACGGCGAAATTGGTCCCATAGGAATGAATGGCGAAATGTTCAAAACTAGAGTGGGAAGTGACAAAAGCTGACAAACCCATGATCAGCCAAAACATTATGACCACCCCATGATCAGCCAAAACATTATGACCGCCCCAAGTAAAAAAAAAAATATTTTTGAAAAAAAAAAAAAAATTTTTTAAAAAGTAAAAAAATAATTTTTGAAAAAAAAAATCATTTTTGAAAAAAAAAATATTTTTGAAAAAAAAATTTTTTAAAAAAAAAATTATTTTTGAAAAAAAAATATATTTGAAAAAAAAAATATTTTTGAAAAAAAAAAATTATTTTTGAAAAAAAAATTACTTTAAAAAAAATAATAATTTCGAAAAAAAAATTCATTTTTGAAAAAAAAAATTACCTTTGAAAAAAAAAATTACTTTTGAAAAAAAAAATCATTTTTGAAGAAAAAAAAATCATTTTTGATTAAAAAAAATTCATTTTTTGAAAAAAAAAATTACTTTTGAAAAAAATGTTCAGCTCTCTCAGCTAATGATGGAACTTTTTTACTACTATTTATACTTTTTAAAATATTAAGCTTTTTAACACTTTTCACAGTTACTCAAGCCACTCCACCCCACCCAGTTACTCCGCCCACTCCAGTTGTAGAGGCAAGAACACTTTCACAATTTCCCCAGAAATTGTACCTTTTCTAGTTCTTATTCTTATTATTATAGCCAAATTTACCACCCTAACTCCTCCCACAGTTTTTACACTACATAGACAAGTAATATACCGAAACGTGCGGATTGTTCCCGAATGGTGTGCTATTATTTTGTGGAACGTTTCGCCGAATGGTTCACAAAATATCGTCATTTTTGCGGCGAAATTGGTCCCATAGGAATGAATGGGGAAACTAGAGTGGGAGATGACAAAAGCTGGAAAATCAGAACATGATTTCTAAACTGCCGCCACTCCCTCATTTTCAAGCCCACCTACACAAATCTTATATCAAAACGTTCAGCTATCCCTGCTGCCACTAAACATGTCCACGGCTAAGCCATAGTCCTGATAGTTTTCACAATATGACCATTTGTTTGCAACTCACGCCGTCCATTGACATTCATTGAAACTACACTCTAGCCCCCTCCAAATTTGAAGGGCAATTTCTAAACTGCGACTGTGCCTTCATTTTTAATATTTCAGAGACATACTATACATCAAAATCTAAGTCTGGGTCTTGTGATTCTCACAATATAAAGATCTTCGCTGTAGGATGTATAGTTTTTAAAATACGGCCATTTGTTTAGAGGTCATTTCAGGAAATTTTAGCCATTAATCAGAGTGTACTGTTAGTGTTTGTTTTGTTGCCATGGTTACCAAAGCTTCTGTTATACACAGGGGGGGAAGGTGGCTGGAGCATCTCAGCTGATTACAGAGCCCGGGGGAGGGGACAGACACACCATGTACTGATTTATAATAGAGGAATATGATGGGGCAGTTTTGATGAAGCAGTATTTGGGAAGCATAAACAGGGCATGAGCGTTGCTAGGAAACAGTGGTTGTAAACACAAGATGCTGAGACACTCCAAATGCATGTGACTTCATCTGCTAGACTTGATAATGCTTGTAGACTCCTCCCACAGTTTTCACACTACAGAGACAAATAATATACCGAAACGAGCGGATTGTTCCCGATTGGTGTGTTATTACTTTGTGGAATGTTTTGCCGAATGGTCCACGAAATGACGTTTTTGCGGCGAAATTGGTCCCATAGGAATGAATGGCGAAATGTTCAAAACTAGAGTGGGAAGTGACAAAAGCTGACAACCCCATGATCAGCCAAAACATTATGACCACCCCATGATCAGCCAAAACATTATGACCGCCCCATGTAAAAAAAAAATATTTTTGAAAAAAAAAAAAAATTTTTGAAAAAAGTAAAAAAATAATTTTTGAAAAAAAAAATTATTTTTGAAAAAAAAAAAATATTTTTGAAAAAAAAATTTCTTTTAAAAAAAAAATTATTTTTGAAAAAAAAATTACTTTAAAAAAAATAATAATTTCGAAAAAAAAATTATTTTTGAAATAAAAAAATTCATTTTTGAAAAAAAAAATTACCTTTGAAAAAAAAAATTACTTTTGAAAAAAAAATCATTTTTGAAGAAAAAAAAATCATTTTTGATTAAAAAAAATTCATTTTTGAAAAAAAAAATTACTTTTGAAAAAAATGTTCAGCTCTTTCAGCGAATGATGGAACTTTTTTACTACTATTTATACTTTTTAAAATATTAAGCTTTTTAACACTTTTCACAGTTACTCAAGCCACCCCACCCAGTTACTCCGCCCACTCCAGTTGTAGAGGCAAGAACACTTTCACAATTTCCCCAGAAATTGTACCTTTTCTAGTTATTCTTATTATTATAGCCAAATTTACCACCCTAACTCCTCCCACAGTTTTTACACTACATAGACAAGTAATATACCGAAACGTGCGGATTTTTCCCGAATGGTGTGCTATTATTTTGTGGAACGTTTCGCCGAATGGTTCACGAAATATCGTCATTTTTGCGGCAAAATTGGTCCCATAGGAATGAATGGGGAAACTAGAGTGGGAGATGACAAAAGCTGGAAAATCAGAACATGATTTCTAAACTGCCGCCACTCCCTCATTTTCAAGCCCATCTACACAAATCTTATATCAAAACGTTTAGCTATCCCTGCTGCCACTAAACATGTCCACGGCTAAGCCATAGTCCTGATAGTTTTCACAATATGACCATTTGTTTGCAACTCACGCCGTCCATTGACATTCATTGAAACTACACTCTAGCCCCCTCCAAATTTGAAGGGCAATTTCTAAACTGCGACTGTGCCTTCATTTTTAATATTTCAGAGACATACTATACATCAAAATCTAGGTCTGGGTCTTGTGATTCTCACAATATAAAGATCTTCGCTGTAGGATGTATAGTTTTTAAAATACGGCCATTTGTTTAGAGGTCATTTCAGGAAATTTTAGCCATTAATCAGAGTGCACTGTTAGTGTTTGTTTTGTTGCCATGGTTACCAAAGCTTCTGTTATACACAGGGGGGAAGGTGGCTGGAGCATCTCAGCTGATTACAGAGCCCGGGGGAGGGGACAGACACACCATGCACTGATTTATAATAGAGGAATATGATGGGGCAGTTTTGATGGGGTAATTCTGATGGGGCAGTTTTGATGAAGTAGTATTTGGGAAGCATAAACAGGGCATGAGCGTTGCTAGGAAACAGTGGTTGTAAACACAAGATGCTGAGACACTCCAAATGCATGTGACTTCATCTGCTAGACTTGATAATGCTTGTAGACTCCTCCCACAGTTTTCACACTACAGAGACAAATAATATACCGAAACGAGCGGATTGTTCCCGATTGGTGTGTTATTACTTTGTGGAATGTTTTGCCGAATGGTCCACGAAATGACGTTTTTGCGGCGAAATTGGTCCCATAGGAATGAATGGCGAAATGTTCAAAACTAGAGTGGGAAGTGACAAAAGCTGACAACCCCATGATCAGCCAAAACATTATGACCACCCCATGATCAGCCAAAACATTATGACCACCCCATGATCAGCCAAAACATTATGACCGCCCCAAGTAAAAAAAAAAATATTTTTGAAAAAAAAAAAATTTTTTTTTAAAAAGTAAAAAAATAATTTTTGAAAAAAAAAATCATTTTTGAAAAAAAAAATATTACCTTTGAAAAAAAAAATTACTTTTGAAAAAAAAAATCATTTTTGAAGAAAAAAAAATCATTTTTGATTAAAAAAAATTCATTTTTTGAAAAAAAAAATTACTTTTGAAAAAAATGTTCAGCTCTTTCAGCGAATGATGGAACTTTTTTACTACTATTTATACTTTTTAAAATATTAAGCTTTTTAACACTTTTCACAGTTACTCAAGCCACTCCACCCCACCCAGTTACTCCGCCCACTCCAGTTGTAGAGGCAAGAACACTTTCACAATTTCCCCAGAAATTGTACCTTTTCTAGTTAAGTGTTCTTGCATAGCAAGACCACTTACTGTTATCTCACATATATATTATTATTCTTATTATTCTTATTCTTATTATAGCCAAATTTACCACCCTAACTCCTCCCACAGTTTTTACACTACATAGACAAGTAATATACCGAAACGTGCGGATTGTTCCCGAATGGTGTGCTATTATTTTGTGGAACGTTTCGCCGAATGGTTCACGAAATATCGTCATTTTTGCGGCGAAATTGGTCCCATAGGAATGAATGGGGAAACTAGAGTGGGAGATGACAAAAGCTGGAAAATCAGAACATGATTTCTAAACTGCCGCCACTCCCTCATTTTCAAGCCCACCTACACAAATCTTATATCAAAACGTTCAGCTATCCCTGCTGCCACTAAACATGTCCACGGCTAAGCCATAGTCCTGATATTTTTCACAATATGACCATTTGTTTGCAACTCACGCCGTCCATTGACATTCATTGAAACTACACTCTAGCCCCCTCCAAATTTGAAGGGCAATTTCTAAACTGCGACTGTGCCTTCATTTTTAATATTTCAGAGACATACTATACATCAAAATCTAGGTCTGGGTCTTGTGATTCTCACAATATAAAGATCTTCGCTGTAGGATGTATAGTTTTTAAAATACGGCCATTTGTTTAGAGGTCATTTCAGGAAATTTTAGCCAATAATCAGAGTCTACTGTTAGTGTTTGTTTTGTTGCCATGGTTACCAAAGCTTCTGTTATACACAGGGGGGAAGGTGGCTGGAGCATCTCAGCTGATTACAGAGCCCGGGGGAGGGGACAGACACACCATGTACTGATTTATAATAGAGGAATATGATGGGGCAGTTTTGATGGGGTAATTCTGATGGGGCAGTTTTGATGAAGTAGTATTTGGGAAGCATAAACAGGGCATGAGCGTTGCTAGGAAACAGTGGTTGTAAACACAAGATGCTGAGACACTCCAAATGCATGTGACTTCATCTGCTAGACTTGATAATGCTTGTAGACTCCTCCCACAGTTTTCACACTACAGAGACAAATAATATACCGAAACGAGCGGATTGTTCCCGATTGGTGTGTTATTACCTTGTGGAATGTTTTGCCGAATGGTCCATGAAATGACGTTTTTACGGCGAAATTGGTCCCATAGGAATGAATGGCGAAATGTTCAAAACTAGAGTGGGAAGTGACAAAAGCTGACAACCCCATGATCAGCCAAAACATTATGACCACCCCATGATCAGCCAAAACATTATGACCGCCCCAAGTAAAAAAAAAAATATTTTTGAAAAAAAAAAAAAAATTTTTTAAAAAGTAAAAAAATAATTTTTGAAAAAAAAAATATTTTTGAAAAAAAAAAAATTATTTTTGAAAAAAAAAATATTTTTGAAAAAAAAATTTTTTTTAAAAAAAATTATTTTTGAAAAAAAAATATATTTGAAAAAAAAATATTTTTGAAAAAAAAAAATTATTTTTGAAAAAAAAATTACTTTAAAAAAAATAATAATTTTGAAAAAAAAATTATTTTTGAAATAAAAAAATTCATTTTTGAAAAAAAAAATTACCTTTGAAAAAAAAAATTACTTTTGAAAAAAAAAATCATTTTTGAAGAAAAAAAAATCATTTTTGATTAAAAAAAATTCATTTTTTGAAAAAAAAAATTACTTTTGAAAAAAATGTTCAGCTCTTTCAGCGAATGATGGAACTTTTTTACTACTATTTATACTTTTTAAAATATTAAGCTTTTTAACACTTTTCACAGTTACTCAAGCCACTCCACCCCACCCAGTTACTCCGCCCACTCCAGTTGTAGAGGCAAGAACACTTTCACAATTTCCCCAGAAATTGTACCTTTTCTAGTTATTCTTATTCTTATTATAGCCAAATTTACCACCCTAACTCCTCCCACAGTTTTTACACTACATAGACAAGTAATATACCGAAACGTGCGGAATGTTCCTGAATGGTGTGCTATTACTTTGTGGAACGTTTCGCCGAATGGTTCACGAAATATCGTCATTTTTGCGGCGAAATTGGTCCCATAGGAATGAATGGGGAAACTAGAGTGGGAGATGACAAAAGCTGGAAAATCAGAACATGATTTCTAAACTGCTGCCACTCCCTCATTTTCAAGCCCACCTACACAAATCTTATATCAAAACGTTCAGCTATCCCTGCTGCCACTAAACATGTCCACGGCTAAGCCATAGTCCTGATAGTTTTCACAATATGACCATTTGTTTGCAACTCACGCCGTCCATTGACATTCATTGAAACTACACTCTAGCCCCCTCCAAATTTGAAGGGCAATTTCTAAACTGCGACTGTGCCTTCATTTTTAATATTTCAGAGACATACTATGTATCAAAATCTAGGTCAGGGTCTTGTGATTCTCACAATATAAAGATCTTCGCTGTAGGATGTATAGTTTTTAAAATACGGCCATTTGTTTAGAGGTCATTTCAGGAAATTTTAGCCATTAATCAGAGTGCACTGTTAGTGTTTGTTTTGTTGCCATGGTTACCAAAGCTTCTGTTATACACAGGGGGGAGGTGGCTGGAGCATCTCAGCTGATTACAGAGCCCGGGGGAGGGGACAGACACACCATGTACTGATTTATAATAGAGGAATATGATGGGGCAGTTTTGATGGGGTAATTCTGATGGGGCAGTTTTGATGAAGTAGTATTTGGGAAGCATAAACAGGGCATGAGCGTTGCTAGGAAACAGTGGTTGTAAACACAAGATGCTGAGACACTCCAAATGCATGTGACTTCATCTGCTAGACTTGATAATGCTTGTAGACTCCTCCCACAGTTTTCACACTACAGAGACAAATAATATACCGAAACGAGCGGATTGTTCCCGATTGGTGTGCTATCACTTTGTGGAATGTTTTGCCGAATGGTCCACGAAATGACGTTTTTACGGCGAAATTGGTCCCATAGGAATGAATGGCGAAATGTTCAAAACTAGAGTGGGAAGTGACAAAAGCTGACAACCCCATGATCAGCCAAAACATTATGACCACCCCATGATCAGCCAAAACATTATGACCGCCCCAAGTAAAAAAAAAAATATTTTTGAAAAAAAAAAAAATTTTTTTAAAAAGTAAAAAAATAATTTTTGAAAAAAAAATCATTTTTGAAAAAAAAAATATTTTTGAAAAAAAAAAAAATTATTTTTGAAAAAAAAAAATATTTTTGAAAAAAAAAATTTTTTTAAAAAAAATTATTTTTGAAAAAAAAATATATTTGAAAAAAAAAATATTTTTGAAAAAAAAAATTATTTTTGAAAAAAAAATTACTTTAAAAAAAATAATAATTTCGAAAAAAAAATTATTTTTGAAATAAAAAAATTCATTTTTGAAAAAAAAAATTACCTTTGAAAAAAAAAATTACTTTTGAAAAAAAAATCATTTTTGAAGAAAAAAAAATCATTTTTGATTAAAAAAAATTCATTTTTGAAAAAAAAAATTACTTTTGAAAAAAATGTTCAGCTCTTTCAGCGAATGATGGAACTTTTTTACTACTATTTATACTTTTTAAAATATTAAGCTTTTTAACACTTTTCACAGTTACTCAAGCCACCCCACCCCACCCAGTTACTCCGCCCACTCCAGTTGTAGAGGCAAGAACACTTTCACAATTTCCCCAGAAATTGTACCTTTTCTAGTTCTTATTCTTATTATAGCCAAATTTACCACCCTAACTCCTCCCACAGTTTTTACACTACATAGACAAGTAATATACCGAAACGTGCGGATTTTTCCCGAATGGTGTGCTATTATTTTGTGGAACATTTCGCCGAATTGTTCACGAAATATCGTTGTTTTTGCGGCGAAATTGGTCCCATAGGAATGAATGGGGAAACTAGAGTGGGAGATGACAAAAGCTGGAAAATCAGAACATGATTTCTAAACTGCCGCCACTCCCTCATTTTCAAGCCCACCTACACAAATCTTATATCAAAACGTTCAGCTATCCCTGCTGCCACTAAACATGTCCACGGCTAAGTCATAGTCCTGATAGTTTTCACAATATGACCATTTGTTTGCAACTCACGCCGTCCATTGACATTCATTGAAACTACACTCTAGCCCCCTCCAAATTTGAAGGGCAATTTCTAAACTGCGACTGTGCCTTCATTTTTAATATTTCAGAGACATACTATACATCAAAATCTAGGCCTGGGTCTTGTGATTCTCACAATATAAAGATCTTCGCTGTAGGATGTATAGTTTTTAAAATACGGCCATTTGTTTAGAGGTCATTTCAGGAAATTTTAGCCATTAATCAGAGTGCACTGTTAGTGTTTGTTTTGTTGCCATGGTTACCAAAGCTTCTGTTATACACAGGGGGGAAGGTGGCTGGAGCATCTCAGCTGATTACAGAGCCCGGGGGAGGGGACAGACACACCATGTACTGATTTATAATAGAGGAATATGATGGGGCAGTTTTGATGGGGTAATTCTGATGGGGCAGTTTTGATGAAGTAGTATTTGGGAAGCATAAACAGGGCATGAGCGTTGCTAGGAAACAGTGGTTGTAAACACAAGATGCTGAGACACTCCAAATGCATGTGACTTCATCTGCTAGACTTGATAATGCTTGTAGACTCCTCCCACAGTTTTCTCACTACAGAGACAAATAATATACCGAAACGAGCGGATTGTTCCCGATTGGTGTGTTATTACTTTGTGGAATGTTTTGCCGAATGGTCCACGAAATGACGTTTTTACGGCGAAATTGGTCCCATAGGAATGAATGGCGAAATGTTCAAAACTAGAGTGGGAAGTGACAAAAGCTGACAACCCCATGATCAGCCAAAACATTATGACCACCCCATGATCAGCCAAAACATTATGACCGCCCCAAGTAAAAAAAAAAATATTTTTGAAAAAAAAAAAATTTTTTTAAAAAAGTAAAAAAATAATTTTTGAAAAAAAAAATCATTTTTGAAAAAAAAAATATTTTTGAAAAAAAAAAATATTTTTGAAAAAAAAAATTATTTTTGAAAAAAAAATATATTTGAAAAAAAAATATTTTTGAAAAAAAAAAATTATTTTTGAAAAAAAAATTACTTTAAAAAAATTAATAATTTCGGGGGTGTGGCCGGATGTTGGGCTGAACAGAAGCGTGGGTAATTAGCTCCTGCCATCCTGATCCATTATCCTGGTTTTTGGACTCCAGCGGACCTGCCTTGCACCCCTCATAACCTTCCAGCTTGTGGGAACACTGCTTGGACTCGCCAGCACAGCGCTTCTCATACCTGCAGCTGCCTGAAGGACGGACCGCGGCTCCGGCCTAGTTCCCGGAGCGGCGGCCATCTTGCCTCACCCGGCGGCGGCCTCAGCAAGATCTCCTGGCCTCCCTGAACTGTCCTGGGCCCGATCGCCTCCTGTTGTGGCCGTCCGACCGCTCGGGGCCATCTCCGGCGGCGTTTCCTCCCCATTTTGCAGCTGCCTGAGGGACGGATCGCGGCTCCGACCTGCATTCCGGGGCGGCGGCCATCTTGGTGCACCCAAGGACAGCCCAAACAAGTGCTTCTGGCCCACCCGGTACATCTTAGGCTCGGTGACATATAGCTGCTGTCGGCCGCATCATCCGGGCTGTCATTGGGGTGCTCACTCGCCCTGTGGCTGCCTGTGGGAGGGGCCGGGGCTCCGGCCTAATTCTCGGCGGCCATCTTGCTTCACCCTGTGCAGGCCTCGGCGGATTCTCAGGGATCCTCAGACAACCTTGAGCCCAGGTTTCTCTTCCCACAGCCATCGGGACCCCACAGCTGGCTAGCTGCTGCTTGCTGGACCCAGTGTGTCATTCTAACTGAACGGCAGGGGGGGGAGATTGAGGATCCGGCCTGGTAAGACGCGGCCATCTTGGTACACCAGTGATCACCTGTGGCTCTCCTGTCCCCTTGGCACCTCTGTGACTCTGATCCATCTCCATCTTGGTGTATATTCAGCAGCTCTGCTCAGCAAATACCTTCCTCCGGTCTGGGGGGCCCCCCCGGTCCTTCCGATGACCGGGAAACGGCAATCGGCAAAGAAGGCAGCTACCTCCATCTCCCGGATCTCGCCACCGAACACACGTGCTACAGCCGCCTTGCCTATAGCACCATCCTCTCCGGCCTCTGTAGCGGTACAAACAGACACCTGGATGGCGGCACTTAGGGCCTCGGGTCAAGAGGGGCCCCCGACGGTCATGGAGGAGGCGTCGGAGCGGCTGGGTGAGGGGTCCACCGCAATGATACTGGCAGCCATCGCAGATAGTAAGTCATCCGTGGAGGGGAAAATAGATACCCTGACGATCGAATGTGGGCTGATAAGGCAGGATATGGACAAAATTAGGGGCCGTTTAACAGAAACTGAGCAGCGCATTTCTACAGTGGAAGACGTGGCAGCCTCCACGGCACAATCGGTGGTGGAGCTGCAGCAGCAGGTTAAAACTCTAATGGCCCGTTCAGAAGATGCAGAAAACCGCCTCAGGCGCAATAATGTCCGGGTGGTAGGGCTCCCTGAGGGTGAAGAGGGCGCCAACCCTGTGGAGTTTGCGGAGGCCTTTTTCAAAAAGCTCCTGGGACTGCAGCATCTGTCTCCTGTCTATGTCGTGGAGCGAGCACATAGGGTGCCCGCGGGCCGGAGACCGATGGGAGCATGGCCGCGTGCGTTTCTTGTGCGCCTGCTGAATTTCAGGGATAGAGATATGATCCTGGCGGAAGCCCGCAAGCACCCTGAATTGAAACATGAAAATGCTGTCATCCACTTGTATCCTGATTTTTCGCCAGAACTGCAAAAGAAAAGACGCTCCTTTACAGATATCCGCAGACGCCTGAGGGAGAAGGGTCTGATTTATAACATGCTGTATCCTAGCCGTCTAAAAGTACTTCATCGTGGAGCTGCAAAGTTCTTCGAGTCCCCTGCGGAGGTGGCTGAGTGGCTGGATGCCATCGCTTAATGCTGGGACCTGGTGGCGGAATCTGTCTCACGGAAACATTTAGATTGGGTCCAGAAGATACTTGCCTTAATGTGGTACTAATGCTGAGAGTGGTGGTTCCCGCTGATGCGGCACCTTTCTGGAATCCTGTTGTCCCAAAACAGTTTTTCTTTTTGTCCCCCTAGCGGTCTGCAATGGAAGACAATCTCTGGAACTTGCCATCCGTGCACTGCAGGAGCTTCAGGTACTGTTCTAAATGTTTGCACTACCTACAAGTCTTCCCGAACCCCCTTTTTTGAGTGGATAGACTCTTGGAACGTTCCACCCTTTGCTCACTAAGTTGATGGGAATAAAGTTTCTCCGGCGGTTTTGTTCTTTTTTTGGTTCTGTTCGCCTGGAGCAAACAGAGAGTTGGGTTCTTAAAATGTTTTTTTCTGTGACTTCTCTTTTTTTATTAATTTTTGCAAGTCCGTTTTTATTTTTTTCTCTTTTATGTTTTTTGTTGGGAAAAGATGACTGTTTTCTATGCTTCCCTCGGTGGCCCACCTCATTGGTGCGACCACATGAGGAGGTAAATTGCCTATTAAGATATATGCTGTCCATCTGTAGTGCTGTGGTGCTTTACTGCTCTCTGTGCCCGGGTCCCCCCCCCATTGACCTCCCCAGTTTATGGGACAACTCCTGTCCTTATCCAATACCTAGCTCCACTCTATGAGTGACCTCAAAATAATCTCGTGGAATGTCCGCGGATTAAATTCCAAATTTAAACGTTCATTGGTCCTCCAGTACCTCAAATCCTTGAATCCCCATATTATCCTCCTGCAGGAAACCCACCTAGAGGGTAACAAAATTTTATCCCTGAACAGGAACTGGGTACAGAGAGCCATACACTCTACGCACTCCTCTTATGCCAGGGGAGTGGCTATTTTAATACATAAAAACTTACCATGTGTTATAGAACATGTAATAACAGATCCCTATGGGAGATATGCAATTGTGGTCCTTGCCATTGACTCTCAGTTATTGGCAATAGCGAATGTATATGTTCCACCCCCCTTCAAAAACGAGGTTCTATACCTGGTTTTAGAGAAGATTGCCACCTTTGGCCCATTAAAAGTGCTAGTGGCGGGCGATTTTAATAACATCCTAGACTATGGGCTGGACACCTCTAACCCGACTCGGGTGCGGAATCTGGAACTGGGTCACTGGGCAGACACGGCGGCATTGGAGGAGGTGTGGAGGTGGAAACATCCTGGTGAGCGCAGTTATTCTTACCTTTCCCACGTCAGTGCCTCCTCATCCCGTCTTGATCTGGCTTTTGCTAATTCAGCACTGCTACCACAGATTGTAGAAGCCGTTTACCTGGCGGGGGGGCTTTCCGATCATACCCCCTTACAGGTAATGTTGAGCCGATCATCAGGCAATAGTCGAAGGAGTTGGAGGCTGCATCCGGGGTGGGTGAGTGAGCCTTCGGTTGAGGAATTGGTCTCCCCACACATACAGGAATACTGGGACAACAATGAAGGTTCAGCAGATGGGCTCATGGTTTGGGATGCGTTCAAGGCATCCACCCGTGGGGCATATATATCTGCCATTAAAGCCGCTAGGGTGGAGAAAAATTCAGAGTCGGAGATGCTTCAGGCCCGTGAACTACGCTGTGCGAAGCTCCATGCTGATACGCCCTCTTCCTCCACCCTGGCGGAGTTACAGATGGCCAGAAGGGCCTTGTTGGTCCATTTTCAAACTCATACACAATGTACATTTAAGAGAAGGGCTGAGGAGCTATTTGAAAAAGGGGATAAGAATGGGAAGCTGTTGGCCTACTTGGCGGCAGACACCCGAACACACACAGCTACCCCGTGCATTTATTCAGCTGGAGGTAATCTAGTGAGAGATGGAGAGGGTATTATGCGGGCTTTTGTGTCGTACTACTCAGAGTTATATACTGCTATACCCAAATATGATGACCAAGTGCTAATGGATCTGTTGGGCTCCCTTCGGATCCCGGAGCTGCCGGGGGAGGTGGCGGCGGAGTTGGAAGCTCCTTTTACTCTTAAGGAATTGGCTTCGGCCATTGCCTCCTTCCCCAATGGTAAAGCTCCGGGTCCGGATGGGATACCAGAGGAATGGTATAAAACTTATATGGAGCTGCTGTCTCCCAGACTCTTGCAACTTTATGGAGAATGCTTTAAAACAGGGAGACTGCCAATCTCGATGTATGAGGCTCATGTGGTGTTACTGCCCAAGCCTGATAAAGACCTTCTTCAATGCTCCTCCTACAGGCCCATAGCACTGTTAAACATGGACCTCAAAATTTTGACCAAAATGATTGCCAATAGATTGATGAAGATTCTAGAGCACTTGATATCACCAGATCAAACAGGGTTTATGCCCAACAAAGCAACTGACATTAACATCCGCAGAGTGTACACCCACACGCAAATAGATGAGGAGATATCTTCTGGAGGGGCTCTGGTGTTTTTCGATCTGGAAAAGGCATTTGACTCCATAGATTGGGGATATATGACCCAGGTACTTCAACGCATGGGATTTGGTCCTATATTCCTCAAATGGATATCAATGCTCTATGAGCAGCCGGTGGCAGCACTCCGCCTTAATGGAGGGGTGTCTGACAATTTTCCAGTATCCAGAGGCACCAAGCAAGGGTGTCCATTGTCACCGGGCTTATTTGCGCTGGTCATGGAACCTCTGGCGATTGCACTGCGCTCCTCCTCTCAAATTCAGGGTATTGGAGTGGGTACTCTTACCGAGACTACAGCCCTTTATGCAGATGACCTGGTCCTTTTCATTAGAGATACTGGACCTTCTCTACAGGCTGCGCTGGCGCTACTGGAGCGATTTACAGGGGTTTCTGGACTCCGGGTCAATTGGAACAAATCTAAGATACTTCCGCTACGTTCTCACCGGGCGAATAGACAGGCAGAACCAGGTAATCCCTTGCAATGGGTAACACAAATTAAATACCTAGGTCTTCAAATTACGAATTCAGTGACGGAATTCATTAGTCTTAATGTGTCCCCATTACTAGACATCATCTCTAAAAAATTACATTCCTGGAAAAATCTTCCATTGTCACTTATTGGGAAGATAAATCTGCTCAAAATGAAAATACTACCATTACTCCTGTATACCCTTAGAAATTCTCCGGTGTGGATACCAAAAACAGTCTTCAAGTCAATAGACAGTATGATCTCTTCCTTTCTGTGGCAGGGAGGAGTCCCCCGCATTAAACTGACCATTTTGCAGCAGCCGTGGGGGGAGGGAGGCCTAGCGGTACCAAATTTCCAAAAATATTTTTTAGCCGGCCAATTAACGGTGGCACACCGATGGTTGACCACGCCTTCGGATGACGCAGCTGTGTCGTTGGAAGCGGCATGTGTGGGTTCATATGAAGCACTATCCCACTTGGTATATAGGGGTTTACGGGCTCCCTACTCACTGACGCCCTCCATGCGCTCTGTAATTAGGGCATGGTCCATGACTCAGGGGCTCCGGCCTTCTAGTCCTAATAAATTTTCTCCAAATCTCCCCTTGTGGAGGAATCCTGGTCTGCCGCACTTCTTCGATTACCCGGATCCCATAGTGTGGACAAAATACGGAATTAAGACACTAAATCACATTGTAGTGAATGGCACCCTAATGTCCTTCGACGTGTTAAAATCGCGTTATGAACTACCAAACTCGCATTTTTTCCGGTACATTCAATTAAGGCATGCCTTTCAATCCCAATTTGGAGGAGAACCTCTTGACCTTGAGCCCAGTGATCTAGAACTGCTGACCCGTAGTGACTCGTTGTCTAAACCAGTTTCCAGCATATACAGAGATCTCTTTCAGGAAACAACGAAACTGTTAGAACCCTGCAGACTAGCATGGGAGGCTGTGACCTCAGGGTTGGATAGAGATGACTGGGATGATGTATGGGGAATTGCAATTCAGACTTTGGTCTCCACTAGGGACAGACTAATTCACTTTAAATTCCTGCATAGGATTTATCTGACCCCAGCCAGACTTGCTAGGATGTTTGGGAACCAGCACTCATCTTGCTGGAGGTGCTCCATGCCGCTAGCGAATTTTATGCATATCTTTTGGGAATGCCTACAGGTCAAGGCATACTGGCAAGATGTAGCAGGCTGCATAAGGTCGGTCACCTCTATTTCGATTCCCATGACAGTTGAGGTATGCCTACTGCATTTGGTGGAGCCCCTAGCTACTACCAGGGCTATTAGAACTCTTCTTACTATATTGTTGTTTTATGCCAAAAAGAGGATTATTCTCTCCTGGAAGAGTTCCTCAGCCCCAACCTTGGAGTCCTGGAAGGCATTGGTTAACAAGGCAGTACCATTTTATAAAGCCACTTATTTGAGTAGGGGGGCACTGACCAAATTTGACAAAGTGTGGGGTGGTTGGATGGCATCGGTGGATACGGTGTCAGACTAATTACAGATAACTTATCGCTATTGATATTGGAGTACGAGGCCACAAAGGAGGATGTATATGACTAACATACAGGAGCAATATTGACAATTCTGCATTAGGACATATGGTCACTTGTGGGGGGGAGAGTTACTTATCCATGCATAATTCTTAGTACTGGGGTGGGGGCTGGGTCATGCCTTCTGTAATTAGCATTAAGACTCAAGTTGTTAAACAATGAGGGTGCGGTGTCTGCTAGTGCCTTCCTCCAATCTAGAGGCCAACTTGGACAGTATATATCTGGGCAAAAGCTTCGTTGTTTGGGGGGGAGGGAGGGGGGAGTTCTAAACGTATGTCTGTGGTTTTGTATGTAAATGTCCACCGGCAGTTGTGTTATAGTCGGTGGCTGTCGGCCGTATGTGGCCTTTTGTTATTTGTATGCCTTTTAAAATGAATAAAAAAGAATTTCCAAAAAAAAAAATAATAATTTCGAAAAAAAAATTATTTTTGAAATAAAAAAATTCATTTTTGAAAAAAAAAATTACCTTTGAAAAAAAAAATTACTTTTGAAAAAAAAAATCATTTTTGAAGAAAAAAAAAATCATTTTTGATTAAAAAAAATTTATTTTTGAAAAAAAAAATTACTTTTGAAAAAAATGTTCAGCTCTTTCAGCGAATGATGGAACTTTTTTACTACTATTTATACTTTTTAAAATATTAAGCTTTTTAACACTTTTCACAGTTACTCAAGCCACTCCACCCCACCCAGTTACTCCGCCCACTCCAGTTGTAGAGGCAAGAACACTTTCACAATTTCCCCAGAAATTGTACCTTTTCTAGTTCCTTATATAAGGGTTAGCTCGTGCCACCTTAACATGTGACCTGCCTTTTTAGCCAATAATATTTAAATTATTTATTTAAAACATTTACTAAATAACTGTCATTTTTACATGTAGTCTGCCCCGGCCCCATAGGTGGGCGGAGCAAATTCTTTTGCTCCTCCCTTTTCCTTCCGGCCCGAGGAGAGAAGACATCAATGTGAGTGCACCAACACTACACACACACAGTAGAACATGCCAGGCACACAAAACACCCCGATCCCCCCCCGATCGCCCCCCGATCCCCCCCCAATCACCTCCCCCCCCCCCTGTCACAAACTGACACCAGCAGTTTTTTTTTTTTTTTTTTCTGATTACTGCATAGTGTCAGTTTGTGACAGTTAGTGTGTTAGGGCAGTGAGTGTTAGGCCCCCTTTAGGTCTAGGGTACCCCCCTAACCCCCCTAATAAAGTTTTAACCCCTTGATCACCCCCTGTCACCAGTGTTGCTAAGCGATCATTTTTCTGATCGCTGTATTAGTGTCGCTGGTGACGCTAGTTAGTGAGGTAAATATTTAGGTTCGCCGTCAGCGTTTTATAGCGTCAGGGACCCCCCTATACTACCTAATAAATGTTTTAACCCCCTGATTGCCCCCTAGTTAACCCTTTCACCACTGATCACCGTATAACCGTTACGGTTGACGCTGGTTAGTTCGTTTATTTTTTATAGTGTCAGGGCACCCGCCGTTTATTACCGAATAAAGGTTTAGCCCCCCGATCGCCCGGCGGTGATATGCGTCGCCCCAGGCAGCGTCAGATTAGCGCCAGTACCGCTAACACCCACGCACGCAGCATACGCCTCCCTTAGTGGTATAGTATCTGATCGCATCAATATCTGATCCGATCAGATCTATACTAGCGTCCCCAGCAGTTTAGGGTTCCCAAAAACGCAGTGTTAGCAGGATCAGCCCAGATACCCGCTAGCACCTGCGTTTTGCCCCTCCGCCCAGCCCACCCAAGTGCAGTATCGATCGATCACTGTCACTTACAAAACACTAAACGCATAACTGCAGCGTTCGCAGAATCAGGCCTGATCCCTGCGATCGCTAACAGTTTTTTTGGTAGCATTTTGGTGAACTGGCAAGCACCAGCCCCAGGCGTCAGGTTAGCGCCAGTACCGCTAACACCCACGCACGCAGCATACGCCTCCCTTAGTGGTATAGTATCTGAACGGATCAATATCTGATCCGATCAGATCTATACTAGCGTCCCCAGCAGTTTAGGGTTCCCGAAAAAGAAGTGTTAGCGGGATCAGCCCAGATACCTGCTAGCACCTGCGTTTTGCCCCTCCGCCCGGCCCAGCCCAGCCCAGCCCAGCCCACCCAAGTGCAGTATCGATCGATCACTGACACTTACAAAACACTAAACGCATAACTGCAGCGTTCGCAGAGTCAGGCCTGATCCCTGCGATCGCTAACAGTTTTTTTTGTAGCGTTTTGGTGAACTGGCAAGCACCAGCCCCAGGCAGCGTCAGATTAGCGCCAGTACCGCTAACACCCACGCACGCACCGTACACCTCCCTTAGTGGTATAGTATCTGAACGGATCAATATCTGATCCGATCAGATCTATACTAGCGTCACCAGCAGTTTAGGGTTCCCAAAAACGCAGTGTTAGCGGGATCAGCCCAGATACCTGCTAGCACCTGCGTTTTGCCCCTCCGCCCGGCCCGGCCCAGCCCACCCAAGTGCAGTATCGATCGATCACTGTCACTTACAAAACACTAAACGCATAACTGCAGCGTTCGCAGAGTCAGGCCTGATCCCTGCGATCGCTAACAGTTTTTTGGTAGCGTTTTGGTGAACTGGCAAGCGCCAGCGGCCTAGTACACCCCGGTCGTAGTCAAACCAGCACTGCAGTAACACTTGGTGACGTGGCGAGTCCCATAAGTGCAGTTGAAGCTGGTGAGGTGGCAAGCACAAGTAGTGTCCCGCTGCCACCAAAAAGACAAACACAGGCCCGTCGTGCCCATAGTGCCCTTCCTGCTGCATTCGCCAATCCTAATTGGGAACCCACCGCTTCTGCAGCGCCCGTACTTCCCCCATTCACATCCCCAACCAAATGCAGTCAGCTGCATGAGAGGCATTTTTATGTCCTCCCGAGTACCCCTACCCAGCGAACCCCCCAAAAAAGATGTCATGTCTGCAGCAAGCGCGGATATAGGCGTGACACCCGCTATTATTGTCCCTCCTGTCCTGACAATCCTGGTCTTTGCATTGAATGTTTTGAACGCTACCATTCACTAGTTGAGTATTAGCGTAGGGTACAGCATTGCACAGACTAGGCGCCATTTCACAGGGTCTCCCAAGATGCCATCGCATTTTGAGAGACCCGAACCTGGAACCGGTTACAGTTATAAAAGTTAGTTACAAAAAAAGTGTAAAAAAAAAAAAAAATATGAAATAAAAAAAAATAGTTGTTGTTTTATTGTTCTCTCTCTCTCTATTCTCTCTCTCTATTGTTCTGCTCTTTTTTACTGTATTCTATTCTGCAATGTTTTATTGTTATTGTTATTGTTATTGTTATTGTTATTGTTATTATGTTTTATCATGTTTGTTTTTCAGGTGTGTAATTATTTACACTTTACTGTGCTTTATTGTTAACCATTGTTAACCATTTTTTTGTCTTCAGGTACGCCATTCACGACTTTGAGTGGTTATACCAGAATGATGCCTGCAGGTTTAGGTATCATCTTGGTATCATTCTTTTCAGCCAGCGGTCGGCTTTCATGTAAAAGCAATCCTAGCGGCTAATTAGCCTCTAGACTGCTTTTACAAGCCATGGGAGGGAATGCCCCCCCCCCACCGTCTTCCATGTTTTTCTCTGGCTCTCCTGTCTCAACAGGGAACCTGAGAATGCAGCCAGTGATTCAGCCAGCTGACCATAGAGCTGATCAGAGACCAGAGTGGCTCCAAACATCTCTATGGCCTAAGAAACCGGAAGCTACGAGTATTTCATGACTTAGATTTCGCCGGATGTAAATAGCGCCATTGGGAAATTGGGGAAGCATTTTATCACACCGATCTTGGTGTGGTCAGATGCTTTGAGGGCAGAGGAGAGATCTAGGGTCTAATAGACCACAATTTTTTCAAAAAAGAGTACCTGTCACTACCTATTGCTATCATAGGGGATATTTACATTCCCCGAGATAACAATAAAAATGATTAAAAAAAAAAATATGAAAGGAACAGTTTAAAAGTAAGATTAAAAAAGCAAAAAAATAATAAAGAAAAAAAAAAACAAAAAAAAAAACACCCCTGTCGCCCCCTGCTCTCACGCTAAGGCGAACGCAAGCGGCGGTCTGTCGTCAAACGTAAACAGCAATTGCACCATGCATGTGAGGTATCACCGCGAAGGCCAGATCGAGTGCAGTAATTTTTCCAGTAGACCTCCTCTGTAAATCTAAAGTGGTAACCTGTAAAGGCTTTTGAAGGCTTTTAAACATGTATTTATTTTGTTGCCACTGCACGTTTGTGCGCAATTTTAAAGCATGTCATGTTTGGTATCCATGTACTCGGCCTAAGATCATCTTTTTTATTTCATCAAACATTTGGGCAATATAGGGTGTTTTAGTGCATTAAAATTAAAAAAAGTGTGTTTTTTCCCCAAAAAATGCGTTTGAAAAATCGCTGCGCAATTACTGTGTGAAAAAAAAGAAAGAAACACCCACCATTTTAATCTGTAGGGCATTTGCTTTAAAAAAATATATAATGTTTGGGGGTTCAAAGTAATTTTTTTGCAAAAAAAAAAAACTTTTTCATGTAAACAATAAGTGTCAGAAAGGGCTTTGTCTTCAAGTGGTTAGAAGAGTGGGTGATGTGTGACATAAGCTTCTAAATGTTGTGCATAAAATGCCAGGACAGTTCAAAACCCCCCCAAATGACCCCATTTTGGAAAGTAGACACCCCAAGCTATTTGCTGAGAGGCATGTCGAGTCCATGGAATATTTTATATTGCGACACAAGTTGCGGGAAAGAGACAAATTTTTTTTTTTTTTTTTGCACAAAGTTGTCACTAAATGATATATTGCTCAAACATGCCATGGAAATATGTGAAATTACACCCCAAAATACATTCTGCTGCTTCTCCTGAGTACGGGGATACCACATGTGTGAGACTTTTTGGGAGCCTAGCCGCGCACGGGACCCCGAAAACCAAGCACCGCCTTCAGGCTTTCTAAGGGCGTGAATTTTTGATTTCACTCTTCACTGCCTATCACAGTTTCGGAGGCCATGGAATGCCCAGATGGCACAACCCCCCCCCCAAATGACCCCATTTTGGAAAGTAGACACCCCAAGCTATTTGCTGAGAGGTATAGTGAGTATTTTGCAGACCTCACTTTTTGTCACAAAGTTTTGAAAATTGAAAAAAGAAAAAAAAAAAATGTTTTTTCTTGTCTTTCTTCATTTTCAAAAACAAATGAGAGCTGCAAAATACTCACCATGCCTTTCAGCAAATAGCTTGGGGTGTCTACTTTCCAAAATGGGGTCATTTGGGGGGGTTTTGTGCCACCTGGGCATTCCATGGCCTCCGAAACTGTGATTGGCAGTAAAGAGTGAAATCAAAAATTTTCACCCTTAGAAATCCTGAAGGCAGTGATTGGTTTTCGGGGTCCAGTACGCGGCTAGGCTCCCAAAAAGTCCCACACATGTGGTATCCCCATACTCAGGAGAAGCAGCTAAATGTATTTTGGGGTGCAATTCCACATATGCCCATGGCCTGTGTGAGCAATATATCATTTAGTGACAACTTTATGAAAAAAAAAAAAAAAAAAAGTGTCACTTTCCCGCAACTTGTGTCAAAATATAAAATATTCCATGGACTCAATATGCCTCTCAGCAAATAGCTTGGAGTGTCTACTTTCCAAAATGGGGTCATTTTGGGGGGTTTTGTGCCACCTGGGCATTCCATGGCCTCCGAAACTGTGATAGGCAGTGAAGAGTGAAAGCAAAAATTTACACCCTTAGAAATCCTGAAGGCGGTGATTGGTTTTCGGGGCCCCGTACGTGGCTAGGCTCCCAAAAAGTCCCACACATGTGGTATCCCCATACTCAGGAGAAGCAGCTAAATGTATTTTGGGGTGCAATTCCACATAGGCCCATGGCCTGTGTGAGCAATATATCATTTAGTGACGACTTTTTGTAAATATTTTTTTTTTTTTTTGTCATTTTTCAATCACTTGGGACAAAAAAAATAAATATTCAATGGGTTCAACATGCCTCTCAGCAATTTCCTTGGGGTGTCTACTTTCCAAAATGGGGTCATTTGGGGGGGTTTTGTACTGCCCTGCCATTTTAGCACCTCAAGAAATGACATAGGCAGTCATAAACTAAAAGCTGTGTAAATTCCAGAAAATGTACCCTAGTTTGTAGACGCTATAACTTTTGCGCAAACCAATAAATATACGCTTATTGACATTTTTTTTACCAAAGACATGTGGCCGAATACATTTTGGCCTAAATGTATGACTAAAATTTAGTTTATTGGATTTTTTTTATAACAAAAAGTAGAAAATATCATTTTTTTTCAAAATTTTCGGTCTTTTTCCGTTTATAGCGCAAAAAATAAAAACCGCAGAGGTGATCAAATACCATCAAAAGAAAGCTCTATTTGTGGGAAGAAAAGGACGCAAATTTCGTTTGGGTACAGCATTGCATGACCGCGCAATTAGCAGTTAAAGCGACGCAGTGCCAAATTGGAAAAAGACCTCTGGTCCTTAGGCAGCATAATGGTCCGGGGCTCAAGTGGTTAACTGCTAATTGCGCGGTCATGCAATGCTGTACCCAAACGAAATTTGTGTCCTTTTCTTCCTACAAATAGAGCTTTCTTTTGATGGTATTTGATCACCTCTGCGGTGTTTATTTTTTGTGCTATAAACAGAAAAAGACCGAAAATTTTGAAAAAAAATGATATTTTCTACTTTTTGTTATAAAAAAAATCCAATAAACTCAATTTTAGTCATACATTTAGGCCAAAATGTATTCGGCCACATGTCTTTGGTAAAAAAAAATGTCAATAAGCGTGTATTTATTGGTTTGTGCAAAAGTTATAGCGTCTACAAGCTAGGGTACATTTTCTGTAATTTACACAGCTTTTAGTTTATGACTGCCTATGTCATTTCTTGAGGTGCTAAAATGTCAGGGCAGTACAACCCCCCCCCAAATGACCCGATTTTAGAAAGTAGACACCCCAAGGAAATTGCTGAGAGGCATGTTGAGCCCATTGAATATTATTTTTTTTGTCCCAAGTGATTGAATAATAACACAAAAAAAATTACAAAAAGTTGTCACTAAATGATATATTGCTCACACAGGCCATGGGCATATGTGGAATTGCACCCCAAAATACATTCAGCTGCTTCTCCTGAGTACGGGGATACCACATGTGTGGGACTTTTTGGGAGCCTAGCCGCGTACGGGGCCCCAATACCAATCACCGCCTTTAGGATTTCTAAGGGCATAAATTTTTGATTTCACTCCTCACCACCTATCACAGTTTTGAAGGCCATAAAATGCCCAGATGGCACAAACCCCCCTGGAAAGTAAACACCCCAAGCTATTTGCTGAGAGGCATGTTGAGTCCATGGAATATTTTATATTTTGACACAAGTTGCGGGAAAGTGACAATTTTTATTTTTTTTTGCACAAAGTTGTCACTAAATGATATATTGCTAACACAGGCCATGGGCATATGTGGAATTGCACCCCAAAATACATTTAGCTGCTTCTCCTGAGTATAGGGATACCACATGTGTGGGACTTTTTGGGAGCCTAACCGCGTACGGGGCCCCGAAAACCAATCACAGCCTTCAGGATTTCTAAGGGCGTAAATTTTTGATTTCACTCTTCACTGCCTATCACAGTTTCGGAGGCCATGGAATGCCCAGGTGGCACAACCCCCCCCCCCCCAAATGACCCTATTTTGGAAAGTAGACACCCCAAGCTATTTTCTGAGAGGCATGGTGAGTATTTTGCAGCTCTCATTTGTTTTTGAAAATGAAGAAATACAAGAAAAAACATTTTTTAACTTTTTTCAGTTTTCAAAACTTTGTGACAAAAAGTGAGGTCTGCAAAATACTCACTATACCTCTCAGCAAATAGCTTGGGGTGTCTACTTTCCAAAATAGGGTCATTTGGGGGAGTTTTGTGCCACCTGGGCATTCCATGGCCTCCGAAACTGTGATAGGCAGTGAAGAGTGAAATCAAAAATTTATGCCCTTAGAAAGCCTGAAGGGGGTGCTTGGTTTTCGGGGTCCCGTACGCAGCTAGGCTCCCAAAAATTCTCACACATGTGGTATCCCCGTACTCAGGAGAAGCAACAGAATGTATTTTGGGGTGTAATTTCACATATTCCCATGGCATGTTTGAGCAATATATCATTTAGTGACAACTTTGTGCAAAAAAAAAAAAAATTGTCTCTTTCCCGCAACTTGTGTCACAATATAAAATATTCCATGGACTCGACATGCATCTCAGCAAATAGGCATCTCAGCAAATAGCTTGGGGTATCTACTTTCCAAAATGGGGTCATTTGGGGGGGTTTTGAACTGTCCTGGCATTTTTTTTTGCAAGAAAATTACCTTGAACCCCCAAACATTATATATTTTTTTAAAGCAAATGCCCTACAGATTAAAATGGTGGGTGATTCATTTTTTTTTCACTCAGTATTTGCGCAGCGATTTTTCAAACGAACTTTTTGGGGAAAAAACACACTTTTTTCAATTTTAATGCACTAAAACACACTATATTGCTCAAATGTTTGATGAAATAAAAAAGATGATCTTAGGCCGAGTACATGGATACCAATCATGACATGCTTTAAAATTGCGCACAAGCAACAAAATAAATACATTTTTAAAAGCCTTTAAAAGCCTTTACAGGTTACCACTTTAGATTTACAGAGGAAGTCTACTGATAAAATTACTGCCCTCGATCTGACCTTCACGGTGATACCTCACATGCATGGTGCAATTGTTGTTTACATTTGACGCCAGACCGACGCTTGCGTTCGCCTTAGCGCGAGAGCAGGGGGGGACAGGGGTGCTTTTTTTTTTTTCTTTATTTTTTTTTTGGTTTTTATCTTATTTTTAAACTGTTCCTTTCTTTTTTTTTCGTAATCATTTTTATTGTTATCTCAGGGAATGTAAATATCCCCTATGATAGCAATAGGTAGTGACAGGTACTCTTTTTTGAAAAAATTGGGGTCTATTAGACTGAGGGCAGATCTCTCCTCTGCCCTCAAAGCATCTGACCACACCAAGATCGGTGTGATAAAATGCTTTCCCAATTTCCCAATGGCGCTGTTTACATCCGGCGCAATCTAAGTCATGAAATGCTCATAGCATCCGGTTTCTTAGGTCATAGAGATGTTTGGAGCCAATCTGGTCTCTGATCAGCTCTATGGTCAGCTGGCTGAATCACCGGCTGCATTCCCAGGTTCCCTGTTGAGACAGGAGAGCCAGGGAAAAACACAGAAGACGGTGGGGGGGGTATTCCCTCCCACTGCTTGTATTCCCTCCCACTGCTTGTAAAAGCAGTCTAGAGGCTAATTAGCTGCTAGGATTGCTTTTACATGAAAGCCGACCTCTAGCTGAAAAGAATGACACCAAGATGATACCTAAACCTGCAGGCATCATTCTGGTATAACCACTCAAAGTCGTGAATGGCGTACCTGAAGACAAAAAAATGGTTAACAATAAAACACAGTAAACGGTAAAGTATAAAAAATTGCAAACCGGAAAAGCAAACATGATAAAACATAATAACAATAAAACATTGCAGAATAGAATACAGTAAAAAACAGCAGAACAATAGAGAGAGAATAGAGAGAGAGAGAACAATAAAACGACAACTATTTTTTTTTTTTATTTTTTTTTTTTTTATTATATATATTTTTTATATATTTTTTGTTTGTGTTTTTTTTGTTTTTTTACACTTTTTTTGTAACTGTAACTTTTATAACTGTAACCGGTTCCAGGTTCGGGTCTCTCAAAATGCGATGGCATCTTGGGAGACCCTGTGAAAGTGTGCCTAGTCTGTGCAATGCTGTACCCTACGCTAATACTCAACTAGTGAATGGTAGCGTTCAAAACATTCACCAATGCAAAGACCAGGATTGTCAGGACAGGAGGGACAATAATAGTGGGTGTCACGCCTGTATCCGCGCTTGCTGCAGACACAACATCTTTTTTGGAGGGGTTCGTTGGGTAGGGGTACTCGGGAGGACATAAAGAAAATGCCTCTCATGCAGCCGACTGCATTTGGTTAGGGATGTGAATGGGGGAAGTGCGGGCGCTGCAGAAGTGGTGGGTTCCCAATTAGGATTGGCAAATGCAGCAGGAAGGGCACTATGGGCACGACAGGCCTGGTTGTCTTCTTCTTGGTGGCAGCAGGACACTACTTTTGCTTGCCACCTCACCAGCTTGAACTGCACTTATGGGACTCGCCACGTCACCAAGTGTTACTGCAGTCCTGGTTTGACTACGACCGGGGTGTACTAGGCCGCTGGTGCTTGCCAGTTCACCAAAACGCTACCAAAAAAACTGTTAGCGATCGCAGGGATCAGGCCTGACTCTGCAAACGCTGCAGTTATGCGTTTAGTGTTTTGTAAGTGACCGTGATCAATCGATACTGCACTTGGGTGGGCTGGGCTGGGCTGAGGGGCAAACGCAGGTGCTAGCAGGTATCTGGGCTGATCCCGCTAACACTGCGTTTTTGGGAACCCTAAACTGCTGGGGACGCTAGTATAGATCTAATCGGATCAGATATTGATCCGTTCAGATACTATACCACTAAGGGAGGCGTATGCTGCGTGCGTGGGTTTAGCGGTACTGGTGCTAACCTGACGCTGCCTGGGGCAATGCATATCACTGCCGGGCAATCAGGGGGCTAAATTTTTATTAGGTAATAAACGGCGGGTGCCCTGACACTATAAAAAATAAATGAACTAACCAGCGTCACCCGTAATGGTTATACGGTGATCACTGGTGAAAGGGTTAACTAGGGGGCAATACCTCCCTAACTAGCATCACCAGTGACACTAATACAGCGATCAGAAAAATTATCGCTTATTGACACTAGCGATGGGGGGTGATCAAGGGGTTAAAACTTTATTAGGGGAGGTTAGGGGGGTATCCTAGACCTAAAGGGGGCTAACACTAACTGCCCTACCACACTAACTGTCACAAACTGACACCAATGCAGTAATCAGAAAAAAAACTGCTTGGTGTCAGTCTGACAGGGGGGGTGATTAGGGGGTGATCGGGGGGGGAGGGGGGTAAAGGGGGGTGTATTGTATGCCTGGCATGTTCTACTGTATGTGTTGTGTTTGTGCACTCACATTGAAGTCTTCTCTCCTCGGCGCCGGAACGGAAAATACAGAGCTGAGGAGAGATGACATCATTTCCTCTGCTGCTGTTTAGCATACAGCAGCAGAGGAATGATCTGATTGGCCGGGAGCGATCGCGAGGGGGGGCCACGAATGGATGGCCTCCCCCTCACCTCTGATCACCGGGGGACAAACGCCGACCACCTCGGGCACCGGGGGGTCAAATCGGACCCCCCGCCCGTGGGAGGCAGATCACGTACAGGTACGCGATTCTGCCTGCCCGTGCCATTCTGCCGACGTATATCGTCGTGAGGCGGTCGGCAAGTGGTTAACAGACTTTAATTGACTATACATTTTATTGTATATGTTTGCAGCCTTTGGACACCTGTAGCTCCTGAAACACACTGGCACATCTTACTGAAAACAAAGTGTCATGGTACTACTTACAGTGAGCCCACAGGTGAGCAGGTGACATGGGATCCTCCAGGGCGTTGAGTCTAAGGTCCAGCCGGTGTTCTGCCAGGGACCCCCTCATGAGGGTTTGGGCTTAGCTGCGTGCTGACCCCAGGTCACGGCCCCCGGGTTCACCCTGCCGCTAGGGAAGTACCAGAAGACACTGTCAGACAAGGATGGATGGATGAAGCAAAGGAGAGCCGGAAAGCGAGCCAAGGTCAGGGCGGGCTGCAGACAACGTAATCAGAGCAAGCCGAGTCGGTACACAAGAGATCAGTTCACGAGAGGTCAGGTTAAGGCAGGTTACACAAAGGGAGCTCAGAAACAAATGTTGCTCAAGCAACCAGAACTAGTCAGAGAGGGATTTAAATAGAGAAGCACATGAGGGGCTGGACAGGAAGTAGGAGGAAGGAATCATATATTAAGCAATAGGTGAGACCGGCGACACCCATAGCTGCAGAGTGCAGCAGAGCTGAACACAAGCAAATGGAACAACAGGTGCCAGCTGGCCTAAAGCAGAGCTGATCTGTGACAGTACCCCCCCTCTTACAAGGTCCCCCTACATGTCTGGTGGCTGGCTTGGAGGGAAATTTCCGATGGAATCTGGTTACCAAACATGGGGCTGAGACATCGGTAGCAGGAACCCAAGACCTCTCCTCCGGGCCATAGCCCTTCCAATCAATCAGATAGAGTAGCCTCCCTCAGGAGTACTTGGAGTCCAATATTTCTTTAATCTCATACTGATCCGTGGTATCCTGAGATGAGAGGGCAGACGGAGCTTGAAAGTAACTGGATTGATCTGATGGAGAATAGGAAATGGACCAATGAAGCGAGGGGCAAACTTCATTGGGGGCACCCGGAGTCGGATGTGCTTGGTAGAGAGCCAAACTCTATCGCCAGGCAGGAACTTAGGAGCCGGACGGTGATGACGATCTGCTGCCGTTTTATGCCTGGAAGCAGCTAGATGAAGATTCTCAGAGACTTCTTTCCAGATTGAGTTGAAGGACCTTTGAGTTTAGCTGCTGCTGGTACAAGAGGTGAAATGGGAACAGGAAAGCGAACAGATGGATGCTGCCTGTAAACAGGGAGATTTTCCAGAACTGGCATTGGAGTGATGGTTTAAGACAAACTCTGCCCAGGGCAAAAGGTCCACTCAGTCAGTTGGTGGGCTGATATGAAGGTACGGAGAAAACGTTCTACATTTTGATTGACATGTTCCGTTTGCCCATTGGACTAGGGATGAAAGGCAGATGAAAAATCCAATTTAATCCCAAAGTAACTGGCAAAGGCTCTCCAAAACCGAGCAGTAAATTGAACTCCTCTGTCAGAGACAATATGTGAAGGCATCCCATAAAGACGAAAGATCTCCTTAATGAAAGTTGTGGCAAGACTGGGAGCAGAAAGTAGGCCTGGGAGAGGAATCAAGTGACACATTTTGGAGAACCGATCCACCACTACCCAGATGACTGTAGAACCTGTTGAAGGGGGTAGATCTGAGATAAAATCCATGAAAATACAACGCTAAGGTATATCGGGAACTGGTAAGGGCAAAAACAACTCAGTAGGGGAGGACGTGGAAGATTTGGATAGTACACAAGCCGTACAAGCTTGAACGTATTCCTTGATATCCTTACGAAGAGTAATGATGCTGAAAAAGGTCACAAGTACGAGGTATGCCAGGATGTCCAGAGAACTTGGAGTCATGTGCCCAAGCAAGGAGTTTGGGATGAAGTGCGGGAACTACAAAAGTTTTACTCGAAGGAGGCTGCGTAGACCGGAGCTGAGTAGTGGCTAGAATACGATGCAGAGGGATAATGGGACCAGGATCTAGGTGATTCTCTGAATCTTTGACATCAAACGACTTGGACAAGGCATCGGCTGGAAGGTTTTTGGCACCTGGATGAAAAGTAATGTTAACGTTGAAGCGGGTGAAAAAAAGGGCCCAGCGAGCTTGACGTGGGTTCAAGCGTTTCATGGATTGTAAATACTGCAGATTTTTATGATCAGTATAGATGGTAATACAATGGGGAGAACCGAGCGAGTAGCTCACGGCCCCCAATGGTATAGCTCTTCTCCGCATTAGAAACCTCTTGGAAAAGAATCCGCAAGGCTGAGACTTTCCCTTCTGAGCTTGGAGTAGGACAGCACCGACTCCTACTGAAGAGGCATCAACCTCCAAAGAAAAGGGTTTTGTAATGTCCGGACGTAGAAGAATTGGAGCGGAGAAGAAGGCTGCCTTGAGTCTGAGGAAAGCATCAATGGCTTCAGGGGACCAGAGCCGGGCATTGACACCCTTGCGAGTGAGAGATGTAATAGGGGCCACCAAGGTGGAATAGTTACGAATGAATTGGCGATAGTAATTTGTGAAGCCCAAAAAGCATTGGGTGGCTTTAAGACCAGAGGGCTGGGGCCACTCAGAGATGGCCCGAAGTTTGGCTGGGTCCATGAGGAGGCCCTGTGACGAGATTATGTAGCCCAGAAATGGAACTTGTGTTTGTTCAAATAGACATTTCTCCAATTTTTCATATAGACAATTGTCCCGTAGACGCTGTAGCATAGCTTTCACATGAAAACGATGGGTAAGTAAGTCTGGTGAGAAAATAGGAATATCATCCAGATATACAATAACACAGACATACAGAAGGTCACGAAAGATCTCATTAACCAAATTTTGGAAGACCACTGAGGCATTGCATAAGCCAAAGGGCATTACAAGATATTCATAATGTTCGTCCCGGGTGTTAAAGGCGGTCTTCCATTCGTCTCCTTCCCGGATTCTTAATAAATTGTAGGCCCCTCTAAGATCCAGTTTGGTAAAAACATGAGAACCTCGCAGTCTGTCAAAGAGTTCTGAAATTAAAGGAAGAGGGTATTGGTTCTTCACGGTGATGGCGTTAAGGCCCCTGTACCCAATGGTATAGCTCTTCTCCGCATTAGAAAACCTCTTGGAAAAGAATCCGCAAGGCTGAGACTTCCCTTCTGAGCTTGGAGTAGGACAGCACCGACTCCTACTGAAGAGGCATCAACCTCCAAAGAAAAGGGTTTTGTAATGTCCGGACGTAGAAGAATTGGAGCGGAGAGGAAGGCTGCCTTGAGTTTGAGGAAAGCATCAATGGCTTCAGGGGACCAGAGCCGGGCATTGACACCCTTGCGAGTGAGAGATGTATTAGGGGCCACCAAGGTGGAATAGTTACGAATGAATTGGCGATAGTAATTTGTGAAGCCCAAAAAGCATTGGGTGGCTTTAAGACCAGAGGGCTGGGGCCACTCAGAGATGGCCCGAAGTTTGGCTGGGTCCATGAGGAGGCCCTGTGACGAGATTATGTAGCCCAGAAATGGAACTTGTGTTTGTTCAAATAGACATTTCTCCAATTTTTCATATAGACAATTGTCCCGTAGACGCTGTAGCATAGCTTTCACATGAAAACGATGGGTAAGTAAGTCTGGTGAGAAAATAAGAATATCATCCAGATATACAATAACACAGACATACAGAAGGTCGCGAAAGATCTCATTAACCAAATTTTGGAAGACCACTGAGGCATTGCATAGATATTCATAATGTTCGTCCCGGGTGTTAAAGGCGGTCTTCCATTCGTCTCCTTCCCGGATTCTTAATAAATTGTAGGCCCCTCTAAGATCCAGTTTGGTAAAAACATGAGAACCTCACAGTCTGTCAAAGAGTTCTGAAATTAAAGGAAGAGGGTATTGGTTCTTCACGGT
This sequence comes from Lithobates clamitans, assembly GCA_037952925.1. Taxonomy (NCBI): domain Eukaryota; kingdom Metazoa; phylum Chordata; class Amphibia; order Anura; family Ranidae; genus Lithobates; species Lithobates clamitans. The sequence goes on from JBBGZY010000835.1 coordinate 1,477,251, forward strand.
GATGGCGTTAAGGCCCCTGTAGTCGATGGATGGAGTGAACCATCTTTTTTCGCTACAAAGTAGAACCCGGCTCCGGCAGGTGAGTTTGATTTCCTGATGAAAGCCTTTTGCAGGTTTTCCCGAATGTATTTAGACATGGCTTGAGTCTCGGGGATAGATAGAGGGTAGACTCGGCCTCGGGGAGAAGAGGTCCCAGGTAACAGATCAATGGAGCAGTCATAGTCTCTGTGAGGAGGAAGGCGATCAGTGGACTTTTTGCAGAAAACATCTCGGAAAGACTGATATTGGGAAGGCAACATGGGAGTCGTGGAGGTCTCAGCCAGAGGAATGGAAGGAGGAGGTAGCACCTTGGAAATACATTGTTGCTGACACGGAGGACTCAAAGCCAATACTTGTCCAGATTTCCAGTCAAGATGTGGGGAGTGTTTCTACAACCATGGTAGGCCCAGGATGATGGGAATGGGGGATTTAGGCAGAATTAGGAAAGAGATCTCCTCAGCATGCAAAACCCCAATGCGTAAGACAATAGGAGGGATTTTAAACCGGATGGGGCTCATAGGCAAGAAGGAGCCATCTACTGCGGTCACAAAAATGGGTATAGCCAAAGCAACAAAGGCAATGCCCAACTCAGAAGCTAAAGATTGTTCAATGAAATTCCCGGCAGAGTCCACGTATGCAGAGAGTTGATAGGCATTTTGAGCCCAGTGGATAGCCACGGGAAGGGTGAAACGAGGGAAGTGGACAAAATTAAAGGATCGGTCTAGATCACCTCCCTCCAAGTGACCTAGACCCTGGAGTTTCCCGAACGGACTGGACAGGAGTTCAAAGGATGTTTTTTTATCGCCACAATATAGGCACAAGCCCAATCCCATGCGTCGGGCACATTCCTCGGGAGTGAGGCGAGTTCGCCCAAGCTGCATATGTTCTTCCAACGTGTGAGAGGTTGAAGGTGGAGAGGGTTCCACAGGTCTTTGGACTACCTGCGCTGGACAGCCAGCAGGGGGATGATTAGATCTGGATTTCTCCAGGACCCGCTCCTGGAAGCAAATGTCTATTTTAATGCTTAATGCGATTAAATCATCCAATGCGGTAGGAATGGTGCGTCTAGCGAGTTCATCCTTGACACGCTCAGATAGGCCTTGCTAGAAGGTAGCAGTAGGGGCCTCATTATTCCATTTGAGTTCAATGGCTAGCGTACGGAATTGAACTGCGTATTGGCCAACTGTCATTCCTTGCTGACAAAGACGAAGGAGGGCCCAAGCAGCCGAAGACACTGTGCCTGGCTCATCAAAAGTTTTCCAGGATGCCTCCAAAAAGAGCTGGAGGTCAGAGGTGATAAAATCGTGTGATTCCCAGAGTGGGGAGGCCCAAGGCAGATGCAGGCAGGGATTGCCAGGTGTAGCAAGTAATAGGGGAGCAGCTAAAGCAGAAGCAGGAACAGGAGGAGATGAAGTTGCAGCGAGTTGCAGATGATCCAGACGGGAGGCAAGATCCTAAAGGACCAGCATTGTTTGTTCTTGATTTGCTTGCTGGGAGTTAAGTCTCTGAACTAGATGTTGCATTTGATCCTCGGTCAGTGGCTGATTCTCAGAGGCGCTCATGGCTTGAAAAAACTGTCATGGTACTACTTACAGTGAGCCCACAGGCGAGCAGGTGACACAGGATCCCCCAGGGTGTGGAGTCTAAGGGCCAGTCGGTGTTCTGCCAGGGACCCTCTCACAAGGGTTTGGGCTTAGCTGCGTGCTGACCCCAGGTCACGACCCCCGGGTTTACCCCGCTCGCTAGGGAAGTACCAGAAGACACTGTCAGACAAGGAAGGATGGATGAAGCAAAGGAGAGCCGGAAAGCGAGCCAAGGTCAGGGCGGGCTGCAGACAACGTAATCAGAACAAGCCGAGTTGGTACACAAGAGATCAGTTCACGAGAGGTCAGGTTAAGGCAGGTAACACGAAGGGAGTTTAGAAACAAATGTTGCTCAAGCAACCAGAACTAGTCAGAGAGGGATTTAAATAGAGAAACACATGAGAGGCTGGACAGGAAGTAGCAGGAAGAAATCATATATTAGGCAACAGGTGAGACCGGCGACACCCATAGCTGCAGAGTGCAGCAGAGCTGAACACAAGCTAGTGGAACAACAGGTGCCAGCCGGCCTACAGCAGTAAAGGTGAGACACAGGTCAGCTGCGGAGCTGATCTGTGACACAAAGCTTGTTCAAGACTTTTACCTGTGGAGTGGAACTTTTGTTTTTCAAACTCACATTCTTTTACGGTGGAAGCCTTCTTTAGTCTTGACAGCCTCTGTTCAAAAATCTTCTCAGTGATGTCAGAACCTTCACAGTAACTTCCCATAGACCTGAAATTGCCATATTCTTACTGCTGGAGTAAGGCCTCATTCTAGTTTTGTAAATACTGTCTGGTGTTTAATTTGTATATATTTTGTAACCCTATCAATAAATGTGTATTGCGGATGGAACTACCTCTTATCAGCATATAGAACAAAACAGGAAAATATTGAGAATCCACTTCTTTATGCAAACGGGCTATGGTCAGCCTACTATGTAGGCAAACGGAGAAACAGACACAGAGGACCCAGAGTACAACCCCTCCTAATATCTAATGCCCATCCAAAATTTTAAATGAAATGTGGATTTTTTATGAACCCTCCTAAAGATTCATATCAATACATCGTGGACGGTATGCACAAGCATTTCCATGTATTCAGAAGGTCTACGGCCTCAAAAGCAAAGAAGCAAAGATACAGTGGGGACTGAAAGTATTCAGATCCCCTTACATTTTTCACTATTTGTTATATTGCAGCCATTTGCTAAAATCATTTAAGTTCATTTTTTTCCTCATTAATGTACACACAGCACCCCATATTGACAGAAAAACACAGAATTGTTGACATTTTTGCAGATTTATTAAAAAAGAAAAACTGAAATATCACATGGTCCTAAGTATTCAGACCCTTTGCTCAGTAGTTAGTAGAAACACCCTTTGATCTAATACAGTCATGAGTCTTTTTGGGAAAAATGCAACAAGTTTTTCACACCTGGATTTGGGGATCCTCTGCCATTCCTCCTTGCAGATCCTCTCCACTTCTTTCAGGTTGGATGGTAAACGTTGGTGGACAGCCATTTTTAGGTCTCTCCAGAGATGCTTAATTGGGTTTAAGTCAGGGCTCTGGCTGGGCCATTCAAGAACAGTCACGGAGTTGTTGTGAAGCCACTCCTTCTTTATTTTAGCTGTGTGCTTAAGGTCATTGTCTTGTTGTAAGGTAAACCTTTGTCCCAGTCTGAGGTCCTGAGCACACAAGGTTTTCGTCCAGGATATCCCTGGACTTGGCCACATTCATCTTTACCTCGATTGCAACCAGTCGTCCTGTCCCTGCAGCTGAAAAACACCCAAACATCATGATGCTGCCACCACCATGCTTCACTGTTGGGACTTTATTGGACAGATGATGAGCAGTGCCTGGTTTTCTCCACACATACCACTTAGAATTAAGGCCAAGGGTTCTGGTCATCCCAAACGTCTTCCATTTAAGGATTATGGAGGCCACTGTGCTCTTAGGAACCTTAAGTGCAGCAGACATTTTTTGTAACCTTGGCCAGATCTGTGCCTTGCCACAATTCTGTCTCTGAGCTCTTCAGGCAGGTCCTTTGACCTCATGATTCTCATTTGCTCTGACATTCACTGTGAGCTGTAATGTCTTATATAGACAGGTGTGTGGCTTTTCTAATCACGTCCAATCAGTATAATCAAACACAGCTGGACTCAAATAAAGGTGTAGAACCATCTCAAGGATGATCAGAAGAAATGGACAGCACAGTTAAATATATGAGTGTCACAGCAAAGGGTCTGAATACTTAGGACCATGTGATATTTAGTTTTTTTTTGTTTAATAAATCTGCAAAAATGTAAACAATTCTGTGTTTTTCTGCCAATATGGGGTGCTGTGTGTACATTAATGAGGAAAAAAATGAACTTAAATGATTTTAGCAAATGCCTGCAATATAACAAAGAGTGAAAAATGTAAGGGGGTCTGAATACTTTACGTCCCCACTGTATATCACCAGAGTACAAACAATAATACCTGTTTCCCAAGTAACACTACAGAAGAAGTGGCCACTTTTTCAAACAGAAAGAGGCACCATTACAATGCCTCCAAAGATAAGATCAATAGACATGGCTCTGCAGGTACTAGTCAGAGGCAAAAAGCTTCATGTTCTACTTTGGATGTAAATGCCATTGAAAGCGATCTCAGATTACAGCACAGGAAATCAGTTCTGAAGGAGATTGAGTTAACTACCAAAATGTACCCTCTTAAAAATGAGATCGAACTACTGAAGTCTCATATTCATAACTGGGAAAATACCAGAAAAAATTATGGAACTATCACAGCATGCCCTCGAGGTAAAATATGAAGCATGCCATGCAGATGTGCTACTGTGTAGGAAAGAACTGAATGAAATAAAGCAATCTTTTGATCAAATTGTTAAGGTCTCACAGAAAACCATCTGTTACATTCAAACTACAGGAGGGAGGCCCAACCTATCTATGTTATCTGCTACTTCACCTTACTGGGAACAAACCTTGAAAATAAGTAGGTGAAATACCAGATCTAATGTGTGATTCAGATGTCTATGACCTGAGTAATTTATTTTCACCGGATCCAAGTGTGAATGTCAGTGACCATATACCAATGTAAATGTAACAATGTGGTATTGTTTGCTTTCTTTGTGTGTCAAAGAAAGGGTAAAGGGTAATAACTTTTGTCTACAAGTTATATTCTCTAGGTTCAGTGAGCTCATGAAAAAGTATTTACACATAAAGCAGGTGTATGTATATAGATGTATACTGTATACAGTATACATAATTACACACACCTAACAAAGGTAAAGTATATTAGGCTAGGTATTTAAACATGGTAAATATTAATACAGGTTTTTATCTTCCCCAAATGATCAGAAGACTGTCATAAATATTTAAAGATATAGGGTACAAGTATTGCTTAGTACAGAAGCTTACTCTTGCCTTATTGTTTTTTTTGTGTTCTTGGTTGTTTTTTTCTCCCATAATTCGTTTGGAATTACATAAGCTTTTTCTATCCAGAATGTATGGGATTCAATCTCAATTATTGTGTGTGTTTGTGTGATGTAATAGATGATTATTATTATTATTATTATTATACAGGATTTATATAGTGACAACAGTTTATGCAGCGCTTTACAATATAAAATGAGACAATACAGTTACAATACAATAAAATACAAGAGGATTAAGAGGGCCCTGTTCAGAAGAGCTTACAATCTAATAGGGTGGGGCAGGTGATACAAAAGGTTGTAACTGTGGGGAATGAGCTGATGGATGTGTATGAATGTCTATATGTAAACAAATGTTTTTTTTCCAAGGGTGTGAACATGGTCATCAATAAGAAATTTGATCACTATTAATGTGTGTGAAGGCTATATGTTTACATGTTGTTGTTCTAGACTTCAAGTACTTTGAAACGCATCAAGTTTTCTTCTTATAACCTTTTTGTCAGAGCATAGATAGGTGGGTGTGTCTTTACATTTTTGAATGTACTTACTGTTGATGGATTTATTACCTCTGCTGGAAGTCTGTTCCAAGCATCCACTACTAGTTTAGTCCACCAGGAACCTCTCAGAGAGGTAGAGTGAGGTGTTATTAACCACTTTCAAGACTGGGCCTCTTTTTTAGATGTGTTGTTTAGAAGTTAAAAACAGTTTTTTTTGCTAGAAAATTACTTAGAATCCCCAAACATTATACATTTTTTTTCTAACACCCTAGAGAATAAAATGGCAGTCGTTACAATACTTTCTGTCACACCGTATTTGCGCATCTGTCTTACAAGCGCACTTTTTTTTTGAAAAAATACACTTTTTTTAATTAAAAAATAACACAACAGTAAAGGTAGACTATTTTTTTTTATATTGTGAAAGATAAGGTTACGCCGAGTAAATTGATACCCTACATGTCATGCTTCAAAATTGTGCCCGCTCGTGGAATGGCGACAAACTTTTACCCTTACCCTTAATCTCCATAGGTGAAATTCTACAGGTTGCATGTTTTATGTTACAGCGGAGGTCTAGGGCTAGAATTATTGCTCTCGCTCTACCGATCACAGCAATTCCTCACATGTGTGGTTTCAACACCGTTTTCATATGCGGGCGCTACTCACATATGCGTTTGCTTCTGCATGCGAGTGCGGTGGGACGGGGCACGTTTAAAAAAAATATTTTTTTCTTATTTATTTTACCTTTTATTTTTTATTTTTACACTGTTTTTTTTTTAACCGCCCTGCAGTATCATGGAGACGGGTGGGGGCCATCTTCCCCTCACTCATCTCCATGCACAGCCACGGGAAGGATCCGATCGCCTCCGCTGCTGCCGACGGCTCCGGTAAGTGGCGGAGGGCACCGGATCGTGGCAGGAGGAGGGGGCCCCTCTCCCGCCGCCGATAAAAGTGATCTTGCGGCAAAACCACCACAGAGACCACTTTTATCTTGTACCGGACCGCTGGCCGAACACAGGGATCCCGGGGCTATGGCAGCTAGCTGCTGCCATAACAACGATATCTGTCCTCAAAGTAGAGACGTACATCGGCGTGCGGCGGTCCGGAAGTGGTTACCAATTTCTGAGCTTTGTATTTTAGGAAAAATACACAAACATCGGTACGACCAAGACTTGGCAAAATACTTTAGAGGAAAAACACAGAGGACCTTAAAGCATAGTTTTTTATGTTTGTTTTAAAGAGAAGCCTCGGAATTGGAGTAATTGCAGTCAGGCCTAACTAAATTCTAAAATATATATATTTTTTGTTTGTCCCTTTCATTAACCAGGGTTTTATGTCCTCTCTCTATTTTAATTCTTTTTGTTGCCTGCCTGACTTGCAGAGGATCAATTAATATGTTAATCACACTGCAATGTTTGGAAGCAGTTTCAATTGTATTTTTTTTTCTTTTAATTGCAACTATTTTTCTTTCTTTCCTTTATCATCTTTATTTTTGGGTGATTCTTGAGTTTGGTTTTGCTATGGTGAAATAAAAAAAAGAGGGGAGTATGGGGAACATTATTTGGAGAACATTTAAAACATTTAAAGATGTTGATATAGAATAATAAAGCTTCCCTATAGCATTTTGTGTTTGGGCCAATTTCCAACTGTTGTTTTTTTCTTTCATCGTTGGATAATTGTTTTATATAAATTATGGAAGCTCCCTTATGTAATTTTAGCTATTACCAACTATGACAATGGTAACAGTAACACCAGGTTTTAGCAACAGTCAGGCGACTATTTTCTTTGTACAAGTTACACACAGTCCTCTCACCAGTCATCATATGTGGTAATTGGTCATTTTTTTATTGTGCCATAAATAATTTCAAAGAGCATTGCTTGAATATCATATAGATATACTGGGACTGGTGAGGCTCATAGTGATTGGAAAATAACAGGTATAGTATAGTACAATTGTACTTAAGAGTAATTTAGTTTGATTATTCCTTAAGCCACAAGTAATTGGTGACATCACACTTATCACACTTATCTGCATTCTGAAATCAAGTTATTTTGTCTGCTTGGTTGATACTGCCTAGTGCCTACTCTGTTCTGGGCCTGCTAAAGATATTACCTCTTCCTCAGCCTGCTAAAGGCATGACTCATATAGTAGCTACACACAGTAACAAAGGACGGAACTACGTGCACAAATGTGTGGCACCAGCCAAGGTTTTAACCTATCAGGGTTTGTATAACTGAACACAGTTTCAGTAAAAGGAGTTAGTGGTGAGTTAGTGGTATTATTATTATTATTATTATTATTATTATTATGGACTTATTACATCCAGAACAAGTGATGGACTACAGATACTGAGATCCAGAAATGTGGACTGTAGAGATGTAGAGTTTACAGAGTCTTTTCAACTAGTTTTTTTTATCTCAGAAACCAATGACAAAAGCGCCAAATATTAAAGGAGATTACATATAAACCATAATTTTATGTCTGGCCTTAGTTTTCACTGGCCACAAGGGGCCAACTGTTATATAATGGATTTATGTGAAATCTCTATTAATAGCTGTAAATAATATTGTAATTAGAAATATATTTCAGTTAGGAGGAAATATATTAAAGTATTGAGTGTTGTGTTGGTATTACTGTAATTAGTTTCACTTCAAAGGTTGGCCCTTTGTTTTCCCTGATTACATCTCACATGGGTAGTAAACAGCAGCCTACTTTGACTCATCCAATCAGGCTGTACCCAATATACATTTTACTAGTTACAGTGACCACTTAGGGAGAATTATACTAGCCAAAGTACAGAAAAGAGGGGGGGGGGGGAATATAATGCTTTGTGACCAAGCTAAGTCCCTCTTTTGTGTGGGGACACACGGGCACACCATGGGCCGACCTGAAGTTAACAGGTAATCTAACGCTATACTTGCATCTTACATTGTATTGTAAATATGGTTGTTGTGGGTAATTTGTAAATATCATGTAAGCCAGGGGACCTACACTGTACATTGTGTTGTAAATACTGTCTGGTGTGTAATTTGTATATATTATGAAACCCTATCAATAAATGTGTATTGCGGATGGAACTACCTTTTTTGTGTAAGATCTCTCAGATCTAGATATGTATATGTCCATACTACTACAGTGATTGAGGTGTATGCACATAATCACATAAACTAGGCAACAAAAGTAAGTTGGTAATAGAAACTAAAAAAGAGAGCAGAGCAGATGCGGGACTTTAAATGAGGCACGCGGGAGCAGAAGTCTAGCTAAAGTAAAGTATCAAATTTTTTTTTATTATTAAAATAATACATAAGTTCATAAGGCACATAGCTCAATAATTATAATTTGTTGGGAAAATAGCAATATTTAGAATAAGTTTGAAGGACAATTTGTTGGGAAAATAGCAATATTTAGAATAAGTTTGAAGGACAAGTGGGCAAATGTAAAACATGAAATTCCACATTCTTCCACAAAGACCATGGACTTACAATTGCGTCTGTGCAAAGGCGGCGCAGCCCTGAATGCAAAGCCCACCCACAATGCCAGGGTCCGAAGCTGAGGGGGCGTATCCAGGCAGCAAACCCAGCACTGAGAAAACCCCCAGATTGGGTCAATGTGTGAATCCAAATTGAAAGGTGACGGGGGTGACCTCGAAGAGAGGGGGGAAAAAAACCTGAAAAGCAAAAACACGAAGTGAATAGGTGAGAATAGTGTGAAAGTATAAAAGGGGGGTAGATCAGTGAAAATAGGTTAGAGTGAGAACAGTGAAAGAAAAGGGAAGAGAGAAATGGAAAAGTGAAAAAAGAAGGTTTAGAAAAAGAGAGAGTTGAAGTATGAGAGAAACGACCAGGATAGTCCAAAGGGAGACTAGGAAAAGGGGGATGGTGGAAAAAGAGAAAAAAAGTGAGTGACCCTGGCATTGTGGGCGGGCTTTGCATTTAGGGCTGCGCCGCCTTTGCACGGACGCAATTGTAAGTCCATGGTCTTTGTGGAAGAATGTGGAATTTCATCTTTTACATTTGTTCACTTGTCCTTCAAACTTATTCTAAATATTGCTATTTTCCCAACTTGTAGGTAAATAATACAGTTATGCTCCTGATGAGTGGCTATAAGGCATAGAGCTTACAACTACCGTTATATATATACTATTATTAGCAATGTATGGATGTTCCAATGTTTCTGTATTTCTAACTTTGCCATTTTTCTTTAGTGACACTGAGTATCACATATTCATTGTTATGTATTTTCTATTCATGTCCTCATATGTTTACATAGAAGTCCTTGTTGGAATGTATTATATGATTGAATACAAATTATAATTACTGAGCTATGTGCCTATAAATGTAAATTTATGAACTTATGTATTATTTTATTAATAAAAATAATTTTGATACTTTACTTTAGCTAGACTTCTGCTCCCGCGTGCCTCATTTAAAGTCCTGCATCTGCTTTGCTCTCTTTTTTAGTTTCTATTATTGAACCGGGATGGAGGAGGGGTTATGGATGGCCCCACTATCCTCATTTAAAGTCCCAACATTGCAGATTTCTCTCCTTTTAATCAAAAGTAAGTTGGTGTTTCTGTGAGTTGCAATGGGAGGTAGCTGTGTGTCTGTGTCTATTCCTTCTGCAGTCATTGCCCCAATGAATGTTGGTTATCATTTCTGACAGTGGTAGAAATAGAAATTGACTTACTTCCTCTCTAGTATTGCTAGAGGGCAGAGGCATCTAATAACATGATATGTGGTTCCCAAATAGAGGAGCCTATACATACATCTAATAAAGGGTTTGAAGCATGACCATAGACAAGTCAAATATAGGTAAATGGTTTCATGTAGAGAAAACATCCAAAAATTAGCTTTGTAAGTTTACTTGTTCCAGATGTTTAAAACCCAGACAACCCTTGTGGAATGATGTTATTGCACAACTCATTCAAGGCATATAGCTGGAAGAGTTTAGAGAATGATGTCCCCGTATAGGAGCCCCATTAATACCCACAAAGATACCAGGCCTGGTAGATGCTCTGATGGGAATATAGCTGGTGTGACCACAATTAAAATAGTCAGCCATTATTGAGTTTATACAGGTAAGTACAGAGTACAATTTAGGTATTGTACGTCGTGCAACAACGTTGTTGAACACGTACGATGACATTAGGAACTCATTAACAAGCAACAGATTGCATGTAGTTCAAATAAAGGAGGTAAAGGTATATACAAAGGGTTCCCTCCGCCGATGCGGCACCCCAATTGGGAGCACTTTTGTATCGCAAGAGGAGAGAGGACCCAATGTGTACATGTTTAACATAGGTAATTTTTTACATTTTGTATGTATTATTCTATATTCTTGTTGTAGCAAACATAACTAGTGTGAGTCGAACATATTGCTCGGTCAAGTAAGGTGTAAGGGTGAGTTAGACGTGTTAGGTGACAGTTGCAGCATTAGACCAGTCTGCCCAGGGTTGCCATTCTGCGTGGGATTTTGTGGCCTGACCATTGCTGGCGGCCATCATTGTCTCATAGCTGAAGTGTAAGGCTACCAGGTCTATTGTTTGTGCGATAGTTGGAGTTTTGTCAGACTTCCATTGTCTTGTTTTGTTGAGTCTGGAGGCCAAGAGTACGTGGGTTGTTGTGTGTCTGAGGGGGTAGGGGATGGTTTCTATGGTTAGATTTAGTAGTGCAAGTTCAGGTGAGGGGGGAATTGTGAAGTTGGTGATGGTTGAGATAAGTTTAAAGGTATCTACCCAGTATCTCTGGATGAAAGGACAAGTCCAAAAGATATGGAGCATGTCACCTTTGGCGGATTTACATCTCCAGCATGTATTGGGGTTTTGGGGGCTGAAAGATGCCATTTTAGCCAGTGTCAGGTACCATCGCAGCAAGATTTTCTGAGTGAGTTCCCAAAGGGCCGAGCATTTTGTGGCTTTGTATATGGACTTAAGTGCGTATTGCCATTGTGTGTCAGTGTAAGTGTGTGCCAGATCCGATTCCCATAGATGATGTGGGGACATCTTAATGAGGGTATCCTTTTTATGGAGAAGGTTATAGAAATAAGATATGCCTTTGGTTTTTGAGGCAGGGTTCGTGAGGTAGTCCCAGGTCTTTGGGAGGATGTTGTAGAGGGGAAGGGGTGTTTTACCTAGGCAGTGATGAATGCGCAGGAACGTAAAGTGTTCTGAGGAAGGTAGGTCATATTCTAACTTTAGTTGGGAGAAAGATTTGAGTTGTTTACCTTGTAGTAGGTGTTGTAGGGAATGAATTCCTTTGAGGGTCTATTGAGGTAGCGTTAAATCTAGGGTCAGGTAGTGAAGGGACTCTAAAGGAATATGGTAGAGCATTGTGGAGGGAGTATAATCTGAGAGGGTAATCATTTTTTTCCAAGCATTGGCTGAAGCCTTCATGGTCGGTGAGATGGAGGGTGGAATGAAGGAGGTAGAGCGGTACTCATTAGTCAGTATTTTAGGTTAGGACGTATGAGTGAGAGCTTCTCTATTTGGCCCCAAAGAGATTTCGGAAGGGGTTGGAACCAATCGGGTAATTGAGCAAGCATGGCTGCTAAATAATAGTCCTCAAAGTCTATGAATCCTGTGCCTCCCACCAATTTATGCTTAATCAGTTTTAGGTGGGCACATCTGGGTTTTTTGCCTTTCCATAGAAATTTGTTAAAGATTGTTTGGAGGGATCTCAAGAATGAGGAGGGTATGGGGATGGGAAGGGTTCGAAAGAAATACAATATTTGAGGGAGACATGTCATTTTGAAGGCTGCTAGCCTCCCTGACCAGAAGAGTTCATGTTTTGTTATTTGTTGTGAGTCCGTTTGGATTTTAAGGAGTGGTAAGAAATTAGAGGAGTATAGATTTTTAAATGATCTTGGCAGTTGAATCCCTAGGTAAGAAATGTCTTTATCTGCCCATGCGAAGGTGTGTTGTAGTTAAAGTAGATTTTTTGTTGTGGCGTCTAGCTTTATATCAAGTATGAATTATTTGGTTTTGTTTATTTTATAATACGAAACCTTACTGAACCAGTTTAATATGTTTTGTACCTCTGCCAGGGAGGAGGTTGGGTTAGTGAGGATCAGTATGACATCGTCCACGAAGAGGCTGATTTTGTGGGAAACGTTGCCAATCTGTAAGCCTGATATAGCGGAGTTGGAGCGGATGTGTTCCGCCAGAGGCTCCATGAGCAAATTAAAAATAAGCGGGGATAATGGGCAGCCTTGACGCGTGCCATTTGTAATGGGGAATGGCCTTGAGATCATGCCTTCCGTGAACACTTGGGCCGAAGGGGTAATGCGGTTCTAAGAATGTGGTCCCGAAAGCCAAATTTCTGGAGAACCATGTTGCGGTATGACCAATGCACCCTATTGAAAGCCTTCTCTGCTTCCAAAGATAGGAGCAGAGAGGGCATTCCGTTGGATTCAGCATGGTGGATCAGGTTGATCATTCTTCTGTTGGCATCCGGTGCCTGTCTGCCCTTAGTGAACCCTGTCTGATCTCTATGTATGAGGGCGGGCATGATGTCCAGTAATCTTGCTGCAATAGTTTTAGCATAAATTTTTAGGTCAAGGTTAAGTAGGGATATTGGGCGGAAATTTTGGGGGATGTTCGGCTCCTTCCCTGGCTTCGGTATCGTTATTATCAATGCATTTAGGTATTCATTAGGGAATTTAGAAGAGGAGGCAGCGTTGTTGAAGACTTCCGTGATATGTGGGATTAGGTGTGTGGAGAACTGTTTATAGTATTCACCTGTCAGACTATCAGGTCCTGGTGCTTTTCCATTGGGGAGTGAGTCAATTGATGCTTTAATTTCCTGTTCTGTGAATGGGGCATTGAGGGTTACTAATTGATTCCCAGTCAAGTTTGGTAGGCGGATAGTTTGGAGAAATTATTTAATCTCATCCGGGGAGGGTTTTGGAGTTTGGGGGTCTTGTTTTAGGTTGTATAGGTCACTATAGTAGTCGCTAAATGCGTTGGCTATGTCTTGTGGGTCAATCTGAGGGAGTATTGTGTGGGGGTGAAGTAGCTGGTGTATTTTAGTTTTTGATCTTCTGCCTTTGAGACGTTGTGCTAGTCTTTTCCCTGCCTTGTTAGAAGTGGAGTATGTAGTAGCTTTTAGTTTGCGTTGGAGGAATTCAAAAGAGTGAAGGAGCAATGTTTTCAGTTCTTGTCTAAGGGAAAGTAATTGGTTAGTCTGTTGGATCTGAGACTTGGCTTTATGATGTAGTTCTAGGGTCGCTATCTGAGACGTTAGTTCATCTAAATGCTGCATCCTCCTCTTTTTGTGGAGAGAGCTTAATTTTATCAGCAATCCTCTTATAAAAGCTTTATGTGTGCTCCACACCATGCCAGGGTCCGACACTGAGCCTTTGTTTAGTGAGAAGAATTCTATAAGTTGATCAGAAATCTCTAGTGAGTACTTCTCGTACTGAAGTATATAGTTGTTTGCGCGCCAGAGAAACGTATTACGCTGTAGATTGGATTCTTCTATTGTAATTGAGATTGGGGCGTGGTCTGACCATGTCATGGTGTGGATCGCAGATTTTTTTGTAATAGCCATTTGTCAGTTAAGAACAAATCAATTCTTGAATATGAATTGTGCCTGGGGGAGTAATAGGTGAAGTCTCTTTCAGATTCATGATGGCAATGCCAAACATAGAATTGATCATGTGTAGAGATACATTTTTTCAGTGGCTAGTCTCACCTCTTCGCAGCTGATGTGGTATCCATGATGGTGTCGGGGACCAGGTTAACCACTTCCCGCCCAGCCCATAGCAGATGACAGCCGGGCGGTGGTTCAGTTATCCTGACTGGGCATCATATGACGTCCAGCAGGATAACATGCCGCCACACGCCCACGGGGGTGCGCATCGCGGCGATCTGTGGAGCAGTGTGTCAGTCTGACACAACGCTCCACCGATCTTGGTAAAGAGCCTCTGGCTCATGTCCAATCACGGCTGATCACGATGTCAATAGGAAGAGCCGTTGATCGGCTTTTCCTCACTTGCGTCTGTCAGACGCAAGTAGAGGAGAGACAATCAGTGGCTCTCCTGACAGGGGGGGTCTGTGCTGATTGTTTATCAGCGCAGCCCCCCTCAGATGACCACACTGGACCACCAGGGATCGCCACTAGGACCACCAGGGAAGGGGGCAACATGTGGATGGCCAGGTATGTACCCCATGGCCATCCACATGTGCCCAATGTGCCCAGTCAGTGCCCAATCTGTGCCAATCAGTGCCCACAAATGGGCATCAGTGCCACCAATTAGTGTCATCAGTGCCACCCATCAGTGTCCATCGGTGCCACCTGTCAGTGCCCATCCATGCCCATCTGTGCCCACCTATCAGTGCCCATCAGTGCCCATCCATGCCACCTATCAGTGCCACCCCTAAGTACCCATCAGTGCCACCCATAAGCACCCATCAATGCCACCTACGAGTGCCCAGCAGTGCCACCTATGAGTAACCATCAGTGCCACCTATGAGTGCCCATCAGTGCCGCATACCAGTGCCACCTATCAGTGCCCATCAGTGCCGCCTATCAGTGCCCATCATCAGTGCCCATCAGTGCCACCTCATTGGTGCCACCTCATCGGTGCCCATTAGTGCCGCTGTATCAATGCCCGTCAGTGCAGCCATATTAGTGCCCGTCATTGAAGAAAACTTACTTATTTAAATTTTTAACAGAAACAAAGAAAAACTTGTTTTTTTTTTCAAAATTTTCGGTCTTTTTTTATTTGTTGCGCAAAAAATAAAAATCCCAGAGGTGATCAAATACCACCAAAAGAAAGCTCTATTTGTGGGGAAAAAAATGATAAAAAAATTGTTTCAGTACAGTGTAGCATGACCACGCAATTGTCTTTCAAAATGTGACAGCGCTGAAAGCTGAAAATTGGCCTGGGCGGGAAGGGGTCTAAGTGCTTGGTATTCAAGTGGTTAAGGTCTCCACAAAGTACTAGATGACCTTTTTGTATTGGTTTGGCGATGCATAGCACCTTGTGTAGAAATTTCATTTGACGGGAGTTCGGGACATAGACATTAATGAGAGTATATGATACTCTGTTGATGGTGCATGTTAGAATTATATAGCGACCTTCAGGGTCCAGTAGTGCATTACATGATTGGAAGTCTACATTTTCTTTGATTGCTATTGTAGCACTGGTAGATTTACAATCTACCGCAGATTAGGTAAATTTAGTAAATTGGGTGTTAGGAAGGTTAAAAGTTTGCCTCTATTCCAGCTTGGCTGACGTTTGTGTGTGCTTTCGTGCTGACTGGTGGGTGTCGCTGTTACCATTAGTCAGTGTTGGAAGGGCAACATGTCGAAGTGTATAGATGCTCCTCTGTCTCGGAGACAAGCTCCGTGGAGGTGGTCCTCCGAGTTGCATCCTGGGAAAGGGGTATTTATGGGACAGACGCCATGTTTTAGGGTTCGTTTTACAGCCACCTGCTGGCCCTCCTGGCTGACAGGTATGCATTAAGGAGCTACCTTGTGGTCCTCCGATCGGGAGGCCCACGATGCTGCGGCGTAGGGGTGGGTTCAGAGGATTGTCTGGGGCCTACTACCGCGGCTGAGGAATGGTCCTGAGTTGTCGGTCCTGTGTGACGAAGCTGGACAGCCGAGGAGATCCCAGGGGAGGACCCGACTTGGAGAGATCATGCAGCATGCTGGTCTATAGAGGGGCCTGGTGACTCAGTTGCAGGACGTATCCAAAAGAAGAAATTCCACAGCATAGTGTCGCCGGTTCGGCTTAAAGGTTCAGGCACTGTGACTGACTGTTCACTGCAGAAGGTCTGATACATCCTGTGGCAGAGGATCATGCAGATTTACCCCCAAAGTAAGTCTGTGGCAGAGACTTTAGATTCGTGCTGTGTACTGGCTGCTAGACCGGTGAGAGAGGCCTATCCAGACGAGCAAAGAGTGTGTCCCATGAGGGGAATGCATTCCACATAATTATCTGAAATCTACCGGGACATTTGTCGCTAAGATATTAGAAGAAGATATTTGAGTTTCTCCTGAAGGTTTCCTTTTCCACCTCTTTCCTGCTACTTCCTAAAGTTTGACTGTTTAATAAAGCATTGAAAACGTACTCCAGTGTTGGTGCGTGTGTGTCGTCCAGCAGTAAACTCAACGAAACCCCTAGACCCGGTGAAACAGGGGGAAGCAAAGTGAAGGTAACAGACCCGCTTAAACCAGCAGTTCCACCGTGAGTTAGTGCTACACTATCATGACCCCTTTAGATTTAGTAGAGTGGAAGGTTTGGAAGATGTGTGGAAACAGACGGTTGTTGCACAGGGAGGAATCTGTTGGTATTAAGTGAGTCTCTTGAACACAGAGAATATCACTCTGGAGAGCCTTGGCGGTTTTCCATAGTGAGTGTCTTTTAGCCGGGTGATTCGGCCCATTGGCATTTAGTGATAATATAGTGAGCGGCATCTTGTGGGTGTAGGGTTGGAGGATTGGGTGTGGTAGCACTTACAGTTTGTCGCTGTGGTCCAGGGTTTGGAGGTGCCTGGGTATGAGATGATATGAATGGTGAGCAGAAGTCCGAGGGCCTGTCAGCAGGATGGTTAAGAGAGCTCCGAATAGAGCAATATGTTATGTTTCATATTCCCATCGCACACGTTCCTGGTATAAGCTCTTAAAGGTCGGGTGCTGCAGCAACAACCAGCTGGATACTGGTTCAAGTCACAATGTAGATATTTGCCAGCACACCAAGGATCAGCACACGGTGGCGTCCAAACGGTTTAATTTATTGCATGATCACAAC
This sequence comes from Lithobates clamitans, assembly GCA_037952925.1. Lineage (NCBI taxonomy): Eukaryota > Metazoa > Chordata > Amphibia > Anura > Ranidae > Lithobates > Lithobates clamitans. The sequence continues at coordinate 1,494,546 of JBBGZY010000835.1, forward strand.
ACAAAACCCTTTTGTGTTGTGATCATGCAATAAATTAAACCGTTTGGACGCCACCGTGTGCTGATCCTTGGTGTGCTGGCAAATATCTACATAGAGCAATATGTTAATCACATAAGACAGTGAAAAACTGATGAACAAACCGTTGATGGGTTAAACTCTGAGTAACTGTATAAAGGTTTGTAGAGGTGGTGCAGAGCACCGCTTCAACCTCTAGGTGGGGGTAAGAACAATTAGTAACGAGGGGAGCTGCGAAACAAGAGAATCAATTTGTCAGAGCTCAGGGGAACTTAAATGATGTAATTAGGCCCATCTTGGCGGTGATAGTGGGAGCCAGTTATCTGCAGTTTTGGTCCAGATTTCTGCGGGGTGAGGGTGTTCCTCTGTGTGGCGGAGGTGTCTTGGGAGGTTCCTGTATTATTCCCCAAGTGTGGAGGAGACTCATTCCTTTATTAAGATCACTTATGGTGTGGGATTGACCATTTCTCTTGAGTAGGAGAGTTGCTGAGTAACGCCATTTTTATTGTATTTTATGGTTTTGAAGACCTTTGGTGACTGGGTTCAGCTGGTGTCTTAGTTGGAGCGTGCACTTGGAGAGGTCTGGGAAGAATTGGATCCCCCTGTACGGAGCGAGCAATGGTGTTTTAGTTTTGACCCCCAACAGGAGTCTTTCTATGAAAGAAGTGAGCTCTCATTAGAACATCCCTCGGAACTGAGGCTGCTAGGTGGGAAGGTTTGGCAATTCTGTGAATTCTGTCTATTATTATGTCCCGGGGGGGGGGGGGGGACGCTTCTGGGATAATGATATGCATCATCTCTTCCGCATATCATGGTAGGTCCGCAGGTAATATGGATTCAGGAATACCTGTCAGCTTAACGTTATTCCTGCGGGACCTATCTTCTAAATTGGCCAGCTTGGCGAGTATCCATGCTTGTTCCTCTCTCACATAATCATAAACCACTATGACCTAATTTACTGTGGAGGTGCATTCATTCATTCCTTTCTCATGACAGGTCACTTTATCATCAAGTGAGTGGATGTCTGAGGATATTTTTGTAAATAGTGAGGAGACATCAGTCATGTGGGAGGTCTGCAGCGATAGTAGCATGTCCTTCAGTGTGGTATCAATGACTGGTTGGCCTGAGGTGGGGAAGGATGCCATGGATGAATGTAAGGCCTGATTGGAGAGGAGGGGATTGAAAGCCTGGGCCTCAATTTGTGCTTGTAGCGGCCGTTGCAGCGGCATATCAAGACGCATTTTTGCCTTTGCGGGGCTGTTAGGGAGGGGGTCACACTCCGGGGGGTGAGAGGGCAATGCAGGGGTACCTGGGTTAGGTGGATCTTCCCGGGATTTCGTCTGGGAGATCCGTGTATAAGTCCTGCGGCGCGGCCGGGCTGGCGCCATCTTTGAATACACTGACCTCCTCAGCTGGCTTGTAAGAGAACTCGGTCAGATTTTGGGGCTTGTACTCCGTTAATCTCTTCCTGGACATGCTAGTCATGGTCTCTGGTGTCTCTGGAGCGAGGATGGCTCCGGATTGAGTCGTTAGTGCGGCCTGTGTTGTTCTGTGGATTCCCCTGGCTGACAAGCTGAGAGATCAGGCGTCCATCTTCAGCTCCAGTCGGCCACGCCCCCAAATTTGTTGTACTTTATCACACTATTTGGAGCATTCTTTTATTTTTATGTGGAGCAATCACTTCTTGAGGAAAAGGATTTGTTGCATTTACGCTCGCTATTTGGAGATCACGTTTGGAATCTGGAGATCACATTTTAACCCCCAATAAGTGTGGGTTGAGGCGGGTTATGCCAAACATGAGAGTGGGAGGCAATTGTAGCTGGTGAGTGCAAAACTTTAAGTGGGAGTGAAAGCACAAACACTGAGGTGTGGTGGAAGATCACAAAGAACAACCAAGAGTTTTCATTTATAGATTTTTTCAGAGCATTCATCGGAATAATAATAATTTATGAACTTCATATCAACACTTTCTTTATTATTTTCACATCTGTCACAGGGTGTGTTGTTTGGATTATTATGTGATATGATGTGTTTGCTCACAGTGTTCACCAATAACTTTTTTTGTTAGAATATATTCACATGATATGAACTTCATGTTAAGACTTCATTTATTGTTATTACATCTGCCACAGGGTGTGTTGCTTTGAACATTATGTGATAGGATGTGTTTGCTCACAGTGTTCACCAATAACTTTTTTTGTTAGAATATATTCACATGATATGAACTTTATGTTAAGACTTTATTTATTATTTTCACATCTGCCACAGGGTGTGTTGCTTTGAACATTATGTGATAGGATGTGTTTTCTCACAGTGTTCACCAATAACTTTTTTGTCAGATCACATTCACATTGTGACTGATTTTCAATGAGGGTATTATTGTCAATATTCACACATATATACCTTTACTGTTCATTTAGATTGTTCATTGCTTTCATTAGCACCTTTTTTATTTTTTATTTTTATTTTTTATTTTTTTATTTTTTTTTATTTATTTGAGCGCTACTATTTACTACACTTATCTATAGAGGTTTAAATTCAGTCACTTATTTGTTACATATTAAGTGGCAGCTATGGTTTATTTAAATTATACTTTTTTCACTTATTCAGAAGCGCAGTGGAGGTATCACAGGGTGTAGGGCGTTTGCTTGTGAACTATCAAGTGTGCATACTGTGTGTGTGTATATATATATATAAATATATATATATATATATATATATATATATATATATATATATATATATATATATATATATATATATATACTCACACACACGCACAGTATACTGTTCAGACAACCAGTGTTTACAAAAACAGAACACAAGGATTAAAAGAAAGCAAGAATGTTCCTCTTTGTACAAAACACCAGCATACTTGACATGAACTGATATATCTGGATGATAATTCCAAAGAAAGCCCAACGAGAGCAGCATCCAATACACAAACTCATATAAAGCAGTTATTTATCTGCCAAGAATATTTATGCAAGTAATATACTTCTGTCACTGTGTTCTCATTGGTGTATTATTGAGAAATGATTCTGCAGGACTGGGTACTTTTTTTTTCATAAACTGACAATTTAGATTTTATTTTCTCCCAATGCCATCGTTGATGATCAAGTTCTTTTGTTCAAGTTTAACAAGAAATAAACACTTTATAACTGCAGGCTGAAATGCTGAGTAAAGCCGTACACACACAAACTGGATTACTAAATTCAAATATGCACTGGACTGCATATGGTGTGAACTAGCCCTAGTAATACAAAAGCACCTGGGGTGGATTCTTGAGTGCATCTTTGTCAAGAGAGTCAGGCTTCATTTGCATACCAACTAAACACTTTTTAATCAAAAATGGTTATATAGATTTTGTATCAATTTCAATACATTTCTCAAAAACTTTTGCAAATACAAGGATGCATAAAAGAGAGTATGCATTTCCCCAACATTTTCATGACAAATTGGAAGATTTATTAAAATTTCACCAATTTGGAGAAATGCATTTAAGTCAAAAAAAGTTTGTGTAGAGCTTTAAAAATAAAGGGAGACAGTATAGTTACAATACAATTCAAAACAAGAGGGTTTAGGAGGGACCAACTCATGAGAGCTTACAATCTAAAAGGGAGGAGGAAGTGATACAAAAAAGTAATAATTGGATGAGGATGAGATGATAGCGAGAGGAAACATTTCACTGTTAGGAAGAGGCGAGATAGCCTTCTATGAAGGGGTGATAGTCCAGGGATCGCCTAAAGGCAGACTGTTGTAGGAAGTTTCAGAAAATGGGAGAGGATCTGCAGAAGTCCAGGCAAGTATTGGAGGAGATGATGAAGGAGCTAGAGAGCAGGAAGTCTTAGGAGTAGTTAAGAGGACAGTGTTACGTACCTGCCAGATGAGCCTGACGTGCAGTGGGAAGGCTTTCTCGTACAACCCCGACTCAAGGGCCACCGGTGTTGCAACAGTGGGCGCAAGAGCCTGGCTGTGTATGGGTGCCTGGTTCGTCTTCGGTCTTGTCAGTTCAGCTGGTGCAGCAGGAAACAGGAAGCAGGCTGGTAGGAGCTGGGGAGACACTGAATACGTAGTCAGACAAGCCGGGTTTGGTAACAGAAGATCAGATGTAAATATAGACAACAAGCAGATAATGGTCAGGATACAGGCAAAGTTCAGCAACAGGATAACAAGCAGTGTAGAGCTGAGCATGGTTACAAGGCAGGCCGGGGTCAGAATAACAGAGATTAATCATAGTCAAACAAGCCGGGTCAAACACAGGAAACAGATCGGATCACAGGAACAGGAAGTCACTGGAACAGGTATGAACTGCAGATCAGACAGCAAAGACACAGTACTGCTGAGGTGTTTAAATAAGGCAGCCTGTTGCCAATCACTGAAATCAATCTACACTATTTTTACCCCTAGGTGGCAGATCCATGACAGACAGTTTGTGTCATGTGTTGACATGAGGTTGGTGAGGTAGCTCCAGGCTGTGGATGAAATTATATCTTGTGGATGGTTTGCATGTTGTTTTATTTAAAATTTTAAGAATTGGCTAATGGAAGCGAGAGTAGGGATTGGCAGAGAAGGGTGGTGGATACTGAGTGTTGGTAAGTTGGATGAGTATGATAGCAGCATTCATGATAGAATGAAGGAGGGAGTTGTAATAGTCCAGGCAATAGATAACAAGGAAGTGAACTAGTAGCATGATGGACAAAAAGGAAAAGGTCTGGAGTCACCCACGGTTAGCCAACAATTGACAGAGTAAATGCAGTCTCAAAATGTGTTAATATAGTCATGCAAACATAAACATGAATCATAGCCAAGCCACTGAAATGATACATACAGTAGAAAATGTCATTACACGTATCAAGGTATAAAATGTAAATTGCAGAGTACACATGCATAAAAAGTATCCCAACGTGTTTCACAAGACCATGCTCACTTCATCAGGGATAGATGCATGTGTAGTACATCTGTGGGGGGTATAATGAACCAAATAAGTATCAACACAGACATGATATCATGACAATTAGTCAAGAGGGTCCAAAATGCATGGCCCTATACTCACCAAAGGCTGGATAAGACTACCAATTGTTTGATACACAGAGGCAGCAGTAATGTAATGATCCTTGAAGAAGTCACGAGGTCACGTGACGTAACGCGTAGGATCTTGCTAGCAGACACACACAACATCCGACGCTGTTTGACCCCGGTTGTTGTTGCTATGCTCCGGAAGCTTTGCACCTGGTGATGGTGGTCCGCCGCCATACTCTGTGTCACGGAATACACTGTATGCACAGTGTGTATTGAATATTTTTAAAATATTTTTTACTTTAATAAAACAGATTTTTTTTTAAATACTACACTATTGGAAGCCCCCTTGTCTTCCCTCCTGTCTTTTTGTCTCGGAGCCAAGAATCCTGAATTACATCCAGCAGGAAGCTATCCATTCATTTGAAGCAAGCAAGCTTTATTGTGGCAACTTGGAGAACAGGCATCCCTCAACCATCAGAAATCACAGCTTGCAGGGCTTTAACCTAAGTCCCTTAAGGTAAGGGCAATGGGAGCATATATACAGGGGGATTGAGTACAGATATCAGTCATATTCAAGCCAAAAAGAACCGCTATGAATTCCATTACTACAGTTACCATAGATAGAGGATTGATCGCCACCAGTGAACTTTTGTGTGTTTGATTGAAACCACCATCCTGTGGGCTGTTTGCCATTGATTATTTTTCACCACTATATTTTCACTATTGGACGTTTGCAGTTGATTTTTATTAAGTGTTATTAGTCTTGATTGAACACGGATCACTTATGAATGCTAGTTTGAGAAATGTATGATTTATTCACATATGCATGTGTCTGCGCGAAATCATTCATCTAATATTTACTTTATAGTGATTAAGTGTGCACTACAGGTTTTGCAGCAGCACTTTCTTGAATCTATTTATTATTGTTTGTACGTTTATGTGGTGTGACATTCATACTGATATGTCAGTTGGTAAATTAGTGATGCAAGAGGAGACTGAAGGGTTAGCTGAGGAGTGGAGAAATAGATTTGGGTGTCAGGTTAGAGTGAGATGGTAATGAAATTGGTGAAAATTTTTATGGGAAACTGGTTTGGTTGGAAGGGTAGGGGGTTGAAGACAGTGTGAGTGTGAAATTAATAAGGGTGGGCCAAGTGAATGAAAAAAAGGAGGTGTCACAGAGAGGAAAAAGGAGGTCTTGCAAGAAGTGCAGAGGAAGGGGAATACAAGGTCACGGGAGTTGGCATCAAAGGGAATATGAGAGATTCCCTTGTGTTAGGTCAAAAGAGGAGGTTAGGTTACAAAGTTGAGAGGTAGCCAGTGTTGGCATTAACAGAGATGTTAAAGTCACCTGAAATGATAGTGGGCATTTCAAAGGCAAGAACATGGATTAACCAGGCAGAAATGTCATCAAGAAAATGTGACACTGGCCCATTTGGCCAATAGGTCACAGCAATCCTCAAACTAGAGAACAAGGTAAGGAACAATGCAGTGAGCTTCTAAAGAGAAGAGGGATAAACAGGCAGTAGAAAGAACCCAAAAATTGTTTTGTGGGGATAAAAAAATTCCCACTCCATCTCCCCTTTATCCACTGGGTCTGACTAAAAGAAACCAGTGGAGCCCACTGTGGGGGGGCAGTAGAAAAGAAGAGTCAGATTCCTAAAACCAGGTTTCAGTGACTGCAAGAAGGGTAGAGGAGTTGGAGATTAAAAAATGTCATGGACAGGGGTGAGCTTGTTACAGACAGAGCAGGCATTCCACTGGACACATGAGAAGGGAGTGTTGGTACTTGAAAGCAGGAGAAAAGAATTAGTGTGTGTATTACAGGTACTGCCAGTGGAAGGAGAGTGCTAGATGTGCAGGTGAAAGTTAGATAATGGTGAAGAAAGATAGTGAGTGAGATTTATATGAGCATAATTTCCTCAGTTTCCTGGAGGTTATATCAGCATGTGGGGTCAAAATTAGCAGGAAGTGATGAGTGCAATATTGTAGAGAGGGCAGAATTGAGATGGACATATACTGTATATGCTGTATAGTGGAAGAGTGGTAAAGGAAAAAAAGAACTTAAATAGAGAGGACACTATTGTGTGAAAGATAGGTAGAGAGCATGGAACACAGAGGAGATATTAGAAATCAGACATGGAAAGAAAGAGCCGGATGGGGAAACACAGGTTCACTTGCAGTCTGTGCAGAGTGGAGCACTGTTGTTTGTAGATACTTTCTTGTCTCTGCCTTAGTTAATATACCATGTTAAACGGCCATACCACTTATGTAGAAATTACCATGGTAGATTTATTATTATTATTATTTATTATACAGGATTTATATAGCACCAACAGTTTGCGCAGTGCTTTACAACATGAGGGCAGACAGTACACTTACAATACAAATCAATACAGGAGGGATCAGAGGGCTTGCTCGTTAGAGCTTTCAATCTAGAAGGGAGGGTCAAGTGGAAACAAAAGGTAATAACTGTGGGGGATGAGCTGATGGAAAAAAAAAATACATTTGTTAAGTGTGGGTAAGATAGGCTTCTCTGAAAAGAAGGGTTTTCAGGGATCGTCTAAAAGCTAAGAGAGTAGGAGATAAGCGGACAGATTGGAGTAGGGCATTCCATAGGATTGGAGAGGCTTTGGAAAAGTCCTGGAGGTGAGCATGGGAGGAGGTGACGAGGGAGCTAGAGAGCAGGTGGTCTTGAGAGGAACGAAGAGAACGAGTAGGTTGGCATTTAGAGACTAAGCTAGTGATGTAGCTGGGGGCGAAATTGTGGATGGCTTTGTACGTAGTTGTTAGAATTTTGAATTTAATTCTTTGGCCGAGCGGAAGCCAGTGGAGGGATTGACAGAGAGGAGTGGCAGACACAGAGCGATTGGTAAGGTGGATGAGTCTGGCAGCGGCATTCATGATGGATTGAAGAGGTGATAGACTATGTAGAGGTAAGCCAATGAGAAGGGAGTTGCAGTAGTTGAGGCGAGAGATGACCAGCGAGTGAATTAAGAGCTTTGTTGTGTCGTTGGTTAGAAAGGGGCGTATTTTGGAGATGTTGCGGAGGTTGAAGATTTGGACAGTGATTGGATGTGTTGCTTGAAGTAGAGTTCAGAGTCCAGGACTACACCTAGAACCTTGGCATGTGGGGATTGGCTTATAGTTGTTCCATCAATTTTGACAGAGAGATCAGGGGAAGGGGCATATGGGGAGGAAAAATTATAAGTTCGGTTTCGGATAGATTGAGTTTGAGGAAGTGGTGTGACATCCAGACTGATCTATCTGATAGTAAATTAGTGATACGTGAGGAGACAGAGGGAGTGAGCTGAGGGGTAGAGAAATAGATTTGGGTGTTGTCAGTTTAGAGGTGGTATTGGAAGCCATGGGAGGCTATCAGTTGACCCAGGGAGGCGGTGTAGATTGAAAATAGGAGAGGTTCAAGAACAGAACCCTGGGGGACCCCAATAGAGAAAGGATGAGGAGAGGAGGAAGTAGAAAGTAATAAACACTAAAGGTGCGGTTGGATAAGTAGGAAGAGAACCAGCGAAGTGTACAGTCACAGAGACCAAAGGTGTGTAGTTTTTTGAGAAGGAGGGGGTGGTCAACCATATCAAAGGCAGCAGAGAGGTCCAGGAGTAGGAGTACAGAATAGTTTTCGATTGGTTTTGGCCATTAGTAGATCGTTTGTTAGTCTTAGGAGAGCAGTTTCTGTGGAGTGTTGAGGACGAAATCCAGACTGAAGGGGATCAAGAAGGTTATTATCAGCGAGGTGGATGCTCAGTCGGTTGTAAACCAGGCGTTCGAGGAGTTTGGATAAGAAGGGGAGCAAGGAGATGGGGCGTAGGTTGTTAAGATTGGATGGGTCCAGGGAGGGCTTTTTAAGTATGGGTCTGACAAGTGCATGTTTTAGAGAGTTGGGGAAGATGCCAGAAGAGAGGGAGAGATTAAAGATGTGGGTTAGAGAGTGTAGCATAGGGCCAGAGGGTGAACGTAGCATTTGTGAGGGAACAGGATTCAGAGGGCAGGTGGTAAGGTGGATATTAGCAAGTAGTTTAGCAACTTTGTCTGTAGTGGTGGGGTTGAAAGAGGGAAGTAATGATTGTGCCTGTGGGCATGAAGTGTAAAGCGTGGAGGGTATCGGAACAGTAGAGATCTCCGCGCAAATTGTATCAATCTTCTGTTTGAAGTGATTGGCGATCTCCTGGGCAGTGAGTGAGTTAGCGGGTGGAGGCGGTGGAGGACGAAGTAGAGAGTTGAAGGTGGAGAAGAGTTGACGGGGACGGGATTATAAGTTGCTAATGAGAGTGGTAAAATAGGTCTGCTTGGCAGAGAGGAGGCTGGAATTATATTTTTGAAGGGCAGATTTATATTGGTTGAAATCTCTCTGAGACTTAGTCTTACGCCACAGGCGCTAAAGAGCACGACTACGTTTTTTCAGACTTCTAGTATCATCTGTTTGCCAAGGTTGAAGGGGTCGGGGCTTGATTCTGTGTGTAGTGAGGGGGGCCAATGAGTCCAGTGAGGCTAGAAGAGAAGCGTTGTAGACAGAAGTGGCTAGGTTGGTGCAGGATAGGGGTGAGATTTTGTCGTAGAGGTTGTTGATAGCAGAATAGAGAAGAGAAGGGTTGAGATGACGTAGGTTTCTGCGGGTAACTTTAAGGCGGTTGGAGGGAGAGGAGGTGAAGGGAAGGGAGAGAGTGAAACTAATAAGGTGGTGATCAGAGATAGGCAATGGATAGTTGGAGAGGTTGCATGGAGTGCAAAGGTGAGAGAAAATGAGGTCAAGCATATTTCCTTCTGAGTGAGTAAGAGCATGTATCCACTGCTTCAGGTCAAAGGAGGATGTTAGGCTGAGAAGTTTGGAAGTGGCAGGAGTGTTAGTATTAATAGGGATGTTGAAGTCCCCGAGAAGGATTGTGGGGATTTCAGAAGAAAGAAAGTAGGGTAGCCAGACAGAGAAGTCATCAAGAAAGGTTGATACTGGTCCAGTGGGCCTGTAGATCACGGCTATCCTTAGAGAGAATCGAAATGGGAACTAAATTGTGTTGATTGTGGCTGCTCCAAATCTAAAAATGACAGTGCCAACCACTCTGATCAATTTAAAACCGGGTAAAAGGAAAGGTGCAGGGAAATATACAAAACAGTAAAAAAAAATCTTGTTATCCATCCAATATTCAGTTTTAACCTGAGTAGTGGGAAATAGTTTAGTCAAGTTTTTTTTCTGGCTAGCTGAAAATGTGCAGGTGAACTTTTTACATACAGTATGTTATATATTGCCCTGCCCATATGTCCTTTTACCCATTTTGTTTACTTCAAACTGATTAGAGGGACTGTCACTGTTGTTTTTTTGGGCTTGGTACATACATGCACATATCTTCAGCTGCTTTGGGCAGGGACCTCCAAACTATGGCCCATGGGCCACATCTGGCTCTCTACAAGACTTTATCCACCCCACAGCTAGGTTCAGTGATGTAACCTCAATGTGCACAGACTGCCTGTGGTCTCTGATTTTCCCTACCCAACCCCCACACTAGGACCGCCAACATCCTAACATCCAATGGCATGTTTACCACAGCTTTCACAAAAGGAAAAACATTCTCCATCCAGACCTGCTCTGCCTTCCAACTCATGCTCTGCTGAAGTAATGGGATGTAAGGGAGGTAGTTGATGGGAGCCCTGAGGTGAGAGGGACTCTGATGGACACTCTTACTAAATTGTGTATTGAATCATATTATGATCATTACAAAAAAAATCTGAATATTTCTTCGTTTTTAAAATTGATTATTTTTGACCCGCAAATATTTGCAAAAGTTTGGAGACCCTTGGTCTTGGGCAATAATGGGATTCTGGTGTGTTCCTCTACCTTTTATGTAGAAGAAAGCTGCCTGCAGGTAAGCCTGCTCTCAATGTTACATAGTTATATACCTAAAAAGAAAAGAAAAGGGCCCAAGTGGTCCCAAGAATGCCAATAAAGGAGGAAGCTACCACGTTTTATGATCGAAAAAATATGCAAAAAACTTTATTGAGACATCTACATAAAAACATGTGATGAGGATCCCACATCCGCGGATCAAAACCGCACAGGTGGGATCCCTATCTCCACAGTATGATGAGACTATGTAAAATCAAGTCACAACGTTGTATTAAAAATAAACAGTGGTGGGTCGACCCACCAATCCCTAAATACCCCTTCCACTTCCAAAAAACCCCCCAGGGAGACCACACCAATGATGAGTAAAAAAATGGAATCCTTGGGGCTACTAACTTGAATTGCAAGCCACTGGGGGGATCCCGCTCTGGAATAGAGATATGGGCAATAATGTCCGATAGTGCCTGTGTCACAGTTGGTAGATTGACCCAATATTATTAGATACATCCACTGATAGGCTTCATGCATTTCAAGTCCTCAACATATGGTGGTGTATCGTGAGTGAGGATGTCTAAAATAACCATGATAGGAGACTCGCTGTATGGCAAAATAAAACAGGATGCATTCAGTGATAGCACCTAGTCCAGGTCAAGCCGGTGCAGTTAGTCCCGCGCGGAACTAGGATAGATAACCTGTAGGGATCAGTGTCAATGGATTGTATGGACTATAGCAGGAAGAGTCTCACCAATGCTATTGCTTCAGTAGATGTATCTAATAATATTGGGTCAATCTACCAACTGTGACACAGGCACTATTGCCCATATCTCTATTCCAGAGCGGGCTCCCCCAGTGGCTTGCAATTCAAGTTAGTAGCCCCAAGGATTCCATTTTTTTACTCATCATTGGTGTGGTCTCCCTGGGGGGGTTTTGGGAAGTGGAAGGGGTATTTAGGGGTAGATGGGTCGACCCACCACTGTTTATTTTTAATACAACGTTGTGACTTGATTTTACATAGTCTCATCATACTGTGGAGATAGGGATCCCACCTGTGCGGTTTTGATCCGCGGATGTGGGATCCTCATCACGTTTTTATATAGATGTCTCAATAAAGTTTTTTGCATATTTTTTCGATCATAAAACGTGGTAGCTTCCTCCTTTATTGGCATTCTTGGGACCACTTGGGCCCCTTTCTTTTCTTTTTAGGTGCATTATTTGTGCTATTTGGGAAGGAGCCCGTTAGGCTGACGAATCGTTTAGATCCTTTCTACATAATTACTTCAATACATGAGTTGATTTACACATAAGGGGTGGTTTTTTAGTAACATTTTTTTACTGGTACATAGTTATATAGTAGGTAAGGCTGAAAAAATACAATAGTTCATCCAATTCAACCTGTGTTGGTGTACGTGTGTCAGTATCTATAATTATTTCCCATATCCCTGCATGTTGTGTTCTTTAAGATATATATTCAAGAGTCTTTTAAAAATATCCATACTCCCCGCAGCCACCACCAATTGCAGAAGAGAGTTCCACATCCTTATTGCCCTGACAATGAAAAACCCCCTGCGCAGTTTAAGGTTAAACGGCTTCTCCTCCAGTCTCATTGTGTGGCCCCATGTCCTCTTGTACTCCCTTAGACTGAATCGTTTTTTTCCTTTGTTGGGATCCCCATTGAGGTATTTGTAGATCGATATCTTGTCCCTTCTCAAGCGTCGCTTCTCCAGTGAGAATAAAATTTACATTTTACTTCCATTACTTGCTTACTTGAATTCTGTGACACGTAGTCCTATACATTGTAGTTAGGCACTGCTGTGTCACAGAATTTACAGAGGGTGTGTTCTGAACTACAGAGGAGCTGAAAGGAGGTGGAGTCAGTATAGGAATGACTGCTTGCAGGTAGCAAGGGACCATGGGATATATAGTTGTTAGAAATTGATTGTAGACAGCAGAAGAAAAGCTGCAAAGCATACAGGTTATCCAGGAAGTTGTGGAAAGAGATGGCTAGCAGACAGAAAGAACTCACAACATGAAAAGGAGATTTTTAAGGTAAGATTTTATTGGATTGTCAAAAATAACTATTGTTTGTAATGTTACAATGTTTTGTTTTTTTTTTTAAATATATATTTATTCGATTTTCATATAAAAGTACAAGATTTGTTGATGCAGGAGTAGTCTGCCAGCAAAGGCAATAAAGTAAAAAAACATAATATTACATAGTAAGCAGGATAAGACTGCGTGGTTTGGACCTACAAACATTAACGAGATAACTAATAATACAGTATCTGGTCCAACAAGAGTAACTAACTGGAGGTTCTGCCAAAGTGGTGGTCAAAGGAGTGGAAGCAGGAGAACATTCACCCTGGAAATGGGTAGAAATATTACTAAAATTATGAAGAAATATCAAACATTTCAGATCAAATAATGTGCTACTTAATCACATAGATTAGGTGGATAGGTGGAATGCCTGGGGGGGGGGGGTATGAGGGGTTAAGGCGTCCTGGATTCTACATTTGTCCAGTGTATTAGCAAGATCTGCATGCAGGTACCAGTCCGTATAGCGGAAGGGAGTCATGTGAGGAGAGATTTCTTCTGGAGAGAAAGAGTGTTCCATGAAGCGGAGCCATCTTGTAATGAAGCGTTTCAGTGATGTAGAATGTTGGGTGATAGTGTCTAATTCCTCAATGTGAAATAGTGTTAAGAGTACTTGTTTTACTGAGACAATTTGAGGTGGGGAAGGGTTGATCCAAGCTTGCATTATTTCCCTGCGAGCTGTCAGAAGGCAGATATGGACCCATTGAGGAGGAGAGGCACAGGTAGGTGTTGAAGAGGAAGCCTGCGAGATGTCGCAGCTGAAAAGACATAGCAGAGGGTCCTTAGCTAGAAGTAAATGCTGAGACTTATCAATGTATTTCAACACCTGATCCCAAATGGTGGACACTGCTTGACAGGTCCATAATCTGTGGAACAGGGATGGTCTTGGAGTAGTGCACCAAGGGCATGTGGAGAGAGAGGAGTCAATTTTGCTGTGGCGAAATGGGGGATACGCCCAATGGGCGATTTTGAACTGGGTTTCTCGTCACATTTTGCATATCAGCAGAGCGGAATTTTTGATATCCTGCAAGGATCTTTTCCGGTGTGTCTTGGTCGCCAAGTATAGAGATCCAGGGTTTGAAGGTAACAATGTGGTATTTTGAAGTCTGATGGGTGATGAGGTTGGTATATCCCTGATATGGAGTATTGGTCCCGATCTATTAGGGCATCAATAAAAGAGCGTTGACAAGGGTTTTGGCGTGGGCTGAAGCAGGATCTGAGGTAGCTGATTAGCTGACGATAGTGAAACACCTGTGATGGCATGAGGGAGTACTGTTTGGTCAATTCTGAAAAGAGTCTAAAAGTACCTTGGGCAGGATCAATAAGTTTAGAGATGATTGTTATGCCTGAGGATGACCATTGAGCAAAGGCCTTGTGATCCAAAGAAGGGGGAACATTGGGTTGCCAAGTATGGGAAGGTGGTTTGAGATGGTGAAGAGTAGGCCCAGGAGACTCTGCATTTCTCTCCAGGCAATCACAGTGTCTCTAATCAAGAGGTTGGATTTCAGGGGCTGCGGAAGGGCGTGTAGCCTGGAGTTAAGGACAGCCTGGAGATTAAATGGAGACACAAGGGCGCCCTCCATGTAGTTAAAGTAACAAGAGTTTTTGGACAACCAATCAATACCTTGTCTCAATAGGCATGAAAGATTATAGAATCTAATACTGGGCAGGCATGCTCAACCTTCACTCTTCGGGAGACAGAGTTTTTGAAGCGCAATGCAAGGTTTTCTGCCGTTCCAAATGAACGCGAGCAGTGCAGTGTGTATCTTTTGGACATCAGTATGTTTCAGTAATAGAGGTAAGGTCTGTAATAGATACAATAGTCTAGCGAACAAGACCATTTTAAAGAGGTGGCATCTCCCAAATAGTGAAAGGGGCAGGTCTGCCCATGCTTCCAACTCCTGTACAATCTTGGCTATCACAGGGGGGTAGGTTAAGCTATATAAAGAGGTGGGTTCCTTACCAATGCGGACGCACAGGTAGGTAATATGATGTTTCGCTACTATAAATGGGGATGAGCCCATCCATACTCGAGCCAGCTGTGGGTTGAGAGACAAAATTTTGCTCTTGTCAAAATTAATCCGGAGCCCCGAACAGGCCCGGAAGATCGCAAACAGGTCTCGGATGAGTGAAATATACAAAGAAGGGTTGGTCGAGAAAAAAAAAAAATGTCGTCGGTGAATAGAGTCGAACGTAGGACTTGGTTGCCTATCATAACACCACTGACCCCTGTCGGTGAGTTTAGAAGTCTGGAGAGTGGTTCAATGGCTATGTTGAAAAGAAGAGGGGATAGGGGACAGCCTTGTTGTGTGCCTTTAGTGAGTGGTATGTCAGAGGACATGAAATTAGGAGTGACAAGGCGGGCCGTGGTGGGGATTACATTTTTTGGACAAATTGTAATATGGGGCCAATCATTCCGATTGCTCTCATGACCATGAAGAGCCAAAAAAAGCTGATGGTATCGAAAGCTTTCTCGGCATCCAGCGAGACAATGGCTGTGTCATGGTCAGGATGCGTCTTAGCAAATTCAAGCCAGGAGGACCTTACGAATGTTCAGGTTAGCAGACTACCCTGGGACAAAACCTGATTGGGCCGGATGGAGGCTTGATAGAAGGATATGCGCTAGACAGGATTCAACGATTTTGGAGAGAATTTTTGCGCCAACGTTGATAAGGGATATAGGCCTATATGAACCCTGTAGAAGGGGACCTCTCCCTTTTTGGTGATGAGTTGATGTGTGCCTGAGCGCCCGAGGGAAGGTATGGGCCATCAGCCCACATTGCTTTATAGACATGGGATAGGGTATCAGGAATGAACTCGGATGTCAATTTGAAGAATTATGCTGAAAAGTAGACATGTGCACACTGAAATATTTCGTTTTGGAATTTCGTTTTGCTTCCGAAAAATAAATGTATTTAGTTACTCCCGAAATTCGTTTTTATTTATTTTGTTTTTCGTTAAAAATTGCATTCATCCGAAAATCCAAATTAAGGTCGAATCTTTCATTGAAGGCTTATGTATCTGTTGAATGTTCAAAGAAGATTCGACGGAGCAGCTAAACTGTATGACGCCGTATAGTTTACCTGCTCCGTTGAATCTTCTTAGAACTTTCAACAGACACCATAAGCCAAAGTACGTGTGTACTTAGTTCTAGCTATTTTACTGCTCCTCCTCTTTGGTTACAATCAGCCAATAACATTCATCATCATCATCATTATTTTTATTTTACTTCCCCCACCCAATTCCAGCAGCGATCTCTTCTCCCCTACGTCAAATCTTTTCTTCCCTACATCGAATCTTTTCTCTCTATGTAGAATAATCTTGGACTAATAGAGTTAAGTAGGGATGAGCTTCGATTTTGAGTCGAACTTATGTTCTACTCGAACATCGGCTGTTCGCCAGTTCACCGAACAGCGAACAATTTCTGGTGTTCGTTGCAAATTCGAAAGCCACGGAACAGCCTTTAAAAGTCTATGGGAGAAATCAAAAGTGCTAATTTTAAAGGCTTATATGCATGGTATTGTCATAAAAAGTGTTTGGGGACCTGGGTCCTGCCCCAGGGGACATGGATCAATGCAAAAAAAAGTTTTTAAAACGGCCGTTTTTTCGGGAGCAGTGATTTTAATAATGCTTAAAGTGAAACAATAAAAGTGTAATATTCCTTTAAATTTCGTACCTGGGGGGTGTCTATAGTATGCCTGTAAAGGGGCGCATGTTTCCCGTGTTTAGAACAGTCTGACACCAAAATTACATTTCAAAGGAAAAAAGTCATTTAAAACTACTTGGCTATTAATGAATTGCCGGTCCGACAATACACATAAAAGTTCATTGATAAAAACGGCATGGGAATTCCCCACAGGGGAACCCCGAACCAAAATTAAAAAAAAAAATGACGAAGAGGTCCCCCTAAATTTTATACCAGGCCCTTCAGGTCTGGTATGGATATTAAGGGGAATCCCAGCCAAAATTTTTTAAAAAATGGCGTAGGGTCCCCCTCAAAATCTATACCAGACCCTTCAGGTCTGGTATGGATTTTAAGAGGAACCCCCGCCAAGATTTAAAAAAAATGGCGTGGGGTCCCCCAAAAATTCATAGCAAACCCTTATCCAGGCACGCGACCTGGCAGGCTGCAGGAAAAGAGGGGGACGAGAGAGCGCCCCCCCTCCTGAACCGTACCAGGCCACATGCCCTCAACATTGGAAGGGTGCTTTGGGGTAGCCCCCCAAAACACCTTGTCCCCATGTTGATGGGGACAAGGGCCTCATCCCCACAACCCTTTCCCGGTAACCATGATGGCATGGAGGGAGGCTCCCGCTGTGTGACGCTTCTCCTCTTCTGATGGTTCTTAAAAAACGGGGGGCCACTCAGTGACCTCGCACCCCTCTGACGCACAGGGACTAGACGGGGACTTCCCTGTGGCATTCCCAGTGATGTCAGAGGAGGCAGGGTCACCCGTTACGTAACTCCGCCCCCTTCTGACATCACAGGGAATGCCACAGGGAAGTCCCCGTCAATTCCCGTGTGTCAGAGGGGGCAGGGTCACCGGGTGGCTCCGCCCCCGTTATTTAAGAACCGTCAGAAGAGGAGAAGTGTCACACAGTGGGAGCCTCCCTCCATGCCATCATGGATGCGGAGCAGCCCGAGGAGAAGAAGAGAAGAAGACGTCGCGGAGGAACATGCCGGACGAGAACACCGGAGGAAGAACCAGAAGAACCAGAAGAAGAAGATGGAGGAAGAAACCGAAGGAAGATAGAAGAAAGAAGATAGAAGAAAGAAGAAGCATTTAAATAAAGGACTTGTCAAAAACTGTCTCTTGTCATTTTTAAAATTTTTGACAGTTTTTTTGTGAAATGGTAGGGGTAAAAAAAGTACCCCCTTACCATTTCACACAGGGGGGAGGGCCGGGATCTGGGGGTCCCCTTGTTAAAGGGGGCTTCCAGATCCCGATACGCCCCCGCCCGCAGACCCCCACAACCACCGGGCAAGGGTTGTGGGGATGAGGCCCTTGTCCTCATCAACATGGGGACAAGGTGTTTTGGGGGGCTACCTCAAAAGCACCCTCCCAATGTGGCCTGGTACGGTTAAGGAGGGGGGGTGGTTTTGGCGCGCTGTTCCCTTTAAAATCCATATCAGACCTGAAGGGTCTAGGATAGATTGAGGGGGACCCCACGCTATTTTTTAAAATTTTGTCCGGGGTTCCCCTTAATATCCATACCAGACCTGAAGGGCCTGGTATGGAATTTAGGGGGACCCCCTACGTCATTTTTTTTTATATTTGGTTCGGGGTTCCCCTGTGGGGAATTCCCATGCCGTTTTTATCAATGAACTTTTGTGTGTATTCTCGGACCGGCAATTCATTAATAGCCGCGACTTGCGAGTAGTTTTAAATTACTTTTTTTCCTTTGAAATGTCATTTTGCTGTCAGACTGTTCTAAACACGGGAAACATGCGCCCCTTTACAGGCATACTATAGACACCCCCCAGGTACGAAATTTAAAGGAATATTACACTTTTATTGTTTCACTTTAAGCATTATTAAAATCACTGCTCCCGAAAAAACGGCCGTTTTTAAAACTTTTTTTTTGCATTGATCCATGTCCCCGGGGCAGGACCCAGGTCCCCAAACACTTTTTATGACAATAACTTGCATATAAGCCTTTAAAATTAGCACTTTTGATTATTCATGTTCGTGTCCCATAGACTTTAACGGTGTTCGCGTGTTCGAACAAATTTTTTGCCTGTTCACAAGTTCTGGTGCGAACCGAACAGGGGGGTGTTCGGCTCATCCCTAGAGTTAAGGTTAGGCACATTCGACCACAGGTTTGATGGACACAGATTGTTATTATCATTATCATGTCGAATCTCCTATCTATATCAAACTGTTGTAGCAACGAAAACAAAAATAATTTGTTTATGTCGGATCTTTCGTTTTTCGGATTCTGCACTTTCGTTATTGTTTGCTAAAATGATAACGAAAATACCTGAAATTCGGGCAAAAATGCATTCGGACGAAAACGAATGCACGTCTACTGAAAAGCCATCTGGGCTAGGGGCCTTTCCATTAGAGAGGGATTTAATAGTAAAGCAGATGTCCTAAGTGGAAATGGGGGAATTTAAAGTCTCCAGACTATAAAAGGCAAAAAAGGAATCCTACATTCTTGGTTAGTGCACCATAGAGGTAAACTGACCCACCGATTCGCACTTAGGGCGGTATATCTCCCAGAAAGCGTGCAGCCTAGGACATAAAAGGGGGGGTTAAAAGGTAACCCTAAGAAACAATAAAGGGAGATCAGCCAAGGTATATGAATTAATTAATAGAAGCTTTATTGGTGAAGTACAAAATTATTGACAGTGTTCCAATCCAGGCGGAACAACCCTACCCTGGTTGGATAATATTCATGTTAATTGCAAAACATTCATGAATCACTAATAAAATCACATGTAATAAGACAATATTGTCACAATTTAAAAAGCGCTAATACATGAGCTCTACTATATCAAGACTAATACCAAAGACCAGGAGGAAAAATGGACTTCAAAAGAAAATAAGTTTCCCAAGGGTAACAACAAAGGTGATTGTAGCAAAGGTGTCTCCAGCTTTCAATTAACTGCAGAGATCTGCTGTTTTCTGTGATTGACTGGTATATGTCATTAACCGCTTGCCGACCGGCGCACGCCGATGTACGTCGGCAGAGCGGCACGGCTGGGCAAATGGGCGTACCTGTACGTCCATTTGAATTTCCCGCCGTGCCCGTGCGTGCGCGCCGGCCGGGAGCTCCGTGAGTCGGGTCGCGGGTCCCGCGGACTCGATCGCCGCGGGGAGACCCGCGATCGCCTCACGGAGCGGATGAACGGGGAGATGCCGTTGTAAACAGCATCTCCCCATTCTGCCTAGTGACAAGTGTCACTCGATCTCTGCTCCCTGTCATCGGAGCAGAGATCAGTGACGTCAGCCACACAGCCCATCCCCCTACAGTTAGTAATCACTCCCTAGGGTACACTTAACCCCTCCCCGCCCCCTAGTGGTTAACCCCTTCACTGCCAGTGTCATTTACACAGTAATCAGTGCATTTTTAATTGCACTGATCGCTGTATAAATGACAATGGTCCCAAAAATGTGTCAAAAATGTCCGAAATGTCCGACATGTCCGCCATAACGTCGCAGTCACAATAAAAAAAATCGCTGATCGCCGCCATTACTAGTAAAAAAAAAATTATTAATAAAAATGCCATAAAACTATCCCCTATTTAGTAAACGCTATAACGTTTGCGCAAACCAATTAATAAACGCTTATTGCGATTTTTTTTACCAAAAATATGTAGAAGAATAAGATCGGCCTAAACTGAAGAAAAAAAATGGTTTTTTTATATATTTTTAGGGGATATTTATTATAGCAAAATGTAAAAAATAATGCGTTTTTTTCAAAATTGTCGCACTTATTTTGTTTATAGCGCAAAAAATAAAAATTGCAGAGGCGATCAAATACCACCAAAAGAAAGCTCTATTAGTGGGAAAAAAAGGACGTCAATTTTGTTTGGGAGCCACGTCGCATGACCGCGCAATTGTCAGTTAAAGCGACGCAGTGCCGAATCGCAAAAAACGCTCTGGTCAGGAAGGGGGTAAATCCTTCCGGGGCTGAAGTGGTTAAATATGCATTAGTTAAAGATGATTAACACCCTATTGGCTGATTCAGTCAAGTTTGAAGCTGGATCAAGGGAAACAATGTAAACACTCAAACGTAAAAATTTCCGTTTGTGTTGTGTCAAATGTCCATAGTATAGCTGTTTATCAAAATGTATACGGTCTCATGTAGATGACAATTAGACTGATATCACTACAGCGGAGGAATCATCAATAGCAGAATATGTAGCACTTGGCTCATCTGTTGGCTCCAAAGTATGAATCGTATCCACCGATAAACAAAGTCTTAAACCTGCTGCATACATCAAAACAGGAATGTAATTGAACAATATTGGCCCGTGTATGGGCATCCTACCCCGATTGTATCGCAGTTACAGGTCTCTATATGTCCAGGATGGATTTCCAGATTCAATCTGCTAAGATGTCCTTTGGATCAGTTGATGATTTGGGGCTATAGTTTTGATTCGGTTAGTGTCCGCAATTGTAGCTGTTGTATCATAAAAAATTAATGCCTAAAACGGCTGGTTTTCAGGGAGAGGATTCAATCATCCCAGGCATAGTGCAGGACACATGCAGAGATAATGTCTGTGGAGTACGGCTTGGATAGTCCAAATAGCCTCCAGGTGGATATCAGGTGGATATCAAGTGAATGTCAGATGAGCCGTTTAATCAGTCCAAACCTCCAGCGTGAATGGTAGGCAATTCTGCTTTATCACTCGGACTTGGGGGTCATCGAGATATGTGGGGGCATGTTAGCGCTACCCTCCGTCTATGCGTTTCGTACACTGGAACGTGTACTTCATCTGGACATTGTATGTGAAAAATTAGAATCTATTTATAGAGCCTTAAACTCAATCACCTGTACATCATGTCCAAGAAAAAAGAGGTTGCCATCTTGTGGTGACTTTTGAGAATTACAATGAATGAAACATTCAGTAGGAACTGATTAGCTGGATGTAGCCAATATAATGATAAATAAATAAATAATGAATAAATCTCTATGAAAATTTTTTAAATATCATTACTTTTAACATTCAGTCAATCAAGGGTCTAGAAAAACCTCTTATATTTAATTATTATTTTCAGCGGAGGAGAAATAGAGAGGAATGTTTATGTCACAGGATTATTTATCCTATAACATTTTGTAGTGTATATGGTAATACATACTATGACAGTATCAGTGTTCCAAAAAAATTTTCAGGCTCAACTCGTTATTCAAGCCTAGGGGCTGGAGAGTTTTGAGCCTGAATATCCAGTACTTTTCTTTTTTGAGGAGTACTGTATTATAGTCCCCTCTACGAGCAGAGAGATCAAGGAAAAAAATCCTTTTACCTTGAGTCCCTTTGTATTGCCTTGATGGACCTGAAAGAAGTGTTGGGCTATGGGGGTCTCTTCTTTTAACCCAATACTTTTCAGATGTTCTAGAAAGCGTACCCGTAACTGTCGTTTAGTTTTTCCTACATATAATTTCTTACATGGACATTCTAGTAGGTATAAATATAAATATATATATATATATATATATATATATATATATATATATATATATATATATATTTTATAAAGTAGCGTTGAGGAAGGGCTTGCTCCCCCAAAACACGTCCCTTGATCCCCCCTGATGGCAGATAGCACATGTTGACATTCGTAAATTGGTGTGCATCTTCCAAATTTGGCTTTTCCAGGGGTGATTTCCCCCCATCTGAACGCTATATCAAACCCAGTTCCTAAATACTGATGTCTGATATAGCCTTCAGGTTTTACCTAATGTGAACTTTGTAAGTTCAAGTTTTTTGTCTTTCTTGTTGGTTTTACACAGGCTTGTTTTATCTGAAATAGACATTTTTATTTTTGATAATGCTACTGCAAAAATTGTTATACAACAAACATGTTGGTTTGTTTTAAAAACCTTTGGTAAATGCACATGTGATTGTGCAGGTATAAAAAAGTTGCTTACTCAAGAATGTGTGGATTATTGTCTCAACACTACAACACTTTTGGGGTGATGTAATTGCTGTTTTCGGCAAAAATGGGGGTTATTTCCTAAGGGCAAATACTCTTTGCACTACAAGTGCAGTTTCAGTGCAGTTGCAAGTGCACTTGTAGTGAAATGTGTTTTTGCATTTAGGAAATAACAGCCAACAGTGCTTTGTATAAGGTTACACAATCACGACATTTTCTGGACTTAACACATTTCCGTCAGGGTCAGCTAAAACAAACACAAGCAGTAAATGTCCACCAAGAATTTCTTTTTTTTTTATTATTATAAAAAGGCTTCACAGATTGTCTGGCATATTTATAGCCCCCCTATCCGCAAAGAACTCCAGGTAGCGTAACCGGACATCACGGGCACTCAGGGAGGGCAAGCCAGGACACCACTTTCAAGCGCCGTCAGTGTGGTTTGATGTAGGATTCAGGCCTCAGGCCCAATTGAGCCAGCATAGTTGGCCGAATGTTTCCTTAAAAAGTTATGGAGAACACAGCACGCCAGTATAATATGGTTCAGTTTATACTCCGCCATATGGATGGGTGTCAGAAATAGGCGGAACCGGCTGGCCAGGATTCCAAATTTGTTCTCCACCACTCTTCGGGCTCTGGCCAGCTGGTGATTAAAAACCCTCTGTTCTGGGGTGAGGGTCCTCATTGGGAATGGCCGCATCAGGTGGTCCCCCAGCGCAAACGCTTCATCAGCAACGAACACAAATGGGAGTCCTTCCACATTCTCCTCTGGAGCTGGCAAGTCCAAGCTGCCATTCTGGAGACGCCTGTAGAACTCCGTCTGGGCGATGACTCCACCATCGGACATCCGGCCATTCTTCCCCACGTCCACATACAAGAAGTCGTAATTAGCCGACACAACCGCCAACATCACTATACTATTAAACCCCTTGTAATTATAATAGTACGACCCCGAGTTGGGTGGTGGGACGATGTGGACGTGTTTCCCATCAATTGCCCCTCCGCAGTTAGGAAAGTCCCACCGCTCGGCAAAGTGGGAGGCCACAGTCTGCCATTCCTGTGGCTTGGAAGGAAACTGTTGAGGAAAAAACAATAAACATTACTATTTTTACTCTGAAACATGGCAAGCAAATTATACACAAACATTATGGGGCAACCTCCAGATAGCATTTACTAAGGGGAATTTAACAAGGCCAAAGTATAAGGCACACCTATCATATCCCCCCCCCCTCTCATGGGCCATTTCTAACATTATAGGGGATGTGTGGAAATCTTGGACAGGTAACCCTCTTCACTTCATTGAGAGATGAATGCCTAAATAATGGGTATTACTTTGAACAGACCCTCCTTAGTTACACTATTTGCAGACCACTGGACAGGTAAGAAGTGTCATAATACAAAGATATAAATACACATTGTACACATTTGAGAACATTTGGACATTCTGCTATTACCTATCAAGATAATAATAGGATACAAAAACTTTAAACAGTACCATTGGAAAGTATACAGGCAGGCCCTTGCACTACATGCTTTGGGGAATTCATCCATAAATCTGAGCACTAAAGAGGTGGGTATAGTGTGTATGGGTTTGGCAAAGTCAGCAGATAGATGATTGAGGATAGAGAATTGGGATCAGCTGACTTAGCAGTTGGGGGAGGGAGGGTTACTAAAAATTATTTGGGGACACCACAAAAAAAACCTCTGGCACTCTGCCTGAATTTAAATCAAAAATAACATTTCCAAACATTTTAGGGGGTGTTTGGGGTAAAGCACTACTATGGAGCTGATAAAATACATTGTTAAGTGACTACATGAGGTGAATATAGGGCCAGGAGACACCATGCTGGGGAGGTTAGTGAAGGGCAAATATGTATGAAGGACCTAAAATAATAATTACATAAAAATCCAGCATGCATGAGAACAAAGGGGACATTCACAGTATATTACAATCATGGTAATTAGGGAATGAGGAAAGAAATACAATATATTAGCAAACATTCAATACAATAAAATGAGATATTAAAGGATAAAAATCTTACCTTCATATACTCCTTCTGCAGGACCTGGATGATGGCAGAACAGGTCTCTGGGATAATGATCCCCAGAGCCTGGGGGGAGATGCCTGTCGAGAACTTCAAGTCCTGCAGGCTTCTCCCTGTGGCCAAATACCGCAGGGTAGCGACCAACCTCTGCTCCGGAGTGATAGCTTGCCTCATACAGGTATCCTGCCTGCTGATATAGGGGGTCAGCGAAGCCAACAAACGGTGAAACACAGGGTCCGTCATCCGGATAAAGTTCCTGAAATCATCAGGATTATTCTCACGGATCTCACGGAGCAAAGGCATATGAGAGAACTGGTCACGCTGAAGCAACCAATTCTTGGTCCATGAACTCCTCCCCACCCTGTTCATGGACTGGACTTGTGTCAAGGTCAGAACCCCAACACCAAGCCCCCGCACAGCACGAACTCTACGAGGAGTACGCATATGAAACATGGCTAGAAAACGGTCGGCTGCTCAGAACAAAGTAACAGAACGCACTGAAGAACAGCAAGGCCTGTGAAGAGCGACCTGAAAAACGAACTAAAAACGAACTAACAAGAATACAATGACTAAGTCACGCGGAACTTGCTTGCACGCACTGAAGAGCAGATACAAACCCACAAGCACAAACTGAACGGCAGAAAACGATCTGAAAGCCACGAGTCTGAAAAAGCGCAAATCGTCTCTCACCAAACTTTTACTAACACGAGATTAGCAAAAGAAGCCCAAAGGGTGCTGTGCTTGGTTCTGAACCGGCCTTTTCTAGTCTCGTCGTACGTGATGTACATGACCCCGTGGTTGGCGATCGGAAATTCCGACAACTTTGTGCGACCGTGTGTAGACAAAATAAGTTTGAGCCAACATCCGTCTGAAAAAATCCTAGGATTTTGTTGTCGGAATGTCCGAACAAAGTCCGACCCTGTGTACGCCCTATAAGAGTTCGATAATAAATTCATTTTGTATTGCCATATGTGGAAACCATTTTTCAAGAAAGTGGTATACTGCAAGAACCCCCCAATCATGGGGGATCAAGGTATATAGTGCTTCTACATCTATCCCTACAAGGAGAACACCGCTCGGGAAGACCAGATTGGAAATTTTTTAAGCACATCACTTGTATCTCGAACATATGATGGTAGGGATACCACAAGGTCTTTAATAAGGCAATCGAGTAACGATGGTTAAAACTTGTTCATAGAGATTTACTCATTATTTATATGGCTACATCCAGCTAATTAGTTCCAAATGAATGTTTTATTCATTGTAATTCTCAAAAGTCACCACAAGATGGCAACCTCTTTTTTCTTGCACGTGATGTACATGTGATTGAGTTTAAGGCTCTATAAAAAGATTCTAATTTTTCACGTACAATGTCCAGATGAAGTACACGTTTCAGTGTACGAAACGCGTAGCTGGAGGGTAGCGCTAACATGCCCCCACATATCTCAATGACCCCCCAAGTTCGAGCGATAAGGCAGAATTGCCTACCATTCACGATGGAGGTTTGGACTGATTAAACGGCTCATCTGACATTCACTTGATATCCACCTGGAGGCTATTTGAACTATCCAAGCCGTTCTCCACTATCTCTGCATGTGTCCTGCACTATGCCTGGGATGATTGAATCCTCTCCCTAAAAACCAGCCGTTTTAGGCATTATCTTTTTATGATACAACAGCTACAATTGCGGACACTAACCGAATCAAAACTACAGCCCAAAATCATCAACTGATCCAAAGGACATCTCAGCAGATCGAATCTGGAAATCCATCCTGGACATACAGAGACCTGTAACTGCGATACAATCGGGGTAAGATGCCCATACACAGGCCAATATTGTTCAATTACATACCCGTTTTGATGTATGCAGCAGGTTTAAGACTTTATAAGAAAGGGAAGGAAGGGGTCAAGAGGAGATCCCCCCAAAAAAAGATGGTCCGCTCAAGAACAAACAGTTGAACCTACAAAAACTTTATTGTGTCACAATATGTAGAAACATAATCCAACAACCATGTGTATTTAAAAAATAGGGCAGATAAAAGTCCTATTGTGTGCTGGTGGCCACCACAGACATTACACATATATCTCATGCATTCATGCACTCACACTCATCAATTAAAGTCACTAGAGACCCGGGTCTATACAATTTCACTGGAATTCCAGAGCTGGATTGGCTACATGAGTGGGTAGACTAGGTCCTTGTAGGTAAAGTGCAAGTGCTAATACACAACAAAAGTCCCCTCGGATGTGAACCAATGGCTGGTTAGACATATGTATGTGTCATTCAACCAGAGCCAAGGAAGGAAACGGTGTCCTGATTGTGTGGTGAACAATTGCAACTCAAGCAACCTCACAAAGAGGGCTTTTAAGGATGGACGGAAAATGGCCATAAACAAAATGCCTCATGAATGTGAGGGTACATTTTAGCTCACCGTCTGACGTCTTCAATGAAGAAGGAGTAGAGCCCAGAGGAGTTGCTGATGGCCGCGTTCGTGTGGATTTGAAAACACGTTCATGCAGTATTAGCTTGTTGTGGGCATGAGCGGATTACTTCCGGGTATCCTCCGGCAGAAGGTAAGGTGAGTCACAAGGATCAAGCTTGTTAGTGTCTCATATCCAATGGTATAAACAATCCGGAGAGACGCTCGGCGTCCGTGTTCACCGCAGAGGTTTCACCTGATATCCCAAATCTTGATTGATCCGATCAGGATCGTTAGGGATGTTCACATCCAATTTGGAAGGATTTGTAGTTAGAGTGTGAGAGTCTGTGTGCCACCTGCACATGGGTCAAATGCTGAGCGCTTTCGCTTGTTGCCAAGCTTCTTCAGAGCTAATGTGGTATCAGTAGCTGGATGTTTAAATAGCCAGAAGGCTAGTGTTCAATTTCCTGTCTTCATAGTTAACACCTGAATACCATAGCTTGACCATAATTGCAATCACCAAAAATGTGCCAATCACACCCATACATACATCTATTTAGACAAAACCATTGAGGGTAGTGGATACATAGAGATTCAATCTGATTGACTTGTGTATGTGGTCAGATTTGAATATTGCATCTCTTACCATCATGAAATAACGGAAAAAGGCTTGTCAAGCAACTGCTATCAATACATAAAAGCCAATTGAGGAATGCTGCATTTCCAAAAACAAACCGTGCATATATAACCATATACTAAATAATAATAATAATAATAATAAGATAGTCAAAATAGTGATATATGGAAGCAAGAGGGAACAGTCTATTGTTCCGAATTAAATTGCAACACATATCAACATCCTGACCATAAACAGAGATGTCCCAATAATTGATCGAAAATTGCATGGCATACACACACGGAATGAAAATAATGAGTATGAATATATGCAACCAACCATCGCTTTGGCCAGATTAAATGGCAGCTTACGTCCCATGTATTGTCATCCACACATGGGATAAAATCATTGTTACCAGTGAGATTGCCTGTGAAGTCGCATGAGACAACTTAGTACAAAGTGATTCCGGATAGTCCGGATATGTAGTTACATATAGGCATTACACTGGTATTACCCGCACATGGAACAACAGAATAATCTGTTGTACAGATTATAATTTAAAATATGAAAATTTCACAATCTGGGGGCAGTGCGGCTTCAATTAAATCAGTTGGTTAGTAGCCAAATGATCGAGGCAAGCTGGGATGGAATGAGGTCATGGGCCACTGTCTCGCATAGGTTACGTCTCACATGTCACTCACTGTTATTCGTGTAGAGAGCAGAGACATGGTCGTGAGCAACACTACACACAGTCAATTTTCTTTAAAAGCTGCCCGTTATGGGCAGGAGAAGATGTGGATCCTCGGTTAGAACCAGTCAATTTT
Source organism: Lithobates clamitans (assembly GCA_037952925.1). NCBI lineage: Eukaryota > Metazoa > Chordata > Amphibia > Anura > Ranidae > Lithobates > Lithobates clamitans. The sequence continues at coordinate 1,523,028 of JBBGZY010000835.1, forward strand.
CGGATGGGAACATTTAGATTGTGAATATTTAAGTCATTGTTCCAAAAATGGAGATAAATTAAATTCATTGTTCAATCCAAAAGGCTGCATGCTGTTTAAATAGAAGATCCACATCTTCTCCTTCTGGCATAAGATCTTATCAAAATCTCCACGTCTATGGGGCAAATTAAGCTTGTATATACCCTTAACCCTAAGGCCATCCGGTTTACCTTCATGTTTATCAAGAAAGTGTAACGACAGTGGCCGGTCATCATCCTTGTTGATAATACTTTGGATGTGTTCGCCAGTTCTGACTTTTAGCTCTCTTTTGGTCTTGCCAACATAAATAAGGCCACACGGGCAGGTCAACATATAGACTACCCGTGTGGTTGTACAGTTGATAAAATTATTGATTCTAAATTGTCTTTTATTGTCAGAACTGGCGAACACATCCGTCCTATCCACGTGCCTACATATATGGCATCTACCGCAACTGTACATACCCCTAAGGGGTGGAAGGTCAGTAAGCCAGCTGCGTTTTTTAGGGCGGGTATACTCTGAGTGTACCAAGCGATCCCTTAAATTTGTAGCTCTACGGGCAGTGAGCAGAGGTTTTTTGCTGACAAGCTTTCCCAAAATGGGGGCCTCAGATAAAATGTGCCAATGTCGGCCCAGAATTTCTTTGATTTGGTCCCACTGGGTACCAAATTTGGTAATGATTCTAAGGGGAGGGTGGCTTGAGGTTTTTGCTTTTTCTTTAGTAGAGTTCACCAACAAAGACGATCTATTTGTCTGTAGTGCTCTTTTTCTAGCACGTCTGATGTCCGTATGCGAGTAACCCCTATCACGAAACCTCCCATGTAGGTCATACATTTCCCTGTGGAAATCCCCCTCCTCTGAACAGTTCCTTCTTGCACGGAGGAACTGTCCCACGGGGATACCCCGTTTCAGAGATGCGGGATGGTGGCTGGACGCTAGCAGTAAAGTGTTTGCCGCTGTGTCTTTACGAAAGGTTTTTGTATGTAACTTATCATCCCTGACAAACACCGTAAGGTCCAGAAATGACAATTCATTGGTGTCATACGTATATGTTAACCTAATATTACGGTCGTTGTCATTAAGTTCATTAATGAATTGTGTCAATTCAGATGGCAGGCCGTCCCAAATCATGATCACGTCATCGATGTACCTCAGCCACAAACGACAATGGCTGAGGTACATCGACGAGGGGTACACACACTCAGACTCCCAAAAGCCAAGGTGTAGGCATGCATATGATGGGGCCCATGGGGCACCCATCGATGTGCCCCTAATTTGTTTGTAGTATATCCCAAGAAATTGGAAATAGTTGTTTTCTAACATAAATTGCAATAGTTCAATGATAAATTCATTTTGGCCTGCTAATGACGGAAATTTATTTTCCAAAAAGAATTGTGTCGCTGCTAGTCCCCATCTGTGCGGAATTGACGTGTATAACGACTCCACGTCAATTCCGACCAGTAACATGCCTTTGGGTATCGATATGTCTTCCAGGTGCCCCAAAACATCCCGTGTGTCCTGAACATATGATGGTAGTTCATGTACAAGTTCTTTAATCAGTGCGTCCACATACTTACCGACCCTCTCGAGGGGACCCTTTACAGCTGATACAATTGGTCTCCCCGGGGGGTCGGTAATGGACTTATGTAGTTTAGGAATTGTGTATAGGGTAGGGATGTTGAATTCACTGACTCTGAGGTATTCGAGTTCCCTTTTGGTAACTAGACCTGCTTCAAGGGCTAGTTCAAGTTTAAAATTTAAGTCTGATATCATTTGGGGAAAAGGGTTCTGGTGTAGACGTAGATATGTAGATCCATCACGGAGAAGGCGCATGGTTTGCTCCTCATATAGAGTATGTGACATAAGGACCGTGTTGCCTCCCTTATCGCTTGCTTTAATAACAATATCCTTTGCATTTTCTAATTCCCGTAGGGCCCTTCTCTCTTCCCGGCTAAGATTGTCATATCCTTTATATTCCCAATTGACCCCCATAAGGTCCCTTTTTACTTGTTCCAAAAAGAGCTGGATATGTCTATGTTTGGACAGGGGGGGCATGTTTTGGGATTTAATCGTCAGTTGGGATGGGCGGGGGCAGCTGGGCGACACTTGGGTGGCTTCCCCTTCTGAGTTCCACTGTTGATTTTCATCAAGGAGGGCTATTAGGGCTTCGAGAGAGTCGCGCTCTTGTTTGTCTAGTTGGTCCGTGTCTATATCTTGGGTGTCCCTCTTTGCATGCCAGTACCTAAAAATTAATTTCCTCAAGAACAAATTGATATCTTTAAAGACCTCAAATTCGCTCATCGTTGTAGTGGGGGAGAATGTTAGGCCTTTTTGCAGCAGTGAAATGTGGTGGTGATTTAGGGGGAAATCTGATAGGTTAACAACCTTCAGATCAGATTGTATTTGTTCTGAGTGGTCACTAGATTGATTTACTTCGCTATTTAAAGCTTGCGTGGCCCTGACCTGAGTTCCCTTTGATTTTCCCTTCCTTCCTTTCCCTTTCCCCGGTTTCCTCTGTTGGTTTGAGCCTGGGTCTTGGTCATGGATGTGGTTGGTTGGGTGCCTGTCCTGGGGATGGTGTCCCCTTCCTGATCTAAAAAAGCCACGGTTTTCTCTGGTTGTTCAGGGTCACTGTCAGTAGATGTATATCTAGGTCTAGATGTACCTGATCGATTTCTCCTGCCCTTGCGTGATCTACTCCTCCCTCGAGGTACTGTGGGGTCAAAAATATCTCCTTTCTCCCAATCTAGAAGGTTTTGCTTAAATTTCTCTTGTTTAGTGATTTTAAGGGTTTTTTGTGTCTTTTCAACCTCCTTCTTGAGCGAGTCATTGTATTTGTTGAAATCCTGATCATTTTTATATGGCTCTAGCAGCTGTGCACTGATATCGATCTCTTTTTTGAGGTCATCCAATTGTATTTGTTCTTCATTGATAATCATGTGCAGAACTGCTAGTCCACGATCGAGACAACTTTGTTTCCATATTTCCAGGAACCTCGGTGTATGTAAATGAGCAGCAGGTACTACTCTTTCCCTCAGCCCTCTAGGAATAACTTTATGTTCAATGTGGGACTTCAATGAGGAAATGTCCCATTTCCTATTAAGGAATTTTATAGTTAATTTTTTATGATTCTTAAACAGTTTTTTAAGAGTCTCATCATGGTTGGATGCAGCTGGAGTTTCACTAGAAAACGCAGACTGTATCTCTAAGTCAATCTCATCCGCCAGTACATACGCCATTGTTCCCGGGAAGGGGAGGAGAAGGGAAACCAGGAAAGGAAAGAGGGTCAGGAAGGGCAGAGGGAAAAAGGGGGGGGAGGGGGGGGGAAGGGGGGGGAAAGGGGGGGGGGAAGGGGGGGAAAGGGGGGGGGGAAAGGGGAAGGAGGAAAAGGGGGGGGAAGAAACAGGGAGGGGGGGGAAGGAGAGGAGGGAACAAGGATTCAATCACAGAATTTAAAGCAGTTGCTCAACAAGCCAATATAGATATGTTAAAAACATGGTTATAGAGTCTAATCTTAAACATATGCACTTGGGTGTGCTATTAAAAACCATGGGGTGGATGCCGTTACTACCTGACACGGAGACTAAGGGTCCAGAAAGGAAGTCAAATCCTACAATGATGCATATGAAAAGAAAGGGGGGGGAAGGACACCTTAAAGTCATCCAATAGTAGGTTCTAGGGTGACAAACGGGGGGAGGGAAATTCCCTCCCACTGTGGTAATTAATCAGATTAATATGCCTCTCATGTCACCCGTATCATTAATCATATAACTCAGTGGTATGTAGCTGACTAGCTGTCAAACGGTTGTTCAATGGACCATAAAGCATATATAAGAAAGGTTTAAGACTTTGTTTATCGGTGGATACGATTCATACTTTGGAGCCAACAGATGAGCCAAGTGCTACATATTCTGCTATTGATGATTCCTCCGCTGTAGTGATATCAATCTAATTGTCATCTACATGAGACCATATACATTTTGATAAACACCTATACTATGGACATTTGACACAACACAAATGGAAATTTTTACCTTTGGTGTTTACATTGTTTACCTTGATCCAGCTTCAAACTTGACTGAATCAGCCAATAGGATGTTAATCATCTTTAACTAATGCATTTTTAATGACATACACCAGTCAATCACAGAAAACAGCAGATCTCTGCAGTTAATTGGAAGCTAGAGACACCTTTGCTACAATTACCTTTGGTGTCACCCTTGGGAAACTTATTTTCTTTTCAAGTCCATTTTTCCTCCTGGTCTTTGGTATTAGTCTTGATATAGTAGGGCTCATGTATTAGCGCTTTTTTAAATTGTGACAATATTGTCTTATTACATGTGATTTTATTAGTGATTCATGAATTTTTTGCAAATTACATGAACGTTATCCAACCAGGGTAGGGTTGTTCCGCCTGGATTGGAAAACTGTCAATATCTTTGTACTTCACCAATAAAGCTTCTATTAATTAATTCATATACCATGGCTGATCTCCCTTGATTGTTTCTTAGGGTTACCTTTTAACCCTCCCCCCCCTTTATGTCATTTAAAGTCTCCAACTGGTCAGGAGTAAGGGTAGGTAGTTAACTGTCGTGAGTAATTTGTTTGCTGCTTCTACGTCGATAGGTTCTGCCGAGTTGAGGTTGGTGTAGTACTTAGTGAGGATGGCACTAATCTCAGAGGGCGCATTAGTAATATCTCCATTAGAAGAGTGTAGAGCTCCAGTATGAGTCGGCCAGTGGTGTCCCGAGCATAGCTTTGGTAAGAGCTTGCCTGCCTTATTGCCGTATCTATCAAAATGGACAGCGGAGTAAGATTGTCTAGTAGGGATGAGCCGGACACCCCCCTGTTCGGTTTGCACCAGAACATGCGAACAGGTAAAAAGTTTGTTCGAACACGCGAACACCGTTAAAGTCTATGGGACACGAACATGAATAATCAAAAGTGCTAATTTTAAAGGCTTATGTGCAAGTTATTGTCATAAAAAGTGTTTGGGGACCCGGGTCCTGCCCCAGGGGACATGGATCAATGCAAAAAAAAGTTTTAAAAATGGCCGTTTTTTCAAGAGCAGTGATTTTAATAATGCTTAAAGTCAAACAATAAAAGTGTAATATCCCTTTAAATTTCGTAGCTGGGGGGTGTCTATAGTATGCCTGTAAAGGGGCGCATGTTTCCTGTGCTTAGAACAGTCTGACAGCAAAATGACATTTCGAAGGAAAAAAGCCATTTAAAACTACTCGCGGCTATTGCATTGCCGGTCCGACAATACACATTGAAGTTCATTGATAAAAACGGCATGGGAACTCCCCACAGGGGAACCCCGAACCAAAATTTAAAAAAAAATGACGTGGGGGTCCCCCTAAATTCCATACCAGGCCCTTCAGGTCTGGTATGGATATTAAGGGGAACCCCAGCCAAATTTGTTTTAAAAAATGACGTGGGGGTCCCCCTAAATTTCATACCAGGCCCTTCAGGTCTGGTACGGATTTTAAGGGGAACCCCGCGCCAAAAAAAAAAAAAAACGGCGTGGGTCCCCCCAAAAATCCATACCAGACCCTTATCCGAACACCCAACCTGGCAGGCCGCAAGAAAAGAGGGGGGACGAGAGAGTGCCCCCCCTCCTGAACCGTACCAGGCCACATGCCCTCAACATTGGGAGGGTGCTTTGGGGTAGCCCCCCAAAACACCTTGTCCCCATGTTGATGAGGACAAGGGCCTCATCCCCACAACACTGGCCGGTGGTTGTGGGGGTCTGCGGGCGGGGGGCTTATTGGAATCTGGAAACCCCCTATAATAAGGGGACCCCCAGATCCTGCCCCCCCCCTGTGTGGGTAAGGGGTACCCCTACCATTTCACTAAAAAACTGTCAAAAATGACAGGAGACAGTTTTTGACAATTCCTTTATTTAAATGTTTCTTCTTTCTTCTATCTTCCTTCATCTTCTTCTTCTGGTTCTTCTGGCTCTTCTGGTTCTTCCTCCAGCGTTCTCGTCCAGCATCTCCTCCGCGGCGTCTTCTATCTTCTTCTCCTCGGGCCGCTCCACACCCATGGCATGGGGGAGGCTCCTGCTCTTCTCTTCATCTTCTTCTCTTCCTCATCTTCTTCTTTATCTTCTTCTTTTCTTCTCTTCTTCTCTTCTTCATTTCTTCTCTGGGCCGCTCCGCATCCATGCTGGCATGGAGGGAGGCTCCTGCTGTGTGACGGCGTCTCCTCGTCTGACGGTTCTTAAATAACGGGGGGCGGGGCCACCCGGTGACACAGCCCCCCTCTGACGCACGGTGACTTGACGGTACTTCCCTGTGATGCCACGGGGAATGCCACAGGGAAGTCCCGCCAAGTCACCGTGCGTCAGAGGGGGCAGGGCACCCGGTGGCCCCGCCCCTTGTTATTTAAGAACCATCAGACGAGGAGACGCCATCACACAGCGGGAGCCTCCCTCCATGCCAGCATGGATGCGGAGCGGCCCGGAGAAGAAAATGAAGAAGATAAGAAGAGAAGAAAAGAAGAAGATGAAGAAGAAGATGAAGAAGAAGAGAAGATGAAGAGAAGAGCGGGAGCCTCCCCCCATGCCATGGGTGCGGAGTGGCCCGAGGAGAAGAGGATAGAAGACGCCGCAGAGGAGATGCTGGACGAGAACGCCGGAGGAAGAACCAGAAGAGCCAGAAGAACCAGAAGAAGATGAAGGAAGATAGAAGAAAGAAGCAGCATTTAAATAAAGGAATTATCAAAAACTTTCTCTTGTCATTTTTAACATTCTTGACAGTTTTTTAGTGAAATGGTAGGGGTACTTTTGTACCTCCTTACCATTTCACACAGGGAGGGCGGGATCACCCCCACGTCATTTTTTTTTTAAATTTTGGTTCGGGGTCCCCCTGTGGGGAATTCCCATGCCGTTTTTATCAATGAACTTCTATGTGTATTGTCGGACCGGCAATTCATTAATAGCTGCAAGTAGTTTTAAATGGCTTTTTTCCTTCGAAATGTCATTTTGCTGTCAGACTGTTCTAAACACAGGAAACATGCGCCCCTTTACAGGCATACTATAGACACCCCCCCAGGTACAAAATTTAAAGGGATATTACACTTTTATTGTTTGACTTTAAGCATTATTAAAATCACTGCTCCTGAAAAAACGGCCATTTTTAAAACTTTTTTTTGCATTGATTCATGTTCCCTGGGGCAGGACCCAGGTCCCCAAACACTTTTTATGACAATAACTTGCATATAAGCCTTTAAAATTAGCACTTTTGATTTCTCCCATAGACTTTTAAAGGGTGTTCTGCGGCATTCGAATTTGCCGCGAACACCCCAAATTGTTCGCTGTTCGGCGAACATGCGAACAGCCAATGTTCGAATCGAACATGAGTTCGACTCGAACTCGAAGCTCATCCCTATTGTCTAGCAATCTCTTGCTGTGCAGACCAGTGGTCAAAGGCATGCTTGGCTGCTTGCCATGCAAACGTGTTGGCTACAGTATAGTTTAACGTTAAGACACGGTGTGCCAGGCGTAGGGAGTCACTGGCCTTCAAATATGGGAGACGAGTTTGTTTCTTGAATTGAGCTGTATAGGATATAATGCATCCTCTTAGAAAAGCTTTTCCCCTCTCCCAAAGCAAATTTTGGGTGGAGAGATGAGCCCCATTGGTTTTTACAAATGCAGCCCAGGCAGTGCGTAGGGTGTGTAAGAAATCAGTGTTTTCAGACAAAAAGATGGGAAACGCCAGGTATCTGCATTGCGGGGGGGGGGTTAAAAACCCAGACATCTGGACACTAATAGGGGAGTGGTCAGAGACGACCATGTCTTCGATGATCGGCGAGGAGACAAAGGGGAGTATACCCGGTGAGCAGAAAAGGTAGTCTATATGGGAAAATGAATTATGGGGAGGGGAGAAAAAGGTGAATTCACGATCAGTGTGGTGCGAGACGCGCCAAATGTCTGCAAGGTGAAGTGAGGAAGCTGATTGAGCTAAAATGGTGGGAGTGTCACCCGTGTGAACTCGGCTTGCAGGGCCCAAGGTACAGTCTTCAGCCGTATGCATGACAGTATTAAAGTTCCCCCCAATAAGATGAAAGTGTTCAGGAATTTGTAAGACCCAGGAGGTAAGATCCTGAAAGAAGGGCTTGCCAGGGGAATTGGGGGCATATATGTTAGATACAGCGATATCATGTGAGGCAACCGTCAGGTGGAGAGTGATTCTGCGGCCCTCCGAATCCGTCTCGAAGGAGCGAATGGTATAGTGGAGATTTTTGTGGAGTAAAATTGATACCCCAGCTTTACTTCCAACAATTTGCACAGGCGAGAGAAGTCATCTGCAGCCAGATGGGTCTCCCGTAAAAGAGCAACATCTGCTCGCAAGCACTTAAGGTGTCTTAAAATCTGCATACGCTTATGAGTTGAGCATAGCCCCTTGACATTCCATTATTACCTTTAGGTGATTCCCATCATCTGAAGGCGCCAGTAGTAGGTAGATGTGGAATGGCCCAGTTAGGGGTAGTGCTACCACAGTCATCGCCCCGTCGGATCCGGAACCATTGGAACCTTGGCAGAATCCTAGAGATAAATTGAGAGATAAAAGATTAAATGACCAGATACATAAAACTATAATAAACAGGAGGGCAGGCCTCCAAAAACATTCCATGAACTTCACTTTTTTTTTCCCCATGGAACCACCAATTAAAGCACCACAGACAAGGAGCACCTCCTCAGCATATGCCGACATGGGGTAGCTCCGAGGAGGGGGGTCCAAGGGGATGGGGGAGAGGGTAAGGCAAAGAGGAAGGATCGGGGAGGAGGGAGAGAGAGGGAGATAAGAAGGGGAGAAAAATAAGGGGGAGAGGGGGAATCAGAGAAAAAAAAAGAAAAGGGGGGAGAGGGGAAAAGGGGGGGAGGGAAAGGGGAACCTGAGTTCAATCAAGGATGACCCATACACGTATTAAGCAAGTTGGGAGTAGCCAGATGTGGCAAAAATTATTATTATTATTGTTATGGCCCACCGGAGGAGGTAAGTTAGAGATGGCGGGCTAGGACCACTAGGTCAGAGAGGGCCTAAACCGTCAGGCTCAAACAGAGTAGGGGCAAACCGTGTGAGTTAGCAGGAGCGTGTAGTCAGTGGCATTCAGAGCAGTCCCCTAGAAGGCAGATGCACACCCTTTCGTAGGGGGGCTTTTGGGGACTTTGCTGGCCCCTAGAGGACAGAGGGGAATTCCTGTACAGAGAAGACTGGTTAGAGGCAGAAGGGTCCTCTTGTTCCATGTGGGAAGGTTGTGTCGCGTTGAGGTAGTGCTCCGCTTCAGATGGAGAGGTGAAGAAAACACGTTCACCCGTGGCAGGTTGGATATGCAGGATTGCTGGGTATGGCAGAGTAAATTTGGTGTGGTTGTTGTAGAGGGACGAACAGACCCCTGAGAAAGCCTTACGTTGTCACATAACTTTGACGGAGTAGTCAGCAAATAGTATCAACGGGTTGTCATCCACAGAGAGGTTGCGTTGACGGCAGAATTTTTGAAGTATGACTTGTTTATCCACATAGTTTAGGTACCTAACAATCACAGGATGGGGTTTGGAGCAAGACTCTGACGGCTGTCCAATGCGGTGCACCCCGTTTCACCAGGCAAGGGGTATGGAGCCCCAGCTGCTCCGGGATGGTGGTGGAGCAGATGGTGTTGAGCGAGGAGGAGGAAAAAGATTCAAGGAGTCCTATGATGTGCAGATCATTGGATCTGGAATGATTTTCGAGATTGTCCACTTTGTCCTGGATTTCCTTTTGGACTGAGGAAAGCCTGACTACTGCAGCAGATAGTTTCGTTTTCCATTGAGGAGATCCACTCCTCTGCCTGGTCAATTCTCAGGGTTTGCAATTGTAGTTCCTTATGTAGGTGCTCTAGCCCTTTAAGGGCGGCATGGTCTACTGCCTCGGTGACCATTGGGGTGAGGAGCGCTACCACAGCCTGGGCTATGCTGGTAGGAGAGGCAGGGTCCGTTTGTGGGAGTGTGGACGGTTCCTGAGAGAGGGCGCACATGAATCAGCGAGCTCCATGTTGGCTGCAGCATGAGCTGTGTCCCCTGATTGCAGGGGGAGGGAATGGGGGCTGTTCAGGCTACAGATCACTCCACAAAGCAGTCCATTATGTTTTCCCAGGTGACAGGGAGGTAGAAGGAGGGGCTACCTCAGAGCTGGCACGCTTAGTAGCGGGGTTTTGGAGTAGCGCGGCGTGAGCTGAAGTCTCCTAGCTCCTCTCCATGTGGTGCTGGAACTGGCAGTCTAAACAATAGTTATTTTTGACAATCCAATATAAGCTTACCTAAAAAATCTCCTTTCATGTTGTGAGTTCTTCCTGTCTGCTGGCCACCTCTTTCCACAACTTCCTGGATGTTATAAAATGAAATTGTATGCTGGAACCAAAGATTTCCTTTGATGTAAAAAGTTACCTGGAGCCGTGCTTGATAGCTTGATTACTTGATTTATTTGATTTAAAAAAAACGATATTTTAAAAATGTGAGAAAATATATACAGTATTTGACAAAACTGAGTACACCCATCACATTTTTGTAAATATTTTATTATATTTTTTCATGTGACAACACTGAAGAAAACAACAAAGAAGACAACAAAATCTGATCGCGTCAATTCCGACCGTGTGTGGCCAGTTCCGACGCACAAAGTGCCACGCATGCTCAGAAGAAATTCCGAGACGGAACAGCTCGGTCTGGTAAAATTAGCGTTCGGAATGGATAGAGCACTTTCGTCAGGCTGCATTGTAAACAATGGTTTAATACAGCGCACTCTCTTCTTCTTTATAATGTGAGAAGAATGAAGTAGTTTTGCTGCTTATATTCACACAGACTTCTCACAAACTTCTTTCTTTATTATTTATTGTGATGCCCTCAATATATTTTGATTTGTCACATCTGACCAATTTTTTTTTTTGTTTGTTTTTAATTGTAAAAAAATTTTTTTCCAAGGCTGTTTTTTTTTTCTAATTTTGTTTGCTTTTTAATAAAGAATATTTTTGGGTGTGTTTTGTGTGTCAAGTTACCACAACACCATTGATATCTTGTATTATTTAATCTCAATGAGATTGTTTGGTGTTGGTGTCTCTTGTTAATTTCACATAGTATTTTTGAAATGTCCCTGCCTCCTCACAAACAAACTGTCCTTTTTGAAGGAAAACACACATAGGCGAGTATAATTGAACCAAAAATGCCTTTATTAAGGGCTCACAACCAAACAAAGAGGGAGGCAACGCTGGAGAAACAGTTGAAATTGGTGAAGTCTTTGGCCCCCAGGGCACACAAGCATTTTACTGCAAAATTGGTGGCCTGAGGAGTCCATATCTAAGGTAGTGCTGTTTGGTCCAGAAGTCCCAGAGATCCGGAAAGCAGCAGATGACATCTGTGTCCCCAGGCTGTGGTCATACAAGAGCCTGCATCTTTTGCCAGACCAGACTGAACCCAGGGCCATCATTCTCTGGTCTTCCTTCCACGCTTCCTTCCGCGCTGTGGCTCTGGTGGTGGAGTTGTGGCAGCAGGAGGAGGAGGAGAAGGAGGATGGTCCAACTCAATCACGTCGGTTTTGGGTGTGATTTCGCCACTCACCACCTTAGTTAGGACTTTATAAATAAGTTTCTCACACATGAGGCGTTGACCCTCCTGCATGCCCTTCAGTTTGGTGGCAGCCATGCAGGCAAAGGCCTCTTCAGGAGTGGGTAAGGCTCTGAGGGACACAGAAGCCTCCTGAATGAGCCTGAGTGCTGAATCCTGCATGTGAGTCCCCTTCCTTGGTCTTTTGTATGGAAGGCGGAGGGGAGGAACCTGCGATTCTGTCAGGCTGCGACTGGTCCCAGGCTTCTCCTGGCTGCAACTTAGCCCCGCCTCCTCCTGGCTGCCACTTACCTGCGCCTCCTCCTGGCTGCCGCATTCCACAGCCTCCTCCTGTGTGCCACATTCCAGAGCCTCCTCCTGGCTGAGGTCTTCCTGTGTATGAAAAAGGGACATAGTTTTAGTTTTTTATTCATCAATCACACACAATTTTCACCTCATGACTGTTGCAAATTGAATGTTAAGAAATATAACTGATGATCATTCTGAGCCCAGCATTTTTCATTCTTGTCCCAAATATTTTTGCCCACTACTGTCTATTGATATGTAAAACACTTTATTAAATCAGCAATTAATGATCAATAATGACATCAAGTAAAGATCATTTATTTCTTGACCAGAAATCTGTAGAAGAATGCTATACCTGGCTCCAGGGCCGTCTTTAATATGGTTTGGACCCCGGGCAAACATTTTTTTTGGGCCCCCCCCCCCCAATTCAATTTTGCTCTTCACCCCAACATCTCAAAAAACAGACACACACATAGATTTATCTTTAAAAAAAAAAACTTTAATAATGTAAACATAAAAGAACTGGTCCACAAACTTATTCTTAGCGCGATCTGTAACAGTACGTACTCACCAACTGTAGTAGCACTTATATGTTAATATATCTTAATAACTTTCAGTAATAAAGTGCAAATCAACATTATGTTTTGTGTGTAAAACAAAGAGCCATGTTGTCTAGTAACACAAACATAAATATTCATAAATAATAGAACAATTAACAACAACACATAGCAATTAAACAAACAGTATTAAAACTTACAACCCGTAGAATCCGAAATTAAACATTCAAAACAAAGTGCGTATGCTCCACTCCAATTTAGAGAATAGGTAATCAGGTAGCAGAGTTACATAATATACTACACTAAATCTGGAAGCTATGTGCTTCTGTGCTAAATGGGTGATAAAACCACCCTTTCATCAGCTTTCGGTCCACAAAAAAGCCAAAACAAACCATTAAAAAAAAAAAAATCAGGATTTTCCATATAGCAGCCTTATGTTAACATTCCTATTAGGCAACAGCTGCTAGTATAACAGACTATTGTCAACCACTATTATAAAAGTGCAGATAACTTTTTACATAAAGTCAAGAAATACTTTAATTCAATTTATACCACCAGTCTACGTGCTTTTTGAGCAGCAAATGTCTTTGTAATGTTGGTGAAGTCAAGACTGCAAAGTATATCTGATTCAGCAGACATTATAGACAGTTTGGTGAGACGACTTTGGCTCATGGTTGTGCGTTGTAGATTTTTGATCCGTTTCATTTTTGAAAAAGATCGTTCACCTGAACAGTTAGTGATCATTAAATTGAGATACATTTTTAAAGCAATTTCTGTGTTGGGAAAGGTATCTTTTACATCCTTGTCAAATATGGTATTGTACATAAATTGCTCTATGCTGCAGTCATCTGTTTTTTTATTGAGAAACAAAGAAATGAATGACTGAAACTGAATTAGCTCGTCACCAAAGGTTGTGCCCAGATCATGCTTGTAGAAAGCGGACAACTTTTCTGCTGCAATTTTAATGGAATCAAAGTCCATCACTGGAAAGTTTATAAAGAATCCAAATAAATCACACACTTCACTGTAAGCTCCTAGTCGATGCTCCAGACACACTAAAAGTTTGTCAACACATGGGAGAAAGGCCTTAATATAAAAGGTCTCCTTGGGTGTTAAGTGTGCTTCTTCACTGTGTCCATAGTCAAGTGGCTGCTGACGGACATTCCGGCGTTGAAGTCGACGATGTTGCACAGTATATTCTTCAGTATCTGTGAGATGCTTGCCAGCTTCTTCAAATGCATCAAATTTAGTACGTTGTTCATTCATAAAATCTTTTAATGATTTCAAAACGGCAATTGCTGAATTTAGGTTGAGTTGAACGGACTGCAAAGTTTTGCTGCTGCTGTTAAAGCGCTGTAAAACAGTGTTCCAGAATTCTGCAAAAATCCCAGTCTCAAGTTTGCTCATCTGATCAAACAGTCCTTTTGCCATATTACGGCACTCTGACCTTTCTTCACAGTCAGCTGAAATTTCCAACAAAATGTCCATTATATTTTGATAGCCATGGACTAGTGCCCGACAAGCATCATGTCATGAGAAGGTCTACCCGTTGGTGGCACTATCGCTCCCTTGGATCGCAGTACCAGTGTCCATCAGCAGGTGTCTTCCTACACCTAGGACCTGCAGTAGGAGGTCTTTCCTGCTGGTGGCACTGTTGCATCCTCGGGCCGTAGTACCGGCGGCAACCAGCGGGTGCACTCTGGCAGTGTGGAGCAAACAGCTCACACTGCGCTCAGCTGTAACGTGAGGTCAATCACCACAGCCTTACAAATACCCGGCAAGCCCTCATGGGCTCGCCTTGGTATCTTTCTCTCTCCCTGCGTTCTGACCCTGCTGCCTGTTTGACTTTGAGCCTGCTATCCGCCTTGTCCTGATTTGATCCCATCCCTATCCTGAGGCCTTCCTAGTCCTGTCCCTTCCGTTCCTGGCTCCCTTGGATCCCTGCCCTGAACCCCATCCATCCATCCTCTCCTTGTCCTGTTCAGGTTCCCGTCCTTACCCTTCTGCTGACTTCCCTGTGTATGACCTTGGCTTGGCTTGTTTACGATTACGGTATCTCCCTTTACATATATATATATACATTGTTGTTTGTAGTGGGTTGTTGTGTGGGTTTTTGCACTGTTTGTTCCTGTCACTTATCACTTGTTAATAAACACCATTTCACTTACATGTGTTTCTGGTCTCCTCTGTGCAGTCCACACAGTCTGGTCTACTAGTCTCCTGACACATCAGCACGACATGACCAACGTGTGTCACTTAGCTTTTTCGGCATGGACACAGAGAGGTCATTCTCATCAAGCTTGCCTTTAAGCTTCTTGTAGCGCTTGGTTGAGCCAGTAAAGAATGCATACAGAGCTTGTATGAAATCAAAAAACTTGACAGCCTCACTACACGAATTTGCAGCATCCTTTCCAACAAGGTTTAGTGAGTGTCCAAAACAAGGGTAACAATTTTTGCTTGCATACCCTTGTAGTGACCAGACATGTTGCTTGCATTGTCGTAACTCTGTCCACGGCATTCTTGTATGGAAAGTCCAACATTATTAAGGAATTTTAGAAGCGCATTCGCCATCTCTTCTCCTTTGTGCCCCGTTGAGGGTAAGAAGGTTAGAAAACGCTCCACGGGTTGATTTCCTTCTAAGTATCGTAAAATCACTGTGAGCTGATCAGTATGGGAATAATCTTCAGATGAATCTGCAGATACTGAGTAGTACTTTGCCATTTTAACCTGGTTGATGACATCTTCCAAAATTTTTTCCCCTGTAATCTGTATAAGTTCTTCACAGACATTTGCTGATAGATAACTTGTAAATCCTTTGCCCTTGTTTGCCTTGGTTTGGATGTGTTGTGCTAGGAAAGCATCATACTCCGACAGTAATTCCAAAATTCCAAGATAGTTGCCATTGTGTTTGGATCCAATAACTTGGTCATCTCCTCTAAAAGCCAATCCTCTTTCGGCAAGAAAAATTATGACACTAAGCAACCGATTTACTAGATTTTGACCATAGCTTGTCAGCTCTTCAATCTCTTGTTGCATTTTATGGTCAATCCGACCCTCCAGTTTCGAATATTTGGCTGTATCAATCACAGCATGAATATGGTTTTGAGACTGTTCATGTGATGAAATTCGTTCACTGGCATGTTTCCAATCGCTGAAACCATCATTGGAAAATGCATTTCGTGATGCACTAAACAATTTGCAGTCAAAACAGTAGATTCTGCCCATGTTTTTTGAGTAGCAAAGCCACTTTCTTTCAACCTTGTCTCCATTGGGACAGTTACGCATAAACATGTCGATAGTACAGCAACGTCCGTCTTTAAATGACGTTGCAAAACCTTCTTTCTTCAGTTGTTCCAGAGGCTTTCTCACTGACACATTTCCATTTTTTGACCAGTACTCCCGCATCTCAATAGTAGATATGTTGGGCCACAAACCAATGTCAGTCATGAAACCTGACTGTTCCACAAATTCAGGCACTATATCAAATGCTTCCACAGTAGGCTCCACAGTATGGAGGCTAGGCAGCAAATCAGTATTTTGGAAAAGGCCTGGTTTCTCCATCTCCATGGGCACTGCTGTTGTTTCTAGTGGTGTTAATGGATCAGAAGACACTACTACATCAGATTCAGAGACTATGTCAGAGGTACTTTGAGCAGGAATCACTTCCTGAGAAGATGTACCAGCAGGTTCCTCAGAAGATTCACTTCTAGGTATAAGAAAACCAGTAATTCTTGGTATTCTGCATAGTTTTTCCTCCAACTCCTACTTCTTCTTTCGCTTCTGTGCACCACTCATAGATTTTGACATATTGAGGGCTTATAGGCTCTTCAAAAAATAGATGTGACTGACACCTGCATTATAAAAATAAATTATGCTCTGTGCAGTCTCTTATTACCTTATAATAAATGCTTATATGTTGTAGCGTTCAGTAGTAAAATACTAGACTCCCAAACCACTTTTTTCCCGCTCATGTTCAAGTCATGTACACTGCTCTATGCACATTACCCATCCAATAGTCCATCTTAGGAGTGAGCAAAAGAGGGTGGCTACATTCCTTCACATAGTACAGTAGGACCATGAAGAAGGAACTCATACATCCTCTAACAGAAAGTCAGATCATAGCATCCACAAAAGGGAGATTTGGAGGAAGCTGAGAGCAAGAGAATGATTTTTTTTTTTTTTGGTTCAGAATATAATGTATATACCAGGGGTCTTGAATTAAAATTTATGGAGGTCCAGTTGTTAAAATATTCATTAGTCAGAGATCTGAATATCATGTTTGTACTATAACATCTCAGCAGCGCTTACATCACATTCGCAGACCCTCTTCACAGCAGTCCCAAGGTGTCCTCAGTTCCTTTTCATGTCACAGCACCCCATTACATTGCAGCCTCGTCATATCACAGCCCTCATTACATTACAGCCTCTTCACATCACAGCGCCCCATTACATTACAGCCTCGTCATATCACAGCCCCCATTACATTACAGCCTCTTCACATCACAGCACCCATTACATTACAGCCTCGTCATATCACAGCGCCCATTACATTACAGCCTCATCACATCACAGCCCCCATTACATTATAGCCTCATCACATCACAGCCCCCATTACATTACAGCCTCTTCACATCACAGCCCCCATTACATTACAGCCTCGTCATATCACAGCGCCCATTACATTACAGCCTCTTCACATCACAGCGCCCCATTACATTACAGCCTCTTCACATAACAGCCCCCCATTACATTACAGCCTCGTCATATCTTGTAATGGGGCTGTGATATGACGAGGCTGTAATGTAATGGGGGCTGTGATATGACGAGGCTGTAATGTAATGGGGGGCTGTGATGTGATGAGGCTGTAATGTAATGGGGGGCTGTGATGTGATGAGGCTGTAATGTAATGGGGCGCTGTGATATGACGAGGCTGTAATGTAATGGGGCGCTGTGATATGACGAGGCTGTAATGTAATGAGGGCTGTGATATGACGAGGCTGTAATGTAATGGGGGGCTGTGATGTGATGAGGCTGTAATGTAATGGGGCGCTGTGATGTGAAGAGGCTGTAATGTAATGGGGCGCTGTGATGTGAAGAGGCTGTAATGTAATGGGCGCTGTGATATGACGAGGCTGTAATGTAATGGGGGGCTGTGATGTGAAGAGGCTGTTATGTAATGGGCGCTGTGATATGACGAGGCTGTAATGTAATGGGGGGCTGTGATGTGAAGAGGCTGTAATGTAATGGGGCGCTGTGATGTGAAGAGGCTGTAATGTAATGGGGGGGCTGTGATATGACGAGGCTGTAATGTAATGGGGGGCTGTAATGTAATGGGGGGCTGTGATGTGAAGAGGCTGTAATGTAATGGGGCGCTGTGATATGACGAGGCTGTAATGTAATGGGGGGCTGTGATGTGATGAGGCTGTAATGTAATGGGGCGCTGTGATGTGAAGAGGCTGTAATGTAATGGGGCGCTGTGATGTGAAGAGGCTGTAATGTAATGGGCGCTGTGATATGACGAGGCTGTAATGTAATGGGGGGCTGTGATGTGAAGAGGCTGTAATGTAATGGGCGCTGTGATATGACGAGGCTGTAATGTAATGGGGGGCTGTGATGTGAAGAGGCTGTAATGTAATGGGGCGCTGTGATGTGAAGAGGCTGTAATGTAATGGGGGGGGGCTGTGATATGACGAGGCTGTAATGTAATGGGGGGCTGTAATGTAATGGGGGGCTGTGATGTGAAGAGGCTGTAATGTAATGGGGCGCTGTGATGTGATGAGGCTGTAATGTATTGGGGCGCTGTGATATGACGAGCCTCGTCATATTACAGCGCCCCATTACATTACAGCCTCGTCACATCACAGCGCCCCATTACATTACAGCCTCTTCACATCACAGCGCCTCATTACATTACAGCCTCTTCACATCACAGCGCCCCATTACATTGCAGCCTCACCATATCACAGCCCCCATTACATTGCAGACATTTCCACATTATAGTGCCCCTGTACACATCACAGCGCCCCTGTTACATTAGAGTCCCCTTAATGTCCAGGGCTGGACTGGGACAAAAATGTGGCCCTGGACTTCTTCCAGACCGGCCCAGGGCATAACACATCAGGGGACAGCACATCAGGGCACAGGACACAGAACATCATGACCCAGCACATCAGGGCACATCATGGCACAGCCCATCAGGGTACAGAGCCCAGCACATCAGGGCACAGGGTACAGCACATCAGGGTACAGAACCCAGCACATCAGGGCACAGGGTACAGCACATCAGGGTACAGAACCCAGCACATCAGGGCACAGGGTACAGCACATCAGGGTACAGGGTACAGCACATCAGGGTACAGAGCCCAGCACATCAGGGTACAGGGTACAGCACATCAGGGTATAGCACATCAGGGCACAGCGCATCAGGGTACAGGGTACAGCACATCAGGGTACAGCACATCAGAGTATAGCACATCAGGGTACAGGGCACATCAGGACACAGCACATCATGGCACAGTACATCAGGGCACAGTACATCAGGGTACAGTACATCAGGGCACAGTACATCAGGGCACAGTACATCAGGGTACAGTACATCAGGGTACAGTACATCAGGGCACAGTACATCAGGGCACAGTACATCAGGGCACAGTACATCAGGGTACAGTACATCATGGCACAGTACATCAAGGCACAGTACATCAAGGCACAGTACATTAAGGCACAGTACATCAGGGTACAGTACATCAGGGCACAGTACATCAAGGCACAGTACATCAAGGCACAGTACATCAAGGCACAGTACATCAGGGCACAGTACATCAGGGCACAGTACATCAAGGCACAGTACATCAAGGCACAGTACATCAGGGTACAGTACATCAGGGCACAGTACATCAGGGCACAGTACATCAAGGCACAGTACATCAGGGTACAGTACATCAGGGCACAGTACATCAGGGCACAGTACATCAGGGCACAGTACATCAAGGCACAGTACATCAGGGTAGGGCTGGGAAAAAATCGATTTAAATCTTGAATCGAGTTGAGAGGTCAAATCGATTAAAAATTTAAGCAAATCGATTTTTTTAGATTTATTTTTTTTCACTGCGCCGGTCCGGAGGCGCTGCGGGCATGAGTTTTTTGGTGAGGCCGCGGCTTCGGCCTAGTCCGCGGCCACGGCCGGACGCCGCGGACTAGGCCGAAGCCGTGGCCTCGCCTTAAAACTCATGCCCGCAGCGCCTCCGGACCGGCGCGGACACCGCGCCGGACCTGAAGAGCTGCGGGCAAGGAGTTTTTAGGTGAGGCCGCGGCTTCGGCCTAGTCCACAAGGCCGGATGCCACGGACTAAGCCGAAGCCGAAGCCGCGGCCTCGCCTAAAAGCTCATGCCCACAGCGCCTCGGGACCGGCGCGGTTCCCAAAAAAAAAAAACTTGATTCGAATCGTGAATCGAGTTTTTTTTAAGAGAATTGAAGTTTTTTTTTTAAAGAAAATCTCCCAGCCCTACATCAGGGCACAGTACATCAGGGCACAGTACACCAGGGCACAGTACATCAGGGTACAGGACATCAGGGCACAGGCCACAGTACATCAGGGCACACGACATTGGGACACAGCACATCAGGGCATGGGGCACAAAGCACATCAGGGCATGGGGCACATCAGGGCATGGGGCACATCAGGGCATGGGGCACATAGCACATCAGGACACATCAGTGTACATTGGGGCACATCAAAGCACATGGGGCACATCAGAGTACATTGGGGTACATCGCCGCGGACCTCACCGCAGAACAACTGGGAAACCCCAGTTAAGAAACGATGTAATAGGCAAATTATGCGGAACCGGCCCACTGAGTCATCGGCCCACCGGGAAACTCCCGGTAGTCCCAATGGCCAGTACATGCCTGTTCATGTCATAGTGCCCCTTTACACATCACAGCACCCCAATTACATTGCAGCCATTGTCACATCACACATTCACATGTATGTGTTTTGGCGGCCCACATTTGCGTAGCCACAGCAGCCCATTCATTTGAATGGGCTGCCATGCCTGCGTTTCCTGCAGAAAAAAAAGGTGCATGCAGCATTTTAATAATGCAGTGGCCTTGAAATTCATTTGGCTTTTGCACCATGCGACTTACCTGCAGTTCCTGCGCACGCAAGCGTACTGTGTTTTTAAAAGCGTGGCCTAAACATCTAAAAATGCAGCAAGTTTCCTGGAGCAGGAACAGCAGGTAAGTCACATGGTGCAAAATTAGAATGAACAGACAGTGCTGTATTTCATTGCTTGATGTGCATAGGTGTGTGCAGCCTATTAAATGCTGCATGCACCTTTTTTTGCAGGAAACGCAGACATGGCAGTCCATTCAAATGAATGGGCACTGTGCCTGCGCAAATGTGGGCCACCAAAATACATACATGTGAACCAGCTAGGCCCAAAATAAGCCCATCAAGCAGTTCACACTGAGGCGCTTTGCAGGCGCTATAGCGCTAAAAATAGTGCCTGCAAAGTGCCCTGAAACAGCGGCTCCATTCACTCCAGTGTGAAAGCCCCGAGGGCTTTCACACTGGAATGGTGCCCTGGCAGGACATCAGAAAAAGTCCTGCCAGCGGCTTCTTTGGAGCGCATTAGGAGCGGCGAACTCACCGCTCCTAAAGCGCCCTTGCCCATTGAAATCAATGGGCAGCGCCGCTGAACCACCTGCAAAGCGCCGCTATGGCAGCGCTTTGCCGGCGGTTCAGCGGTGCTGCCTATTGAGTTCAATGGGCAAGGGCGCTTTATGAGTGGTGAGTTCTTTTAACCCTTTTTCGGCCGCTAGCAGGGGTTTAAAGTGCCCCGCTAGAGGCCGAAAAACGCCACAAAAACTACGGTAAATCGCCACTAAAAATAGTGGCGTTTTACCACCAATGCCTGGGCGCTTTCAGTGTGAAAGCAGCCTAAATACAGTATGCCATGTTACTGTAAATCATGCTGTGTGCTCTCCTCTGAGGCCTCACTCAGCCTGGACAGTGGACTGCAGATCTGCTCATTTTTTTTTAACTTTCCTTTAATACACAAGACATGGCATGGGGATAGGGGGAGCGGGAGCCAGGGGAG
The DNA here is from genome assembly GCA_037952925.1 of Lithobates clamitans. Lineage (NCBI taxonomy): Eukaryota > Metazoa > Chordata > Amphibia > Anura > Ranidae > Lithobates > Lithobates clamitans. The sequence goes on from JBBGZY010000835.1 coordinate 1,544,591, forward strand.
GAGAAAAGACCTTACCTGGTCGTGAACGGTGGAAAGCTCTGCTAAATTCTCCACACTGCTGCTCCACACAGGCTTCAGTGCACTCTCCACTCCGCGCTGCCCAGGGCCCTGTCTCACTCCTCCTCCGCTTCACCGCTTCTCCGAGTCCGATCACTGGTGCACAGCACTGTCTGCACACATAGCAAGGGGCGGGGCCAGAGCGTCAGTGGAGCTCAAGGCCCCGCCCACCCGTGTCCCGCTCCTCAAATTTTAAAAAAAAAAAGGCACTGGCACTGTGGGCGCCGTGCGAGCCGCCGCGGCTGACATTATTCAACGCCGATTTGCGGGCAGCACGCAGGATTAACGGGCAGCTCTGCTTTGGGCCCCAAGAAATGACAGGGCCCTGGGCAGCTGCTCCGTTTGCCCTGCGCTAAAGACGGCCCTGCCTGGCTCCATCTGGGCTCCTCCACTGGTCTGACAGAAATTGCAGTCTCTCATAGTACCACAGCCTGGGGACATAAATATCATCTGCTGCAGCTCCGAATCTCTGGGAATCCGCGACCTTCTTGCGCTCCCTTAGATAAGTGCTCCTCAGGCCACCAATTTTCATTTTTAAATAGGGGATGGTTGCTGTGAGGACCACCGGCTTCACCAACTCCAGCAGTTTCTCCAGCGCTGCCTGCCTCTTTTGTTTATTATTATAACGCGGGTGTTTGACCTGCCACAGACAGGGCAGCTCCCTGTACTTGTCTATGAACAGGGGGAGGAAGTTGTGGTCATTAAAGCCATCCATTTTATCTGCAAGACACAGCACAAGACAAACCCTAATGTTAGGCAAAACTCTCCTAATCTTGTTACAATATAGAAGCAGTATAGGCCCAAGTTTAGATCTTACCTTCGTTATCACGATCGGCGCCTCCTATACTCCTTCCTCCGCTCACAGATCGTACGTACTACGCACGGGTGTTACGCTTTATACACACTGCGCATGCGTGTAACTCCGCCCGCCCCTGACGTTCTTTCTAGTCTATTCCCCGCCCCTTTTCATTCGGCGCAGTGGGGGAAGAGCACATGGCGGAGACACAGCAGGTGCGTGCTAATTACAGCAACGAGGAGGAGAAGGAGGAAAGCCCAGAGCCGGAAACGTCTGGATCCAGAAGGAGAAGATTTAAGGCATCAAATATGTCCTTTGGGGAGATGTTGGAGATAGTGGACATCCTGAAGAGGGACGACTATGACGGGAAGTATGGACCTTACCCCAACCCCAATGTCCGAAAGGCCAAGATCATGGCGAAAGTGGTCAAGAGTCTGCAACGGAATTTCGGGGTACGACGATCGAAAGATCAGCTCAGGAAACGGTGGTCGGACCTCAAATTAAGAGAACACGAGCAGTACAGAAAGATCCGGAGAGTGCTGCAAAAAAGTAAGTAGTTGTGCTGTGTTCCTATTCTTTTTGTGTTTATTACGTTCGTGCTGATACATGTGCTTTTCTTAACTGTTGTACACTTTAAAATGGCAACTTTCATGTTCATGGGCACATTATTTGTTCGTATCAAACATTTTTCTTTCGGCCTATAAAACACCATTGTTTTGGCCATATGCATTTGACCACATTTTTTAGGGCCTACTTGTATGAAAATAATTTGGTTGTGTTGATGGGTTTGTTACTAGAATGAAATGCAAACTAGATTCTGTGTAAGGAGAGGACACTCAGCAGCTGTTTACACATCTGGACACTGGAGCACTAGTGTGGGACACAAGAACACCCTTTTTATTAGGAAGCCCACACAGGTGCTCCAGTGTATACTATATGGGGGTCTCAATCTGTGAAGCTTGTACAAAACAGGTAAAGTATTGAAGTTTGACAAAGGACACTAAAAATTCTACATCTTGGAACTCTGCCAAAATAGACAATTGTACCCCACTTCCAAGAAATGTTTCATATTTATAGTTCTGCCATAAAATATCTGTGTGCTAAGTATACCATTTTTTTTTTACATAGGGGAGAAAAGACTCGGAGGACACCACTCATCCGAGGAGACCAGAGACCCCCCACCTCTGGAAGAAGGGGAAATCCCCCAAAGACAAGAAGAGCAGGAGGAGGAAGACGTGGTGGAACTAGTCACCACAACAGGTGAGTGTCTGTGACCACAGGCTCAGGTAAGAGATGGATGCCCGCATATTTATAATACATGTTTTTTTTTTTTGGTTTCTATTTCTTTTTAGGTGATTGTGATGTTGTGGATCCAGGGCATTTCACCTCGGAAAGTGCACAGATCCTGATTGGGGAGATCATGGGGTGTAATGTTGTATTGGAAAACATCAAGAAAAACATCAATGATGTTATTCAAAAAAATAAGAACATCATTGATGTTTTGGGGAGAGTTTAAAACCCCTCCAAATCCCTTTCTTTTATCGTGTGCTACAATTTTTACATTTTTTGTCGAATTGTAGAAAAGCCAAATTTTGAAGAGGCACACAGTGTGTCAACATGTGCTACCTGCCATCACGGGAGATCAATGGACATGTTTTGGGGGTGCAACCCCTTCCTCAAAAATAAAGTAGCTGAGAGGAAGGGGTTGCTCCCCCAAAACACGCCCCTTGATCCCCGTGATGGCAGGTAGCACATGTTGACATTGTTAAATTTGTGTGCTTCTTCAAAATTTGGCTTTTCCTGGGTCGACTTCACCCCATCTGAACGCAATATCAAACACAGTTCCTAAATACTCATGTCTGATATTGCCTTCAAGTTCTACCAAAAGTGAACTTTGTAAGTTCAAGATTTGTGTCTTTCTTGTTGGTTTTAAACATGCCTGTTTTATCTTAAATGGACATTTCTACTTTTTCTAATGTGACCTCAAAAATTGTTATACAACAAACATGTTGGTTTGTTTTAAAAACCTTTTCTAAATGCACATGTGATTGTGCAGGTATTAAAAAGATTGTTAATCAAGAACGTGTGGATAATTGTCTCCATGCTCCAACACTTATGTTGTGCTCTAATTGCTGCTTTCTGTGACAATGGGGGTTATTTCCTAAAAGGGCAAAACCACTTTGCACTACAAGTGCAGTTTCAAGTGCACTTGTAGTGCAAAGTGTCTTTGCCTTTAGTAACTAACACCCAACAGTGCTTTGTATAAGGTTACACAATCACGCCATTTTCAGGACTCACCACATTTCTGTCAGGGTCAGCTAAAATAAACAAAAGCAGTAAATGTCACCAAAGATTTGCTTATTTTTTTTTATTATTTGATAAAGGTTTCACACATTGTCTGGCATATTGATAGCCCCCCTACCTGCAAAGAATTCAAGGTATCTTAGCCGGACAACACGGGCACTCAGGGAGGGTAAGCCAGGACGGCTACTTTCAAGCGCCGTCAGGGTTGGTTCATTTGAATGGTTCATGAATTCCGGCTTCAGGCCCAACCGAGCCAGCATAGTTGGCAGAATGTTGCCGTAAAAAGTTGTGTAGAACACAGCATGCCAGGATAATGTGATTCAGTTTTTACTCCGCCATATGTATGGGTGTAAGAAATAGGCGGAACCGGCTGGCCATGATTCCAAACATGTTTTCCACCACTCTTCTGGCTCTGGCCAGCCATTATTTAAAAACCCTCTGGTCCGGGGTGAGGGTCCTCATCGGGAATGGCTGCATAAGATGGTCCCCCAGTGCAAAAGCTTCATCCGCAATGAAGATGAATGGGAGTCCTTCCACATTGTCTTCTGGAGGTGGCAAGTCCAAGCTGCCATTCTGGAGATGCCTGTAGAACGCTGTCTGGGCGATGACTCCACCATCGGACATCGGGCCATTCTTCCCCATGTCCACATACAGGAACTCATAAGTAGCCGACACCACAGCCAACATCACAATACTATTGAACCCCTTATAATTATAATAGTACGACCCCGAGTTGGGTGGTGGGATGATGTGGACGTGTTTCCCATCAATTGCCCCTCCGCAGTTAGGAAAGTCCCACCGCTGGGCAAAGTGGGAGGCCACAGTCTGCCATTCCTGTGGCGTGGAAGGAAACTGTTGAGGAAAACAAAAACAAAATTAGTCTTTTTGCACATAAAAACATGGAAAGCAGATTAGACACAAACATTCTTGGCCAACATCAAGATAACATTTATTTATGGGAATTTTGAAACACCAAAGTATAAGGTACACCTATCATATCCCCCCCTCTCCTGGGCCATTTCTAACATTATAGGGGGGGGGAGCTCTTGGACAGGTAACCCTCTCCACTTCATTGAGAGATGAATGCCTAAATAATGGGTATTACTTTGAACAGCCCCTCCTTAGTTACACTATTGGCAGCCCACTGGACAGGTAAAAAGTGTCATAATACAAAGATATAAATACACACTGTACACATTTGAGCACATTTGGACATTCTGCTATTACCTATCAAGATAATAATATTATTATTTGAAAGTATACAGGCAGGTATATGCTTTGGGGAATTCATCCATACATTTGACCACAAAAGAGGTGGGTATAGTGTGTATGGGTTTGGCAAAGTCAGTAGATAGATGATTGAGGATAGATAGAGAATTGGCATCAGCTGACTTAGCAGTTGGGGGGAGGGAGGGTTCCAAATGATTTGGGGACCCCCAATAAAGCCTCTGGCACTCTGCCTGAATTTAAAGCACAAATCACATTTAAAAACATTTTAGGGGGTGTTTGGGGTAAAGCACTACTATGGAGCTGATAAAATACATTGTTAAGTGACTACATAAGGTGAATATAGGGCCAGGAGAGCATGCTGGGGAGGTAAGTAAAGGCAAATATGTATGAAGGAGAAAAAAAAATTACATAAAAATCCAGCATGCATGAGGATAAAGGGGACATTCACAGCATATTACAATCATGGTAATTAGGGAATGAGGAAAGAAATACAATACATTAGCAAACATTAAATACAATAAAATGTGAGGTTAAAAGATAAAAATCTTACCTTAATATACTCCTTCTGCAGGACCTGAATGATGGCAGAACAGGTCTCTAGGATAATGATCCCCAGAGCCTGGGGGGAGATGCCTGTCGAGAACTTCAAGTCCTGCAGGCTTCTCCCCGTCGCCAAGTACCGCAGGGTGGTGATGAGCCTCTGCTCCGGATTGGTGGCTTGCCTCATGCAGGTATCCTGCCTGCTAATATAGGGGGTCAGCAAAGCCAACAAACGGTGAAATACGGGGTCCGTCATCCGGAGAAAGTTCCTGAAATCATTAAGATTATTCTCACGGATCTCACGGAGCAAAGGCATATGACAGAACTGGTCACGCTGAAGCAACCAATTCTTGGTCCATGAACTCCTCCCCACCCTGTTCATGGACTGGACTGGACTGGTCAAGGTCAAGACCCCAACACCAAGCCCCCGGACAGCATGAACTCTATGAGGAGTACATTGGTTCTGAACTGACCTTTTCTAGTCTTGTCGTACGTGGTTGACGTCACTGCGTTCTTGGCGATCGGAAATTCCGACAACTTTGTGCGACCGTGTGTACGCAAAACAAGTTTGAGCCAACATCCGTCGGAAAAAATTCTAGGATTTTGTTGTCGGAATGTCTGATCAATGTCCGAACGTGTGTACGGGGCATTAGAATTACAGGCCTACAATATAAAACGCCAAATTTCCGTGCAAAATAATTGTACTGCTTTCAGCATCAAAAATCTGAAATAATCATACCGCCAGGGAGGTTAAAAAAAGGGGGGTTTTGGGACTTTAAATGAGGCATGAGTCTCATTCCCGAGTCTGGTTCGGGGTGGATTTTCAGTACCAAAAGCACTAACCCCGAGCTAGGCTCGGGATCGCATCGAAGGATCAATGTAGAGGTTACTTACCTTGTCCCCTGGATCCTGCAATGTCGGCTTGCTGTGATTTATATAAAACTGCATGCAGGACACCGGACAAACCACTAGGGACAAAGGGGATGTGTAATTATTTGATACAGTACTGTAATCTGTAAGATTATAGTATACTGTATCTATACTGTGTTTTTTACTTTTTGAATTTGGCCCTGAACTCCATCCCCGTGCTTTGCAACGCTTGCAGGGAACGGAGCTTGGCACTGTGAATCGAGCGAGACACGGCGGCTCACAGATCACAGCGAGCCGACATCGCAGGATCCAGGGGACAAGGTAGGTAACCTCTACATGGATCCTGCGATGTGATTCCGAGTCTGGCTCGGGGTTACCGCTTTTGGTACTGAAAATCCACCCCGAGACTCGGGAATACCGCCAGGGAGGTTAACACTGAAGAAATGGGGGCGCATGCGCAGCGCGATGCGGGACGGACGCGAGTAGCCTGAGCTCCGTCTGACCCAGACAACACAGGCAAATAATCCAGGGCCAGAGCGCTCGTTCCACGGCGGAAACATCACCCATACCTGGGTAACATACCCGTGCATGCCAGCAAGAAGATCCGGGCAAATTCGCTGCCCACAACACAACCTTACTCACTTTCTCCTGGACGCTGCAGGCAGACAGAACAGGAAGATGTCCCAAGATGGCGCCGGCACCAGCTTACATGTGGCCTCAGAGAAGCAAATGCAATCCAATCCATCCAATCCCTCTCTCAGCAATGGGAACTGTGAGTACACTTCTCCCCTATCTAAAGCTGATCTAGATGCTAGTCTCACCTCCATTTTTGATAAACTAGTTGACAAGATTGAGAGTGAAGTCCATAAATCTACCACTGCATTATCTCAAGAGATTGCCAGCATAGGTAGTCGCACTGACATTCTTGAAACCAAGCACGATGAACTCTCTCTTGCTCATAATGATCTGAGAAAGGATTATGAGACACTAGCTGACAGTTTTGCCTTCATGCAGGCGCAAGTCGAGGACTTAGATAACAGAAACAGACGCCATAACATCAGACTGCGTGGTGTCCCAGAAACAGTTACAGATCTTATGCCCACTGTTTCCAAGATTTTTCACAATCTTTTACCTGATAAACCAATATCAGCCTTTACATGTGACAGAATTCACAGAGCCTTACGCCCCAAACCTCCACCTGATAAACCACCCAGAGATATCATCATGTGCATGAAAGAATTTCTGGTGAAAGAAGACATCATGCGTGCATCAAGAAACTCCCCAAATATTGCACTAGATGGCAAAAAGCTGCAAGTCTACCCTGATATCTCACCTGCCACCTTAGACAGAAGACGCAGGATGAAGGAGGTCACCAATATTCTACAAGCAGCAAGAATTAAATACAGATGGGGATTTCCATTCAAACTCACTATCCCGTATAATGGCTCAACATACACAGTATATAACATCATTGAAGGGAAAGAACTATTGGTAAAACCTAAACCCCCAAATAAATTTCCATCTACCCCAAGACCCTTTCCCATCTGGTCTACTCCATCCTCAAGACGCAACACTTTGGAGCAAAGAAGATGGCGCCAACCATTTCAAGATCAAGTAATCTTTTTTTTTTTTTTTAAATAATCTTTATTCATTACACAGTGTTATACAGTAATTTCCATCAACTATAAAACATTCCAAACTCATGTGCACAACACTCCAAATATAAAATATCCTAAAACATTATTCACCTGTTTTTTTTTGTTTTTTTTTTTCCCCCCCCGTACCTATCCCCCCACCCTCCAACCCAGGGGTCTAACTGTTTTTCCTTCGGTAGTTCTTTAATCCTCTGTATACTTCTACAACACTTCTTCCTACACACACTTTACAAGGGATACCCTATTTCTTCTAACCATGGGACCCAAATTTTTTTGAACTCCTTCAAATTTTTCCTCCTTACGTATACTACCTTTTCTTTCCATACCGTTTCTGTCACTGTTCTAATCCAGTCATCCTTTGAAGGGGGTCTCTCCGCCTGCCACCTCAGGGCTATCAATTTCCTTGCCTGAAATAGGCATCTTACCACTGCTTTGTTTATATTATTTCCTCTCCCTTGGCATTCCCCAACTCCCAATACACATAACTTTGGATCCATTTTCAGTCCTACTTTAAAGATCTTATTTATAAGTTCTAATATTTCTGTCCAGTACCGATGTAATTTTGGGCATTTCCATATCATATGGATCAGGTCCCCCGTATTCTGGCATCTTGGACAATTTGCATCCGCCCGTCGCCCAAATTCAAACAGTCTCTTTGGTGTGTAGTATGCCCTGTGAAGGAGCATTAGGTGTGAGAACTTCTGCGCGGGTGATACCGAGACCTGATGTCCTCCCTCCAACATCTTTCTCCACTGTTCATCCGATATGTTGCCCATGTCTCTTTCCCATTTGCTTCTACACTTGAGCTTTTCTGGACTCTCCATCCCACCTCTGCATAACAATGGATACATTTCTGCTATGGAACCTTTGTGTCCATCCGCACTACCCATTCTGCAAAGGATAGGGGAGAGGCTCCACCTCGGACCTTGTTCCCCAAATTGAGCCTTTAGGGCATGCCTTATTTGTAGATAATTATAATACGTATGATTCGGAATATCAAATTCCTCCTTTAGTGAAATGAATGTTTTGAGTGTGCTACCATTATACAGTTGGGCCAACTTTACTATTCCTTTTGTTTCCCAAGACTTTATTTTTCCAATTGGTTTTAATTCTTGTAAATACTTATTATCCCAAAGGGGAGTGTACCTAACCTTTCCTTCCACGCCTTCCAGCACTTTAATGGATTTCCAAGCTTTTATTATTAATTTAACTGTGGGGGGTCTAGAGACAAAAGAATTTGCCTCCAGCACCTCCATAAATGTTTCATGTGGCGCTCCCATGGTCATTATACCCTCATTATTTTCATCCCCTGACCCTATGTGCTGTAACTGAGCTGCTAAAAAATAGAATTGGGGATGTGGGACTGCCATACCCCCCTCTTGAGTTGATAATTGCAAGGTTTGTAAGCTAATCCTTGATTGTCCCCCTTTCCATATAAGATCTCTTAATATTGTGTCTATTTTTTTAAACCATTTCTTATAAATCCATATTGGTGAATTCTGCAATATGAACAATAACTGGGGCAACCACAGCATTTTGACCAAATTGCATCGTCCAGCAACTGATAAGGGAAGCCTCCTCCATATATTGACTTTATTTTTAAACTTTGTCAACAGGGGAATCAAGTTATGATTAATATAATTACCTGGGTCCTTTGTTATATAAATACCTAAGTATTTTACTATCTCCACTATTTCTATTTGTATACTCTCCAAATAGGCATTTTTCCTAATAGGGTCTACCGGTAATAGCATTGATTTTTCCCAATTTATGGTGAGACCAGATAGCTTTCCAAAACTCGTGAATATGTCTATCACCTGCCCAAGTGAGCGCTCCGTATCTCCTAGAAATATGAGGACATCGTCCGCATATAGTGCGATTTTCTCCTCTCTACCTCTTCTCCGGAACCCCTCCATAAGCTGACTTTGCCTCACTGCTGCGGCCACTGGTTCCATGGCCAGGGCAAAAATCAAGGGTGACAGAGGACACCCCTGCCTTGTGCCTCTTTCCAATCGGAATCCAGCTGAAAGGGTATTATTGACCTTAACTTTAGCGCTAGGGTCGTTGTATAAAATTTCAACCCACTTCCTAAAGGATGGACCGAAGCCAAACCCCTTCAAGACACGCCTCATAAACCCCCATTCCAGGCTGTCGAAAGCCTTTACCACATCCAACATCATGACCGCCCTTGACCCCGTGTTCTCTATGGGTATTTGCAGGTTTAAAAACAGCCTCCTGATATTCCTACTAAGTGACCTCTGGGGAATAAAACCCGTTTGGTCTGTGTGGACTAATTTTGAAATTATTTTCTTAAGTCTAATAGCAAGCGTCTTTGCGAGAATCTTAGCATCTGCGCACAGCAAGGAAATGGGCCTATAGGACCCAGGCTCTAAGGGGTCTTTCCCCTCCTTGGGCAGCATAATAATCGTAGCTTCGGTCATTGATTTGGGTAATTTACCTTCCTTCTTTGCCATGTCGAATACATTAAGGAGCTCCGGGAGTAAAATTTCCCCATATTTTTTATATGTTTCAGCAGGTAGGCCATCGGGACCCGGGGACTTCTGATTTGCCATTTCTGCTACTGCCATTCTTATTTCCTCTAATGTTATCGGAGCCTCCAAAACCTCTCTGTCAGTGTCTGTGAGGGAGGGTAGTTCAATATTCTTGAAGAAACTGTCCATTTCCTCCCCTCCCGCACCCCCCCGGGACTTATACAGCTCTTCATAGTATTCCTTAAATGTATTACTTATCTCCTCTGTCACAGATGATATCTCCCCGCCCATGGTTCTAATGGCGGGGATTGCAGAAGGTGAGGCACTGGCCCTAACAATATAGGCCAGCATCTTACCCACTTTTTCCCCTTCCCCATACGCTATTTGTTTTTGGAACATTCTTTTGTTTTCCGAATTCCTGACCATTACCTCTTTATATGATCAAGTAATCTAATATCTTCCTGCACCTCCTCAACCCTTACACTAAGAAAATCTGACCAAAGTTTTCCATAACCTTTACCGTACTTTTACGGAATTTAAATCAGCATCATATCTACAGTTCTCCCACAGCATCGAAAGTGATTTCTGCTAGTATAAAGTCTTCATCTTGTTTTCCTCATTGGTCTGAACTATCACCATAGCTTTTCCTCTTCCTGACCCTCCAGAAGATGAAGAGTTTTTTTTTAATTATTATTTGTTTTCTTTTGTACCTATCTCCCCCCCCCTTTTTCCCCTCTCTTCCACTTCCCTCCCCCCTACTCATTTATCCTCCTCCCTCCTCACTTCCTATACTCTAATAATCATACTGCTGCATTAGTTGTTTGTCTCTATTAACAGTATATATACAAGATTCAGATATACTACTTTTTGAAAACAAGGACACTTTCTCCACTTAAACGGAGACAGATGTGGTTGCTACTTCATATAATATTTTCATCCTAACATTTGTTCATGGGCCGGGTTTAACCTTTTCTTTTCTTTAGGCCCCCCTGGTATATGTTGCGCTCAGTCAAATAATAATTTGTTTAAGTTGCCTGTTATGTCCGCCGTCGCTGGATTGTTCCCCCACCTGCCCATGTGGTCGACCGCGCTATCCCTTCTTTGGTGGATTTTGTGTTCGACTGCATCTGCAGGATTTGGACATATTTGTCCTATGAAGCTATGTTTATACTATAGTGACAAGAATTTCCTTGTCCCTTGGTTTGTACTATGTTTTTTTTCACATGAAAGTTCAGCCTATATGGCCAATGCAAAAAATTCAGTAAATTCTGGAAGTTCATTTAAAACTTTTCAAATAGCCTATTTTAAACATTGTCAATATATTCAAGGTTACCACATTCTGATTGTATGGTATGATGTACTATTTATGACACCATTTCACCCCTCATGGTATATCCTCCACACACCCTTAATACCAGAGAGATCTTTTCCTTTGTACTCACATTCGTGCTCTCCATATACACCCCTATATATTTTATTAAGATTGAGATTTCTACCCAAACATACACCAACAAAATATGATCAATGGTTTTGAAAATCTTTTACCATAATACTCAGGGTTTTAACTCTCCACATAAAAGGAAAAAAGCATTTCAACATTACAAAATATTAGGGGCTGATATTATTCTCTTGCAAGAAACACATTTTGCTGAATCCAATCACCCAAATTATTTTGACAAAACATATAATCAATTTTATTACACTACTTTTCAGAATAAAACACGTGGAGTTGCTATTTTTATTCACAACACTATTGTCCTAGACATACAAAACTTATACAAAGATCCAGACAGTAGATACATTATCATAAAGGGACTATTAAATAACAAAGCTATTACAATAGCCTCTATGCCCCCAATGAGTCACAATCCATTTTTTTTTCCAACTTTTTTGAAACACTAAACAGATATAGCTCCCCCCACATTATTCTGGGTGGTGACTATAATCATACATCACACCCTTCTTTGGACAGAAGTAAAGTATCCCCTTCTTCCAACGTTTTCTCCAAATCCCTAAATAGATCTATAAACAAACTTCAACTCATTGACTCATGGAGGGCTCATAATATCGGTATCAGATCATATACACATTACTCACATCCACATGATGTATACACTAGACTTGACTACATATTCTGCACCCCAATACTTCTTGCCAACTCATCCAAGGCAAATATTCATCCTTGCCCTTGGTCAGATCATGATATCACTTCATTTGAAACCTCCCACATAGGTCTTTCACCCTCCCCTTACAATTGGAGATTAAATGATTCAATATTAACAGATCCAACTACAACACAGTCGATCATGACACATATTGATAACTACTTCACAGAAAATGTAAACGATGAAACCCCCTCTACCACGCTTTGGGTTGCCCATAAAGCGGTATTACGTGGTCAATTAATTAGCCTTACTGCAAACAAAAATAAAGAAAGACTTATGAACATCAAAAGCTTAACAAGAGATCTAAATATCTTATATAATAATATTCAGCACAACCCATCACAAGATCTCACTAAACAGATTCAAGAAAAACGTAGAGCCTTAGATCTTATTTTGTCAGCTAACACAGAAAAATCCCTTAGATTCTCAAGAGCCAAATTCCTTTTACATAGTAATTCTCCATCAACTATGTTTGCTAAAAAACTAAACCAGGATCACAAACCCCCACACTCTTATAAACTTAGAGATCATTCTGGTAATATGATTACTCACCCTCATGGAGTTCTTAAAATATTCTCTACTTTTTATAAAGACTTGCTTTCCAGTCCACAAACATCTCTTGATGGTAACTCCAAATCCTGGCTAGATGATATCCCTCTACCTCATCTTAACCCACAACAAATAGAACACCTTAATGCCCCTTGCACAGATACTGAAATATTAAAAATAATTAAATCACTCAAGACATCTACGGCACCAGGCCCAGATGGCTTCTCCTCCTCATACTATAAAAAATTTGCCCCACTTTTAATCCCACACCTTAAAAATCTCTACAATCATGTTCTTAATGGTGGTCACTTCCCTGACGAAATGCTTCTAGCCAACCTCAACCTCTCAGCTGGTCCTATCTTAACTACTTATTACCTAAATATGGGATCTCAGATAAATTTCTACAAGGCTTCAATGCATTATACCATGCCCCCCATACTAGAATCAAAATTTCTGGTCATAACTCAGAATTTTTCCCACTTAGCAGAGGAACTAGACAAGGCTGCCCCCTTTCACCTCTATTGTTTGCCCTTGCTAATGAACCGTTAGCCCAAAAAATCAGAAACAATATTGATATAAAGGGATACACTAAGGATATTAATGAATTCAAAATTAGCTTATATGCTGATGACGCTCTTATATTCCTCACAGGACCCCACACATCAATCCCTTCTCTCCTTAAAGAACTCAACTCCTTTCATTCCCTCTCAGGTCTTAAAATCAATACCACTAAATGCTCAGCCATGCCAATCAACTACAGCCAAAATACTCAAAATCTATTGTCTAACAACTTCCCATTCATATGGAGTACCAAGTCATTTAGATATCTTGGTGTTAGTATAACCCCTATACATAACTTACTATATAAATCTAACTACATCCCATTATTCTCTCAAATCACCTCCCTCCTAACGTCCTGGTCCTCTTTCCACATATCCCTTCTTGGAAGGATATGTGCCGTTAAAATGACAATCCTCCCTAAACTTCTATATTACTTTCGAGCACTTCCCATTAATGTCCCAAAATCTAAATTATTATATATTCAAAGAATTATAAACAAGTTTATCTGGTCCAGAAAAAAACCTAGATGCAGTTACGCCCTTATGCACAGACCTCAAACATCAGGAGGCTTTGGCCTCCCTAATATCTGGCTATACTTTTTAGCAGCCAGACTAACCCAACTTACACAATGGTTCACTCCTTCCCAGGTAACCCCTTGGAAAAAATTTGAATCCACATCTATCCTCCCACTTCACCTACAAGGAATACTATGGTCTAACAACTCCTCAAATACAACATTATAGTTGCTCAATCTTTCCAACTATGGAATAAATACAAAGATACTTTCAAACTCTCTTCTAAAACTCCACCCTTAGCCTCCTTTCTGGGAGATCCCAGATTCCCCATAGCATATAACAATAGATCCTCCTTTTCCCTATTCCCTACAAGAATTTAACTACTCTCAAATCCCTTCAATCAAAATGGGAGTTTCCCCCTTTTTTATCCCTACAATCCACCCATGGTCTACCAGCATCTGAACTTCATAACTACCATCTTATTAAATCCTTTTATAATACATTTTTTGCTCTCACAACATCCAGTATCAACACCACATTTGAACATATCTGTATCTCCTTATCTAATGATAAAGGTCTTATTTCAAGAATCTATCATTACCTCAATAACTTTGAAGCACCAGACAAATCAACACAGATGCTAAAATGGGAATCGGACATGGCGACTCCATTCAGTACTGAGGAATGGTCCTCCATGTCTGAAAATCTCCGTAAATGTGATAAAGCCATCTCTTTCAGAGAAACCCCTCTTAAATTATTCGCTAGATGGTATCTAACCCCCTCCAAACTTCATACATATTACCCTTCTGTCTCCCCAAATTGTTTTAGGGGATGCCCAGAACCAGGTACCCTTTTACACACTTTCTGGGAATACAAACACATCAAACAAATTTGGCTCAAAGCCACTGGCTTTATTGAATCCTCTTCCCAACAAAAAATTACACTCACCCCCCAAGTTTGTCTCTTATATGCAAAAATACCAAATATTACCACACCATGCATGAGATTATTCCACTCATTGTGCAGCTCCATCCATTCAATGATTGCATATAATTGGAAGACAAACAATCTACAATGGCAACAAGTCACCACAAGAATGGAATCAATTAAGATTTCGGAATGGATCTACCACACTCTCAATGATTCAACAAATATACATAAAAAGAAATGGTCTTACTGGAATGTAACTTGACAGACTTTATTGCAATATTACATGTAAAAATGTACTACTGTATGACTATTACTTTTCATTTGTACCTGACTCACCATCATACCTCCTTCCCACAGGTCAATATATATTAATGTTTTATTCATATATCCTGTAACATGAATAACCTTTATATTTTTGTAATTTAAACTTCCAAATAAAACCTTTGTAAACAAAAAAAAAAACACTGAAGAAATGACACTTTGCTACAATGTAAAGTAGTGAGTGTACAGCTTGTATAACAGCGTAAATTTGCTGTTCCCTCAAAATAACTCAACACACAACCATTAATGTCTAAACCACTGGCAACAAAAGTGAGTACACCCCTAAGTGAATATGTCCAAATTGGGCCCAGAGTGTTAATATTTTGTGTGGCCACCATTATTTTCCAGCATTGCCCTAACCCTCTTGGGCATGGAGTTCACCAGAGCTTCACAGGTTGCCACTGGAGTCCTCTTCCACTCCTTCCTGATGACATCACAGAGCTCATGGATGTAAGAGATCTTGCGCTCCTCCACCTTCCGTTTAAGGATGCCCCACAGATGCTCAATAGGGTTTAGGTCTGGAGATATGATTGGCCAGTCCATCACCTTTACTCTAAGCTTCTTTAGCAAGGCAGTGGTCATCTTGGAGGTGTGTTTGGGGTCGTTATGTTGGAATACTGCCCTGCGGCCCAGTCACCAAAGAGAGGGGATCATACTCTGCTTCAGTATGTCACAGTACATGTTGGCATTCATGGTTCCCTCAATAAACTGTAGCTCCCCAGTGTTGGGAGCACTCATGCAGCCCTAGACCATGACACTCCCACCACCATGCTTGACTGTAGGCAAGACACACTTGTCTTTGTACTCTTTACCTGGTTGCCGCTAAACATGCTTGACACCATCTGAACCAAATAAGTTTATCTTGGTCTCATCAGACCACTGGATATGGTTCCAGTAATCCTTGTCCTTAGTCTGCTTGTCTTCAGCAAACTGAAAACCAATTTAATGCAGTGTGCGGAGCATGGTCTGAGCACTGACAGGCTGACCCCCCCACCCCTTCAACCCCTGTAGCAATGCTGGCAGCACTCATACGTCTATTTCCCAAAGACAACCTCTGGATATGATGCTGAGCATGTGCACTCAACGTCTTTGATCGATCATGATGAGACCTGTTCTGAATGGAGCCTGTCCTGTTAAACCTTCTTATAGCCTATGCTATCTTTATGTAGAGCAACAATTCTTTTTTTCAGATCCTCAGAGAGATCTTTGCCATGAGGTGCCATGTTGAACTTCCAGTGACCAGTATGAGAGGGTGAGAGCGATAACACCAAATTTAAAACACCTGCTCCCCATTCACTCCTGAGACCTTGTAACACTAACGAGGCATATGACACCGGGGAGGGAAAATGGCTAATTGGGTCCAATTTGGACATTTTCACTTAGGGGTGTACTCACTTTTGTTGCCATTAATGGCTGTGAGTTGAATTATTTTGAGGGGACAACAAATTTACACTGATATACAAGCTGTACACTCACTACTTTACATTGCAGTAAAGTGTAATTTCTTCAGTGTAATAAAATATTTACAAAAATCGGAGGGGTGTACTCACTTATGTGAGATACTGTACAAAACACATTACAGTCAAATATACCTTTTAATCAAAAACTATATAATCTTTCATAAAAGTTTTGCGTGCCCTGTTTTTCTCTTCTAAAGTTTGGAGTAAGAAAAACTTACAGTCCACAACATTTATACAACAGCAGTGACTTACATTATAATAATGACAGCTTATTTTTCTGATCTTTAGTGAACAATATAATACATAATTCTCCATTTAAGCACAGTAACATAAGGGAAAAAGAGAAAAATGAGAACGTTTATACAATTACATGTTTGTATCATCATTTATACCAATTGGTTGTATGGTATTTGATTTGCATATCTATGTCACCTATTCGTGGTTTGTGAGTAAAGCCTGAATAACATTTAAAAGTATAAATAAAAAATGTGCTTAACAGCTTTAAAAAGCTGCTACTTTTGCTGGATATTTTGATCTGTTTAATGAAGTGGAAAAATAATCAATCTACTGACACGGTCAACAGGTAACTGTGTTATGGGGAAGGAGGGATTAAAAAACAAAAAATGCTATGTTGATGCTAGTGACAGACTGCATCACACAGTACATGCATTTTTCATTTTCCCCATAAATACAGAAATGGTACAAGTTACCCCATAACAAAAAAAACTAAATTTAATGGATCACGTGATGATAAATGGAAGACATAATAGTGACATAGAAGAAAAAATATTTTGTAGAGGAGTGGTCTATAACACTAAGCACTTCATGGACAATATAAAATATATAAGAAAATAGGTACAAGAAGGAAGAAACCTCGAAAAAGATGGATAAAGCATGGGAAAATTTAAAGAACAATGTATAAGGGAATATCACAAGCAGCAAGTAGAAAACAGGCTAGAGAAAGAAGTTTCAGATTTGGATGAAGAACAGAAGCAAATTAAGATTTAATTTTTAGAGTCAGCAACCAACTACTGCAAACTGAAAGAAAGGCAGGAAGAAAAGATTGGTATGATAAAGAAATCAGATAGTGATGGAGGAGAAGAATAAAAAGCAAACATTATAAATAGACAAATATTAACAGTTGTAGAGGAATACAAAGCCAAAAAACGGAGAGGCTACAAAGAAATTGTGAGGGGTAAAGAAAAAATAAAATTAATACTGCAGGCATAAGATGGAAACAAAATTAAGCAAGGAAGCATTATAGCAGAGTAAAACAAAAATAAGTGGTTTTCAACCAAGTACAGACCTTCATAATAGTATAAAGGTGACCTCATAGGAGACAAAATAAGGAACATTGGAAATAATATGTTTGGGAGATGTAAAATGGAAGTACCCCTAAATTCAGAATGGATGAAAACATTAGAAATGGAAACAGGATTCATAACAAAAGAAGTAATGCTGTAACAAGCAGCTTGGGAGGATAAAAATGAAATTAAATGATTAAGGATATGAAGAAAAGCAAACCCTTACTGTGAATCTAGTTGCACTGGAATTGGTGGTAAGCCTGCCTATAAAATTTATCAACATATTATCGAAATTATGAGAGGAAAAGATGGCACATGAGTAGAAAATAGTAATTATTATGAAATAATAGATTACATACCTTGTTATGAATAATACACAAGATTATTGCAAAATAAAGGCTAAAAACTGAAGTTTTTATATGGAGAAAAGCTATGTTACATACCTGATAGGAGACTGCACTGACAAGGTTGGCGTCTTTTATATCTCCAACTCAGGCACCACTGGGAGTGAAACAGAGAGTGCCTAGAGACAAGAGGAACATGAGTGCTGTCAAATGTTGATAGCAGAACCTGTAGCCGGTGATGCAGGCCTAAAAGATCTGGCAGAACATCAGGTTAGGAACAAAAGCATGGGCCAACTGAGGTTAAAGAGGAACTCTGCACATACTGCAAGTTCAGATGGTGTGGCTTGTCAGAGCTCCCAACAAGCTTGTGTCAGAAACACAGTGGTGGTTGGAGCAGGTGTTGAGGACAGCCAGGCAGGCACTCGGTAATAGCATAGAGCCAAATCAGAAACAGAAGCATGGCCACATGGGTATTGTGGCCATTTTGTTGCTTTGCAGCCTGAAATGAAGACAGACACCATTTTTGTTTTAATCAGCTGTATTCACTAGTGCAACTTATAACATCCAAGTGAAAGATATAACACCAACATGTCAGAAAAAAAAATCAAAAACAGAATCACTGAGTTGGAAAAAGGATCACCCCCTTTATGTCAGTATTTTGTTGAACCACCTTTTGCTTTAACTATAGCCTTTGGTCTGTTGGGATATGGCTCTATTAACTTTGCACATCTAGACTTTACAATATTTGCCCACTCTTCTTTGCAAAACTGCTTAAGTTCAGTTAAATGTGATGGTGACCATTTGTGGACTGCAGTCTTCAAGTTGTACCACAGATTTTCAATGTGGTTTAAGTCTGGGCTCTGACTAAGCCATGCAAGGACATTTACCTTTTTCTCTTTCAACCACTGTGTGGTCATTTTTGCTATGTGCTTTGGGTTATTGTCATGTTGGAAGGTAAACTTTCTTCCCATTGACAACTTTCTGGCAGAGGGCAGAAGATTTTCCTCAAGAATTTGACAATATTCTTCCCTATGGATTTTGTTGCAAAGCAACAAAATGTGATTATTTTAAAGGGGGTGTGATTCTTTTCTATATCCACTGTATGCAGGTTTAGAATTGTAAACAGAGCCAAGGTCAAGAACGGGTGAGCCGAAGTAAAGGCAGAGTCCTGTATCAGGTCAGAGGCAAGCTGTGTCAGCAAAGAAAGTCATATACAGAACAGAAGCAAGGAACCGGAGAAAGAAAACAGTCAGCACTGATACTGAAACAAGGCATCCTTTAAATAAACTGTCTAGCACCAATATTGATTGTGGACATGCTCACATATTAATTGTTGTCTATATCCCCACTGGGGTGATGCCTTCACTTCCTGTTTTGTCACATGACAGGTGAAATCTCCTCAACTGGGGAAACAGACAGCAGTAAAGACTAATTGAAATTATAAATGATCCAAAAAATAAGCATTGGCTGAAGTAAGGCTTTAGACACTCAAAAAAAAGTGGATCTTTATATGATCAAGCAAAACTTACTAAAATATACAGTATAACAGAGAAAAATCGAATAGCAGAGAATCAGCATGGGTTTACAAAATATTGGTCATGTAGGCAACTTAAGTGATCAATAATATTCTGAATGGCAGCACTTTTAAACTAAACTGGAGGACCATTTGAGAGGTGAAAGATTCCTGTCCCTCTTTTTTTCAAATGTCAACTTCAGTGATAGTACTCAGTAGGGTTACAGTTGAGTACTATCATTGAAGTTGACATTTAAAAAAAGGACAAGCATCTCCACTGCCTTTCCTTACAAGGATCCACCAGTTTAGTTTAAAAGCTCTGGCATTCTGATAATTATTTATCCAATTTGCTCATTAAGGTGAGGTAGACGAGCATTAGATGGCGGAGGTTAAGCACATATTGACATTATTGTATTTGAACTTATAAGGTTGGTTTTTATGACAAGTTAAGTTTAAATATGGATTTTGGAAATACTATTGTTGTGATATATTTCAATTTTGCTAAAGCATTCAATTTTATTATAGATAATAGACTGGTACAGAAGTTGAAGATGCAAGGATTAGAGGAGAATGTGTGTGCATGGATAACAAACTGCTTAAAAGATAGAAGACAAATGGTAGTTGTTAATGGAACATGTTCCAAACAGATAAGGTTAGCGGGGGGCACCACAGGAATCAGAGCTGGATCTAGTTCTTTTTAGCTTATTACAGTATATGTAAACCCAATCACTATAATCTCATATAAGCATTATCCTCCTAAAGCTCAATTGCAGCCTGCAGTTAAGCATAAAAGACAAATAGGGGGTTCTTAAAAACCTCACTTTTTAAATATCTTACATCTGTTCTTTATTTAATGCACTCCAGTGCCAGCCCAAAGGTCAAAATTTCCGCAGAAGGCAGAAGATAAGGCCTGCTGCCCTCTTTGTGAGAGTAAATACATTTTAATCTGCAGCTTTCATTAAATCAGATCTGGTAATCTTGTCATGAAGGTCCTTGTTCTGGTGCTTCTTGGCTTTGTCCCTTGATTCCAGATCTTCTATGTTGTTACTTTGTCACATACTCTCCCAATAAAGACTACACATGCCCGTGCCAACACAGACTGCAAAGGCATGTTTTAATGTCTTAACCATCAGGAAGCCCAACTTGAGAAAAGGCATGCAGCTGTCACTGCAGCTTTGCCATAAATGACAAATAAAACTGAATGTTAAAAAATACATTAAAGGTGAATTCCAGGCAATCAACTAAATGATATGCAAATTGAATATACTGTATGTGCTATTTTACTTGCCAAAAGATTTGTATTCCTGTCCACCCAGGCCTGGGATTTATACAGTTCTGCCAAACAGCACAGTCTTTCCTGGCAAAGAAGGCGATCTGATCTTTCACTTATACAGTTCTACATTTCCTTACAGGCCTCCAGCCACCTTCACCCTGTGATTGGACAGTGAAAGGTGAAGCAGCACACTGAAGAACTCACTAGTGTCACAAATATAAATCACTACCTACATTGTTCTATCAAAATACCAAGCAATTGAAAAGTGTAGATAAATACAAATCTTAATCAGTTAACATCATCTATCTTTACTGCAAGAGAGGCAAGGATGTGGAATTCCCTTCCACAGGCGGTGGTCTCAGCGGGGAGCATTGATAGTTTCAAGAAACGATTAGATAAGCACCTGCACGACCGCAACATACAGGGATATACAATGTAATACTGACATATAATCACACACATAGGTTGGACTTGATGGACTTGTGTCTTTTTTCGACCTCACCTACTATGTAACTTTTTAATTATAAGTGCCGTGTGCCACAATTATCTCAAAATAAAGTGTCTTTTCTTAAATTAAATTGCCATGCTCTGCTCACTAGAGATTAAAAATAAGGTTACCCAGGCCATGATTTATAGTAAGAGCGAAGCGACTCTCCTGGATAGGATCCCGCGACATCTGAAAATATGGCAACCGTGGGTGGATCATTTCCTCCCTCCGCAATTTGACCCCAAGCTCCTGGAACCCTAAGATGACGAGCCTAATCTCTCACTTTAGTTGGTCCCTTGTCCCGTAGCAGAACAGACGCCTCTCTCCCCCTTTGCTATTTTCCCTACACTCTTCTGTCCCTCTTTCTATTCCCTCTTTTTTTTCTCTCTCTCTCTTTTCCACCTAGATGTCTCTCATCTCTTTCCTTTGATGTTATCTAAGGATATGTGGTCGGGGCCTCCTAGGGTATTCCTCTGAGACCCCTTCCGTGATCATTACTCTTCTTTGTAAATACTTGTGCTATAACTGCCTGTGCCATGCGCATCAGATGGGAGTTTATTCTCCCCTACGTTTCCTTTATCAATGTTGTAATGTTATCATCTGGTTAACACCGGCTCATTGTTCTATGTTGTCATTGTCTCTCATGCTATGTTTGTTATTACCTATCTCCCTAAAATAAATAAAATATTGAACAAGAAAATTAAATTGCCATGTGCTGTGCCTGTGCTTTATATATGAGGTAGGTGTCTCTGTGCCGCATTCAGTGTCACCTCTGTGAGTCCTGCACCTCTGAAAACTCACCAGATGGTTGTGATCCCTTTTATTTAAAAGGTAGGTCAAACTACGCCTTTTACCCCCACTGATTTCAACGCAATATTCCCAAAGCACAAGTTCCTGTAGAGATGGCTGTATATATAAGTGCGTGCTGATGTGACTACCGGCTGGAACTGTGAATAGTTGAGTGAGAGATGTCACCAGCACACCATAGATCTCCAAAGTGGGTCCAAAACTTTATTCAGCAATCACATCATTACAGCAAATAGCAACGTTTCAGAGCCATGTAGGACCCCTTCATCCGGCATGTGACCACACCTGGAGCCACGCATTCCTGATAAAGTGGTCCTGCAAGGCTCCGAAACATTGCTATTTGCTGTAAAGTTGTGATCACGGAATAAAGCTTTGGACCCATTTTGGAGACCCATGGCGTGCATGTGACATCTCTCAATTTTACCCCCACTGTGTATCTCTCCATAACTGCTCTCTTGCAGTCCTCAGTTAGCCACATTCATATAGGTGTTATATGAAGGAAAGAAAGGCCTCCATAGTGTAAAACCATTATATTTACAGTCATATAAATACCATAAAAAAAATGTGCGCTCACATTATATTGTGCAGTAATCCTGCACCAAGGAAAAGACTACTCAGATTATTGTACTTAGACAAGCTGGCTTTACTCTTGGTACAAGTTCGGCTTACCTACCTCCTAAGCAACATCCAGGTTACGGTTACCTTACAGGATGATGTCAGTGTCATTCAAAATGAAAAATTCTGAAACATACTAGCACGTGCATCCTGTGGTACCATTAGTTGTGGTAACAAACACACATTGCTGTAACATATACATTACTACTAATTACTAATGCAAAAAGGTGTTTCAGAGTATGTATTGTATTAAAAAATGTAACATTTATTCCTAAAGTTTTTCTAAAAAATATATCATTTAAAAAAAAGTACAGTGAATAGTATATGTCGGTAATATTGTGGTAATAGGAAGAAATCAGGATATTTTAAGTGAAAATAGGAACAAACTACTGCAAGAACCAGAGTTGCCTGAAATATGAAATCCTTGATAACTAGTAGACGTATACGACCGAGACAAGGAACAGGAACAAAGGAAAAATGAGAAGGAAATAAATAGTACGGAGAATAGAAATGAAAGAATAAAATCATTCCACTGCCTGGCCTACACAGTAAATGAAGGCAGCAATGTACCATCAGAAATAAAACCAAATAAAACCAAGAGTAGCTACTGCAGAGAGACATTATTATTCACTAAAGACAGTTATGTGATCAAAGATTTTGTCACAGAAACCTAAAATTCTGAATTGTAGAACTATTTTCAAACCTATTGTTACATATTCAGCAGAGACTTGGGTACTAACAAAAGCAAGGCAGACAAATTAAATAGGTGTAAAAGATGTATTTTAAGGTGGATTTTCTTAGGTAAGTTGCTGAACGAAAAATACAAATCATTGATTATAAACATTACCTAAGAATGTCCAACTGTAGTAGATCTAGAGATAGCATTTTAATGATTGAAAGGGAACCATGAAGAAGATTTTTTAGGGAAATTCAAGGGGAAGAATAAAAGGATAAGAAAAGGAATATCTCTAAAGAAACAATGGAAATCAAAGTGTAAATTACATGCACTTCATATCTCATGTCACAACACACAAATTGGATTAAATAATTTATTCTGTATTGAAACATGACTTTAATGAGAATGGAAGGTTGAGTCCTGTTTGGATTGATTATTTTACATATGATGTGCATGATGTGGATGTTGAAGAGATTATTTGGCTTATACTATTGGATGTAAATAATTTTATCAATAACCAGCTTTAAAGTATACTATGATTGCATATGTTTTACATTTGTATCTTCAATACAAAATAAAATTACTTTATTTAGTGGGGAAATTTCTGTAGGGCAAAGTCAGCTTTGATTTGCTATAGTCAAGAGAATTTTAGGCGAGGTTCTTACATCACTGGCAGATTCTACAAAATGAATCAATAATCCCTGCAGTGGGGTTTATTTACTAAAGCTGCAGAGTGCAAAATCAGGCTCACTTCTGCATAGAAACCAATCAGCTTCTAACCTCAGCTTGTTTAATTAAGCTTTGGCAATAAAACCTGCATTCTATGCAGAAGTGAGCCTAATTTTGTACACTTCAGCTTTATTAAAAAAAAAAAAAACTGTGGGCCTAAGTATACTAATTTTGAATTAAAGTAGGGTAGGATTAGTTAGTTACAGGAAAACCTGAGAGATGGACCAAAACACCTTATTAGGGATGAGAAATGATTGATGAAAATAGAGGCAACATTATCCAATGGAGATGCTTGTCCTGGGGATAACTGTCTATGGGGGTTTCCATCACTTCAAAGAGATTTCATCTTCCTGTTGTATCTACAGAACAGAAAGTAATAGGAGATCTCTTGAATTGGACACAGATGGCAAAATATTCTGACAGGGTTTTAACTACTTCTTTCTTGATCCAAGATGAAATACACTGGCTGACTTTCTACTTAAAGTGTTAGTTTTCTTGACATTTCTGACCTCAATACTATCTGAGCTACTGCCAACCATGCAAAATGTAAACTTAGAAGAGAGTCAGAACTTTTTATAAGCATACTTGCTGTAGGCCAGTGGCTCAGAAAGTACAGTGGCTCATCAGGGATGAGGAGTAGCAGCCTACAACATTTTCCTGTAAGCAAATAAGCAACCAAATTGTGCACGAGGTTATGCAGAACTCCAAAAAAAAAAAATAACAAGATAAAAATATTTGCCCAAATAACTCTACCAGGTGTCTGCTCTGTAAAGTGGCGCATGTTTCCCGTGTTTAGAACAGTCCCTGCACAAAATGTCATTTTTAAAGGAAAAAATCTCGTTTAAAACTGCTTGCGGGTTTAATGTAATGTCGGGTCCTGGCAATATGGATGAAAATCAGTGAGACAAACAGCATGGGTACCCCCCAGTCCATTACCAGGCCCTTTGGGTCTTGTATGGATATTAAGGGGAACCCCGCACCCAAATTAAAATAACGAAAGGTGTGGGGCCACCAGGCCCTATATACTCTGAACAGCAGTATACAGGAGGTGCAAACAAGACAGGGACTGTAGGTTTGTTGTTAAGTAGAATCTGTTTGTAATTTTGAACGGGTACATTTTTAACGTGTTTCGCTCCATCCAAAAAATCTTTTTTAAGCTTTTTGGAAAACATAGGGAAGGGTTATCACCCCTGTGACATTTGTTTTGCTGTCTGTCCTCTTCAGAAGATTTCACCTCACTTTTTATCCCAATGACAAATGTTTTTTGAAAATTTGGGTTTTTTTGTGGAACAAGGATTGGAAAGCATCAGTGGAAAGGAGAAATGTTTTTCCCATATTAACTCTTACAGGAGAGAATTTCCCTTCCTAGGGGTAGATTTCATTTCACTTCCTGTTGTTTCCTTCCGTTTGCAAGTAAGAGTCGTTTGTAAGTTAGATGTTTGAAAGTAGGGGCCTGCCCTATATACTCAGCAGAAATTTGGGCCTTAGGTGTTGTTGTGGCCACAACACTGTAAGCCCTCACAGGGCCCTGCTGTGAAATATTAGATCAAGAATTGTAATTACATGCCCCTGTTGAGCAGGGGCAGAAAAATTGGGCCTTTGGTGCTGGTGCCACAACACTGTAAGTCCTCACTCGCTCTTAGGGAGCGCAGAAATGGGCCCTGCTGTGAAATATTAGATCAAGAATTGTAATTACATGCCCCTGTTGAACAAGGGCAAGAAAATTGGGCCTTTGGTGGTGGCGCTGGTGCCACAACACTGTAAGTCCTCACTCGCTCTTGGTGGGTGCAGAAATGGGCCCTGCTGTGAAATATTAGATCAAGAATTGTAATTACATGCCCCTGTTGAACAAGGGCAGAAAAATTGGGCCTTTGGTGGTGGTGGTGGTGCTGGTGCCACAACACTGCAACCCCTCACAGATACTCTAGTTGGAAAGCAGAAACAAGCCCTGCTGCAAAGTATTGCATCAAAAATTGTAATTACACGCCCCTGTTAAACAGGGGCTGAAAAATTGGGCCTTAGGCACTGGTGCTGGTGCCACAACACTGCAACCCCTCACAGATACTCTAGTTGGAACGCAGAAATGAGCCCTGCTGCAAAGTATTGCATCAAAAATGGTAATTACACGCCCCTGTTAAACAGGGGCTGAAAAATTGAGCCTTAGGCACTGGTGCTGGTGCCACAACACTGCAACCCCTCACAGATACTCTAGTTGGAACGCAGAAACGAGCCCTGCTGCAAAGTATTGCATCAAAAATTGTAATTACACGCCCCTGTTAAACAGGGGCTGGAAAATTGGGCCTTAGGCACTGGTGGTGGCGCCCAGAACCAAAAATGTTCTTACAACCTATCAGATCATTGAGGAGGAAGAGGATAATTACTCAGGGATAGTCACTCAGCATCAGCATAGGCAGTCTTTGAAGGGATCTGAAAAAAATTATTCGGTTACATCAGCATCAGGTGCTTGGTAGCTGGTGGTGATCCAAGACTGATTCATTTTTATGAAGGTCAGTCGATCGACCGAGTCGGTGGACAGACGCACCCTGTGATCGGTTACAAAGCCTCCAGCAGCACTGAATGTGCGTTCCGAAAGAACGCTGGATGTAGGACAGGCCAGTAGCTCCATTACATACTGTGCAAGCTCTGGCCAGTGATCCATCCTCAAGACCCAGTAACCCAGAGGATTTTCGGTGGGAAAGGTGTCCAAGTCAGATCTTGCCCCTAGGTATTCCTGCACCATGTAAAACAGACTATGGCGATGGTTGCTGGAAGCGATCATACCTTGGGGCTGCGGACCAAAAAATTGTCTAAACGCATCGGCCAGACGGCCACCTTCTCCACCGATCCTTCTTTGACTGACCGAAGCCTCAGCAACAAGTTGTCCAGAAACAGGAGTTTGTAACCTCCCAGTCTCTGGGAACACGTTGCACAGACCTTTCTGCAAGGCCTCCCGAAGATGTTTCATCCTCTGCTCCCTCTGCGATGGCAAGATAAGGTCCGCAACCTTACCCTTGTAATGTGAATCAAGGAGGGTTGCCAGCCAGTATTGGTTCTTCTCCTTGATACCATGAATACGAGGATCCTTACGCAGGCTTTGCAGGATCAGGGAGGCCATGCAGCGTAGGTTTGCTGAGGCATTCGGTCCGGAGTCCTCTGGGTCACTAAGGACGACATGGTCCGCAGCCACCTCCTCCCAGCCAGGTATAAGTCCATGCGTTTCTTGGGACTGATCCCTTAAAGACTGCTGCTGATGCTGAGTGCCAGGCTCCACCTCCATACTGACACAATCTTCCTCCTCCTCCTCCTCCTCTTCCTGTGTAATCGGCGGGCACGCAGGAACACTGTCTGGAAAAAGGGGGCCTTGAGAGCTAAGGAAGTCCTCCTCTTCCTGCCTCTGTTCTGCCTCAAGTGCCCTGTCCATTATTCCACGCAGCATGTGCTCCAACAGGTGGACAAGGGGGACAGTGTCACTGATGCATGCACTGTCACTGCTCACCATCCTCGTGGCCTCCTCAAATGGTGACAGGACAGTGCATGCATCCCTGATCATGGCCCACTGACGTGGGGAAAAAAAAACAAGCTCCCCTGACCCTGTCCTGGTGCCATAGTCGCACAGGTACTCATTGATGGCCCTCTGCTGCGTGTGCAGCCGCTGCAGCATGGCCAACGTTGAGTTCCACCTGGTGGGCATGTCACAGATTAGGCGGTTCTTGGGCAGGTTAAACTCCTTTTGGAGGTCCGCCAGCCGAGCACTGGCATTATATGACCACAGACTTTCCTGGACATCCTGCAAGCCCGGGTACCTGCCCAAGAACCGCTGCACCACCAAGTTAAGGACGTGAGCCAAACAGGGCACATGGGTCATTTGTCCCTGTCGGAGGGCAGAGAGGAGGTTGGTGCCATTGTCGCAAACCACCATTCAGGAAGATACAAGATACAGGAAGAGGCCATGGAGGAAGAAGAAGAGGAGGGGGTGGAGGAGAGAGGTGTGTCACAATCATTAGTAGTGACATTTTGGAGGCGTGGTGGCGGAACAACCTCCAACACTACTGCACCTTGTCCTGCATCCTTCCCAGCTGCCAGCAGAGTCACCCAATGCGCCGTGAAACTTAGGTAACGTCCCTGTCCATGCCTGCTGGACCATGAGTCAGCGGTAATATGCACCTTACCGCTGACCGCCCTGTCCAGCGAGGCATGGACATTGCCTTCCACATGCCGGTAGAGAGCCGGAATCGCCTTCCGTGAGAAAAAGTGGCGTTTGGGTACCTGCCACTGAGGAACCGCACATTCCACAAACTCACGGAAGGGGGCAGAGTCTACTAACTGAAAAGGCAGCAGTTGAAGTGCTAGCAATTTTGCCAAGCTAGCATTCAACCGCTGGGCATGTGGATGGCTGGGAGCAAACTTCTTTCGGTGGTGCAGCAGCTGGGGCAGGGAAATTTGCCTGATACAATCTGACGTTGGTGTACCAAAAGCAGATTGCCCACAAGTACTTGGCTGTGACACACCTAATTCTACACCTTCATTCCTCTCAGTGCAGGTCTCAGAGAGGACTGAAGGTATAGTGGGGTTGGAGATCTCAGCTGATGAGGAGCAAGGAGAAGTCCTCTTTGTTCTTTGGTGTGGGTCTTTTAGATACGCTTGCCAACGAACTGCATGGCAGGTCAACATATGTCTGGTCAAGCATGTGGTACCCAAGCGGGAGATGTTTTGGCCACGCGAGATACGCTTGAGACATATGTTGCAAATAGCAGCGGTGCGATCTGATGCACTCGTCTCAAAAAAGGCCCACACCAAAGAACTTTTTGAATAACGCGCAGAGACTGCAGCGCCCTGCACATGTGGAGCTTTGGGGTGTGATGCAGTCAATGTGCTGCCCTTAGGCTGGCCCCTGGAGGGCATCCTGCCTCGTTGGTGATGTGCCGCCTCCTCCTCCTCCTCCTCCTCTCTCCTATCAGGCACCCACGTTGAGTCAGTGACCTCATCATCCCCCCCCTCCTCATCACTGGAGCAAACCTGGCAGTATGCTGCAGCAGGGGGAGCATGACTGCCAGATTGCTGTCCTTCTTGGGCACCCCCTCTGTCCGTGCTCATGTTACTGCCTTCATCGAGCTCAGTATCATCATCAGAGCCTTCCAAACGCTGGGCATCCTCCTGGAGCATGTACCCAACACTGTGGTCAAACAGTTCGAGGGACTCCTCAGAAGGACATGGTGGGGCTAGGGAAGGAGTCACTGATGACATTGAGCCGAGGGAAGAGGCCGCTGCTTTGGCAGACAAAGTACCCTGGGCATGGGTGAGAGAGGATGAGGAGGATGAGGACGGCTTGGTCATCCACTCGACCAAGTCTTCCGCATGTTGCGGCTCAACACGGCCAGCTGCTGAAAAAAAGGCCAAGCGTGTCCCACGGCCACGTGCTGATGAGGATGCACCGTCTCCATGATCAGCACTAGACACAGAGCCTGCTTGCCCTCTCTTATTGCTTGTGACTGTCTGCCTCTCCTTCTTGGCCTTCCAGACATACTAATGGCCTGTAGCTGCACTAAGCTGGGATATATATATATATATATATATATATATATATATATATATATATATATGTACTGATACTGCAGCTAGCAAAATTAACTGCCTGCCTGTAGTATGAGAACACCACCAACCTTCTACAGGTAGCTTTAGCTGAACACTGTGCAGAGCTCGCAAAAAACTAACTTGTAGCTTTTTTAGCTGCCTGCGGTAGTGATAGGATCAGGAAAACACCACCAACCTTCTACAGGTAGCTTTAGGTGAACACTGTGCAGAGCTCGCAAAAAATAACTTGTACGTTTAGCTGAACACTGTGAGGTGGATGCACAGCACTAACTTATAGTTTTAGCTAAACACTGTGAGCAGGACGCACTGCACTAACTTGTAGCTTGAGATGAACACTGTGCAGAGGTCTCACTACACCAACTTGTAGTTTTAGCTGAACACTGTGAGCAGGACGCACTGCACTAACTTGTAGCTTGAGATGAACACTGTGCAGAGGTCTCACTACACCAACTTGTAGTTTTAGCTAAACACTGTGAGCAGGACACACTGCACTAACTTGTAGCTTGAGATGAACACTGTGCAGAGGTCTCACTACACCAACTTGTAGTTTTAGCTGAACACTGTGAGCAGGACGCACTGCACTAACTTGTAGCTTTAGATGAACACTGTGCAGAGGTCTCACTACACCAACTTGTAGGTTTAGCTGAACACTGTGAGCAGGACACACAGCACTAACTTGTAGTTTTAGCTAAACACTGTGAGCAGGATGCACTGCACTAACTTGTAGCTTGAGATGAACACTGTGCAGAGGTCTCACTACACCAACTTGTAGTTTTAGCTGAACACTGTGAGCAGGACGCACAGCACTAACTTGTAGTTTTAGCTGAACACTGTGAGCAGGACGCACTGCACCAACTTGTAGGTTTAGCTGAACACTGTGAGCAGGATGCACAGCACTAACTTGTATTTTTAGCTGAACACTGTGAGCAGGACGCACAGCACTAACTTGTAGTTTTAGCTGAAAACTGTGAGCAGGACGCACAGCACTAACTTATAGTTTTAGCTAAACACTGTGAGCAGGACGCACTGCACTAACTTGTAGCTTTAGATGAACACTGTGCAGAGGTCTCACTACACCAACTTGTAGTTTTAGCTGAACACTGTGAGGTGGATGCACAGCACTAACTTATAGTTTTAGCTAAACACTGTGAGCAGGACGCACTGCACTAACTTGTAGCTTGAGATGAACACTGTGCAGAGGTCTCACTACACCAACTTGTAGTTTTAGCTGAACACTGTGAGCAGGACGCACCGCACTAACTTGTAGTTTTAGCTGAACACTGTGAGCAGGACGCACTGCACTAACTTGTAGCTTGAGATGAACACTGTGCAGAGGTCTCACTACACCAACTTGTAGTTTTAGCTGAACACTGTGAGCAGGACGCACAGCACTAACTTATAGTTTTAGCTAAACACTGTGAGCAGGACGCACTGCACTAACTTGTAGCTTTAGATGAACACTGTGCAGAGGTCTCACTACACCAACTTGTAGGTTTAGCTGAACACTGTGAGCAGGACGCACAGCACTAACTTGTAGTTTTAGCTGAACACTGTGAGCAGGACGCACTGCACCAACTTGTAGGTTTAGCTGAACACTGTGAGCAGGACGCACAGCACTAACTTGTATTTTTAGCTGAACACTGTGAGCAGGACGCAGAGCACTAACTTATAGTTTTAGCTAAACACTGTGAGCAGGACGCAGTGCACTAACTTGTAGCTTGAGATGAACACTGTGCAGAGATCTCACTACACCAACTTGTAGTTTTAGCTGAACACTGTGAGCAGGACGCACTGCACTAACTGTAAATAGTCTAGCTGCCTGACTGTGGTACTAATAGGATCAAAAGAACACCAGCAATTTTCTTCAGGTAGCTGTAAATACTGTAACAAGACAAGCCTGCCTGTCAGTAGGAAGATAACAGGAACGGATCTAGCTAAACTGAATACAGTGTATATATATATATATGCAGCACCTGGGATGCATATATATACACAATACACTGTAAGTGCAGCTAAACTGACTGACTGTTCTGCCTAATCTATCTAACTCAAATCAAATGTCACTGTCTGTCTCTCTCTCTCTCAATGAACGCCGGAACACACACTACACAGGGCCGCCGTGCAGGCGGCCTTATATAGTGTGGGGCGTGTACTAAATCCCCTGAGCCATAATTGGCCAAAGCCTCCTTGGCTTTGGCCAATTACGGCTCTCTGTTCAGACGGCGCTGTGATTGGCCAAGCATGCGGGTCATAGTGCATGCTTGGCCAATCATCAGCCAGCAATGCACTGCGATGCCGCAGTGAATTATGGGCCGTGACGCGCCACACGAATTTGGCGCGAACGACCCATATCGTTCACTATTCGACGAATGGGCAAACAGACGATGTTCGAGTCGAACATGGGTTCGACTCGAACATGAAGCGCATCCCTAGTGAGGAGGACGCACCACACTAACTTTTAGTTTTAGCTGAACACTGTGAGCAGGACGCACTGCACTAACTTGTAGTTTTAGCTGAACACTGTGAGGAGGACGCACCACACTAACTTGTAGTTTTACCTGAACACTGTGAGCAGGACACACTGCACTAACTTGTAGTTTTAGCTGAACACTGTGAGGAGGACGCACCACACTAACTTGTAGTTTTAGCTGAACACTGTGAGCAGGACGCATTGCACTAACTTGTAGCTTTAGATGAACACTGTGCAGAGGTCTCACTACACTAACTTGTAGTTTTAGCTGAACACTGTGAGCAGGATGCACTGCACTAACTTGTAGCTTTAGATGAACACTGTGCAGAGGTCTCACTACACTAACTTGTAGTTTTAGCTGAACACTGTGAGCAGGACGCACTGCACTAACTTGTAGCTTTAGCTGAACACTGTGCAGAGCTCGCAAAAAAATAACTTGTAGGTTTAGCTGAACACTGTGAGCAGGACGCACCACACTAACTGTAGTTTTAGCTCAACACTGTGCAGAGGTCTCACTACACTAACTTGTAGTTTTAGCTGAACACTGTGAGCAGGACGCACTGCACTAACTGTAAATAGTCTAGCTGCCTGACTGTGGTACTTATAGGATCAAAAGAACACGTCATAGTGCATGCTTGGCCAATCATCAGCCAGCAATGCACTGCGATGCCGCAGTGAATTATGGGCCGTGACGTGCCACACGAATTTGGTGCGAATGGCCCATAATGTTCGGAATTCAGCGAACGACCGAACAGCCAATGTTCGAGTCGAACATGGGTTCGACTCGAACACGAAGCTCATCCCTAGTCTCATGATATTTGTACAAAAGTTCATCAAAACATTATTTTTGATAAAAATACACAAAAAAAATTAACGCACACAACACAAATTACGGCCGGTGCGCCAGACATTTTTTTGGCGCTTACTCAATACTACCATCATGTGAGTGCAATTGTTGTTATTTTCTATTTTAAATTTAAATAAAGGTAATGGTTTTACACTATTGGAGCTTTTTAATTTTACATGGTGCATCCATTCTATTGCGGGGTGGTGTCCTAATACGTACCAGCTTGAGCATCATCACCACGGCAACAGGATCCTGGTTGTGACAATACATTCCAAGGCCCCTGGTTCTCCGACTGGGATTTGGGCATTATCCCTTCAAGCCTTCTCTGATCCTCTGTAATGGGGGATCATGAGTTTCTGGTAAGCGGACATCTGTTTACCTGTGGTGGTGGACCAAGCACTTTTGTCTACATCTAGCAGGAATTACACTTCTTTATGGACTTTTTTCACTTATCACATTGGTGATTCAGTCTTTATATACACAGACTTATGTTCATTATATTTAATATATTTTTCATCAGGTTATTATATATATGGTGATTCAGTTTTCACACACAAGGACTTACGTTTACTATATATAATATCTCTTATCAGGTATTATTCATTTGGTGAATTGTCACTTTATTTTTTGCATCACTTTGTTTATTTGTATAATATACTTATAGGAATTTATGATTGGGGATCACCCACACGGCCATTATTTTCTTTATAGCGCGCTTCCAATTTTTCCCATTTTATTTCACTGTGTTTGTGTTGCATAGAGGAATGGCAGCTTTTTCAGTTTATTTAACAATTCACTTTGCTTGTTTGTTTATTTCACCAAAGCGCAGTTTCTTTTCCCCTTTTTACTAAAAATGTGGAGGTTGGCTTCACACCTATGTGTTGCGGCAACACCCAATCTGCAGTGTTACTGCATATAACATTAAATAAATGAAATTTATGCAAAATGATTGCCTATAATGCATGCAATGTGCACAATGCATAGCACCTTATGAATTATGTTCAATATAATTGTGCCTGCTGATGTGAACGGGTCCCTAATCTGCAGAGTGTAATGTACATGTGCACATTTTAAGAATGTGTATTTTATGTTCGTGTTGGGGGTTAAGTTTAGGCCCACATCTATGCGCTGCGGTAATGCATGGGTGTTAATGTGTGTTTCTCCATGTATTAAAGAGCGTTTTGTTAGTGCAGCTCATTTTATTGAATAAGCTATGACACAAAGGTAGCATTCAAAAGGTGCATGTACCTTTTTTAAACATTTTTACCATGTGTTGTTGTGCACTGCAAAGCATTTGTGTTAGCAAAGTGTGTTGGAATACCATTAACAATAAATAGCATTTCACATCACACTACTACTACTGCATGGTAGTCAATCGGCTTCTAACTTCAGCCTGTTCAATTAAGCTTTGGTAAAAAAAAAAATGAAGCTGATTGGTTTCTACACAGAGCTGCACCACATTTTGCACTCTCCAGTTTTAGCAAATCAACCCCATGTGTTTTCCTGTGTGTTGCACACATTCCTGCATCACACAGATGTAAAAAAGGAATTACCTCCCTTTTTAAAATATTTTTTCATTTTTTTAAATATTACTACTGTGGGCTTTAATGAAATATCAGGGTCTAACCAGACCCCTGAAATTACATAATAGAGAAAGATTGAGGACATAATCTCTTTTTCCTCTGCAGATGCAGCTGCACTCATTAACTGTCAGGAACATATTACCAGCCATCAAGAAAATATACGTGCACATTTTGTAAATATGCACACTTTCAGGCTAATGTGCATTAGTGTACACATTGTCCTCTGCCCCCAAGCAACCTATTTAAACCTGAACTCCGCACAAGTTTCTTGCAAAAGGGACTTCAGTCTTGCCCCTGTAATCCTGATCCTAATACTCATCTTGATACTGTTACTGATTCATGTTCCACCTGACCTGCTTTTGGATTACCCTTGTCTGTATATGCTGTTTATGTTTGTTAGCAACCTCGGCTTAGACTATTGACCGTGCCTCCTCCCATTGATTTTGTGGCTTGCTACTCACCCGTTAATGAACGCTACCTTATCCTGACTCTGATTCTGCCTACAGCCTGGTGTCTTTCCACTTGGCTGTCATTAGACCCAGCTTGTGACCTGACTCCACCTTTAATTGAACTTGGCACATCCACGGTACACTGCCAGATGTACTCCTGCTCACCTAATACCAGCGCTCTCAAGTTCCAATCCACAGGGTCAGCATTTTAGCACTTGTGCCTTTCCCTCACCCCTGCAGAACCTGTCAACTTCCAGGGGTGCTCAGACAGGAACTGTGCTAGAAGCCACCCTCGTCATCTCAGGCTCCGCATACAAATAAGTGACACTAACACTGTACAGGAAGTGCTCAGTTC
Organism: Lithobates clamitans; assembly: GCA_037952925.1. NCBI lineage: Eukaryota > Metazoa > Chordata > Amphibia > Anura > Ranidae > Lithobates > Lithobates clamitans. The sequence goes on from JBBGZY010000835.1 coordinate 1,580,080, forward strand.
ATCCACAAAAGAAGGTTTGTGGACAGGAAGTGCTCAGTTCATCCACAAAAGAAGTAGTAAACATGAACATTTATGTTATCTCTTCATTTATGTCTGAACACAGGGATGATCAGCAATGAACAGCCCTGGTATTTATTCAGGACAGACAAAGGATTAGTAATTATATTGTATGACACACATATTTACAGATTGTCTTCTCAACATCCTGAAAGATCCACCTGTCTACAGCTGTCTTTCCTGTCACTGGATCCTCCCCATTGGGTGCCAGTTCCTTCTTTTCTGAACAGCCCACTGTCTGCACTGCTAAAGGCTGGGAGGGAACCTGTGGGGGGATCAGAGGGCACAGTGGAGACAACAGGCTATGTTGTAAACACAGAATAATGCAAACCTTCATCTTCAGATTTAAAGTGCAAGTGTAGACAAACAGCTAAATACATACAGTATTTATATTTTTATATACCCAAAAATCAGTAAGCTGTTCAGCCAGTTTTCTTATCCAGACACTGAGGCTAACCCCAATGGTCAGGTTCTGACCATTTATTTTATCCACTGCTATCAAACCAATATAACCTGGTCCAGGCTGTGATTGGAAATGAAGGAGCAGCAGCTCACCCAGGAGATCATTTCCGTGTTCTCTCACCCAATCAACAATCTCTATTTGTTAAATTTATAGCACTGGGGAAAGCACTAAAACCTGATTGCCTTATAATGTTGTTCCTTTCTCTTTTGTATGATACTTGTATAGCACCCCCCTGGGTCTCCTGAGAGCAGGAAGGTACCTCCAGTAGGGATGAGCTTCGAGTTCGAGTCGAACTCATGTTCGACTCGAACATTGGCTGTTCGCAAGTTCGCCGAACAGCGAACAATTTGGGGTGTTCGCGGCAAATTCGAATGCCGCGGAACACCCTTTAAAAGTCTATGGGAGAAATCAAAATCCTTCCGGGGCTGAAGTGGTTAAAGTCTATGGGACACGAACATGAATAACCAAAAGTGCTAATTTTAAAGGCTTATATGCATGGTATTGTCATAAAAAGTGTTTGGGGACCTGGGTCCTGCCCCAGGGGACATGGATCAATACAAAAAAAAGTTTTAAAAATGGACGTTTTTTTGGGAGCAGTGATTTTAATAATTCTTAAAGTGAAACAATAAAAGTGTAATATTCCTTTAAATTTCATACCTGGGGGGTGTCTATAGTATGCCTGTAAAGGGGCGCATGTTTCCCCTGTTTAGAACAGTCTGACAGCAAAATGACAAAATGACATTTCAAAGGAAAGGGGAACCCCGGCCAAAATTTTTAAAAAAAATGACGTGGGGGTCATGGATTTTAAGGGGAACCCCGCGCCAAAAAAAAAAAAAAAGGAAAAAAGTTTGTTCGAACACGTGAACACTCTTAAAGTCTATGGGACACGAACATGAATAATCAAAAGTGCTAATTTTAAAGGCTTATATGCAAGTTATTGTCATAAAAAGTGTTTGGGGACCTGGGTCCTGCCCCAGGGGACATGGATCAATGCAAAAAAAGTTTTAAAAACGTCCGTTTTTTCAGGAGCAGTGATTTTAATAATTCTTAAAGTCAAACAATAAAAGTGTAATATCCCTTTAAATTTCGTAGCTGGGGGGTGTCTATAGTATGCCTGTAAAGGGGAGCATGTTTCCCATGTTTAGAACAGTCTGACAGCAAAATGACATTTCAAAGGAAAAAAAGTCATTTAAAACTACTCGCGGCTATTGCATTGCCGGTCCGACAATACACATAAAAGTTCATTGATAAAAACAGCATGGGAATTCCCCACAGGGGAACCCAGAACCAAAATTTTAAAAAAATGACGTGGGGGTCCCCCTAAATTCCATACCAGGCCCTTCAGGTCTTCAGGAAGAAGAAGATGAAGGAAGATAGAAGAAAGAAGAAAACTGTCTCTTGTCATTTTTAACATTCTTGACAGTTTTTTAGTGAAATGGTAGGGGTACTTTTGTACCCCCTTACCATTTCACACAGGGGGGGGCCGGGATCTGGGGGTCCCCTTGTTAAAGGGGGCTTCCAGATTCCGATAAGCCCCCTGCCCGCAGACCCCCACAACCATCTGCCAGGGTTGTGGGGATGAGGCCCTTGTCCTCATCAATATGGGGACAAGGTGTTTTGGGGGGCTAACCCACAGCACCCTCCCAATGTTGAGGGCATGTGGCCTGGTACGGTTCAGGAGGGGGGGTGCTCTCTCATCCCCCCCTCTTTTCCTGCTGCCTGCCAGGTTGCGTGCTCGGATAAGGGTCTGGCATGGATTCTTGGGGGGACCCCACGACGTTTTTTTTTTTTTTTTTTGGCGCGGGGTTCCCCTTAAAATCGGTACCAGACCTGAAGGGCCTGGTATGGAATTTAGGGGGACCCCCACATCATTTTTTTTTAAATTTTGGTTCAGGGTTCCCCTGTGGGGAATTCCTATGCCGTTTTTATCAATGAACTTCTATGTGTATTGTCGGACCGGCAATGCAATAGCCGCGAGTAGTTTTAAATGGCTTTTTTCCTTCGAAATGTCATTTTGCTTTCAGACTGTTCTAAACACAGGAAACATGCGCCCCTTTACAGGCATACTATAGACACCCCCCAGCTACAACATTTAAAGGGATATTACACTTTTATTGTTTGACTTTAAGCATTATTAAAATCACTGCTCCTGAAAAAACGGACGTTTTTAAAACTTTTTTTTGCATTGATCCATGTCCCCTGGGGCAGGACCCAGGTCCCCAAACACTTTTTATGACAATAACTTGCATATAAGCCTTTAAAATTAGCACTTTTGGTTATTCATGTTCGTGTCCCATAGACTTTAACCACTTCAGCCCCGGAAGGATTTACCCCCTTCCTGACCAGAGCACTTTTTATAATTTGGCACTGCGTCGCTTTAACTGCTAATTGCGCGGTCATGCAATGCTGTACCCAAACAAAATTTGCGTCCTTTTCTTCCCACAAATAGAGCTTTCTTTTGATGGTATTTGATCACCTCTGCCGTTTTTATTTTTTGCGCTATACACGGAAAAAGACCGAAAATTTTGAAAAAAAATGATATTTTCTACTTTTTGCTCTAAAAAAATCCAATAAACTCAATTTTAGTCATACATTTAGGCCAAAATGTATTCGGCCACATGTCTTTGGTAAAAAAAATGTCAATAAGTGTATATTTATTGGTTTGCGCAAAAGTTATAGCGCCTACAAACTAGGGTACATTTTCTGGAATTTACATTTAATTATGACTGCCTATGTCGTTTCTTGAGGTGCTAAAATGGCAGGGCAGTACAAAACCCCCACAAATGACCCCATTTTGGTAAGTAGACACCCCAAGGAAATTGCTGAGAGGCATGTTGAGCCCATTGAATATTCATTTTTTTTGTCCCAAGTGATTGAATAATGACAAGAAAAAAAAAAATTACAAAAAGTTGTCACTAAATGATATATTGCTCACACAGGCCATGGGCATATGTGGAATTGCACCCCAAAATACATTTAGCTGCTTCTCCTGAGTATGGGAATACCACATGTGTGGGACTTTTTGGGAGCCTAGCCGCGTACGGGGCCCCGAAAACCAATCACTGCCTTCAGGATTTCTAAGTGCATACATTTTTGATCTTACTCCTCACTACCTATCACAGTTTTGAAGGCCATAAAATGCCCAGATGGCCCAAACCCCCCCAAATGACCCCATTTTGGAAAGTAGACACCCCAAGCTATTTGCTGAGAGGCATGTTGAGTCCATGGAATACTTTATATTTTGACACAAGTTGCGGGAAAATGACAATTTTTATTTTTTTTTTGCACAAAGTTGTCACTAAATGATATATTGCTCACACAGGCCATGGGCATATGTGGAATTGCACCCCAAAATACATTCTGCTGCTTCTCTTGAGTACGGGGATACCACATGTGTGGGACTTTTTAGGAGCCTAGCTGCGTACGGGGCCCCAAAAACCAATCACCGCCTTCAGGATTTCTAAGGGTGTACATTTTTGATTTCTCTCTTCACTGCCTATCACAGTTTCGGAGGTCATGGAATGCCCAGGTGGCACAAACCCCCCCAAATGACCCCATTTTGGAAAGTAGACACCCCAAGCTATTTGTTGAGAGGCATGGTGAGTATTTTGCAGCTCTCATTTGTTTTTGAAAATAAAGAAAGACAAAAAAAAATTTTTTTTTTTCTTTTTTTAATTTTCAAAACTTTGTGACAAAAAGTGAGGTTTGCAAAATACTCACTATACCGCTCAGCAAATAGCTTTGGGTGTCTACTTTCCAAAATGGGGTCATTTGGGGGGGTTTTGTGCCACCTGGGCATTCCATGGCCTCCGAGACTGTGATAGGCAGTGAAGAGTGAAATCAAAAATTTACGCCCTTAGAAAGCCTGAAGGCGGTGCTTGGTTTTCGGGGTCCCGTACGCGGCTAGGCTCCCAAAAAGTCTCACACATGTGGTATCCCCGGACTCAGGAGAAGCAACAGAATGTATTTTGGAGTGTAATTTCACATATTCCCATGGCATGTTTGAGCAATATATCATTTAGTGACAACTTTGTGCAAAAAAAAAAAAAAAAAAATTTTGTCTCTTTCCCGCAACTTGTGTCACAATATAAAATATTCCATGGACTCGACATGCCTCTCAGCAAATAGCTTGGGGTGTCTACTTTCCAAAATGGGGTCATTTGGGGGGGGTTTGAACTGTCCTGCCATTTTATGCACAACATTTAAAAGCTTATGTCACACATCACCCACTCTTCTAACCACTTGAAGACAAAGCCCTTTCTGACACTTATTGTTTACATGAAAAAGTTTTTTTTTTTTGCAAGAAAATTACTTTGAACCCCCAAACATTATATATTTTTTTAAAGCAAATGCCCTACAGATTAAAATGGTGGGTGTTTAATTTTTTTTTCACACAGTATTTGCGCAGCGATTTTTCAAACGCATTTTTTGGGGAAAAAACACACTTTTTTACATTTTAATGCACTAAAACACACTATATTGCCCAAATGTTTGATGAAATAAAAAAGATGATCTTAGGACGAGTACATGGATACCAAACATGACATGCTTTACAATTGCGCACAAACGTGCAGTGGCAACAAAATAAATACATTTTTAAAAGCCTTTAAAAGCCTTTACAGGTTACCACTTTAGATTTACAGAGGAGGTCTACTGCTAAAATTACTGCCCTTGATCTGACCGTCGCGGTGATACCTCACATGCATGGTGCAATTGCTGTTTACATTTGACGCCAGACCGACGCTTGCATTCGCCTTAGCGCGAGAGCAGGGGGGACAGGGGTGCTTTTTTTTTTTTTTGCTTTTTTTTTTTTGCTTTTTTATCTTATTTTTAAACTGTTCCTTTCATTTTTTTTTTTAATCATTTTTATTGTTATCTCAGGGAATGTAAATATCCCCTGTGATAGCAATAGGTAGTGACAGGTACTCTTTTTTGAAAAAATTGGGGTCTATTAGACCCTAGATTTCTCCTCTGCCCTCAAAGCATCTGACCACACCAAGATCGGTGTGATAAAATGCTTCCCCAATTTCCCAATGGCGCTATTTACATCCGGCGAAATCTAAGTCATAAAATGCTCGTAGCTTCCGGTTTCTTAGGCCATAGAGATGTTTGGAGCCACTCTGGTCTCTGATCAGCTCTATGGTCACATGGCTGAATCACTGGCTGCATTCTCAGGTTCCCTGTTGAGACAGGAGAGCCAGAGAAAAACACGGAAGACGGTGGGGGGGGCATTCTCTCCCACTGCTTGTAAAAGCAGTCTAGAGGCTAATTAGCCGCTAGGATTGCTTTTACATGAAAGCCGACCGCTGGCTGAAAAGAATGATACCAAGATGATACCTAAACCTGCAAGCATCATTCTGGTATAACCACTCAAAGTCGTGAATGGTGTACCTAAAGACAAAAAAATGGTTAACAATAAAGCACAGTAAACGGTAAAGTATAAAAAATTGCATACCTGAAAAGCAAATATGATAAAACATAATAACAATAAAACATTGCAGAATAGAATACAGTAAAAAAGAGCAGAACAATAGAGAGAATAGAGAGAGAGAGAGAACAATAAAACGACAACTATTATGTTTTATTTTATATTTTTGTTTGTGTTTTTTTTTTTTTTTACACTTTTTTTGTAACTGTAACTTTTATAACTGTAACCGGTTCCAGGTTCGGGTCTCTCAAAATGCGATGGCATCTTGGGAGACCCTGTGAAAATGTGCCTAGTCTGTGCAATGCTGTACCCTACGCTAATACTCAACTAGTGAATGGTAGCGTTCAAAACATTCACCAATGCAAAGACCAGGATTGTCAGGAGGGACAATAATAGCGGGTGTCACGCTTATATCCGCGGTTGCTGCAGACACAACATCTTTTTTGGGGGGTTCGCTGGGTAGGGGTACTCAGGAGGACATAAAAATGCCTCTCATGCAGCCGATTGCACTTGGTTGGGGATGTGAATGAGGGAAGTACGGGCGCGGCAGAAGTGATGGGTTCCCAATTAGGAATGGCGAATGCAGCAGGAAGGGCACTATGGGCACGACGGGCCTGTGTTTGTCTTTTTGGTGGCAGCGGGACACTACTTGTGCTTGCCACCTCACCAGCCACGTCACCAAGTGTTACTGCAGTGCTGGTTTGACTACGACCGGGGTGTACTAGGCCGCTGGCGCTTGCCAGTTCACCAACACTACCAAAAAAACTGTTAGCGATCGCAGGGATCAGGCCTGACTCTGCGAACACTGCAGTTATGCGTTTAGTGTTTTGTAAGTGACAGTGATCGATCGATACTGCACTTGGGTGGGCTGGGCTGGGCCGGGCGGAGGGGAAAAACGCAGGTGCTAGCAGGTATCTGGGCTGATCCCGCTAACACTGCGTTTTTGGGAACCCTAAACTGCTGGGGACGCCAGTATAGATCTGATCGGATCAGATATTGATCCGTTCAGATACTATACCACTAAGTGAGGCGTATGCTGCGTGCGTGGGTGTTAGCGGTACTGGCGCTAATCTGACGCTGCCTGGGGCGACGCATATCACCGCCGGGTGATCAGGGGGCTAAACCTTTATTCGGTAATAAACGGCGGGTGCCCTGACACTATAAAAAATAAACTAACTAACCAGCGTCACCAGTAACGGTTATACGGTGATCAGTGGTGAAAGGGTTAACTAGGGGGCAATCAAGGGGTTAAAACATTTATTAGATAGTATATGGGGGTCCTTGTCGCTATAAAACGCTGACGGCGAACCTAAATATTTACGTCCCTTACTAGCGTCACCAGTGACACTAATACAGCGATCAGAAAAATGATCGCTTAGTGACACTGGTGACGGGGGGTGATCAAGGGGTTAAAACTTTATTAGGGGGGTTAGGGGGGTATCCTAGACCTAAAGGGGGCCTAACACTCACTGCCCTAAGACTGTAACTGTCACAAACTGACACCAATACAGTAATCAGAAAAAAAAAAAAAAACCTGCTTGGTGTCAGTTTGTGACAGGGGGGGGGTGATTGGGGGGGGATCGGGGGGCGATCGGGGGGGGGGATCGGGGGGCGATCGGGGGGGGGGATCGGGGTGTAATGTGTGCCTGGCATGTTCTACTGTGTGTGTGTGTGTGTTGGTGCACTCACATTACAGTCTTCTCTCCTCGGCCCGGAACGGAAAATACCGAGCCGAGGAGAGATGACATAATTTCCTCTGCCTCTGTGTACAATACAGAGGCAGGGAAATGATCCCATTGGCTGGGAGCGATCGCGAGGGGGGGGCCACGAATGGATGGCCTCCCCCTCACCACCGCTCGCCGGGGGAGATTTGCCGACCGCCGCAGGCACCGGGGGGGGGTCCGTTCGGACCCCCCACCCGCGGGCAGGCAAGGACGTACAGGTAAGCCCTTTTGCCTGCCCGTGCCGCTCTGTCGACGTACATCGTCGTGCGGCGGTCGGCAACTGGTTAAGGGTGTTCGCGTGTTCGAACGAACTTTTTTCCTGTTTGCATGTTCTGGTGCAAACCGAACAGGGGGGTGTTCAGCTCATCCCTAATCTCCAGATACAGGGAGTGGGCTTACATTCACCCCAGGGCTGAGTCCATGGCTATAATGGGAAGTTAGAACAAACGTGGGCACCAGTCACTTTAGGTATTTTTCAATGCTTTAATTAAAACTAATCACGTAGCTCCTTGGCTTTTCTCACTCCACCCACAGCTCACGCAGTCAGAAAATGTGATCTTGCAACTAACCCCTCTTTTTCCTGGAGAAAGAATATTCGTTATAGCTCAACCTAGTTGTTATTTTCACACTGTCCTGTGGTACCAGTGACACCTACTGGCAACAGTGGGAAATGTACAACACAGTCATGTTTAGAACAGAACCAATAAACTATGTACAATCAATCTGAGCTGTTTACAGCCAAAAACTACATTTACACTATAGCACCATTTTTAGGAATAGGGGGCTACACTTGCAATTTAAAGGTGGCCCTATATGATCTAGTACCAATTTCAAAAATTCATGCAAATGTTTCTCTACATTCTGAACAATCTTTGCATAGCCAAGCATAGTTCAGTTTGCCCATATGTGCTAGGGCTTAAATACTCATTAGACAGAGTTTTCTACTGATTTCTACTGGTAGCTTTACACTAACGGATGAATCACTGAAGAGTATCAGTAATAATTTGCTACTGTCCAAAAAATGAAAACTTGAAAAAAGTAATAAATAGATCATGTATTTTCTTTTCTTGGCATTTAATTATATAAAATGCTCAACTATAATTTCTTCCATGCTACTTTAATAAGTTATTTCCCAAGGCTTGTTCACCTTGAACACATTTTCTAAGAAAGGGAAGCCGATTTTTGTTCTTTTGTCCTGGAGTTATCTGTGTTCCCATTTAGCATGCATTCTGCTATTTGAGAATGAAGAGGATGGTTAAAATGTAAGATGTAGCAAGCAAAATATTTTGCATATTAAGCTTTCAAAATGTATGAATGATGGTATTGTATACAGTGTTGTTGAAGGGCTGTTTTCCCGCTGCTTCATATCACTATAAATAATGAATGTGCAAATGTGAGAACATCAAACATTTTGACTTCACTGTTGGTAAATGGATAAAGACTCCCTAAAAAAAAAAGCAACGGGAGAATTGTTTTGCCACAGAAGGAGATACTCATATTATCAACTTTAGACATGTTAGCCCATTAATAATATAGTTTAGGGACCAAAAAAAAGAACAAAAATACACCAACCTTTACTTTAAGTTTTCCTGCACATAACATTTTTATTTCAGCTACTGTATAATGGCAACATTTGATAGCTAGGATTTTTTTATTAGTTATCTGAGTGGTGGTGGAAACTGATTATTATTCAATTTTGAAAAACAAATAATTTCAAATAAATTTGTAATGTTGCACACATTTCAAGCTGCTGGCACAATCATCTTTATTAAAAAGCCATGAAGACACTTGGATGCTTTTTGAGATGTCACGGTTAGTAAACTCATACATGTGATGGGCAAAACAGGTCTAAATATCTCCATAGTTCCAAATTTATTTTTAATTTTTTTGTTAGACTTCCTAGAGTGCTTAAATGTTTACAGAAAAACTGGCTTAAAGGCATAGTTCACCTTTACCAAAAATTGCTTATGCAGATAAGGGCCGTCTGTAGCTAAAAACAAACTGTGCAGCTCTGACCAAAGGTGAATAATACCCTTACTATAGGCAATTTAACTACCTCATGAATAGGGATGAGCCGAACACCCCCCTGTTCGGTTCGCACCAGAACTTGCGAACAGGCAAAAAATTAGTTCGAACATGTGAACACCGTTAAAGTCTATGGGACATAACTGGGAATAATCAAAAGTGCTAATTTTAAAGGCTTATATGTAAGTTATTGTCATAAAAAGTGTTTGGGGACCTGGGTCCTGCCCCAGGGGACATGGATCAATGCAAAAAAAAGTTTAAAAACGGACGTTTTTTCGGGAGCAGTGATTTTAATAATGCTTAAAGTGAAACAATAAAAGTGGAATATTCCTTTAAATTTCGTACCTGGGGGTGTCTATAGTATGCTTGTAAAGGGGCGCATGTTTCCTGTGTTTAGAACAGTCTGACAGCAAAATGACATTTCAAAGGAAAAAAAAGTAATTTAAAACTACTCGCGGCTATTAATAAATTGCCGGTCCGACAATACACATAAAAGTTCATTGATAAAAATGGCATGGGAATTCCCCACAGGGGAACCCCGAACCAAAATTTAAAAAAAAAAATGACGTGGGGGTCCCCCTAAATTCCATACCAGGCCCTTCAAGTCTGGTTTGGATATTAAGGGGAACCCTGGCAAAATTTTTTTTTAAAAATGGCGTGGGGCCCCCCCCACAAATCCATACCAGACCCTTATCCGAGCACGCAACCTGGCAGGCCGCAGAAAAAAGGGGGGGACGAGAGAGCGCCCCCCCTCCTGAACCGTACCAGGCCACATGCCCTCAATATTGGGAGGGTGCTTTGGGGTAGCCCCCCAAAACACCTTGTCCCCATGTTGATGGGGACAAGGGCCTCATCCCCACAACCCTTGCCCGGTGGTTGTGGGGGTCTGCGGGCGGGGGGGCTTATCGGAATCTGGAAGCCCCCTTTAACAAGGGGACCCCCAGATCCCGGCCCTCCCCCTATGTGAAATGGTAAGGGGGTACAAAAGTACCCATACCATTTCACAAAAAAACTGTCAAAAATGTTAAAAATTACAAGAGACAGTTTTAGACAATTCCTTTATTTAAATGCTTCTTCTTTCTTCTATCTTCTATCCTCTTTCTTCTATCTTCTATCTTCCTTCGGTTTCTCCCTCCATCTTCTTCTCCTTCTGGTTCTTCTGGTTCTTCCTCCAGTGTTCTTGTCTGGCATCTTCCTGTGGCATTCCCCGTGACGTCAGAAGGGGGCGGGGGGAGGGGTCAGGATGTGGGGACCCCTTGTTAAAGGGGGCTTCCAGATTCCGATAAGCCCCCGCCCGCAGACCCCCACAACCACCAGGCAAGGGTTGTGGGGATGAGGCCTTTGTCCCCATCAACATGAGGACAAGGTGTTTTGGGGGGCTACCCCAAAGCACCCTCCCAATGTTGAGGGCATGTGGCCTGGTACAGGAGACCCCACGCCATTTTTTTAAAAAATTTTGGCCGGGTTCCCCTTAATATCCATACCAGACCTGAAGGGCCTGGCATGGAATTTAGGGGGACCCCCCCACATCATTTTTAAAAAAAAATTTTGGTTCGGGGTTACCCTGTGGGGAATTCCCATGCCGTTTTTATCAATGAACTTTTAGGTGTATTGTCGGACCGGCAATTCATTAATAGCCGCGAGTAGTTTTAAATTACTTTTTTCCTTTGAAATGTCATTTTGTCATTTTGCTGTCAGACTGTTCTAAACAGGGGAAACATGCGCCCCTTTACAGGCATACTATAGACACCCCCCAGGTATGAAATTTAAAGGAATATTACACTTTTATTGTTTCACTTTAAGAATTATTAAAATCACTGCTCCCGAAAAAACGTCCATTTTTAAAACTTTTTTTTGTATTGATCCATGTCCCCTGGGGCAGGACCCAGGTCCCCAAACACTTTTTATGACAATACCATGCATATAAGCCTTTAAAATTAGCACTTTTGATTTCTCCCATAGACTTTTAAAGGGTGTACCGCGGCTTTCAAATTTGCCGCGAACACCCCAAATTGTTCGCTGTTCGGCAAACTGGCGAACAGCTGATGTTCGAGTCAAACATGAGTTTGGCTCGAACTCGAAGCTCATCCCTACATATCAAGCCTGGATGTTAAGGACATTGCTAAAAGAGCCCCACTCTTACTGTTCACCTCTGCCATCACAGGAATGAGCTCTTTCCCTGATTCAAACTCCCTCACATGCACTTTCTCTCAATGGGGGTAATTTACTAAATCTGGCGCGTGCAAAATCTGGTGCAACTCTGCAACGAAACCAATTAGCTTCTAGGTTTTTTTGTCAAAGCTTAATTCAACAAGCTGAATTTAGAAGCTGCACCAGATTCTGAGTGCACCAATTTTATCTACACCAGTGTTTGACAGCTCACTCCCGTGATCATGAAAGTCAACAGTAGCAGTGGGCCTCTCTTAAGAACATCCTTAGCAATGTCCTGGGAGTTTTCTGGTCAGGCTTTATGAGATATGTAAATGGCCTAAACCTATAGCAAGCGCATTATTCAACTTTAGCCAAAGCTGCACAGTTTTTTTTTTATCGAAGGATGCCCCTTATCTGCATAGACAGTCTTTGGTAAAGGTGAGCTATCCCTTTAACCACTTGCCGACTAGCTTTATACTGCGGCAGGTTGGCACGATCCTGCGAACCATCGTAGCTGTACATCGGCTCCTTTAAGCGGGATAGCAGGCCTGCACTGCCTTGCGGGGGTGCCAATACTCGTGGACAGCGGTCGTGATGATCACCGGTTGCTCGCGATCGTGGGCACGAGAGGCAGAACAGGGACGTGTGTGGGTAAACACAAATCCCTGTTCTGTGAGGAGAGGAGAGGCAGATTGTGAGTTCCTAATAGCTAGGAACCATGATCTGTCATCTCCTATAGTCAGTCCCCTCCCCCACAGTTAGAACACACAGTCAGGGAACACAGTTAACCCCTTGATCGCCCCTAGTGTTAACCCCTTCCCTGCCAGTGACATTTACACAGTAATCAATGCATTTTTATAGCACTGATCACTGTATAATTGTCAATGGTTTAAAAAAATGTGTCAAAAATGTCCGATGTGTCCGCCATAATGTTGCAGTCCCGATAAAAATCACAGATCGTAGCCATTACTAGTAAAAAAAAATACTAATAATAAAAATGCCATAAATCTTTACCCTATTTTGTAGAAGCTATACCTTTTGCACAAACCAATCAATATACGCTTATTGCGATTTTTATCACCAAAAATATGTAGAAGAATACATATTTGCCTAAACTGAGGAAAAAATTAGCTTTTTTAAAAAAAAAATTGGGAATATTTATTATAGCAAAAAGTACAAAATATTGTGTTTTTTTCAAAATTGACGTTTGTTTTTGTTTATAGCGTAAAAAATAAAAAGCGCAGAGATGATCAAACACCACCAAAAGAAAGCTCTATTTGTGGGAAAAAAAGGACGTCAAATTTGTTTGGGTACAGCCAGGGGCGGACTGACAACTCATGGGGCCCCCGGGCAATAGGAGATCCTGGGGCCCCCTGTCCCCGCTCATGTGTTCCCACCCACACTCAAGCCACACCCACACAAATTCCCACCTACATTTTGCACTGCCCACACTACATGCGTTCGTCACAGAATTACATTAAAGAAAGTGCAACAACGGTACATTTCCAAAATTAAAGTGATTGTAAAGGCTCTTTTTTTTTTTTAAATAACAAACATATCATACTTCCCTCCACTGTGCAGCTCGTTTTGCACAGAGTGGCCCCGATCCTCCTCTTCTGGGGGTGGCTCTCGCGGCTCCTCCCCACATCAGATAACTCCCTAGGAGAAGCGCTCTCCTGGGGGAGGGGGGGGGGTTACCTTTCAGGTGCGCTCCCATGTCCAGCATTTGCGTCTATAGACACATGTTTACATACATGTGCTCATCCTACATAAAGCTTTTCATATAGAGCATGTGCGGGGATCATGGGGGTGCTTTACATTTTTTTTTAATTATTATTATTTACTTTATATAATTTTCACCGACCTCCAATGTAAAGAACATTCTTCCCACTGACCTTCAATGTAAGGAACATTCTTCCCACTGATCACCAATGTAAGGAACATTCTTCCCACTGATCACCAATGTAAGGGACATTCTTCTCACTGATCACCAATGTAAGGAACATTCTTCTCACTGATCACCAATGTAAGGAACATTCTTCTCACTGATCACCAATGTAAGGAACATTCTTCTCACTGATCACCAATGTAAGGAACATTCTTCTCACTGATCACCAATGTAAGGAACATTCTTCTCACTGATCACCAATGTAAGGAGCATTCTTCTCACTGATCACCAATGTAAGGAGCATTCTTCTCACTGATCACCAATGTAAGGAACATTCTTCTCACTGATCACCAATGTAAGGAGCATTCTTCCCACTGATCACCAATGTAAGGAACATTCTTCTCACTGATCACCAATGTAAGGAACATTCTTCCCACTGATCAATGTAAGGAACATTCATCTCACTGATCACCAATGTAAGGATCATTCTTCCCACTGATCACCAATGTAAGGAACATTCTTCCCACTGACCACCAATGTAAGGAGCATTCTTCCCACTGACCACCAATGTAAGGAGCATTCTTCCCACTGACCAACAATGTAAGGAACATTCTTCCCACTGATCACCAATGTAAGGGACATTGTTCCCACTGACCACCAATGTAAGGAACATTCTTCCCACTATTTATTGAATCCATATTGAGCACTATATTTGATTGGCTGCTTCTGCTTGGCACACACGCACAATCACAATCACGCACATAATGATGAAGTCATCATCATGTGCGATTGTGCGTGTGTGCCAGGCCTAAGCAGAAGCAAACAGCCAATCAAATATAGTGCTCAATATGGATTCAATAAATATGCATAGCCATAGATATCATAAATGACTACAGGAGATAACCAGAGACTGCGAATGCGACTACAGGAAATAATCAGAGACAGGGGATGCGACTACAGGAGATAACCAGAGACTGCGAATGCGACTACAGGAGATAACCAGAGACTGGGGATGCGACTACAGGAGATAACCAGAGACTGTGAATGCAACTACAGGACTGTAAATGCGACTATAGGAGATGACCAGACTGTGAATGCGACTACAGGAAATAACCAGACTGCGAATGCGACTACAGGAGATAACCAGACTGCGAATGCAACTACAGGACTGCAAATGCGACTATAGGAGATGACCAGACTGTGAATGCGACTAAAGGAAATAACCAGACTGCGAATGCGACTACAGGAAATAACCAGAGACTGCGAATGCGACTACAGGAAATAACCAGACTGCGAATGCGACTACAGGAAATAACCAGAGACTGCGAATGCAATTACAGGACTGCGAATGCAACTACAGGAAATAACCAGACTGCGAATGCGACTACAGGAGATAACCAGAGACTGCGAATGCGACTACAGGAAATAATCAGAGACTGGGGATGCAACTACAGGAAATAATCAGAGACTGCGAATGCGACTACAGGAAGTAACCAGAGACTGCGAATGCGACTACAGGAAGTAACCAGAGACTGCGAATGCGACTACAGGAAGTAACCAGAGACTGCGAATGCGACTACAGGAAGTAACCAGACTGCGAATGCGACTACAGGAGATAACCAGAGACTGCGAATGCAACTACAGGAAATAACCAGAGACTGCGAATGCGACTACAGGAAGTAACCAGACTGCGAATGCGACTATAGGAGATAACCAGAGACTGCGAATGCGACTACAGGAAATAACCAGAGACTGCGAATGCGACTACAGGAAATAATCAGAGACTGCGAATGCGACTACAGGAAATAATCAGAGACTGGGGATGCGACTACAGGAAATAATCAGAGACTGCGAATGCGACTACAGGAAGTAACCAGAGACTGCGAATGCGACTACAGGAAGTAACCAGACTGCGAATGCGACTACAGGAGATAACCAGAGACTGCAAATGCGACTACAGGAAATAACCAGAGACTGCGAATGCGACTACAGGAAATAATCAGAGACTGGGGATGCGACTACAGGAAATAATCAGAGACTGCGAATGCGACTACAGGAAATAACCAGAGACTGCGAAAGCGACTACAGGAAATAACCAGAGACTGCGAAAGCGACTACAGGAAATAATCAGAGACTGCGAATGCAACTACAGGAAATAACCAGAGACTGCGAATGCGACTACAGGAAATAATCAGAGACTGGGGATGCGACTACAGGAAATAATCAGAGACTGCGAATGGGACTACAGGAAATAACCAGAGACTGCGAAAGCGACTACAGGAAATAACCAGAGACTGCGAATGCGACTACAGGAAATAATCAGAGACTGGGGATGCGACTACAGGAAATAATCAGAGACTGCGAATGCGACTACAGGAAATAACCAGAGACTGTGAAAGCGACTACAGGAAATAACCAGAGACTGCGAAAGCGACTACAGGAAATAATCAGAGACTGCGAATGCGACTACAGGAAATAACCAGAGACTGCGAATGCGACTACAGGAAATAATCAGAGACTGGGGATGCGACTACAGGAAATAATCAGAGACTGCGAATGCGACTACAGGAAATAACCAGAGACTGCGAAAGCGACTACAGGAAATAACCAGAGACTGCGAAAGCGACTACAGGAAATAATCAGAGACTGCGAATGCGACTACAGGAAATAACCAGAGACTGCGAATGCGACTACAGGAAATAATCAGAGACTGGGGATGCGACTACAGGAAATAATCAGAGACTACGAATGCGACTACAGGAAATAACCAGAGACTGCGAAAGCGACTACAGGAAATAACCAGAGACTGCGAATGCGACTACAGGAAATAATCAGAGACTGGGGATGCGACTACAGGAAATAATCAGAGACTGCGAATGCGACTACAGGAAATAACCAGAGACTGCGAAAGCGACTACAGGAAATAATCAGAGACTGCGAATGTGACTACAGGAAATAACCAGAGACTGCGAATGCGACTACAGGAAATAATCAGAGACTGGGGATGCGACTACAGGAAATAACCAGAGACTGCGAATGCGACTACAGGAAATAACCAGAGACTGCGAATGCGACTACAGGAAATAATCAGAGACTGGGGATGCGACTACAGGAAATAATCAGAGACTGGGGATGCGACTACAGGAAATAATCAGAGACTGCGAATGCGACTACAGGAAATAACCAGAGACTGCGAAAGCGACTACAGGAAATAATCAGAGACTGGGGATGTGACTATAGGAAATAACCAGGTAGCCAGTTTTAAATTTTAAACTTTCAGCAATGCACAGCTTTACAGGGGGGTAAACAACATTTCCAGGGATGGTTTAGCAAAAAAAAGGGGTCTACAGTCCAGGTATATACAGTAGGCAGAAGGACCTACCTGACCAGTCGGGCTCACCTCCCGGTCTCAGAGGTCCGGGGGCGGGGCTTTCGGCGGTAGGGGGCGGAGCTTTCGGCGGTAGGGGCGGAGCTTTCGATGTTAAGGGGGCGGGGCTTTTTGTGGTCCAGAGCGGAGCTCTCAAAAGTGCAGGAGAGACGCTCTAATTAGATACAGACTCAGACTACATGGGGAGGGGCGTGGCAGGGCAGGGTCAGAGCGTCAGTGGAGCTCCCTGTCCCGCCCCTCCCTGCTGACAGAGCCTCTCTCAGCCTAAGCCGTGCCCTGCTCGGCAGCGGCGCTGGGAGCAGTAATAATCCAGGACAGGAGGACGGGGTTTTCGTGCGGTGCGGCGGGCGGCTTTTTTCTGCTGCTGACTGAGCCACTCATGGGGCCCCTCCTGACGGCGGGCCCTCGGTCGGCGACCGAGTGACCGAATGGTCAGTCCGCCCCTGGGTACAGCATCACACAACCGCGCAATTCTCAGTTAAAGCAACGCAGTGCATACTATGCAGTGGCTTACTATGCAGCATTTTTCACTGTCGAAAAAAGTGTCCCTGCTCTTTTTGTAGTGCCAAGAAGGGTTTTTTTCTAGCTTTTTAAGTCTGAGGCTAAGGGATGCTTTATTGACTAGTGCTGATCCTTTGAATTCTCTGTTATCTGATTTACTCTACCTTCAAAGTAAACTGAACTGGTAAACAATCTGATAGCCCATAGAAATGGACTTGTGAACTTTTTTACCTATAGTAAAAACATATTCTAGCAGAAATATATCCTGTCATGGTATGGACTTTATTGGCACCCACATGAGACATACACAATCAAAAAAAGTAACAATCTTTATTTACAGTCAATAGTAAAAAACACAACTGCATATACAAATCATTAAAATCATGCAACCCTAAAAACCAATAGGTTGAATACACCCCAACTGGACCACAACAAAGAATGATGGTAAATAGGTCCTGATCCAATGGTTACTGTGACCTATTTACCATCATTCATTACCATTGGATCAGGACCTACGGTATTTACCATTATTCATTTATCATAGATCAGTGATGGCGAACCATGGCACCCCTAATGTTTTGGAACTACATTTCCAAAGATGCTCATGCACTCTGCAGTGTAGTTGAGCATCATGGGAAATGTAGTTCCAATATATCTGGGGTGTCAATGTTTGCCATCACTGTCATATAATATATTACATGATATAGAGGATCTTTGTTGTGGTCCAATTGGGGTATATTCATCTTATTGGTTTTGAGGGTTGCATGACTTTAATGATTTGTAAACGCAGTCATGCAAACCTCAAAACGTTTTTACTAACCATTGTTACTTTTTTAAATGATTGTGTATGTCTCTTGTGCCATTAAAGTCCATACCATGGCAGGATATATTTCTGCTAGAATATGTTTTTACCATTCAATTTAGGATGTGGCTGTTATTCATATATATTCACATATGTTTTACCTAATAATGGATTTTTAGTTCAGTCCATCCAATTCTGAGATTTACACAGCACTGTCAGACAGCTCCCTCTCTTAGTCTGACTATTGCTTTTATTGATTTTCTAAAAATAAATTATTGTGCATTTTTATTATAATCAGTCGGAGTTCAGCAATAATGTGACACTGTTGCTTAAAAAAATTCTAACAAAAAAAACAGCCTGTATAAGAAACTCTTAAACTTCCCTTTCTGGATTTCAGACACTGCAGTAGACTCCCAATTTAGAACGGAAATGCTTGATTTTTGGGCTATAAACGAGGGCTCGGCTGACCCCGTAGTTGTGTGGGATGTCTTTAAAGCCACGACGAGGGGACATTACCAGACCATCATTGCCAGAGTCCGTCGAGAGCGTAGGGCAGACTTGATTAAGGCTGAGAGGGAGGCGAGTAGTGCGGAGGCTCTTTTTGTTCGTACCCGAGACCCTGTGCACTATTCGCATCTACAACTTATGACGAAGTAGGTGGTTCATCTCCATACTTCTCTTACCCAGAAGAAAATGCTGGCTCAATCCCAACGGATTTTTGAGCAGGAAGAGCGGTCGGGTCGCTTGTTGGCCTGGCTCTCCAGGGAACAGGCAGGCGGGATGAGCATCTCACATATTAGGGACTCCTCGGGACAGTTAATCCATACCCCGGAAGGGATCAACCGCTGTTTTGCGGAGTACTACGAATCTCTCTATGGGTCCAGGGTGGACTATAGAGGGGAGGATCTGGTGGCATACCTAGACGACATTGATATCCCAACCCTTACTGTAACATATCGTGACAAGCTTGATGCTCCAATCACGTCCTAGGAGATATTACAGGCTCTTAAATCAATGCAGACAGGGAAAACTTTGGGACCTGATGGCGTCCCTGTGGAGTTTTATAAACAATATGCTACGGAACTAGTCGATAAACTTCAGGGCCTGCATCGACGCACCTCGGAAAACTCCCGGACACTATGAGCGAAGCGATCATAGTGGTGATCCCCAAGCCAGGGAAAGACCCCACGCTATGCTCCTCGTATCTCCCAATATCCCTTCTAAATGTGGATGCAAAAGTACTGGCAAAAGTACTGGCCAACTGGCTTAACCTGGTAATTACTGCTCTCATCCACAGGGATCAAACAGGCTTCATGCCCGGGAGAGGAACTGACATTAATATCAGACGCCTCCTTACCCACATTGACAGGGCAGATGAGGCGGCTAATGGAACGGTGACCTTACTTGACGCGGAGAAGGCTTTCGACTCCGTCAAGTGGGGCTACTTATGGGAAGTGCTCTTGCGATTTGGGTTTGGCACGGGTTTCACGAACTGGCTCCGCATGTTATATCATTGCCCCTCAGCTAGAATACGTACTAACGGAAGCCTCTCGGGGAAGTTCCAATTGTTTTGAGGCACGTGACAGGGGTGTCCCCTCTCCCCGGGTCTATTTGCTCTGGTGATGGAGCCCCTGGCTATATTGTTGAGGGCTGACCCTGGGGTAAGGGGACTCCAGGTGGGTCCCATTGTGGAGAAGTTATCACTATACGCGGACGACGCTCTGCTTTATTTAGCGGATGCGTCGTCCTCTTTGCAGACTGCACTCAAACTGATTAACAGATTTGGTGGGTATTCGGGGATTCGCATTAATTGGGACAAGTCTGTTCTTTTCCCACTCCATCCTTCGACCCCTAGAGTACCACACCCACAGCTTAAATGGGTAGATGACTTCAAATACCTGGGGATAAAAATTAGTGGTAAAGTCCAAGACTACATCGATAACAATTTGCTTCCACTCATGGCGCAGCTTACGGCTAGGTGTGCTGCTTGGCATTCCCTTCCACTGACCCCTGTTGGCAGAGTCAATTTATTAAAAATGATTTACCTCCCGAAATATCTATATTTCTTCCGCAACACACACATACTCATCCCTAAGATTTTTTTTAGAAGGCTGGCGAGTCTGTTGATACACTTTGTCTGGGCTGGGAGGCCACCCAGGGTGTGCTAGGTGTGCTGCTTGGCATTCCCTTCCACTGACCCCTGTTGGCAGAGTCAATTTATTAAAAATGATTTACCTCCCGAAATATCTATATTTCTTCCGCAACACACACATACTCATCCCTAAGATTTTTTTTAGAAGGCTGGAGAGTCTGTTGATACACTTTGTCTGGGCTGGGAGGCCACCCAGGGTGGCCAAGCAGATCTTATATCTCCCACTTTCGGGGGGGGGGGGACTGGCGCTACCGAATTTTCAAATCTACTACTGGGCAGCTGTTTTGGTCACAATTCGGTGGTGGTTCTCTCAGCCCATGCAGAATCCGGCTGTCACTCTGGAGGCAGCCATTCTGGGTTCCTTTCCTTCCCTGAGCAATCTCCCGTTTCGCGGTCTTAGGGCCAGTTTGTCCATGACAACTCCTATGCGAACCACTGTGAGGGTATGGCAGGAGGCTAGGAAAATCTATAGGAAGCCCAATTACATTTCACCCCACATGCCCCTATGGGGTAACCCTCTGCTCTCCCACTTTTACACTATACCGGACCCCTCTCTCTGGGCAAAAAAGGGAATCCTCACATTAAAACATATAGTTAAAGATGGCAGGCTTACGACTTTCCAAGCCCTGAGTCAAGCCTTTGCTATCCCATCCTCCTTCCAATTCAGATACTGGCAGCTGAAGCATGCCTTTGAGTCTCAGTTCCCTGCCCCCCTCACTCTGGAACCGGACTCCATTGAAAGGCTCCTGACCTCCAGCGTGATGGGGAAGCTTCTCTCAACACTATATCTATACCTTATGGTGGACTATGATGTGAAACTAACTAAAACCTGGGAAAAGTGGAGGGTTGATATTCCCTCTTTAGACGAGGAGGAGTGGAAGGAGTGTTTAATTTCCTACATTCCTTCCATGATCGCTGCAAGGGATAGGTTCATAAAATTCAAGTTCCTACACAGAGCGTATTTCACCCCACAGAGATTGGCACGCATATACCACCAAAGAGATCCCAACTGTCAGAGATGCAGACAGGAAGTGGGTACTTTCTGGCACATGGTCTGGTCTTGTCCCAAACTAAGACCCTTTTGGTCAGCAGTGGCCTCCACACTGGGCAATGTTATAGGCTCAGACTTACCGGTTGATCCCCAAATACTATTGCTCAGTCATCTGGAGGATGTCGAGGGTGATAGGTATGATAAATTGTGTCTAACCTTCGCATTGTACTATGCTAGGTGGGAAATTCTACTGTGATGGAAACTAGTGGAGCCTCCTACCCTGGCCTCGTGGATAAGGTCAGTGAACAAGGTACTCCCCCTGTATAGACTGACGTATGAAAGTAGGCAATGTCCGGGGAAGTTTGATAAAATTTGGTCGTCCTGGGTGGACGCTTCTGGGGACCCTTAACCCCCTACCCCATAAGTAAGACGTGAAACATAGTAGAGGACATCCTGCAACTCAAGTCTATTCTTCCTATGCCCGTTTCCCTTCATCCTCTTCCTTTTCCTCCCTTTCCCTCCCCCCCTGCCTTCCTTCCTCTTCCCTCCCCTCCCCCCCTTCCTCTCCCCCCGTCTCCCCCCCCCCCGCCGCCCCTACTAGGCTTGATTGAACATTGGGTTATTTACTTTATATTATCTAAGAACTTTAAGATGATATGAGCCATGAGAAGTATGGTTAAGTGAAAATTCTGTTGTGTGCACATCTGGAACACCTGATAAACAGTAGTTATTGTTTCAGGGTAAATCTCACTGTCATTATTCTTACCTGTACTAATTTCTTGTACTGTAATGCTGATTTGTTTAATAAAAAATTTCTGTTAAAAAAAAACTTCCCTTTCTGATGGATGGAGAGGCCTCGCTTCACGCTCTTCAATAGCTACGGCCTCCAAAAGAACATTCACATCTGACACCGAAGGCAGGTCTCCTATTGCTCTATTACCTTATTTTATTCCTGCATGCAAGAATAAAAACAAATCTCTCTTTTTTTTTATGTGTTATGCCCCTATTTATTTCAGAGGGCTTGTGTGGCCACAAACATTTTTTGCTTATAAGCAAGTCAACGGGTTATGAGTATTATAGGCTGTATTTGTGTTCACATGTTGTTTATAGGCTTCAATGTATTTAGACAGCAGCTTCAAAACTATTTGTGGTCTAAGAAATGAGGGCATATGCTGGCAGTTGGGATCCTATTTGTCAGCGGTAAACAGACGAACAGTAGTTTCAAGTTTAAACCCTAGGTGATTGTGAAAAGCGCAAAGGAAGGGTGCTGCAAATTATTATTTTGTACTCTTTGGTCTGAACTGTATTAGTGAATGAGAAGACCATTTGCCTGGGAAGCATAGCGGTAAGATTGCTCTCCTTCTAGAAGAGTGATCAGCTGTAGGGAAGTGTATAAGAGAGGTGTGGTTGCCTAGGAAACCAGGAGGCCTTGGTGATCCGCAGCCTGTGTAAAAGCTAAAACAGAGTTCAATTGGGATTAATGCCCTCTGTGGCTAATAAGTAAAAAAAATGATATTGACACACAGCCACCATAGAGACGAAATTAGATATTTTATAACTGGAGTTTTGTGCAGCATTTAAAGTACTCAGTTGTTATAAATCACTTTTCTAACAATATTGTGCCCAAAAGCTGTATCTAATTGCCATTGTGTGAAATATAAAGAAATGAGGATCTACACACACTTGATTCCAACGCTCTTTTTTATTTCTCAAAAGACATTCGAAAACAATTCCAGCAGCCCACTTCCCCGTAAAACGAACTGTTGCAAGATAGTCAGGTAGTCAATTATATATGCGAAACAAGATCCATGAATTCCATAGCTATCAGCATCAACAATGTAAAGTACCATTCAACAGTTCAGGGCAAAATATTATTCCAGGGTTCCATGTATTTTACTTCCATGAGGGTGATCGCTTCGGAAAGACACAACAGTTTCTTGCAGGTCAAAGTAGGACCACTGGAAGACCAGTTTGATCAGTTAATAAAAAATGGAAAGTTAATTGACCAAATCTGTAAGGCTAGGTTCAGACTATAGCCTGTCGGGAACATTTACACAATTGCACGCATTACCCAACATGAGAGAGATTAAATTCATTTTTAATGGCACCCCACACATTGCCAAATGCAGTGTATTTTTGTGTACACCAAACAACATGGTAGTGCAGCACCATGTGGCTCTGTGCAGTGCAATTTGAAAAAAAAAAGGGTCATGGGCTACTTTCTCTGTGATTCTGTGGATAGGGCAGTCCACTGAAACAAATGGGCTGCCTACACACAGAATGCTGGTTGCAGAAATGTAAACATGGGGGGGTTATTTACGACAGGCAAATCCACTTTGCACTACAAGTGCAAACTCCAAGTGCAAAGTGCACTTGAAATTGCACTGAAAGTGCACTTGGAAGTGCAGTTGCTGTAGATCCGAGGGGGACATGCAAGGAAAATAAAAAAACAACATTTTAGCTTGCACATGATTAGATGATAAAATCAGCAGAGCTTCCCCTTATTTCAGATCTACCCCTCAGATTTACAGCGACTGCACTTCCAAGTGCACTTTCAGTGAAATTTCAAGTGCACTTTGCACTTGTAGTTTGCACTTGTAGAGCAAAGTGGATTCGCCTTTCGTAAATAACCCCCACGGTGTTATACTTGCCTTGGATAAAAAAGTATATGGTAGTATGTAAATATGTTAATTAAAGGAAAACTATTGGCTTTTGGACAATACCCCTTTTTAAGTTTATAAGTTTTAAAACTGATATTTTAAATAAATAAATAAATATATATATATATATATATATATATATATACGAAGAAAGGAGAGCAAAGGGCGGGACTTTAAATGAGGCACACGGGGGCAAATACAAAAATCAGATAAAAAGCAGGTTTTATTTTATTCAAAATGGTCATATATTCACATAGTTTTAATTGCACATAGCTACTATTATTACTCTATATTTCATCAAAGTATACATTCCAACAAGGACTTATATTTACATTGCATGAACAGTTAAATAGCTAAAATCAAAAGTAGGAGATATATGACACATTAAAGTGTCAAATAAAAAAGGTTGCAAAAAGGGAACAATGAATGGAAATGGAACATTCATACATGGTTATTAGTGAGGTACGTCTATGGGTAGATGTAAACTCTACGCGTTTCGGGACCTTAAAGCCACTCGTCAGGAGCAAAACCAAGGGTTACCTAGGGATATGGAAAACAGTCGTATTTAAGAGGGGGAAAAAACTTAGGGAAAAATGGTGGGTAAATGTAGAGTATGTCCCCCACATAGTACACTTGACCCATCAAACTTACACACATATACTTGCGCACAGGCAGCGGGGCCCCGCAAGTCAGGCCGGCCAATGATACCACGTCCCGGAGCTGAGGGGGCCCTGCCGGGCGGCACAACGCCAGCCCAGGCACCACCCCAGATGGGTCACAGAGGGAAATAGCGATGGAGAGTGATGAGATAAAAACCAAAGGATGAGTGGGGCGGTGATTCCCAGGGAGAGGGGAGAGCCTGTGAAAAATAAGGGACATGTATGTTGAACTGATAACAAAAGGGCGGAAACAAAGGGAAAGTGAGAAACGAACAGAGAAGGGAGAGACTGAAGGCGAAATGGGGGAGAAAAAGGGAGGAAGGAAAAAGAGATACTTAGAGTGGTAAAAAGGAAATTTACCTGCTGCAAAGTGAGTAGAGGTTAATTGCCATTAGGGATGAGCCAAACACCCCCCTGTTCGGTTCGCACCAGAACATGCGAACAGGAAAAAAGTTCGTTCGAACGCGCGAACACTGTTAAAGTCTATGGGACACGAACACGAATAATCAAAAGTGCTAATTTTAAAGGCTAATATGCAAGTTATTGTCATAAAAAGTGTTTGGGGAACCGGGTCCTGCCCCAGGGGACATGGATCAATGCAAAAAAAACTTTTAAAAACGACCGTTTTTTCAGGAGCAGTGATTTTAATAATGCTTAAAGTCAAACAATAAAAGTGTAATATCCCTTTAAATTTCTTACCTGGGGGGTGTCTATAGTATGCCTGTAAAGGGGCGCATGTTTCCTGTGTTTAGAACAGTCTGACAGCAAAATGACATTTTGAAGGAAAAAACCCATTTAAAACTACCCGCGGCTATTGCATTGCCGACAATACACATAGAAGTTCATTGATAAATACGGCATGGGAATTCCCCAAAGTGGAACCCCGAACCACAATTTTAAAAAAAAAATGACGTGGGAGTCCCCCTAAATTCCATACCACGCCCTTCAGGTCTGGTATGGATATTAAGGGGAACCCCGGCCAAAATTTTTTTTAAAAATGACGTGGGGTTCCCCCTAAATTCCATACCAGACCCTTCAGGTCTGGTATGGATTTTAAGGGGAACCCCGCGCCAAAAAAACGGCGTGGGGTCCCCCCAAAAATCCATACCAGACCCTTATCCGAGCACGCAACCTGGCAGGCCGCAGGAAAAGAGGGGGGGACGAGAGTGCGGCCCCACCCTGAACTGTACTAGGCCACATGCCCTCAACATTGGGAGGGTGCTTTGGGCTAGCCCCCCAAAACACCTTGTCCCCATGTTGATGAGGACAAGGGCATCATCCCCACAACCCTGGCAGGTGGTTGTGGGGGCCTGCGGGCGGGGAGCTTATCGAAATCTGGAAGCCCCCTTTAACAAGGGGACCCCCAGATCCCGGCCCCCCCCCCTGTGTGAAATGGTAAGGGGGTACTTACCCCTACCATTTCACTAAAAAACTGTCAAAAATGTTTAAAATGACAAGAGACAGTTTTTGACAATTCCTTTATTTAAATGCTTCTTCTTTCTTCTATCTTCCTTTTTCTATCTTACTTTTTTTGCATTGATCCATGTCCCCTGGGGCAGGACCCAGGTCCCCAAACACTTTTTAGAGATAGAGATAGAGAGATATACTTTATTGTCATTGTATACATACAACAAAATTTTTTCGGATACCCTTTACAGCAGCAATAAAACATTTCTCAAGAAAACCACACATACATACTCCTAGCACATGCCCACATATCTATTTTATGACAATAACTTGCATATTAGCCTTTAAAATTACCACTTTTGATTTCTCCCATAGACTTTTAAAGGGTGTTCCGCGGCATTCAAATTTGCCCTCGAACACCCCAAATTCTTCGCTGTTCGGCGAACTTGCGAACAGCCAATGTTCGAGTCGAACATGAGTTCGACTCGAACTCGAAGCTCATCCCTAATTGCCATGATGCATATGAGTGCCGAGGAGAAGGTGACCGGAAAGATGGGGGACCCAAATCTGGAGGAGGTTTAGGAGGGACACGCCGCCACAAAAGAGCCCCCAACTTCATGCACCAGTGAGAGATGGGGGCAAGGGAGGCGCAGTGGTGAAGATGGCCAGATAAACCAAGCCACTCCACCAGAAGCGTCATGACAAGCCCCTCCAAGCGCTGGAGAAGGAAAGCTAACCGGCCGGCATTAAGTACGCCACAAGGATGCCAAGCCGCTGGCAAGGGCGGCATGACGTCGAAGCGCAGTGGAGGAAACCCCTCCCCCCGCGTCACATCGGGGGGGCGGGGAAACCCCCAGTGCGCGTCGCAGCTCCGGGACGTGAAACGAAGGCACAACCAGGACAGACGACGGCCCGACCAACCATGTGCACATACAGTGTGCATAGTTAAACCAAGAACAATGGGAAGATAAGGCATCAAATTAATGATATAGGGGCTAATTTGCAAAGGACAAACTAAATGAATAAACAAATAGGGGGGAATCAAAAAATGAAATAAAAAATAAAAAATTAAATATAACCTATACCAAAAAAGATAAAATATATATTCTTTAGGAGTCCATCCCTATATAAAATTCTTCTTCTCTTTTTTTTTTTTTCATGAAACAAAATCCAGCTAGCAAAAGGAAGTCCTTGGATTTAAACACTGAACAGAATATGTAGATCTTGACCACGCAGATTGACCACACAGATCTCTTTACCCTGACTCTAACTAGCTAAATAACTTCAAAGTTCTTTTGTCCATAGTTACCAGTAAAACCAGGGATCGGGCAAGGTCAGTGTCTTTCCCTCTTTATCCACTGTGGTAATAAAATACACAACATTGTCCTTTCCCGGCCTGCAAATTACCACTTTGTCAGCATAGATGTGCCGACCGAAATTCCAATGTTCAAAGCATCCGTTAAAACGTTCCTCGATCTTAACAGAACATCCAATCTTTCTGAAGGGCTTAGGTACAGACAAGTAGTCCCAAACAGCTTCACTGTACCAAAGTTCCCGATTAGATAGATATACTTTATTGTCATTGTATACATACAACAACATTTTTTCGGATACTCTTTACAGCAGCAATAAAACATTTCTCAAGAAAACCACTCATACATACTCCTAGCACATGCCCACATATCTATTTAAATATATCAAGATATAAAATGTTATTTAAAAATAAATAAATAAAAGAATGTTAAAATTCTACATAAGATTCCTAAAACACTGTACCTGATGGGATTATGGACAATATGGCCCTAGGGAAAAAACTATGCTTTAAGCGATTAGTGTGCGTTTTAAGTGTTCTATATCTTTTACCTGATGGCAATGGGACAAACACACTGTAACCTGGGTAGGTTGGATCAATACTAATAGCTTTTGCCCGCTTTTTTAATCGGCTGGCATATGCTGTGTCCAAATTTGGTAGATCTGTTCCTATGATCCGTTGTGCTGTTTTCACCACACGAGACAGGCACTTCTTATCCTGTGCTCTGCAGCTGGCATACCACACTACAGCGCAGTGGAGAAGAATAATCTCAATGGTACCATGATAGAAATTGACCAGAAGCCTTAAGGGCAATCTCTGCTGCGCTTTTTTCACTAGAAAAAAAGTATTTTGAGACCATGACAACTCCCTTGTAATATGTACTCCCAAAAATGTTATAGTGTCCATCCTTTCCACCTCCTCACCACCTATATAAACCGGGCAATGATTGATCTTTCTTGATCTCCTATAATCCACTATTATTTCTTTAGTTTTTGCCGTATTGAGTATTAAATCATTTTCTCTACACCACTCAACCAAATGTTGAATTTCCTGCCTATAAGCTGTCTCATCATTATCTTGTATGAGTCCCACTAATATATAATATAAGCCCTACCCCCTAAGTAAGCCCTAGTTTAAGTCCTTGTAAGTCTTATTTTCAGGGTAGGGCTTATTTTTGGGGAAACAGGGTAGGGCTTATTTGGGGGGTAGGGCTTATATTGCAGCCATCACTGACAATCACACTAGGTCTTATTTTCGGGGAAACAGGGTAAGCTCAACAGGACACATCAGCAAACTTCACTATAGTGTTAGACGCATGTATGGGAGTACAATCGTGCGTGAACAATGTAAACAAGGCCGGACTTAACACACATCCCTGTGGTACCCCTGTATTCAAAATAATAGTGTTAGACATCTGATCTCCTATTCTCACCATTTGTGGCCTGTTTGCTAGAAAATCCATAATCCATGAGCGCAGCAATGGACATGGGCCCAAAGCTTTTAACTTTTCCACTAATTTTTCAGGAACTACTGTATTTACTGCAGAGCTAAAATCAATGAATAACATCCTGACATATGTGTTTGGGTGCTCAAGATGTGTCAAGGCAGCATGCAATGCAATAGCAATTGCATCATCTGTGCATCTATTTGCACGATAGGCAAACTGATACTTATCCAGATCAACAGAAATGCTTGCCTTAAGATGTGATAATATGAGCCTCAATAGTTTCAATCTCCTGCATGATATCCCGGGGCACATAGGGAAACTCCAAACCATACTCTGCCGCCACACGCTTGTTCAATTTCCTCTGTAAGTGGGCAAGTTTTGGCAAAGATCTGTCTCTCCCCATACCAGGCGGTATACAGGAATCCAATGATTTGATCACCATTAGGGATGAGCTTCGTGTTCGAGCCGAACCCATGTTCGACTCAAACATCGGCTGTTCGGTCGTTCGCCGAATTGCGAACGATATGGGCCGTTCGCGCCAAATTCGTGTGGCGCGTCACGGCCCATAATTCACTGCGGCATCGCAGTGCATTGCTTGCTGATGATTGGCCAAGCATGCACTATGACCCGCATGCTTGGCCAATCACAGCGCCGCCTGAACAGAGAGCCGTAATTGGCCAAAGCCAAGGAGGCTTTGGCCAATTATGGCTCAGGGGATTTAGTACACGCCCCACACTATATAAGGCCGCCTGCACGGCGGCCCTGTGCAGTGTGTTCCGGTGTGCTTAGAGAGAGAGAGAGACAGTGTCATTTCATTTGAGTTAGCTAGATTAGACAGGACAGTCAGTCAGTTAGCTGCACTTAAAGTGTATTGTGTATAAAGTGTATTGTGTATATATATGCATCCCACATGTGCATACATATATATACACTGTATTCAGTTTAGCTAGATCCGTTACTGTTATCTTCTAGACTATTTACATTTAGTGCAGTGCGTCCTGCTCACAGTGTTCAGCTAGATCCGTTCCTGTTATCTTCCTACTGACAGGCAGGCTTGTCTTGTTACAGTATTTACAGCTACCTAAAGAAAATTACTGGTGTTCTTTTGATCCTATTAGTACCACGGTCAGGCAGCTAAACTATTTACAGTTAGTGCAGTGCGTCCTGCTCACAGTGTTCAGCTAGATCCGTTCCTGTTATCTTCCTACTGACAGGCAGGCTTGTCTTGTTACAGTATATAAAGCTACCTGAAGAAAATTACTGGTGTTCTTTTGATCCTATTAGTACCACGGTCGGGCAGCTAGACTATTTACATTTAGTGCAGTGCATCCTGCTCACAGTGTTCAGTTACATCCGTTCCTGTTATCTTCCTACTGACAGGCAGGCTTGTCTTGTTAAAGTATTTACAGCTACCTAAAGAAAATTACTGGTGTTCTTTTGATCCTATTAGTACCACGGTCAGGTAGCTAGACTATTTACATTTAGTACAGTGCGTCCTGCTCACAGTGTTCAGCAAGATCCATTCCTGTTATCTTCCTACTGACAGGCAGGCTTGTCTTGTTACAGTATATAAAGCTACCTGAAGAAAATTACTGGTGTTCTTTTGATCCTATTAGTACCACGGTCAGGCAGCTAGACTATTTACAGTTAGTGCAGTGCGTCCTGCTCACAGTGTTCAGCTAGATCCCTTCCTGTTATCTTCCTACTGACAGGCAGGCTTGTCTTGTTACAGTATATAAAGCTACCTGAAGAAAATTACTGGTGTTCTTTTGATCCTATTAGTACCACGGTCAGGCAGCTAGACTATTTACATTTAGTGCAGTGCATCCTGCTCACAGTGTTCAGTTACATCCGTTCCTGTTATCTTCCTACTGACAGGCAGGCTTGTCTTGTTAAAGTATTTACAGCTACCTAAAGAAAATTACTGGTGTTCTTTTGATCCTATTAGTACCACGGTCAGGCAGCTAGACTATTTACATTTAGTACAGTGAGTCCTGCTCACAGTGTTCAGCTAGATCTGTTCCTGTTATCTTCCTACTGACAGGCAGGCTTGTCTTGTTACAGTATATAAAGCTACCTGAAGAAAATTACTGGTGTTCTTTTGATCCTATTAGTACCACGGTCAGGCAGCTAGACTATTTACAGTTAGTGCAGTGCGTCCTGCTCACAGTGTTCAGCTAAACTTACAAATTAGTGGGGTGCGTCCACCTCACAGTGTTCAGCTAAAGCTACCTGTAGAAGGTTGGTGGTGTTCTCATACTACAGGCAGGCAGTTGATTTTGCTAGCTGCAGTATATATATATATATATATATATCCCAGCTTAGTGCAGCTACAGGCCATTAGTATGTCTGGAAGGCCAAGAAGGAGAGGCAGACAGTCACAAGCCAATAAGAGAGGGCAAGCAGGCTCTGTGTCTAGTGCTGGTCGTGGAGACGGTGCATCCTCATCAGCACGTGGCCATGGGACACGCTTGGCCTTTTTTTCGGCAGCTGGCCGTGTTGAGCCGCAACATGCGGAAGACTTGGTCGAGTGGATGACCAAGCCGTCCTCATCCTCCTCATCCTCGGTCACCCATGCCCAGGGTGCTTTGTCCGGCCTCTTCCCTTGGCTCAATGTCATCAGTGACTGCTTCCCTAGCTCCACCATGTCCTCCTGAGGAGTCCCTCGAACTGTTTGACCACAGTGTTGGGTACATGCTCCAGGAGGATGCCCAGCGTTTGGAAGGCTCTGATGATGATACTGAGCTCGATGAAGGCAGTAACATGAGCACGGACAGAGGGGGTGCCCAAGAATACTGCCAGGTTTGCTCCAGTGATGAGGAGGGAGGGGATGATGAGGTCACTGACTCAACGTGGGTGCCTGATAGGAGAGAGGAGGAGGAGGAGGAGGCGGCACATCACCAACGAGGCAGGATGCTCTCCAGGGGCCAGCCTAAGGGCAGCACATTGACTGCATCACATGTGCAGGGCGCTGCAGT
Organism: Lithobates clamitans; assembly: GCA_037952925.1. Classification (NCBI taxonomy): domain Eukaryota; kingdom Metazoa; phylum Chordata; class Amphibia; order Anura; family Ranidae; genus Lithobates; species Lithobates clamitans. The sequence goes on from JBBGZY010000835.1 coordinate 1,612,113, forward strand.
CTCTGCACGTTATTCAAAAAGTTCTTTGGTGTGGGCCTTTTTTGAGACGAGTGCATCAGATCGCACCGCTGCTATTTGCAACATATGTCTCAAGCGTATCTCACGTGGCCAAAACATCTCCCGCTTGGGTACCACATGCTTGACCAGACATATGTTGACCTGCCATGCAGTTCGTTGGCAAGCGCATCTAAAAGACCCACACCAAAGAACAAAGAGGACCTCTCCTTGCTCCTCATCAGCTGAGATTTCCAACCCCACTAGACCTTCAGTCCTCTCTGAGACCTGCACTGAGAGGAATGAAGGTGTAGAATTAGGTGTGTCACAGCCAAGTACTTTTGGGCAATCTGCTTTTGGTACACCAACGTCAGATTGTACCAGGCAAATTTCCCTGCCCCAGCTGCTGCACCGCCGAAAGAAGTTTGCTCCCAGCCATCCACATGCCCAGCAGTTGAATGCTAGCTTGGCAAAATTGCTAGCACTTCAACTGCTGCCTTTTCAGTTGGTAGACTCTGCCCCCTTCCGTGAGTTTGTGGAATGTGCGGTTCCTCAGTGGCAGGTACCCAAACGCCACTTTTTACTTTGTCCACCTGTTGGAGCACACGCTGCATGGAATAATGGACAGGGCACTTGAGGCAGAACAGAGGCAGGAAGAGGAGGACTTCCTTAGCTCTCAAGGCCCCCTTTATCCAGACAGTGTTCCTGCGTGCCCACCGATCACACAGGAAGAGGACGAGGAGGAGGAGGAGGAGGAAGAGGAGGAGGAAGATTGTGTCAGTATGGAGGTGGAGTCTGGCACTCAGCATCAGCAGCAGTCTTTAAGGGATCAGTCCCAAGAAACACATGGACTTGTACGTGGCTGGGAGGAGGTGGCTGCGGACCATGTCGTCCTTAGTGACCCAGAGGACTCCGGACTGAATGCCTCAGCAAGCCTACGCTGTATGGTCTCCCTGATCCTGCAAACGCGTTCCCAGAGACTGGGAGGTTACAAACTCCTGTTTCTGGACAACGTGCTGCTGAGGCTTCGGTCAGTCAAAGAAGGAGCGGTGGAGAAGGTGGCCGTCTGACCGATGCGTTCAGACAATTTTTTGGTCCGCAGCCCCAAGGTATGATCGGTTCCAGCAACCATCGCCAGCGTCTGTTTTACATGGTGCAGGAATACCTAGGGGCAAGATCAGACTTGGACACCTTTCCCACCGAAAATCCTCTGGGTTACTGGGTCTTGAGGATGGATCACTGGCCAGAGCTTGCACAGTATGCAATTGAGCTACTGGCCTGTCCTGCATCCAGCGTTCTTTCGGAACGCACATTCAGTGCTGCTGGAGGCGTGGTAACCGATCACAGGGTGCGTCTGTCCACCGACTCGGTCGATCGACTGACCTTCATAAAAATGAATCAGTCTTGGATCACCACCAGCTACCAAGCACCTGATGCTGATGTAACCGAATAATTTTTTTTGAAATCTCAGATCCCTTCAAAGACTGCCTATGCTGATGCTGATGCTGCAATACTTTGCAGCAGGGCTCGTTCCTGCATTCCAACTAGAGTGTCTGTGAGGGGTTGCAGTGTTGTGGCACCAGCACCAGTGCCTAAGGCCCAATTTTTCAGCCCTTGTTTAACAGGGGCGTGTAATTACAATTTTTGATGCAATACTTTGCAGCAGGGCTCGTTCCTGCGTTCCAACTAGAGTGTCTGTGAGGGGTTGCAGTGTTGTGGCACCAGCACCAGTGCCTAAGGCCCAATTTTTCTGCCCCTGTCTAACAGGGGCGTGTAATTACAATTTTTGATGCAATACTTTGCAGCAGGGCTCGTTCCTGCGTTCCAACTAGAGTGTCTGTGAGGGGTTGCAGTGTTGTGGCACCAGCACCAGTGCCTAAGGCCTAATTTTTCAGCTCCTGTTCAACAGGGGCATGTAATTACAATTCTTGATCTAATATTTCACAGCAGGGCCCTGTGAGGGCTTACAGTGTTGTGGCCACAGCAACACCTAAGGCCCAAATTTCTGCTGAGTATATAGGGCAGGACCCTACTTTCAAACATCTAACTTACAAACGACTCCTACTTGCAAACGGAAGGAGACAACAGGAAGTGAGATGAAATCTACCCCTAGGAAGGGAAATTCTCTCCTGTAAGAGTTAATATGGGGAAAAAAATCCTCCTTTCCACTGATGCTTTCCAATCCTTGTTCCACAAAAAAACCCAAATTTTCAAAAAACATTTTTCATTGGGACAAAAAGTGAGGTGAAATCTTCTGAAGAGGAGGAAAGACAGCAAAACAAATGTCACAGGGGTGATAACCCTTCCCTATGTTTTCCAAAAAGCTTAAAAAAGATTTTTTGGCTGGAGCTAAACACGTTAAAAATGTACCTGTTCAAAATTACAAACAGATTCTACTTAACAACAAACCTACAGTCCCTGTCTTGTTTGCACCGCCTGTATACTGCTGTTCAGAGTATATAGGGCCTGGTGGCCCCACACCTTTCCTTATTTTAATTTGGGTGCGGGGTTCCCCTTAATATCCATACAAGACCCAAAGGGCCTGGTAATGGACTGGGGGGTACCCATGCCGTTTGTCTCACTGATTTTCATCCATATTGCCATGACCCGACATTAAACCCGCAAGCAGTTTTAAATGAGATTTTTTCCTTTAAAAATGACATTTGGTGCAGGGACTGTTCTAAACACGGGAAACACGTGTCACTTTACAGGCATACTATAGACACCCCCCAGGTACGATATTTAAAGGAATATTTCACTTTTTTTTTTTTTACTTTAAGCATCATTAAAATCACTGCTCCCGAAAAAACGGCCGTTTTTAAAAGTTTTTTTTGCATTGATACATGTCCCCTGGGGTAGGACCCGGGTCCCCAAACCCTTTTTAGGACAATACCATGCAAATTAGCCTTTAAAATGAGCACTTTTGATTTCGAACGTTCGAGTCCCATAGACGTCAATGGGGTTCTAACGTTCGTGCGAACTTTCGGTCCGTTCGCAGGTTCTGGTGCGAACCGAACCGGGGGGTGTTCGGCTCATCCCTACTCACCATAGACCCAGCCGGTCTGTAGTGAACTAGCAACTTTTGGCAAAGTTCCAACAATAGTACTGTGCGGCTCCACACAGGGTGACGTCTTCCCAGAACTCAGGGCTGTCCATTCAGGGAGAGTCATAGCGGAAGCAACATCCTCACTTTGTGACCACAATAACTCTTGTGACATAGTCTCAAATAGGTCATCATCACCGGAAAGATCCGACATGGATTCTATTTCCGAATTTCCCAACTCTTCCACTGGCAAATATTTATTTACAGTCCCGGACACATTCCCCAACAGTGGCTTACCCGTTCCTCACGTGGACTCTCGTAGCTCCGGTCCAGGTAACCTCTGGGGTAGGCCTCGACCACGGCCGCGGGAAGCCTTTACATAGCCCACCTTCCTTTGAGTAGGCACAACAGGAGTAGGCGTAGTGGACGCAGAAACCAAAGTAATGTCCCCTGATGAGACAACAGCAGCAGTGTCTCCTTCTGGAACATTGTAACTCCTTAATGCATACCTGTCGGCCGGAAGGGCCAGCTGGTGGCTGTAAAACTAACCCCAAATTATGGCGTCTGTCCCATAAATATACTCCCCCAGAATGCAACTCGGAGGACCACCTCCACCGAGTTGTCTCCGGGACAGAAGAGCATCCATACGCTTCAACACGTTGCCTTTCAACACTAACCAGTGAAAACAGCAACAACCACCGGTCAGCACGGAAACACACACAACATCAGGCAAGCTGGAACAGAGGCAAACTTAACCTTCCTAAGGAACAAATTACTAAATGTACCTAACATGCGGTAGATTGCAAATCTACCAGCGCTACATACATATATATATGTATATATATATATATATATATATATATATATATATATATATATATATATATATATATATTACTATATGTATTCAATATTTAATACATGAAAATTTCCAGAGAACTATAGGCTATTCAAAGCAATATCATGAAAAGCAGCCGCCCTTGAGGCTGACTATCTAAAGTGAAACCTCTGTAGTGAAACCACTTATATAAGCCCTTTTGCTTTGTTTTAGCCGTTTAGTTGTGCAAGCAACAGATTTTTTTTCTCCAACAAAGTGGCAGTTGGAGTTTCTGGAAACAAAGAATACTAAGATCCTATTCCCACTGGGGCACTTTTCAGGCCTTTTAGCACTAAAAATAGCACCTAAAAAGCGCTTCTCAAGCCTCCCCAGTGTGAAAGCTGGAGTGCTTTCACACTGGAGCAGTGGGCTTGCAGGATGGGAAAAAAAGTCCTGTAAGCAGCATCTTTGTGGCCCTGCTCACTGAAATGAATCGGCAGCACTGCTGAAGCGCCCGCAAAGTGCTTTGGCAGCACCGCAACACAGGCGCTATTAACCCTTTATTCGGCTGCTAGCTGGGGTTAAAAGTGCCCCAGTAGTGGCCAAAAAGCGACGCTATAACAACTACGCTTTACCGCTAATGCCCACTCCGCCCCACTGTGAAAGGGGTCTAAAGCTTCACCTGCTGACTCAAAAGGTCAATACAAAATATTATTATACTAATTTTGTTTCAACCCATGATAAACAAAAATATTCAAAATACTTTTTTAGTCATATGAATAAAAAAAAAGTAAATACTGTATATACATACCCATGGTACATTCTTCAAATCACAACTAAAAAATTTTTTAAAGTTTTTTTAAGTTTTTATAACCTTTCATTGAAAGCAAGATTTTACATTCCTTCCATTGGTGCTGCAAAGTGAAGCACATTTTAAATCTGGATTTACAAGTGATGTATACAGGGGTAATACTATACAGTAATACCCCAGATTGAAAATAACATGGTTTACGAGTGTTTGGCAATACAAGCTAGTTTTTATTCTTAAATCCTGACTCGATTTGCGAGCGTTGTCTCCCAAGACGAGCAGGATTCAAGCCCTTTGGGGTGTGCAGTCCCGCATGTGGCCAGAGGTGCGGGGGCACCGGTGATACTCGGAGACGCTTGGAGACCACTCGGAGACCACTCCGTTCCTGAGTGTCTCTGCGTGTCTCTGAGTGTCTCCGAGCATGAGTGTGTCTGAGTGTCTCCGGTGTCCCCGCACCTCTGGCCACATGCGGTACTGCATACACCAGCAGTGGCACTGGAACGCATTATCTGAGTTTCTATTGATTCCTATGGGGAAAGTCGCTTTGGATTCTGGAACGAATTATGCTCGTAATCCAAGGTACTACTGTATTACAATTGCATGCCCTTGTATCTGTTTTCATCTCTTGCAATATTTTTTTTTAATTTTGAAGCTGCCACTTGGCATTGAATGGTACTGCTAACTATAACCATGTATTGCCAAATCTTTTACTACATCTGGATGTAAGGCTTATGTAAGTGGCAAGAAGGACTTTTACATAAGAACAATATAGCAGCTTTCTGGTGGTATAGCCGCCTAATCACTTCCACACCTCCCGTAAACTTCTGACCCCCACCTGACTTCTCTACCTCTGTCCTGGGCTCCACTGCCCTTTTGTGAACCCAGGACAGGCAGCGTGAGTGTTGGTGGTGAGAGTGGACAGAGCTCAGTGAGGAGGCATCTGTTCCCTGATCTTCCTACAATCAATAAATCTGGAAGCAGCAAGAATTACATCTTTTGTTTAGTGCTGTCATTCCCTGGCTGCTGTGATCAGGAAGAAGCTGATCAAGCAAGATCTATGCTTGAACAGCTTCTTTTAGCAATAACAATATGTGATTTTTTTTTTAAATGAAGTAGCACACTGTAAAAAAAAACACAAAATGTTTTGAAGGCCTCCATCCCCACATTACATGCACATACATATGCTTCCTGCCCAAGCCAATTTTCAGCTTTCAGCGCTGTCGCTGTTTAAATGACAATTGCCCTGTCATGCTACACTGTACCCAAACAAAATTTTTAGCATTCTGTTCCCACAAATAGAGCTTTCTTTTAGTGGTATTTGATCACCTCTGCATTTTTAATTTTTTGCTAAACAAATAAAAAAAGACCTAAAATTTTGAAAAAAAAAAAAGTTTTTCTTTTGTTTCTGTTATAAATGTTGTAAATAAGTAAGTTTTCTCCTTCACTGATGGGCACTGATAAGGCGGCACTGACAGGCACCGATAAGGCGGCACCGATGAGGTGGCACCAATAAGGTGGCATCAATAAGGTGGCACTTAGTGGTGGCCCGTCCATAGGGGGCGCCTGGGCGCCGCCCCCCCCCCCCCCCCCCAAAGCTAATGACAAAAAAAAATTTTTTAAAAAAAAGGGCCCTTTAAAAAAAAAAAATTAAAAAAGTTATTTAAATTCACTGTGCTCGGGCGCCGGCCACATTGCACTATGGAAGTGTCATGCCAATGCAATCCCGTGATTGCAGGCGAGACGCTACATTTGCGGGGTTTTGTGTTGCTTTGTGGCGCAAAGCTAAGCGCCTCTCCACTCTCATTGGGTCAGACTTCTGTCTGTCTGCCTATCTGAGCATTAGCACCGCTGTAGGACTTGAGCTGTGCTTTAACCCGGACAGCTGTGTCACTCTTACTTTCGGTTTCTATGCCAGTGGGAAGTCGGCTCCATGAAGCAAGAATCAAGGTAATGTGATCTGACACTGTCAGTGTCTGTCCCTCCACATACCTTGTAATGTTCCTTGTAATACCTTGTGTAATGTTCTCATCCTGTGATGATGATCTGTGATCGGACGGTTGAGGGAGGGGGTGCCCTGCTTCTTCTGTGCTCGGAGTTAACCTCCATTCACCCAGCAATCTACAGGAGCATTTATATGTGTACCATGAGAGGTTCCAGCACTGTGTCCTGCTACAGCCATCGTATACAGTATCCTCACCTTCACCAGGTCTATATCTCTCTCCCTCTCTCTTCTCGCTCTTCTATCTATCTATCTATCTATCTATCTATCTATCTATCTATCTATCTATCTATCTATCTATCTATCTATCTATCTATCTATCTATCTATCTATCTATCTATCTATCTATCTATCTATCTATCTATCTATCTATCTATCTATCTATCTATCTATCTATCTATCTTAGTCTTTCTGTGTACCTATCTGCCTGCCTATCGATCTGTCTGTCTGTCCGTCTGTCTGCATATCGATCTGTCTGTCTGTGTACCTATCTGCCTGCTTATCGATCTGTCTGTCTGTGTACCTACCTGCCTGCCTATCGATCTGTCTATCTGTGTACCTATCGATCTGCCTGCCTATCGATCTGTCTGTCCGTGTACCTATCTGCCTGCCTATCGATCTGTCTGCTTATCGATCTGTCTGTGTACCTATCTGCCTGTCTTTCGATCTGTCTGTCTGTCTGTCTGTGTACCTATCGATCTGCCTGCCTATCGATCTGTCTGTCTGTGTACCTATCTGTCTGTCTGTCTGTGTACCTATCTGCCTATCAATCTGTCTGTCTGTAGGCCCTATCAAGGGCAAGTGGCGGCGAGGGGGGGGTGTTGTTGGTAGGGGCTATGTTTGCGCCCTCCCTAAAAATTGAGCACCAGCTGCCACTGGTGGCACTGATAGGCACTGACGATGGGCACTGATAGGCGGCACTGATGGGCACAGGTAGGTGGCACTGATGGGTGGCACTGATATGCAGAACTCATGGGCATTGATAGGCGGCACTCATGGGCATTCATGGGTGGCCCTGGTGGGCACTGATGGGCACAGATAGGCGACACTGATGGGCACTGAAAGGCTGCACTGATGGGTACTTATGGGTGGCACTGATAGGCAGCACTGCTGGGCACTGATGGGCACTCATGGGCACTGATACGTGGCACTGATGGGCACTGATAGATGGCATTGATAGGCATCACTGATAGCACTGGAACTTGCAGGTATTGGGGATCGGCACTGATTGGCAGCTGCCTGGGCACTGATTGGCAGCTGCCTGGGCACAAATTGGCATTCCCCTAGTGGTCTAGGGTGACATACCTGGTGGTCCAGTGTGGTGGCAATCCCTGGTGGTCCTGGCGGCATCCTGGTGGTCCTGGGTGGGCATCTGAGGGGGGAGCTGCGCTAATAAACAATCAGCACAGATCCCCCCCTGTCAGGAGAGCAGCCGATCGGCTCTCCTCTATTCGCGCCTGTCAGACGCGAGTGAGGAAAAGCCGATCAACAACTCTTCCTGTTTACATCTTGATCAGCCATGATTGGACATGGCTGATCACGTGGTAAAGAGCCTCCATCAGGGGCTCTTTACCGAGATCGTCGTAGCGGAGTGGCAGACTGACGCACTGCACCACCGACCGCCGTGATGGGCATCCCTACGGGCATGCGAAAGCGGTTGTTCTGGAGGGCCGTCATATAACATCCACCCAGAACGAGAGCTGCGCTGTGGACTGGAAATGTTTAAATGCATGCATTGGACGCAGCTACAAAACCTTTGTTATATATCATTATCCAGAATGAGAGCAAAAATTCTGGTGGCATCATTCATGGTTAACTCCAAGCTGATGACCTGTAAAGGCTTTTAAAGCATCAAGAATTTTGGCTTCTAAAGTCAACATTTCATGGGCTTCCGCAATTTTAAGGCTTGACATGTTTGGTATGTACTTGATGCATTTTCCTTTTTTTTTTATATTTTGCCAACTTTACTGTTAGTGTAAAATTTACTGAAAAGATAGGTTTGATAAACAGTTGTACTAACTGTGACTATTGTGTGACACAAAAAATTGCAACTGCCAGTTTATTCCAGGGTCTCTGCTTTAAAAATTGTATAATGTTTGTGGGCTTTAACAAATCTGCAGGCCTAAAATGTGCATTTAACCAGTTGCCAACCGCCGCACGACGATGTACATCGGCAGAATGGCACGGGCAGGCATAAGGACTTACCTGTACGTCCTTGCCTGCCCTGCAGCTGTCGGATTCTTGTCAGGGGCGATCAGAGGTGAGGGGGAGGCCACTCATTCGTGGCCCCCCCTCGTGATCACTCCTGGCGAATGAAATGCTTCCTCGGCTTCTGTATAGTAAACAGAAGCGGAGGAAGTGATGTCATCTCTCCTCGGCTCAGTATTTTCCGTTCCGGTGCCGAGGAGAGAAGACATCGATGTGAGTGCACAAACACTACACACACAGTAGAACACGCCAGTCATACTGTACACCCCCGATCACCCCCTGATCACCCCCCGATCACCCCCCGACACCAAGCAGTTTTTTGTTTTTTTTCTGATTACTGCATTGGTGTCAGTTTGTGACAGTTAGTGTGGTAGGGCAGTTAGTGTTAGGCCCCCTTTAGGTCTAGGGTACCCCCCTAACCCCCCCTAATAAAGTTTTAACCCCTTGATCACCCCCCGTCGCCAGTGTCACTAAGCGATCATTTTTCTGATCCCTGTATTAGTGTCACTGGTGACGCTAGTTAGTGAGGTAAATATATAGGTTCGCCATCAGCTTTTTATAGCGTCAGGGACTCCCATATACTACCTAATAAAGGTTTTAACCCCTTGATTGCCCCCTAGTTAACCCTTTCACCAGTGATCACCGTATAAGTGTTACGGGTGACGCTGGTTAGTTAGTTTATTTTTTATAGTGTCAGGGCACCCGTAGTTTATTACCGAATAAAGGTTTAGCCCCCTGATTGCCCCGCGGTGATATAAGTTAGGTTTTAGGGTCAGATAGGGTCTGCGTCGCCCCAGGCAGCGTCAGGTTAGTGCCAGTACCGCTAACACACACGCATGCAGCGTACACCTCCCTTAGTGGTATAGTATCTGAACTGATCAATATCTGATCCGATCAGATCTACACTAGCGTCCCCAGCAGTTTAGGGTTCCCAAAAACGCAGTGTTAGCTGGATCAGCCCAGATACATGCTAGCACCTGCATTTTGCCCCTCCACCCGGCCCAGCCCAGCCCACCCAAGTGCAGTATCGATCAATCACTGTCACTTACAAAACACTAAACGCATAACTGCAGCGTTCGCAGAGTCAGGCCTGATCCCTGCGATCGCGTTTTGGTGAATTGGCAAGCACCAGCGGCCTATTACACCCTGGTCGTAGTCAAACCAGCACTGCAGTAACACTTGGTGACGTGGCGAGTCCCATAAGTGCAGTTCAAGCTGGTGAGGTGGCAAGCACAAGTAGTGTCCCGCTGCCACCAAGAAGAAGACAAACACAGGCCCGTTGTGCCCATAATGCCCTTCCTGCTGCATTCCCCAATCCTAATTGGGAACCCACCACTTCTGCAGCACCCGTACTTCCCCCATTCACATCCCCAACCAAATGCAGTCGGCTGTATGAAAGGCATTTTCTTTATGTCCTCCCGAGTACCCCTACCCAACGAACCCCCCCAAAAAAGATATTGTGTCTGCAGCAAGCGCGGATATAGGCGTGACACCCGCTATTATTGTCCCTCCTGTCCTGACAATCCTGGTCTTTGCATTGGTGAATGTTTTGAACACTACCATACACTAGTTGAGTATTAGCGTAGGGTACAGCATTGCACAGACTAGGCACAATTTCACACAGTCTCCCAAGATGCCATCGCATTTTGAGAGACCTGAACCTGGAACCCGTTACAGTTACAAAAGTTACAGTTACAAAAAAAAGTAAAAGTAAAGTAAAGTAAAAAAAGTAAAAAAAAAAAAAAAATAAAACCCCACAAAAAAATATATAAAATAAAAAAAAAATAGTTGTCGTTTTATTGTTCTCTCTCTCTCTATTCTCTCTCTATTGTTCTGCTCTTTTTTATTGTATTCTATTCTACAATGTTTTATTGTGTTTATGTTTTATCATGTTTGCTTTTCAGGTATGCAATTTTTTATACTTTACCGTTTACTGTGTTTTATTGTTAACCATTTTTTTGTCTTCAGGTACGCCATTCAGCTGCAGTGCGGATTTATTCATCTTGACAGCAACAGCGTTTGCTCCCACGATATATAAAGCCGTGACTCCAACGGAGGTGATATATGCTGAAGCATGGGGGCAGCAGGGGCGGAGGAGCGATTTGCTCCTACCTTTTGTGGGAGGATGCCCCCATGCTTCGGCATATATAAATGGTGCATGTATGCTCATCATTAGAAGTGGGTGGATGAAGGGAGGTATTCTAATGGTGGGCATACCCACCGATCAATCTCTTTTTTTCGTTCAGCCCACAGGCTGCATGAAAAAAAAAAGATTACAATATATGCCCAACAAGGACCAGCAACACTCTATGTCCATTCAGACTGAGCACAGCCGAATGAAAGAGGGTGGATCCGCTCTGCCTCCTCCAGCCCCCTCTCTCACTGTGCCCGCCCACACTCCGGGCAGCCTGTGTGCTGCTTCTGTGAATAGAACGTGTGGGCGGGACTGTTCAAACTGTGATCCGTCGGTAATCTGTATGGGATGCTCTCGAAGCTGATAACTGAGCCTAAGCCTTCTGCCTGCTGAGTCCTTCCTTTCAAGTGAGTGAGCTGTGACCGGCCTCTCTCCCTTCTCTCCCCCCTCTCTCCCAATTTTCTCTTCCCCCTCTCTCTGCAGATAAGGAGGTTTCTTTCAGCAGCCTGTGCAGTACCTGCTCCTATGTACTATGTAGTGAGCTCACACTGATCTGCTGCAGTGTTAGTGACCTCACTGTCTTCCTGCATGTCCCATAGACTTCTATTAGTTTGCACATTTTTGCTGCATTTTCTGAAAGTGCACAAAAATGGCTGCATGCTGCATCTTTGGTGCGCTATAAAAAAAAAACTACAGCAAAAACGCACAACCTAAAAGAAGCCTATGGGACTGCGGCTAAGGAAAACTGTACATAAGCACTGCGGCCAAACCACAGCACACCAGTGTGTGCTCAAAGGCTTGTACACACCTGCAGCAGGCACTGCCACTCTGAAAAGTGATCAATGCTCAGGTCCCTTTTGCTCATGCTCAGCGGCTCCAACCAGAGCTGGTTTGTTTTTTGTTCAACTCGTTGGATTGAGCAAAAAAAAAAAAAAACACTAGTGGTGTGTACAAGGCTTTACTATGTTGATAAAGGAATCAAGTTATTTTCTTGAGTAGTGGTTTCTCTGTGTGTGGACAATTTGGAGCGATGTCTCTCTCTGTCAGTGGTGGCTGGTGCTCAAAATGTTTTGGGGGGGGATGCAAACTAAAAAATACTGAAAAAAAACCCCATCAATTGCAGCCTCACTCTGGCATTAAATGCAGCCACTGTGCCATCAATTGCAGCCTCACTGTGCCCATCAATTGCAACCTCACTGTGCCCATCAATTGCAGCCTCACTATGCCCATCAAATGCAGCCTCACTGTTCCCATCAAATGCAGCCACTGTGCCCATCAAATGCAGCCACTGTGCCCATCAATTGCAGTCACTGTGCCCATTAATTGCAGCCTCACTGTGCCCATCAAATGCAGCCACTGTGCCCATCAAATGCAGCCAATGTTACCCCCCTGTCGGCATTTAACCAGCACCCCACCTTGTCCGCTGTCTGACCGGCACTTACCCCATCTTGTTGGTGGGTCAGGCAGGGAGTGACGGCGGGGAGCTGTCGGACAGGCAGCAGCTCCTGTGTTCTCTATGCTTCCTCCATGCTTTTCCTCCTGCTAGACATCCAATTGGAGCGCCTTTCCTTTCAGCCAATTAGGTGACAGGTATCAGACCTGCTCTTCCTGACTGGCAGAGAGGCGGTTCAGTGTTAGAAAAGCAAATATTCATTTGCTTTTCTAACACACCCGGGTGGGCTCTGAGCACAATGCCACCCTATTAGAGCCTCTGGTCAAGCTGCCTGAGGTGAGGTTGGGAGCAGTGAATTAATCAGAACAAATGTGTGTCATGGGAGCATGAGCCAGCAGCAGAGGAGGAGAACACATCCTTAAATCTCAGCCAGGGTTCATGCTGGGACTTGTAGTCCTTTACTTTTGGGGATGTGACACCTCAAAAGTGAAGGACTAAAGGTCCCAGCATGAACCCCTCGGAGCTTAGGATGTGTCACACACCCCTGCCCCCCCCCAACCAGTGGGACTACAGGTCCCACTGTCCCAGCTTAAACCCCTCAGAGCTGAGGATGTGTAATCCCCCCCCAATTAGTGAAGGACTACAGGGCACAGCATGAACCCGTGGGATCTAAGGGGACACATCCTTAGATCTCAGGGGTTAATGCTGGGACTTGTAGTTCGTCACTAGTTGCGGAGGGGGGGTCAGGTCCTCATCTCTGAGTGATTCATACAGGGATTTGCTTGCAATTTAGTTCCTGAAAGCCATGGTAGTACCAGTCCCCCACAGGCCCTGGAGGGCCAAATTGTCCTCCCTGCCCCCCCCCCCCCACCTTTGTGATCATGAAAAACATTAGAGACCGTTTTCCATATCCATCACTTTGCCACCACCGGTTCTATGGGTCACTTGACTGGACTTGCCCCCCAGGCCTAAGGCTGCCAGCCCTCCCCTGCTGGTGGCCCACGATTGTGGCACAGAGATGCCTATGTAAACAAGGCATTTCTCTGTTCTGCCTAGCAACATGACAGGGATCTCCTGATCACAGTGATCGGGAGCAGTGATCTCTGTCATGTTCTAGTGAGCCCACCCCCCCTACAGTTAGAACACGCTGAGGGAACACACTTAACCCCTTGATCGCCCCCTAGTGTTTAACCCCTTCCCCCCTAGTGTTTAACCCCTTCCCTGCCAGTGACATTTACACAGTAATCAGTGCATTTTTATAGCACTGATCGCTGTATAAATGCCAATGGTCCCAAAATAGTGTCAAAAGTGTCTGATCTGTCCACCGCAATGTCGCAGTCATGATAAAAATTGCAGATCGCCACCATTACGAATAAAAAAAGATGTATAATATAAATGCCATAAATCTATCCCCTATTTTGTAAATGCGATAACTCATGCGCAAACCAATCAATATATGCTTATTGCGATTTTTTTTACCAAAAATATGTAGAATACCCATTGGCCTAAACTGAGGAAGAAATTAGTTTTTTTATATTTTTTTGGGGATATTTTATTATAGCAAAAAGTAAAAAATATTGCTTTTTTTTCAAATTTGTCGCTCTTTTTTTGTTTATAGCTCAAAAAATAAAAACCATAGAGGTTATCAAATACCACCAAAAGAAAGCTATATTTGTGGGAAAAAAAGGACATCAATTTTGTTTGGGTACAATGTCCCATGACCACGCAATTGTCAGTTAAAGCGAAGCAATCCTGTATCGCAAAAAAGGGCTTGGTCAGGTTAACTTGCATATCCTTTTCATCCTACACTTTTTGGGTTATATTGCAGATGGTATTTTATATGCTTCTTTTTATATTACCTTTTTTTCTGTTTTTCTTATTTATGTATTTGTTTAGTTTTTTTAATAAGTGAATGTTTATGTGAATTTTCAGTTCATTTACAAAGAGGTCACACTATTGAAATATGTGTTATTCTACATCCAGATGTTTTTGCTGATTAATTACCTCCTTAAGGCTACATTTACTAAAGTGTAAAGTGCAGTGAACTGAAGTAAAATTGAGACTAATTTACTGAAGTGTGAAAAAAACAGGAGTGAACCAGTGCGCACTGCAAATTTCTAAATATGTGAAGAAGCAGCTCTCTCTTTTTCAAATTTCCCTGTATATGATTGGATCTTTGAAGTGGGTTCACTTTAGCTCAATTTATACATTAGTGATTTTAGCCCAGTTTTCAGTTCAATGCAGACTAAAGGGTAGCTCCACAGCCATACCACTTAAAAAAAAAAAAAAAAAAGCAATATGCTTTGCATTCCAATGACTTCAGAAGCTGGTGGAGAGCAATGTAAATGAATGAATGAAGAAGAAAAAAAATATGGGGAGAGCCTGGCATTATTACATGATTGGATATCCTCCAATCACAGAGATTTCTTAAAGTGGTTGTAAAGGCAGAAGGTTTTTTTATCTTAATGCATTCTATGCATTAAGATAAAAAGCCTTCTGTATGCGGCAGCCCCCCCAACCCCCCTAATACTTACCTGAGCCCCATCTTTTTCCAGCGATGTCTGCAAGTGTCTTGGCCGTCCGAGACTCTCCCCCCTGATTGGCTGAGACACAGCAGCAGCGCCATTGGCTCCCACTGTTGTCAATCAAAGACAGCTAGACAATCAGGAGTGAGAGAGGTTGGCGCTGCGCCACAGCTCTGTGAATGAATGGACACAGGGAGCTGTGACTAGGCTCAGGTGACCCCATAGCAAGCTGCTGTGGGGGCACTCAACAGGAGGGAGGGTCCAAATCCACTGCAGAGAGCAGGTAAATATGACATGGTTGTTATTTTATAGAAAAGAAAACCAGACTTTACAATCACTTTAATCTCCTTAGCGGTATTCCCGAGTGTGGCTAGGGGAGAATTTTCACTACCAAAAGCGGTAACCCCCGAGCCACACTCAGGATTGCATCGCAGGATCCAGGCAAAGTTACTTACCTGCAATGTCTCCCCGCTGTGTCCGTGGGCTGTGTACTCCGCTCGATGTATCACAGTGCCAGGCTCCTTTCCCTATGAGCGACGCGACACACAGGGACGGAGCCCGGGTGCCAAATTCAAAAAGTGAAAAACACATAATACATACAGTACACTGTAATCTTACAAATTTCATTGCTGTTTCAAATCATTTCACCTCCCTTTTGTCCCTAATGCTTTGTTCAGTTCCCTACATGCAGTTATATATTATATATACTGTTCTTTCTACCTGGAAACTTGAGATTGTCCATAGCAACCAAAAAGTGTCCCTTTACGTCAAAAGTGGTTTTAGACCAGCCCGAAAACAGTGATAATAAATTAGAATCACTTGCAGAATTGAACGATAGTGATTCGTGGGGAAATTTGTCATCAAACACTGAAAGTTATGACAGCGACAAATCTGCAACTGAGCAAATGTACTGCTTTGAGCATCAAAAATCTGACATAATCATACCGCCAGGGAGGATAATCAGAAAAAATTCAATGAGTCATCACAGGATCCACACAATGGTCTGCATTTTTTGAACTGACTGTAAAATATTGCCCGCAGTGTGTTTAGTAGGGATGGGCGAACGGTTTGGCCCAAGCATAGGTTCGGCCCTGAACTTTCGTTGTTCGGACGTTTGGCGAACAACCAAACAAACGGGTAGTTCGACCCTTTGTTCGAGCCCCCCCGAACCGACCACAATGCCAATGCATTGCGGCGCTGAACAATGCATTGCAATCCCTGATTGGCTGAAGAAATGAAAGCTTCAGCCAATCAGGGCACAGAGCATTGTCAGAGTCATGATTGGACACTTTCATCATGACTTTATCCAATCATGGCTCATTCCTGCCCCACAGTATAAAAGTATTCTTTCAATGGCAGCCATTTTCAGTGTGATTTCTGCGTGGAGAGAGATAGAACAGGGCTCTGTTCAGTGCTATTAGTTAGTGTGCTATACTGTGCTATTTTGCTACAATTGTGTAGAATATTAGTTTAGTGTCAGTCTAGGGCCGGGGTAGGCAACCTTTTGAGCACAGTGTGCCGAAAAATATTTTCAAAGAAATTGAGAGTGCCGATTTTATAACAAAAAAAATGTAAACTTCACACTCTCAATCACAAAAAGGATTTTTTATAAAAGTAAATGCTGTAAACTACTTGAGTAGTAGTCAGGGCTTTTTTTCAGGGGGAACTTGGTGGAACTCATTTCCACCACCTCTGGCTTAGACCCTTTGGTGCCTGCTCAACACAATCACTTGTAAACACAGAAGTCTGGTTTCTCTGTTTACAAGTGACAACTTTGCACCCTGTGTGTAACCCCCATTAACTCTTTTCTCTGTATGTAATGCAATCCTGATATTTAATGCCCCTTTAAGACCCTTCTACTGTTTGTGAAATATGACCACACCCTCTATTTGATGTGATTTGGAGGGTGTGTGTGGGGGGTGAGGTTTTGGGGGATCGTGGTTGAGTTCCAGCACCTATTGAGAAAAAAAGCCCTGGTAGTAGTGGGAAATTAACATCCTGCACTCACGCCTCAGATCAGTCCCAATTCCTGCAACTCCACACTTCAGATCAGACCCAATTCATGCACCTTCACACCTCAGATCACTGTCCCCCATGCAAATCTATTTCACCACTGCACCCCACTGCTCATCTGTCCCACCACAGTAACCCCCTGCACATCTGCCCCACCACTGTAACCCCCTGCACATCTGTCCCACCACTGTACCACCCTGCACATCTGCCCCACCTCTGTACTCCCTGCTCATCTGCCCCACCACTGTAACCCCCTGTTCTTCTGTCCCACCACTGTAACCCCCTGCTCATCTGCCCCATCACTGTACCTCTCTGCACATCTGCTCCACCACCGTACCCCCATGCCCTTCTGTCTCACCACTGAACCATCTTCTCATCTTTCCTAACACTGAACTTATCTGCTCATCTGATCTGCCCCACCACTGTAACCCCCTTTCTCATCTGCCCCACCAATGTACCTCCTGCACATCTGCCCCACCACTGTACCTCTTGCACATCTGTCTCACCTCTGTTCTTTCTGCTCATCTGTCTCACAATGTACCTCCTTTCTCCTCTGCCCCACCACTGTACCCCCTGTACATATGCCCCACCTCTGTACCCCCTGCTCTTCTGCCCAACCACTGTAACCCCCTGCTCATCTGTCCCACCAATGCACCACCTTTCACATTTGCCCCACCGCTGTACCCCCCTGCTCTTCTGTCCCACCGCTGAACCCCCTTCTCATCTGCCCCAGCACTGAACCTCCCCCGCTAATCTTTCCCACCACTGTAACCCCCTTCTCATCTGTCCCACCACTGAACCCCCATCTCATCTGCCCCAACACTGAACCCCCCTGCTCATCTACCCTATCACTGTACCCTCCTGCTTTTCTGTCCTATCGCTGAACCCCCTTCTGATGACTCCCACTAATGTACCTCCTGCACATCTGCCCCACCACTGTACCCCCTTGCTCTTCTGTCCCACCACTGTAACCCTGCTGTTCATTTTCCCCATGAATGTACCCCTTTTCTCATCTACCCCACCACTGTACCTCCCTGCACATCTGCTCCACCATTGTATCCCTACGCTCTTCTGTCTCACTACCGAATCACCTTCTCATCTGTCCTAACACCAAACCCATCTGCTCATCTGAGTTTTTCAGCAGCTACTGGGAGAAGAAGGTAAACAGAGGTTTGAAGCTGCACAGTGGATAGAAACTATGCCAGTCATAGATCGTTTTTTCTATTCCTTGAGCAAGTAAAGACTACTGAGGATCCTTTGGAGGGAGTGCTGGCACAAAGTGCAAGGCGTGTTTGACCCCCTGTAGGATTGTGTAAAGAAGGTGAGTGAGCATTGCATGTGGTGGTGGGAGCACTCTGTATTAGGAGGTTCTTTGAAGAAACATCACATACATTTTTTTCACATCAGTTGAATAATTTTTTGCTTTACTGTTTGGACTCTGTATTATATGCAATTATTACACACATATAATTGCACAGTCAGTTGTTGCTTTATTATATATGTTATTTTTACTATTGCAGCGCTGCCACACTTTTCATTTTGTTTCCCCTCAGGGCAGGTGCGGCCTGGGGAATTCTGAAATTGGAATGCATTAATGTCTCACTGACTGTGCTGCTGGGGAGGGAGTTGAGTACCGGCAAAAGAGGCTTCGAGTGCCGCTTGCCGCACCAGTGCCGGGGGTTCCCTACCCCTGGTCTAGAGATAGTGTGAGTGTAGTAAGGAGGACCATCATTCAGCTTTGCATAGTGTGCAGCTTGAGTAGGGACAGCTCAGATAGTTTCACTGTAGTGTAGTGAGACTGTGTCATTCATACATACATTAGTGTAGAGTAGGAACAGTTCCGTGTAGTGTAGTGAGACCGTGTCAGTAATCTTTACATTAGTGTATAGCTAGAGTAGGTAAAGTTCAGATAGCATCAGTGTAGTGATGGTTGAACACTGTCTATTTGATTGTGTTACAGCCAGTTTAACGCCATTTACTTCTGTGTGCGTTACTGCCAGTGTAACGCCATATAGTTTTGTGTGCGTTACTGCCAGTTTAACGCCATATAGTTCTGTGTGCGTTACTGCCAGTTTAACGCCATATAGTTCTGTGTGCGTTACTGCCAATTTAATGCCATATAGTTCTGTGTGTGTTACTGCCAGTTTAATGCCATATAGTTCTGTGTGTGTTACTGCCAGTTTAACACCATTTACTTCTGTGTGCGTTACTGCCAGTTTAACGCCATATAGTTTTGTGTGTGTTACTGCCAGTTCAATGGCATATAGTTTTGTGTGCATTACTGCCAGTTTGACGCCATATATTTCTGTGTGTGTTACTGCCAGTTTAATGCCATATAGTTCTGTGTGGGTTACTGCCAGTTTAATGCCATATAGTTTTGTGTGCGTTACTGCCAGTTTAACTCCATATAGTTCTGTGTGCATTACTGCCAGTTTAACGCCATATAGTTTTGTGCGTTACTGCAAGTAACTTCTGTGCAGTGGCGGTTGGTGAAGATTTAGGATGGGGGGTGCCAGACCCGTCCCCCCTTTTTGACCCCTCCCACTTATAAGCCCCACCCCTTACAGCATCCACCCACTTGATCCCCTGTATTCCACTTGCTTCCACCCATAGTGTCAGGAGTATACAGCTCAGCATCACAGGACAGAGTATACAGCTCAGACTCACAGTAGATTATACAGCCCAGACTCACAGCAGTGTATACAGTCCAGAATCACAGCAGAGTATACAGCCCAGAATCACAGCAGAGTATACAGCCGGAAGCACAGCAGAGTATACAGTCCAGAATTAAAGCAGAGTATAGCATATAGCATATAGCTTTTCTCACAAATCCTGGTATATAGCACTTCTCACAATCCTGGTATATAGCATTTCTCACAAATCCTGGTATATAGCATGTCTCACAAATCCTGGTATATAGCATGTCTCACAAATCCTGGTATATACAGTATCTCACAAAAGTGAGTACATCACTCACATTTTAGTAAATATTGTATTATACCTTTTCATGTGACAACACTGAAGAAATGACACTTTGCTACAATGTAAAGTAGTGAGTGTACAGCTTGTATAACAGTGTAAATTTGCTGTCCCCGCAAAATAGCTCAACACACAGCCATTAATGTCTAAACCGCTGGCAACAAAGGTGAGTACACCCCTAAGTGAAAATGTCCAAATTGGGCCCAAAGTGTCAATATTTTGTGTGGCCACCATTATTTTCCAGCACTGCCTTAACCCTCTTGGGCATGGAGTTCAACAGGGCTTCACAGGTTGCCACTGGAGTCCTCTTCCACTCCTCCATGATGACATCACAGAGCTGGTGGATGTTAGAGACTTTGCGCTCCTTCACATTCCATTTGAGGATGCCCCACAGATGCTCAATAGGGTTTAGGTCTGGAGACATGCTTGGCCAGTCCGTCACCTTTACCCTCAGCTTCTTTAGCAAGGCAGTGGTCGTCTTGGAAGTGTGTTTGGGGTTGTTATCATGTTTGAATACTGCCCTACGGCCCAGCCTCTGAAGGGAGAGGATCATGTTCTGCTTCAGTATGTCACAGTACATGTTGGCATTCATGGTTCCCTCAATGAACTGTAGCTCCCCAGTGCCGACAGCAGTCATGCAGCCCCAGACCATGACACTCCCACCACCATGCTTGACTGTAGACAAGACACACTTGTCTTTGTACTCCTCAGCTGGTTGACGAACACACACGCTTGGCACCATCTGAGCCAAATACGTTTATTGTGGTCTCATTAGAACACAGGACATGGTTCCAGTAATCCATGTCCTTAGTCTGCTTGTCTTCAGCAAACTGTTTGCAGGCTTTCTTGTGCATCATCTTTAGAAGAGTCTTCCTTCTGGGACAACAGCCATGCAGAACAATTTGATGCAGTGTGTGGCGTATGGTCTGAGCACTGACAGGCTAACCCCCAACCCCTTCAACCTCTGCAGTAATGCTGGCAGCACTCATACATCTATTTACCAAAGACAACCTCTGGATATGACGCTGAGCACGTGCACTCAACTTCTTTGGTCTACCATGGTGAGGCCTGTTCTGAGTGGAACCTGTCCTGTTAAACCGATGTATGGTCTTGGCCACTGTGCTGCAGCTCAGTTTTAGGGCCTTGGCAATCTTCTTATAGCCTAGGCCATCTTTATGTAGAGCAGCAATTCTTTTATTCAGATCCTCGGAGAGTTCTTTGCCATGAGATGCCATGTTGAACTTCCAGTGACCAGTATGAGAGAGTAAGAGCAATAACACCAAATTTAACACCTGCTCCCCGTTCACACCTGAGACCTTGTAACACTAACAAGTCACATGACACTTGGGAGGGAAAATAGTTAATTGGTCCCAGTTTGGACATTTTCACTTAGGGGTGTAATAAAATATTTACAAAAATGTGAGGGGTGTACTCACTTTTGTGAGATACTGTATTATTTCTCACAATCCTGGTATATAGCATTTCTCACAATCCTGGTATATAGCATGTCTCACAAATCCTGGTAAATAGCATTTTTCACAAATCCTGGTATATAGCATGTCTCACAAATCCTGGTTTATAGCATGTCTCACACCCCTGGTATATAGCATGTCTCACAAATCCTGGTATACAGCATGTCTCACAAAGCCTGGTATATAGCATGTCTCACAATCCTGGTATTAGATTACGGTAGTCCAGGTCAGTGGGGCGAGGAGGGGGACCTGTGTAAGTTCCCCTTACAGAGTTTTCTGTAAAGGTGAGCTTACACTTTAAGCAGAGGAGGGTTCAGAGACAGCAGGTGCACACATGGAAAAGCCCAGCCATAAGCCTGCTGATTAGGAGACTGCCACAAAGTGGAAAAAAGTGCATAATTACCACCATGAGCAGCACTGCTAGCCCCAGGGCACTCCATTCCCTCACTGCACAGTTGGAATCAATGGAAAGTGCTCACTGATGCTGGCGAGAAGAGAGGTGGGTGGGGACCAGCCCCACTGCTGAATCTCCTCTATACTCTCCTCCTCTATACTGACGGTGACTGGCTGAACTGGACCAGTTTTCACGTGTGCGAGGTGGGTCTCCCAGGATCGCTCTCGAGTGTCACCCGAAGGGTGTCCACGTGCCACGTCTGGCACGCATGCCAGGGGTTGCCGAGCCCTTCTCTAATGTTTGGAAATCGCATTAACTGAAATAAGACATAAAAAATGACTGCAAACTTAACAGGGATGGTGGAAACCTCTTCTACAGATATTTGTCTGTGGACTGTGTCAGAAAAGCAGTGGACAGTGTCAGTAGGGCAGTGGACGGTGTCCATTGCTTATCAGTGCAGCCTATCAGTGCCCATAAGTTCAGCCTCATCAGTGCAGCATATCAGTGCAGTCTCATCTGTGCCCACAAGTGCCGCCTGCCTGTGCCCATCACTGCAGTCTCATCTGTGAACATCAGTGCAGCCTATCTATGCCCACCAGCGCGGTCTCATCTGTGCCCACCAGTGCCATCTCATTTGTGCCCACCAGTGCCATCTCATCTGTGCCTACTAGTGCAATCTCATTTGTGCCCACCAGTGCAGTCTCATCTGTGCCCACTAGTGCAGTCTCATCTGTGCCCACTAGCGCAGACTCATCTGTGCCCACAAGTGCCATCTCATTTGTGCCCACAAGTGCCGTCTCATCTGTGCCTACTAGTGCGATCTCATCTGTGCCCACCAGTGCCATCTCATCTGTACCCACTAGTGCAGTCTCATCTGTGCCCACTAGCGCAGACTCATTTGTGCCCACCAGTGCCATCTCATTTGTGCCTAGTAGTTCCGTCTCATCTGTGCCTACTAGTGCGATCTCATCTGTGCCCATCAGTGCCGTCTCATCTGTGCCCACTAGTGCAGTCTCATCTGTGCCCACCGGTGCCATCTCATTTGTACCTACTAGTGCTGTCTCATATGTGCCCACCAGTGCCATCTCATCTGTGCCCACCAGTGTTATCTCATCTATGCCCAGCAGTGCCATCTCATCCGTGCTCACCAGTGCCATCTCATCCGTACCCAGCAGTGCCATCTCATCTGTGCCCAGCAGTGCCATCTCATCTGTGCCCACCAGTTCCATCTCATCTGTGCCCACCAGTGCAATCTCATTTGTGCCCACCAGTGCCATCTCATCTGTGCCCACCAGTGTTGTCTCATCTGTGCCCAGCAGTGCCATCTCATCCGTGCCCAGCAGTGCCATCTCATCTGTGCCCAGCAGTGCCATCTCATCTGTGACCAGCAGTGCCATCTCATCTGTGACCAGCAGTGCCATCTCATATATAGCTATATATACCCCACCTTCCTTCCTGTATATAGAGACCTTCCTCCATCATTACTGACTGCAGATATACATCATTTGTCCTATTTACAGCTATATATATACAGTAAAAGGACAAATTATGTATAATGATGGAGCAAGGTCTCTATAAACAGAAAGTAAGAAGGTGTGGGTATATATAAAGCTGTGTACACTACTACACAGATAATATACACAAATTGTGAGTACATCTGTCCTGGGTAGTGTAAGCTATATACACCTACCTTGTTCCTTCCTGTATAAAGGACAGATGTACTCACAATGTGTGTATATAGTGTATACTGCTATATATACACATGACCTCCAGGCACTTGAAAGAAGACAATAATATTCCCCAAAAAAGGCCCCTGATGTCCAGCTGAGCATGTGTCTGAGTCTGACAGTCTTGTGGAAAAATCAAGCACAGGCAGGCATCATGCATTGGCATTGGAACTAGGAACCTGGGACTGTGAACAGGTGGAATCAGGGTGTGGCTGTGCGGAACGGAGGGGCGGGCAGTAAGGTCTCATGGCATTGGAACTAGGAACCAGGGACAAGGAGTCAGCGTGTGGCTGTGCAGAATGGAGGGGCAGGCAGCAGAGAGACTGAGAGAAGAGAGTGTCTGGGGTCTGCAGCGCCAGGCCAGCACTTACCTTCAATGGCGCCGCTCGTCTCTGAGTCCACCGCACGCACACCAGTCGACTCCACCCTCACTGTGGCCGGGAAACCGGAAGTGATGAAAATAGCACCGCCCACTGTCCTTTTCTTCCGGTCCCAGTCGACTCCACTCCCACAGTGATGAAAAAAGTACTGCCCACTGTCCTCTCCTCCGGTCCTCGTCATGCCAATCCTAGCCAGTTACTATAGGCATACTAACAAATCACAGTAGAGTGGGGGTAATTGCGGGCGCATTATATTTGCATATGCCCCAGTAGAAGGACGATGCTCCGAAACATGTCGGGTTGCTCATGCCTTTAAATGCCCTGTTACCACGCGATGATATTTTATTTCTTGTGATCACGTTTTACCCATTGAGGTGCACTGTTTGGCACCTTTTCAGCTTTTAATAAAGCTTTTTTTAACTGATTCATGCCCTATGTGGAGGATTTTTTTCTTATCTCCCCTCATGAATGGGACCTTGCTGAGCCCCAACCATTTCCACTTTCAAACCCCTTCCATCTGAGAGAGAGATCCTGAGAGACCGGGAATTTCCATACCATCGTACGGCGATCCTGATCCTGGATGCGACTTCCCGTCAGGACTCCCCCAGCAGGATACCCTTGGGATCGGTGTATCCCTCAAGCCTGTATGACACTCCACTATATGGTGACTGTGTCCACCTTTTCCGGTAAGGATATTCATTTCTACCGATTACAGTTCCCATTGTGAAATTAGAAGACTCATGTGCAGAGTGTCTCCTTATACAGAGCCCTCTCCAGTCCCCACTTTACGTGGAGGCACGACACCATCTACGCCCATGAACCCCCATGTGCGTTTGGGACCAACAGATGATTCACTATACACCTATGGACTTTTTTCTTAATATGGTTACATATTAGATTTTTACCTATCACCTTACTTAATGGGTATAGTTTTTCTTTTTAGCACTTCCCCACAGATATAAACTGTTCATTTATATGCACTTTTTGAGCGCTGCATGTTTTTTACTTCATTTTCCCTGTACATTGTCTACCACTTTGTTACATGCCAGCAGCCACTATCTATATTATTTTCTGTTATAGCGCAATTATTGTTTGGTTTTATTATATGTGCCCCAACCATACCTTAAACACAGGCAAATCAGCTTCTCAGCCTGCAATCAGCTGATTGCAGGCTGGGAAGCTTCCTATAGACCGCCACGTGTCCGGCACCTGGTCACTCTTAAAGTGACAATTTTTATTTATTTATTTTTGAACAGCTTGGGGGGGGGCACCACTGCTTCTGTGTGCGTTACTGCAAGTTTAACGCTATTTACTTCTGTGTGCGTTACTGCAAGTTTAACGCCATTTACTTCTTTGTGCGTTACTGCAAGTTTAACACCATTTACTTCTGTGTGCATTACAGCAAGTTTAATGCCATATAGTTCTGTGCGTCACTGTATGTTTGGCGCATTATATTGCAGTATATTATAGTGTATCCATGGAGTGTGTCTGTGTAGTGTGAGTACTCAAATTAAAGTGCACCAAACACCACTTTACTTTGGTTAAAATGCATCTATGTACAGATTTCCACTTTTTCTTTACATTTGCTTATAAGCACCACCTCATCCCTCCCATTAATGTCTGGGAGGACAACAAGGAGAGGCAGACGTTCCCTTGGCACTGTAAGGGGGTCAGCAACAAATGTGTCCACAGGCAAGGGTGGATGTGGTGGTCAGTCCTCAAGCAGGGCATTGTTTCCTCTGTTCAGTGAGTTTGCCCGTGCTATCCAGCCACAGCATGCAGAGGAGGTGGTGGACTGGCTTACTAAACCTTCCTCATCCTCCTCATCCTCTGTCAGGCAAGCAGAGACAAGTGTGCAGTCCCCTGCAGTTGCCAGAGTTGATAAAGCTGCCTCCTTGTCCACATCTATTCCTGCCATAGTCCCAACATCAGCTATGGAGGAGTCAGCTGAGTTATTTGACCACAGCATCAGCCACTTGCTCCTTGATGATGCCCAGCCATTACTGGATTCAGATGTTGGTTCTGAGGTTGAGGATGACAGGAACATGAGCCTAGAGAGAGGGGAGAACACTGGTAGACAAATTGACATTAATGTTCCCCCAGCCGCATCGTATTGTCAAGTTGTCTCCAGTGGTAATGATGATGCAATTTTTTACAGCAAGGCTAATTCTTGCTTTCATCACAAGTACCTCTATAGGGTTATGGTGGGAAGGCGCCACCGACACACAAAGACCAATTTTTACGCACCCGTTACTTCTATCCAAAGACAAAGTGACACCAGAATGTATCCAAAAAATCTCTAATTCTGTTCCAGTGCACTACATTGTGGCCTCATCATACACACTGGCTCCCCAGCTGTTGCTGAGCAAAAGCGGCAGATTGCAGGGAAAATGTCATTTTTTTGGCTTTATAAATGCAATTATTGCTGCAGCAAATTCTAGACATGGTACAGATCTGCAACTTTACAGGTAGACTAAGGGGACCCCCCCCCCCCCCAAGCACTATATTGGAAGGATTTTTTCATTTTTATGCTTTCACTTTAAAAATAAAGCTCATTTAAAAATGACGTTTTTTGTATGCCTAATTACTTGCATATAAGCCTTCAAAATGGACACTTTTGATTTTTGACATTTGGGTCCCATTGACTTTAATGGGGTTCGTTATTTAGGTCCGAACTTTCGCAGTGTTCGAAAGTTCTGATGCGAACCAAACAGGGGTTCGTTCAGCCCATCCCTAGTGTTTTGCCAAAGAGTATAAAAGACAACGGACAGCACTTTGTTATAAACCAGCCCCAAAGATGTTTTCAAAATAAAGTGTATTTAAATTCTTGTATCTATTCTGAAGTCATTGGTTCAACATGGAGGACAGCAATTGCAGCTTCTGTGTTTTCTTGGTACAGGTATGCTTTAAAATTACCTTGTTGTTGGGCTATTGATGTTCAAGTAATTATACATTCTTCACAAGTGGTAATTGAGCTTTAACCACTTCAGCCCCAGAAGATTTGGCTGCTGAATGACCGGGCCATTTTTTGCGATTCGGCACTGCGTTGATTTAACTGACAATTGCGTGGTCACGCGACGTTGCACCCAAACAAAATTGACGTGCTTTTTTTTCCCACAGATGGAGCTTTCTTTTGGTGGTATTTGATTGCCTCTGCAGTTTTTATTTTTTGCGCTATAAACAAAAAAAGCGACAATTTTGAAAAAAACACAATACTTTTTACTTTTTGCTATAATAAATATCCCCCAAAATATATTTAAAATTTTTTTTTTCCTCAATTTAGGCCAATATGTATTCTTCTAACAATTTTTGGTTAAAAAAATCACAATAAGCGTATATTGATTTGTTTGCACAAAAGTTATAGCGTCTACAAAATAGGCGATAGTTTTAAGGCATTTTTATTTTAAATTTTTTTTACTAGTAATGGCGGTGATCTGTGATTTTTATCGGGACTGCGACATTATGGCGGACACATCGGACACTTTTGACACATTTTTGGGATCATTGGCTATCAAACAGCGATCATTGCTATAAAAATGCACTGATTACTGTAAAAATGTCACTGGCAGGGAAGTGGTTAACACTAGGGGGCGATGAAGGGGTTAACTGTGTTCCCTGTTTGTGTTTCTAACTGTAGGGGGAGGGTACTGACCTAGAGGAAGTGAGGGATCATGATTCCTAGCTAGTAGGAAGTCATGATCTGTCACGCCTCTCAGAACAGAACAGGGATTTGTGTATTTACACACATTCGTCCCTGTGCCTCGTGCCTGTGATCGCTCGTGGCCGTCGGTCATCGCGACCATCGGCCACGAGCATCGGCACCCCCGCTGTGCAGTGGGCGCGCCCGCGCCTGCTGTCCCGATCCCGCAAGCCGACGTATAGCTATAACAGCTCGCGGGATCGTGTTGACCTGCAGCAGAAAAATGACGCAGGCTGGTCGGCAAGCGGTTAAACTCTCACTGACCTATGTGGCTGCAGGCACTGTGGAGCAATTCACTCTAAATTCCCAACTGGAGCACTGAAGTCATCCCAGTCAGCTCTTTCAGCAGCTCAGTTGACCCTACTTCTTTTTCTCAGATTACCTGCAGTTTATGTTAGGGGTTAAAAGGTTGGAAGGTTACCAAGTAACTGCTGGAAATGGTGAGTTGAGCTGAGAGAATGATGTCAGCCTTCTTTCCTGAACATTGACACCAAAACATTCAGTGAGGGTTTATTTTAAAGTTCAGTTACTGCAAGTGCTTATGAACGTGTATTTATTTAAAATTCAATAGCCTGGCCCATGTAACACTTATTTACTGCATTGTAAGCAGAGCTGCTGTTTGCATAGCAAGAATCATTAGCCATAGCAGATATGAAACATAAGTAAACCTTTTATGTGCCTGCATACCAGCAGTTCATAAAGTTGATATTGATTTATTTTTGTATTTTTGGGATGGTTTATACTTGATATTGTTCTAGAGATTGCGAATATATGTAAAACTGACACATTGTTTATATTTTTTTAACTGTGCAAGCATTGTTTAAATAGATTGCCTTCAGTAACTACCAGCTATAGATTTATATGGCCTTAAAAGTCTTCTAGTGCTGCAGATGTTTAGCTTGAGAGGAAACAATATACAACAATAGGAAACATTTGTCTGTGTTTAAAAAATTGAAAGATTGTGTTTATACAATACAGCAACTTACTCATGTGAGTCAACTCTTCCTCATTTTATATCCACATGTGCTTTTGTCTTGATCAAGACATTCAACTTTTCCATTTGTCTGTGAACACTGTGCTGTTTTTCTCCTAACTCAGGCTTTAATACAATAATGGTACTTTAAACCCACAATAAAATACTAACTTCATAAGCTTCGTACAGATGCTATAGATAAAGATATATATCTACTTTGCAAAAGTTTTAGGCAGGTGTAAAAAAAAAAATGCTGTAAATTAAGAATGCTTTCAGAAATAGAATTTTTAATAGTTTATTCTTATCAATTAACAAAACAGGAGGTAAATGAACAGAAGAAAAATCCAAATCAATTCAATATTTGGTGTGACC
Source organism: Lithobates clamitans (assembly GCA_037952925.1). Classification (NCBI taxonomy): domain Eukaryota; kingdom Metazoa; phylum Chordata; class Amphibia; order Anura; family Ranidae; genus Lithobates; species Lithobates clamitans. The sequence goes on from JBBGZY010000835.1 coordinate 1,641,044, forward strand.
ACCCTTTGCCTTAAAAACAGCATAGATTCTTGTAGATACACATGCACACAGTTTTTGAAGGAACTTGGCAGTTAGGTTGTTCCATACATCTTGGAGAATTAAGCACAGATCTTCTGTGGATGTAGGCTGTCTCAAATCCATCTGTCTCTTCATGTATGCCAACAGACTCGATGATGTTAAGATCAGGGCTTTGTAGGGGCCAAATCATTACTTTTAGGAATCCTTGTTCTTATACTGAAGATAGTTCTTAATGACATTGGCTGTATGTTTGGGTTAAAATTCTCGCTGCAGAATACATTTGGGGCCATTCACATGCCTCCCTGATGGTATGGCATGATGGATAACTATTTGCCTGTATTGTTCAGCATTGAAAGAAAAGCAAGAAAAAAAGGGAGTTTTGGGACTTTATATGAAGCAAATGAGTAGTGGAGGAAAATTGATATAAAATATTTATTCATATTGATATCACAACATACAATCATTTTCATTTCATGTATATACGTCTGAGACGTGCAAGAATTAAACAAAGTAAATTTGTACAGAATAACAGCGCATGATCAGAATAATGGATGTATAGGTAAATACACAAAGAGGAGATGGTATGAGCATGTGCCACAGGCACCATGCCCGCCGCTGGTACATGCACCCACAAGAAATCTGTGTTACTACAGAATAGGTATGTAAACATCATACAGTATAAGGATGGTAGGAGAATCAATGAATAATGGTCCGTATAGCTGTAGCATCGAATAGAGCTCTACACGTTTCGTGGGTTTACCCACTCGTCAGGAGCAGATGCAGCAAGCAGTGCTATAAAATATACATAAAAAGATGTAAAAGACTATATTCCGAAAGAAAATTATTTTTTCAAAAGATGTTCTTCTGCAGTATAGATGAGTAGCTAGAGGCACTCACCAACCCGGACCAGAGTTGCAGCGCGGGATAGCCGGTACATGGTTGGCCGGGAACATAACCCCCGCACGGGAGCTGAGGCTGCATAGTGCACGGATGCAACATCAGAAGGTGACAGGGGCGTGTAGGAAGTGAATGGAAATTCCATGTGGCAATGGTTGAATATATTTCATATAACAGGAGTATCTAGAAATAAAATATTGGATATGCGTATAGTTAGAGAAACCTATTCTGGGTAAGAGTAATGATTTTAATAGAAATAGATCCAATATAACTCCACAGGAAAGAATAATATAGTAGGGATGTTGCCTGAAAATATGGGAGTATGTATTAAGTAATAAGTGGATACATGGGACTAGGGATGAGCCGAACACCCCCCGGTTCGGTTCGCACCAGAACCCGCGAACGGACCGCAAGTTCGCACGAACGTTAGAACCCCATTGACGTCTATGGGACTCGAACGTTCGAAATCAAAAGTGCTCATTTTAAAGGCTAATTTGCATGGTATTGTCCTAAAAAGGGTTTGGGGACCCGGGTCCTACCCCAGGGGACATGTATCAATGCAAAAAAAACTTTTAAAAACGGCCGTTTTTTCGGGAGCAGTGATTTTAATGATGCTTGAAGTAAAAAAAAAAAAGTGAAATATTCCTTTAAATATCGTACCTGGGGGGTGTCTATAGTATGCCTGTAAAGTGACGCGTGTTTCCCATGTTTAGAACAGTCCCTGCACCAAATGTCATTTTTAAAGGAAAAAATCTCATTTAAAACTGCTTGCGGGTTTAATGTCATGTCGGGTCATGGCAATATGGATGAAAATCAGTGAGACAAACGGCATGGGTACCCCCCAGTCCATTACCAGGCCCTTTGGGTCTTGTATGGATATTAAGGGGAACCCCGCACCCAAATTAAAATAAGGAAAGGTCCCTATATACTCTGAACAGCAGTATACAGGCGGTGCAAACAAGACAGGGACTGTAGGTTTGTTGTTAAGTAGAATCTGTTTGTAATTTTGAACATTTTTAATGTGTTTAGCTCCAGCCAAAAAATCTTTTCTAAGCTTTTTGGAAAACATAGGGAAGGGTTATCACCCCTGTGACATTTGTTTTGCGTCTTTCCTCCTCTTCAGAAGATTTCACCTCACTTTTTTGTCCCAATGAAAAATGTTTTTTGAAAATTTGTGTTTTTTTGTGGAACAAGGATTGGAAAGCATCAGTGGAAAGGAAAAATTGTTTTCCCATATTAACTCTTACAGGAGAGAATTTCCCTTCCTTAGGGGTAGATTTCATCTCACTTCCTGTTGTCTCCTTCCGTTTGCAAGTAGGAGTCGTTTGTAAGTTAGATGTTTGAAAGTAGGGTCCTGCCCTATATACTCAGCAGAAATTTGGGCCTTAGGTGTTGCTGTGGCCAAAACACTGTAAGCCCTCACAGGGCCCTGCTGTGAAATATTAGATCAAGAATTGTAATTACATGCCCCTGTTGAACAGGAGCTGAAAAATTAGGCCTTAGGCACTGGTGCTGGTGCCACAACACTGCAACCCCTCACAGACACTCTAGTTGGAACGCAGGAACGAGCCCTGCTGCAAAGTATTGCATCAAAAATTGTAATTACACGCCCCTGTTAGACAGGGGCAGAAAAATTGGGTCTTAGGCACTGGTGCTGGTGCCACAACACTGCAACCCCTCACAGACACTCTAGTTGAAACGCAGGAACAAGCCCTGCTGCAAAGTATTGCATCAAAAATTGTAATTACACGCCCCTGTTAGACAGGGGCTGAAAAATTGGGTCTTAGGCACTGGTGCTGGTGCCACAACACTGCAACCCCTCACAGACACTCTAGTTGGAATGCAGGAACAAGCCCTGCTGCAAAGTATTGCATCAAAAATTGTAATTACACGCCCCTGTTAGACAGGGGCTGAAAAATTGGGTCTTAGGCACTGGTGCTGGTGCCACAACACTGCAACCCCTCACAGACACTCTAGTTGGAATGCAGGAACGAGCCCTGCTGCAAAGTATTACATCAAAAATTGTAATTACACGCCCCTGTTAAACAGGGGCTGAAAAATTGTGCCTTAGGCACTGGTGGTGGCGCCCAGAACCAAAAATGTTCTTACAAGCTATCAGCGTGATGATTGAGGAGGAAGAGGATAATTACTCAGGGATAGTCACTCAGCATCAGCATAGGCAGTCTTTGAAGGGATCTGAGATTTCAAAAAAAATTATTCGGTTACATCTGCATCAGGTGCTTGGTAGCTGGTGGTGATCCAAGACTGATTCATTTTTATGAAGGTCAGCCGATCGACCGAGTCGGTGGACAGACGCACCCTGTGATCGGTTACCACGCCTCCAGCAGCACTGAATGTGCGTTCCGAAAGAACGCTGGATGCAGGACAGGCCAGTAGCTCAATTGCATACTGTGCAAGCTCTGGCCAGTGATCCATCCTCAAGACCCAGTAACCCAGAGGATTTTCGGTGGGAAAGGTGTCCAAGTCTGATCTTGCCCCTAGGTATTCCTGCACCATGTAAAACAGACGCTGGCGATGGTTGCTGGAACCGATCATACCTTGGGGCTGCGGACCAAAAAATTGTCTGAACGCATCGGTCAGACGGCCACCTTCTCCACCGCTCCTTCTTTGACTGACCGAAGCCTCAGCAACACGTTGTCCAGAAACAGGAGTTTGTAACCTCCCAGTCTCTGGGAACGCGTTGCACAGACCTTTCTGCAAGGCCTCCCGAAGATGTTTCATCCTCTGCTCCCTCTGCGATGGCAAGATAAGGTCCGCAACCTTACCCTTGTAACGTGGATCAAGGAGGGTTGCCAGCCAGTATTGGTCCTTCTCCTTGATACCACGAATACGAGGATCCTTACGCAGGCTTTGCAGGATCAGGGAGGCCATGCAGCGTAGGTTTGCTGAGGCATTCGGTCCGGAGTCCTCTGGGTCACTAAGGACAACAACGTCCGCAGCCACCTCCTCCCAGCCACGTACAAGTCCATGTGTTCCTTGGGACTGATCCCTTAAAGACTGCTGATGCTGAGTGCCAGGCTCCACCTCCATACTGACACAATCTTCCTCCTCCTCCTCCTCCTCCTCCTCCTCCTCTTCCTGTGTGATCGGCGGGCACGCAGGAACACTGTCTGGATAAAGGGGGCCTTGAGAGCTAAGGAAGTCCTCCTCTTCCTGCCTCTGTTCTGCCTCAAGTGCCCTGTCCATTATTCCACGCAGCGTGTGCTCCAACAGGTGGACAAGGGGGACAGTGTCACTGATGCATGCACTGTCAGTGCTCACCATCCTCGTGGCCTCCTCGAATGGTGACAGGACAGTGCATGCATCCCTGATCATGGCCCACTGGCGTGGGGAAAAAAAACCAAGGTCCCCTGACCCTGTCCTGGTGCCATAGTCGCACAGGTACTCATTGATGGCCCTCTGCTGCGTGTGCAGCCGCTGCAGCATGGCCAACGTCGAGTTCCACCTGGTGGGCATGTCACAGATTAGGCGGTTCTTGGGCAGGTTAAACTCCTTTTGGAGGTCCGTCAGCCGAGCACTGGCATTATATGACCGGCGGAAATGCACACAGACTTTCCTGGCCTGCCTCAGGACATCCTGTAAGCCCGGGTACCTGCCCAAGAACCGCTGCACCACCAAGTTAAGGACGTGAGCCAAACAGGGCACATGGGTCAGTTGTCCCTGTCGGAGGGCAGAGAGGAGGTTGGTGCCATTGTCGCAAACCACCATTCCTGCCTTAAGTTGGCGTGGCGTCAACCACCTCTGAACCTGCCCCTGCAGAGCTGACAGAACCTCTGCCCCAGTGTGGCTCCTGTCCCCCAAGCACACCAGCTCAAGCACCGCATGGCATCTTTTGGCCTGCGTACTTGCGTAGCCCCTTGAACGCCTACGGAGCACCGCTGGTTCCGAGGAAGAGGCCATGGAGGAAGAAGAAGAGGAGGGGGTGGAGGAGAGAGGTGTGTCACAATCAGCATTTTGGAGGCGTGGTGGCGGAACAACCTCCAACACTACTGCACCTTGTCCTGCATCCTTCCCAGCTGCCAGCAGAGTCACCCAATGCGCCGTGAAACTTAAGTAACGTCCCTGTCCATGCCTGCTGGACCATGAGTCAGCGGTAATATGCACCTTACCGCTGACCGCCCTGTCCAGCGAGGCATGGACATTGCCTTCCACATGCCGGTAGAGAGCCGGAATCGCCTTCCGTGAGAAAAAGTGGCGTTTGGGTACCTGCCACTGAGGAACCGCACATTCCACAAACTCACGGAAGGGGGCAGAGTCTACCAACTGAAAAGGCAGCAGTTGAAGTGCTAGCAATTTTGCCAAGCTAGCATTCAACCGCTGGGCATGTGGATGGCTGGGAGCAAACTTCTTTCGGCGGTGCAGCAGCTGGGGCAGGGAAATTTGCCTGGTACAATCTGACGTCGGTGTACCAAAAGCAGATTGCCCATAAGTACTTGGCTGTGACACACCTAATTCTACACCTTCATTCCTCTCACTGCAGGTCGCAGAGAGGACTGAAGGTCTAGTGGGGTTGGAAATCTCAGCTGATGAGGAGCAAGGAGAGATCGTCTTTGTTCTTTGGTGTGGGTCTTTTAGATACGCTTGCCAACGAACTGCATGGCAGGTCAACATATGTCTGGTCAAGCATGTGGTACCCAAGCGGGAGATGTTTTGGCCACGCGAGATACGCTTGAGACATATATTGCAAATAGCAGCGGTGCGATCTGATGCACTCGTCTCAAAAAAGGCCCACACCAAAGAACTTTTTGAATAACGCGCAGAGACTGCAGCGCCCTGCACATGTGGAGCTTTGGGGTGTGATGCAGTCAATGTGCTGCCCTTAGGCTGGCCCCTGGAGGGCATCCTGCCTAGTTGGTGATGTGCCACCTCCTCCTCCTCCTCCTCCTCCTCCTCCTCCTCTCTCCTATCAGGCACCCACGTTGAGTCAGTGACCTCATCATCCCCTCCCTCCTCATCACTGGAGCAAACCTGGCAGTATGCTGCAGCAGGGGGAGCATGACTGCCAGATTGCTGTCCTTCTTGGGCACCCCCTCTGTCCGTGCTCATGTTACTGCCTTCATTGAGCTCAGTATCATCATCAGAGCCTTCCAAACGCTGGGCATCCTCCTGGAGCATGTACCCAACACTGTGGTCAAACAGTTCGAGGGAATCCTCAGGAGGACATGGTGGGGCTAGGGAAGGAGTCACTGATGACATTGAGCTGAGGGAAGAGGCCGCTGCTTTGCCAGACAAAGCACCCTGGGCATGGGTGAGAGAGGATGAGGAGGATGAGGACGGCTTGGTCATCCACTCGACCAAGTCTTCCGCATGTTGCGGCTCAACACGGCCAGCTGCCGAAAAAAAGGCCAAGCGTGTCCCATGGCCACGTGCTGATGAGGATGCACCGTCTCCACGACCAGCACTAGACACAGAGCCTGCTTGCCCTCTCTTATTGGCTTGTGACTGTCTGCCTCTCCTTCTTGGCCTTCCAGACATACTAATGGCCTGTAGCTGCACTAAGCTGGGATAGAACACCTGTAATTTTCTTCAGGTAGCTTTATATACTGTAACCAGACAAGCCTGCCTGTCAGTAGGAAGATAACAGGAACGGATCTAGCTGAACACTGTGAGCAGGACGTACTGCACTAAATGTATATAGCAGGAACGGATCTAGCTGAACACTGTGAGCAGGACGCACTGCACTGAATGTAAATAGCAGGAACGGATCTAGCTGAACACTGTGAGCAGGACGCACTGCACTGAATGTAAATAGCAGGAACGGATCTAGCTGAACACTGTGAGCAGGACGCACTGCACTGAATGTAAACAGCAGGAACGGATGTAGCTAAACACTGTGAGCAGGACGCACTGCACTGAATGTAAATAGCAGGAACGGATCTAGCTGAACACTGTGAGCAGGACGCACTGCACTGAATGTAAATAACAGGAACGGATCTAGCTGAACACTGTGAGCAGGACACACTGTACTAAATGTAAATAGTCTAGCTGCCTGACCGTGGTACTAATAGGATCAAAAAGAACACCTGTAATTTTCTTCAGGTAGCTTTATATACTGTAACCAGACAAGCCTGCCTGTCAGTAGGAAGATAACAGGAACGGATCTAGCTGAACACTGTGAGCAGGACGTACTGCACTAAATGTATATAGCAGGAACGGATCTAGCTGAACACTGTGAGCAGGACGCACTGCACTGAATGTAAATAGCAGGAACGGATCTAGCTGAACACTGTGAGCAGGACGCACTGCACTGAATGTAAATAGCAGGAACGGATCTAGCTGAACACTGTGAGCAGGACGCACTGCACTGAATGTAAACAGCAGGAACGGATGTAGCTAAACACTGTGAGCAGGACGCACTGCACTGAATGTAAATAGCAGGAACGGATCTAGCTGAACACTGTGAGCAGGACGCACTGCACTGAATGTAAATAACAGGAACGGATCTAGCTGAACACTGTGAGCAGGACACACTGTACTAAATGTAAATAGTCTAGCTGCCTGACCGTGGTACTAATAGGATCAAAAAGAACACCTGTAATTTTCTTCAGGTAGCTTTATATACTGTAACCAGACAAGCCTGCCTGTCAGTAGGAAGATAACAGGAACGGATCTAGCTGAACACTGTGAGCAGGACGTACTGCACTAAATGTATATAGCAGGAACGGATCTAGCTGAACACTGTGAGCAGGACGCACTGCACTGAATGTAAATAGCAGGAACGGATCTAGCTGAACACTGTGAGCAGGACGCACTGCACTGAATGTAAATAGCAGGAACGGATCTAGCTGAATACTGTGAGCAGGACGCACTGCACTGAATGTAAACAGCAGGAACGGATGTAGCTAAACACTGTGAGCAGGACGCACTGCACTGAATGTAAATAGCAGGAACGGATCTAGCTGAACACTGTGAGCAGGACGCACTGCACTGAATGTAAATAGCAGGAACGGATCTAGCTGAATACTGTGAGCAGGACGCACTGCACTGAATGTAAACAGCAGGAACGGATGTAGCTAAACACTGTGAGCAGGACGCACTGCACTGAATGTAAATAGCAGGAACGGATCTAGCTGAACACTGTGAGCAGGACGCACTGCACTGAATGTAAATAGCAGGAACGGATCTAGCTGAACACTGTGAGCAGCACGCACTGCACTGAATGTAAATAGCAGGAACGGATCTAGCTGAACACTGTGAGCAGGACGCACTGCACTGAATGTAAATAGCAGGAACGGATCTAGCTGAACACTGTGAGCAGGACGCACTGCACTAAATGTAAATACCAGGAACGGATCTAGCTGAACACTGTGAGCAGGACGCACTGCACTGAATGTAAATAGCAGGAACGGATCTAGCTGAACACTGTGAGCAGGACGCACTGCACTGAATGTTAATAGCAGGAACGGATCTAGCTGAACACTGTGAGCAGGACGCACTGCACTGAATGTAAATAGCAGGAACGGATCTAGCTGAACACTGTGAGCAGGACGCACTGCACTGAATGTAAACAGCAGGAACGGATGTAGCTAAACACTGTGAGCAGGACGCACTGCACTGAATGTAAATAGCAGGAACGGATCTAGCTGAACACTGTGAGCAGGACGCACTGCACTGAATGTAAATAACAGGAACGGATCTAGCTGAACACTGTGAGCAGGACACACTGTACTAAATGTAAATAGTCTAGCTGCCTGACCGTGGTACTAATAGGATCAAAAAGAACACCTGTAATTTTCTTCAGGTAGCTTTATATACTGTAACCAGACAAGCCTGCCTGTCAGTAGGAAGATAACAGGAACGGATCTAGCTGAACACTGTGAGCAGGACGTACTGCACTAAATGTATATAGCAGGAACGGATCTAGCTGAACACTGTGAGCAGGACGCACTGCACTGAATGTAAATAGCAGGAACGGATCTAGCTGAACACTGTGAGCAGCACGCACTGCACTGAATGTAAATAGCAGGAACGGATCTAGCTGAACACTGTGAGCAGGACGCACTGCACTGAATGTAAATAGCAGGAACGGATCTAGCTGAACACTGTGAGCAGGACGCACTGCACTAAATGTAAATACCAGGAACGGATCTAGCTGAACACTGTGAGCAGGACGCACTGCACTGAATGTAAATAGCAGGAACGGATCTAGCTGAACACTGTGAGCAGGACGCACTGCACTGAATGTAAATAGCAGGAACGGATCTAGCTGAACACTGTGAGCAGCACGCACTGCACTGAATGTAAATAGCAGGAACGGATCTAGCTGAACACTGTGAGCAGGACGCACTGCACTGAATGTAAATAGCAGGAACGGATCTAGCTGAACACTGTGAGCAGCACGCACTGCACTGAATGTAAATAGCAGGAACGGATCTAGCTGAACACTGTGAGCAGGAAGCACTGTACTGAATGTAAATAGCAGGAACGGATCTAGCTGAACACTGTGAGCAGGACACACTGCACTGAATGTAAATAGTCTAGATAGAAGATAACAGGAACGGATCTAGCTAAACTGAATACAGTGTATATATATATATGCAACACCTGGGATGCATATATATACACAATACACTGTAAGTGCAGCTAACTGACTGACTGTTCTGCCTAATCTATCTAACTCAAATCAAATGACACTGTCTCTCTCTCTCTCTATCGCTCAGCACACCGGAACACACACTACACAGGGCCGCCGTGCAGGCGGCCTTATATAGTGTGGGGTGTGTACTAAATCCCTGAGCCATAATTGGCCAAAGCCACCCTGGCTTTGGCCAATTACAGCTCTCTCTACTGACGGCGCTGTGATTGGCCAAGCATGCGGGTCATAGTGCATGCTTGGCCAATCATCAGCCAGCAATGCACTGCGATGCCGCAGTGAATTATGGGCCGTGACGCGCCACACGAATTTGGCGCGAACGGCCCATATCGTTCGCAATTCGACGGACGGTCGAACAGCCGATGTTCGAGTCGAACATGGGTTCGACTCGAACACGAAGCTCATCCCTACATGGGACTATAGTGATGTGGAATTCCATGTGGCAATAATTGAAGTAAACTTCATATAGCAAAAATATCTGAGAAAATGAATATATATATGTATATAGTTATATCAACTTGTTCTGAGTAAGAGTAATGATTTTATATGTAAGTAAGCCCAATATAGTTCCACAGGAAAAAGTGATGTGGTAAGGATGGTGTATAAAATAATAAAAATGTATATTAAGTGATGAATAAGTGAATGGGACTATACAAGTGTGGAAAACTAGAATGGGTGATAGAAAAGAAAAAATGGGTGAGCAAAATATGTGACTCAGAATGAACCAAAAAAGAAAAAAAGGGGAGAGAGAAATACAAAGCCAAAAAGGAAGGTCTTACCAATGTTGTATCTAGCAACACCAGGAGAATGACATGACTGCTGTGCCGTGACCCCAGAGGGAGACTGGTCAATAGATCAGCTCACTGCAAGGGGAGTGTACAGATATGCCTCCAACGCCACGCCAGTGGGCCAGTGGGGGAGAGGATGCCGCACCTGAACCGAGTGAACACTCGGTAATCGGCGCGGAGACTCCCTCATGTAAGCACACCCGATGTTATAGCTGGACGTCGGCGCAATGACGTCACGAATGACGTCATGCGCACGACGTGCCCGCCGTCACACAGCCAGCGTGACAGGCGTGGTGCCGATGCGCGAAGGGGCACCCGCCCACTCCCCCGGAGCGCAAGGCCAATAAGGGGAGGAGAGGGAGGGGCCCACTAGGCACATCGCAGCTCCCGCGATGAAGGAAGGACCCCAGCCAAATCCATGCACCAAACAACCAACACACAACAAGTGGCCCAGGGCAGAGAGAGTGTGTATATTCAAGCTATGAGTAAAAACAATCAATGTGGGTATATGGAACCTGCGTAGGGGATGCTGCATGTAAATATATTCAATATTCTGTGCAATGCTCGCAGTATAGATGTTCATAGACAATGTATAACAGATATTGGCAATATCCATATATAAATGTATAAACCTTATTAAAAGGTCCCCTATAAATGAGGGTAACCTCACACAGGGATGGCAGGGGAACACTGCCAATCCCACATACTCAAATGCTTCCATCCCGGTATCTGAGTACAATGGAAGGGGGGAGTTGGGACTTTAAATGAAGCACCCAAAGGTGCCGCCATCCCTATATTAAATGCAAGAAAAAAAGGGAGTTTTGGGACTTTATATGAAGCAAATGAGTAGTGGAGGAAAATTGATATAAAATATTTATTCATATTGATATCACAACATACAATCATTTTCATTTCATGTATATACGTCTGAGACGTGCAAGAATTAAACAAAGTAAATTTGTACAGAATAACAGCGCATGATCAGAATAATGGATGTATAGGTAAATACACAAAGAGGAGATGGTATGAGCATGTGCCACAGGCACCATGCCCGCCGCTGGTACATGCACCCACAAGAAATCTGTGTTACTACAGAATAGGTATGTAAACATCATACAGTATAAGGATGGTAGGAGAATCAATGAATAATGGTCCGTATAGCTGTAGCATCGAATAGAGCTCTACACGTTTCGTGGGTTTACCCACTCGTCGGGAGCAGATGCAGCAAGCAGTGCTATGAAATATTGTTCAGCATTGAGGACACCATTGATCCTGACCAAATCTCCAACTCCATTTGCAGAAATGCAGCCCCAAACTTGCAAGGAACCTTCACTGTTGTTTGCAGACACTTATTATTGTGATTATTGTACCGCTCTTTAGCCCTTTAGCAAACAAAGTGCCTCCTCTTACTACAGCCAAATATTTCAAATTTTGAATTATGAGCCCAGAGCACCTGCTGCCATTTATCTGCACCCTAGTTCCTGTTTTCATGCTTAGTTGAGTTGCTTAGCCTTGTTTCTACATTGGAGATATTGCTTTTTGGTCACAATTCTTCCATGAAGATGCTTCTGGCTAGACTTCTCTGGACAGTACATGGGTGTACCTGGGTCATACTGGTTTCCACCAGTTCTGTGCTGATGGCACTGCTGGACATCTTCTGATGTTGAAGGGAAGTAAGCATGATGTGTCTTTCATCTGCTGACCACTGCGTCTATGGTTCTTAACCTTGCCCGTTTTTTGTGCTTCTTCAAAAGAATTTGAACAGCACATCTTGAAACCCCAGTCTGCTTTGAAATCTTTCCCTAGGAGAGACCTTGCTGATACAATATAACTACCTTGTGTCGTGTGGCTGTCCTCAGTCTTGCCATGATGTATGACCTATGACATGGAACTATCTTCCACAATAGGGATGAGCCGAACACCCCCCGCGAACCTGCGAATGGACCAAAAGAACTTTAGAACCCTATTAAAGTCTATGGGACTCGAACGTTCAAAATCAAAAGTGCTAATTTTAAAGGCTAATATGCATGGTATTGTCCTAAAAAGGGTTTGGGGACCCGGGTCCTGCCCCAGGGGACATGTATCAATGCAAAAAAAAAGTTTTAAAAACGGCCGTTTTTTCGGGAGCAGTGATTTTAATGATGCCTAAAGTGAAAAAAAAGTGAAAATTTCCTTTAAATATTGGGGTTGTCTATAGTATGCCTGTAAAGTGGCACGTGTTTCCAAAGCTTAGAACAGTCCCTGCACAAAATGACATTTTTAAAGGAATAAAAGTAATTTAAAACTGCTTGCAGCTTTAATGTAATGTCGGGTCCCGGCAATATGGATGAGAATCAGTGAGACAAACGGCATGGGTACCCCCCCCAGTCCATTACCAGGCCCTTTGGGTCTTGTATGGATATTAAGGGGTACCCTGCACCCAAATTAAAAAAAGGAAATGCGTGGGGCCCCCAGGCCCTATATACTCTGAACAGCAGTATACAGGCAGTGCAAACAAGACAGAGACTGTAGGTTTGTTGTTAAGTAGAATCTGTTTGTAATTTTGAACTGGTACATTTTTAAAGTGTAGCTCCAGCCAAAAAATCTATTTTTAAGCTTTTTGGAAAACATAGGAAAGGGTTACCACCCCTGTAACATTTGTTTTGCTGTCTGTGCACCTCTTCAGAAGATTTCACCTCACTTTTCTGTTCCAATGACAAATGAAAATTTGGGGTTTTTAGTGAAACAAGGATTGGTGATAAAGCATCAGTGGAGAGGAGACATGTTTTTCCCATATTAACTCTTACAGGAGAGAATTTCCCTTCCTAGGGGTAGATTTCACCTCACTTCCTGTTGTCTCCTTCCGTTTGCAAGTAGGAGTCGTTTGTAAGTTGGATGTTTTAAAATAGGGGCCTGCCCTATATACTCTGCAGAAATTGGGGCCTTAGGTGTTGGTGTTGCCACAACACTGTAAGCCCTCATAGTTACTCTTGGTGGGCACAGGAACGGGCCCTGCTGTGAAATATTAGATCAAGAATTGTAATTACATGCCATTGTTGAACAGGGGCAGAAAAATTGGGCCTTTGGTGGTGGTGGTGGTGCTGGTGCCACAACACTGTAAGTCCTCACAGTTACTCTTGGTGGGCGCTGGAACGGGCCCTGCTGTGAAATATTATATCAAGAATTGTAATTACATGCACCTGTTGAACAGGGGCAGAAAAATTGGGCCTTTGGTGGTGGTGGTGGTGGTATTGTTGCCACAACACTGTAAGCCCTCACAGTTACTCTTGGTGGGCGCAGGAATGGGCCCTGCTATGAAATAATAGATCATGACTTGTAATTACATGTCCCTGTTGAACAGGGGCAGAAAAATTGGGCCTTGGGCACTGGTGCTGGTGCCACAAGACTGCAACCCCTCACAGATACTTTAGTTGGAGCGCAGGAATGAGCCCTGCTGCAAAGTATTGCATCAAAAATTGTAATTACACGCCCCTGTTAAACAGGGGCTGAAAAATTGGGCCTTAGGCACTGGTGCTGGTGCCACAACACTGCAACCCCTCACAGATTATCTTGTTGAGTGCAGGAACAAGCCCTGCTGCAAAGTATTGCATCAAAAATTGTAATTACACACCCCTGTTAAACAGGGGCTGAAAAATTGGGCCTTAGGCACTGGTGCTGGTGCCACAACACTGCAACCCCTCACAGATACTCTAGTTGAGCGCAGCAACGAACCCTCCTGCAAAATATTGCATCAAAAATTGTAATTACATGCCCCTGTTAAAAAGGGGCTGAAAAATTGGGCCTTAGGCACTGGTGCTGGTGCCACAACACTGCAACCCCTCACAGATACTCTAGTTGAGCGCAGCAATGAACCCTCCTGCAAAATGTTGCATCAAAAATTGTAATTACACACCCATGTTAAACAGGGGCTGAAAAATTGGGCCTTAGCCACTGGTGGTGGCACCCAGAACCAAAAATGTTCTTACAAGCTATTAGCATGATCATTGAGGAGGAAGAGGATAATCACTCAGCATAACAGGATAGTCACTCAGCATCAGCATAGGCAGTCTTGAAGGGATCTGACATTTCAAAAAAAAATTATTCGGTTACATCAGCATCAGGTGCCTGGTAGCTGGTGGTGATCCAAGACTGATTCATTTTTATGAAGGTCAGTCGATCGACCGAGTCGGTGGACAGGCGCACCCTGTGATCAGTTACAAAGCCTCCAGCACCACTGAATGTGCGTTCCGAAAGAAGACTGGATGCAGGTCAGGCCAGTAGCTCAATTGCATACTGTGCAAGCTCTGGCCAGTGATCCATCCTCAAGACCCAGTGGCGATGGTTGCTGGAACTGATCATACCTTGGGGCTGCGGACTAAGAAATTGTCTGAATGCATCGGTCAGACGGCCACCTTCTCCACTGCTCCTTCTTTGACTGACCGAAGCCTCAGCAACACGTTGTCCAGGAACAGGAGTTTGTAACCTCCCAGTCTCTGGGAACGCGTGGCACAGACCTTTCTGCAAGGCCTCCCGAAGATGTTTTATCCTCTGCTCCCTCTGCGACAGCAAGATAAGGTCCGCAACATTACCCTTGTAACGTGGATCAAGGAGGGTTGCCAGCCAGTATTAATCCCTCTCCTTGATACCACGAATATGAGGATCCTTCCGCAGGTTTTGCAGGATCAGGGAGGCCATGCAGCGTAGGTTTGCTAAGGCATTCGGTCTGGAGTCCTCTGGGTCACTAAGGACGACATGATCCGCAGCCACCTCCTCCCAGCCACATACAAGTCCATGGGTTTCTTGGGACTGTAAATGATCCCTTGAAGACTGCTGCTGATGCTGAGTGCCAGGCTCCACCTCTATGCTAACACAATCCTCCTCCTCCTCTTCCTGTGTGATTGGCGGGCACGCAGGAACACTGTCTGGATAAAGGGGCCTTGAGAGGTAAGGAAGTCCTCCTCTTCCTCCCTCTGTTCTGCCTCAAGTGCCCTGTCCATTATTCCATGCAGCGTGTGCTCCAACAGATGGACAAGAGGTACAGTTTTTACTGATGCATGCACTGTCACTGCTTACCATCCTCGTGGCCTCCTCAAATGGTGATAGGACAGTGCATGCATCCCTGATCATAGCCCACTGGCATGGGGAAAAAAACCAAGGTCCCCTGACCCTCTCCTGGTGCCATAGTTGCATAGGTACGCTGCAGCATGGCCAACGTTGAGTTCCACCTGGTGGGCATGTCATAGATTAGGTGGTTCTTGGGCAGGTTAAATTCCTTTTGGAGGTCAGCCAGCCGAGCACTAGCATTATATGTCTTGCAGAAATGCACACAGACTTTCCTGGCCTGCCTCAGGACATCCTGTAAGCCCGGGTACCTGCACCAGAACCGCTGCACCACCAAGTTAAGGATGTGAGCCAAACAGGGCACATGGGTCAGTTGTCCCTGTCGGGGGGGGGAGAGGAGGTTGGTGCCATTGTCCAAAACCACCATACCTGCCTTAAGCTGGCGTGGTGTCAACTACCTCTGAACCTGTCCCCGCAGAGCTGACAGAATCTCTGCCCCAGTGTGGCTCCTGTCCCCCAAGCACACCAGCTCAAGCACTGCATGGCATCTTTTTGCCTGCGTGCTTGCATAGCCCCTTGAACGCCTATGGAGCACCGCTGGTTCCGAGGACAAATCAGCACAGGAAGAGGCCATGGAGGAAGAAGAAGAGGAGGGGGTGGAGGAGAGAGGTGTGGCAGAATCACCACTAGTAGAATTTTGGAGGCGTGGTGGCGGAACAACCCCCAACACTACTGCACCCTGTCCTGTATCCTTCCCAGCTGCCAGAAGAGTCACCCAGTGGGCAGTGAAAGATAGGTAATGTCCCTGTCCATGCCTGCTGGACCATGAGTCAGCAGTAATATGCACCTTACCGCTGACTGCCCTGTCCAGCGAGGCCAAGACATTGCCTTCCACATGCCAGTAGAGAGCCGGAATTGCCTTCCGTGAGAAAAAGTGGCGTTTGGGAACCTGCCACTGAGGAACCGCACATTCCACAAACTCACGGAAGGGGGCAGAGTCTACCAACTGAAAAGGCAGCAGTTGAAGTGCTAGCAATTTAGCCAAGCTAGCATTCAAAAGCTGGGCATGTGGATGGCTGGGAGCGAACTTCTTTCGGCAGTGCAGCAGCTGGGGCAGGAAAATTTGCCTGGTACAATCTGACGTCAGTGTACCGATAGCGGATTGCCTCCAAGTACTTGACTGTGACACACCTAATTCTACACCTTCATTCCTCCCAGTGCAGGTCTCAGAGAGGACTGAAGGTATAGTGGGGTTGGAGATCCTAGCTGATGAGGAGCAAGGAGAGGTCCTCTTTGTTCTTTGGTGTGGGTCTTTTAGGTACGCTTGCCAACGAACTGCATGGCAGGTCGACATATGTCTGGTCAAGCATGTGGTGCCCAAGCGGGTGATGTTTTGGCCACGTGAGATACGCTTGAGACATATGTTGCAAATAGCAGCGGTGGGATCTGATGCACTCGTCTCAAAAAAGGCCCACACCAGAGAACTTTTGGAATAACGCGCAGAGACAGCAGCGCCCTGCACATGCGGAGCTCTGCGGTGTGATGCAGTCGGTGTGCTGCCCTTAAGCTGGCCCCTGGAGGGCATCCTGCCTCATTGGTGATGTGCGTCCTCCTCCTCCTCCTCTCTCCTATCAGACACCCACGTGGAGTCAGTGGCCTCATCATCCCCTCCCTCCTCATCACTGGGGCAAAGCTGGCAGTATGCTGCAGCTGGGGGAACATGCCTGCCAGATTGCTGTCCTTGGGCACCCCCTCTCTCTGGGCTCACGTTACTGCCTTCCTCTAGCTGGGTACCATCATTGGAGCCTTCAAAACGCTGGGCATCCTCCTGGAGCATGTACCCAACACTGTGGTCAAACAGTTTGGGGGACTCCTCACGAGGACATGGTGGGGCTAGGGAAGGATTGACTGATGCCATTGAGCAAAGGGAAGAGGCCGCATTGGCAGCTGCTTTGCCAGACAAAGTACCCTGAGCCTGGGTGAGAGAGGATGAGGAGGATAAGGACGGCATGGTCATGCACTCTATCAAGCCTTCCGCATGTTGCAGCTCAACATGGCCAGCTGCCGAAAAAAAGGACATGCGTGTCCCACATCCACGTAGCTGCTTGCCTGTGGTATTAATAGGATCAGAAGAACACCATCAATTTTATTCAGGTAGCTTTAGGTGCACACTGTGCAGAGGACACAGTACACTAACTGTAAATACTGTAGCTGCCTGCCTGTGGTATTAATAGGATCAGAGGAACACCACCAATTTTCTTCAGGTAGCTTTAGTTGCACACTGTGCAGAGGACACAGTACACTAACTGTAAATACTGTAGCTGCCTGCCTGTGGTATTAATAGGAGCAGAACAACAGCAATTGTGTTCAGGTAGCTTTAGGTGCACACTGTGCAGAGGACGCAGTACACTAACTGTAAATACTGTAGCTGCCTGCCTGTGGCATCAATAGGATCAGAAGAACACCACCAATTTTATTCAGGTAGCTATAGGTGCACACTGTGCAGAGGACACAGTACACAAACTGTAGATACTGTAGCTGCCTGCCTGTGGTATTAATAGGATCAGAAGAACACCACTAATTTTATTCAGGTAGCTTTAGGTGCACACTGTGTAGAGGACACAGTACACTAACTGTAAATACTGTAGCTGCCTGCCTGTGGTATTAATAGGATCAGAAGAACACCACCAATTTTCTTCAGGTAGCTTTAGTTGCACACTGTGCAGAGGACACAGTACACTAACTGTAAATACTGTAGCTGCCCGCCTGTGGTATTAATAGGAGCAGAACAACAGCAATTGTGCTCAGGTAGCTTTAGGTGCACACTATGCAGAGAATGCAGTGCACTAACTGTAAATACTGTAGCTGCCTGCCTGTGGTATTAATAGGTTCAGAAGAACACCACCAATTTTATTCAAGTAGCTTTAGGTGCACACTGTGCAGAGGACACAGTACACTAACTGTAAATACTGTAGCTTCCTGCCTGTGGTATTAATAGAATCAGAAGAACACCACCAATTTTCTTCAGGTATCTTTAGGTGCACACTGTGCAGAGGACACAGTACACTAACTGTAAATACTGTAGCTGCCTGCCTGTGGTATTACCAGGAGCAGAACAACAGCAATTGTCTTCAGGTAGCTTTAGGTGCACACTGTGCAGAGGACACAGTACACTAACTGTAATTACTGTAGATGCCTGCCTGTGGTATTAATAGGATCAGAAGAACACCACCAATTTTCAACAGGTAGCTTTAGGTGCACACTGTGCAGAGGACACAGTACAATAACTGTAAATACTGTAGCTGCCTGTCTGTGGTATTAATATGAGCAGAACAACAGCAATTGTCTTCAGGTAGCTTTAGGTGCACACTGTGCAGAGGACGCAGTACACTAACTGTAAATACTGTAGATGCCTGCCTGTCGCATCAATAGGATCAGAAGAACACCACCAATTTTATTCAGGTAGCTATAGGTGCACACTGTGCAGAGGACACAGTACACTAACTGTAGATACTGTAGCTGCCTGCCTGTGGTATTAATAGGATCAGAAGTACACCACTAATTTTATTCAGGTAGCTTTAGGTGCACACTGTGCAGAGGACAGAGTACACTAACTGTAAATACTGTAGCTGCCTGCCTGTGGTATTAATAGGATCAGAAGAACACCACCAATTTTATTCAGGTAGCTTTAGGTGCACACTGTGCAGAGGACACAGTACACTAACTGTAAATACTGTAGCTGCCTGCCTGTGGTATTAATAGGAGCAGAACAACAGCAATTGTGTTCAGGTAGCTTTAGGTACACACTGTGCAGAGGACGCAGTACACTAACTGTAGATACTGTAGCTGCCTGCCTGTGCTATTAATAGGATCAGAAGAACACCACCAATTGTCTTCAGGTAGCTTTAGGTGCACACTGTGCAGAGGACACAGTACACTAACTGTAAATACTGTAGCTGCCTGCCTGTGGTATTAATAGGATCAGAAGAACACCACCAATTTTCTTCAGGTAGCTTTAGGTGTACACTGTGCAGAGGACACAGTACACTAACTGTAAATACTGTAGCTCCCTGCCTGTGGTATTAATAGGAGCAGAACAACAGCAATTGTGCTCAGGTAGCTTTAGGTGCACACTATGCAGAGGATGCAGTGCACTAACTGTAAATACTGTAGCTGCCTGCCTGTGGTATTAATAGGTTCAGAAGAACACCACCAATTTTATTCAAGTAGCTTTAGGTGCACACTGTGCAGAGGACACAGTACACTAACTGTAAATACTGTAGATCCCTGCCTGTGGTATTAATAGGAGCAGAACAACAGCAATTGTGTTCAGACACTGTGCAGAGGACGCAGTACACTAACTATAAATACACTAGCTGCCTGGCTGTGGCATTAATAGGATCAGAAGAACACCACCAATTTTATTCAGGTAGCTTTAGGTGCAGACTATGCAGAGGACACAGTACACTAACTGTAGATTCTGTAGCTGCCTGCCTGTGGTATTAATAGGATCAGAAGAACACCACCAATTTTCTTCAGGTAGCTTTAGGTGTACACTGTGCAGAAGACACAGTACACTAACTGTAAATACTGTAGCTCCCTGCCTGTGGTATTAATAGGAGCAGAACAACAGCAATTGTGCTCAGGTAGCTTTAGGTGCACACTATGCAGAGGATGCAGTGCACTAACTGTAAATACTGTAGCTGCCTGCCTGTGGTATTAATAGCTTCAGAAGAACACCACCAATTTTATTCAAGTAGCTTTAGGTGCACACTATGCAGAGGACACAGTACACTAACTGTAAATACTGTAACTTCCTGCCTGTGGTATTAATAGGATCAGAAGAACACCACCAATTTTCTTCAGGTAGCTTTAGGTGCACACTGTGCAGATGACACAGTACACTAACTGTAAATACTGTAGCTGCCTGCCTGTGGTATTAATAGGAGCAGAACAACAGCAATTGTCTTCAGGTAGCTTTAGGTGCACACTGTGCAGAGGACACAGTACACTAACTGTAAATATTGTAGCTGCCTGACTGTGGTATTTATAAGATCAGAAGAACACCACCAATTTTCTTCAGGTAGCTTTAGGTGCACACTGTGCAGAGGACACAGTACACTAACTGTAAATATTGTAGCTGCCTGACTGTGGTATTAATAGGATCAGAAGAACACCACCCATTTTCTTCAGGTAGCTTTAGGTGCACACTGTGCAGAGGACACAGTACACTAACTGTAAATACTGTAGCTGCCTGCCTGTGGTATTAATAGGATCAGAAGAACACCACCAATTTTCTTCAGGTAGCTTTAGGTGTACACTGTGCAGAGGACACAGTACACTAACTGTAAATACTGTAGCTCCCTGCCTGTGGTATTAATAGGAGCAGAACAACAGCAATTGTGCTCAGGTAGCTTTAGGTGCACACTATGCAGAGGATGCAGTGCACTAACTGTAAATACTGTAGCTGCCTGCCTGTGGTATTAATAGGTTCAGAAGAACACCACCAATTTTATTCAAGTAGCTTTAGGTGCACACTGTGCAGAGGACACAGTACACTAACTGTAAATACTGTAGATCCCTGCCTGTGGTATTAATAGGAGCAGAACAACAGCAATTGTGTTCAGACACTGTGCAGAGGACGCAGTACACTAACTATAAATACACTAGCTGCCTGGCTGTGGCATTAATAGGATCAGAAGAACACCACCAATTTTATTCAGGTAGCTTTAGGTGCAGACTATGCAGAGGACACAGTACACTAACTGTAGATTCTGTAGCTGCCTGCCTGTGGTATTAATAGGATCAGAAGAACACCACCAATTTTCTTCAGGTAGCTTTAGGTGTACACTGTGCAGAAGACACAGTACACTAACTGTAAATACTGTAGCTCCCTGCCTGTGGTATTAATAGGAGCAGAACAACAGCAATTGTGCTCAGGTAGCTTTAGGTGCACACTATGCAGAGGATGCAGTGCACTAACTGTAAATACTGTAGCTGCCTGCCTGTGGTATTAATAGCTTCAGAAGAACACCACCAATTTTATTCAAGTAGCTTTAGGTGCACACTATGCAGAGGACACAGTACACTAACTGTAAATACTGTAACTTCCTGCCTGTGGTATTAATAGGATCAGAAGAACACCACCAATTTTCTTCAGGTAGCTTTAGGTGCACACTGTGCAGATGACACAGTACACTAACTGTAAATACTGTAGCTGCCTGCCTGTGGTATTACCAGGAGCAGAACAACAGCAATTGTCTTCAGGTAGCTTTAGGTGCACACTGTGCAGAGGACACAGTACACTAACTGTAAATACTGTAGCTGCTTGCCTGTGGTATTAATAGGAGCAGAACAACAGCAATTGTCTTCAGGTAGCTTTAGGTGCACACTGTGCAGAGGACACAGTACACTAACTGTAAATATTGTAGCTGCCTGACTGTGGTATTTATAAGATCAGAAGAACACCACCAATTTTCTTCAGGTAGCTTTAGGTGCACACTGTGCAGAGGACACAGTACACTAACTGTAAATATTGTAGCTGCCTGACTGTGGTATTAATAGGATCAGAAGAACACCACCCATTTTCTTCAGGTAGCTTTAGGTGCACACTGTGCAGAGGACACAGTACACTAACTGTAAATACTGTAGCTGCCTGCCTGTGGTATTAATAGGAGCAGAACAACAGCAATTGTGTTCAGGTAGCTTTAGGTGCACACTATGCAGAGGATGCAGTACACTAACTGCAAAATACTGTAGCTGCCTGCCTGTGGTATTAATAGGATCAGAAGAACACCACTAATTTTTTTCAGGTAGCTTTAGGTGCACACTGTGCAGAGGACACAGTACACTAATTGTAAATACTGTAGCTGCCTGCCTGTGGTATTAACAGGAGCAAAACAACAGCAATTGTCTTCAGGTAGCTTTAGGTCTACACTGTGCAGAGGACACAGTACAATAACTGTAATTACTGTAGATGCCTGCCTGTGGTATTAATAGGATCAGAAGAACACCACCAATTTTCAACAGGTAGCTTTAGGTGCACACTGTGCAGAGGACACAGTACACTAACTGTAGATACTGTAGCTGCCTGCCTGTGGTATTAATAGGAGCAGAACAACAGCAATTGTCTTCAGGTAGCTTTAGGTGCACACTGTGCAGAGGACACAGCACGCTAACTGTAAATAATGTAGCTGCCTGCCTGTTGTATTTATAAGATCAGAAGAACACCACCAATCTTCTTCAGGTAGCTTTAGGTGCACACTGTGCAGAGGACACGGTACACTAACTGTAAATACTGTAGCTGCCTGCCTGTGGTATTAATAGGAGCAGAACAACAGCAATTGTCTTCAGGTAGCTTCAGGTGCACACTGTGCAGAGGACACAGTACACTAACTATAAATACTGTAGCTGCCTGCCTGTGGTATTAATAGAATTAGAAGAACACCACCAATTTTCTTCAGGTAGCTTTAGGTGCACACTGTGCAGAGGACGCACTACACTATTTGTAAATACTGTAGCTAATAGGACTAATAGGATCAGAAGAACACCAGAAATTTTCTTCAGGTAGCTGTAAATACTGTAAAAACAACTGCCTGCCTGTCAGTAGGAAGATAGTAACAGGAACGGATCTAGCTAAACTGAATACAGTGTGTATATATATATATATATATATATATATATATATATATATATATATATACCGTATTTATCGGTGTATAACACGCACTTTTTTCCCCTTAAAACCAGGGGAAAATCGCAGGTGCGTGTTATACGCCGATCCCCTGCGATCCCGAGCTGTCACATTTTCAAAATCACCGACCGCGATTTGAAAATGGCGCCGCCGACGCCGAAATACACAGAGCCGGTCCTCGGCTCTTTCCGGCAGCTCTCGTTCACTTTCGGCTCCACTCGTAGTCCCGAGCGGAGCTATCCGAACCTACTCGGCTAGGTTCGGATAGCTCCGCTCGGGACTACGAGTGGAGCCAAAAGTGAACGAGAGCCGACGGAAAGAGCCGAGGACCGGCTCTGTGTATTTCGGCGCCGGCGGCGCCATTTTCAAATCGCGGTCGGCGATTTTGAAGCCCAGAATGGCAGGGATCACTGGGGCAAGGCTGCACTGGGGCAAGGCTGCACTGGGGAAGGCTGCACTGACAAGACTGCACTGGGGAAGGCTGCACTGACAAGGCTGCACTGGGGAAGGCTGCACTGGGGAAGACTGCACTGGGGAAGTCTGCACTGACAAGGCTGCACTGGGGAAGTCTGCACTGACAAGGCTGCACTGGGGAAGGCTGCACTGACATGGTTGCACTGACAAGGCTGCACTGACAAGGCTGCACTGACATGGCTGCACTGACATGGCTGCACTGACAAGGCTGCACTGACATGGCTGCACTGACATGGCTGCACTGACAAGGCTGCACTGACAAGGCTGCACTGACATGGCTGCACTGAGAAGGCTGCAATGATGGGCATTTAAATGTAAGTTTTTTTCCCTTCAACTTCCCTCCTAAAAGTTTTTTTTCCCTTAAAATTCCCTCCTAAATTGGGGTGCGTGTTATACGGCGATAAATACGGTATATATATATATATATATATATAACACCTAGGATGCATATATATACAATACACTGTAAGTGCAGCTAACTGACTCGCCTGCCTACTCTATCTAACTTAAATCAAATGACACTGTCTCTCTCTCTCTCTCTATCTCTCTCTCAACGCTGGAACACATTACACAGGGCCGACATGCAAGCGGCCTTATATAGTGTGGGGCGTGTACTAAACCCCCTGAGCCATAATTGGCCAAAGCCACCAACAACAGTAAATAATTATAATACAAAAAATATAATGTGTCCTTGATGGCATATACTTACTGCTTTATTTAGCTGACGTTAACTGATTATTGTTCCTCTACTACAATTTCCTGGCAGCCAGGTATTAGCACTTTATATTAAAATGTCAGTCTACCAAATAAACATTGGGATGTTAAATTACTTCATATTTCTTGAGAACTCTAAAGGCAAGAACTCTACACTGCAATCCTCAGCTATACCTGTTCAATTGAGTTTTATTTATTTTGCTGCAACAATGCAAAAAAAAACAAAACATGAAAAGACCATCTGGAGAGTAAATCCTCTTTCTATTGAACATGTAGGTTATTGGAGCTTAAACTTAAATACACAACATATATTAGTAACATCCAGGGCTTTTTTTCTCAGAGAATAGATGCAGGAACCCTCACCCCCCACCCCACCCCCTATTCCCGCCCCTAATACTGCCATTCCTTGGGAAAGAGAGGTAAAGTGTTCTTTACCTTCTCCCTCCCTGTCCACAGCTCACCTCCCCATCCACAGGTCACCTTGTCTTCTCTCATCCACAGCTCCCCCCCCCCCCCCATACACACGCACAGGTTACCTTTCCCTCCATGCACAGCTTACCTTCTCTTCTCAGTTTACCCCCTCCCCTCTCCACAGCTCACCCCCTCCTCCCTCTGGTTACCTTCTCTTCTCTCGTCCAGAGTTCACCCCCCACAGCTCACCTCCCTCCCCACCACAGTTCACCCTCTCCCCTTTCTCTCCACAGTTCACCTCCCCCACAGCTCACCCTATCCCTCTTCCTCTCCACAGTTCACCTCCCCCCACAGCTCACCCTCTCCCCCCTCTACACAGTTCTCCCCCTTCTCCACAGTTAACCCCCCCTTCCTCTCCACAGTTCACCCCCTACAGCTCACCCTCTCCCCCTTCCTCTCCACAGTTCACCTCCCCCCCACAGCTCACCCTCTCCCCCTCCACAGTTCACCTCCCCACACAGCTCACCCTATCCTCCCTCCCCACATTTCTCCCCCTTCTCCACGGTTGACCCCCCCCTTCCTCTCCACAGCTCCCCCTCTCCCCCTTCCTCTCCACAGTTCACCTCCCCCCCACAGCTCACCCTCTCCCCCCTCTTCACAGTTCACCCCCCCCCCACAGCTCACCCTCTCCCCCTCCACAGTTCACCCCTCCCACAGCTCACCCTCTCCACAGTCCCCCCCATGGCTCAGCCTCTCCCCCCTCTCCACAGCTCCCCCCTAGCTCACCCTCTCGCACCCTCTCTCTACAGCTCACCCCCCCTCCCTCCACCCACAGGTTACTCTCTCTTCTCTCGTCCACATTTCACCCCCCCCCCACAGCTCACCCTCTCCACAGTTCATCTCCCCTCACATCTCACCCTCTCCACAGTTCACCTCCCCCCCACAGCTCACCCTCTTCACAGTTCACCTCCCTCCCCCCGCACAGCTCACACTCTCCCACCTCTCCACAGTTCACCTCCCCCCACAGCTCATCCTCTCCACAGTTCACCTCCCCCCACAGCTCACCCTCTCCACAGTTCACCCCCCCTCCATCCACAGCCAGCTCACCCCCTCCACCCCCACATTTAACAATTCACATTAACATGCCAGTCCCCTCCCCCCATCCACAATTCTGCTTTTAACCTCTGTCAACATATCACCTCTGCACACCCCCCATCCACTGCTTACACTCACAGTCCACAATCACCTCTGCACTCCCATCCACAGCCTATCTTCCCCCCTCCACATTTCACTTCTACGCCCCCATCTACAGCTCTAACTCTCTACTACCCCCCCATCTTCCACCTCTGCACCCCAAGCCCCCCCCAGCACTCTTGACCCTGTATACATTTCCCCTCCTCACAACTCTCTTTGCACAATCTAACCCCCCCAGCTCTGACCTCTGCAGAAGATCCACAACTTCAGTCTCTACTCTCTGCACAACCAGCCCCCCCCCCCTTCCCTCCACAGCTATCTCGCCTTCATTAGAGCCGTGATGAGCAGACTAATCAGCCCCCCCCCCCAGATCACTCTGCAGTCTCCTCCATGCAGCTCCGCATGTCAGATCAGTGTAGCAAAGAACCGAGGAGGAGTTTCAGAGAGCTTGGCTCCGTGCTACACTGATCTGAGACTGACAGACAGCCGGGGGGGATAGCTGCCTCTGAAACCCAATCAGTCAGCTGTGGAGCACATTCCCTGGATGCCTGGCATATAGAAGCTGGTGGAGGAAGTGACTGGTATAGAAAACTTTCTCTATCGGTTTCTGTTCTATGTGACAGACTGCAGAGGAGAGGGCTGCCTGAGGTGGCGGAACTGCATTCCGGCAAGTTCCGGCAGAAAAAAAGCCCTGGTAATATCCATAAATGGGCTGAAAAATGAAAAATTCTAGCAAAATTTAAATATGGTCTTTGATAAACTTTGATAAACTTTGATAAACTGCTGTCAAACTTCTGAATTTCAGAGAAAAATGGTCACAATTACTTGGTATTAGGAGGGGTTTTATATCTCTTTATAGTAGTTATACTAATACTCTTTTTGTAGACTACACATTTTTGCTAAATGGTGTTTTTTAAATAATTTTAGGAATATGTGTGTCTTCTGTACAATTAAGACAAATAATTGTTAACGGCTAAGTTCAATTTAAAAAAATAAAAATAATGCACATCTTTTTGCAGAAAAAAAAGTGCATTTACTATTTTTTTTCTCTGCAGCCTGTAAGGCATTACACCCGTGATCTGCTGATGCAATGCCAGGATCCTGCAAACTCTCAGTACACTGTCTGCCTATATCTCTGATACAGGCAGATGGTTACTGAATGGCAGGAAGCATTACGGGACTATGAGAGCGCTCACCAGCGCCCTCACAGTTCATTCGGAAACTACAAACGGTTGTCTACAAAGCCTGATGGTACTTGTAGGCCATTCATTCACAGAACTCTGTCAATGAATGACGCAGCCATGTGGGGGGAGTCCTGAACTGGCATGCTGTTTTCAAAATTCTGACAACCGGCGCAGGGAGAAGGTCACGGGGGTGGGGGGGAGAGAGGTTAGGAGGCAGGAGCTAGAACATGTTACATGTTCTACCCTAAATACGGGTGGAACATGTAACAAGTTCTAACGGCGAACTTATCCTTTAAAACACTACACAGTTTTCTATTATGTTTTGCTGTTGCTCCTCTCTTTCCCATTCTCTTTTTTTCTACAATACTCTACTCAGCCAGTGATTGTGGATCGAGCACCTGGGAGCTCTGCTATCTATGTGGTGTATGGGTAGTAGCACTGTCTTTTCTGTTTATACTCTTAAAGGAATTCTTTCCAAAACTGGTTCTGTATTTGTTTTGTGCACCACATGGGACACAGCAGTTGTGATTATCATTAATTGTATTTGGAGGGAGGGAGGGGTTGTCTAGGACAGTAATGTGTCTTGTGGGAGGCTGGGTATACACAGACAGGAAATGTGCCAGCTGCAATGCCTTTCTATGAAACTTCAGAAGCATACAGTGGGAAAAGAGGTGGGAAACATTAAAGAGCAACACAGTTTTCCATAAAACACTAAGGTCCCTTTCACACTACTGCAAGTTCAAAGTCGCGCAATTTTCCTGTGATTTCACGGCCACGACTTTGCCATGATTCTGCTGCAATTTCAGGGAATGCCTGTGTAACTCGCATCGAAGTTGGACCAAAGTAGTGCAGGGATTACTTTTAAGTAGGCACGGCTTGAAGTTGTACTAATATGAATGATTGTCATTGGAAATCATGGGGAACGACTTGTCATGCTACTTTGCAGTCCCAAATTCCAAATAGTCCCTGCACTACTTTGGTCTGATTTTGATGCGAGTTACACAGGCATTCCCTGAAATCGCAGCAAAATCGTGTGACTTTGAAGTTGCAGTAGTGTGAAAGGGGCCTAAGGCTCCGTCCACATCTAGGTGTTGCTATTTTACAAGCATTTTTGGGGCGTTTTTTTCAGGCATTTTGCAGCATTTTTGTATAGGCATATGTAAAAGCAGTACAACGCCTGTAATCTGCTAAAAAAAAATCTCATGTACTTTTTTGAGGGACGGGTGTTTTGCTTCATGCGACAGAACATTCAGATGTGAAAAGGGGCCATTGAAATGAATGAAATTTGTCTTGTTGGGCGTTTTTAGAGCTGAGGCTTAGAGCAGAAAAATACCTAGATGTGAACGGAGCCTAGGCAGAATGTGTAGAAAATGGTGAAGCTCAGGTTGTGCTTTAGGGATTGTTTGAAAAAAATACATCAGTGCAGACCATCAGTGCCCATCAGTGCAGCCAATCAGTGCCCATCAGTGCAGCTGATCAGTTAACCCAATCAGTGCAGCTGATCAGTGCAACCTATCAGTGCCCATCAGTGCAGCCTCATCAGTGCCCATCAGTGCAGCCCATCAGTGCAGCATATCAGTGTCCTTCAGTGCAGTCCATCAGTGCAGCATATCAGTGCCCATCAGTGCAGTCCATCAGTGTAGTCTATCAGTGCCCATCAGTACAGCGTATCAGTGCCCATCAGTGCAATCCATCAGTGCAGTCCATCAGTGCCTATCAGTGCTCATCAGTGCAGCCTATCAGTGCCCATCAGTACAGCGTATTATTGCCCATCAGTGCATCCTATTATGGTCCATCAGTGCAACCTCATCAGTGCCCATCAGTGCAGCCTCATCAGTGTCCATCAGTGCAGCATATCAGTGCCCATCAGTGCAGCACATCAGTGCAGCGTATCAATGCCCATCAGTGCAGTGTATCCGTGCTCATCAGTGCAGTATATTAGTGCCCATCAGTGCAGCCTATCAGTGCCCACCAGTGAAGCATACCATTACAGTGTATCATGCAACCTCATCATTCATC
Source organism: Lithobates clamitans (assembly GCA_037952925.1). Lineage (NCBI taxonomy): Eukaryota > Metazoa > Chordata > Amphibia > Anura > Ranidae > Lithobates > Lithobates clamitans. Next base: position 1,670,090 of record JBBGZY010000835.1, read on the forward strand.
AGCCCAAAAGTGCAGCCTCATCAGTCATCAGCAATGCACCAGGGAGGATCACGCGGCTGGATGACACAGAGCGGCAAACTCCCGCTGAGACGGCTTGTATATGAATAGCCCGCTGATAAAACGAGGTCCCGGGGAATCTAATAGACAACATACTGGTCCAATGCTGGTCCAGGAGGCGGGACTCAGTTTGCCGGCTATTCATATACAAGCCAAGCCTCAAAGGGAGATCTGTGTCCTCCTGCTGCCCGATCCTTCTGACAGTTTTCTGGCTGACTGCCAAAAGCGGTGCAGGCTTTTTTACAGGACATCAGAACAGCCGGGAACCCCCCTGGGCTGCTCTGATGGCCGCACCGCTTCTGCCAAAAGCGATCAGCCAGGAAACTGTCAGCCTGGTCCGCCCCTGCTCCTCACTCGCCCTGCACTAAATTCCACTCACAAAATGCGAGCAGGCGAGTGGAATTTTTGAGGGCTGTGTTAACACATCAGAACCTAATAAGGAATCTGGCAGGGTTATTTGACTTAGAAAACATGCTCGACATAACCACAAATCATTTGGCAGATAAGACTGTTCAGACACATATATATTTTACCAATGTTAGTACTCCCACATACACATTAATCATTGTATTGTGCAAATGGAAAAAAAAACATTCAAAAAATAAACTGGTCATCATATGTATTTTAAATTTAAAACATATCAATAACATAAAACATGTTATTTATTACCTGACATTCTATTGTATTTTAAATGCAAATTTCTTTGGACTTTCAAAAATTTAATTTTGCTTTCAGATCAAATGTTACCAACTAAATAGATAAATTCTAATTAATATGTTTTATTGTTACCTTCATCACTATTGGATAGATTTTCCCCACTTTAAGTGTCAAGCCTCATACACACGATCAGAATTTTGTCCGAAGGGTGTTGGCCCAAACTTGTCTTGCGTACACAATGCCACACAATTGTTGGCCAACAAACACAAATGTATTGACATACTACATCGTTTTTCAGCTCTTTAGCACTACCCTTTGGGCTCCTTCTGCTAATTTTGTGTTCTAAGGTGGCAAGAAGGGAACACCTTTATTCCATTAGAAGAGTTATGCCCCGTACACACGGTCGGATTTTCCGATGGAAAATGTCCGATCGGAGCATGTTGTCGGAAATTCCGACCGTGTGTGGGCTCCATCGGACATTTTCCATCGGATTTTCCGACACACAAAGTTGGACAGCAGGAGATAAAATTTTCCGACAACAAAATCCGATCGCGTCAATTCCGACCGTGTGTGGCCTGTTCCGACGCACAAAGTGCCACGCATGCTCAGAAGAAATTCCGACACGGGACAGCTCGTTCTGGTAAACTTAGCGTTCGCAATGGATACAGCACTTTCGTCACGCTGCAATGTAAAAAATGGTTTAATACAGCGCACTCTCTTCTTCTTTATAATGTGACAAGAATTAAGTAGTTTTTTCTGCTCATATTCACACACACTTCTCACAAACTTTTATTTGTGTTTTTTTAGTGGGATTCCCTCAATATATTGTTATTAGTTGTCACATCTGACAGTTTTATATTTTTTATGTTTTTTTTTGTTTGTTTTTAAGCCTTTTTTTTTCTTTAATGTTTGGATTTTTTCCAAGGCTGATCTTTGTTTAATGTTATTTTTATTTTTACTCCAGAATATTTTTGTGTGTGTTTTGTGTGGCAAGTTACCCCCACACCATTGATATCTTTTATTATTTAATCTCCATGAGATTTTTTGTTGTTGGTGTCCCTTGTTAATTTCACATTGTATATTTGAAATGTACCTGAATTCTCACAAACAAACCATCATTTTTGAAGTAAAACACATAGGAGAGTATAATTCAAAACAAAAATCCTTTATTAAGGGCTCAGAACCAAACAAAGAGGAAGGCAACACTGGAACAACAGGAGAAATTAGTGAAGCCTGGGACCCCCACGGCAGACATCAATTCTTAAACCTCAAAATTGGTGGCCTGAGGAGTCCATATATAAGGGAGGGCAGTCTGGTCCGGGATTCACAGAGACTTGGATAGCAGCAGATGACATCAGTGTCCCCAGGCTGTGGTACCACAAGAGGCTGCATCTTTTGGCCGACCAGACTGGATCCAGGGTCCTCACTGTCTGGTCTTCCTTTCACACTTCCTTCCGGGCTGTGGCTGTGCAGTTGGAGATGTGGCAGGAGGAGGAGTAGGACCTGGAGGAGGAGTAGGACCTGCAGGAGGAGGAGGAGGACCATCCCAAAGCTGTGTGTGAGGTGTAAGTTGGCCCCTCACACCTTTCGCCAGAGCCTCTGATATGAGGGCCTCACACATGGCTTTTTGGCCCTCCTCCATCCTCTGCATTTTATAGGCTATGAAGGCCGCAAGGTTCTCCTGCCTGGTGTGTGGTGCTTCCAGTACCTCTGTAGCCCTACAAAAAAATCTGATAGCCGCCTCCTCTAGGGTACTCCTCCTCCTGCCACTTTCTGTTTCCAGGGGGGGTGGAGGGACCTGCAGATCAGCCACCTCCTGGCTGAGACTTCCCTGTGTATGAAAAAGGGACATGGTTTTAGTTTTTGCATCATCAATCACAATCATAAATTAGTACTCCCAACTAACATTTAGTTAACATCATTGATTGGACAAGCAGAAATATTTAGAGGAATGCTATACCTGGCTCAATCTGGGCTCCTCCACATGTGGCCTGGAAGGCCCAGGTTGGGCGTCAGAAGTCTCAGCCGGGGGGGAAGGAAGCGTGGAAGGAAGACTTGAGAAAGATGGCCTGGGTTCAGTCTGGCCTGCCAGAAAGTGCAGCCTGTCGTAGTACAACATCCTGGGGACATAGATGTCATCTGCTGCTCCGGATCTCTGTGAATCCAGGACTTTCTGGCGCTCCCTCAGATATGTGCTCCTCAGGCCACCAATGAAGATCTTTAAATAAGTGATGTCTGCCGTGGGGATCACCTGCTTCACAATTTCACACAATTGCTCCAGTGCTGCCTTCCTCTTTATTTGGTTCTTGTAATGGGGGTGTTTATTCTCCCACAGACAGGGCAGCTCCCTTAGCATCTCTATGAAGACTGAAATGAAGTCCTGATCTTCCAGTACTATATCCATGTTCACTGCAAGACACAACACAAGACAAAGCCTAATGTCACACCAAACTCTCCTAATCTTGTTACAATATAGGCCTCAATCTATAGAAGCAGTATAGGCCCAAGTTTGTCTCTTACCTTCATTCTTACGATCGCCGCGTTCAATGCTCCTTCCTCCGCTCACAGATCAAACGTAATACGCACGCGTGTTACGCTTTATATACACTGCGCATGCGTGTAACTCCGCCCGCCCCTGACGTTCTTTCTAGTGTATTCCCCGCCCCTTTTCGTTCGGCGCAGTGGGGGAAGAGCATGATGGCGGACATACAGCAGGTGCGGGCTAATTGTAGCAACGAGGAGGAGGAGGAAAGGGCGGATCCAGGCACTTCCCGATCCAGAAGGAGAAGTTTTAAGGCCACAAATATGTCGTTTGGGGAGATGTTGGAGATGGTCAACATCATGAGGAAGTCCGACTATGACGGAAAATATGGGCCTTACCCCCACCCCAACATCAGAAAGGCCAAAATCATGGCGAAAGTGGTCAGGAGTCTCGAGCGGATTTTCGGGGTACGAAGGTCTAAAGATCAGCTCAGGAAGCGGTGATCGGACCTGAAGTTGAGAGAGCCAGAGCAGTACCGAAAGATCCGGAGAGTGCTGCAAAAAAGTAAGTAGTTGTGCTGTGTTCCTATTCTTTCTGTCTTTATTACGTTCGTTCTGCTCCATATGCTTTGATTAGTTGTAACGTTTCCAAAGGTCAACTTTAATGTTCATGGGCACATTATTCAATCGTATTAAACATTTTTCTTTCGGCCTCTAGAACACCATTGTTTAGGCCATATGCATTTTCACACATTTTTGGGGGCCTACTTGGATGCCAAATATTTGTTTGTGTAGATGGGTTTGTTACTAGAATGAAATGCAAACTAGATTGTGTGTAAGGAGAGGACACTGAGCAGCTGTTTTCACATCTGGACACTGGAGCACTAGTGTGGGACACAAGAACACCATTTTTATTAGGGGGCCACACAGGTGCTCCAGTGTATACTATAGGGGGGTCTCCATCTGTGAAGCTTGTACCAAACAGGTAAAGTATTGCAGCTTGACAAGGGGCAATAAAAAATATACATCTTGGAACTCGGCTAAAATAGACAATTGTACCCCACTTCCAAGCAATGTTTCCTATTTCTATAGTTCTGCCATCAAATATCTGTGTGCTAAGTATACCATTTTTGTTTTACATAGGGGAGAAACGACTCGGGGGACATCCCTCATCCCAGGAGAACACAGATCCCCCCCCTCTGGAAGAAGTTGAAATACCACCAACCCAAGAAGCTGAGCAGGAGGAAGAAGAAGACGTGGTGGAGATTGGCACCACAACAGGTGAGTGTCTGCGACCACAGACTCAGGTAAAAGAGATGGCTGGTGGCAGATTTTTGAGACCTTTTTTTTTGTTCTTTATCTCTTTTTAGGTGATCGTGATGTGAGGGATCCAGAACGATTTACATCTGAAAGTGCCCAGATACTGATAGGGAAGATCATGGGGTGCAATCTCCAATTGCAAAACATCCAGCAACAAATCAGTGATGTTATTAAAAAAAATAATAACATCATTGATGTTTTGGGGCGAATTTAAACCCCACAAAATCACCTGTTTTATGGTACCAAACTTTTTTCAATGTTTAGAAAAGCCAAATTTGGAGGATGCACACAGTGTGCCAACATGTGCTATCTGCCATCACGGGAGATCAATGGACGCGTTTTGGGGGGGCAACCCCTTCCTCAATTATAAAGTAGCGTTGAGGAAGGGCTTGCTCCCCCAAAACACGTCCCTTGATCCCCCCTGATGGCAGATAGCACATGTGGACATTTGTAAATTGGTGTGCATCTTCCAAATTTGGCTTTTCCAGGGGTGATTTCCCCCCATCTGAAAGCTATATCAAACCCAGTTCCTAAATACTGATGTCTGATATAGCCTTCAGGTTTTACCTAATGTGAACTTTGTAAGTTCAAGTTTTTTGGCTTTCTTGTTGGTTTTACACAGGCCTGTTTTATCTTAAATGGATATTTTGATTTTTCATAATGCTACTGCAAACATTTTATACAACAAACATGTTGGTTTGTTTTAAAAACCTTTGGTAAATGCACATGTGATTGTGCAGGTATAAAAAAGTGCCTTACTCAAGAATGTGTCGATTATTGTCTCAACACTACAACACTTTTGGGGTGATGTAATTGTTGTTTTATGCACAAATGGGGGTTATTTCCTAAGGGCAAATCCTCTTTTCACTACAAGTGCAGGTTCAGTGCAGTTGCAAGTGCACTTGTAGTGAAATGTGTTTTTGCATTTAGGAAGTACCAGCCAACACTGTTTTTTATAAGGTTACCCAATCACGACATTTTCTGCACTCAACACATTTCTGTCAGGGTCAGCTAAAACAAACACAAGCAGTAAATGTCCACCAAGAATTTCTTTTGGATGTTTTTTATTTGAAAAAGGTGTCACAGATTGTCTGGCATATTGATAGCCCCCCTACCTGCAAAGAACTCCAGGTATCGTAACCGGACATCACGAGCATTCAGGGAGGGCAAGCCAGGACGGCCGCTTTCAAGTGCCGTCATTGTTGAAGTATTTGGGATTCCGGCCTCAGGCCCAACTGAGCCAGCATAGTTGGCTGAATGTTTTCGTAGAAAATTATGGAGAACACAGCAGGCAAGTATTATATGGTTCAGTTTATACTCCGCCATATGGATGGGTGTCATAAATAATCGGAACCGGCTGGCCAGGATTCCAAATGTGTTCTCCACCACTCTTCGGGCTCTGGCCAGCCGGTAATTAAAAACCCTCTGTTCCGGGGTGAGGGTCCTCATCGGGAATGGCCGCATCAGGTGGTCCCCCAGCGCAAATACTTCATCAGCAACGAACACAAATGGGAGACCTTCAACATTGTCCTCTGGAGGTGGCAAGTCCAAGCTGCCATTCTGGAGACGCCTGTAGAACTCCGTCTGGGCGATCACTCCACCATCGGACATCCGGCCATGCTTCCCCACGTCCACATACAAGAAGTCGTAATTAGCCGACACCACCGCCAACATCACTATACTATTAAACCCCTTGTAATTATAATAGTACGACCCCGAGTTGGGTGGTGGGACAATGTGGACGTGTTTCCCATCAATTGCCCCTCCGCAGTTAGGAAAGTCCCACCGCTGGGCAAAGTGGGAGGCCACAGTCTGCCATTCCTGTGGCGTGGAAGGAAACTGTTGAGGAAAAAACAATAAACATTTCTATTTTTTCACAGAAACCTGGCAAGCAGATTAGACACAAACATTATGGGTCAACCTCCAGATAGCATTTATTAAGGGGAATTTAACAACAACAAAGTATAAGGTACACCTATCATATTCCCCACCCCCCCCCCTCATGGGCCATTTCTAACATTATAGGGGGAAGGAACTCTTGGACAGGTAACCCTCTTCACTTCATTGAGAGATGAATGCCTAAATACAGGGTATTACTTGGAACAGCCCCTCCTTAGTTACACTATTGGCAGCCCACTGGACAGGTAAGAAGTGTCATAATACAAAGATATAAATACACACTGTACACATTTGAGCACATTTGGACATTCTGCTATTACCTATCAAGATCATATTAGGATACAAGAACTTTAAACAGTACCATTGGAAAGTATACAGGCAGGCCCTTGCACTACATGCTTTGGGGAATTCATCCATAAATCTGAGCACTAAAGAGGTGGGTATAGTGTGTATGGGTTTGGCAAAGTCAGCATATAGATGATTGAGGATAAATAGAGAATTGGGATCAGCTGACTTAGCAGTTGGGGGAGGGAGGGTTACAAAAAATTTGGGGACACCACAAAAAAAAGCCTCTGGCCCTCTGCCTGAATTTAAATCAAAAATAAAATTTCCAAACATTTTAGGGGGTGTTTGGGGTAAAGCACTACTATGGAGCTGATAAAATACATTGTTAAGTGACTACATGAGGTGAATATAGGGCAGGAGACACCATGCTGGGGAGGTTATTGAAGGGCAAATATGTATGAAGGACATAAAATAATAATTACATAAAAATCCAGCATGCATGAGGACAAAGGGGACATTCACAGCATACTACAATCATGGTAATTAGGGAATGAGGAAAGAAATACAATATATTATCAAACATTCAATACAATAAAATGTGATATAAAAGGATAAAAATCTTACCTTCATATACTCCTTCTGTAGGACCTGTATGATGGCAGAACAGGTCTCTGGGATAATGATCCCCAGAGCCTGGGGGGAGATGCCAGTCGAGAACTTGAGGTCCTGCAGACTTCTCCCTGTGGCCAAATACCGCAAGGTAGCGACCAACCTCTGCTCCGGAGTGATGGCTTACCTCATGCAGGTATCCTGCCTGCTGATATAGGGGGTCAGCGAAGCCAACAAACGGTGAAACACGGGGTCCGTCATCCTGAGAAAGTTCCTGAAATCATCAGGATTATTCTCACGGATCTCACGGAGCAAAGGCATATGACAGAACTGGTCACGGTGAAGCAACCAATTCTTGGTCCATGAACTCCTCCCCACCCTGTTCATGGACTGGACTTGTGTCAAGGTCAGGACCCCAACACCAAGCCCCCGCACAGCACGAACTCTACGAGAAGTACGCATACGAAACATGGTTAGAAAACGGTCGGCTGCTCAGAACGAAGTAACAGAACGCACTGAAGAACAGCAAGGCCTGTGAAGAGCGACCTGAAAAACAGCAACGAGCGGACAAGATCGCACAGAAAACTCCAATACGAACTGACTGCACGCACTGAAGAGCAGATACAAACCCACAAGCACAAACTGAACGTCAGAAAACGATCTGAAAGCCACGAGTCTGAAAAAGCGCGAATCGTCTCTCACCAAACTTTTACTAACACGAGATTAGCAAAAGGAGCCCAAAGGGTGCTGCGCTTGGTTCTGAACCGGCCTTTTCTAGTCTCGTCGTACGTGCTTGACGTCACCGCGTTCTTGGCGATCGGAAATTCCGACAACTTTGTGCGACCGTGTGTAGGCAAAACAAGTTTGAGCCAACATCCGTCGGAAAAAATCCGAGGATTTTGTTGTCGGAATGTCCGAACAAAGTCCGACCGTGTGTACGGGGCATAAGAGTAATGTGTGGAGAAAGAAATAGAAAGAGGGAGAGAGAGAAAGAAAACCAGAAGGAAAGGGAATTACTAGAGAGAAGGGGGAAGAAGGTGAAAGAAAGGGAGGGAAAAAAAGGAGCAGGAGAGAGAGAGAGAGAGAGAGAGAGAGAGAAGGGGGATTAACAAGGAAGTGGGGAGAGGGAGTGGGAGGGTGAGGAAGAGGGGAGGGGGGGTGGTAAGGTCTACATACGCTCCCCAGTGTGGCTCCACCGCCTTGGCACAGCCTCCCCTGCCTCCTGCTGCTGGGATGGTGGCAGTTATAGTTTAAGAGCTGTATGCTCGGTAGCGTTGTGTAAATTTAAAATTAGTCCAACAGGTCCATGTTGCCATAAATTTTTGAATTTGCTCTTGTGAAATGTGGACTAGCTCTTCCATCTCCTCTATTTTAGAAATCCTCCGAAACCACTCGTCAATCATCGGAGCACATGTGGATCGCCAATGTACTGGAATGCACAATCTCGCCGCATTCACCATATGCATGGCCAATGATTTGTAGTACTCAGTTTTGGTTAGATGGGTATGGTGTAAGAGATCCTGTGCAGGAGAGTAGTCTAAGGAGTACGTAGTAATATGCGTAATAAGTTCATGTACCTCCTTCCAGAATGGTTGGAGAGAGTCACAGTCCCACCAAATGTGGAGCATGGTACCCTTTGCTTTCCCGCATCGCGAACATGTATCAGGGATAGATGGGGAAAATTTATGTAAACGTGATGGGGTCCTATACCGATGTGTCTGAATTTTATAACAATTTTCCTGAATGGCTATATTAAGGGAGCCCTTGTGGACGTATTCGTTAATGAGAGTCCAGTCCTCCTCAGTGAGAGAGATCTGTAGATCAGATTCCCAGGCTGTGTGTGCTGAGTCTAAGGCGCAAAAGGTGTCATCTATGAGTTTATTATATATATAGGAGATCAGATGCCTTTGTGAAGGAGATCGGGTGCATAATAATTCGAAGGGTGTTAATTGTCTTGTCCATGTTGTCGTCGCCTGAGACGAAAAGGAAATGTCGGATCTGTCGATAAGAGCGAGGGGTTCCGCCAGTGAAAAACTGATGTGCTAGTACTTTATCATGTGGCCATACTTGATTAAGAAAGGAAGTTGAAAGTCCTGGTGTAAAACTGGGGTTCCTTTTCAGTGGGTTTAAGGGACCTGGAACTGAAGAGACTGATGTGGTTTTTATCGCTCACCCAAAGGCTTCCAGCGATGTACGAATAAGAGCCTGTACTACTATCTCTGGTGGCCATTGTCCAGGTGGCAACCAGGGTAGAGACTCGAGGGGGAGGTGAGTGAATGATTTTTCTAGGGTCACCCAGACCTTTCCAGACTCATGAATGTTCCAATCAACAAGTCGCGTAAGGTGGCTTGCTAGGAAATATTTGTGAAGGTCCGATAGCCCGATACCTCCCCTAAGTTTTAGACGCGTAAGGTGAGTGTACTTAATACGGGGTGGAGAATCTTTCCATAGAAACAGTGTGCACGCCTTGCGATATGTAACAAAAAAAGAAGCCGGTAGGTTGATTGGGACACACTGAATAATATATAAAAAATGCGGCAGGGTTATCATCTTTAAGAGAGCAGAACGACCAAATCAAGAAACATTAAGGTTTCCCCATTCTTTTAAATCATGTTGAGCTTTTTTCAGAGCATTACAAAAGTTTGCGTTGTACAGATCAGCTAATTTAGCCGTAATTTGAATGCCTAGATGGCTCCACTGAAAAGGGAAGGAGTTCTGGCATCTTTCCACCTCCTTTTTTGTAAGGGTAATATCTAGAGCATGGGATTTCGCATAGTTGATCTTTAGGTGCAATAGGGTCCCAAAGTGTTCTGTGTCTTTTAGCAAGTTAGGTATAAAAGTAATTGGGGAGGTCAAGGAGAGCAGGATATCGTCTGCGAAAGCAGCTACCTTATATTCCCTATCCCGTACTGTAAGGACTTTAATATCAGAGTTATCTCTTAGTCTATTGAGGAAATGTTACAATATAAGTACAAAAATCAGGGGGGAACAAGGGACAATCCTGATGGGTGCCATTGCTTATGGAGAAGGCGTCCGACAGGTGGCCGTTAACTCTTACATTTGTACTTGGAGTGGAGTATAACGCCAAGATATGGGCCAACATGCGCGAATAAAGACCAATCGTCTTAAGGACCTCACGCATGTAGTCCCAGGCTACCCTGTCGAACGCCTTCTCAGCGTCTAGTGATAGAAAAAAACCTTGGGTTTTCAAAGTAGTAAGCCAATGATGGAGGTTTAATGCCCTGATGGTGTTGTCCCTGGCCTCTCAACCTGATCTAAGGAGATAAGGCTCGGCAGGAGCAGGGACAGCCTATTGGCTAAAAGTTTAGCAGAAAGCTTGATGTCCAGGTTAAGGAGAGATATAGGTCCATAATTCTGTACTTGCGTGGCATCCTTACCCTCTTTAGGTATGACCATAATGTGGGCCTCTAGCATACGGCCGACTGACACCGTGGGATTGGCTAAAGTATTGAAGGTGGCTATCAGCTTAGGGGACAGGACAGTGAAAAAGCATTTATAATATTGCAGTGTGAACCCGTCTGGGCCCGGGCTCTTCCCCGTTTTCATCTGCTTTAGGGCAACTTGAAGTTCCTCTACTGAGAGGGGTTGTACCATTTCCTCAGCCTGTGCCTGTGAGAGCGGTTTCGGGCAATATTGAGTTAGGAAGTTCCTAATAGCTTCTGACCTCCTTCCAGCCTGGTCCAGGTTCTGGTTGGTAGATTTTAAATTATATAAGTTTTTATAGTAGTGTTCAAAACATTTTGCGATATCCTCATTTCTAGAAAATAATGTGCCCTGTTGAGTCCGAATCTGATGGATTATGTTAGAGGAATGGAAGGAGTGGAAGCACGTACTGCTCGAGCCAGCATCCTTCCGCATTTATTACCTTAATCATAAAAGACTCTCTGATGAAGGACATAACAATGCCTCGTGCGCTTCCCCAGCTCTTCCAGTAACATGGAGCGGTAATGTAGCAACTCATGTATGGTCTGTTGTGAGTGGGATTGTTTGTGTGAGGCCTCTAAGCGCCTAATGTTGGCAATTAGTTTTGCAATAGTGTTCTGAAGGGTTTGTTTGACTTTTGCCGCCTGGGCCATCAGTTCCCCCCGAATGACGCACTTATGAGCCTCCCATAAGGTAGTTGGGTATATGTCCGGGGTGGTGTTTTCCATGAAGTATGTGTTAATTTGAGATTATAGGCGTGAGGTAAATTCAGCATCTTTAAGCAGGGCAGAGTTTAGTCGCCAAATTTTGTTTTTTGGAGCTGAGTCCGGAAAAGTCAGGGTGACCTAAAACGGATGATGGTCGGATAGGTACATAGGGTCAATTGTGGCGTGCGTAAGGTAAGTCAGGTCAGGTTGGGAGAGTAAAAAGTAATCTAAGCGTGAATATTTTTTAAATGGGACTGAGTAAAAAGTATAATCCTTAATGGAGGGAAATAGCGTGCGCCATGTATCATGCAATGCCAGACCCTGGAGTTGTAATTTTATTTGTCGAAGGGCTTGATAGGGCATCGTGGAGGTGCCCAAAGAAGTATCAATGTCCGGGTTGAGTGGTACATTAAAGTCCCCTCCCTGAAGGAAGATAAGAGATCACTGATTTTCCTAAAAAAAGAGACCTGATGTTCATTTGGGGAGTAGATATTTGTCAACGTAAGTGGCTTGGAGGCATAAAGGCCTTTAATAAAGATAAATCCACCCGCAGGGTCCACTAGGGAGTCTGAGAGTTTAAAAGGAGCATGTTTGGATATGAGTATGGAAGCCCCTTTAGTCTTTGCGGCGGGGTTCGTGGAGTGGATAGCTGTATGACAGACATGGTTAGTAATTTTAGGAATAGAATTTGAACGGAAATGGGTTTCCTGGAGGAAGATAAATTGGAGCTTCTGCCTGGGGAGAGCGGACAAGACTTGCGATAGCTTTTCGGGTGCATTGAGGCCTTTTATGTTAAGCGAGACACATTCCAGCGAAAGAGAATCATGGGATTTCACGTTTTTCTGCATTGTGTAAAAGGAGCTAGGAAAAGAGCTAAGAGCAAATACATTTACTTATCTTGGTTGGAAAGTACTTACCTACACCGAGGCGGCCGAGCCAAAGAGGGGAGGAAGGGCAGGGGGTCAGAAATATAAAAACAACAGAAATGAAAAGGGAAAGAACCCAAAGAAAGAGAGAAAAGGAAAAGAAGAAGAAGAGTTTGTGGGTAGGAGCAGATATAAAAGAAAGAAAATACCAGAGGTGGAAATGGAGGCACCAGTCCACCTAAGAGAAAGTAAGCTGGGTGGTCAGCAGACTAATTAATAGAGCTGCTGCAAGAGGTTAATGAGAATGTCTAGGATCCTGTGCTGCTGCAGCATGGAGGATTTAGGAGACAGTAGTTCAATGGGGAATAATGCAAGTGAAAAATGGGTAAGCTTGCTTACAATGGATTAAATCAACAATTTCTAAAGGTGATGCAGCTCGGCTACCCGCCTGTAAGTGTCATAAAAATGTAAACAGAAATACCTTAACATATAACCTTATTTGTAAAAAACCTAGTCCCAATAGCACATTAATAGCCCAGACCATAGGTCACATTAAGGGAAATGCCTGCATAATTTTAGACAAAATATTGTGTTATTAGGGGTCAAACATAGCAAATAAAGTACAAGATAACACCTTTAGATTCACATGTGTCAAGGAACTCATTTGATAAAAACAAAAATTAAAACTAAAAGCAAAAATACGAAAATATGACTGTAATATGATTAAAATTAAAAATAAACCTAAACCCTCCCTCCCATACTGTACTGAAGCAAAAAATAGTATCCACATAGGGTTAGGTAAGGTGTATTGTCCCACCCTCCTCAAGCCTCAGCAATGTCAGCATAGGAGACATCTAGTTGGAATTTAGCGTACAACTGTGAGAGGCTGGTAGTGCAATATATGAAGTGTCCATGGGCCACTGAGGCTCACTGCCAGGCATCCAGAGCAAGAATAGGATAAGCCTAAACTTTGCCATGGGACAGCGCAATCTCCATATACCAGCACCATCGCAGTTACTGCAGTGAGCTCCAATGATAGGCTCACAAAAAGGCAAGGAGCCATATGCAGCCGCATCGGTGACCAGTGGGGCACTGACAAACAGGTGCAAAGCATACATGAGCATGTGGTTTATATATAAGCAAATAAGTGCATAAAAAAAAGGGGGGGAGGAGAGAGAGAGGGGGAGAAGGGTTAGGGAGAGAAAGGGAGGGGAGGAAAGGAGGGGAGAAAAAAAGGGGGTGGGGGCGGGAAACATGTGTGGAAGGTGTATAATTTTCATTGGTGACACAGATAGGTCAGCCCCTGGGGGTCTACGAGGAGTTTGAGGTTCCATTGTACGAGAAAGTAAAACCGCAAGTACCAGTCCTCGGTGTACTCCTTATTTTCCTGTAGTGGGAGTCGAGACATAAAGCAGGGTGATGGAAGTTTGCTTCGTAATGTAATGTCAAGCCCCGTTTTAGGATTGAAGCCCAAGATCAGCATGACAAACCTTGCTCACTCTGGTATCAGACAGTCACCCAGGGCAAGCAGCACAGCAAAGGTGGGTAAGAGCTTGTTGCTAAGTCAGGCGGGCCATAGGGACAAAAATAACTAGAGTAAGTGAGATGACGAAAACATAAACTCTGCAGATATGCACTCACAGGCAGGCAGGAACAAAGGATCTGAAGATGTCTCAGGCCTCCAGGCGATCCCTGCGAGGGGTTGCAGGGGGTCCCAGAGCGTGCTAAATTCAAATCTCGACGAGATGCGTGGGCTCCGGGTGAAGAGGGGCCTGATCTCTGGGATCTTGAGCAGTGCCTCTGTTTAGGAGAGAGGTTATGTGACACCGGGCGACACGGCTCTGTCGGGAAGTGGAAAGCGCACCAGTCCCGTTAAGGGCAAATCAAGTTGTTCACAGAAGGCTGGAAAGTCTTCTGGTGACCGTAAAAGAGCAGTGCGGACTCTAGCGGAGGCCGCGAGACCAAACGGAAATTTCCAGCGGTATTGTATATTCCACGCTCTCAGTTCATCCAGCAGGGGGCGTAAGGCTCGCCTGTTTTGTAGTGTGGTCGGGGAAAGGTCTTGAAAGAGCTTGATCTCGGCGCCGTTGTGTAGTATACAGCCTCTTTCCCTAGCCTTTCTTAGAATTTCTTCTTTGAGTGGAAAGTTCACTATACAACATATCACATCCCTCAGGGGCTCATTGTCTCGGGGTGGTGGCCTAAGGGCTCGTTGTAGCCTCTCCATCTCGATAGGAGAATCTGCCGGATGGTCTAGTAGCTCATTAAAGATGGTACATATAGTTTGTGGCAGGGAGCCAGCTTCTAACCCCTCGGGTACCCCCCTGACTCTGACATTGTGTCTGCGTCCCCGGCTGTCGAGGTCCTCGACTTGGCGGCGAAGGTCAAACAGATATGATAGTTGAGAGTCATAAGTGTGTTGAACTTGCCTTATAGCAGCCGTATGGAGCTGCGTGGTTTGTTCCACTTCCGATAGGCGGGCAGCTACCGCCTGAATGTCCGTCTTGAGATCCAAAATTGCAGCCTTCAAGGTGCTTGTAAAGTTGCTTGTGATATCAGAAGCAACATGCTGTAGATCCGATAAGCTCACCGCTGGGCTAGAACGGTTTTCGTGTGAGTCTCCCCCCTCCGGCTGGGAATCTGAGCCATTGCTCCGGGAGTAGGGCCCTGAGGCCTGCGGGGTCTGTGAGGCCTGCGGGGTCTGTGAGGCCTTGTGGTCGTTGGATCGGAGTGAGCGAAACAGCTCCGGGATGTTGCGGCTGAGTTGCGTTCCCATCTCCCTCGGTGTCTGGGATGCTGAGGCACTCCTGTTCTGCTTGCCCATGATGAAAAGGAGCAGCGGTTCCCCGAGAAAGCAAATTATAATCCTCGGCAGGAGCTCTGTGCTTAAGCAGCCATTCCGGGATCCAGCCAAACCACGCCCCCCAACGTGTTATTTATTATTGGCCTTGGAGTTATTGCTTTGACATTATTTTCTTGGTTGAATAATGATTTGATATGGTATATTTTCTATATTATTGGATGCATAGAATGCACTTTTTGGTTAAGTTCTATTGGCAGATAGCATGTCTAATTTTATTTGTTTTCTTTTTTTAATGCACAATAAAAAAAAAAATGTGTAGAATAATACTTGGCTATGTGTTTTACTTCAAATTACAGTTTGGGAATAGGCAGTTACATTTAGAAAATACAATGTAAAATTGACAAGGGACACCAACATAGTTGTATCTTTGATCTTAAAACTACGGGATAATGGTGTTGTGGTAACTTGCCCAAATAAAAAAAAAGAAAAGCATAATAATATTATTCTTGATATCACTAGAAAAAAAAAGCTTTTGAAAATTAATTTGCAATAACTCCATCAGAATCGCCAGCAAAGCAGCTTCATTATTATCCCATTAAAGAAGAAGAGAATTGTGCGCTGCATTTCGAGATTTCATAATTTGCCACGTCACGAATGTTATTTCTCCATTACGAACACTAGTTTGCAAGACCTACCGCTTCTGGCTCGTTCTTGCTTCCGAGCATGCATGTTTGTACTTTGGACTTTTGTCCAACGGACTTGCGTACACACGCTTGGAAAATCCGACAGCACACATTTGTTCACAGAAAATTTGAAAACCTGCTAGCCAACATTTGTCCGCGGAAAATCAGACAACGCTGGAGCATACACGCGGTCGGATTTTCCGCAAACAGCCTGTCATCGAACATTTCTCGTCGGAAAATCAGATCATGTGTATGAGGCTTCAGAAGTACTTATTACCCAGAGAGATTTTCAAATATTTTAGAAAATCTTTATGGGACTTGACACACTGAGGTTAATTTACTAAAACTGGAGCACTCAGAATCTGGTGCAGCTGGGTCAAATTTCGAAAAAAATTTATTGTGAAAATCTTATCTAAGAATTTTTGTTTGTATTTCACACCATTAGTGGGCTGCAGCAACAGCCGGTTTTAGTGTGGCAATCAAATTTGAGTAATCGGACATGTTGGAAATTTTTTGAAAAGCAAACGATTTTCTAATCAATGATGGGAGAATCATACGGGAAATGTAATCGAAAAAGAAATGTGCATGTGCAAGAAAAGAAAATTCCCGGAAAGAAAAGAAGATTCCCAGCCACGAAAATTCCTTTCTGTAGCAACACGAGGTGAATTTGAAGGCTTGATTGGCCGAATTTCTAAATCAATGGTGGCACCATCGGATCACAAAACGCACAAATTTTCTAATTTTCAAAAGAATTTTTTTTCAAAATTTGACCATGTATGGCCAGCCTAACGTCAACTTGTTTAATTAAGCTTTGGTAATAAAACCTGGAAGCTGATTGGTTTCTTTGCAGAACTGCACCAGATCTTAAACTCTCCAGTTTTGGTAAATTAACCCCCATCGGTCTATCTTCAGTGAAAAGGGGCAACAATTTACTATGCTTGGCATTAGTCTACTCTCCAGTGAAGTGAGAGAGAAGAACAGATGACTCACTACCTTTACCTCCTTGTAAGACATCTGCCTCTTTATGGATGGAACATATCATCCATACTTCTTCTCATAAAGTTTCATGTAACTTTGTGGACTGACATGAAGACTGAGGCTACCTCAGAATTTAAAAATGCAGGTTCTCAAGATAGTATTGTGCTTTGTGGCCAATTTGTGATAAAGCTCTTTGATAGTAGCTTTGGTATTATCTTTCATTACTACCTTCAAGGTTTAAATGTGGCTGCTAAGTAAAAACCTGCTGTTTGCTTCCTCCAAATCTTACAGAATATTTCACTAGACAAAAGAATCTTGAGTTAATACTTAAAGTTAAAGTAGAAGAATGAGGAGCATGTGTATTACATAAATGCCAAGCCATTTAAATTTCAAATCCAAGGAAGTGCTTGACGTAAGCTTTGTGATCTAGCAAGGGGAATGAATCTCTAATGTCCTCACTTCAAAGGAAATAGGAGACCTGACAATATGAAAGAAATAGTCTAATGTTAATCCACTAAAGTTACATTTAATGGTCTGTTTAATTTTTATCTTGATAGGTATTTAATACACATCGAAGCATGAAGCCTTAGAATCACCTGCAGGCAGTTTCTGGCAGAGTACTTATTATCTTTTGCTTGCTTGTGTCATTTTAAAGCATTTTGGTCTGTTGTCTATAATAATTTATAGGGATTTTGCATGCAGAAAAATAGGAATGGCTCATTATTATGGACATCTTCCATTAGGTTTTATTGCATCCCCTCTGAGCAGTTTTGAATAATGACACTCAATGACATATTTGTTTCTCACAAGTTCTGTTTATACCAAGGAACTAAATGGATGCATTATAGCAGGGTTAGGAAACCTCGGCACTCCAGCTGCTGTGGAACTACAAGTCCCATGAGGCATTGCAATAAAATGAGAGCCACAGGCATGACTCCCAGTGGCAGAAACACAATAGGATTTGTAGTTTCACCACAGCTGGAGTACCGATGTTGCCTATCCCTGTATTATTGGAAAATCAGATCAAGACAAAAATTAAGAGTTAAATAAGCCCAGCAAGTAGAGCTATTGTAGAAACATACCCCAATAAAGAGGTAAAAGTTTTAGAAACTATTCTTTATTATATTCATGATATAGTTGTATTAATATAAAATCAGAGTGCAAAATAATCAAATATGCAACAGGGCCCATGGAATATAGGAGCCACTATGAGATGTACCGCTGCAGTACTCTATCCCCCACAATGTGATCAATTTATAATGCCTGCCCTGATATCCTCCCAGATAGTGCTTCTAACCATCCTCTACTCCAAAACTAAAAGAAAAACTGTTTTTTTATTTTTTTTATATATATTTGAGCTTACAGCTTAAATTAAATTATTCAAAGAGTTACAGAGAAACTGTAGCAGTTAAACATAGTATGTGAAGGTAAAAGTGTGGATCATTGTTTACTTAACCACTTGACATCCACCCATAGCCGAATGACGGCTACTGCGCAGGTCTCAATTCCCAGGAGGTCGTCATATGACGGCCTCCCCTTCCCTCGCTCCCCGTGCGCGCTCATGAGCACGCATTGGGGAAATTCTGTGTCCCTTGGACACAGCCAATCACAGATCGCTGTAAAAGGGCCAATCACAGTGGCCATTTACAGCGCGATCGCCATGGCCAATGAACGATGATCTCAAATGTAAACATATGAGATCATCTCTCATTGCTGGCTCTCTCTCCTCACACAGAGACAGCATGTGAGGAGAGAGAGAATCTGACAGCGATCTGTGAGTTTCTGTGAGTTACAAAACGTTTACAGTGCCTACAGTGCCCCATCAGTTCAGTGCCCATCAGTACAGTGCCCATCAGTACAGTGCCCCATCAGTACAGTGCCCACCTGTGCCAATCGGTGCCCACCTGTCTGCCATCGGTGATCAGTGTCTGCACATCTTCACAATCAGTGCCCACCTGTGCCACCTCATCAGTGCCCACCTGTGCCACCTCATCAGTGCCCATCTGTGCCAATCAGTGCCCATCTGTGCCACCTCAGTGAACATCTGTGCCACCTCAGTGCACATCTGAGAATTTTTCCCCAATAAATTTTTTTGATTTAATTTTTACTGAGGACATGCTATCAATTATTGTGGCCCAGTGCAACCTTTATGCATAGCAATTTATTTTAAATAATCCAACGTCCTACTATGCCCGTCCCTACGAGTGGAGAGACCTAACGGTGGAGGAGTTGAGTTTTTTTTAGGCCTCACATTTAATATGGGACTCACCAAAAAAAACACTTTGATGTCCTATTGGTCAACCTACCCCATCCACCACATGCCAATATTCTCCAAGGTAATACCCAGAAACAGATACCTCATGATAATGAGGTTCCTTCATTTCAATGACAATACCCAGTGCCCTCCCCGAAATGACCCAAATTATGACATGCTTTTCAAAATTCGGGCACTTCTAAATTATTTTTCTGAAGTATTCCCCCCAGCTTTTTCCCCCGGACCAAAACATATGTTTGGATGAGTCCCTTGTTAAATTTAGTGGCAGGCTTAAAATCAAACAATTTATTCCCAGTAAAAGAGCCCGCTATGGGGTGAAGGTATACAAATCATGTGACCGAGTCACAGGGTACATATATGCCTGCAAAGTGTACAAAGGGAAGGACACCCAGCTGCAACCCCCTAATTGCCCAGACTACTTGGGATCAAGCAGTAAAATTGTTTGGGACCTCATATACCCCCTACTGGAGAAAGGCTACAATTTATACGTAGACAACTTCTACACATCTCTGCCCCTGTTCCACAACCTTCACCGGAAGATGATGCCAGCATGTGGCACCGTAAAAAAGAACCAGAAGGGTTTTCCTCAAAGTCTTGTCAATAAGAAATTGAGAAAAGGAGAAACGGTAAGTCTACGAAACAAGGAGATTTTGGCAGTGAAGTGGAGGGACAAAAGGGATGTCTACATGTTGTCTTCAATCCACAATGATACCTTCGTGGAAATCCCCAGAAGGAATGGCCCCATACAAAAACCTAAATGCATATATGATTATAATTTGTTTATGAGGGGAGTTGACTTGAATGACCAAATGTTGGAACCATACCTTGCCACAAGACGGACATACCATTGGTATAAAAAAGTCACAATTTATTTTTTTCAATTGGCCATATACAATTCATATGTAATTTACCACAACTCCAACCAAAACCCCAAATGCTTCCTTGGCTACCAGGAGGAAGTTTTCACTGCCCTTATATTCCCGAACTTCCCACCAGAAAATATCCAATCAGATGTTCTTAGTCGACTCTCCGAACGCCACTTTCCCAATAAAATCCCCCCCAAACCAACAGGCCAACGACGTAAAAAAAAATGTAAGGTGTGTACCAGAGCAGGATTCAGAAGAGACACATCTTTTTATTGTGCACAATGTCCTTCCGAACCAGGCCTCTGCATAGGTGAATGTTTTCGCCTTTACCATACTTCAGTAAATTATTAGAAGTATGGTAAACGTAAGCCTCAGTTCCTGCAATTTACCCTCACACCCCTTATGCCACTACCTGCTCTGTAACCGACCCTGCTTGTTATTCGACCACGCTTCTGTCTGCCGATTCTGTACATACCTCTGCCTGATCTGGAACTGACCCTGGACTGTTATTCGACCATGCTTCTGCCTAACGATTCTGTACATACCTCTGCCTGATATTGAACTGACCCTGGACTGTTATTCGGCCATGCTTCTGCCTAACGATTCTGTACATACCTCTGCCTGATCTGGAACTGACCTTCGACTGTTTGACCATTTTTTTTGCCTGCCTCATGAACTGATCTTGTACCCTGCTACTGGACTAGTGGGATTCAACACAGGGGACTCACATATGTGAGGGGCTCCAGAATTGTTTTTCTGGATGAAGAAAACATTTTTTTTTGTTTTCTCAATCTTAGTTTAGGGTCTGGAGACTTGGAGGCTTCAAAGAGATTTGGGTGGGAGAAGTCTCTACCCCTGTCCCCATTCTGTCCTGAACGAGGCCCTACTTCTGCCTGTAGGACTTACTGCCGTCATACCTCTGCCTGTCACACTGACCAAACCACATAGACCTGCTTCCTACCAGGACCAGTGTTTTTGGCACTGCTGACAATATCTCTGCCTGCACTGACCCTGGACTTTATATGGACAGTAACCCTGCCTGCTGCCTGGACAATTGTGTTCGCCGTTGCTGACCAAGTCCCTGCCTGCTGCCTGGACCAGTGCTATCCTCCTGTGTACAACTGCGCTACTACAACCACAGGTAATCTTTTGTTTATGCTTTGCTCAGCATAATGTATTTTGGAGTGTAATTCTTGGTATGTGCATGCTATGTGTCCTCGGAACACCTGACGGTGTTCCTTGCATGTTGGATCTCTGTATGTGGCCAGGCAGTGAAAAAGTCACACATATGTGGTATCGTAATACTCAGGAGGAGTAGCAGAATGTATTTTGGGGTGTCATTTTTGCTATCTAAATGCGTTTTCATTTTTCCACATTTTCCAAAAAATTCTGGAAAAAAATGAACAGTTCAAAAGACTCATTATGCCTCATAGATTATACGTTGGGGTGTTAGCTTTCCAAAATGGGTTCATTTTGTGGGTGTTTCCATTGTCCTGGTGCTCCGGGGCCTTCAAAAATGTAATAGGTGGTTGAGAAATGTGATGTGTAATTTATGCTCCTAGAACACCTGGTGGTGCTCCCTGCATGTTGGGCCTCTGTATGTGGCCATGCAGTGAAAAAGTCCCACACATGTGGTATCGCTATACTCAGGAGGAGTAGCAGAATGCATTTTGGGGTGTCATTTGTGGTATGCACTTGCCATGTGAGAGAAATAAGCTATTACAATGACAATTTTGTGGGGAAAAAAAATCTAAATTTTGCAAGGAATTGTGGGAAAAAATTACCTCTTCAAATAACTCACCATGCCTCTTACTAAATACCTTGAAATGTCTACTTTCCAAAAAGGGGTTATTTGGGGGGCATTTGTACTTTCCTGGCTTGTTAGGGTCTCAAGAAAGGTCTCACATCAGATGTGATAATTTTTTTATGATTTGCACCATAGCTTGTAGACTCTAAAACTTTCACACAGACCAAATAATTTTCACTAATTTTTGGTTATTTTTACCAAAGATATGTATTAGTATAAATTGTGGCCAAAATTTATGAAGAAAAATTACTAATTTGCTAAATTTTATCACAGAAATTAAGAAAAATTCTTTTTTTTTTCAAAATTGTCAGTCTTTTTTCATTTATAGCGCAAAAAGTAAAAAACCCAGAGGTGATCAAATACCACCAAAAAAGCTCTATTTGTATGAAAAAAAGGACAAAAAAAATCATTTGGGTACAGTGTTGCATGACTGAGTAATTGTCATTCAAATTGTGAGAGCACTGAAAGCTGAAAATTGGTCTGGATAGGAGGGGGGTTTAAGTGCCCAGTAAGCAAGTGGTTAATCAATATATAAAAGTGCAGCGCTGAATCGTGAAATATAAACAAATACCAACAATCATTGAATCAAACAATATATAAAGTGCATAATTAAATGTCCATACAATAAGGTGCAAAAAAGTCCATATTAAAACAGTGAAAACTCCATAAATAGATGTTGATTGATGAACAACTAAATTTAATTGTGAAATCCTATATATAAAGTTTCCAGACCACCAACGAATCACCTCACTCGTGCTCCCCCCCAATGGGTATAGTCTCACCTCTGGGAGCGCGACCCCTCAACTAAGCAGGGCCAGAAAACACCTGTGAGCCACCCCAGGACTCAGGAGTGAGATATCCAACACAGCTGGCTCCTAAACTTCTCCCAAGATCTCCTCCTCAGTATGTCAACAGCAGAGTATATGCAGAGAAAAAGATAGTGCTTGAATTGTTTAAAACACTTAACATGCATTTATAATTGTAAAATCTTGTATGTAAAACTTCCAGACCACCAATAAACCATCTCACTTGTGCTCCACCCCCCCCCCCCCTCCCATGAGTATAGGCTAAAGTCGTGACCAGGAGGCAGGACAATCAAGAATTAGCAGAGATAAACTGTAGTCATGAACTAGCCAAAGTAGTACACTAGGACGTAGCAGAGACCAGTCAAGAATCCAAGTCAACAGAAGAGAAAACAAAACGGAGACCAGTCCAAAGGAAAGCCGGATCAGCAATGGGTAAGTAGATCTCAGGAACAGGTTTGGGTACAAGTCACAGCATAACAGCTGATGACCACCCAATTACAGTTGTGCTCATAAGTTTACATACCCTGGCAGAATTTATGATTTCTTGGCCATTTTTCAGAGAATATGAATGATAACACAAAAACATTTCTTTCACTCATGGTTAGTGTTTGTCTGAAGCCATTTATTATCAATCAACTGTGTTTACTCTTTTTAAACCATAATGGCAACAGAAACTACCCAAATAACCCTGATCAAAAGTTTACATAAAAAATATGTGAAAAGTTGCGCTACAAGTGAGTCAAAGTGAAAACGAGTACAAATCAGCAGCTAGCATCAACAACGTGATAAGTTGCTTAAGAAGTTGCTTTTGGAACCTCAGCCCCCCAGGATCACCTATGGGAGTGGACGTTCAACTACTGAGTCAAAAATGGTGAAAATAGTAGTATGCAAATAAACACTGAGAGTAATATGTGCATAAATACTGACAAGAAGACTCATATGTGTGTAACATAAATGCATGAGAAAATCACATGTGCAAATGATATACAAACTAAAAATAAAATTGATAATAAATCTATGGTAAACAAAGAGCACATCTAAGAGCTCCTCTGTGTGGTGCTGTATAGTCTATTCAGAAAAAATATTTTGAAAGATGTTTCTTCTGATGTTGACAAATATGAGGAAGCAGACTTCTCCATACAGTAACCACAGGTGTGTATATGGGACAACAGAGGGAATGGATACTCTTACCCTAAAGTGTGGACACACACAACGTACGGCGGTGGGTCAAACAGGCATCAAACAGTCTACTCCAACGGACTCTCCAACCAGGACCTTTGTGGTACCTCAAACTGGATTGGGCTGACAAGAGTTTGTAGTCCTCACACCGACAACCAATCAGCAGCATAAATCATGGGGAAAAAAGATGGAAAGAAAAGGGCCTCCACATAGTGCAGATGAATCCAAGGTAAAAAAAATGTATTTAATCAATAAAAAAGCAAAAAACAAAAAATAAAAACATACAGACCATCAATCACGATGCGTAAATGGAGTGATCACAAAATATAAAAAGAACAGCGTGGTATAAAAAGCGCAACAGGCTATAAACCCGACATGTTTCGAACGATAGTTCTTCTACTGGGGCATAAGGCCTGCTACTGAATACCAAGCTAATGTAAGGAGTAGTATGCCTCAAATGTTAATCACTCATATCAGCTGGTGTAGGGCAAATTTGAGCCCCTTGTCCAAAACACATAGTTCAGCATCCGAAAAAGTCACCTGACTTAGATTAAAAATTCCTCCTGCCTTTATTGTCTTTTTCTTTTTCCTGGCCCGCCTCCCCCCTCGGGTACCTCGCTTGTTTCTGCTCTTTGTTTGGGGCCTGTAGGTTCCAGGGGAAAATCCTCATTATGGAGGGGACCAGGATGGTTTTGATTGTAGGTGTAAGGTGATCTATCATATTGATCATGTTTTGGACAACAGGCTAAAATTTGCCCTGTCCAAAAAAATTAACAAATTTGAGATGTTTATAGACGTACACAAATATATTAGAAGATCAAATGTGCAAAGGCATTTCATTGCCAATCCCTCTAGACCTAGGAAAAATGTCAAGGGCGACAACGGTGTCATGAATTCTGGCCTATCAAATCCCTCTCTTTTTAACCCCCTTAGTGCTACAGCGCCATCTATTAAAGTTTTTCGAGACCTAGTTCTTAAAGATTTGGAATTGCTGCCCAAGAAATGGGTATATGATCATCCTAACTTTGGAACCGGTCTGAAGTCTTTGTGCAAGCAAAAGGAACTTGTAATTCATCCCGCCGACAAAGGTGGAGGCCTTGTGGTGTTAATCAAACAGGACTACCACCTTGAAATGTGTTGGATCTTGAGTGATGACAACACTTGTATGGCATTACCCAATGATCCCTCTAAAGATTTCAAGACCAAATTGGTAGACTTGGTTGAAAAAGGTTTTCGACAAGGGATTTTGGACAGAAAGGAGAGAGATTTTTTGGTACCAGTGGCCCCCCGCATTCCCATTATGTACTATCTCCCCAAGGTACACAAGAATGCCACACAGTCCCCAGGGAGACCTATTGTAAGTGGGATAGATTTGGTGACATCCCGTATAGGTCATTACATTGATTACCATCTGCAACCGCTCGTACAAGCAATTCCCTTATACCTCAAGGGTACGGGCGATACGTTACGCTGTTTGGAGGGGATTGGCTACCAAAGACGACCTTCTCTTGGTTACGGCCAATGTCACGGCACTCTATACCAGCATCCCACATAGATTGGGGTTACTAGCTGTCGAACACTACTTGTCTACTAGTAAACAGATTCCATCTGTTCAACAATGTTACATTATGGAATTGCTTCGTTTTGCCACACAGACCAATTATTTCTGGTACAATAACCAGTTCTTTTTGCAGAAGAAGGGCATGGCAATGGGGGCCAAGTTTGTCCCCAGTCTCGCCAACCTTTTCATGGCTCTATGGGAGGAGGATGTCGTCTACCCCCTATAGCGACCTGAGCTGATTCTATGGGCCAGGTACATAGACGACATCCTCCTCCCATGGAAAGTCGATGAGGAATCGCTGCATGTTTTTTTTGGCCACTTTAACTGACAATGAGATGGGGATTGTTCTGACCTATGATGTCAGTTCTACCACCATCCATTTTCTCGACCTGGAGATCTTCGTGGTTGATCATCGGTTGGTGACCATAACTTTTTTTAAGCCGACGATCGGAACAGATATATTCCCATTGACAGTTGCCACTATGGCCCCTGGCTGGAATCTATACCCTGCAGTCAACTACTGCGGATTAGAAGAAATTGTACAGAACTATCTGACTTCTTGAGACAAGCGCAGTCTCTCAAACTGCGTTTTGTTGAGAAAGGCTATCTTCCCGCGATTATTGATGAAGAGATCAATAAGGCCTCACTATTAGATCGACAGAAGCTAACCGCAGAACAACCTAAATGCGTGCCAAACACAAAGTTTAAATGGTCCTTTGTCACGCAATTTTCAGTACGGCATCAACAAGTTAAGAGCATCCTGAATCGTCACTGGAATGTCCTAAAAAATTACCCACTTTTAGGCCCGGTACTCCCGGATAAAGCAGGGGTTATTTACAGAGGAGCTCCGTCCCTGAAAAGCTTGATTGTCCATAATGTGATCAACCCTCCAAAGAAACCTACCTTTTTTCAAGATTCCAAAGGATATTATCCATGCAGAAAATGCAATGTCTGCGTGCATAACATCTGTGGATGGAGAAAATCAGAATGTTTTGAGTCTACTACCACCTCTACTGTTTATCAAATGAAGCACTTTACCACATGTGCTACACGCTACATTGTGTGCTTGATTATATGCCCATGTAAAAAGCAGTATGTGGGACGTACAATCAGATCATTCTCAGTTAGAGTTAACGAACACATTGCCTCTATCAAACAAGGCCTAACTAATCATAGTGTCCCTAGACACTATTTGCAATTCCACAACAAGAATCCCAGGGGCACTAAGTTTCAAGTAATTGACAAATTCATCCCACACTGGAGGGGTGGATCACGTATCAGTGGGGTCTCCAAATTAGAGACTTTCTGGATATACCAGCTCAAATGCTATTCCCCCCACGGGTTAAATATCGAATGGGACATTAATGCGTTCATTAACAAATCTTGAATTAGCATCCAATCACCCTTTCTTTTTTTTTTTTTTTGTGGGTGAGTACCTAATATAAGTCCAATTCTCATGCAGTTTTTGTATGTTTTGAGTTTTGACATGTTGCTACTACCCTTTCCATGTTTGCTATGTGCCTAGTAACACGCGTTGATAGATGGTTTGGGGTCGCTTTGGGTAATTAACTTGTTGCGCCACTTGGGTCTAGATCCTTTTGTTTGGGGTTATTAGGTTCCACGAAATTAGTCCATCCCCATTCCCTCTGGTGTCAACCCTTACCCCTAACATCTGTCATTTTTCTGATGTTTGATGCTTTCGTTTTTATACATGCGTTTTATGCATCTTTTATAAGATCTCGCATTACAATTGCATCTGCCCTCGCATTACAATTGCAGTTTTCAGATGTTTGATGTTTTCGTTTTTATACATGCATTTTATGCATTTTTTAAAAGATTTTTTATTTTACGCCAGTGTTTATTTTATATGCATTTCTTGTACAGATCGTTTACCACTAGCATTTGCTGTGGTTAACTTCCTCACTATGTTATGTGGGTTCATATTCTTGCAAAACTCATGCTAGCTGGAATTTTTTTGATGTCTTAAATTAGACATGGCCATTGGTGACTTTATTGTCATGTGATGTTTAACATTTGGTATGAGCCCTACGATTGGTCAGTACTCCGCCACTGCCCAGCCATCCTGCAGGTTGCTTCCTGGTTTAGGAGGCAGCCTGAGGCTTGGAGCGCAAATACCGGCCGTAGGGGTGTGCGATGATGTCATATGGCGGCAGTGTGTGGACGTGACCATGTGACAGCGGCTCCCTTGGCTCCCTTCTGGCCACAATGTCTGGAGCGGACTTTGATTGGTTGCAGTGTTCCGAACGGACCTTGAGTGGCTGCAATGTTCTGAACGGCCTTCGATTGGCTATAATGTGCCGAACGGCCCCCGATTGGCTGCAATGTTCTGAATGGACCAACACATGACATGGTGAGGAGGGGCTGATGCTCACTGAGGACTTATAATTGGACATTGGAGCCCTCAGTCTCAGTGTCAGTGAGCACCAGCTGATATGTTTTAAGTGATTAAAATTTGAGGCATACTACTCCTTATATTAGTGTGGTATTCAGTAGCAGGCCTTATGCCCCAGTAGAAGAACTCTCATTCGAAACATGTTTATAGCCTGTTGCGCTTTTTATACCACAATGTTCTTTTTATATTTTATGATCACTCCATGTACGCATCGTGATTGATGGTCTGTATGCTTTTATTTTTTGTTTTTTGCTTTTTTATTGATTAAATACATTTTTTATCTTGGATTCATCTGCACTATGTGGAGGCCCTTTTCTTTCCATCTTTTTTTCTCATGATTTATGCTGCTGATTGGATGTCGGTGTAATGTCGGTGTGAGGACTACAAACTCTTGTCAGCCCAATCCAGTTTGAGGTTACCTGCCAGCGGTTGTCCCTAGGGTGAGGTATCCATCATCCATCCTGTCTGATGTGGAAGCAGGTACACACCATTGTACCACAAAGGTCCCGGTTGGAGAGTCTGTTGGAGACGACTGTTTGATGCCTGTTTGACCCACCGCCGTACAGCGTGTGTGTCCACACTTTAGGGTAAGAGTATCCATTCCCTCTGTTGTCCCATATACACACCTGTGGTTACTTTATGGAGAAGTCTGCTTCCTCATATTTGTCAACATCAGAAGAAACATCTTTCAAAATATTTTCTGAATAGACTATACAGCACCACACAGAGGAGCTCTTACTGCCGGTTCACACAGGAGCAACACGACTTGCAGGTCGATTCACCAAGGCGACCTGCACACGACTTCAGCAGCGACTTGCAAAACGACATCTGTATAGAAGTCAATGCAAGTCGCCTGAAGTCACCCCAAAAATAGTACAGGAACCTTTTTCTAAGTCGGAGCGACTTGCGTCGCTCAAATTAGAACGGTTCTGTAGTACAGAACAGGACGCGACTTGTCAGGCGGCTAAGTTGCCTGACAAATCGCCCCTGTGTGAACCGGGGCTTAGACGTGCTCTTTGTTTACCATAGATTTATTATCATTTTATTTTTAATTTGTATATCACTTGCACATGTGATTTTCTCATGCATTTATGTTACACACATATGAGTCTTCTTGTCAGTATTTATGCACATATTGCTCTCAATGTTTATTTGCATACCACTATTTTCACCATTTTTGACTCACTAGTCCACTCCCATAGGTGATCCTGGGGGGGAAAAGTTTACATACCCTGGTGATTTTGGCCTGATACCATGCACACAAGTTTACACAAAGGGGTTTGAATGGCTATTAAAGGTAACCATCCTCACCTATGATCTGTTTGCTTGTAATTGTGTGTGTGTGTGTGTATATAAAAGGTCAATGAGTTTCTGGACTCCTGACAGACCCTTGCATCTTTCATCCAGTGCTGCATTGACGTTTCTGGATTCTGAGCCATGGGGAAAGCAAAAGAATTGTAAAAACAATCTGTGGGAAAAGGTAGTTGAATTGTATAAAAGAGGAAAGGGATATAAAAAGATATCCAAGGAATTGAGAATGCCAATCAGCAGTGTTCAAACTCTAATTAAGAAGTGGAAAATGAGGGGTTCTGTTGAAGCACGGTCAGGTAGACCAACTAAAATTTCAGCCACTGCCAGGAAAATTGTTTGGGATGCAAAGAAAAACCCACAAATAACCTCAGGTGAAATACAGGACTCTTTGAAAACATGCCGTGTGGCTGTTTCAAGATGCACAATAATGCAAATGCCACAAAGTATCCTCTTACAATACACCAAACAGCACAGAGACAAGCCTCAAACCTTCTGGCACAAAGTCATTTAGAGTGATGAGACCAAAATTTAGCTTTTTGGCCATAACCATAAACAGTACATTTGGAGAGGAGTCAACAAGGCCTATGATGAAAGGTACACCATTCCTACTGTGAAATACGGAGGTGGATCACTGATGTTTTGGGGATGTGTGAGCTACAAAGAAAAATGTGGTCAAAATTGATGGCAAGATGAATGGAGTATGTTATCAAAAAATACTGGAGGAACATTTGCATTCATCAGCCAGGAAGCTGTGCATGGGATGTACTTGGACATTCCAACATGACAATGATCCAAAACACAAAGCCAAGTCGATCTGTCATTGGCTACAGCAGAATAAAGTGAACTCTGGGGAGATCTCAATCATGCAGTTCATGCAAGACAGCCCAAGAATTTACAGGAACTGGAGGTTTTTTGCCAAGAGGAATGGACAGCGTTGCCATCTGAGAAGATAATGATCCACAAATACCACAAAAGACTTCAAGCTGTCATTGATGGTAAAGGGAAAAGTTTTTGTGTTATCATTCATATTCTCTGAAAAATGGCCAGGAAATCATAAATTCTGCCAGGGTATGTAAACTTATGAGCACAACTGTATACCCGGCAGACTTGCGTACAACCAGGGTGCTCATACATGGGTCAAAATTCAGCTGGTCCCTCCTGAACTGACTGAATTTTGATCCATGTATGGTTGGCTTAACACACTTCCAGTCCTAGGAAGATGATACTCACTCTCCCTTCTGTATCAAGACAACAGACACAAGATAGGACTACTGAACCCCACACCTCTTCTATTGGTCATTACATATAGGGGGGTGTTTCTGTAGTCCTTAGATAACAATGTGATTAATAACAAAAACACAGACATAAAGCAAGGAAGATCCCAGCTCACTAGATTTCCTGCAAGATCAGCAGGTATTTTTTATCAATTTATTTAACTTTTTAAACAAATATAAGAAAATGCTTTTATTGTTAACAGACCAAAAGGGACTAAATTAGAGAAGTTTATTGTAGTGGTTTACATACACTTTATGTGCATAGGTGATGAGAGGGTGATTAAAACACTAAGAAATGGTAGCCTTAAGGTTCAGTGGATTTTTTGTCTGCATGCAATAATTGAAATATACCAAATGAAGTCAATTAAAGTGGAGCTCCACCCAAAAGGGGAAGATCTTCTTGTCTGCCTCCTCCTCCCCTCCGCTGCCACATTTGGCACCTTTTGGGAAGGAGCGGGTACCTGGTTTTGACAGGTACCTGCTCCTACTTCCAGCTGAGTTAACTCAGCTGGAAGTTCACCCCCCCATCTGTCCCCCACAGCCAGCCCATTCACAGAGAGCAGTACGCTTCGGCATGTGCAGTAGGGAACCAGGTGTGAATCGGCAAGGCTTCACTGCCGGTTTCCCTTAGTGGAGATGGCAGCGGTAGCACCCACTATTCGATTGAAAAATCTGCTCGGACAAGGACGCCACTGGATTCCTAGACAGGTAAGTGCCCTAATATTAAAAGTCAGTAACTACAGTATTTGTAGCTGGTGACTTTTATTTTTTTTTCTGAAAAAGCCTGGAGCTCCGCTTTAACTGTAGAAGACCACTTACATTAAAGGTTGGCTGATTACCTAGCAAAATGAATGTTCACTTAACATAGTAAATAAGGATAATCTGTGTTCACTTTAACAGCTTGCTGACCGCTGCACAACGATGTACGTCCCTCCGTCATCGCAGGCTAGCGGGTGCGCACGCGTCACCGGCGGCACGTGCATGCACACACCGCGTGCCGCGGGTCCCGCAAACTCGATGTCCTCCAGTGGCTCACGATTATGACACAGAGAGGCAGAAGGGGGAGATGCTAAACAAGGCATTTCCCTGTTCTGCTTAGTGACATAACAAGGAACTACTGCTTCCAGTGATCGAGAGCAGTGATCTCTGTCATGTCCTAGTGAGCCCATCTCCCCCACAGTTAGAACACGCCCAGGGAACACACTTAACCCCTTGATCGCCCCCTAGTGTTTAACTCCTTTCCCTGCCAGTGACATTTATACAGTAATCACTGGCTATTTTTAGCTCTGATCGCTGTATAAATGTCAATGGTCCCAAAATAGTGTCAAAAGTGTCCGATCTGTCCACTGCAATGTCGCAGTCACGATAAAAATCACAGATCGCTGCCATTACTAATAAAAAAAAATTATAATAAAAATGCCATAAATCTATCCCCTATTTTGTAGACGCTATAACTTTTGTGCAAACCAATCAATATACGCTTATTGTGATTTTTTTTTACCAAAAATATATAGAAGAATACATATCGGCCTAAACTGAGGAAGAAATTTGTTTTTTTATATTTTTTTGGGGATGTTATTTATTATAGCAAAAAGTTAAAAATATTGTTGCTTTTTTTTCAAAATTGTTGGTCTTTTTTTGTTTATAGCGCAAAAAATAAAAACCGCAGAGGTGATCAAATACCACCAAAAGAAAGCTTTATTGTGGGAAAAAGAAGACCTTTAATTTTGTTTGGGTGCAAGGTCGCACGGCCGGGAAATTGTCAGTTAAAATGATGCAGTACCGTATTTCCAGGGCTGAAGTGGTTAAATACCTGATCATCTGATTATCTTGAATGACTGAATTTAACCCACCTTCACATTACTTACTAAGTTCAGTTATCATTTTCTTTGCCAGCTTACTCCATTGGCAAATTTTGAATCCTGTACAAAGTAATCCTGAGGTTCTAACAGATGGTCATTTATACTGTATATCACTATATGAACAAATGTGTTACACTGCTAAAGCAGTATACCAAGAAGGGGTTTGATGTCAGGCAGTGTTCAGTTTACTGTAATAAAAAGGGCCTGCTTCCACTATCTCAGCACAGTGAAGCTCATATAAAGTTAAAAACAAGCTACATAAACATAATTAACAAATACTACAGTGTTCAGCAGCTACTTAAAAAGAAAAAAATTGTATAAACGAATAGTATAATGTCCACAGGTATCTACAGTACCTACAGCAGCGCTACTGTCATTTCCTAATATGACAAGCTTTCATACGGTTTCAGCATTTGAGAATAATGAAAACAGATGGTGATAACAAGTCCAAAAGACACAGGTAGTGGTCCTAATGTTGAATTGTAGAATTGCACCCCACACCAAGATCCTCCAACCGTGCATCCCACTCACCTTAGGGGTTCTCACTCACTAAAAATAAAAAGACATCATGCCTTAAGATATTAAGATAGCTGTCATCCACATCCTAGGTTGGATCAGAACTGCATCTCGCCTCCACCGGTAATCGGATAGATTAAAAAGAGACTCCAAATAGTGTAATTCCGTTTACCCATTATTACAGTTCCCAACTTCTTAAAACATGACAGTTTCCAGTAAAATAGAATCGATAAGTAACATCTACAGACTTCAGCGTTACCAAAAGTCCAAGTCACACAGACACTCAAACTCAGGAAGAGCAGCGTCCGCTGGTTACTTCCGGTTGTCTCTTCCTGGCTGTGTTCACTTTACATTTGTACTGCATGGGAGTTGGAGTTGGCCTCCTTTTGGAAAGACAAAGAAATAAAAGAGTTACTTGGTAGTGTTTGATCATTTTTAGTTTAAACTGTAATTCAGCTTTTTCAATAGACCATAGGGTTTTCTACTACTTTAAAGGATACGTTTTCCTTTGGAACAGGGTACATGTTACATCCATATTTAGGGTGTAACAATAAAATGTCCCAGTACCCGCCCTGCTCACCTCCCTCACCCCTTCTCCTGTGACAGTGGGCAGGGGATTGTGTCCCCTGCAGCGGCTGTCACTTTCAAAATCTGTGTGGCTCCACTTGCACAGACACATCATTCATACACAGCAATGTAAATGAATAAACTGCAAGTCCCTACTGCCACCCTGGCTGATGGCTTGTAGTTCTCAATGGACTGAGAGGGTGCTGGTGAGCACCCTCATAGTCTACTGACACCTCCTCCAGCTTTAAAACAAAAAGCTTGTATGGAGGTATGAGCAAGAAAGCTGGGGGACATGTCTGCAGGAGCCTGACATTGCCCCCCCCCCCCCCACACTAATCATAGATGCCATGTTTCACAGACTCTTGTAGGAAAAATAATAAATACCCATTTTTTTATCTTTTGCAGCAATGTCACTACACGGTCGCTTTTGGGTAATGGGTCACCTTCCCTGGCCCTTATTTTGAAAAGCTGTCAAAGCTCTGCAAGTATTTAGCCATCAGATGATTGCAATACTTGTTCCCCTCCTTCCTCAACCCAGATGTATAGAATACTTGCAGCAGCTGAGGAGAGTGGAAGCTGCAACATTTCAGTACCAAGGCCATTAGACAAGTAGTTATATTTCCACTGCTTTTTCAGGTGACCCATTGGTTAAAATGACCCGGTGCTGACAGGGTCACTTTAAGGTGACTGGTGAACTGTTTTGCAGTTGATTTGTAGAAGGCACCAAGACTTCTTTTTTTATTTCATTCTGTTGAAGTAAAATTTATTACAACAGCACTTTCCATTTTTTTAATCAGGCAATTCTTATTCTCTTCGAGCCTCTGAGTTTCTGTCTGACAAGCTCAGAGCTCACATCATATATTTTGGCCTGAATTAACATGCAGGAGAAAAAGGATCTGGAAACAATTTAAGTGTCGTGAGATCAATGACAGTAAGCAGTGAATGTCCTTACAGAACACAGCATCACACTAAATTAATAATGGCCAAAGCTCTGATATGGTGCACAGTGATTTAACTGTCTCATTTCATATCCACAGTACTTTGAGATCCATGGATGGTGGGTGGATAACAATAGAATGCTTTTAATTAATAAAAGTGTACTTGTCATTTCCACACAATATAGCCAGCCATTTTATACCCTTTGCCAGTACACAGACTGATGATATCACCGAGTTTTAAAAGTGAGACATATTAATCTAAATCTACTAAGCTATAAAAGATTATTTGCCATAAAAGACAATTATTTTCAGCCATGCCTGCCAATAAACTAAAAATGACATGGCTGAAAATAGTCAGCCCAGTGGAAAATAAGACTTTTGTTATGACTTAGTGAATTGGGTGTATGCAGGATTACTTTATAAATTATTATTATTTTTATAATGTAAGTAGGACTGCAATAATCTTTAGTAGCCAATCCAATTTTAGTTAGTTGAAGCCAGATCACTGAAAAATCATTTCAGATTTTTTATTTTTTTGTGGGTTGCACCATTTAGCATATTTATTTCCCATTTTAAACAAGCTAATTATCAGCTTAAGGCCCCTTTCACACTATCAGACCAATCGGGTCCACCTGTTCATTTTTCAGGAGGACCCGATCGGACCGCCCATTGTCCTTTATGGGGAGGCAGATGTCAGTGGACACGTGTCCGCTGACATCCGATCTGACAAAATCTACTAAAAATAGACGGATGGCAATACATTCGCCATCTGTCCAGCGGGTCGGATTGGATGAGATAGGAAGAAAACGGACAGGCTGTCCATTTTCTTTCGATCTCCCCATAGAGGAGAGCTGGACTCTGAAAAGTCCATCTCAGCACAGTGAGTGGAGATGGACCTGTCATCCGCCTGCTCAGCGGGGATCAGCGGGGCGATCCCCGCTGAGAAAGCAGAGTCCGTCAAAACGGATCCGCCCCATGTCAAAAGGGGTCTAAGGAAAACCTGTGTTTTGTTTATACATGCCAAAGAAACTGTCTTGCTTTGATTCCAGATTCTACATACATCAGCACATACTCACCTTTATTTGCCTGCACTGCTCCATGAGCAAACCTTTAATGCTTTAATGCAGTGCACTTTCATGCACTTGTAATACTTATACCCGCAGGAGCCACTGATGATGATGATGATGATGATGATGGGTCCTCTGTTCTGCCAAGATTCTCTTAACTGCTCAGTCCTGCTCAGTCTCTTAACTGCTCAATCCCCACTGACACACTTGTTAACTGTATACTAAAGCTTTTTACACCTGTGGACTTAAGGGTTAGTAGGCACAGGAATAAGGCCACAGTTTGGAGATAATAATTTAAATGTATTAACCACTTTCTAACTACTGTGGGTGGGTGGTAACTGCAGGCCCCGGGGGTGCTGGACACAGCAGATTGCAGCTCCCGGTGATCACATGATCCCAATGTAAGCACAACTGTTATGAATGGGTTTCATTAATATTGTGATACTGTGATTGGCCCACAGGTATCACATTGTACCTGGGCCAATCACAACACTGTACCATGTGATTAGCTGCTGCTCACAGTGGCAGGAGGGAAGAAAAGGAAATCACATAACTGGTAGGTGGCACCAAGCTACACATTGAAATGCAATGCATTGACATGGGTGCGTTAATTCTAAGAGTACAGGCGGTCCCCTAGTTACAAACATCCGACTTACAAATGACTCCTACTTACAAACGGAGGGAGACAACAGGAATTGAGAGGAAATCTACCCCTAGGAATGGAAATTCACTACTGTAAGCATTATTATAGGAAAAAGGTACCTCCACTGATGCTTTATCACCAAGGCTTGTTTCCACAATGACCCAAAATCTTAAAAATCCAATTGTCATTGGGACAGAAAGTGAGGTGAAGTCTTCTGAAAAGGGGCACAGACAGCAAAACAAATGTTACAGGGGTGTTAACCCTTCCCTATGCTATCCAAAAAGCTTAAAAACTGTGTTTTTGGCAGGAGCTACACTTAAAAAATGTACCTGTTCCAAATTACAAATGGATTCAACTTAAGAACAAACCTACAGACCCTATCTTGTTTGTAATGTTTGTAACTCTGGGACCGCCTGTAGTTTGAAGGAGGCCATAAATATTCAGATGCATGTATTGGCCAATTAGTAACTTTCATTTTAATGAAAGGTCAACTTACATCTGATACTTACTGTCTGTAACAGTCCTTTATCAGGATAAGGTTATATAGATTACGGGGCAGCATCTGTTCAGACACCTCTGTACCCTGACTCTCAGAGCCATGACTGAAGGACACACAAAGCTGGAAAGTATAAACCTTTCATATGTAGGCATGCACAATTAAAATATTTTAAGACTAAGTGATGATGTAGATCATTGTGTTGTAGTGGCACGTCAAAACAAATGTTACCATTAAAACTTCATGTTACTGCAATGCATAGTAATAGTCACACTGTGGCACAATGCATTGCAGTGCCATTTATTTTTAATTACGTCACAGTGCACTGTATAGTAGATTACTGTACTGTAGGAGGCAACGCCATATAGCGTCATTTCTAGTGTGCTGTATTTTTTAAAAAAATGCTTATCTGATTGCACAGATTCACCTTAAAGCTTAAAGTGTAACTCCACTTTTGCTAAGAAAAAAAAACATTCCCATCTGGGTGATCAATGTACATTGCAGGAATTTTAACAAACTTTGTTGCAGATTCCTACCTTTTGTTATTCTGAAGGAATAGCTGTTTGTTTCTCTGTGTCCATGTAGAAAGTGAATCTAATGGGAGTGATTTTATAATTATCAATTAGCTGTTACACTTGCAAGGTTCTAATGAGGGAAGTGGCAGGGTCTGCATCCCTTTAGATATGATTCTCCTTTGGGAGCATCTCACCCAAAATCTGACTTGTATCTTGGTGCAGACTTCTGGGAAAATCAGTAAAGCGCAAGCAAGAAAGTACGTTTTGGGGGGGGGGGGGGCATTCTGTACACCATCTGCTAACAGAATGCCTCCAGGCTGCCATATTGCATTTAATATTACAGAAAATTACTGCACTGCAGATTAAAAGACTCCAATGAAAGACTCCATTGCTGAAGAAAAAGCATGTTGAAGCTCATTTAAAGTTTGCTGCACAACATTTAGACAAGCCTGTGAAATACTGGGAGAGTATAGTCTGGTCAGATGAGACCAAAACTTAACTCTTTGGATGCCATAATACTCACCATGTTTGGAGGTCAAATGACACTGCACATCACCCCAAAAACACCCCCATATCAACAGTGACGTTTGGAGGTGGGAACCATTGAGGCAAGGATGAATGGAAAATTGTACCTCTTGATAAAAATCTGCTGCCATCTACCAGGATGATGTAGATGAAACGAGGGTGGATAATGCAGCAAGTTAATGATCCCAAACACAAAGCCAAGGAAACTCTCAATTGGTTTCAAAGAGAAAATAAAGCTGCTAGAATGGCCCAGACAATCGCCTGACTTGAATCCAATAGAAAATCTATGGAAAGAACTAAAGATCAGAGTTCATAGAAAAGGCCCACGGAACATTCAAGATTTAAAGCCTGTATGTGGAAGCACAGGCCAAAAACACACCTGAGCAATGCATGAGACTAGTTTCTCCATACAGGAGGCGCCTTGAAGCTGTCACTGACAACAAAGGATTTTGTACAAAGCATTAATTCAATCTCTTAGATTGTAAGCTCTAAGGAGCAGGGCCCTCTGAATTCCACTGTAATAAATTGTATTGTATTTGTACTGTCTACCCTCAAGTTGTAAAGCTCTGCCTAAACTGGTGGTGCTATATAAATCCTGTATAATATTAATAATAATAATTTCAGTTAGCGTGTTCAATACCTTTTCCCTGTGTCATTCCATTT
This sequence comes from Lithobates clamitans, assembly GCA_037952925.1. NCBI lineage: Eukaryota > Metazoa > Chordata > Amphibia > Anura > Ranidae > Lithobates > Lithobates clamitans. The sequence continues at coordinate 1,708,163 of JBBGZY010000835.1, forward strand.
TATTACACATAACTTAATTTCTTTGGTTTCTTTATATGTATGGATTGCAAGGGTTGTTACTGACATGTGGTGAAAATTTCATGTCAATAGCACCTTTAGAAATATATTTCCCTAGAAAAATGGTGACGTGTTCAATACTTTTTTTACCTGCTGTATATAATTGTTCACATATTTGGGGCTTTTGTAAAAAAAAAGTCTCTTTATATATATTTTTTACATTTAGTCACATATATTGTGTCATCTTTTAAGGTTTATGTTTTGATTTAGCGCCATTTTTTTGTTATTTTTAAACTGATACTTTAACATACTGGAGCTGAAATTTAGTAAAAAAAAGTGAATTTAGCCTGTAAGCCAATATTGAAAACAATTACCAGTATATAAAACAACAGTCTATGAAACGTTGTAAAAATGCATTTAAAATAAAATTGTCCAAAAGTCGTTTTTCTAGGTAGGTATCCTGCAGTCTATATTTTTCCATGAAAAGACCACAAACAATTTTGAATATATTATTTCCATAATTTGCTATCAACAGATGCACAATGCACATTAAGAAGATTGTTTATTTTGTTTTTCTCTTGCATATAATTCTTAGAAAAGAAATGTGATAAACTAATGAAATAAAGGGCAAACAAAACATTGACTACCGTATTTATTGGCGTATAACACGCACCGGCGTATAACACGCACCCCAATTTAGGAGGGAATTTTAAGGAAAAAAAAACTTTTAGGAGGGAAGTTGAAGGGAAAAAAAACTTACATTTAAACGCCCATCATTGCAGCCTTCTCAGTGCAGCCATGTCAGTGCAGCCATGTCAGTGCAGCCATGTCAGTGCAGCCTTCCCCGTGCAGCCATGTCAGTGCAGCCTTGTCAGTGCAGCCATGTCAGTGCAGCCATGTCAGTGCAGCCATGTCAGTGCAGCCTTCCCCGTGCAGCCATGTCAGTGCAGCCTTGTCAGTGCAGCCATGTCAGTGCAGCCATGTCAGTGCAGCCATGTCAGTGCAGCCATGTCAGTGCAGCCTTCCCCAGTGCAGCCTTCCCCAGTGCAGCCTTCCCCAGTGCAGCTTTCCCCAGTGCAGCTTTCCCCAGTGCAGCCTTCCCCAGTGATCCCAGCCATTCTGGGCTTCAAAATCGCCGATCGCGATTTGAAAATGGCGCCGAAATACACAGTGCCGGTCCTCGGCTCTTTCCGGCGGCTGTCGTTCATTTTCGGCTCCACTCGTAGTCCCGAGCGGAGCTATCCGAACCTAGCCGAGTAGGTTCGGATAGCTCCGCTCGGGACTACGAGTGGAGCCGAAAATGAACGACAGCCGCCGGAAAGAGCCGAGGACCGGCTCTGTGTATTTCGGCGCCGGCGGCGCCATTTTCAAATCGCGATCGGCGATTGTGAAAATGTGACAGGTCGGATCGCAGGGGATCGGCGTATAACACGCACCTGCGATTTTCCCCTGGTTTTAAGGGGAAAAAAGTGCGTGTTATACGCCGATAAATACGGTAATTTGGCCTGGGGCATTTGTATAACACTTTGATTTAAAATGGCATAACTTAAATGAGGTTGTAGAAATGAGCAAAGCAATAATTATAAGCATAACAAAGATCATGAGAGTGCAATGTGATCCGGTAGCACTTGTCCAGTGCTTGCATAGCTGCTGGTGATTTATCTAGACATCATTCACACACTGCAAACAATACACATCAAAATAAACTGTATTCAAACAGCTCTATAAATATCATCAATGCAATTTGAATAGCATTGTGGCACCATTAGTTATTATTTGAGATTAGGGATGAGCTTTGAGTTCGAGTCGAACATGAGTTGAAAGCCAAATTCAACTCACAGTCACAGCCCATAATGCACTGCGTCATCGCAGTGGTTTGCTGGCTGATGATTGGCCAAGAATGCACTATGACCTGCATGCTTTGGCCAATCACAGCGCCGTAAGCAAACAGAGCCATAATTGACCAAAGGCAGAGTGCCTTTGGCCAATTATGGCTCAGGGGATTAAGTACACGCCCCACACTATATAAGGCCGCCTGCACGTCGGCTGTGTGTAGTGTGTTCCGGCGTTCAGAGAGAGAGAGAGAGAGTGTCATTTAATTTCATTTAGATAGATTGAGCAGACAGTTGATTCAGTTACCTCCAGTATATTTAGTATATATATATATATATATATATATACATACATTCCAGGCTTTGTATATATATATATATATATATATATATATATATATACACACAGTGGGGCAAAAAAGTATTTAGTCAGTGCAGTGAGATCTAGTTGCACAGGATACAGTACTGAATATACTGCAGCTAACTGAATGAACTGCCTGCCTGTAGTATATTAGGAACAGAACAACAGGAATGATCTGCAGCGAGATCTAGCTGCACAGGATACAGTACTGAATATACTGCAGCAAACTGAATGAACTGCCTGCCTGTAGTATATTAGGAACAGAACAACAGGAACAGTCTGCAGTGAGATCTAACTGAACTGGATACAGTATACAGGGGGCAAAAAAGTATTTAGTCAGCCACCAATTGTGCAAGTTCTCCAACTTAAAAAGATGAGAGAGGCCTGTAATTGTCATCATAGGTATACCTCAACTATGAGAGACAAAATGTGCAAACAAATCCAGACAATCACATTGTCTGATTTTTGAAAGAATTTATTTGCAAATTATGGTGGAAAATAAGTATTTGGTCACCTACAAACAAGCAAGATTTCTGGCTCTCACAGACCTTTATCTTTTTCTTTAAGAGGCTCCTCTGTCCTCCACTCATTACCTGTATTAATGGCACCTATTTGAACTTGTTATCAGTATAAAAGACACCTGTCCACAACCTCAAACAGTCACACTCTAAACTCCACTATGGTAAAGACCAAAGAGCTGTCAAAGTCATTTGAACAAAGAAGCCCCCTAGGATTGGGACTTTGACAGACCACCAGACCCATTCAAGTAAAAAAATATTTTATTGATCTACTTTAAAAAAGACGTAAAAGCGTCTATAATATACAGTGTATTAAAAAATCAAAAAAATCTGAAAATACAGCATAGAAACAGAATCAAGAGCAGAGAAAAAACTACAAGATGACAATAGTTAATGTACTCTCATGGAGGTTGTGTGCCCCGATAACCGACGCATTTCCGGTAGCTCTGGTACCTTCATCAGGGGTTTTGAAAGTTGTAAATATGGTATACATGTATGGATTGTCTAGGAATGACCTTGTGTTCATATAGAACCCATGGCCCCTCAGATCAAATATTGTATTTTCATTCGCGCCAGACCGAATTTATATAAAAATAGTATGTATGTTGAAAAAATCATGTCAAACAAAGTAGTAAGTGAGCCAACTAGAAGAAAACCAATTCATGGGGATCTGTTGTATGCCGGCTGCATGCTGGGAGGAGGAATATCCAAAGACAGTCCCATGCTGGTTGGCGCAAAGCCAAATCCTTCAAAAGTGTGAATCTCACGAGGAGGTGCATGTCTCTGTCGGTGCTAGTCGGGCAAGACCTGCACCAGGCAAGGGCTGGGAAGACTGAATCTGCAAAAGACAAGCAGCTTGGTGTGAAGAAATCAACTGTGGGAGCAATAATTAGAAAATGGAAGACATACAAGACCACTGATAATCTCCCATGATCTGGGGCTCCACGCAAGATCTCACCCTGTGGGGTCAAAATGATCACAAGAACGGTGACCAAAAATCCCAGAACCACACGGGGGGACCTAGTGAATGACCTGCAGAGAGCTGGGACCAACATAACAAAGGCTACCATCAGTAACACACTACGCCGCCAGGGACTCTGAGGTTTGCTAGAGAGCATTTGGATGATCCAGAAGAGCATTGGGAGAATGTCATATGGTCAGATGAAACCAAAGTAGAACTGTTTGGTAGAAACACAACTCGTCGTGTTTGAAGGAGAGAGAATGCTGAGTTGCAACCAAAGAATACCATAGCTACTGTGAAGCATGGGGTTGGCAACAACATGCTTTGGGGCTGCTTTTCTGCAAAGGGAACAGGACGACTGATCCGTGTACATGAAAGAATGAATGGGGCCATGTATTGTGAGATTTTGAGTACAAACCTCCTCCCATCAGCAAGGGCATTGAAGATGAAACGTGGCTGGGTCTTTCAGCATGACAATGATCCCAAACACACCGCCCGGGCAACAAAGGAGTGGCTTTGTAAGAAGCATTTCAAGGTCCTGGAGTGGCCTAGCCAGTCTCCAGATCTCAACCCCATAGAAAACCTTTGAAGGGAGTTGAAAGTCTGTGTTGCCCAGCGACAGCCCCAAAACATCATTGCTCTAGAGGAGATCTGCATGGAGGAATGGGCCAACATACCAGCAGCAGTGTGTGGCAACCTTGTAAAGACTTACAGAAAACGTTTGACCTCTGTCATTGCCAACAAAGGATATATAACAAAGTATTTAGATGAACTTTTGATATTGACCAAATGCTTATTTTCCACCATAATTTGCAAATAAATTCTTTCAAAAATCAGACAATGTGATTGTCTGGATTTGTTTCCACATTTTGTCTCTCATAGTTGAGGTATACCTATGATGACAATTACAGGCCTCTCTCATCTTTTTAAGTGGGAGAACTTGCACAATTGGTGGCTGACTAAATACTTTTTTGCCCCACTGTATACTGCATCCAGTTTAGTTAGATCTCACTGCAGACTGTTCCTGTTGTTCTGTTCCTAATATACTACAGGCAGGCAGTTCATTCAGTTTGCTGCAGTATATTCAGTACTGTATCCTGTGCAGCTAGATCTCGCTGCAGACCGTTCCTGTTGTTCTGTTCCTAATATACTACAGGCAGGCAGTTCATTCAGTTAGCTGCAGTATATTCAGTACTGTATCCTGTGCAACTAGATCTCACTGCAGACCGTTCCTGTTGTTCTCTTCCTAATATACTACAGGCAGGCAGTTGATTCAGTTAGCTGCAGTATATTCAGTATATATATATATATATATATATATATATATACATCCCAGCTTTGTGCAGCTACATCTCACTGCAGGCCATTCCTGGTGTACCTATACAAATACATTACAAATACATTAAATACAGTATGCCTGGAAGGCCAACAAGGAGAGGCAGATGCTCACAGGCCACTAAAAGAGGGCAAGCAGGCTCTGTGTCTACAGCCAACTATTACTGGTCGTGGACACGGTGCATCCTCAGCACGTGGCCGTGGGGCATGTTTGTTCTTTTTTTCGGCAGCTGGCCATGTTGAGCCACAACATGCAGAAGAGTTGGTAGAGTGGATGACCAAGCCGTCCTCACCCCCCTCATCCTCTGTCATGCAGGCTCAGAGTACTTTGGCTGCCAATGCAGCCGCCAAAGCGGCCTCTTCCATTGGCTCAATGTCATCAGTCACTCCTTCCCTAGCCCCGCCATCATGCCCTGAGGAGTCCCCCGAACTGTTCGACCACAATGTTGGGTACATGCTGCAGGAGGATGCGCAGCATTTTTAAGGCTCCGATGATGGTACCCAGCTAGAGGAAGGCAGTAACATGAGCCCAGAGAGAGGGGGTGCCCAAGAAGGACAACAAACTGGCAGTCATGTTCCCACAGCTGCAGCATACTGCCAGTTTTTCTCCAGTGACGAGGAGGGAGGGGATGATGAGGTCACTGACTCTATGTGGGTGCCTGATAGGAGAGAGGAGGAGGAGGAAGCACATCTCCAACAAGGCAGGATGCCCTCCAGGGGCCAGCTTAAGGGCAGCCAACTGACTGCATCACACTGCAGAGCTCCGCATGTGCAGGGCGCTGCTGACTCTGAGCGTTTTTCCAAAAGTTCTTTGGTGTGGGCCTTATTTGAGACATGTGCAGCAGATCACACCATTGCTGTTTGCAACATATATCTGAAGCGTATCAAGCGTGGCCAAAACAGAAGCCGCTTGGGCACCACATGCTTGACCAGACATATGTTAAACTCCCATGCAGTCCGTTGGCAAGTGTACTTAAAAGACCCACACCAAAGAACAAGGCGGACCTCTCCTTGCTCCTCATCAGCTGGCATCTCCAACCCCACTATACCTTCAGTTCTCTCAGAAACCTGCACTGAGATGAATGAAGGTGTAGAATTAGGTGTGCTAAGTACTTGCGGGAAATCTGCTATCGCTACACCAACGTCCGATTTGTAGCAGGCAAATTTCCCTACCCCAGTTGCTAAACCGGCGAAAGAAATTTGGTCCCAGCTATCCACATGCCCAGCGGCTGAATGCTAGCTTGGCTAAATTGCTAGGACTCCAACTGCTGCCTTTTCAGCTGGTAGACTCTGCCCCCTTTCGTGAATTTGTGGAATGTGCAGTACCTCAGTGGCAGGCTCCCAAATGCCACTTTTTTTCACGGAAGGTGATTCTTGCTCTCTACCGGCATGTGGAAGGCAATGTCTTGGCCTCAATTGACAGGGCAGTCAGTGGTAAGGTGCATATTACCGCTGACTCATGGTCCAGCAGGCATGGACAGGGATGTTACCTATCTTTCACGGCCCACTGGGTGACCCTGCTGGCAGCTGGGAAGGATGCAGGACAGGGTTCAGTATTGTTGGAGCTTGTTCTGCCACCACGCCTCCAAAATGCTACTAGTGGTGATTTTGACACACCTCTCTCCTCCACCTCCTCCTCTTCTTCTTCCTCCATGGCCTCTTCCTCTATAGATTTGTCCTCGGAAACTGGCGGTGCTTCGTAGGCATTCAAGGGGCTACGCAAGCACTCAGGCAAAAAGATGCCATGCGGTGCTTGAGCTGGTGTGCTTAGGGGACAGGAGCCACACTGGGGCAGAGATTCTGTCAGCTCTGAAGGGGCAGGCTCAGAGGTTGTTGACGTTACGCCAGATTCAGGTAGGAATAGTGGTTTGCGACAATGGCACCAACCTCCTCTCCACCCTCCGACAGAGACACTTCACCCATGTTTCCTGTTTGGCTCACGTCTTTAATTTGGTGGTGCAGGAAAGTCTGTGTGCCGGTCATATAATTCCAGTGCTTGGCTGGCTGACCTCCAAAAGGAATTCAACCTGCCCAAGAACCGCCTATTCTGTGTCATGCCCACCAGATGGAACTCAACGTTGGCCATGCTGCAGCGGCTGCACACGCAGCAGAGGGCCATCAATAAGTACCTGTGCGACTATGGCACCAGGACAGGGTCAGGGGAGCCTGGCTTTTTTCGCCACGCCAGTGGCTCATGATCAAGGATGCATGCACTGTTCTGTCACCATTTGAGGAGGCCACCAGGATGGTGAGCAGTGACAGTGCATGCATCAGTGATACTGTCCCTCTTGTCTACCTGTTGGAGCACACGCTGCATGGAATAATGGACAGGGCACTTGAGGCAGAACAGAGGGAGGAAGAGGAGGACTTCCTCACCTCTCAAGGCCCCCTTTATCCAGACAGTGTTCCTGTGGGCACTTCTGATCACACAGGAAGAGGAGAAGGAGGAGGAGGATTGTGTCAGCATGGAGGTGGAGCCTAGCATTCAGCATCAGCAGCAGTCTTCAAGGGGTCATTTACAGTCCCCAGAAAACCATGGACTTGTACGTAGCTGGGAGGAGGTAGCTGCGGATCAGGTCATCCTTAGTGACCCAGAGGACCCTGGACTGAATGCCTCACTGCATGGCCTCCCTGATCCTGCAAGGCCTGCGAAAGGACCCTTGGATTTGTGGTATCAACGAGAGGGATCAGTACTGGCTGGCAACCCTCCTTGATCCACGTTACAAGGTTAAGGTTGCGGAACTCATCCAGCCATCGCAGAGGGAGCAGAGGATAAAACATCTTCGGGAGGCCTTGCAGAAAGATTGTGCAATGCGTTTCCAGAGCCTGGGAGGTTACAAATTCCTGGTCCTGGACAATGTGTTGCTGAGGCTTCGTTCAGTCACAGAAGGAGCGGTGGAAAAGGTGGCCGTCTGACAGATGCGTTCAGACAATTTTTAAGTCCGCAGCCCCAAGGTCTGATCGGTTCCAGCAACCATCGCCAGCCTCTGATTTACATGTTGCAGGAATACCTAGATCAGACTTGGAGACCTTTCCAACTGAAAATCCTCTGGGTTACTGGGTCTTGAGGATGGATCACTGGCCAGAGCTTGCACAGTATGCAATTGAGCTACTGGCCTGTCCTGCATTCAGCGTTCTTTCGGAATGCACATTCAGTGCTGCTGGAGGCTTTGTAACCGATCCCAGAGTGCGCTTGTCCACGACTCGGTTGATCGGCTCACCTTCACAAAAATGAATCAGTCTTGGATCACCGGCTACCAAGCCCCTGATGCTGATGTAACCGACTAATTTTTTCATGAATGTGAGATCCCTTGAAAACTGCCTGATGCTGAGTGACTATCCTGTTATGCTGAGTGACTATCCTATTCCTCCTCAATGTTCATGTTGATAGCTTGTAAGAACATTTTTGGTTCTGGGCACCACCACCAGTGGCTAAGGCCCAATTTTTCTGCCCCTGTTTAACAGGGGCACGTAATTACAATTTTTGCTGTAATATTTTGCAGCAGGGCTTGTTCCTGCGCTCAACTAAAGTATCTGTGAGGGGTTGCAGTGTTGTGGCACCACCACCAGTGCCTAAGGCCCAATTTTTCTGCCCCTGTTCAACAGGGGTGTGTAATTACAATTTTTGCTGTAATATTTAGCAGCAGGGCTTGCTCCTGTGCTAAACTAGAGTATCTGTGAGGGGTTGCAGTGTTGTGGCACCAATGCCTAAAGCCCAATTTTTCTGCCAATGTTCAACAGGGGCATGTAATTACAATTTTTGATCTAATATTTCACAGCAGGGCCCGTTCCTGCTCCCACCAAGAGTAACTGTGAGGGCTTACAGTGTGGTGGCAACACCACCACACCACCACCAATGTCCCAATTTTTTAAACCCTGTTCAACAGGGGCATGTAATTACAATTCTTGATATAATATTTCACAGCAGGGCAAGTTCCAGCGCCCACCAAGAGTAACTGTGAGGGCTTACAGTGTTCTGGTACCACCAACACCTAAGGCCCAAATTTCTGCAGAGTATATTGGGCAGGCCCCTACTTTCAAACATCTGACTTACAAACGACTCCTACTTACAAACGGAGGGAGACAGCAAGACTTTTGGTCCGTTTGCGTGTTCTGGATGCGAACCGAACCGGGGGGGTGTTCGGCTCATCCCTATTTGAGACGGACACAGGTTTCAGTATTGGAATATTCTTAAAGCTAAGGGGTTTTATAATTATTTTGCTATAGGTCCTATTGCAAACAGTGGAATAGCTCTTGTTCTGAAGCAGTGACCATGCAGAAAACATGCAGCACTGCTATACTATTGTTATTTAGCATATATTGGGTACATTCTGCACACTTCCACTCCAGCTTTTGTAATCTGCTCTTACAAGTAAGAATTTGCTGGACTGCATGTGATATGTATTGATTATCTGTTGACTGGTTAATTAGCTACAGTACATGTGCCATGGGTTCCATGAGAATGTTAAGGAAAGTAAATCATATGGTAACACATTGATAATTCCAGTACTACCAATATGAGTTAAAGGCAAGCAAGGTAAATTAACTACTACAGACCAATATGACCCAGTCCTGTAATACTCTGATATTGCCTTTCAGATTACAATCTCTTGACCTTGGCCAATGTACTCTTATGAAGGGCTTTCTTTAATGTCTGATGAGTATAACCAGAGAACAAGAGAAATTCTCAGAAGCAAATTGTGTTGTATTTACTAGAGAAAGATATGCTGGAGGTTTTCTGATGTTTTCATAGGTCAGGTGTACTTTTGTGGAATTCTAATAGAAGTGAAGAAAAGAAAAGAGCATTACCTTTTTTTAAACCACAAATAATATAGCTGTAAGAGTAGTGCAGTGATGCAACCACAATTCATGGAAAACGAATACTTATGTTCCTGGAATAGCTTATGCAGCTGTAATAATGTTTTCATATATGCCTTTTCCATCTTGCTGGAGAATGTATATATATACTGTATATACAGTATATACCTGGAGATTTCAGACAGTCTACACAAACAGTTGCTTGCAGAAGGTTATACATGTGTGTAGCACCCCCCTGACCTCCAGAGGCGTGGTGATGACCCCAAGAGACAGAGGGGGCTGACATTTCACCTCAGGGTCAGGTTGCTAGGCATGGTGTACAGGGAAAAAAAGATGGGCACCAATCACTTTTATGCTTGAAGGAAAATGAGTTTATTTCTCACATCAGGAAAAACGTGGGAGAGAGGGGTAAGGCACAGGACACCCTTAGTCAAATTAAACTGAAGACTAGCATACCAGCATACTCCTTAGACAAAAAGAAGAAAGGTAGACAGCAGTACAGAAAAATAGCCTTTAAGCTGGAACCAGAAATCTGTACTTTTGTTGCAACAGCTGTCTCTTATAGCAACTGGAAAAGGAACTCACAAGAAGGTGCAAGAATTCTCTGGATGAGGCTGTCTTGATGCTTTAACAGTCCTCAGCTCCAGTCCTCAAGGCGCCAAAACAAGGCATGTTTTCAATATTTCCCTCAGATAAAAGGGCTGTGGTAATTTCTAAGGCAGTGAAACTGGTCAAATCACCTGTGCAAAATAATGGAATGCCTGAAAACATGACCTGTTGGGGCGCCTTGAGGACTGCAGTTGAGAAACACTGCTCTAGACAACCAACAAGCTCTCCCTTGCAGAGCCTCAAGCACATGGCTAGGCCTTGGGCTTCAGGACTACCTAGCAGCAGCTGTTCCTCACACATCCACTCCAGACCAAACTCTGGGTGGGAGGACACGGATCGCCTGACTTCCTTCAAATATGTACTCTCTCTCAGCTACCTCAGCGGTCAGAGAAACTCCTACTGATTGGCTGAGAATTCATAACCTAGATTCACTGTAGCTCATCATACTAATGCCAAAGGTAACAGTGTCGCCTACTGAACAAGGGGAAAAAACACTGCTAAACCAGGCTTAGGAGAAAACCCAAATGATCACAAAAACTACAAATCAGCCAGGCTAGTTACAACCCAGCAAAGCTAAATTTACTAGCAGCCCTGTTTAAGACAAGGGTGCTATATGTGGAACTCTCCCATCTCCCATCCTCTGGAACTCCCTGCCCAGGTATATCCGATCAGCTCCCAACCTGTCCACCTTTAGGAGATACCTGAAAACTCACTTATTCAGGGAAGCCTTTCCCACACCCACCTAACAACTGTCCCCAAGCCACCCCCATCAAATCATTCCCTGCATCTATTAACTTTTGTACCACCACCCCCTCCCTTTAGAATGTATGCTCTACGAGCAGGGCCCTCTTGTCCCTTCTTTATTAAACTGTACTGTAATTGTGCTGTCCCCCCTCTACATTGTAAATCGCTGTGTAAACTGTTGGTGCTATATAAATATAATAAGTATAATAATAATAATAATAACTCTGATTATCTGCTTGCCGACCGGCTCACTCCGATATACGTCGGCAGAAGGGCACATACAGGCATATTAACGTACCTGTATGTTGCCCTTTAAGAAGCAGTTTGTGGGCGGTAGTGTGGTGGCGGGGATACCCGCAATCGTCTCACGGATAGGAAGAACGGGGAAATGCTGATGTAAACAAGCATTTCCCTGTTCTGCCTAGTGACGGGACACTGATCACAGCTCCCTGTAATCAGGAACAGTGATCAGTGTTGTGTCACCCGTAGCCCCTCCCCCCCACAGTTAGAATCACTCCCCAGAACACACTTAACCCCTACAGCGCCCCCTAGTGGTTAACCCCTTCACTGCCAGTCACATTTACACAGTAATCAATGCATTTTTAATCGCACTGATCGCAGTATAAAATAGCGGCAAAAGTGTCCGATCTGTCCGCCATAATGTCGCAGGCATGATAAAAATCGCTGATCGCCGCCATTACTAGTAAAAAAGAATTATTAATAAAAATGCCATAAAACTATCCCCTATTTTGTAGACGCTATAACTTTTGCGCAAACCAATCAATAAACGCTTATTGCGATTGCCTAAACTGAGGAAAAAAAATGTTTTTTTTAAATATTTTTGGGGGATATTTATTATAGCAAAAAGTAAAAAATAATGCGTTTTTTTTCAAAATTGTCTCATTTTTATGTTTATAGTGCAAAAAATAAAAACCGCAGAGGTGATCAAATACCACCAAAAGAAAGCTCTATTTGTGGGGAAAAAAGGACGTCAATTTTATTTGGAAGCCACGTCGCACGACCGCGCAATTGTCAGTTAAAGCGACGCAGTTCCGAATCGCAAAAAGTGCTCTGGTCTTTTGCCAAATGGTCCGGGGCTTAAGTGGTTATAAAATGTACACATAGACAAGATACATCACTGAATGAGGAAAACTCTGGATAAAATACTTTAGCCAAAACCCTCAACTAAACTTTTTTTTCCTTTATATTTCTTTATTAAAAATTTTCATCATTACAGACCAAATTACATTCTTATTGGAAAATATAGCACATACAGTATATCACAAAAGTGAGTACACCCCTCACATTTTTGTAAATATTTTATTATATCTTTTCATGTGACAACACTGAAGAAATGACACTTTGCTACAATGTAAAGTAGTGAGTGTATATCTTGTATAACAGTGTAAATTTGCTGTCCCCTCAAAATAACTCAACACACAGCCATTAACGTCTAAACCGCTGACAACAAAAGTGAACACACCCCTAAGTGAAAATATCCAAATTGGGCCCATTTAGCCATTTTTCCTCCCTGGTGTCATTTGACTCATTAGTGTTACAAGGTCTCAGGTGTGAATTGGGAGCAGGTGTGTTAAATTTGGTGTTATCGCTCTCAATCTCTCATACTGGTCACTGGAGGTTCAACATGGCACCTCATGGCAAAGAACTTTCTGAGGATCTGAAAAAAAGAATTGTTGCTCTACATAAAGATGGCCTAGGCTATAAGAAGGGCCATTAGAAGATTGCCAAGACCATGAAACTGAGCTGCAGCACAGTGGCCAAGACCATACCGTGGTTTAACAGGACAGGTTTCACTCAGAACAGGACTCGCCATGGTGGACCAAAGAAGTTGAGTGCATGTGCTCAGCGTCATATCCAGAGGTTATCTTTGGGAAATAGACATATGAGTGCTGCCAGCATTGCTGCAGAGGTTGAAGGGGTAGGGGGATCACCCAGTCAGTGCTCAGACCATATGCCGCATACTGCATCATACTGCATCAAATTGGTCTGCATGGCTGTCACCCCAGAAGGAAGTCTCAATGATGCACAAGAAGGCCCACAAACAGTTTGCTGAAGACAAGCAGACTAAGGACATGGATTACTGACATGACATGAGACCAAGATAAACTTATTTGGTTCAGATAGTGTCAAGCGTGTGTGGTGGCAACCAGGTAAGGAGTACAAAGACAAGTGTGTCTTGCTTACAGTCAAGCATGGTGGTGGGAGTGTCATGGTCTGGGGCTGCATGAGTGCTGCCAGCACTGGGGAGCTACAGTTCATTGAGGGAACCATGAATACCAACATGTACTGTGACATACTGAAGCAGAGCATGATCCCCTGCCTTTGAAGACTGGGCCGCAGGGCAGTATTCCAACATGATAACGACCCCAAACACACCTCCAAGACGACCATTGTCTTGCTAAAGAAGCTGAGGGTAAAGGTGATGGACTGACCAAGCAGGTCTCCAGACCTAAACCCTATTGAGTATTTGTGGGGCATCCTCAAATGGAAGGTAGGTGAGCGCAAGGTCTCTAACATCCACCAGCTCCGTGATGCCGTCATCAAGGAGTGGAAAAGGACTCCAGTGGCAACCTGTGAAGCTCTGGTGAACTCCATGCCCAAGAGGGTTAAGGCAGTGCTGGAAAATAATAGTGGCCACACAAAATATTGACATTTTGGGCCCAATTTGGACATTTTCACTTAGGGGTGTACTCACGTTTGTTGCCAGCGGTTTAGACATTAATGGCTGTGTGTTGAGTTATTTTGAGGGGAGCCAATATCCATGGTTTCCACAGTTTGTTTAAGTCATTAGGTATGCCCCTATTACAATAGATTTGTTCTTCCTTCAGAAGGTTATCATTTACTTGAAGACGCCGTTCTTCAAACGAGGGTATACTCGGAGACATCCATTTTAGGGCAATCAACTTTCGTACTATAAACAATAGTATACTAACTTATATCAAAATCTCAATGGGAAAAAGCTCTTCATCGAGATAACCAAATAAGCATGTCTTAGGATCCATATCGATATGAGTATAAAAAACTTCATTAATTGTAGTCACCACCTCTCGCCAATATCTAACCAATTTAGGACACTTCCACAACATATGTATTAGATCAGTGGGGGATTTTTGGCAATGAACAATCCGGGGAATCACGCCAGCCCAGCTTAAATAACTTAACCGGTGTTCTAAATACCCTATATATTATGAATAATTGAGACAAACATTGTGCAGGTGATAATGAAACGAATGGCTCCCTTTCCAAAATGTTTGCCAGACATCATCTGAAATATCCCCTAGGTCTATCTGCCACCCTCTTCTACCCGGGCTGACACCATTATCTTGATATGGCCTCATAAGTTGGCCGTATAAAGATGAAATAATTCCTTTTTTCTCAGTCGCCACTGCTATTGTAGTTAAGAGTGGCATTGATCTTATCTTTATCTTTTCCCCTTTAAACTGAGACTGTACCATGTGACGTAATTGTAGATATTTTAAAAAGATCAGGCAATTGAAAAGATTCTTGCAAATCCTGAAAGGAGCATAGTACAATATGTGAATAAAGCTGAGCTATATATTGAAGCCCCTGGGAACACCAACGCTCGAATCCCTCCAATTTACATAGTTCTTTATAATGCCTATTTCCCCAAAGTGGTGAGTACTCCGATGCCCCTTCAAATTCCATTATACTCCTCATTTCCTGCCAGACCCTAATCATAAGTGTCATTGTTGGACCTTTACAGGTATAAGCTCCAGGTACAAGCTCCAGATTTCAGCTGAGCCAGAAGATTGTAACAAGAACAATTACTTAACAATAGGGCCTGTATAGGGTCTTCCCAATTCACAACTCCCCTACCAGCAAAATGCTGAAGTTGGGAGGCTATGAAATAAAGTCTCGGCTGAGGCACCGCCAATCCGTCCCCATCCCTAGTTCGCTGGAGAATTGATAGCTTAATCCTTGGGTTTTCACCTTTCCATAATAGCCTTCGAAATAATGATTCTATTTTTTTGAGAGGTATCCATATCGGTGAATTGTGAAGGACATATAATAATTGAGGGGCCCAAATCATTTTTATGAAGTTCACTCGGCCCACCATCGATAACGGCATCTTGATCCATGCCGTGCTCTTAAGTTGGAATTTAGTGAGAATAGGAGATAAATTATATATTAGGTAATCTTCTACCCTAGAATGTATCAATATTCCGTTGTGTACATTTTTATGAAGATGTATTTTAATATGTATTGTCATAGTGTCTCTGTCAGAGAGGTTACCTGGTTGGGCGCCGGTGCGCGCCGGGGCGCGTTGGTGCTCGTGTCTCCGTGCGTGCTGGGGCGCGTGTCCCAGGGGGCGCTGGCGTGCCCAGTCTGACCAGCCGTGGCATGCGGGGTGGCGTCCGGGCGGATGTGCGTACGCGCGTTCGCGCTAGCGCGCGTCCGCGCTGAAGTGCGTTCGCGCTAGGGCATGTTTGCCTATGGGCGTTACCGCGGGCGTGCCCGGTGGCGTTGGTGTGCGCGCTGGCGTCGGGGGCGCGCTCGGGCGTGTGCGGGGGCGCGCGGCGCTTTGGCGAATCGGCGTACGCACGTGCGCGGCGTTTTGGCGCCAATCAGCCTATTTAGGCCTGCCTCTGCCCCTGTTCGGTGCTGCCTGATCAACAGCTCTGTGTCTTGTTCCTGTGATCCTCCCTGTGTTCCTGTGTTCCCGAAGTTTGACCTGTTGTGACCCGGCTTGCCTTTGGACCTCCCTTGATTGCTGCCTGAACCCGACCCCGGCTTGTTTGACCTTGTTACTGCCTGCTCCTCTTGTACCGTTGCTGCCAGCCTGCTGCCGACCTCTGCCTGTGTGTGACCACGCTGTCTAACTCCTGCTCAGCATCAGTTCCAGCCTACCTGAAGCTCTACCAGTTGCCAGTCCAAACCATCCAGCTCCAGGACTCCACATCAGGCCCTCATACCACTCCGCATTCGTGGGCTTCCTGTTTACTCTACCAGGGGCCCCGAATCGGATACGTAAGGGAGCCTACCCTCTGCCCAAGCGGACTCACCTGTCTGGTAAGTGTGGGACCTGACAGTATCAGGCAGCCATGACTGAGTCCGGGCAGGGGGCCTCCCCCATGGATGAACTGTGTAGGCACCTAGCGGGCCTCACTCAAGCCGTTAAAAATCTGCAAGAAGGCTACACCAGATTGGAAGGGCAGGTCCAGGCCCTCTCAGCCTCTCCTTCAGGAGCAGCGTCCAATGCGACTTCAGCACCCTCTGTAGTGATGCTACCACCAGAGCCCAGAGTACCACCACCCGAGAAGTTTTCAGGAGATCGCAGCAAGTTCCAAGCGTTCCGCAACGCTTGCGAACTGTATTTTGCCCTGCAACCCCGTACATTCTCCCTGGAAGCTACCAAAGTGGGGTTCATCATATCCTTGCTGACTGGCGAACCTCAAACCTGGGCCCACAATCTGCTGAAACAAAAGGCTCAATCCCTTGATTCCGTGAGTGACTTCTTCCTAGCCATGTCCCAACTATATGAGGACCCTCAGTTAAAGGCAACGGCTGAAGCCAATTTGCATTCTCTCCAACAAGGTCGCAGAGCGGCTGAAGATTACGCCGTGGAGTTTAGGCGTTGGAGTGCCGACACGGAGTGGAATGACGCTGCCTTGCGTCACCAATATCGGCTGGGATTATCTGACCCTCTAAAGGACGAGCTGGCACGAGTGGGGGTTCCCCAGACACTAGAGGAACTCATCAATTTATCTATCCAAATTGACCGTCGCCTCAGGGAAAGACGCTCTGAAAGGTCAGCTGGTCATCCACGTCTTGCCTGGATGTTGCCTAGGGTCCCTAGTGCCCCGCACCAAGCTCCATTGGTCCCATCCGCTTCTGCCCAGGAAGGCTCGGAGCCTATGCAGTTGGGACTGCTCCGTCCCTCTCTTACCCCAGAAGAGAAGACCCGAAGACGCACACTCAACCTGTGCTTGTACTGTGGAGAGCCCGGTCATTTTGCAAGAGCATGCCCCAATAAGAAGCGTAAGTGTCTACCGTCTTCCTCATTGTGTGCACCTGTCCTACCTAGTACCGGTAGCCATTTAACACTCTCCATTGTCTTGCAGTTACCTGGAAGGAGCATCCCAGTACCGGTCATCGTTGATTCCGGGGCATGCAGTGGATTTATTGACCGGACCTTCATTAAGAACCATCATATTCCTATTCAAACCAAGGCTCAGGGGTTAGCAGTTTTCTTAGCGGATGGTTCCTCTCTCAGCTCCGGCCCTGTTACCCAGGAAACTGTTCCTCTACTGGCCACCATTGGCCCGGAACACCAGGAACTTTTACGCTTGGATGTCATCTCCTCTCCCCTCTTCCCAATTATCTTAGGAATGCCCTGGCTACAGGCTCACAATCCCAGTATCAACTGGTCCACAGGCGAAATACAGTTTTCATCGGAATATTGCAAGCAACACTGCCTACAAGGAACCCCTATGGCCTCCTCTCATTGCCTATACCTAGACTCAGAAGTCAAGTCTCATCAAATTCTTCCTGAACCTTACCGAGATTTCTTGGATGTCTTTAGCAAAAAGGGGGCAGAAACTCTTCCAGTACACAGACCCTATGACTGCCCGATAGAACTCTTACCAGGAACTGAAGTTCCTTTCGGGAGGATTTTTCCGTTGACTGAGCAGGAGTTGGGCACCTTGAAGGTCTATATTGACGAGAACCTGAAGAAAGGATTCATTCGTCCCTCTACTTCTCCAGCAGGGGCAGGCATCTTTTTTGTAGAGAAGAAGGATCACTCCCTACGTCCCTGCATCGACTACAGGGAGCTCAATAAAATTACTGTAAAAAACAGATACCCGCTACCGCTGGTTCCTGAATTGTTTCAGAGACTAGGATCTGCTACTGTTTTCACCAAGCTGGATCTCCGTGGAGCCTACAATCTAATCCGTATAAGAGAGGGGGACGAATGGAAGACGGCCTTCCGTACTCGATTTGGGCACTACGAGTACCTCGTTATGCCCTTTGGTCTGTGCAACGCGCCGGCCACTTTCCAGCACTTTGTTAATGACGTTTTTCGGGACTTTCTTGACCTATTTGTCATTGTTTACCTAGATGATATCCTGGTTTTCTCTGCTTCCCTGACTGATCACCGCAAACACGTACGAAATGTACTCACCCGGCTCAGACAACATGGGCTTTACGCCAAGCTCGAAAAGTGTGAGTTCGAGCGTCAATCCATCCAGTTCCTAGGCTTGGTCATTTCCCCTGACGGTATCAAGATGGATCCGCAAAAGGTATCCGCTATCTTGGATTGGCCTGCACCTATAGACAAGAAGGGAGTACAACGCTTTATTGGCTTTGCTAATTTCTATAGGAAGTTCATTAAAGGATTCTCTTCAATTATCACTCCCATTACGGGACTTATCAAACAAGGAACCCGGTTCTGCTGGACCCCTCAGGCGCAAGCGGCCTTCGAAAGACTCAAAGCTCTGTTTACGTCAGCTACTATCCTCAAGCATCCCAACCCTGCCTTACCCTTCGTCCTGGAAGTAGACGCTTCCGAAGTCGCGGTGGGAGCCGTGCTCTCACAAAGACAAGGTGCCAAAGCACTCCTGTACCCTGTGGGATTTTTCTCACGAAAACTCTCCCCTTCCGAGAGAAATTATGATGTGGGAGATCGGGAACTTCTTGCCATTAAAGCAGCCCTGGAGGAATGGCGCTATCTCCTGGAAGGTGCAGCTCACCCCATTTTGGTCTACACGGACCATAAGAACCTAGAATACTTAAGGACAGCCAAGATGGGCACTTTTTTTTTCCCGATTCATCTTCCACATCACCTACAGGCCGGGATCCAAGAATGTCAAATCCGATGCCCTTTCCCGGATGTTTCTCGATTCTGAGAAGACCCTGTCTCCGGACACCATTCTCCCCTCTGGGAATTTCCTGATCTTACAGGAGGATCTAATTTCCCAGATCAGACGATCCTCTATGGGAATGTCACCACCGGCTGAAGCTTGTACCAAAGATGGTCTGTTCTGGTATAAAGATAAAATCGTGGTCCCTGAGGAGCTAAAGGTACGAGTATTAAGCCTATGCCATGATCACAAATTGGCCGGTCACTTCGGCACACGGAAGACAATTGATCTTGTCCAACGCACCTTTTGGTGGCCCCACCTGACCAAGGATTGCAAGGAATATGTCGAGTCCTGTAATACCTGCGCCAGAAGCAAGAGTAGCCGGGCAAGAGCTTGGGGTCTGTTGAGACCACTACCAGTCCCAGAGAGACCATGGGCCATGATTTCAATGGACTTTATTGTCGAACTCCCCCCATCAGAAGGCTTTTCTTCCATTTTCGTTGTAGTAGACAGGCTGTCTAAAATGGCTCACTTCCTCCCCATGAAGGGTACCCCTTCGGCTATAGAGACTGCTACCATCTTTATTAAGGAGATCATCAGGTTGCATGGAGTACCAATCAATATAGTTTCTGACAGAGGTGTCCAGTTTACCTCCAGATTCTGGAGAGCTCTTTGTGGTGCCCTGGAAATCGAATTATCATTCTCTTCGGCTTATCATCCCCAGTCAAATGGTCAAACTGAGAGGACGAACCAGACCTTGGAGCAGTATCTCCGCTGCTTCTCTGCATTCTCGCAGGATGATTGGGCTTCCCTGCTTCCCATTGCGGAGTTCTCGTACAACAATTCACTACACTCAGCGACCAATCAGTCACCATTTTATGCCAATTATGGTTTCCACCCATCCTTCTTACCTGGATCTATCCCCGAATGTCCTGTTCCGGCAGTATCCAAAACTTTGGACTTTTTCTCAAACAACAACAAGTTGCTGCAGGATACCATGACTAAAGCTCAAGAAGACTATAAGAAAATTTTTGACAGGAAGAGACGGGGAGAACTTGTTTTGGAAGCGGGCAATTCTGTCTGGTTATCCACTACTAACCTTAAGTTGGCCTGTCCGTCCAAGAAACTGGGCCCTAAATATTTGGGTCCTTTTCCAATTAAGAGAAAAGTCAACAATGTGGCATACGAACTTGAACTTCCTAACTCCCTGAGGATACACCCAGTCTTCCACGTGTCCCTCTTGAAGCCGGTTACCCCCAACTCTTTTTCTGGCCGTAGTATTGGGCCACCTGAACCTATCTTGGTTAACGGTGAAGAGGAGTTCGAGGTGGAAGCAATTTTAGATTGCAGAAGGAGACGCAATCAGACTCAATATCTGGTAAAATGGAGGGGCTACGGACCCGAAGACAACTCATGGGAGCCAGAAAGTAACCTGCATGCTAGAAAACTTCTTCAGTCTTTCAAAACCTCTCATGCCGCAAAGATGGCCCAGCTAGGCATCCGGAGTCTGCCCTTGAGAGGGGGGCACTGTCAGAGAGGTTACCTGGTTGGGCGCCGGTGCGCGCCGGGGCGCGTTGGTGCTCGTGTCTCCGTGCGTGCTGGGGCGCGTGTCCCAGGGGGCGCTGGCGTGCCCAGTCTGACCAGCCGTGGCATGCGGGGTGGCGTCCGGGCGGATGTGCGTACGCGCGTTCGCGCTAGCGCGCGTCCGCGCTAGCGCGCGTCCGCGCTGAAGTGCGTTCGCGCTAGGGCATGTTTGCCTATGGGCGTTACCGCGGGCGTGCCCGGTGGCGTTGGTGTGCGCGCTGGCGTCGGGGGCGCGCTCGGGCGTGTGCGGGGGCGCGCGGCGCTTTGGCGAATCGGCGTACGCACGTGCGCGGCGTTTTGGCGCCAATCAGCCTATTTAGGCCTGCCTCTGCCCCTGTTCGGTGCTGCCTGATCAACAGCTCTGTGTCTTGTTCCTGTGATCCTCCCTGTGTTCCTGTGTTCCCGAAGTTTGACCTGTTGTGACCCGGCTTGCCTTTGGACCTCCCTTGATTGCTGCCTGAACCCGACCCCGGCTTGTTTGACCTTGTTACTGCCTGCTCCTCTTGTACCGTTGCTGCCAGCCTGCTGCCGACCTCTGCCTGTGTGTGACCACGCTGTCTAACTCCTGCTCAGCATCAGTTCCAGCCTACCTGAAGCTCTACCAGTTGCCAGTCCAAACCATCCAGCTCCAGGACTCCACATCAGGCCCTCATACCACTCCGCATTCGTGGGCTTCCTGTTTACTCTACCAGGGGCCCCGAATCGGATACGTAAGGGAGCCTACCCTCTGCCCAAGCGGACTCACCTGTCTGGTAAGTGTGGGACCTGACAGTCTCCCAGTGTTAGTTCTCCCGCAACCCACTCTCAAGAGCTGACTGGGGCAGACTGACGCTGGTTAAGATCCATTAGGTATTGGAAAACATCCTGAGGTTGGAGAGAGGTGTTTGCAGAGTGAGGATATGTCTGCCAGTGAAAGGGTCCCTTTGTGATGCACAGACGTTCGTCTGGGGGGATGTGTTCACTCTGCAAAGACATTATCAGTTTAGCAGATGTGCGCTCATATCACCCCTGTATGCCTGATCAACATATTTATGGTGCCATGAGCATACACCTGCAGATAAGTTCCCATCAGCTGGAAGTTTAGTCATTGGTTGTTGTATAAACTCATATCCTGTGTTGACATTCACATCCTGTGTTGTTACATCCTGTGTTGTCACACCCTGTGTTGTCATGTCCTGTGTTGTCACATCCTTTGTTGTCACATCCTGTGGAGGAAGCGATAAGTAACATGTATTATACCATTAGACTGAAAGGACGCGTGTTAGCGCAGGTGAGATTGATTATAGCCAAATCTCCACCGCAGATGGCAGGCCAGGACCTTAGGAGTGAACAGAACCTCCTTCACAATCGGATCAATAGGCTGTCTGATGTGTTAGGTAGGTTCAGCTTTGCAAAAGAACACATTTTTCATCTTTTGGCATAATGCTGGGATTTTAATTGTATGTTTGTTATGTGTAAGGAACCATGGGGGTTATTTACTAAAGGAAAAACCACTTTGCACTGCAAGTGCACTTAAAAGTGCACTGAAATTGCACTTGGAAGTGCAGTTGCTGTAGATCCGAGGGGGACAAGCAAAGAAAATAAAAAACAGCATTTTAGCTTGCACATGATTGGATGATAAAATCAGCAGAGCTTCCACTCATTTCAGATCTACCCCTTAGATTTAGAGCGATTGCACTTCCAAGGGAACTTTCAGTGCACTTTCAAGTGCACTTGCAGTGCAAAGTGGATTTGCCTTTTGTAAATAACCCCCCATATGTTGTGTAATAAGTTTGTGATGTATATGAGAAATGGAAATGTATGAACTGGGATTATTTGCCTCTGCTATAGGACCCATTTGATGCAACCTGGAATGTGTGTGTGACTGAGCAGTTTGTAAGTAACTGATAATTGTTTGTAAGTGCCATGAGGTTTAGCACGGAATTTAGCACATTTAGATTGGGAACTGTTGGCTACTCCCTGTGGACAATAGCATTAATACCAACTTCCTAAACCTGGAGTTCACCTGTGTGCACCACCCGACCCAAATAGACTATTTGGATTTGACATTGATGGGGCACCCAGATAGCAACACAGTGACTTCCAGAACTTTTAGAAAGCCCTGTGCAGGAAATTCCCTTTTATTGGCCAATAGCTGTCACCCCAGTCACACCATCAAGTCTTTGCCCACTGGTGAATTCATCAGGGCCAGGAGAAACAGATAAGGATTTCTTGCAAGAATGCACAGCGATTCTAAAGCGACTCAAAGAAAGGGGCTATAGTACACGATCAATAGCTAGAAGTCAAAATTTAGCATTTCATAGAGATCGGGTGGAGATGATTCAGAATAGTGGCACAAATAAACACAGTGTAGGGATTACAATAGAAATAAAGTTAGTTTTGTCACTACTTTCTCTTTAGAATACAACAAAATCGTTGCGGTTCTTAAAGCGCATCTCCCCATTTTGTATGCTGACAAGGATTTGTACTCTGTTATCCAGGGTGGTTGTCAATTTTCCAGTAGAAGGGCCCCCAGTCTGAGAAGTATGTTGTCACCCAGCTTGTTTTGCTCCCAGAAGTCAAACAAATCGCAGACCTGGCTTTCCACCTGGTTGTAGAGCATGTAAATGTGAGGAGTAGTACGCTAGCATACCGGGAGGCCGTGTAAGTTAATCAGAAACGCCAGGTGCCAGTACTGTAAAAATAGTCACTAGGCAGTACTGCTCCGAAAGTTAGTGCGAGGGTGCCTTGGACGCAGGGACCATCATAAGTGATTCAAAACGTCATGGGTAATGTTGACTGTCCATGCCTTGGAGAAAAAAAATGAGGCTCCACACCAGTCAGACAGCTGCATAGTACATGAGGTTTGGGTTTGGGGCTCCGGACATGAGACCCCCTTAAAGATTGGCAGATATGGTCAGAGGGTACAGTAAGGTGTATTCCCCTGGAAGGTACTTTTGATGTCTGGAGGTACGAGTTCCCAGAATAAAAATACCTTGGAAGTAGTTCAGCTGTGGCTTCAGAAATCTGTAATGATGAGTGATTGATGGATGTGTAGTACACGTTTGTGTGATTAAAAATTCTCAGGCCTGTTTTTTTTTAACTTTATGTGGCTGGTCCATGCAAAGATTTCGAGATGCTCTCGTGTTTTTCTTATTGTATTTTTTTCTATTACTAAAAGAGTGAAGGTAGCATTCCACCTGGTTGTTTTGTTTTTCCATTTTTGTTTTGGGAACTATGAAATATCTCCCCCACATTTTTATCTAAATGTTTGTCTCATGTTTGTATGTGGTAACAAGAATATGTTTGAACCTACCACGACAGCCCTCTTACTTGTCGCGGGCGTTGTATTTTAGTAGGAACGTGAAAATAAGGGTTACAGAGGGTTTAATTATTGTCGGTTTTGAGGAATGTCAGTGACAATTTACCAATGTACACAAATGTTGTATTGATTACCATTCTTTGCAGGTTAAATATGAAGGATTGAGTAATAACTTTTGTTTATTAGTATCTTTTCAGGTCCAAGGAGATTCTGAAAGTGCATGTACATAGAAAGCAGTTGTATGTAGATAGCTGTACACATGCATAAATACACACGCCTAAGAAGGTAAAAGTATCATAGGCTATTTCACTGTTTCATTGTTTTTTTTCTCTGCACCATTCTAACCCCTGTGTCTTCCTCCAGTTTGTAATGAGGAGGAAAGGGGGGGGGGGTGAGAGTGGTGAGAATGACACATTTTCAAACCAATAATACTAACTGCTCTAATTGCAGCCAAGTTTGTGACCTAGTAGGAACGACAGGTTCCAAGACTTTCTTTCTTTGATGGAATTTGAATCAGCTGTCTGGTGAAGGGCGCTCCCATAAGAACCAGATGGTAAGATGCAGTGACCACAGTCATTAAGTTCCCACATGTCTGGGTTATTGACATATTAGGTTTGTTTGGAGGTCAACCAAAACCAGAGTTGTACTTTCCTCAGAAGCTGTCACCTACATTCTCAGCTGATGAGGTAGGTGCAGTCACTGTAACATGAACTTCAAAAGGTCCACCACAGTGTTCATGAGTCCCTCCTGGACCCTGACACAATAACCAGTTTACATTCTTTCTAACCAGTTGACTGGGTCGTTGTAAAGAAACTTGAGGGACGAGACCAGGCCAGCCACTGCAAGAAGCTGCTCATCTACACTAAAGGATGAGGAGTATCTTTATTTATATTTTTAAAGTGTATTTTCCAACTAACTAGGAAAGCGAACAGGACACATGGTTGGGTCTACTCTGAGTCTCCACCGAGCTCTAGTGCCCAGCGATGATGGCGGTACATGCTATATGTGATGTTCATATTGGTATGAGGAGTTTTGACAAACTAGTAAAATCCAAACAGACACTTGTCAATACAATTTAACAATACATTTCTAGAGGGTAAAATTTTAACAATAGCTCTGGTTCTTGCCAGCTTTGGTATTTGGTATTAATGTGGATCTACAGCTTATAAGGTAATTCCCCTAATGCAAGAGGTTCATGCGTGCTGGTGAAACTAGTCCGAGCATCTTATGTCGCGGCCGATTGTGAGGATCTGATGGCGTGAAAGAAGGTAAGAATGACAGGGACAGCTAGAGGGAAATTATTTACCACCCTCGACCAGTTCTGGGCATGGTTTCCTGCTTGTACACGGTGGGGGCTTGAGCTTATGAAACTATTGAACAATTTCTCATCCATTGAGGATGGGATTTTTCATGTAACTGTTGAAGCTACAAGGAAGTTCCCACAGTCCAAGGGGGGTTTCTGGGAATTCATAGGTAAAGATTGTTATATCTGGATCGGGGACACTAGTGACAAAGTTCAACTCCATATGGATAAGGTTTAGATCCCTGCAAGGGAAAGCCAGAGCTATAGCTAGTAAAGGTTGGAGTCCTTTTAAGGGTCTGGGAATCTTTGGGGATTTCATTTTTTTATTTTGCAGCAGGTCATAGTTGAAGGAAGTAGGGGTATATATACTCATGTTATTTTTGTTTCTATTCCTTCTATATGCCGTGATGAGGTGCTACTGTTGCCTGATTGGAAGAGTGAACAGAGCCCGAGCAGATGATGATGCCCTGAAGTCCAACACAAGTACAAGACACAGAGGATCCCAGACCGACCTGCCTTCATGTCCTCCTCTAAGTCATCCCTCCTGAATAACAGAGTCTACATGTCAAGCCGTGTTCTTCTTTTTATGGACGGACTCATATGGACTGTAAGGACTGATTCATTTCCAGGTGTAAGAAGAAGATCAAGATTCATTAAGGGATACATAGGAGCATATGACAAGAGGAGGGACTGGTGTGGAAATTTTATGAAGATGTATTTTAATATGTATTGTCATAGTGTCTCCCAGTGTTAGTTCTCCCGCAGCCCCCGCTCTAAAGAGCTGACTGGGGCAGACTGAAGCTAGTTGGGATCCGTTAGGTAGTAGAAAACTTCCTGAGGTTGGAGAGAGGTGTTTGCGGAGTGAATATATGTCTGCCGGCAAAAGAGCCCCTGTGCGATGCACAGACGTTCGTCTGGGGGGGATGTGTTCGCTCTGCAAAGACATTATCTGAGCGGATGTACGCTCATGTCACCCCTGTATGCCTGATCAACATATTTATGGTGCCATGAGCATACACCTGCAGATATGCTCCCATCAGCTGGAAGTTTAGTCATTTGTTGTTGTATAAACTCATATCCTGCGTTGACATTCACATCCTGTGTTGTTACATCCTGTGTTGTCACATCCTGTGTTGTCATGTCCTGTATTGTCACACCCTGTGTTGTCACATCCTGTGGAGGAAGCGAATGGCTGTTGGAGCCAGGGCTTTCTGTTGACTTCTTTTGTGTGTGTAAATAAGAGAGTCAGTGCTCTGCTCAGCAGACAGTAGTGCTGAGATGAGGATGTAAGCATGGTCATGTCTGTTTACTGGGGAAATGCGGGAGACATGGGTTAAATAAAATGTATTATACCATTAGACTAAAGGGCGCGTGTTAGCGCAGGTGAGATTGATTATAGCCAATTCTCCACCACAATTCCCAAATATTTAAACAATGAAACCATTTTAATTTGCTGAGCATCTCTTAATACGAACAGACTGGCATTATCTGAAGGAAGTATAACAGATTTATCCCAATTGATAACATCCAGAGAATGAACCAAAATTTTGTATAAGTGACATTAAAGAACTTAAAGAGTTATCCGTATCCCCAAGAAACAACAAAGCGTCATCTGCATACAATGAGATTTTTTCATTCCTTATTCCTCTAGATTCCGATTGTCGGACGGCTTCAGCCAATGGTTCAAGGGCCAGTGCAAATAGCAGAGGAGACAGGGGACACCCCTGTCTAGTTCCTCTATATAATGAAAAAAAATCTGAAACCGAACCATTTATTTGCATACCGGCCTTCGGAGCAGAATACAACAGCTTAACCCAACATATAAATCTATCCCCAGGGCCAAACGAACCCATTACCTCCCGCAGATATGTTCACTCAAAGCTATTGAAAGCTTTCGCAGCATTGAGTGACAAAACTGCTTTCCTCCCAGGGTTATCAGATGGTCTTTGCATATTTAAAAAAACTCCTTAAATTAATAGCTGTAGACCTTGTAGGGATAAAACCAGACTGATCTGTATGATTTAAGCTCTGCATATATCTGCTTAGTCTTGTTGCCAGGACCCTGGCTAGTATCTTAGCGTCCAAATTTAACAATGATATCGGGTGGTAAGATTCCGGAGCCTTTCCTGGTTTTGGTAACACAATGATACAGGCATCCCTCATAGAGTCTGGAAGCTTAAATTATTAAAAAGCCTGGTTAAGGACTTTTAATAGTTCTGGAAGCAAGACATCCCCATATTGTTTATACACTTCTGATGGTAAACCGTCAGTACCCAGGGCCTTATCATCTGGGCAATCTGCCATTGCCTTGACAAGTTCACCTAACTTCAGAGGGGCATTAAGTTCCTGTCTAGAAATTACAGAAAGAGAGGGGAGTTTTAATGGGTCTAATGCCCTGTACACACAGTCGGACATTGATCGGACATTCCGACAACAAAATCCACAGATTTTTTCCGACGGATGTTGGCTCGAACTTGTCTTGCATACACACGGTCACACAAAGTTGTCAGAAAATCCAATCGTTCTGAACGCGGTGACGTAAAACACGTACATCGGGACTATAAACTGGGCAGTAGCCAATAGCTTTTGTTTCTTGATTTATTCTGAGCATGCATGGCACTTTGTGTGACGGATTTGTGTACACACGATCGGAATTTCCGACAACGGATTTTGTTGTCGGAAAATTCTATAGCAAGCTCTCAAACTTTGTGTGTCGGAAATTCCTATGGAAAATGTGTGATGGAGCCTACACACGGTCGGAATTTCCGACAACAAGGTCCTATCACACATTTTCCATCGGAAAATCCTATCGTGTGTACAGGGCATGAGAATTCATTAAGGCTTGTCTTAGAATATTCAACTTTACTCTGATATAAATTACTATAGAAGGTAACAAAAGATCATTCTGATCATAAGAAATAGCACCCCCTACTGTACGAATAGAGGAAATAAATTTGGTATTAAACTAAATTAAACTTGACCTGAACTCAAAATTTACAGCTTTGCATTTCTAAATGTTATAGGGAACATCTGGAAATGTTACTTGTGCCTAAGTAGCACCCTAAAAATGTGCCTCTTGAAAAATATTAGCTTATTTTCCATGCCTAGGCCACCTAGGGCTTTGAGCCTTATACCGGTATAACTTCAGTGTGAGATCTAAGGCACTGCTGCCTCTGACTGCTGGTCTCACTAGATCTGGAGTTAAAATTTAAAGATGTCAGTTTTGTGCTGCTCAGTGTTCTCCTTGTTGAAGTGAAATATGTACCTGAGCTGCAGTGCAGAGATCTCCGTTTTTCTGCTTCATCTATTCTGTGGATCTGTTATTCCTCCACCACTCCTGCTGCTTTTTTGGATATTTTCCCATCAGTCATAAGGGGGTAGATCTGACATAAGAAAGCAAAGGCCTGTCTCTACCAAGACGGCCCTCTCCACTCGGTTACTCAATGGAGAACAAGGCATGGTAAGTCACTAATAGAATAAAGATGAGCTGAAGGGATTTCCCCAACAATGCTAGTAAACAGCCCTTTATCCTCTGCTTGCCTTATTTTTGCACAACTTCTGCATTTTAGTGTTTGTAATATTTTTAAGCAGCATATCAATAATCTTGCTATGTTCTGTGCCTAGCCTAATAATATAATTACTAATCAGTAGGGTCTTTGAGAAAAAAAAAGCTGCCATTTTTCTAAATAAAGAAATAAAAAGATATTTTGCAGAACTGTTGTCTGCCAAAAAGATGAATGAGAATATTCACTTACTATTTTAGTGAAGACAAGAAACTAGAAATCCAACAAGCTGTGCAAGATATTACAAAAAGTCAACAGATATTAGAATATTAGGATTTATGTGCCTGAAGAGAAGAATTTATTGAGTCTGCCAAAAAAGTCAAATGTATTAAAGGGACATGATTTTCATTTATAATTTAGCTTGGCAAGATTGCACTAATAATATAAGGTAAGGTTTCAGACTTTTTTTAAATTTTTTTAAAATGGTATAAATCACGCTTCCAGTGGGATATCTTGTGACCTTCACTGTTTGAATTATCAGCTAATAACTGAACAACTGGGCGATGTTCAGAGTGGCTTTCGCTAATGACATTGCAGCAGCCACAAACTAAGATCTAAATTAAAAAATAGTTAGTCAAATTAGCTTTTATTCATTGCACCTACAAATCCTAAAGACACAAATACTCCGTTCTCCAGAACACTCACAATTAAAGAAAACTATGCACAGAGAGTGAACTTTTGTAAATTGCCACGTTATATGTCTGATGATTTTAACCTCATTTATGGTGTTTCAGATGCCAGGAGGAGAGGCGAGGTTTATGATCATGTGACTTCTGTGATTGGCTGTCACAGCAATCACATGGTCGGAAAGCTCCCAGTCGCAAGCAGCGATCGGGAGCTTTCCGTTAGCCACAGGTAACTGTGCCGGGAGCACATATGGCGGGCGCTCTTGGCATAGCTGTTTTTGCAATATTGCACGCAAATATACGGCCCTAAGGAATACCCGCCGAGAGGCTGTATATTTGCTTGAAGTCGGCGCCAGGAGGTTAATCTAGAAGTCTAGAAAAAGATCAGCAGCATAGATTTATGTACCTTATGGTGGGTCATGTTGGAAGGCCTGCGTGGACCTATATTATATATATCTCAGTAAGTACCAAATATTATCCTCACACATTTACTTCCTTGAGTTCTGTGACACATATTCACTAAGTCCTGTGAATAGGCACTGCTTTGTTACAAATTTCACTGGAGCCTGCCTTCTGAACTACAGAGGTTCTGAGAAGAGGAGATTCAAAAGGCGGAGTCAGTACAGGAATCACTGATTGCAGGCAGCAAGATACCATGGGATATGTAGTAATTAGAAATTGTAAGCAAACAACAGAGGAGAAGCTATAAAGCAGGAAATCCTGGAAGTTGCGGAAAGAGTTTGCCAGCAGACAGGCAGAGCTCACAACATTGAAGAAGGTTTTAAAGCAAGTTTTTATTTGACTATAAAAAATAACAATTGTTTATATTGCTATTGCTGGTGTTATAAAATAAAAGTGTATGCTGTGACCAAAGATCTCTTTAAGCAGTTCATACCCAGGACGAACTTCAACCAGTTCATAATGAACTGTCCAGAATTCGAGCAATGGATGGCCCATTTTGTATCCTCGCACCTAAGATCCTTCGATCTGAAAATCAAAGGAGCAGGACAGAAAATTCTCAGCTAAACAGCAGTTACATTAAATCAGACTGCTCAGCATGGATCTATCAACATTGTTTAGCATGAATGGGGAATTCCAGTGATCTCTCTCATTCATGAAAGAGAGAAAATATACAATGATGGCCAGCTTAATTCCCACTCTTAATATGTACCCGTGTTGCCCACTAGTGAAGAATCATCTAATAGACTATGAACCATATATCCCCTAGATACAAGGGATGACAGAGCTTCCCAAACTAATAAACATTTAAACGGAATGTGGTAAAATAAGTAATCCACAAATCAAAGTTCATAATGTGAGATAATCCACACTTGTATGTGCTCAGTGTTCATAAAAGTTCACTCTCCTTTCTGGGCTGATAGTGTGAAGAACTCCCAAGCCGGATGGATCCAAGCAGAGGAAAAATCAAAAAAAAAAAAAAAAAAAAACAGTAAAAGTAAAAGTAACACACTGTACTCACTGGATCATATTGACTCCTTGTTAGTCAACAAGAGCTCTTTATACATCCACTCCTGCTTCTCTGCAGCTCTCCTCCTCTTTAAATAGCCTCCACAACCTCCACACTGGTAGTGTATGATCTGAATATATATAAAGATATATATATATAGATATATATCTATATATATATATATATAGATATATATCTATATATATATATATCTATATATATATAGATCTAAATATATATAGATATAGATATATATCTATAGATATAGATATATATCTATATCTATAGATATATATAAATATATATATATATAAAGGCCAGTATGGTGGCCTGAATTTATGGGAGGCGTCCAGGGGGTATTTAAGCAGCCCACTCATCTGTGGTCTTTGTCGGTTCCGGTGTGCAATTCGTTACGTCACTAGGCCGGCTCTTCCAACTCATTCGGTGTTCGTGAGTTGCATGTCCGAACTTCCAGAGGCTTTCTGTTCTCCGTTCGTGGTTTTTCATAGTCTTGCTCAACTGTCGCAGGTAGGATTTGTATATCATTTCTTAATTTCACACATCATTGTTTGCCAGGTTCCCCCGAATCACCGAAACACCGATACGGAACTTACGAGTCATTCGTTAAGCCTCGTTATATAGCCCTTTTTAGCCTCATGCAAAACCACAAACTTGTGGCTCAGTTTGTGAGCACAAACACCGAGCCGTTTTTCATACATTCTCGTACCTTATCATATGCCACATAGTCGGCCCATTTCACTTAAAAAACAACTGTTTTTTTTTTTCTGTTAATTTAGTTTGCATTACCCTCGGGTCCAAATCTAGTCACATCAGCGACTCACTGGTTCGTCCCGGCTAGTTTTGTCATCTCATTTAATGCCATGCTCCACAGTCCAGTTCGTTGTCAGTCGCAAACTGATTCGTGCCTCCGTCTTGGCAAGTCATTTCATTTGTTACATTTGTTACATTTGTTATATTTCGCATACCCTTCACTCCGATTTGAATCCAGTTGCATCTGCGACACACTGATTCGTGTCGACTTGTGCTAGTCATTCCGTCTCATGCTTTCCACGCTCCAAAGTCCAGTTCGTTATCAGTCGCAAATTGCGGCACGCCAATTCGTGCCTCTGTCATGGCAAATCATTTCATTTGTTACATTTCGCATATCCTTCACTCCGATTCGAATCCAGTCGCATCTGCGACGCACCGATTTGTGACAGCTCATTCTAATTATTTCATCTCATTTCATTCCATTTTCCACAGTCCGGTTCGTTGTCAGTCACAATAGCGGCACACCGATTCGTGCCACTATCATGGCAAACATTTCATTCATTACATTTTGCATACCATTCACCACGATTCAAATTCAGTCGCATCTGCGACACACTAATGCACATCAACTCATGTTAGCCATTATTTCCTGTTCGCGAAACAATGATTCGTGCCTCTGTCATGGCAATCATTTCGCTCATTTCATTTCATATACCCCACATGCCGTTCTGAGTCCAGTGGCTTTAGCAGTACTCTGATTCGTGACAGCTTAATATCAATCATTACATTTTGCCCTTGTTTCATCCCATATTCCACAGTTCGGTTCACTGTTAGTCACAGTTACAGCACCCGATTCGTGTCACCATCAATTCAATCATTCAGTGCTATTATTTCATATGTTGTCTGTCATGTTCTCCTTAGGTTCAGCAGCCCTTCGCGTCAGGTCATTTGTGCATTTTTAATTATGTGCAGGTGTGGGGTTGGTGGCGCTACCTACTGGCTAACATATAAGGATAAATATAGTGGCAATGTGCATGCCAGTGGTGACTGCATGTACGGGAGGGTTAGTTGCCCTATTAATGCAGGCTCTGTGCATCCATATCAATGTGTGCAAGAAAGCAAAAATTGAAAAAATTATACAATACACAAATACAAAAAAATATTAAGTGGATCCCAATAAACCTCACATATATATGCGTGCATAAGAATAGCATTAAGAAAAAAACCTCATGGGGTCCATATACCATCAAAAACCGATTGTTCAAAAAATAGAAAATGTATATACATTATAAAATGTGCAAAAATATATATGTATAAAACCCAAAAAACAGCAAAGTAAAGTGACACATATGTGTAGTCATAAACCGTAAAAGAAAAAATCAGCATAAAGATGAAAAATATAAAATATATATAAGAAAAATATATATATAAATATTAGTGAAGTTCCAAATTAACCAGCAAAAATAAAAAAAAAGTCCAAAGTGCTCAAGTGACTCTTGTGTTCAGAGAATCAAGAGACTTCTGTGCTCCCCCTGATGGGTCCCTACTCACCAGCTCCCTGCACCCCTGCAGGGGTAATGGGCATGTATAGATAGCCTTGGGTAGTTCCTGGTATCTCTCCTCATAGTCCGCATGTGGTATCTGTGGTCTGTAGGGCCTCAGCAGCTCACTCCACCCAGTAAGGGTATCCAAGGGAGTCTTCCTGGTCACTTTTCCCAAAGTTAATTCGTCAGCTGTTCATAGTTAGATTTAGATCCTCATAGAAAGAGATTGTGTAGTATTTAAAAAAGTAGTATTCATTAACAATTAAAAGCGAAAACAAAAAGTGCAGGGAAACCTATAAGCACAATGAAACAGGCAATATGTAAGGGCACTGGTCCGCAGCTTGCGCTCCACCTGCGTTCCAGCCCCCTACTTCCATTCCAGAAATTACGTAGTAGCGTAGCCACGCCTTATGCGTTTCGTCAATGGACGTTATCCAAGGCGGTGCCAGCATACTAGTTGTCACGTCTAATAAGGCGAGCTGACATGTGGGGCTCCTCCCCCTTCCACAAAAAGTAACCAATAACAGCAAACATTAACCAGATGGAAAAAAGGTGTGTGAGAAACCTCTATGGGGAAGCATAATGCGCGCGCACACTGGTGCCATAGTCGCTCCAATCAAAAAAAACAAGTTGCATAGAAAAAAACGCCCCTCTGCATCTGCGTTCGTCTTATAGTAAATATACCAGACATAAATACAATGGAGGTATAGAATCATGAATAACACATATATAACATCCAAGGGTAAACATAAGTGCAATAGTGAACAAAAGGGGATCATAAACAAGTCCCATGGGGTCGTCCTAGGTACTACATACTAGGGCTCATGAACAAACCCAGATATTACCCAGTAAACCTTAGGAAAAACAGTTCATCAGGAAAAAAACATTATGGTCAGATTATGTTCCAGTACTAATAACTGAGTCACACTACTTGTGTTAGAAGGGGGGTTTGTAATTTAGAAACAGCCCCCTCCATCAAAACAAGAGATGTACATATAAAATGAAATTGATGTGCATAGTAAATCGAAAAGTGGTGAGCACTGTGGGTCTGAGAGCCACAGGGATATTGTCATATGTATGCCTGGATAATAGCCCAGTATAAGAACTGAGTATCTCCATTGCTGGAGAAATTAAAAAAGATGGTCTTCTTGGAGTATAAAAAGCAGTACGTGAGAACACAGGTATGAAACAAGAACAGATAGATTACATCCTAGAAGGCCTGAAATTGGCTATGGATTGTAACTACTTCTGGTACAACAAGGAGTATTTTGTACAAACTAAGGGGGTCGCTATGGGAGCTCGCTACGCTCCCAGTGTAGCGAATCTATTCATGAATATGTGGCAGGAGGAGTACGTGTATACCCGACACATTCCCCAAATTAAAATGTACAGAAGGTATATAGATGATCTGATCATTATGTGGGATGGCACACTGGACAGTTTTGAAAAATTCCTTGGAGATCTAAATGCCAACAAATACAGGATCACCCTTACAGGCAAATGGGATTATCAGAAAATCGACTGTCTGGATCTAGAGATTTTCAAAGTGGAGGACACCTTATGCACCCGGACTTTTCTTAAAACAACTGACCGAAATGGATACATTCCCACGTCCAGTTGTCACCATCCTAAGTGGAAGTGTAATATTCCTAAGGGGCAACTATTAAGGATACGTAGGAACTGTAACTCAATGGAAGACTTTGATGCACAGGCTGATATCCTCATACAAAGATTTCACGAAAAGGGATATGAACTTAACAACCTTGTGAAGCTAAAACTGGAAATTATGAAAATGGATAGAAAAAAACTAACAATAAAGACAGCCAAAGGGATATAACTTTCATTACCGGGTTTAACAGTCAATATAAGGCCTTTGAACGTATTATGAAAAAATACTGGCCCATCCTGAAA
Source organism: Lithobates clamitans (assembly GCA_037952925.1). Classification (NCBI taxonomy): domain Eukaryota; kingdom Metazoa; phylum Chordata; class Amphibia; order Anura; family Ranidae; genus Lithobates; species Lithobates clamitans. Next base: position 1,743,253 of record JBBGZY010000835.1, read on the forward strand.
GAGGATCGGGTGTTATCTAACCTCCTGCCTAACAAACCAATATTCGTGTATAGAAAAGCACCTACCCTGGGGAACCATCTAGTGCATAATGTTATCGACCCTCCCAAACCGGTGAAAATCTTCCCTGACATGAAGGGTTTTACAGATGTCAAAGATGTTTACCCTGTAAAGCTAGCAAAAAACAACCGAGGAAGAAGGAATCGTTCAGGTCACTCACTGATCATAGAGAGTACCAGATAAAGCACCTAATCACATGCCACAGTACCCATGTTACATACGTCATTGAATGTCCATGCCATCTCCAGTATGTGGGTCGAACAACTTGGACTCTGTTTGTCCGCATAAGGGAGCACATTAAAAATATCAGAAATGGATTTCCAAAGCACAATCTATCCAGACACTTCGATGAAGTACACCAAAGGGATCCGAGTGGACTCATATTCTATGGTATTGATCCTGTTGAAGGCCACTGGAGAGGGGGAAATAAGCAAACCTTAATCTCCAGGAATGAAACCAGCTGGATATACCAGCTAGGATCACTTGCCCCCAAAGGGCTCAATCTAGATATAGATTTGAACTTCTTTATAGACAACCCTTAATCCTCTATAATAGGGGGCACGTGTACCCTTCGATTTGCTCTCTTTCCCTACCCATGATCTTCACACCAAGTTTTACTAGGTAGTATCTGGGTTTTGGTCAGGAGGTGTGGGTTGCAGTACCATAGGAAACCACCGGGGACCTACACATTATAATCTCTCCAACAATGGAGATACTCAGTTTTCATACTGGGCTAATATCCAGGCATATGTATGCGTATAACCCTGTGGCTCTTAGACCCACAGCACTTATTACCCCCGATCTACTATGTACATCAACATCTGCCTAAGATTTGAGGCCTATCCTAATCCCTTTTACTAATTCCCCTCTTTATGTACATTTCTTTTTTGATTGTAGGGGGCTGATTTTAGACCACAAACCCCCCCTTTAACACAAGGACTGTGACTTAATCATAAGTACTGGTACCTAATCTGACTGGAATGGGCTTTTCTTATGAACTGTTTAAGGTTTACTGGGTAATACCTGGGTTTGTCCTTGAGCTACAGTTTGCAGTACCTAGGTAGACCACATGGGACCTATTCATGATTCCCATTGCCCACCATTGCACTTATGTTCACCCTTGGATGTGTATCCGGGCATATGCATGCTTATGTGTGTGGTATTCATGATTAATATTATACATATAAGTATGGGTTTAGATTCTCCTATTGACAATAATGTCAATCAATTGGTTTCCAGTGGTAGCTTTCCCAGTTGTATCATGTTTGTGACCATATTTGTTTTCTCTCCCTACCCATGATCCTCATTCCAAGTTTTACTAGGTAGTATCTGGGTTTGGTTAGGAGGTGTGGGTTGCAGTACCATAGGTAACCACTGGGGACCTACACATTATAATTTCTCCAGCAATGGAGATACTCAGTTCTTATACTGAGCTATCATCCAGGCATACATATGAGAATATCCCTGTGGCTCTCCGACCCACAGTGTTCACTACTTTTCGCTTTAATATGCACATCAACACGTGCCTAAGATTTGAGGCTTATATCAATCCCTTTATCAATTTCACTTTATATGTACATCTCTTGTTTTGATGGAGGGGGCTGTTTCGAAATTACACCCCCCCCCCCCTTTCTAACACAAGTAGTGTGACTCAATTATTAGTACTGGTACATAATCTGACCATAATGGGTTTTTCCTGATGAACTGTTTTTCCTAAGGTTTACTGGGTAATATCTGGGTTTGTTCATGAGCTGTAGTATGTAGCACCTAGGACAACCACATGGGACTTCTTTATGATCCCCTTTTGTTCACTATTGCACTTATGTTTACCCTTGGATGTTATCCGGGTATATGCATGCTATATATGTGTTATTCATGATTGTATACCTCCATTGTATTTATGTCTGGCATATTTACTATAAGACGAGCGCAGATGCAGAGGGGCGTTTTTTTCTATAGAACTTGTTTTTTTTTATTGAAGGGACTGTGGCGCCAATGTGCGTGTGCATTATGCTTGCCCATAGAGGTTTCTCACACAGCTTTTTTCCATCTGGTTAATGTTTGCTGTTATTGGTTACTTTTTGTGGGAGGGGGAGGAGCCCCGCATGTCAGCTAGCCTTATTAGACGTGACAACTAGTATGCTGGCACCGCCTTTGATAACGTCCATTGACGAAATGCGTAAGCCATGGCTACGGTACGGAAGTAGGGGGGGCTGGAACGCCGGTGGAGCGCTAGCTGCGGACCAGTGCCCTTACATATTGCCTGTTTCATTGTGCTTATAGGTTTCCCTGCACGGGGACACTTTGTTTTTGCGTTTAATTTTTAATAAATACTTTTTTAAATACTACACAATGGAAGCCCTATCTTTTTCTATGAGGATCTAACTATGAACAGCTGATTAATTGACTTTGGGAAAAATGACCAGGAAGACTCCCTTGCATACCCTTACTGGGTGGAGTGAGCTGCTGAGGCCCTACAGACCACAGATACCACATGCGGACTACGAGGAGAGATATCAGGAAGTATCGCAGGCTATCTATACATGCCCATTACCCCTGCAGGGGTGCAGGGAGCTGGTGAGTAGGGACCCATCAGGGGGAGCACACAAGTCACTTGATTCTCTGAACACAAGAGTCACTTGAGCACTTTGGACTTTTTATTTTTATTTTTGCTGGTTAATTTGGAACTTCACTAATATTTATATATATTTTTTTCTTATATATATTTTATATTGTTCATCTTTATGCTGATTTTTTTATTTTACGGTTCATGACTACACATATGTGTCACTGGACTTTGCTGGTTTTTGGGTTTTATACATATATATTTTTGCACATTTTATAATGTATAAAATGTATATACATTTTCTAGTTTTTGGACAATAGGTTTTTGATGGTTTATGGGCCCCATGAGGTTTTTTTCTTAATGCTATTCTTATGCACGCATATATATGTGAGGTTTATTGAGATCCACCTAATATTTTTTTTTTTTTGTGTATTGTATAATTTTTTCCATTTTTTCCTTTCTTGCACACATTGGTATGGATGCACGGAGCCTGCATTATCAGGGCAACTAACCCTCCCATACATGCAGTCACCACTGGCATGCATTTTGCCACTATATTTATCCTTATATGTTAGCCAGTAGGTAGCGCCACCAACCCCACACCTGCACATCATTACTTTCTTCTTCTTCTTTCTTCAGTTCCATCTCAGGGACTGATTAGGGGAGGCTGCAACCTGTTATAATATTGTTATAATATTGTTGCTATCCTGAGCGCTGAGTTTTTCTCTATATTTGTGCATTTTTGTTTCTTTATCCCGTCATAGATCTACTGTTGTTCGATGTCGATCGCCTCAGCGACGCAACAGTTCACTTTTAAAATCAGATCGCTGTTTGATTTGAAACGTCATTGATGGACACGCCTCAGTTTTGGCTAACTCTACGGCCCAGTTTGAATCCAGTCCCAACAAGGCACCTCGGCTCACATAGCTCCAGACCAACTGTTTTTAAAGCCGTTTTCCTTCGAAGTCCATTCATGGTTTCAATTTGTTAGTTTAACCAAACTGGACTTCATGTCACCCCCCACTACTTCCGTCGACTGAGTTTTCAACCTCAAAGACCAGGGCTTCGCAACTAGGGCACAAGTCAGCCAGAACCATGTCACAGGCCAGCAGCGAAGACCTCACATCTGCCCCTCTGTCACCAACTCCAGTTTCAGAGAGCAGCAGCGTGCAGTCCCACAGGGGATGGACCATCCCCAAGTTAACAGCGGAGCTAAGGTGCATTGGCGTGCCCTTCCGCACTACAGCCTGGAAAGCCGACCTCTTCAGGCTCCTTTTCCCGCCGCCAGCGACAGATGGGCCCAGCACCCAGCAGGTGTCTCTTCAGTCCATATCCTAGGCCATTTCTCAGCTTCACACCATGGTGTCATCATTGTCCACCGCAGTCACTGACGTTCAAGCTAGAGTGACAGTCTTGGAGGGAGGCCCGGCTACGGCCATCCCTGACTCGGTCACAGTCCTGGTCCAGACACCCCCTCCTGCAGGTATGACAGGGAAGAGTTCTACTATCTTCCCAGCCCACTTGGTCCCAGCCAGCATCAGGAAGGACATTTTGGATGGCAAGGATGTCAACCTTGCTTCCCTCCTCATTTCAGTTCACAATCTGTCAGAGAATACATCTTATGCCTCGGGGGACATATCAGTGGTCCTCAAGGCCAAAGACCCCAGGCTCAACTGCAAATTAACTATTGCAGAATTTGCATTAACCTTTGGGATGGTGATGGATGTCCTGTGTTCAGCCAGCACCAGCAGGAGGGAAGAGCTGGACTTATATCTCCACACCGTGGTGGACCTGGGCTATAAACCCAGGGGGTTCTCATTTTATGATTACCACCGTTCATTCTTGGCCAAAGCGGCAGCCAGGTTCACACAGTTCCAAGTAGGCACGGATTGGAGCCTCATGGACACAGAGTTGTTCTGCCGCCACTTTGTCGGTCTACGCTCACCACTCTGCGCTATCTTCCAGTCCTCCACCCACACTGCTACCTGGTGCGCCAACATAGCAGTTAGACGCCCTCTCGATCTTCTCTCCACCTCCGGTACAGTTCAGGGCTTGTCGGCCCCAGTTCAGACACCCCAGGTGGACAAGTTCCGAAGTCCCATTCGGTCACTAGGGGGAGCATCCATCTGTAATAACTTTAATTTTGGATTTTGGATCGTGCAACTACAGCCAATGCCGGCTGCTCCATATCTGTATCATATGTCATAGAGCACATTCTAAAGCTCTATGCCAGATCAAGCAGCAGAAAATGTCCTGACTGGACCAAGTAGACGTCCTATGGCTGAGGTTTTGCCTCATCTCACACCCCACTCCCTCACTAGCCACCTTCCTTATCCAAGGATTTACAGCAGGATTCCATACCGGCCTCATCACACTACCCCACATGACTCACAAGTGCAGGAACCTCCACTTAGCGGCTACCGATGAACAGGCCATAGACCAGCTGTTACAGGCCGAACTTGACTGAGGCTTCATCATCGGCCCCTTCGCTCCGCCCCCTTTCAACATCTGGAGAGTTAGCCCTATTGAGGGCTTGTCAAGGGCAAGTTTTCGAATAAAATTTGCTTGGTGCACAACCTGTCTGCGCCTCATTCCTCCCACATCCCGAGTTTGAATTCCCTAATTCCTTCAGAGGAATTCAGAGGAATTCTCCGTGAAATATGCTTCAGTAGACATGGCGATTCAGGCCATTATCAAAGTAGGCACAGACGCCTGGCTCTCTAAAGCCAACAAATCAGACGCAGTTAAACTTCTACCCATCCAACCTTCCCTATGCTGCTGGCATGGCATTAAATGGAAAGAGTCATATTACTTTGACACCAAACTGACCTTCGGCTCTAAAAGTAGCCCGTGGCTCTTTGACACCTTCGCACAGTCCCTCACCTGGGTCCTGTCGCACCAAGCCCAGTGCCAGAGGGTCATTCATTACCTGGATGACTTCCTGCTAATCGAACAACCCGGCGTGCCCCCAGTAGACCTAGATAGGTTAAGAGTGATGTTTGGGAATCTCAATGTGCCTATTGCAGAACACAAAGTGGAAGTCCCAACGCACTATCACCTTCCTCTGGGTCAACCTGGACACTCGCAACATGCAGTCCAGCCTTCCCTCCAACAAACTGACCTGCATCAGGTCGGTTCATCATGACTTTACCCATGCACAGGGGTGTACCAAAAAGCAGCTTCAATCCCTCTTAGGTATGCTCAACTTTGCAATGAGAATCATTCCCCAGGGGCGATCTTTCATTTCACGCCTCTTGGTCTTCCTCTCTCATACACAGGACCCGATCAAATCCTTAGGTTAGACACAGCAGCAGTAGTGGATTTGTCTATGTGGGATGAGTTCCCTACTAGTTGGAATGGCATATCCATGTTCATACCGTCAGTATCGTCTCTATCACCACAAGTAGTAAACATATGCTGCAGCCTCCACAAGCTTCGCTGCAATCTTTGGCCATCATTGGTTCGCAGGACCATGGCCTCCGGAGATACTCCTAATCTCCGGGTTTATCCGGTCTGCCTCATTGTTAAAACTATTCCCGATCGTGGCAGCCGCTCATATCTGGGGCCATACCTGGACCGGACACACGGTGGCCTTCTCCACCGACAACCAGGCCGCAGCCGATATCATTAATAAGGGCAGGCCCAAGTCACTCCCTATTATGTCCTTCCTATTCAGGCCAGTACAATTATCCCTGCAGCATTAGTTCAATGTCCACTGCACATTAATTCTGGGCAAGTGTAAAGTCGCAGCAGATGCAATGTCCCGTTTTAACTTAATTTCATTTTTCCAGCAGAAACCCGGAGCCAACCCAACATCATCTCTTATCCCACCTTGGTCTCAGCTGACATTGGATTAAAGCAGCACCTTAACAGCGCTACCTAGCTCTTCAATCAATCCTTATCCCGCAACACACTCAAGGCCTACCACACAGCTTGGAACACCTTCTGCAAGTTTCTGGCATCCTGCCCCACGGCAACGTCAACAGACACTAAGCACATACTAGCTTTCATTTCATATTGCCACAATCAATTGGCTCTATCACACAACACCATCAGACTATACTTAGCCAGCATCCAACACTTCCTGGCCTTACAGGATCCCGCAAAGCCATCCTTGTTCGCACCCTTTGCAATCCGAGCCATCCTGCATGGCATTCAGAAGCAACAGCCCATAGCCAACTCCAAACACTTGCCCATCACGAGTACCATCTTCAGAGACATGTCGACCATCCTCTCTCGTTCCCCATTTGGCCTTCTTTCCAGCTTGGTCATTCAAGCGACCATCTATCTGGCCTACTACATTTTTTGTGGCCTATTGATACCTATAATAGCCCTATCGGCCAGGTACTGTGTAGACGTCACCTGGCTCGCTTCCAAAATCATTTCCTTGTCCACCTCGCAGTATCCAAATCTGGCTCTGGGGTCGAAATCCATCTTTTCAAGACAAACAATATCTGGTGCCCAGTAGCGATACTCGAGCGCCTACTGTCGCTTCTACCAAGGCAATCGAACTCTAGTTCCCTACTACCCTTCCCGACCAACCCCTTGAGTGGCTGCCAGTTCATCAAGCAGGTCAGGATCCTCCTGCGCAACCTAGGCCTCGACCCAAGTCGGTACTCTGGACACTCGTTCCGAATTGGAGCATCCCAGCACGGGGTTCCAGACCATATCAACAAGAGATTAGACAGGTGGAAATCTGCCTGTTTTGCTGGTACATCCCGAATCCTCAGGTAGAAATGTCGCAAGCATTTACCAAACTTGCTCAGTGAATAACACTAAATCAATAAAGAGCTTTCAACCCTACCTGAATGTTTTACACCCTTCTTTGGTATACCAACCAGCAGACCAGGGCACACTTCAGGTCCATTTCATATTGTAAGTCGTATGGCGTGTTTATGTGGTTCATATCCATCCCGGTTGAAGGGCTTTGACCATAAATAAAAAGGCCAGTATGGTGGCCTGAATTTATGGGAGGAGTCCGGGGGGTATTTAAGCAGCCCACTCATCTGTGGTCTTTGTCGGTTTCTGTGCGCGATACCCTCCCTCCCATCCCCTTTTATCAGGGCATTTCTCAAATTCATTTTCTCTCAACAAACATCTATTACTTATCTTGGATATGCCCCCTTTTTCAAGTCCATTTCATGTTGTAAGTTTTATGGCATGTTTATGTGGTTCACATTGATCCCAGTTGAAGGGCTTCGACCATAAATATATATATATATTTATACACACACGGTATATATAGTGAAAGCACCATTTATTAAACCACAAAAACGTATGAAACAATAAACAGTATCAATAGCCTTGTACACATGCAATGCCTCCTCCAAGATTCCTCCAAAACGTGGCATCCTCAGAAAGACATCACATTTTAATGTCGAAACATTGGGCGTTAACTTTTGGTGACATCAAATCCAGTTCCTGTTGGTAAGCTACAGCGGACATCGTGGAGGAGGCTTGACACATGTACAAGAATTGACCCAGGCTTGAGGCCTGTGACCCTAAACCCCTCTCCTGTTGAGTTCTTTAGCAATCAATACTAAAAAGATACCCCCTGGACTAAGCCTACAGTTTTGGTGTGCATGGGACTGTGCTCATGTGACTGGCAGCTTCTGTAGTACTTGGGAGAACTTGGCTATTTCCAGTGGCCCCTCCAGGGGTATGCACTACACCATTATCAGCATCATAATTGCTGATACTAGTCAAAATCACCCCCACTTTTGGAGAAAAAATAGACTGTGTGCATAACTTAAACCAACAATGTCCACAATACTTTCTGAAACTGTTACCTAGCTACAGCAATCACACCATCCTGATTGAAGTTACATTAATATTTTATTTGCACTATTAAAAATGTAAGTCTATTTTTGAAGAGGAAAGTAGGGATTTATGACTCATCAACCAACCTGCTGCTTATGCTTTGATGCAACACTATCCTCTACCACCAAAAAAGCCCTTGGGCTAAATGGTGATGGTTCGTTAAAGCTTAAAAATTTCCCTCACTAGAGACTGACTATAGTGACATTATGGAAAATTCCTTATTAGTGTAACCTGGACTATGACTGATTTTTACTTTGTTGCTGTTGTACTATCCTTCTGCAGTGTGAACAACTTTAAACTGAATTTGCAATAATGCAAAAGTGCAGCAGCCATCATTAAGGAGACCACTTTGCAATGGTCGTATATGTAGTTTCTCTAATGCAGGGGCAGCCATCTTGGTTGGGTCTGGATCGATCCTGGGGGACGTTGGTTGATGCAACAAAGCAGGGAGATGCAAGGCAGGGGGGAGGGTTGAAGTTTTTAATTTGGTTGTTAATGTGGATACTTATATTTATTCTTAGGTTTCACATTGGAAATTGCAAATTAGAACAATGTGATTTTTACATAATTTGCAAAGACCCCAATATTTACATAGAAATATTATCGACAAAGTCCTCAAGTTAACAGTACATTACATAACATATTGATTTTACTTAACGTAGCAGAAAGGTAAAGCTCAGAATGAAAGTTTTAATTTAGAGCAACAGATCACAGTGTAGCACTAACTCACAGTGGAGCTTCTGGTTTAAAGCGGGCTGTTACCATCACCTTTGTTACCTCAATTTCACCAGAACCGGGTCTAGGGTCCCGTTGAGTTTAATACCAGACAGTGTAGATACCAGACACTTGAGTATCTTTTCCAATGCTTTAATAAAGAGTAACTAAAGGAAGTAGCAGGAAAGAGGTAGAAGAAGAGTTGCAGGGAAGTTCAAACACCTTTTCTGGATGTAGCATTATGAATTGGTATCTTGTAGATGAATGTACTCTCCTTTTAGAGTTGAATCTTTGCCCGCCCGGATAGGTTTCTCTCACTAACCTAGCAACTGGCACGCAGCACGAACAAAAGTCTCTGCCACAGACTTGAATGGAATAGAAACCTGTACGATCCTCTGCAACAGGATGTAATGGTTTACGATGGACAGCAAACACAGCACTAGAACCTTTAAGTCGACCCGGCAGTACTATGCGGTAGGTTAACTTTAGGATGCGTCCTCCAACTAAGTCACCAGGCCCCTCTCCAGACCAGCACTCTGCATGATCCTTCCATGACGGGTCCTCTCCTGGGATCTTCTCAGTTGTCCAGCTTCTTCCCGTAGGACAGACAGCACAGGACCATTCCCTCGACGCTGTGGTAGGCCCCAGATAGGCTTCTGGGCCCACCCACACGCTGCAGCAACGTGGTCTTCCCGGTCAGAGGACCAAGCGGTAGTACTCCTAACACATACCTGTCGGCCAGGAGGGCCAGCAGGTGGAACGAAAGAGACCCTAAAACATGGCGTCTGTCCCATAAATACCCTCTCCCAGAATGCAACTCGGAGGACCACCTCCACCGAGTTATCTCCAGGACAGAAGAGCACCCATACGCTTCATCGCGTTGCCTTTCCAACACCGACCCATGGCGACAACGACACCCACAGGCACAGTGTGAAACTACATGCAACACAGCCAAACTGGAACAGAGGCTAAATCTGACTATGTATAAAACAGATAATCCACTAAATTTACCTATAAGCAGTAGATGAAAATCTACCAGCGCTACAACAGCAATAGTGCTCTATTAATAGTTTTTTATTGCTTTGTGATAACCGTAAGGGACAGAGCACAATTATAAGTGATCTGTTGCAACCAAGGTGCGTGGGTGACCTACAATTGGCTTAGTGGCTACACGCAGCAAAAATGATCAGCATAAATGTTTGTGACAGGAGGTGTTCTGTTTCAAATATATGCAAAATGCAAAAGTGTAGCAACTTGCTGATTTGACAGGATCCACAGGCTGGTTACCATTAACCAAAAAGACATAGGAGATGAATTCTATGTCGTTTTATTTCAGCTTAGCACATTAAAACAATGTTTATGCAGTCTTTTGAAGCCTAAAATAGATGATTTCCTAAGCCTGACTCAAATCAGAAAACAAAACTAACTTAGCAGCATGGGGAGTGTCTAGCTAAGGCTTTAGTAACTGGCAGCAAAACCGGAGGGGAGAAACAGGTGAACATACCAAATGCACAAAATATGAAGTAATAAACAGCACATGTGTAGCTTTTTTTCCATACAGCCTAATAATAAGCCGTTTACTTTCATGCCTGCAACTAGCCTGTAAACTGACAGCGTCTAATGCCGCGTACAGACGATCGTAAATTCGGCCAGCAAAGGACAGATGAAAGCTTTTGGTCGGAAAATGCGACCATGTGTATGCTCCATCGAACTTTTGCTGGCTGAATTTCTGCCAGCAAAAGATTGAGAGCATGTTCTCAATTTTCCAGACGGAAAAAGTTTCTATCGGAAATTCCGTTTGTGTGTATGCAATTCCAAAGCACAAAAAACCACGCATGGTCAGAATGAAGTACGAGACGGAGTTGCTCAGTCTGGTAAAAACGACCATTCGTAATGGAGATGGCACATTCGTCACACTGCAAATTTTTAAATCTTTCAATGTAGCGCATTCTCTTCTTCTTTATAATGCTAGAAGAATGAAGTTGTTTTGCTGCTCATATTCACACAGACTTCTACAAACATATTTCTTTATTATTTCTCATGATCTCCTGAATAATCTTTTTGTTTTTTAAAGCCAGATCTCCCTAATAATGTTTACAATTAATTTTTATAGTCATTTTTTATTTTTTTGGAATCAAGATTTCCTGTTGGTTGTTTTTTAATTATTTTATAGTGATCTCCATTTGTTTTGTTTTTTTTAATTATTTTATTGTGATCTCCATTTTTTTTTGTATGCCATGTTTCCACAACACCATTATTATCTTGTCTTTGTAAATCTCAATGAGGTTGGTTGGTGTCCCTTGTTAATTTGACATTGTATTATTTAAATGTACCTGCCTACTGAAAAAAAAACTGTCCTTTTTGAAGTAAAACACATAGGCAAGTATTTCTAAAAACAAAATATCCATTTATTCTGGGTCATAACAAAATAAAGAGGAAGGCAACACTGGAGAAAATGGTGAAATTTGCCTTTGTACCCCAGGGCAGACATCAATAATTTTACAGTCAAAATTGGTGGCCTGAGGAGTCCTTATAATAGTGAGCACAATCCGGTCCAGGACTACAAGAGATCAGAAACAGCAGCAGATGACATATCTGTCCCCAGGCTGTGGTCATACAACAGCCTGCATCTTTTGTCAGACCAGACTGAACCCAAGCCATCACTCCCTGGTCTTCCTTAGACGCTTCCTTCCAGGCTGTGGCTGTGGTGTTGGAGGTGTGGCAGGAGGTGGAGGAGGAGGACCATGGTTCAACTCACAAATGTGGCTTTGACTTTTGAGTTGGCTCCTCAAGCCCTTGTTTAGGGCTTTGAACATCACTTCCTCACATAAGAGCCGTTGGCCCTCCTCCATTTCCAGCATTTTGCAGGCTGTAATGTAATCAAAGTCCTCTTGAACACTGTGGGCAGTTCTGAGGTTCGCAGTAGCCTTCATAAATAGGCCAATTGCTGCCTCCTTCACGTTACTCCTCTTCCTGTCACTTTTTTGTGGAGGGCGGAGGGGAGGGACCTGCAATTCTGGCAGGCTACTGGGCCCGGCCACCTCCTGGCTGCCATTTTCACGGCCTGGCTGAGGCTTTCCTGTGTATGAAAAAGGGACATCGTTTTAGTATTTGGTTCATCAATCACACACAATTTTCAACTCATGACTGTTGTAAATATAATGTTGATAAATAGAAAAGACTATCATTCTGACCGCAGCATTTTTCATTCTTGTCCCAATCATTTGTGGCCGCTACTGTCTATTGCTATGTAAACCACTTTGTGAAATCAGAAATTAGTGATCAAAATTAGCATATATTTAACATCATTAATTTGACAACCAGAAATATTTTGAAGAAAGCTATAACTGGCTCAAGCTGGGCTCCTCCACATGTTGCTGCCTGGAAGGCCCGGGTTGGATGTCAGAAGCCTCAGCTGGGGGGAAGGAAAAGTGGAAGGAAGACTGGAGAGTGCTGGCCTGGGTTAATACTGGCCTGCCAGAAAATGCAGTCTGTCATAGGACCACAGCCTGGGGACATAAATGTCATTTGCTGCAGCACCTGATCTCAGGGAATCCTGGACCTTCTTAAGCTCCCTGTTATAAGTGCTCCTCATGCCACCAATTAGGGCCTTCAAATAGGGCATGTCTGCCGTGGGGATCACCGGCTTCACAAATTTGTTTGATTGTTATAATAGGGGTGGTTTACCTGCCACAGACAGGGCAGCTCCCTATACATATCAATGAATATGGGCATAAAGTCCTCATCATTGAATAGATCCATTTTCTCTGCAAGACACAACACAAGACAAATCCTAATGTCAGGCGAAACTCTCCTAATCTTGACCCAAAATAGGCCTCAATCAATAAGCAGTATAGGCGATCGGTGCTTCCACTACACCTTCCTCCGGTCACAGATCGTATAGAATATTCCCCGCCCAGTCTCTTTCGTCACAGTGGGAGAGGAACATGCCGGAGACACAGCAGGCGCTTAATAGCAGTAATGAGGAGGAAAGCCCGGAGCAAAAAATGTCCCAATCCAGGAGGAGAAGATTTAAGGCCTCAAATATGTCCTTTGAAGAGATGGTGGAGATGGTGGACATATTGAAGAGGGCCGACTATGATGGGAAGTATGGACCGTACCTAAACCCAAATGTGAGAAAGGCCAAGATCATGACTAAAGTTGTGAAGAGTCTGCACTGGAATTTTGGGGTACGACGATCCAAGGGGCAACTGAGGAAACACTGTTCGGACCTCAAATTAAGGGAGCAGGATCAGTACAGAAGGATCAAGAAAGTGCTTCTAAAAAGTAAATAGCTGTCGTGTGTTCCTATTCTTATTATTACTTGCATGCTGTGCCATGTGCTTTTCTTTACTGTTGGGCAGTTTAAAATGGCTACTTTCATGTTCGTGGGCACAGTACTCAGTCGTAGTAAACATCGTTTGTTTGCAAATAAATATGCTGTTTTTGCCAGATACAGGGTTAACTACATTTGGTCATGATCATTTGTATTCAAAGAAGTTTAGGACATTGTTGTCTAGATGTGTTTGAAACTAAAATGAATTGCAAACTTGATTCAGTGTAATGTAAGGAGAGGACATTCAGCAGCTGTTTACACATCTGGACTCTAGAGCACTAGTGTGGGACACTAGAACAAACATTTTGGGATGTCCCACACAGGTGCTCCAGTGGATACTTGGGATGTCTACATGTGTGAAAATTGTCCAAAAAAGGGAAGTAGCTTTGGTAAGGGAAAAAAATCATGTCTTCAGCTTTGAACTCTGCCAAAACAGACAATTGTACCCCACTTCCAAGCAATGTTCATATTCCTATTTCTGGACTCAAATATCTGTGTGCTAAGTATACATTTTGTTTCATCCTCATAGGGGAGCAAAGACTCGGAAGATTTGAGGACACCAGGGACCCCCCCCCCCCACCTCCTGAAGAAGGGGAACAAAGGACACAACCTGAGGATGTGGAGGAAGGAGATGTGGTGGAGATTGTCACCAAAACAGGTCAGTGTCGGACACCACAGATTCAGGTAATAGATGTACGCCTGCATATTTATAATACATGGTGTGTATTTTTATTTTAGGTGATATTCGGGTTGTGGTACCAAAATCCAGTGATTTTACCAGTGACAGTGCACAACAGATGATCCAGGAAATCATGTTTTGTAGTCAGGATTTGGACATTATCAAAGAAAAAACCAAGTAGATTGAACAAAGACTGAAGAACATGATTTATGTACGAGGGAGAATGTAAATCCTAAAAAGATTCCTGGATTTTTATTTTTTTTTTACAATAATTTTATCTAAAGTTTTAATACAGTTTAAAAGTCAAATTTGGAAGATGCACACAGTGTGTCAACATGTGCTATCTGCCATCAGGGGATTTCAATGTACGTGTTTTGTGGGTGCAACCCCTTCCTCCCAACTCTAGTAGGTAAGAGGAAGAGGTTGCTACCCCAAAAGACGTACATTGATCCCCCATGATGGGAAATAGCACATGTTCACATTAGGTATGGGATCAGAAAGGAAATCCCTATTTTCACTCACAATTTGTGTGCATCTTCTAAATTTGGCTTTTACAGGGGTGACTTCACCCCATCTGATGAAGGCAATATCAAGACCTTTTTCACACTATAAAATGTCTGATATTGCCTGCCTTCTTTTTTGCAACATTGAACTTTGTAAGTTCCAGAGTTGTGTATGTTATGTTTATAAACATGCCTGTTGCTGTATTTTTTCAGAAATTTCAAGGTAAAACTTTGAAAAAAATAAGTGTTTTTTTACCGCCAAATGTTTTATAAAATGCACATGTGAATGTGCATGTAATAAAAGGTTTTATACTCAACAATGTGTGGCTTCTTCTTTCAATGATCAATACCATTTTTTGTGTTAAGTTGGTGTTTACAGTGACAATGGGTGTTATTTAATAATGGAAAAACCACTTGGCACTACAAGTGCACTAGGAGAACCTAGGAGACAGCTAAAATAAACTCAAGCAGTAAAAATCAAGATTTGATCTGATAAAATAGAAAATTTATTCAAAATGTGTTGGCATAACAATGGCCCCCCTACCCGTAAAATATTCTACATATTTTTCTCGCACTTCACGGGCGCTTTGGGGGGGCAAGCCAGGATGGCCAGCTTCCAGCGCCGTCATTAGAGTTTCTGAAAATCCGGCCTCAGGCCCAACTGAGGCAACATAATTAGGATTATTACACTAAGTCCCCGCACAGCACGAATTCTACAAAGAGCATGTACCCACAACATGGCTTCTAAACGGTCGGCTGGTCAGAACGAACTAAACAGAATGCACTGAAGAACAGCAAGGGCTGTGAAGAGCGAGCTGAAAATCAGTAACGAGCGGACAAGAACGCACTGAAAAACAGATACGAACTGACTTCACACACTGAAAACCAGATACAAACCCACAAGCACAAACTGAACAGCAGTAAAACGATCTGAAAAATATATATATAAAGTCACTACGGAATGCAGATATAGGCTACACTAGATGCAGAGTGTATGTGTATGTATATATATATATATATATATATATATACTCTGCATCCTGTGTAGTCTATATCTACAGTACATTCTGTGGTGTACTGTTTCTAATACACTTCAGGCGTTGTACAAAGCATTTAATACAGTGTGTACAGTGTCTTCTACACTTCTGGTGGTGTACACAGTGTAAAATACAGTGCAGCCATAGTACACTTGCTAATACAGTGCAGGCGTTGTACAAAGCATTTAATACAGTGTGTACAGTGTCTACTACACTTCTGGTGGTGTACACAGTGTAAAATACAGTGCAGCCATAGTACACTTGCTAATAGAGTGCAGGCGGTGTACACAGTATCTAATACAGTGTGTACAGTTTCTACTACACTTTTGGTTGTGTACACAGTACACAATACAGTGCGCCCATAGCACAGTTGTTAATACAACGCAGGCGGTGTATACAGTATCTAATACAGTGTGTACAGTTTCTACTACACATCTGGTGGTGTACACAGTACACAATACAGAGCAGCCATAGCACAGTTTCTACTACATTTCTGGTGGTCTACACAGTATCTAATACAGTGGGTACAGCTTCTGCTACACTTCTGGTGATGTACACAGTACACAATACAGTGCAGCTGTATTACAGTTGTTAATACAGTGCAGGCGGTGTACACAGTATTTAATACAGTGTGTACAGTTTCTACTACACTCCTGGTGGTGTACACAATACAGTGCAGCCATAATACAGTTGTTAATACAGTGCAGGCGGTGTACACAGTATCTAATACAGTGTGTACAGTTTCTACTACACTTCTGGTAGTGTACACAGTATCTAATTGTCAGAAACCATGAAATCAGGCCGAGACAGAAGTATAGTTAAATCACACTTGTTTAATAATAAAAGTAAAAAGAACAAACATAATCAAAACATAGCCAGAGTTCAGTAACCGGAATGGATAGTCAGACAAGCCAAACGTCAGGGATCAATGTAGTGGAGCAGGAAGCAGGATCTGGAGCCAGAAGGGATGTCAGCAAAGCAAGTCTTGAACAGGATCACAGGAGATAATTTCTGTGATGTTGACCAAGGCGAAGGCAGAGCTCCGCTGGACTGGACGGCTTAAGTAGGCAGGACTGACGAGCAGGATATCATCAACAGCTGAGTAACTGTGGAGAGATAGGAGCTGGCGATTAGCCAACAGCTGAGCGGCCAGCTCAGAGAAGGAAGGGCGGAGTCCAGCTCTGAAACTAATACAGTGTAGTGTGGTGTTGCATAACAAAATATACATCATGCCCGGAAAGCCACCAAGAAGAGGAAGATGCTCACAGGCCACTAAAAGAGGGCAAGCAGCCTCTGTGTCTACAGTCAACAGTGCTGGTCGTGGACATGGTGCATCCTCTGCAGGTGGCTGTGGGGTACGCTTGTCCTTTTTTTCTGCTGCTGGCCGTGTTATTGAGCCAGAACATGCAGAAGAGTTGGTGGAGTGGATAACAAAGCCGTGCTCATCCTCTGTTACCCAGGCTCAGAATAGTTTGCCTGCCAATGCAGCTGCCAAAATGACCTATTCCACTGGCTCCTTGTCCACAGTCACTCCTTCCATAGCCCCAACATCATGCACGGAGGAGTCCCCAGAACTAATCAACCACAATGTCAGGTACATGCTGCTGGAGGATGCACAGAGATTTGAAGGCTCTGATGTTGGTTCCCAGGTTGAGGAAGGGAGTAACATGAGCCTAGAGAGAGGGGGTGCCCAAGAAGGACAAGAAACTGGCAGTCATGTTCCCCCAGCTGCAGCATACTGCCAAGTTTGCTCCAGTGATGAGGAGGGAGGGGATGTGTAGGTCACTGACTGTACTTGGGTGCCTGAGGGAAGAGAGGAGGAGGAGGAGAAGGCACAACTCCAACAAGGCACAAAGTCCTCTAGGGGGCAGCCACCCTATTGCATCACACAGCAGAGCTCCGCAGGTGCAGGGTGCTGATGACTCCCTGCTGACTTTTAAAAGTTCCTTGGTGTGGGCCTTTTTCGACACGTGTGCAGCAGATTGCACCGTTGTGGTTTGCAACCTATGTCTGAAGCGGATCAAGCGTGGCCAGTGCTTGGGCACCACATGCTTGACCGGACATATGACGACCTGCCATTAGTCTATTGGCAACAGCACTTGAAAGACTCACATCAAAGAAAAAGGCAGACTTCTCCTTGCTCCTCATCTGGGATCTCCAACCCCACTATACCTCCAGTCCTCTCAAAAACCTGCACTGAGAGGAATGAAGGTATAGCAATAGGTGTCCCAAGTACTTGCAGCCAATCTGCTAGCAGTACACCACCATCTGATTTTAGCAGGCAAATTTCCCTACCCCAGTTGCTGAATTGTAAAAAGAAACTTAGTCCCAGCCATCCACATGCTCAGTGTCTGAATGCTAGTGTCAGGTCACCTGAGACCAGTCGGGGACACGCCAAAAGGTCAGGGTCAGGAGCAGACAGGAATAGTCGAGAACACGCCAAGGACGGTAACAGAGACAAACGAAGAGCACACGGCAAGCAGGAAACAGGAAGCCAAACACACAAATGGTTGATCAGCAAGGTTGGCTTGCAATGCCCAGGTTAATATAGTGTTTCTAATTAGAGACCAGAGTGGAGCTATGCTGAGGGAAGATTATTTAAACAGTCAGGGGAGGGCGGCTGCCCTCTAAAGTTGAACACAGAAGGAAAGGTGAGCTGACAGACACACATTACTGCATAAACATGACAGTACCCCCCCTCTTACTAGGCCTCACCCTCCCCCGCCTGGGCCCAGGCTTAAAGGGAAACTCCAGATGGAACCTCCTCAACAGACGAGGAGCAAAGGCCTCAGATGCAGTGATCCAAGACCTTTCGTCAGGACCAAACCCTTTCCAATGTACGAGGTACTGAAGAATGCCTTTGCGGAGCCGGGAATACAAAACTTGACTAACCTTGTACTTTAGATTATCCTCAGAGATCGGAACTGAGGTAGGGAGAGGACGAGAGGACTTATTGAGGACTAAAAGCTTTTTAGGAATGGGTAAGGGCATGAGAAGACCATCAGGAGTCTGAGCAGGGTCCCCCAGACCCTTAAAGATGAGCTGGACATCTAACACAGGACCATCAGACTGGGCAGAGGTCAGTGGATTCCTGAGGTCAGGTTGGTTAGAAGGTGACGTGTCACAAGAGTCAAGCTGAAAAGCTGAAACACAAACAGAATGCAGAGAGCCCTGAAAAAAAGATTGAAAACCCCACCTGGCCGAATGAGGCAGTCTATCCAAAGGATGGATTGAGCCTCTTAAACAGGTTTGAACAGATGTAGTAGCAGTAGGTTGAGGCCAAGTTACAGAAGGTTCTGAACAAGAAGCAGGAAGTTCACTGGGTATAGGCTGGACTGGTGCAGAGGCCGACTGAACAGGATCGTCAGGTGCAGCAACCACCAGAATCACATCACAGGGCGTAGCGACTGTGGAACTGGTGGACGAGTCAGCCTGGGTGTGTGTCCAAGGGGGTCCAGGGACAGGCAAAGGTAAATAACCATGCAAACTGGAGTGAATGATCAGCTCAGGTTCACAGGTGGTCTCCTCATCCAGAGTGCCACACGACCCAGAGGGTGCCTCAGCCCGACTATTGGAGACATTTCAGAAATCGCTATATCCAGCGGGAAGAGCAGAAGATACTGGGACGGTGGCAACAGGAAGTTTATCTTTTGGGGTAACCTTGAGTAGGCAGGAGGAGGAACAGGAGGAACCCCAAGTCAAAATCTGTCCAGCAGTCCAGTCAACATGTGGAGAATGGAGCCCTAACCAAGGAAGACCTAATATGATAGGAGATGAAGCCTTAGGTAAGACAAGGAAGGTTATCTACTCCTGGTGAAGTTTCTCTACCGACATCTTAACAGGGAGGGTCTGGAAGCTGATAGGACCCCCTGGAAGAACAGTGCCATCAATCGCCAAGACCACCAATGTCGTTGTGAGGGGCAAAAGGGTAAGTCTCATGGAAGATGCAGGTCCCCAGTCCATGAAATTGCCAGTGGCTCCGGAATCCAGATATGCCGAGACCGAACGAGGGGAAGTGCCGACATGAAGGAACACAGAAAAGAGAAGACGAGAAGGTGAAGGTGATATTTCAGGGTCCAATACTCCACCTTCCAGATGTATTAGCCCCGAGTGTTTTTCCGGACGAAGAGAACAAGTATCACGAAAATGACCTTTGACACCACAGAATAGGCACAGGCCCAGAGTTTTGCGCCTAGCACGTTCTTGGGGAGATAACTTGGTCCAGCCCAGCTGTATAGGTTCCTCAGCAGGCAGGAGTTGCTCCTCAGAACGAAGAGAAGGGACATGGAGCTCAGGCTGCCTAAAGAACGGGGAGTGCTGGCGTCTTTTTTCCAGGGCTCTCTCCTGAAAGCGAATATTGATCTGGTTACACAAGGTGATGACACCGTTCAGATCAGCAGGGAGGGATCTTCCTGCTAATTCAGCCTTCACTCTATCAGAGAGGCCATGTAAAAAGGTTGCAACGAGGGCCTCATTATTCCAGCTCAGCTCAGCAGTCAAAGTACGAAAATGAAGAGCGTACTGTCCCACAGAAGCGGATTCTTGATGGAGATGTAAAAGGGCGCTGGCAGCTGAGGAGACACGACCCAGTTCCTCGAAGATATTCCGAAAAAGTTTCAAGAAATCAGACTGGCTAGAAACCACTGAATCATTCAGTTCCCACAGAGGGGCAGCCCAGGCTAACACCTCACCGCACAGGAGGGATATAATATAGGCTACCTTTGCCCGATCGGACAGGAAGTTTTGGGGCTGAAGCCTAAAATGAATTGTGCACTGGCTAAAGAACCCCTTGCAGGCCTTGGAGTCCCCAGAGAAACGGGCCGGAGCTGGCAGTTGTAATGAATGTGTGGCTGCAACTGGTGCGATAAGTGCAGCAGCAGATAGCGGTTGAGGTTGTTGAACGAGAGGCCAAATCCTGAAGAAATCACATCACCTGGGTCTGCTGCGATTCCTGGGTCCCAAGTCTGCGGACTATGCCCTGTAATGAATCATCTGCAGGAACCTGCACCTCAGCCGGGTCCATGGCTGATCAAACTGTCAGGTCACCTGAGACCAGGTGACAGGTCCACTCCGTAGGAGTTGGAATTGCACTGCTAAGATAGTAGACCCTAGGACAGACTGCTGCGGATTGAACCCTGGGAGGTTCAGGAAGCAGGTCTACTGGATCACTAACACAGATCCCAGTGGGGGAGACCCTAGGGGCCGCGACCTGGAGGCAGCCTGCAGCGCAGTCCATCCTCACCACTAGAGGCTCTGGTGAACACCTGTTGGCTCTTAGACTCTGCGCCCTAGGGATCTATATTTCAATGCAGAGTCTGTTCCTGAGCCCAACAAGTGTATCTGTGAGGGGTTACAGTGTTGTGGTACCCCTACCACCACCCAAGGCCCAATTTTTCTGCCCCTGTTTAACAGGGACATGTAATTACAATTCTTGATATAATATTTCATAGCAGGGCTCGTTCCTGCGCCCAACAAGTGTAACTGTGAGGGCTTACAGTGTTGTGTCACCACCACCACCAAAAGCCCAATTTTTGTGCCACTGTTCAATGGGGGCATGTAATTCCAAATCTTGATATAATATTTCCTAGCAGGGCCCGTTCCTGCGCCCAACAAGATTAACTGTGAGGGCTTACAGTGGTACCATCACTACCACCACCAAAGGCCCAATTTTTCTGCCCCTGTTTAACTAAATATAGTATTTCACAGCAGGGCCCGTTCCTGCGCTCACCAAGAGTAACTGTGAGGGCTTACAGTGATGTGGTACCACCAACACCTAAGGCCCAATTTTCTGCAGAGTATATAGGGCAGGTCATATAGTATATATACTGCTGTTCAGAGTATATAGTGCCAGGGGGCCTGGGGGACCCCCATGCCATTTTATTTTTTAAATTTGAGTGCAGGGTTCCCTTAATATCTATACCAGACCCAAAGGGGGGGACCCATGCCATTTTTTTCAATGGTTTTCATCTATATTGCCGGGACCCGACAATACATTACAGCCGCGAGCTGAAAAAAAATGACTTTTTTTCCTTTAGAAATGTCATTTTGCTGTGGTATTGTTTTAAACACGGGAAAACTGTGCCACTTTACAGGCATACTATAGACACCCCCCAGGCATGATATTTAAAGGAAAAATTTATTTTTATTGTTTCACTTTAAGCATTATTAAAATCACTGCTCCAGAAAAAACAGCCGTTTTTAAAACTTTTTTTATGCATTGATACATGTCCCCTGGGGCAGGACTCGGGTCCCCAAACACTTTGTATGGCAATAACTTGCATATAAGCCGTTAAAATTAGCACTTTTGATTCTTTACGTTCCTGTCCCATAGACTTTAATGGTGTTCACGTGTTCGAACAAATTTTTTGCCTATTCGCATGTTCTGCTGCGACCCGAACCGGGGGGTGTTGGGCTCATCCCTAGTTCGGAGGCGAATAACGAACCCCGTTAAAGTCAATGGGACATGAACATCAAAAATCAAAAGTGCCCATTTTGAAGGCTTATATGCAAGTGTTATGGAATTATTTCTGATTGTGACTCTAAAAACAGAAGTTAAAACTGCAGCTGCAGGAACAGATTCACAGAACACATTTCAACAGTGCGAACAAAATGGAGTCTCTTGTGCTTAAATGAACAATACAGTGAATGTCCATGTCATTTCCCTTCTTTTGTTTATTTGACACCATTCTTTGCCGCGTTACATTCAGCCGATTGCTGGTAACTCCTGTTACATTGGCGCAGAGAGATGCATCCTGTTCAGCTCTCTCCTAGTTTTCTCACACTAATGGGTTCATCAGGGCTGGTGGACCATTTGTTGGTACAGCGGGTAGTCACACAGAGGCATAGCCTGGTGAGGAAGTAAATAACAAATATGGGAAATAGGAACATCACAATGTAAGCGCCTAGTTTCTGTAACCATGTTGCTATGCCATATAAAAAGTCACCAAAACCTTCTAAACCCTTAAAGGGGTTCCATCCATCTTTAGCAATATCTCTGGCCTTATTTAGTAGTTCTCTTATCTTAGCAAGATGCCCTTTAATAATGTCCTCATTATCAGAAATTTATATATAACAGTCAGTGTGAAATACCTTACACATCCCATCTTGAGCCACAGTGAGATAATTTAGCGTTAATCTGTGCTCTAATACTACGTTTTTTAGCTGAGCCATTTTTTCACTTAATAAACCTATATCAGTGGTAGTAAGGTTAATAATCTCATCTACAATTCTAGTGTAATTATTTATTCTTTTCATTGCTTCAATTCCCCATCCTGTGCAGGAAGGGAACCATGCCATGTCACCTTCAGTGAACAGCTCTCTTTTGAACACTAAAGGGTGGTCTGGACTTTGATCTGGTCGCATTGTATCTTTGCGAACAGCCAAAGCAGGTGCTAACTTCCCAATATAACATGTACCTGTAACATTAGTAGGAAGCCAGGCGTAAGCTTTATTTCCACATACATAATATAACCCTCTACATATGGATGGTATACCTGCTTCTAAAAAATTGGAAGCAATATCCTGGAATCTCAGGTAACCAAGAGTTTCACATATTGGGAAATGGGAGCAATTTGTACTATAAAGGGTTCTATTTAGTTCTGGATCTGGGATATAATAATTACCATAGTTTCCTCCATAAACTGTAATCTTTGCTCCGGTGCAATCTGAATTGCCCAACCGTGTACATTTAGTGTTAAACAGTCATGTAATGTTTAAACAAATCTGTGGAGTGTCTATCTGTTTAGGAAACCATCAAAGTTACTGATCTGTGCTCATTAGCTGTGGAGACTATGTATAAGCCATTTATTCTGGCCCTGTTTAGATCAGTGAAGTTGAGAGGCATTGCTATCATGGGCATTGTTCCTGTTTGGGGATGTAAGTGAGAACACCTCCAGCAGTTACTAGCGTGGCTATGGGTTGCATACAATTTTAACATTTGGATGAAAGGTTTATTTTTCCATGTCTCGGTTCTCACAAACAACAAAAAGAAAAGAAACATCATCATATTTTTTTTCAGAGGATATCATCACTTCAAGATTTTCTTGCAGTGACTGGCATGAATCCAGGTGGGCTTTCCTTCCAACTTGACAGCGGAACTGGTTGTCAAAAGCACCAAATGTGGTCCATCAAATTTTGGTTCTAGCCACTTTCTGACCTGTCGCTTGACCACTACCCAGTCACCTGGTTGGATTCTGTAAATACCTGAAACAGAATCTGGGTTGGGGATAGATTTATAAACACCTTCATGTATTTTATTCAATGTTCTTTGTAAAATCTTAACATATTCTAACAGACTAGAGTGAAAAGCCTGCAACTGTTGGGTAAAATATAGCCCTGTTTTGGGTGGCCCTTCAAATAAAATCTCATAGGGGGACAGCCCACGTGGTTGTTTAGGGGTAGTTCGTACAGAATATAGGGCTAATGGCAAAGCTTCCACCCATCCTTTTCCTGTATCTACTTTAATTTTTCAAAATTCCATTAAGTCTCTCAACTTTACCACTACTTTGTGGATGATAAGGTGTATGGAAAGCTTGCTGTATGTGAAGGGCTTCAATTACCTCTTTCATTACTTCCCAGTAAAATGAATAGAATGGATTCCTTGATAGCATGTGTATGTCAATTGAAACCATATCTCCTTTTTGCATTAATTATCTTTGTAGACTGGCAACACTGCATTTGTAACATCACTATACTATATTTGGTAATCTCTGATTATTCTAATGTTTGTTTCTGTATAAATAAATTAGATCTTTGTACTTTAGCACCATTATCATTTGTTATTGATTTCATGGGTTATAGCTGCAACCGCATTGGTTGATTCATATATAGATAAAAGGTTTTAATCACTTATGTTATGTATCTTTAAGCATATAAGTGAGTGTCAGGTCACCTGAGACCAGGTGACAGATGCACCCCATTGGGGTCAGGAGTGTAACGCTATGGTAGTGGACCCTAAGGCTGATGGAACTCAGGGTGGTTCAGGAAGGCAGGTCCCCTGGAGCACCAACACAGATCCCACAGGGAGCTAGAGCACAGATTCCCCAGGGCGCGGAGTCTAAGAGCCAGCAGGTGTTCACCAGGCCCTCTAGTGGTGAGGATGGACTAGGCTGCAACTGGCTCCAGGTCACGGCCCCCAGGGTCTCCCAGCTCACGCTCACAGAAGGCTACAGGAGGTTGGAGAGGAAACAGCAGCCCAGGACAGCAGGGGATAGTAAGGAGGTAGCCAAATGTCGGGGCGACTAGCAGACAAGGATAACAGAGAACACACCAAAGGTCAGGGTCACAGGCAAACAGGGATAGTCGAGAACACACCAAAGGTCAGGGTCACAAGCAAACAGGGATAGTCGGGAACACGCCAAGATCAGTAACAGAGACAAACATAGAGCACATGGCAAGCAGGAAACAGGAAGCCAAACATATATTATTGCAAGGCAGGCTTGGAGAATACGGTGTTAAGCCCGTATTCTCCAAGCCTGCCAAGAAGCCCAGAAGCCAAGAAGCCCAGAAGTCCGGACCTCCGCTGGCAAGAGAGCTACCTGAAGACAGCGGAGGAGCCGGCCGAAGAACTGGAACACCGGTAGAAGAGAGTGGAGAAGAACCAACCGGACGCCGGGAGAAGATGAACCGGAGGGACCCCCGAAGCCGGAAGAAGACCCCCGAAGCCGGAGGAAGATCCCCCCCCCGGAGCTGTTTAATAAAATATTTTAAAAACCTGTGTACTGTTTTATTATTTACACTTTTTTCCCTAGGTGAATGGGTAGGGGTACCATGTACCCCATACTCATTCACATAGGGTGGGGGGCCGGGATCTGGGGGCCCCCTTATTAAAGGGGCTCCCAGATTCCGAAAAGCCCCCCGCCCGCAGACCCCGACAACCAACGGCCAGGTTTGTCGGGAAGAGGCCCTTGTCCTCATCAACATGGAGACAAGGTGCTTTGGGGTGGGGGGGCCGCAGGGCGCCTCCTCCCCCAAAGCACCCACCCCCCATGTTGAGGGCATGCGGCCTGGTACGGTTCAGGAGGGGGGGCGCTCGCTCGTCCCCACCCCCTTTCCTGACCGGCCGGGCTGCGTGCTCGGATCGGGTCTGGTATGGATTTTAGGGGGGACCCCACGCCGGTTTTTCGGCATAGGGGTTTCCCCTCTATAATCTATACCAGACCCAAGGGCCTGGCATGACCCGCGCTCGCCGCAATAGGAAAATTTGTTTTTCCTATTGCAGCGAGCGCGAAATGCAATATCCTGCCCTCGCGTCGCATCTGGTCTGTCGGACCAGCATACACACGAGCGGGCTTTCCGTCGGACCAGCACACAAACCAGCGGACTTTCCGCCCGAAACTGAGTCCGACGGAAAGATTTAAAACATGTTTCAAATCTTGGTCCGGCGGGCTTTTGGGAAAAAGTCCGCCGGAAAAGTCCGCCGGAGCCTACACACGGGCGGATTGTCCGGCACACTCTGGTCCGCCGGACCAAGTATGCCGGAAAGTCCGACCGTGTGTACGCGGCATTAGCCTAAATGTTCACCTTGTAAAATGAAAGTTCACTTAGTTTAGAGAACAAACTAAAGCTGTGTTAAGCTCACCATGCACATTACAGTCTGGCTGTAAAATCTATGCACAATCTCCTTTAAATTTACATAGATGTAAAATGAGGACCTACCTAAACAATCCACAAGCCCTGCACATTAATGGAAGATCTAAATTAGACTGGGTCAAACTGTAATGTGTGTAGTGAGTTTAATAGGGTTTTGCTTCTACGTGATTGGATAATTAAAGTGAATGTACCTTTTTTGAATGAACTTTGCATTTGAAAAAAGATAAAATAAGTTCAAAGATGGCTGTCCTTGTTTAACCACTTCAGCCCCGGAAGGATTTACCCCCTTCCTGACCAGAGCACTTTTTGCTATTCAGCACTGCGTCGCTTTAACTGACAATTGCGCGGTCCTGCGACGTGGCTCCCAAACAAAATTGACATCCTTTTTTTCCCACAAATAGAGCTTTCCTTTGGTGGTATTTAATCACCACTGCGATTTTTATTTTTTGAGCTATAAACAAAATAAGAGCGACAATTTTGAAAAAAACACATTATTTTATACATTTTGCAATAATAAATATCCCCCAAAAATATATAAAAAATTTTTTTTTTTCCTCAGTTTAGGCCGATACGTATTCTTCTACATATTTTTGGTAAAAAAAATTGCAATAAGCGTTTATTGATTGGTTTGCGCAAAAGTTATAGCGTTTACTAAATAGGGGATAGTTTTATGGCATTTTTAATAATTAATTTCTTTTTACTAGTAATGGCGGCGATCAGTGATTTTTATTGTGACTGTGACGTATGGCGGACACATCGGACATTTTTTACACATTTTTGGGACCATTGTCATTTATACAGCGATCAGTGCGATTAAAAATGCACTGATTACTGTGTAAATGACACTGGCAGTGAAGGGGTTAACCACTAGAGGGCAGGGAGGGGTTAATCAGTACTAGGGGAGTGTTTTCTAACTGTAGGGGGGAGGGGCTGTATGTGTCAGTACACTGATCTCTGCTCCGAAGACAGGGAGCAGAGATCCAGTGACACTGTCACTAGGCAGAACGGGGAGATGCTGTTTGCATCCTCTCCATGAGGCGTTAGCGGGTACCCCCGCGGCGATCGAGTCCGCGGGACCCGCGACCCAAATCAAGGAGCTCCCGGCCGGCGCACGCGACGCCGACGGCGCGCACGCAATGGCACGGCAGGGAATTCAAATGGACGTACAGGTACTTCGATTTGCCCAGCCGTGCCATTCTGCCGACGTACATCAGCGTGAGCCGGTCGGGAAGCGGTTAAAAAATGCAGTAAATAAGAATGCTTTCAAAAATAGAAGTGTTAATAGATTTTTTTGATCAATTAAAAAATGGAAAGTAAATGAACAGAAGAGAAATCCAAATCAAATCAATATTTGGTGTAACCACCCTTTGCCTTCAAATCAGCATCGATTCTTCTAGGTACACTTGCACACAGTTTTCGAAGGATCTTGGCAGGTAGGTTGTTCCAGACATCTGAGAGAACTAACCACAGATCCTTTGTGGATGTAGGCTGCCTCAAATCCTTCTGTCTCCTCATGTTATCCCAGACAGACTCGATGAAGTTGAGATCATAGCTCTACGGGGATCAAGCCATCACTTCCACTCCATGTTCTTTTTTACGCTGAACATAGTTTTAAATTGCCTTTGAGTAGTTGTCTTGCTGCAGAAAAAAATTTGGGCCTGATCACACACCCCCCGGATGGTATGGCATGATGAATAAATATCTGCCTGTATTTCTCAGCAATGAGGACACCATTGATCCTGACTAAATCTCCAACTCTAATTGCAGAAATGCAGGCCCAAACTTGCAAGGAACCTCCACCATGCTTCACTGTTGCCTGAAGATATTCATTTTTGTACCTCTCGCCAGCCCTTCAGCAAACTAACTGGCTCCTGCTACAGCCAAATATTTCAAATTTTGCCCAAATTTTGACTCATCGGTCCAGAGCACCCACTGCCATTTTTCTGCTCCCCAGTTCTCATGTTTTCATGCATAGTTGAGTCGCTTAGCTTTGTTTCCACATCGGATGTATGGCTTTTTGGCTGCAATTCTTCCATGAAGACCACTTCTGGCCAGACTTTTTCAGACAGTAGTGGTGTACATGGGTCCTACTGGTTTCCACCAGTTCTGTGCCGATTGCACTGCAGGATATCTTCTGATGTTCAAATGATGTGTCTTTCATCTGCTGCTTTAAGTTTCCTTGGCTGACTACTGTGTCTATGGAGCTCAGCATTGCCCGTTTCATTGTGCTTCTTCAAAAGTGCTTGAACAGCACATCTTGAAACCTCAGTCAGCTTTGAAATGTTTGCCTGGGAGATACCTTGCTGATCTAGTATAACTACCTTGTGTCTTGTTGCTGTGCTGAGTCTTGCTATGGTGTATGATCTGTGACATGAAACTGTTTTCCACAATCTCACCTTAATAGCAGAGTTTGGCTGTTCCTCATCCAGTTGTAAGCCCCCTAACACAGCTGTTTTTTTTTTTCAGTTATTGACTGTGTTTCAACCTGCATATGAAATTGCTGATCACTAGCATCTGCTTTGTATAACTGATCACATGCACCGGACTCGCTACAAAATCCATGACTCTGTGCAAGTGTACAAAATGTGCAAGTGTAAGAATTGATGCTGGTTTAAAGTCAAAGGGTAGTTACATTAGATATGGGTACAGCGTTGCATGACCGCACAATTGTCATTCAAAGTGTTACAGTGCTGAAAGCTGAAAATTGGAAGGGGGAACAAGTGCCCTGTAGGAAAGTGGTAAAAGAAAAGTTCACTAAACTTCCAGAAATGAAAAATCTGTGACTTTCCCTCTTACAGGAGTTTTCAGCTTTTCCATCCAAAGTAAATATACTTTCAGCCTCCAGGCTTATACATGCAACCAGGGCTTTTTTTCTCAGACAATAGGTGCAAGAACTCCCCCTTTCTGAGTCACCCCTTTTCTCCACCCCTACCCAACTCCCAGTACTGTCCCTTTTAGACCCCTCCCCCAACAGTAGATCTCTTTCAGCAACAACTGACCCCCCAGCAACAACTGACCCCCCCCCAGCAACAATAGACCTCCCCAGCAACATTAGACCCCCCTTGCAAAAATAGATCCCCAGCAGTGAGCATTAATACCCTGCAGCACACCCCAGCACCCCTTGCCATTACATACAGTCAGTCCAAGTAGTGCCAGAACTGCGTTCCCCCGCATTCCCGCTGAAAAAAAGCCCCGCATACAACACTCCTGGCTTACACATACTGCAGTGCTGCTCAGGCCTTCAACTTTAGACGCTAGTCTGTCTCCCACAGACCATTTATTTTGCCAACACTGTCCACATAGATAGCATCTCCTCGCTGCTCTGACCCTCAGGCTTGAGTCTCTGGCTTTCCCGGTGCACACATGCACTCTCTGGCTTCTCCCTTGCACACATGGAAATCTCCCAAAATGGATTTTTCTAAACAATAAGGAAACTGAAAATTCAGTTTCCTCCAAATTAAGCAAACCCCCTGGAGCCCCTCAACCTGCCTGGTTTAGAATTCTGGGTTAACATCACTCTCTGGTGGGGCATCGCTCTGATATATAAATATATATATATATATATCACCCTCGTCCTAAAAATAGGGCTACAGGTAAATTTAGTTATGCTGGGTGGTAGCCAGCCTGGCTAATTTCTAGTGTTTAGTGGTTAACTGACTCCTGTTTAACTCCATTAAATTGTGGCTTTTCCCTTTTGTCGGTAGGTGGCCCTGTTGCCTTTGACATTATTATGATGACCTACAGCATATTCAAGTTATGGAAAAACATAATTTTCTCAGCCAATCATATTTATGGCTAAGCATGCTGGGAAAAGCTATTTAACGAAAAGAAGTCAGATGATCAAGTTCAGTCTTCCCGCCCATGGCTTCGGCCTGGGTGGATGTCTGTACAGTTCCTGGCTGCTAGGCCTGAAGCCTGAGGCCTATCCAGGTGGCTTCCGGCTGCTAGGCCTGTCTGAGGCCTATCCGGGTGTTCAAGTTTATGCAGAGGAAAGCCTGCTAAAGATCCAGAAACAATTCTAGAGGGATGGAGCACCACAGGGGACATCTTCAGAGCTGGAGGCTATGAAGTGGTTGGGAGGACTTCAAGAGAGAACTCTTGTCAGATAGAATTTATGAGTTATTCTCTGACACTGTGTCCTTTGGAGAGAGATGGACTGATAGTGATCCTGAACAGCAGTTTGAGCCTGTAGATGAGGATGTTCTCTTATCTACCCATACCTCAAGTAATAAGCCTGTACTGTCCACCTCCACATCTCCTGTTCTCTGTCTGGCAAGTTCTACAGAAGAGGAGTGGTGGACTCACTGTGCTAAAACCACAAATGTTGCTGTTCGAGTAACCTCTTCATTCACAAGTATTTCTGAAAAACCTAATACAATTGCAGGTTACTCTGTTAAGTGTGCTCCAGATACTCCAGTGTTACCTGGCTGTGGAGACCCTAAGCTTCTACCAAAGTTATCCAAACTACAGTACATTGTGATGAAAAAAGTGGCTGAGGAATATTACCTGTACCCATATGTGCCATATACTCTGGTTGCTGAAATCCAATGTATAAGAACACAGTGGATTGACACCGCCATCAGAGCTTATTTTAAAATTTCTGCTGTTTGTGATGTAAAGAAATTGTCACCCAGAAATGCAGGGAGATACACTACTATCTTGCAAACCTGGGACTATGGTCGCCACATTTACCCAGACTGTGTTGTTATCAGAAGGCCTAATCAAGCTGACTTACGGAACTACATCACCACCATTGGATCATCAGGGAAGCCAATTCAACTGCCGGATCCACGTTACTACTGGTGATGCCACAAGCCATTCTTGTTCTCAAGCCAGCATAGAACACAGCTCTGTTTCTCAGTTTTGCTGTGTTTGTTCATCAGGAATTACTTCTGCACAGAGAAAGAAATTCCTGCTGTGGGGATGCTCCTGCCTGTGCTGTTTGCTGCTGGACTGTGCTCCTGATACCAGCAGTCACAGGGAGTGCCCTAAAAGTGATGTATTGTCCTGTTGCTTTGGAATTGCCAAATATACCTCACTATGCAAAGTGATATGCTGATTTTTTGCTTATAAAATTCAGCATGTCCTTGTCCTCCATGTGTGAAGAAAATAGCCTCAGTCTCCTGGAAAAGGTGGGGTCATGTTCAAGTTTCTGCGTTGCCTGTGTGAAAGTTTGCAACACTACATTTTAAGTCTTTAGTCCCTGAAATCAGTGACTGGGGACAACAAGGTTGCTGTTATTCTATAATGGATCTCTATAGTGTTACTTCAAAACCTAAGGAAAGTACCTGTTGTACTTTGGTGTGACAGAGCCAGCAAGAATGTTCACACTAAAGTTTGTACCTACTGAACTTTAGGGATACAGAGGCAGTATGATTCTTCAAAGAGATGACTTTGTGTTGGTGCACTTGAAAAAAAAATGTTTTCATGCCCATTGGACTCTGAGGCTACAGAGACAATGTGATATTCTAGTTAGGTAGTCAGGTAGGCTGTGCTTTGGTGACTTGGGCTAACCTAGATCTGAAACCTATACTACATGGACAGCAAAGTATTCAAATTACTTTTTGTTTTACTGTCACTAGATGTAAGTAAAGGAACCAATTTGAGTATACAGTAAATTATTTATCTTCATAGAACAATGTTTTGGAATTTAATGCTTTAAGTATTAAAAGAATGTATATATACTTCTTGGAAGAAGGTGTTACTCTCTAGGGAGTGGGGCCTACTTCATACTGTTGATATTTTTGTGTACAGTTAATTGCTAGGACTGTAGAGTATGTGAAAATATACAAATGTGAGTTTATATACAATTATACACTCTTGTCTTCCTTGGCTGAGAGTAGACAATCTTCCAAATAGGTATGTATAGATACATGTTTCTTTAGTGTAATGTATAGTGATAATACTTGTCTTCTTTGGCTGAGGACAGACAACATTTCAAATGTATCCACAAATGTTTGCTTTAGTATAGATATTACTATCAGTGTTGCCAACCTACCGGATTGAAATTTACTGACATGACACTCAAAATTTACTGACACAGCCAGGTTTTTACTGACATTTCCAAAAAATTCCAAATTAGAGTTTTCAGTGCAAATTTCAGCATTTAGGTTTCAAATAAGTACAATTTGCAATTAGCAATGTGATTAAAGGTAGATATTAAGGCACAAAACATATTTCAAATTTTATTTTCGATATAGTAAGTAAATAGCTGAGGGACAGGAGGGCAGGAAATTAGAATGGGCAGGCACACTCACATGAAACTGACTCTCACAGTAACACTGACAGCAGGGGGCAGCAGCACAGATGATGATGATGACACCTCACCGACACGTCCCCTCCTGATTTACAGTGACGGTCTCTCTCCACAGCAGGTGGTCCCTTCAGTCCATTCCAGTCCATTCCAGTCCAAACAGCACTGACAGTCCTGCTCCCGGCTTGCCTTGCTCTCGTCCTGCAGACCCTCACACAAGTCTCCTGCCGCTCTGCTCTGCTCGGCTCCCTTACACCATGACATCACATGCCACTCTCAGGCACCACCTCCACCAGACCCACCCCCCGTCGGCACCACCAAACACACTGTAGCATTAATTGGGATGGTCTCGCCCGGATCTAGACTGGAACTGTGCAGTTACGAGCTGAGCATCACAGCCATATTTTTTACTGGCAACATTTTCCTGTCACTGGCATTTACTGGCAGGAGAAAAAGTGCCTGTTTTTTACTGGCTGCCTGTAAAATTACTGACGGTTGGCAACACTGATTACTATAATGGTAGATATAGTCTAGTGTGTTGCAAAAATATATACACACGGTGTCTTCCTTGGTTAACCACTTCAATACCAGGCACTTAGACACCTTCCCACCCAGGCCAATTTTCAGCTTTCAGCGCTGTCGCAATTTGAATGACAATTGCGCGGTCATGCTACACTGTACCCAAACAAATTTTTTTATCATTTTGTTCCTACAAATAGAGCTTTCTTTTGGTGGTATTTGATCATCTTTGCGGTTTTTATTTTTTGCGCAACAAATAAAAAAAGACCGAAAATTTTGAAAAAAAACAAGTTTTTCTTTGTTTCTGTTAAAACTTTTTAAAAATAAGTATGTTTTCTTCTTCGATGATGGGCACTGATATGGCTGCACTGACGGGCACTGATAGGCGGCACTGATGGGCACTGATAGGTGGCACTGATGGGCACTGATAGGTGGCACTGGTATGTGGCACTGATGGGCACTCATAGGTGGCACGGATGGGCACTTATAGGCGGCACTGATGGGCACTCGTAGGTGGCATTGATGGGCACTCGTAGGTGGCATTGATGGTTACTTATGGGTGGCACTGATAGTTGGCACAGATGGGCATGGATGGGCACTGATAGATGGGCACTGATGGGCACTGACAGGTGGCATGAATGGACACTGATGGATGGCACTGATGGCACTGCTTGTTTGCAGTGATGCCCCTAAGGGTGGCATTGCTGGGCATCACTGCAACATAATGGTGCCAATCAGTGCCCATTTGTGGGCACTGATTGGCACAGATTTGGCACACTGGGCACATGTGGATGGCCATGGGGTACATACCTGGCCATCCACATGTTGCCCCTTCCCTGGTGGTCCTAGTGGTGATCCCTGGTGGTCCAGTGTGGTGATCTGCGGGGGGGCTGTGCTGATAAACAATCAGCGCAGACCCCCCCTGCCAGGAGAGCCGCCGATCGGCTCTCCTCTACTCGTGTCTGTCAGACGCGAGTGAGGAAGAGCCGATCAATGGCTCTTCCTATTGACAGCGTGATCAGCCGTGATTGGACAAAGTGCAAAGTGCACTTGAAATTGCACTGAAAGTGCACTTGGAAGTGCAGTCGCTGTAGATCCGAGGGGGACATGCAAGGATAATTAAAAAAACTGCATTTTAGCTTGCACATGATTGGATAATAAAATCAGCAGAGCTTCCCCTCATTTCAGATCTACCCCCTCAGATTTACAGCGACTGAACTTCCAAGTGCACTTTCAGTGCAAATTCAAGTGCACTTTGCACTTGTCGTTTGCACTTGTAGTGCAAAGTGGATTTGCCTTTTGTAAATAACCCCCAATATCTCTAATTTTGTACAGTAATGCTTATTTCTATTAACATTAAAAAAAGTCTATACAGTATCTCACAAAAGTTAGTACACCTCTCACATTTTTGTAAATATTTTCTTCTATCCTAGTAGTAGTGAGTGTACAGCTTGTATAACAGTGTAAATTTGCTGTCCCCTCAAAATAACTCAACACACAGCCATTAACCACTTGACCACTGGGCACTTAAACCCCCTTAATAACCAGACCAATTTTCAGCTTTCAGTGCTCTCACATTTTAAATGACAATTACTCAGTCATGCAACACTGTACCTATATGAAGTTTTTGTCCTTTTTTTCACACAAATAGACCTTTTTTTGGTGGTATTTAATCACCGCTGGGTTTTTTATTTTTTGCGCTAGAAAAGAAAAAAGACTGAAAATTCTGTAACAAAATTAATTTTTCTTTGTTTCTGTTATAAAATTTAGCAAATTAGTAATTTTTCTTCATAAATTTTGGACAAAATTTATACTGCTAAATATCTTTGGTAAAAATAAGTACAAATTGGTGTATATTATTTGGTCTTTGTGAAAGTTATAGAGTCCAAAAGCTATGGTGCCAATATCTGAAAATTGATCACACCTGAATTACTGACGGCCTATCTAATTTCTTGAGACCCTAACATGCCAGAAAAGTACAAATACCCCCCAAATGACCCCTTTTTGGAAAGAAGACATTCCAAGGTATTTAGAAAGATGCATGGTGAATTTTTTTAAGTTGTCATTTTTTCCCACAATTCTTTGCAAATTGAAGATTTTTTTTTCATTCACAAAATTGTCATATTAGCAGGTTATTTCTCACACACCGCATATGCATACAACAAATTACACCCCAAAACATATTCTGCTATTACTCCCAAGTACGGCGATACCACATGTGTGAGACTTTTACACAGCGTGGCCACATACAGAGGCCCAACATGCAGGGAGCACCTTCAGGCGTTCTGGAGCACCCAGGCCAATTCTGACATTTCTCTCCTACATGTAAAAATCATCATTTATTTGCTAGAAAATTACATAGATTCATATATTTTTTTTTTAGCAAAGACCCTAGAAAATACAATGGCGGTCGTTGCAACTTTTTATCTCGCGCGGTATTTGCGCAGCAATTTTTCTAACGTGTTTTTTTTTGGAAAAAGAACTGTTTTGTGCTTTAAAAAAAAAAAACAGTAAAGTTAGCCCAATGTTTTTGCATAATGTGAAAGATGAAGTTACGCCGAGTAAATTAATACCTAACATGTCAATCTTCAAAATTGCACACGCTCATGGAATGGCGCCAAACTTCGCTACTTAAAAATCCCCATAGGCGACGCTTTAAAATGTTTTACTGGTTACATGTTTTGAGTTACAGAGGAGGTCTAGGGCAAAAATGATTGCTCTCACTCTAACGTTCGCAGCGATACCTCATATGTGTGGTTTGAACACTGTTTTCATATGTGGGCGGGACTTACGTATGCGTTCACTTCTGCATGCAAGCATACGGGGACAGGGACACTTTAAAAAAAAAAATTTTATTGTTCATTTTACTTTATTTTAGTTTGACACTTTTTTCCAAAAAAATTATTTTTTGATCACTTTTATTCCTATTACAAGGAATGTAAACATCACTTGTAATAGGAATATGGCATGACAGGTCTTCTTTACAGTGAGATATGGGGTCAATAAGGCTGGGGAGCCTGAAATAATTTAAAAAAAAAACGATCCTGGCTTTGATCGTAGCGGTAAGTCGGTAGAAGCACCGGAGGGTGGTGGGATGGGGGGACATCCCCTCTCGCCTCCCGTAAGAACGATCAAGCAGTGGAACAACCGCTATGATCATTCTTATGGTGTAGGGAATCGCTGACTGAAAAAGCTGATATCTGAATGATGCCTGTAGCTGCAGGCATCATTCAGATATCCCCGCACAAATTCAAGGATATCATATGACGGCGGGCGGGAAGTGGTTAAAACGCATTTTTTTTTTTTTTTTTTAACACAAAGTTGTCCATTTATACAATATTTCTAACACATAGCATGTACATACCAAAAATGACACCCTAAAATAGATTCTCCTACTCCTTCTGAGTACGGCAATACCACATGTGTGAGACTTCCACAGCCTGGCCACATACAGAGGCTGAGTACTGACAAGTATGGCTGAGTATGGCCGAGTATGGCTGAGCATGGCTGGGTATGGCTGAGTATGGCAGGGTATTGCAGGGTATTGCCGAGTATGACTGGGTATGGCAGAGTATGGCTGGGTATGGCAGAGTATGGCTGGGTATGGCAGAGTATTGCAGGGTATTGCAGAGTATTGCAGGGTATTGCAGAGTATTGCAGGGTATTGCAGGCTATTGCAGGGTATTGCAGGCTATTGCAGAGTATTGCAGGGTATTGCAGAGCATTGCAGGGTATTGCACAGGGTATTGCCGAGTATTGCACAGGGTATTGCAGAGTATTGCACAGGGTATTGCAAAGTATTGCACAGGGTATTGCAGAGTATTCCACAGGGTATTGCACAGGGTATTGCAGAGTATTTCACAGGGTATTGCACAGGGTATTGCAGAGTATTCCACAGGGTATTGCACAGGGTATTGCAGAGTATTTCACAGGGTATTGCACAGGGTATTGCACAGGGTATTGCACAGGGTATTGCAGAGTATTTCACAGGGTATTGCAGAGTATTGCAGGGTATTTCTGAGCATGGAGGGATGGCTGAGCATGGATGGATGGGTTGTGGCTCTGTGTCACAGAGCAGCGCTGTGGGCACTACAGATGCAGCCCACAGCGCTGCTGCCATCCGATCCCTCCCCCTCTGTACCATCAGATACTGTACTTTGACGGAGCGATCACATGGTAAACGCCCACGATCAGCGGCCGTTTATCGTGATCAGGGATACGCCGGGTCCTCTGTACCCGGCGGTCAAGGGGCGCACGAGAGCGGAATTCTGGGAGGATGTCATAGTACGCCCTCCCAGAGTTAAGCAACCGCCCTGTAGCCGTCATTTGGCTATGGGCCGGTTGTTAAGTGGTTAATGTCTAAACCGCAGGCAACAAAAGTGAGTACACCCCTAAGTGAAAACGTCCAAATTGGGCCCAATTAGACATTTTCCCTCCCCCGGTGTCATGTGACTCGTCAGTGTAACAAGGTCTCAGGTGTGAATGGGGAGCAGGTGTGTTAAATTTGGTGTTATCGCTCTCACTCTCTAATACTGGTCACTGGAAGTTCAACATGGCACCTCATGGCAAAGAACTCTCTGAGGAACTGAAAAAAAGAATTGTTGCTCTACAAAAAGATGGCCTAGGCAATAAGAAGATTGCCAAAACCCTGAAATTAAGCTGCAGCACGGTGGCCAAGACTATACAGCGGTTTAACAGGACAGGTTCCACTCAGAACAGGCCTCGCCATGGTCCACCAAAAAAGTTGAGTGCATGTGCTCAGCGTCATATCCAGAAGTTGTCTTTGGGAAATAAATGTATGAGTGCTGCCAGCATTGCTGCAGAGGTTGAAGGGGTGGGGGGTCAGCTTGTCAGTGCTCAGACCATACGCCGCACACTGCATCAAATTGGTCTGCATGGCTGTCGTCCCAGAAGGAAGCCTCTTCTAAAGATGATGCACAAGAAAGCCCCCAGTTTGCTGAAGACAAGCAGACTAAGGACACGGATTACTGGAACCATGTCCTGTGGTCTGATGAGACCAAGATAAACTTATTTGGTTCAGATGGTGTCAAGCGATGGTGTCAAGGAACAGCAAATTTACACTGTTATGCAAGCTGTACACTTACTACTTTACATTGTAGCAAAGTGTAATTTCTTCAATGTTGTCACATAAAAAGATAGAAGAAAATATTTACAAAAATGTGAGGGGTGTACTCACTTTTGTGAGATACTGTATGTATTTTCTATACTTGCGTCTTCCTCAGCTGAGGAGGGACAGTGCCTTAAATTGGTTTAACACCAATATTTTCTATTACTTATCGTATAGTATATTAGATAGATCAGGGATATGCAATTAGCAGACCTCCAGCTGTTGCAGAACTACAAGTCCCATGAGGCATAGCAAGACTCTGACAGCCACAGGCATGACACTTTGGGCCCAATTTGGACATTTTCACTTAGGGGTGTACTCATTTTTGTTGCCAGCGGTTTAGACATTAATGGCTGTGTGTTGAGTTATTTTGAGGGAACAGCAAATTTACACTGTTATGCAAGCTGTACACTTACTACTTTACATTGTAGCAAAGTGTAATTTCTTCAATGTTGTCACATAAAAAGATAGAAGAAAATATTTACAAAAATGTGAGGGGTGTACTCACTTTTGTGAGATACTGTATGTATTTTCTATACTTGCGTCTTCCTCAGCTGAGGAGGGACAGTGCCTTAAATTGGTTTAACACCAATATTTTCTATTACTTATCGTATAGTATATTAGATAGATCAGGGATATGCAATTAGCAGACCTCCAGCTGTTGCAGAACTACAAGTCCCATGAGGCATAGCAAGACTCTGACAGCCACAGGCATGACACCCAGAGGCAGAGCATGATGGGACTTGTAGTTTTGCAACAGCTGGAGGTCCACTAATTGCATATCCCTGAGATAGATAGACAGGATGTAATGTCACTATGTAATGTCATTGCTTTATTGCATTTTTCACCTGTTCTCGTGTGGAATGCCACACGTATTTGTAACTCAAAGTTTAACCTTTCTTTTACCCCTTCCCATCCACTTTTTGCCAGGACATCCACTCTCAGGCTTGAGAGCAAATGTTTTGTTTTTTTGCAGACTCTAAGGACGTAGATTCCTTGGCAGGGGGAGAACTTAGCACCCTCGTCCTAAAAATAGGGCTACAGGTAATTTTAGTTTTGCTGGATGGTAGCCAGCCTGGCTAATTTGTAGTGTTTAGTGGTTAACTGATTTCTGTTTAACTCCATTAAATTGTGGCTTTTCCCTTTTGTCAGTAAGAGGCACTGTTGTCTTTGACATTAGTATGATGAGCTACAGTATATTCAAGTTATGGAAAAACATACTTTTCTCAGCCAATCATATTTGCGGATAAAGCATGCTGGGAAAAGCTATTTAATGGAAAGAGGTCAGGTGATCAAGTTCAGTCTTTCTGCCCAGGGTTTCTCCCTGGGTAAATGTGTGTATAGTTCCTGGCTGCTAGGCCTGAAGCCTGAGGCCTATCCAGGTGGCTTCCGGCTGCTAGGCCTGTACAAGGCCTATCCGGATGTTCAAGTTTATGCAGAGGAAAGCCTGCCAAAGATCCTGAAGTGATTCTAGAGGGATGGAGTTTGGGGAAGCACCAGAGGGGACATCTTCGTGAGCTGGATGTTATGAAGTGGCAGGGAGGACTGCAAGAGAGAACTTATCCAAGGGAATCAGTGTGTGAAGCTATGAGTAAAGTTTAGTTAATATAGGAGACAGCCTGTCCTACAAAGTTCAGATGTGCTAGTACAGCTTAAAGGCTCTTTTTCCTGTACTGCTGTCTACCTTATCTCACCTATTTTTGTCTAAATTGTCTGCCAATCTGCCTGTTGCTGATCGTTTTTAAGGGTATCCTGTGCCCGATCCCCTCTCCCATATTTTTCCTGTTGAAGAAAGAAAGTTTACTCTGTTTAAAGCATAAAAGTTACTGGTGCCCAATGTTCTTTCTTGTTCATCAACCACCATGCCCACAAACCTGCACCCTGAGAATGTATGTCAGCCATCCCTACCCCCGGTAGTCACCATCAGGCTCCCGGAAAATCAGGGTAGGCGCTACATATATATACTCACACACTATATTACCAAAATAATTGGGACGCCTGCTTTTACACGCACATGAACTTTAATAGCATCCTAGTCTTAGTCCGTAGGGTTCAATATTGAGTTGGCCCACCCTTTGCAGCTTTAACAGCTTCAACTCTTCTGGAAAGGCTGTCCACAAGGTTTAGGAGTGTGTCTATGGGAATGTTTGACCATTCTTCCAGAAGCGCATATGTGAGGTCAGGCACTGATGTTGGACAAGAAGGCCTGGCTCGCAGTCTGTGCTCTAATTTATCCCTAATGTGTTCTATCGCGTTGAGGTCAAGACTCAGCACAAGCCAGTCAAATTCCTCCACCCCAAACATGCTCATACATGTCTTTATGGACCTTGCTGCACTTATGGCACAGTAGGTATACACATATAGCCAATAATATAGCAACTTCAGGCATTCATGCCCTTTAGCCCAGGTTCACACTGAGCTGCCAGTGAAAAGCTGTGCGATTTCAGCTGAACTCGCACAATTTCACTCATACATGTCAGTCCAGATTTCGGCCGCAATTTCAGAGACATCTGTGCAGGTTCCTTTGCTGGCAATTGCCACTGATTTGACATGCGATTTGCAAATCGCATGTCGAATCGTACTAATGTGAACCAGGGCTTATAGTTACCAACCTGCACCATGCAGTGAAATGAAAATATGATGGCTCAGGTCCTAAATAGTCTGATTTATACAACACATTAGATGTTAAAATGGTGTTACCATCTATTATCTTTTGTCTTGAATTCCTCCTGAAAAAATATCAGCAT
This sequence comes from Lithobates clamitans, assembly GCA_037952925.1. Classification (NCBI taxonomy): domain Eukaryota; kingdom Metazoa; phylum Chordata; class Amphibia; order Anura; family Ranidae; genus Lithobates; species Lithobates clamitans. Next base: position 1,784,202 of record JBBGZY010000835.1, read on the forward strand.
GCTTCCTGTGCCTAGATACTATTTGAAGTGCGGGATCATCTATGGCACTGGCTAACTTCTAGTGTCATGGGATTTGGTGTCAGGGCAGTCTTTAAGGCAGGGCAAAAGGGGCAGCTGCCCTGGGCCCTGTCATTGTTGTGGGCCCCAAAGCAGCTGCCTCATACTTGCCAACTATACCAGTTTAAATTCCCTTGTCTCTTGAAGTTTAAGTCCTGTGCTGTGTCCCGATATCTCAGTGTGAAGTGCTGGTACTAATGCTGCCCAGCTCTGCCCTATTGTTGTGTACAGATGACTCACCTGCAGACTCTGTGTGTTTACATGTAAATAACCAGCATTGATATGTAAATAACGGCGGCATTCATATATATATATCATGCCCCCTGCAGTGAGGAGATGATGTGCTATAACCTCCAGCAACCAATCAGTGAGCAGTATTACTGTACAATAATCTCTAGCAACCAATTAACCAGCAGAAATCATTTGCTGTAACCTCTAGCAACTAATCAGTGAGCCGTAATGTGTGCTGTAACCTCTAGCAACCAGTCAGTAAGCAGTAATGATATGCTGTAACTGCTGGCAACCTGATCTGATACAGTAAACTGATTTTAACTCTAGCTGCTATTTATTGTATGTCTCAGAGCAGGTGGAGAGTAAAATTGCATGGGGGGGGGCCCAAGAATATTTTTGCCCAGGGTCCAATCAATATTAAAGATGGCCCTGTTTGGTGTGAGACCTTCAGTGCAAGGATTTCTCTGTTTTTTCTTCATTCGCTCCCTGGATATGTGCTTTTTACACTTCTTGTGCTGCTTCTTGAATATTTCCCCACCAGCCATTAGATCACTAGCCATTGGGTGGGCAGCTTCATTATTAGAACAGCAGCCAGGATTCAAGCAGTTATGATACCAGGTTGTGGCTTGATAATCTTTTGATACATTTTAATTTAATTTGCTAGTTTAATTAAATAAGTAGACAATAGGGTGCCAATTCAAATTATATTCACCTATAAAATTAAAGTTGGGAGCAATAAATGTTGTACACCCAATAATGATGCACATTTTAAATGTCATTGTAAGGCACTCTATAACTGCAATAAACAGAAGCTGACATCACATGGGAAGGTATTTGTCATAAATCACAAAACACAGGAGGAATTGAGATATTTTATTCAGGTGTGCAGAGGGAGAACAACAAAGCTTCTTTAGAGTCGGTAGCCATTACATCAATGAAATCGCATACAGTAGCTCTGTTGCTTCATTGTGATTGAATAATTCAGATGTGAAGATGTCTTTTTAATGTGAGCATGAATGTCAAATTATTTTTTGAGAATAATGTGTAAACTTTACTTATTGTTTGAGTATTATCAGCATGGAAGATAATATCAGTGTGGAAGATTTATTTATTTTGTTAAAATATAATGTCCTGACACATTTTTCAGAATTTTACAAAGTACCTCAGTCTGGTCCTGGTGAAGCTTTCAGTCTATTGCTCCCACAGACTCATTGAACAAAGCTAGTTTCAGGTACCGTTTATTTAATCATATTGGTATATTTTTGGATTGTGGACAGTAACTAGAGCACCCCAAATAAACCCAATGCTAATATAGGAAGAACAAAGCAAATGTATGTGCCTAAAGTGGTTGTAAAGGCTGAAGGATTTTTACCTTCATATGCATGAAGGTAAAAAATCTTCTATGTACAGCAGCGCCCCCAGCACCCCCTAAAATTTACTGGAGTCCCATCCTAATCCAGCAATGTGCACAAGAACCTCGGGTCTCCTGGGTCTCTCCCTTCCTATTAGCTGAGGCAGCAGCAGTAGCCACTGTCAATCATGGCCAGTGAGCCAATGAGGGGAGAGCGGGGGTGGAGCCGAGCCACACTTCATGTGTGAATGGACACATAGAGCAGAGCCCCCATAGCAAGCTGCTTGCTATGGGGGCACTAGGCAGAGGGGAGGGGCCTGGAGTGCTAGTGGGGGACCCAAGAAGAGGAGGATCAGCACTGCTCTGTACAAAACCATTGCACAGAGCAGGTAAGTTTGACATGAATATATATATTTTTTTTAAATAATCTTTAATGTCACTTAAAGTGTGTGAGGCCAAATACCATAAAGCTTTTTTTAAGGGGGTTATCTGAGCAAATTGAATCAATTATGAATTACAGATATATCTCTTGCCCAAGAATTATTTTTAAATCTGTGAATGTGACATTCACCAAACATTCACAAGTGATTGTTCATTCCATGTAATTTAAAACACATGCCCCAGTAAGATTTAACTGCAGTGAATATTTAGTTAATGTCACATTTGCTGCTTTATAAATATGCCAATGCACATATACATATTATTCACAATGAAAATACACATTATTCACAACTAACTAGCCAAATCGTATAGTTTTGGATAGAGTGGGGGCAAGTAAAATGTTATATCAGGTTTTTTTTCTGTCTATGGGGAGAATTACCCTAAGGTCCCTTTCACACGGGACGGATCCGTGTTGATCCGACCCGTGAACATCCGCTGCTCAGCGGGGATCTCTCCGTTTTCCCCAGCTGAGCCGGCGGATGACAGGGCGGGAACCGCACACTGTGCAGGGACCGTGCCCTGTCAGATCTCCGCTCTCCCCTATGGGGGATCGGAGGAACACGGACCGTCTGTCCGTGTTCCTCCGATCCGCTCTGCAGACGGATAGAAAAATAGGATTTTCTTCCGTCTGCAGAATCGGACGAGAGCGGAGGCGGACAACATCGGGTGTTAGCGGATGTACATCCACTGACACCCACTATCCCATAGGGAAGCATGTATGTCCGTGTTTCATCCGAAAACGGATGAATGAAATATGGACATACGGTCCGCATGTGTGAAAGGGGCCTAAGGGCTCTTTCACAAAGTTGGCAGGGGAGTTGTAAAAAAAGACAGCTGACCCACCCAAATCCTAACATTACAGCCTGACAGGGCTATACATATGATGCTGCGGCAATGCTTTGGTTCGCAGTCTCTGCATTTTTAACTTATGCCACGTACACACGATTGGACTTTCCGACAACAAAACTGTGAATTTCTTTTCTGAAGGATGTTGGCTCAAACTTGCCTTGCATACACATGGTCACACACGGTTACACAAATGTTGGCCCAAAATTCCGAACGTGAGAACGCGGTGACTTACAAGATGTACGACGAGCCGAGAAAAAGCAAGTTTAATAGCCAGTGCGGCTCCTTCTGCTTGATTCAGAGCATGCATGGACTTTTGTGCAACGGACTGTCCGACAAGTTTTGTCGTCGGAAAATTTGAGAACCTGCTCTCAAACATTTGTGTGTGGAAATTCCGACAGCAAATGTTCAAAGCTGTGCACACGGTCGGACTTTCCGACAACAAGCTCACATCGAACATATCCCGTCGGAAAATCCGACCGCGTGTACACCGCATTAGGCAGAGTGACAGGCAGCAATGCCTGTCAAGCTTGCCTATGGAGGTCAATGGGGCACATCGCAGCCACAAGCCAAATGCTTGGCATGCAAATGTGGCGTGGCACTGCAATGAAGTACTGCCATTTGGCATTGTTAAAAAAACGTAAACATTTTTTTTTAAAAAGACAGATGTCAAAAGGTGGCAGATGTGGCTGTACAACCCTCTGGAAACCAAATCACCGTGAATCACTGTTTTAAAAGGTGATAAGCTTACTGCAAGCATGAAAGAAGACTAAGATATACCAGTTGTGTAAAAAGATTATAAACCCTTATATATACCAGGTAAAATGACTGGCCAGAGTTTATAAAGCTTGTCTGAGCTGTCAGAAAAGGTGTCAGAAAAGGGGGGCAGAAAGTTAAAATTACACACTGCATGGAGGGAAAGGTCACACCCCTCTTCACACAGCACACAGAAACAGAGCTGAGGCTGTCAATCAGCTGGAGATCCCTCCCCTGTCACCTTTTTTCTCTTGGTGTCAGGAAAACTTGTCACTTTAACCACTTCAGCTCTGGAAGGTTTACCCCCCCTCCTTCATGACCAGGCCATTTTTTGCGATACGGAACTGCTTTACTTTAACTGACAATTGCACTGTCGTGCAACACCGTATCCAAATCAAGTTGATGTCCTTTTTCCCCACAAATAGAGCTTTCTTTTGGTGGTATTTGATCACAAAAAAAAGACCGGCAATTTTGGAAAAAAAAACAATAATTTTTATTTTCTGCTATAAAACATATCCAATAAAAAAAAATACAAATTTTCTTCATCAATTTAGGCCACAATGTATTCTGCTACATTTTTTTGATTAAAAAAAATCCAAATAAGAGTATATTGAATGGTTTTAACAAAAGTTATACTTCTACAAACTATGGGCTATTTTTCTTATTTTTTCTTTATTCAGCTCTCCGGGACTCTTCCTTTTCATTGGCTGAGACAGCAGCAGGAGCCTGTGAGTCAAATAGTAGAGAGAGGGGTCGGGGCCGAGCCACAGCTCTGTGTGTGAATGGACACACACAGCAGTGGCTCGTGAGTGAGCCTACTTGGGTGCCCCCACAGCAAGCTGCTTGCAAAACCATCTCACAGGGCAGGTAAGTATGACATTCGTTATTTATTTTTTTTAATTACCTTTCATACCACCTCAAACCCAAAAAACAAACATTTATTATATTGCAACTCACCAATTCTTAGAAGTTGTGGCTGTGTTCATTATCTTTTATAAGCATTCTTTCTTTTATTTTCATCTGGTGATCCTACTACCAGCAAGAAGGAGGCCTGCCCCCGAAACATGTCAGCCATCCAATCGTTTGTTCCAAAGATGGGTTACACCATGTTCGGCTGAAGTACACCAGTTTTATGCTTGCTGTTTTTTCATGTGTAGCTGCCCACAGATACAGGAGTACTGCTCACAAATATAACACGTGTGAACAAGATCTATTGTATTCAACATTGCCAGTTCTAGGGACAACTTCTCACATCCACATCCTAAATACGTAACAAATTTCAAGATAGAAATCACCCCAAAGGGGGATAGGAGGACTTTATAGGATGTGAGGTTGTCACTCAGTGAAATCTGTTACGTGTGAACAAGAGTCTGTGCATCCATTACTGTTATGCCCTGTACACACGGTCGGATTTTCCGATGAAAAATGTCCGATCGGAGCGTGTTGTCGGAAATTCCGACCGTGTGTGGGCTCCATCGGACATTTTCCATCGGATTTTCCGACACACAAAGTTTGAGAGCAGGATATAAAATTTTCCTACAACAAAATCCGTTGTCGGAAATTCCGATCGTGTGTACACAAATCAGACGGACAAAGTGCCACGCATGCTCAGAATAAATAAAGAGGTGAAAGCTATTGGCCACTGCCTGGTTTATAGTCCCGACGTACGTGTTTTACGTCACCGCGTTCAGAACGATCGGATTTTCCGACAACTTTGTGTGACCGTGTGTATGCAAGACAAGTTTGAGCCAACATCCGTCGGAAAAAATCCATGGATTTTGTTGTCGGAATGTCGAACAAAGTCCGACCGTGTGTACAGGGCATAAGACCGTGAGCAACCTTCTCTTCCTCAACATGAAGCTGATTTGCAGCAATAGGTCCCGATCGTGGAAAGCAGCCGCCAGCTTACCTGTGCCCACCTGTGCCACCTGCAAGTGCCACCTACCAGTGCCCATGGTGCCACCTACCAGTGCCCACAGTGCCACCTATTATCGCCCACAGTTCCACCTATTAGTGCCCACAGTGCCACCTATCAATGCCACCTATCAGTGCCAATCAGTGCTTCATCACCAGTGCTGCCTATCAGTGTTACCTATCAGTGTCACCTAACAGTGCCCATCTATCAGTGCTACCTATCAGTTACACCTATCAGTGCCGCCCATCAGTGCCCATCAGTGCTACCCATCAGTGCTACCCATCAATACCACTTTTCAGTGCAGCCTCATCAGTGCATATCAATGAAGGAGAAAAATTACCTGTTTGCAAAATTTTATAACAAACTATGAAAACTTTTTTTTTCCAAATTTTTTGTCCTTTTTTTGTTTGTTTAGCAAAAAATACAAATCCCAGCAGTGATTAAATGCCGCCAAAAGAAAGCTCTATTTATGTGAAAAAAATTATAAAAATTTCATTTGGGTACAGTGTAGCATGACCGCGCAATTATCATTCAAAGTGTGACAGCGCAGAAAGCTGAAAATTGGTCTGGGTAGGAGGGGGGTGTAAGTGCCCAGTAAGCAAATGGTTAAGCCTTACTTGTTAAAAATTCTGCCCCCTTGCATCCTGTTTGGTTACCCATCCACAAACTTCCTTTACATTTGACACATTTCAAGATTGTTTCTGATGACAGATATCTTATAGTAATAAAGCTTTGAGACTATGTACTGAATATATAACATATGCATGGGGTTTTTATCACAGTTGGGAATATTTACCCCCATGCAGTCTATGAACTCGTGCTCAGTATTCAATATCTACTGTAATATTTAGTCAACTGGTCCCTTTACAAATTATTTACATAAATGTATGAATTCCGTGAATGAAGCATGACTTCTTTTTATTAAGGCTTGATTTGTTGATGCTAATGGAGCAATTCTTCTTAATCAGGAAATTAGATGAAGTGAATTAATAAATGACTTAGGGATTAGGTAATTACTTCCTAGTTAAGTGCTGAAATGATTTTCAGATACCTCTGTGGCTTCCCTCCCAAGAAATTCTCAAACAAGCTATCATCAGCAGTCTTAGTACACTCAATATTGCAGTTCAAAGGTACAACATATATCTTGTCATGTCCATTTTGATGAAAAAACTTCAGCTGTATTGTCTACCTACCATTTAACCCTTTTGTAGCTATGGTTGTGCTTTCAGCCTCTATCCTGATGGCCAAGTCCATTATCAACGCACAACTACAATATAAACAAAATAATTCTTACAATAGTATTTGAAATGGTGTAGCTATAATATACAATATATGTATCTAGACAGAACTAAATGCTATATTTTTTGTAAAAAAAAAATACATTATCCACATACCATTTTGCCAAGTCTGTTCATCAGTATTAGAGGGACCTCTGCGCTATTGAGCCAATAGAGCTGAAACAAATAGGTCATAGAGAATCCCAGGTCCTGCACACTAGCTGGACAACCGTCTGAATAAGTCACAAGACACGTATTGGTAAATTCACTAAAGGTAAATAGACTGTGCACTTTTCAGTTGTAGTTGCACTTATTTTCCCCAGAGCTTAATGAATGTGGTAGGCTCTACTGATTTCCATCGTCCAATCTGCAAGCAAAATTCTGTATTTTTTTTTTTTGTTTTTTTTTATTTTATTTGCACCTGATTGGATATTCTTTACAAAGTGAAGCTTCACCACATTCACCAAGCCCTGGGGAAAATGTGTGCAACTGCACTTTCAAAGTGCACAGTCTATTTGCCTTTAGTAAATCAACCCCTAAAGCCACGTACGCACGATCGGATTTTCCGATGGGAATTTTGTGATGATGGGCTGTTGGCGGAAAATCCAACCGTTTGTATGCTCCATCGGACAATTGTTGTCGGATTTTCCACGGACAAATTTTGGATGGCAGGCTTTAAAATTTTCCGTTGACAAATGTCTGTTGTCTGATTTTCCGAGCGTGTGTACACAAGTTCGGACAAAAGTCCAAAGTACAAACACGTACGCTCGGAAGCAAGGACGAGCCAGAAGCGGTCAGTCTTGTAAACTAGCATTTGTAATGAAGAATTAACATTCGTGACGTGGCAAATTATGAAATCTCGAAATGCAGCGCACAATTCTCTTCTTCTTTAATGGGATAATAATGAAGCCGCTTTGCTGGTGATACTGATGGAGTTATTGCAAACTAATTTTCAAAGGCTTTTTTTTTTCTAGTGATATCAAGAATAATATTATTATGCTTGTTATTTGTTTTTGTTTTTTTTGGCCCAAGTTATCACAACACCATTATCCTGTATTTTTTAAGATCAAAGATACAACTATGTTGGTGTATCTTGTTAATTTTACATTGTATTTTTTAAAATGTAACTGCCTACTCCCAAACTGTAATTTGAAGTAAAACACATAGCCAAGTATTATTCTCCACAATTTTTTTTATTGTGCATTAAAAAAAGAAAACAAATACAATTAGACATGATATCTGCCACTAGAACTTAACCAAAAAGTGCATTCTATGCATCCAAAAATGTAGAAAATATACCAAATCCAATCATTATTGGATAAAAATAAAATAAAAGTCTCATGCATGTGTCCTGCTTCTTAATATAGGGGGTCAACAATGCCAAGAGTTGGTGGAAGCAGGGGTCCGTCATCCAGATATAATTCTGAAAATCATCTGGATTATTCTCCTGGAACTCCCGCAGCAAAGGCATATGACATAATTGGTCAGGATTAATAAAGCAACCAATTTTTGGTCCAAGAAACCCCCCTCCTCCTGTTCCTGGACTGGACTTGGGTCAAAGCAATAACTCCAAGGCCAATAATAAATAACACGTTATCTCCTCCGATTCCGCAACATGTCTGGTTGACGAACAGCCGTTCAGAAACAAACTGAAAAGAGAAATGAGAAATGAAAAGTGCAAAATGAAAACCGCAAATCAACACTCACCAAACTTCTACTAACACAAAATTAGCAGAAGGAGCACAAAGGGTGGCGCCTGACAATTGAACTTCCTCTTTTTCGGCTCATAGTACGTCTAGTACGTCACTACGTTCGTGTTTGTTGGCCGACAACTGTGTACCATTTGTATGCAAGACAAAATCCAGGCACAAAAGTCTGAGGTTTTGTCTGCGGAAAATCCAATCGTGTGTACGAGGTTATAGTCTTGCAAGTAGACTTGTACTTTCAAAGCATTGGCAATGTAAAAAATGTAGTTCTTCTTTAAAATCACGATTGCCTATAAAAGAGCAAAACAAAGGTATAAATAATTGTAGAAAGGCCATCAAAACATTGCTGTATGATGAGTGTACATGTACTGTATATTATATGCATTTAAATACATTGTGAATACTATCTGATTTTTTTTGTATGTTTTGTTACATATTATATAACTTTACTTTCTTGTATTTTCTTCCTTTATTTATTTCTTATCATAAAGTTTAAAATATGAAATGTAAACAAATGTTTTCAGGCAGGTAAATTAAACATAGCATATGAAAATGTGTTCAGAAATATTTTATACATTTCCAGCCAGGAGGTGAAGCCCCAGGATTCTTTATACAAGCGTTCCTGTCTCTCATTATTTGCTGTGCTAAACAAAAGTCTTGGGCTTACAGAGCCCCATAGCTCAAGATTAAATTTACACACACAACTGAATAATCAAAGGAGTGACTCATTCTTCCACCCCCTACCTTCCTGTTCAAATGGGACTACACAACGTTTCAATTTACTAAAGAGTGAAAGAGTATGCTAATAACAATAATAATACATTTTGTTAATAGGCGCCTTTCAGAACACCCAAGGTCACCTTACAAAGATAACAACAAAGCAAAAAAGTCAATAAATAAAATAAAATTACATGACTATTAAATTACAAAAACAAAACAAGGAAGTCAGACAGAGTATGCTAGTTTAAAAAGATGAGTCTTGAGACATGATTTGGTCTTGGTCACACGGGTGCTTACACCCACAGTCTGTGGTGTAAGCGCTCGTGTGAATGAGGCCTAAAAAACTTCTTATAAAACACTATTTAAAAAAAGTATCATCTTAAAAATCATTTTTATAAAATTGGCCAGATAGCATTATAGTTATCCTTTGATGGATGACAAATAGTGTCTCTGTCTGCTGTCCTCAACACAGGGACATTTAAAGTGTATCCTAGGCTCAGTTCACACTGGTGCGCTGTCCGACATCAGATGTGATTCGCCCCGCACTGCAGTGCAAATCACATCTGATGTCTGTGCGATGCGAATTCCCATCGCATTCGGACCAAAGTCGCATAGGACCCTTTCTTTGGTCTGCACCAGAATCGGATTGCATGGACCCTCCTAGCAGTTTGCATATGGCAGTGTGAACTGCCTGCGAGTCGGGTGCGATGTGGCAACCCGCAGTGGATTCACAGGGTTTACGCATCGCACCAATGTGAACCGAGTCTTAAAGTACCAAGTAATTATGAAAGAGTAAATCCTGATTGGGTGCAGGTTCATATCAATGCTTTAATAATGGGCCTGGTGAAGGAAGTCGTAAAGCAAGGCTGTACTAAGCCAGCAAATTAGTACCATTTTTTTTACAAAATGCAGGTGTGCAGATTATAAAATATATTAGACAATATACTGTATTAAGACATTTCTATTGCACTTGCATGGAATCCTGAGCACATGCACTCAAACATAGTATGTATAACCTCAGTCATGGAATGTGACAGCTACAGACCTACAACTATCAGTCAAAGATTTTGCATTTTTAATATTAATACATTTTATTTGACAGAATATTTTTTCGGAACAACACCTCTAAAATGCAAAAGAAATGAGTATGTTGATTTTACCTTAGCTAGTGGTTCAATCTGCATGGTAAATTTTAATCTGCATGGTAGACTACAAAGTTAAATGTTTAAATTATATGCCAATCTCATCATCAAATGTCTACTTGAAGCTAAAAAAAAGCCGTTGTGGTTGGAGAGAAAGGCTTGCTACAAAAGATCTAATGGTTATGTGATCCCAAAAGCAGCCTTCATTGTTGCATGGTGCAGATTCTATGAAAAAAAAAGAATGTGTGAATGCAAACCACTTGAACACTTTGTAACAGAATTGCAACTATCAGCCAGAGACTTTGCAGATCAGCCAGACAATGTACAAATCTATTTTACTGAACCTCACTCATCCCTATTGAAATGGTTACTACAGCTGTACCTTCATACTGCCTTTGTAAAATTGTACCAGATCGGTGTGATCAAAGTTTTATTGAAAATGCACAAAAAAGCTAAGTTTAAATTACATACAAGTACACAAGTGGACATGATAGTTTTGAATGTATTTTAGCTGGACACACTTTGAGAACTGGTCATTTTTAACACAAAAAAATAATATCGAGCAATTTGATATCAATGCTTGTGCATTTTGAATAGCTCCTACAAAAGTAATAAAAAGGTAGATCTGTGTACATTGTAAACACAATTCCCAAAATTCATAAAAGACTGTTGCTAACACTCTTTACAATTGTATCATGCCCCCCGCATGACAAATATCGGTGCCTGCAAAAGATTTATGAACCAGTCAAAAGATGTTACATTAAAAAGGAACTGCAGTCTGCTCACATAATTTGTAATAAAAACATCTTTGCCATTCTGAATCTTCGCTCCCACATATTATTTTATATATACTGTAATTCTGTACTTGCCAAATATGCTGCAGAAATCTCCCTCCACTGAGTCTGGCTGCAGCCATTTTAACTGTGGGCAGCTGAAGCCGCTGCCTGTTCACTTCCTGGATTTACACAGACACACACATACATATACAGACAAGCAAAGATACTCACACCATTTCTTGCCTGCACATTTCTCATCTCTCAATGAATACACATGGATCTCTGCAGTCACCTGTTATCTCTGCCCTCATCCAGCCCCCTCCAGCTTTACAGCTCTCCTTTGCTCTTCAATGACTCTTGTGAGAGAGAGAGCTGTGCATGATGTCATTAGCCTAGGCTAATTACCAAACACGAAAGAAGAAGTGGGCTGTATAAGGTATTTACTGGCAGAAAAAAAAATATTTTACTATCCAAAGTTAAAACAACAAGGGCAGAAGATTTAATAGATGTAAAGATGAAAAAATGACTGAAGGTCTGCTTTTATTTATCTCATGGAGGCATGGTGAGTGGCAACATCGAGGCCAGACTATCCATACTGAATACACTCTGTCCTTAGTACATGTTCAGCCCCCACTCCACACAGCCTCACTGGTTGCTAGGACAATGTCAACTTTGTATCTGAATAGCATCCTAACAGCTAGTGATGCTGTGTAGTCAACAGCTGCCTAGCAACTGATGATGCTGTGTGGCAGACAGTGTCCTAGCAACCAGTAACAGGTGGGAGGTAGGGATGTATAGCTGCTGCTGCCCCACTCTAGAGTTTCTGGCCTGTTTCTATAAGCCAATATAGAATTGGTCATAATTACCACTAGTTTTCTTATCTACAGACTGGAGATATATTTTTTTTAATTTGTCACAGAAATAGTGACCCTTTATGAAAGTGGCCCAAATAGGAACTATCTGAATCTGTTACATGTATCTGAACTCTTAAAAAAATGTTGAAAGACTTTCATTAATTAGGTGCGGGACCATACCAGCAGAAACAGAGAAATACGTCAAAGGTGTTGCCATCAGAGTGAGTGTTCTTTGTGTTAGGTCAAAGACAAAGTTAGGTTGAGAATTGAGAGGTAGCCTGGGTGTTTGCATTAAGGCTAAGTTCCCACTATGAATTGCCTATGAATTGCACAAGAATGTGCACTGCATTCCTGTGCAATTCACATGTGATTTAGTGCTGTGTGATTTGAGCCTATTCATTTTGAATGCGCTCAAATCGCACAGCATCACACAAAGGTAGTGCATGCACTACTTTTGCAAATGCACTGCAACTGGATTACATGGTAGAATTCTAGCATGCATCACTAGAGGGATCACCAGCAGGGGGAAGGAGGTTCTTATTCCCCTATATAGATCTTTAGTGAGACCTCATTTAGAATACTGTGTCCAGTTCTGGAGACCTCACTTACAAAGAGATATTAATAGTCTTCCCCGGTCTATAAACTCGCGCATACGCAGTAAATATTTAGCCAAGCCTGAATTTCAGTGTGGGAATACCATGGCAACTGTGTCCCGTGAATCAGTGACAATCTGCTTATGCTCACCTTTGTGAATGGGAACTTAAGATGGCCATACACCTATAGATTATCTGCAGATTTTCTATGGTTAGATGGAAAGAGTGGGAGATTCCTCCATCCACACAGTTTAGCAAACATGGAGAAGTCTGTTGCACTTTTTCCATCTAACCATAGAAAATCTGCAGATAATCTGGAAAAGCATGCTGGAAAAATTGGACAAAATTTGCATGTGCAGATGATGTCATTGAAAAGAAAAGGATGGATTACATGAAAACTAACAAGTTAGGAAGGATTCTACACAAAGCAATAAGTTCATTGCTCAATAATGCTTCAGATGGTGGAAAATTGACAGGTTAGGTTTACTACCACTTTAAATGAGGTACAACATTTGCATGAAAAGATTTATTAAGCAATAAATGAAAATCTTCACACACACAAAATATATGTTTCAATTACAAGCAAGTTTCTCGCAGAAATGTACAAACATTAGTACCGTGAATTTCAAAAAATGAAACTTTACTGCATATGTTTTTCTTCACGCAGAATATAACATGATCCTTTGCTGTGCACCGGTGTCCCGACTTGGACTAATTGGATAGAAGTGGTTCAGCGGTTTCAATGTATTTGTGTACCTTAACCACTTCAATACAAGGCACTTTCACCCCCTTCCTGCCGAGGCCAATTTTCAGCACTGTCATACAACATTGTACTCATATGAAATTTTTATCTTTTTTTTTCACACAAATAGAGCTTTCTTTTGGTGGTATTTAATCACCACTTGGGTTTTTATGTTTTGCTATGTTTTTCATAGTTTTGGTATAAAATTTTGCAAATAAATAATTGTTTTTCTTCACTAATGTGCGCTGATGAGGTTACACTGATGGGCACTGATAGGCGGCACTGATGGACACTGATGAGGTGGCACTGATGAGGAGGCACTGATGAGGCGGCACTGATGGGCACTGATGAGGAGGCACTGATAGACGGCACTAATGGGCACTGATGGGCACTGATAGGCTACACTGATGGGCACTAATGGGGCTGCACTGATAATCAGGGCATTGATGATCAGTGCCCTGATTATCAGTGTAAACAATGTGCTGACAGGCTTTCTGGTCTCCTTTCCTCCCACGCTGTGTCTGATACCTGGCAAGTTTATTTACATGTGATCAGCTGATCTCATGGTAAAGAGCTGCTGTGTTGGGCCCTTTAGCCCGATCTGTGATCAGCTGGACACAGGACACAGCGGTAAGGGAGCTCACCCGATGCGCACTGCAGGAGACACGCAGGGGGCGGGGTTCTGGTATGATATCTACAGATACCCTTCTAGGACTGGACGACCATGCTGTAGCCGTCTTTTGACTATAGCATGGTTGGAAAGTGGTTAAAAGATCTTTATTAAAATAGTCAGTGACAACTTAGCACCCTGTAACTATTGATATAATAAACACTTTGGTCAAAAGTGTGTAATGTAGAATATAGCATAAAAAGTACAGGGGTCAGGCGTGTGTAATGTTCTGAGTGGAAGGGTTAGGAGTGTGAAATGTTTTTATTTTGTTATTTTCATCCTTTGGAGGAATGAGGAATAAAGGAAGGCCAAAAAAAAGTAGAATAAACTTGAGTTTCAAGCCAGGGGAAGGCTGAGCATGCCTCCTAGAGCATGCTGGCCCTTGTATTTCTGTCCCCATATAAAGTTATGGGGTCGTTTTAGATAGGGACTACACATCAGCTGCTTGTTAAAGCCCCATCGATTGGATCCTATAACTGCTCCTTTAATCGTCTTTCTTCCTCCTGCCAATAGGAACACAGGGAGGAACAGAATAGCCTGTGTGAGTCAGCTCACAATACATTAAACTCAGCGAGTCAGTGAAACAGGGAGAAGGAGGGGGTGAAAAGGCCCATGCAGATATGACAGACAGCTCCCTCCCTCTTTCAGGCTAGAAAGCCTGTGTACATCACGGTGGATTTCTTGGCGGGGTCGCGGGTGATAAAGTGAGACACCCGCTACACACTCCCCCTACGAAGGAACCTTTTGTCCTCCAAAGGAAGTAACAGTCCTTAACCTAGTACATGCTTTGTATATACACGAGGAAGAAAACAGGTTAGTGTACACAGGAAAACAAACAGTTTGCATTTGCATAAGAACCTGGCAGAGGAACCTCACACCAATGAGCATAGGAAGGAAGGTTGTCCTGCCTCCAGGCCACCTTAATTGGAATAGCCCAACTAGTTGTGCCAGGGGGTGAGTTAAGGTTGCCTTTCCCCAAATCTGTGGTGAAAAGGTCAGGCTCTACAAGAGTCCCTTGAGGGGTGAGGATAACTTCTTTGTTGCTCTCACCCAATGCATCACAAGTCGGTCTCTTGAGAGGATGCTTAACTCTTCGCTTTCTCTGTTCCACTGGCTCAGGCACTGTAGGCTCACTAGCCTCTTCTTCCTGCTTAGCTACTTTGGCCTCTTGCAGATTAGCTTCTTCCACTTCTGCTATGGGTCCTTCTTCATCCATTATGGAAGAGGGAGATACTTCTGACCCTCCTTCTGGCAGTGAGGGTAAGGGATCACATCTAGGGACAGCAGAGGCTAACAGCCACTTCACCAGATCTGTGTTGGTCCCTACGATTAGCGGACTTCCTGTGGACCTTGGCACCCAAGGATACACAATAGCCAGTGTGTCAAAGTCCTGAGGGTTCCCAGCCCTCAATGGATCACACGACAACTTGATCCGCAGGTATCCATCACAAGGGTTATCCTCCGTTTGAATACCCTGGATCTCTATATCTTCCAACTTTCGCAGGGGTATGTACGACAAATACCTCTTGTAAAAGTCTCTGGTCAGCAAAGTCACCTGAGCACCTGAATCAAGAAGGTCTCTTGTGTAGATTCCTTCCACAAGGACAGGCACTACAGACAAAAGGCTCACTAACTGGGCAGGAGGCCTGTTGAAAGCATCTGGAACAGGTGGGTGGGTGAGTAGGTGGGCATGACTGGACTCATGCTTCCTTCAGCTTCTGGCATTGGGAATGCCGTTTCTGGCGTTGTTTTGAAGGCTGAAGGCATTCCTCACTGAAACGGCATAAACTGCAGGTGTTCTCCATTGTTCCCTGCAGGGTCAGAGAAAGTTCTTCTTGAGGGCCCAGGTCTTCTCTCAATCCTTGGGTCACCTCTCAGAGGTCCACGCCAGTCTTCTGTCCTCCTAGGTGGACTAGGACATTCTCGCTGGTAAAGACCTACACCTCCACAGTTTAGGCAGACGTTTGGATTCACTGGCCTCTTGCCGGACACAGCAGGTAAATGCGGGGGTACATTCTGCCCCGTGGCACCATCGTCGGATAACTCAGTATGTTTTGCTGCCAACCGGTTCATCATTTCCATCATCTGTGCTACCTGCATCTTCAGTGCTGCTATCTCAGACTTGAGATCCAACGGTTCGGTCATCATCTCTATCAGCTGTGACACCTGAGTCTTGAGAAGTTTGACCTCAGAGTTGTAACCACCTTCTTCTTCTTCTCCAGCATGGCCTCTTCTTCCCGCACAATCCTGATCAGATCTGGATACTTCAGGATGCCACCATCTTGCCTGGTTCTCAGCAGAATGGTGATGGGGTCCGAAGGTTGGGCACCCCAAGACTTGCTGTGCACGGACCTCATCTACTTTCTGGTAATCTAAACCCTTCTTCAGTAGCATTTGATGCAGTATCTTATCCAAACGCCTCACATAGTCGGATAACTTTCCCCTGTGTTCTGGTAAGTATGCGCAAACTGGTACATGAGGTCGGAAGCTTTTTCAGTGCACCCAAACACATCCTGTAGAATGTTCAGGTAGTCTTGAACGACTCAATCTTTCTTACTGAGCTTCAGATTGCGGATAGCTTCTGAGGCAGGGCCCCTTAGACTCTCTATAATTATCTGCCTCTTGTGAGTCTCAGGAATGTCCCATTCATCCAGGGCTTGCGTGGCTTATCGCGGAAGGGACTCCTTCTTTCATGGCCTCAGCTTGACTAGAACTTGCTGGAGACATGTCTGATGTACTTGGCTTAATAAAACAAGACTCAGTCTTGTCAGCCAACTGCACACTGGTTCCTTAGAAACGGTCTGAAATTCCTAGCTTCCACTTTAGTAGTGCATACCAAGAAATGTTGGACAATTTAATGTTCCCAACTTTGTGGGGACAGTTTGGGGATGGCCCCTTCCTGTTCCAACATCACTGCTCATCAGTGCACAAAGCAAGGTCCATAAAGACATAGATGAGAAAATTTAGGGGGGAAGGAACTTGACTGGCCTGCACAGAGTCCTGACCTCAACTCGATAAAACACCTTTGGGATGAATTGGAGCAGAGACTGAGAAACAGGACTTCTCGTCCAGATCAGTGCCTGACCTTACAAATGCGCTTCTGGAAGAATGGTCAAATATTCTCATAGACACACTCCTAAACCTTGTGGACAGCCTTTCCAGAAGAATTGAAGCTGTTATAGCTGTAAAGGGTGGGCCAACTCAATATTGAACCCTATGGACTAAGAGTGGGATGCCATTAAAGTTCACGTGCATGCAAAGGCAGGCGTCCCAATACTTTTGGTAATATAGTGTAAATGTTTCCTAATCACTTAGATACATCTTTTTCACCCACTGAAGAAGATTTTGACTGAATTAATTAAAATGCATAGGGGTATTTTTCTTGGCAGGATATTTTATTAGAGAATAAGACCAGTATTGTGTGTCTGCCTTGGATAGGGGTACAAGTGTATAGATTGGGGTATACACCAGGGCTTGAACGTGTTTTTAAAGTGTAGTGTTTTAGTTGTGTACCTTTATTGCATACCAATAAAGGTGTAATACAATTTTATTTAACAATGATGGAAGAATTTATTGTCTGCATTTAAAAGTCCCAAGGGTAAATCATAGGTTTTTGTGTCACTTAGAATTTGCGGACAGACAGCAGTCATTCTATGTATTATCAAATGTTGGCACTCTTGGAAGATTACTGCTGATGGAGTATGCGGGGTGAGGCAGAGGATGGGAAATGTCAACTAAGAGCAACCACCAGCACAACTGACTCTTATCATTCAATGTAATTACTGTCCCTTGTACTGTTAAAAAAAAATGGAAGTAAACTTTAAATATTTCATGGCTATTCACTGGAAACTCTTTAGCTTATATACTTTTATTCCTCACAGACAGAAATGCACTTCATAGAAAGAGATTTTTTAACTGATACCCATGAACAAGACATGAATTGTTAAAGTTGATTTGAATGCACTCCAGGTTTAAAATGCTCTAGGCACTGATGCCTTGTGTTAAAAATCAGAAACATCTAAAATTCACAATACACTAGCATATGATTAGCCCACAGATACAAATATTTCTGTGTTATAAAGGCCTAAACATGTATTTTTAAGTTAAAAAGCTGATGTCTGATCTGTTTCAAATGCAGCACCATGTTCTTAAATGTACAGAGAAGAAAGGGGACTTGCTGCGCTGTGCTTTCAATATTAGGATTTATAGCACACCAATTTTAGTATATTTTATTTTAAATATCAGTTTATATGCTCCAGACAGGTGCATAAAAAATCCTGGAGTTGCTGAGTAAGTCAAAATGTCATATTAACTGATAGTTAAGAAGCTCTCATGGAGTCAAATAGCTTGATGACTGCCATTAATGTTGTCTTCTGTTAAGTTTCAGGATTTGGGCTGGATTTATACTATACATTCCAGTAATACATTCAAAGTGGTATTAAACTCTGCCCATTTATTTTTAATAGGCCCCCTGCAGGTTAATGCCATCATGTGCTAGTATGCACCCCATACTAGCACATTATGACAGACTTGCCTTGCAAACAGAGCCCTCTGGTGGTGCTGAGCTGTCACCATTCCTAGCGCTTCCATCTTCATACAGACTTTCTTCTGGGTTCACGCTCTCCAGCCGCTTGAATGACTGGACCACAATGAGGTCACCCTTGCACATGTCACTCAGTGTGCCCCAAATGCAGAGTGTGCTGTGCATGCACAGTGACGGCATCAGCTGTCGCCGATGGGAATATCTACTAAACGTTGCAACCTAGAGACTTACTAAAAGCTTACCTGTAGGGCAAAATGTAACATTTAAAGAAAAACTGCAGTTTGCTCAGTGCTCACATTATTTGTAATAAAAACATCTCTGCCATTCTGAAGCTTCCCTCCAACCGCTTTGCATATTATTTTTTATATACTGTGATTCTGTACTTGCCAGCTATGCTGCAGAAATCTCCCTCCACTAAGTCTGGCTGCATCCATTTTAACTGTGGGCAGCTGAAGCTGCTGCCTGTTCACTGCCCAGATTTACACAGACACACAGATGCACACCTCCATCTTTGCAGCTCTGCAGATTTCATTAGCCCTCTTATGACTCATCCCCCCTCCCTTCCTGGCAAACTCTTACAAGAGTGAGATAGAGAGCTGTGCATGATGTCATAAGCCTAGGCTAATGACCAGACAAAAAAAGGGAAGTGGGCTGTATAAGGGATTTACTGGCAGAAAAAATAATGTTTTACTATCCAAAGTTAAAACAACAAGGACAGAAAATGTAATAGATGGAAAGTGGAAAAAATGGTAAGGTAAGCACCACTTTAACATGCTGCATTAGGGCAGCTTATTCATTTTGAATGAGCTATCAGCACACCTCAATGCATAAAGGAACAGACTTGCACCTTTTATTTTTCTACATGCAACTCCATTATGCAGGAAAAAAAAAACACCTGTAAGGCAATTTCATAATGTGCTAGTATGCATAGCTTTGAACAGTGAACGTTTAGGAGATATTCATTTTACCTACAGGTAAGCCTTATTTCAGGCTTACCTGTGGGTAAAAATAACAAAGTGAGCTTTACTACCGCTTTAAAGAATTATTCAGCTGTTTCAACGTAAGTTAGTAGCAGGGAGTGGAGAACAGAGATGCATTTTTCACTCTTTTTACAATGTCCTATATGGATTAAAATTGGGTAAATATAAAATATTGCATGTGACAGTACAACAAATGTTTTTTGCCTTGCTTTTTTGTGTATTTTACTGTTATAAGTTAAAGAAATGAATGCACCAACAAAAATACTAGTTAAGGTCTCCTTACAAGGCGCTATTTTGACACATTTTTCCATCTATTGTCTGCAACACCAGTAAGAACAAACTACACACAAAATACTTGGTGGTGATCTTCCCATGCTACTTGGGTGACAATACCTAGTCTATCAGGTCCCCCATCTGCTTTAGGGCAATTCAAAGTCAAATTTGAGTTTGTTTGTTTTTTCCTCAATGAGCGATTTTGTTCATCATCAATATAGAGTTCCTATACATGGTGGGATATTTCTCTTGCTCAACCAACTTCTTGACCATTGCTTGCACTCTGAGAGGTCAACCATCTTCTTTGTTACTTATTTTTGACCCACAATCTATTGGTTGACAAGCAAGTACAATTCTTGCTTTAAGTTGTGTAGCGCCCCCCTGGGTCTACTGGGGGCAAGGAGAGACCTTCAGAGGCATGGGGGAAGCCAGCATTTACTCCAGGGCTGAATCCATGGTTATATTGGGGAGTTTTGAACAAAAATTGGGCACCAGTCACTTTAGATATTTTCAATGCTTTAATGTAGAACTTAAAAAGAGGTAGTAGGAGAAAGGGTTAGGGGTGTCAGATACCAAATGCAGATCATTTACATATTCCTTGGATCCAGACAAAGAACAGCTTTCTCTCTTTGGGATCTTGAATACCTGGATAGGCCTCTCTCACAGACCTAGCAGCCAGTAGAACTCCTGGATAGGTCTCTCTCACAGACCTAGCAGCCAGTAGCTATTTAACACATTTTAGATTGTAGAACAGCTTGATAGTACCAGAACCCGACCCGGTGATACTGCAAATAGGGTTAGATTTGTAGAACAAAATCCAGCTTTACAGCGTCAGAACCTTTAAGCCGATCCAGCAACACTGTAAGCGCAGTCTAGGTGTAGGTGCATCCTCCAAGTGAGTCACCAGGCCCTCCTGAGAGACCAGCCCTCATCCTGGCTCTCCCCAGTGAGGGTCCTCCCCTGGATCTTCTCAGATTTTATTGGCTTCTTCCACGCTGGGCAAGACAGCCTAAGGTCACCCTCAGGAGTAGTAGGCCCCAGAAAGGCTTCTGGGTCAACTTGCAGAGCTCACCTCCGCACGCAGCACATCCTCAGGCCAGGAGGATCCAAGGTAAGAGAGAGAGAGTACATGGTCCACCCAAATAAATACCCTTTCCCAGAATGCACCAGCAGCTAAGAACCTCCTACTGGGCTTAGCTGGAAAAAGAATAATTATTCATAGCTCACCCTTGTTTTAATTCTCATACTGGCCTGTGGTACCAGTGACACCTACTGGCAACAGTGAAAAATTCACAACTCAATTGAGATTAGGGAAAGACCAGATAAACTGTACAATTATTCTGAACTGTTTACAAAAACTAATTTTACATTATAGCCCATTTTAGGACCAGTTGCTACCCTTAGCACAATTAGTGGGACTCCGAGTAAATAAATACCCAACATGTCACACTTTAAAATTGCGCACACTCATGGAATGGCGCCAAATTTCGGTAATTAAAAATCTACATAGGTGACGCTTTAAACATTTTTACAGGTTACCAGTTTAGAGTTACAGAGGAGGTCTAGTGCTAGAATTATTGTTCTCACTCTAACGCACGCGGCGATACCTCACATGTGTGGTTTGAATGGCGTTTACATATGTTTATTTTACTTTATTTATTTTTTTAATCACTTTTATTCCTATTACATGGAATGTAAACATCCCTCTCTTTATGGAGAGAAGTGGGGTCTATGAGTCCCCACATCTCTCCTCCAGGCTGGAAAGCATGAGATAAAAAAAATATCGATGCTTTCGAGCCACGATCTCGGCTTTGTTTACAACCGGGGCCTGAACATGACGTCATAACGTCGCGCCCAGGCCTCCGATAATCATAGAGATGATTGGTCACCGGAAATCTCTATGCTCGTCATCCGGTGGCGGCGGATTCTTTTCCGGTTCCCCGGTGGAATGGGAGAGCCCGGAGAAGAACTGGGGGGTGGCAGGAGGGGGGGTGTCACCTCCTGTCGCCTGTAAGAGTGATCAAGCGGCGGTACTGCCCCTATGATCGTTCTTACGGTGCACGGTGCCGGCTCTAAAAGATAATACCTGAATACCTGAATGATGCCTGTAGCTGCAGGCATCATTCAGATATCCCCACTGAAAGTCAAAAATGTCAAATGACGTCCTTGGGCTGGAAGTGGTCAAGGTAGGGTCCACATCTGTGCAGTGTGGTAAAGTGGTTGTAAACCTCAGACATGAAATATGAATAAAGCATATCCCTCTCCCAGATAGCAAGGATAACTTGGCACAAATTTGTGGCAATGTTGAATTGTAAGCCTTGTTAACTTGCTGCACATTTTCACTGGCAAGTTGTACACTTGCAGAGCACTTGAAGCACTTGAAGCACAGGTTCTAGTTAACACTTTTCCAAATTCAGCCACAGTGACCCCTGTGGTGGGATGACTATTGCACAACATAACTGAACCAAAACTTGCAGCAGACTTGCAGAATGTATGCAAAGAAAGTTGATCTGGAGTCATGCAATGCGGACTTCCTGCAGTTCCTGCAACAAACTTGTGAAGCCTGGCAAATCTAGCAATAGCTTATCAAGTCATTTTCAAACTTGTAGCTCAATGGCTTGCTACCTGGGCTATATTGTGTACTTGTCTCAATTAAAAGCACTAAATGTCATTTATGTCTGATGCTTTGTTTCTCTGCTATCAGCATGAATCACTGCTGACAAGTTTTCCTGACACCAAGAGAAAAATGGTGACAGCAGAGAAACTTCCAGCAGATTGACAGCCTCAGCTCTGTTGCTTTGAGCTGTGTGGAGGAGGGGGTGTCTCTTCCCTCCAATCAAAGGTCTTCTCACTGAGCTCTGCAGAGTGTAACTTTAGCTCTCCGCCCCCTTTTTTCTAAACTCTCAGACAAGATTTATAAATTCAGCACTTTGAACGGATCCAGAGAAGAGAAGACTGCAGATAGACAACTTATGTAGGAGGATTTTTTTCATCTCTGTGTATCACGTAAGGCTAGTTTCTTCACTGTAATGCCCTGTACACACAACCGGTGTTTCCGTCGGAATAAACTCTGAAGGTTTTTCCGACGGAATACCACTCAAGCTGTCTTGCATACACACAGTCACACCAAATTCCGACTGTCAAGAACGCGGTGACGTACAACACGTATGACGGGACAACACGTACGGCGTCTCGTACTTGCTTCAGAGCATGCGTCATTTTTGATACGTCGGAACAGCATACAGACAAGCAGTTTTCCTGATAGGAATTTGTTCTGTCGGAAAAATATAGAACATGTTCTCTTTTTAAGTCTGTCTGAATTTTCAACGTAAAAAGTCCGATGGGGCATACACATGGTCGGAATATACGATGAAAAGCTGCCATCGGACTTTTTCTGTCGAAAATTCCGACCGTGTGTACGGGGCATAAGGGTTTACAACCACTTTAATGTACACATGTTAACATGCCTTAACCTTAATCTTAATGTGTTGCATTAAGGCAAAATTCATTTTGAATGGGCAGCACTTAACCCTTTTTTGGGACCGCAACCCACAGCAATGCACAGTAGTGTGTTACTGAGCTTTGCAGTGCACTGCAATGCAAATATTTTGCTTTGGTGCGTTGGAGTACCATTCAAAAGGCATACATAGTGTGGTAGAGTGCACAGCACATAGGTGTTAAGCCAGCCTAAACTGTGTAATTGTTTTTAATTTTACATTGGATGTTACCAGGTACTGATATTTGTACAACTGCAAATCTGTTCCAACACCATCTGCCCAATGATGTACCCTAACACCATTTTTGCCATTAGAGAGTCATAACAGAAACACCATGTTAACTTTAAAGTGGTTGTAAAGGCAGGACATTTTTTACCTTAAAGCGGGATTCCGGGCAGGAAATTTTTTTTTTAAAGTCTGCAGCTACAAACACTGTAGCTGCTGACTTTAAATAATTCCCAGAAGGCAACATGGCCACTGACCGAGGAGCAGGACATGCCGCGGAATAGGAAGAGGCAGATTAGGAAGACTGCCTAGCAACAAGGGTTCAGGTAAGTTTTTTTTTTTTTTTCAAATGTTTTTTTTTTAATTTTGTTAAGATTTTTCATGCTATTTTTTATTTTAGGGTGGCCCTCCACTTTAATGCATTCCCTGCATTAAGGTGAAACATTTTCCAGTTGTTACCAGTTGTTATATGGCCCCCCACCACCGTAAAAGCTTAGGTCTTATCTCACACTGTGTGTATCTATAAATGCACACAGCCCGGTTCGGGAACACATCTGGACATCTGCCCTCATAGCAAATAAAAAAGAAAAAATTGGATGATTCGCGCTATATAAAATAGTGAATGTGTGGCCAAATAGTCACACCAAAACCACTAAATGCAACCTGTGTAAGTGAATGCATAAACCATGTGTGCAATAGTATATCACAATCAGTGCAAACAGATGTAGAAAATAAAGTCCAAACAAAATGAATATATTAGAAAATCATTGTGAATGATTAAAAATAGTCCATAAGAAGAACCCAAAAATAGTGAGATAGCAATCACGGGTTTTTCAACCGCATGGAGCCTCAGATGTGTGGAACCACCACCAACAGTAAGAGCCTGGCCGCTTACCAGAACCCCATGACCCCCCGTTACAGAGGGTCTAAAAGGGCTTTTGAGATCCTAGTAGTCCGAACTCTCCAGGAGCGGAAATGGAAATGGAAACTGGAAGGGACATCAGGTGCTGGGATGGAGATGGATGGGTCCACAGGAAGGGGGCTCAGCCCTCAGCAAAGCAATGTCATCATAGGAGAAAAGAAAGGGAGGGCTCCCATAGTGTAAAATCCGATAGCAATTTATTATAGAAAAAAGTATAAACACTCACATGTAAAATAAGACAATCAGCATCATCAGATGGAAGAACAGACTGTGGCACCGGCTGGATGACCACAGATAGCTCGTCCTGTTAGATGTACAGCGACAGTGGGAGGTGGCGCGATGATACCGCTCAGCCCTACGCTGCGTTTCGCAAAAAAATGCGTCTTCCAAGGGCTCGTTGCTATCAGATTTTACACTATGGGAGCCCTCCCTTTCTTTTCTCCTATTATGACATTGCTTTGCTGAGGGCTGAGCCCCCTTCCTGTGGACCCATCCATCTCCATCCCAGCACCTGATGTCCCTTCCAGTTTCCATTTCCATCTCCGCTCCTGGAAAGTTCGGACTACTAGGATCTCAAAAGCCCTTTTAGACCCTCTGTAACGGAGGGTCATGGGGTTCTGGTAAGCGGCCAGGCTCTTACTGTCGGTGGTGGTTCCACACATCTGAGGCTCCATGCGGCTAAAAAACCCGTGATTGCTATCTCAGCTATCTCACTATTTTTGGGTTCTTCTTATGGACTATTTTTAATCATTCACAATGATTTTCTAATATATTCATTTTGTTTGGACTTTATTTTCTACATCTGTTTGCACTGATTGTGATATACTATTGCACACATGGTTTATGCATTCACTTACACAGGTTGCATTTAGTGGTTTTGGTGTGACTATTTGGCCACACATTCATTATTTTATATAGCGTGAATCATCCAATTTTTTCTTGCTTATGTTATGTGTTTGTGTCACATTTTAGATATCGCTGCTTTTTCATCACATTTTAGATATTTTGAAGCGCAATTATTTTTCTTCTTTTTTTCTGCCTCATAGCAAATGGCTTGCTTTGGGGGCATACGGAGAAGAGGTGGAGCAGACAGCATTGACAGGGACCCCAAATTAGAAGGTTTGGGGCTGCCCTGTGCAATGCCATTGCACAGAATGGGTAAGAAGTACATGTTTGTAATTTTAGGAAAAAATACAACTGCTTTAAACTGTTCAACAATAGAATTATCTCTATGTCAGTTCTATTTGCTTAAATTAGAGGTAAACCCCAAGTGAATGACATTTACTTTTCTAGAGCACCATAGGCACAACACACAAAGCTTTACAAGAGGTTAGGTATCTTTATGTTCAGACATGTAAACATGCATATTTAGATATGCATGACTGGTTATGTTATGCTAATGCAAAAGTTTCAGTCATGTAACAGGATTAACTACAAGCCAATGGAGATGTTTCCTGTTACTTAAGATACTATTTAAGATGTGTCTTTTGAGCTTGCAATCAAAGGGTACATATGTTCCATCTAAGAAATATCACAAATGTCTGTATTGCTATCATATTTTCACATGACTTAAAAAAGGCTAACTGATCAGTCTGATCCGTTTAACTATTGACCTTTATTTATCAGCCCAAGAATCTACATTTTCAATTTTGCAGCTTTCATAAAAATAATGACTGGTGATCATGCCATAAAGGTCCTTGTTCAGGCAGCGCTACTTATATAAATACCCCAAAAAATACCCCAGAAAATCACAACATTAACAAGTCCATTAAAGTGTCCATTCAAATGTACTACAATAATATCAGTCCACCATCAAATATTGGTGCCAATCTAATAAAGTGTCCACAGACTTGTGTGATATACTTCAATGGGGTCTATATCGCTTATAATATTCCTCAACCAGTCCCAACAAGTGGTTCTCTTCCGTACTCATCTTGCTACTTGGTATAATTTAAAAAAGCCAGAAAAACAGCCATCATTATGCAACATGTTTATTATGTTTAAAAACTAAAAGATAAAAAGTGCAAACGCACATGGTTTGGTGCCCTTTTAACTGGCATCCAAGTTCGTCCAGCAATCTGAAGCAATCCTTATTTTTGCAAATTGTATCATTCTTTGTAGGGTTTCTTTTGCCTTACTCTTGATTAACTGTGGGTATAGGATTGTGTATATGGTGGTTTTCTAATTATTTACTAGTTTTGGTCTTATTGGCAAAAGCAATAATAATAAATACACATTTTTTCTGCCAATATATGTGAATATATTGTTGTTTTTGTTTGCTTGTGTTTCTTTTTTTTTTTCAAAAAGGGGATTTAGCCTTTTTAATGTAATGTGAACAAGTGCCTATTTGACTAGTGCAGAAACACTGATTATTTAATAAGGATTCTCCAAGGTCTTGTACCTACTTGGCTGAAAGCTTTTCACTTTTTCAGTGATTGTTTCCAGTCTTTCAGGGCCACCTTGTTTTCTGGTGGGAATTGGGCAGCTGACATTTAAAACTGCATTTACTATATAAGAAAAGAGTTCACAGGCCAAGGAGCATATATGGAAACAGAACAAATGGAAAACCATTATTTTAGTATCCACCTAATCAACAGACAACAAAAGCACCTATGAATCATTGTAATTGCAAATGAAACATACATAAAATCAGTGCAATTAGCAATTCACATTATGTTTAAAAAGGAGGGCTAATCAAAGAAGAAATGATTGCTTTGTGATTAATCTTCACGGAACTGAAACACTAGTCATGTGCGCTATAACCTCTTTAGAAGTAACCAGGATTAGAGGAAGGTTAAACCATGTTTTGTAGAAAGGGCAGGGTGTTCGCTGGATGTTCTAAAGGATCACTACTTAACAATTTGAAATAAAGAATGGAACATCAGATACAATTTCTTACATATGTGAAAAGCAGATCTAATAAAAGTTATACTGAAACTGTGTCCCATGGCTTGTAACATGTGTCCTCCATGCATCACGATGTACATTCTTGTCAGCCTGACTCTGTCTCAACAGAGCATCCTTGTTTCAGTGAAGACAAGCTCTCTCAGTTCGTGAGAATTCAAAGTTTAGTATACGGACCCTCAGGATAGAAGGTAAATTTTGAAGGGTAAATAGTCAATTTCTATTAAACCAAAACAAGCCGTACATAAGATCCAATGTGAATATTTGTCAAACTGAAGAACTACATTAAAAAAAAACAGTCATTGCTTTTGGGCTCATCTGACCTGATAAACTTTCATGTGTACAAAAAAACTTTTCATGCTTGCTTCATACAACACAGTTATTCAAATACTAGATACAGCCTTTATAAAAAAAACTATTTGAATCATCCAAAGTTATTCATGAGAAACTAGCATAATTTTCAATTTAGCTGGAACACATAAAGCCAATTTTCTACTTGTAATAACAGATCAGTAAGGAATTACTCTGAAGCATTGAAGTTGGATTATACAGAGGAATTTCTGGAGCTAATTTATGAAAACAAGCCAAACATTTTTATAAAGGAGCCCCCACTCTTTCAATGTTATGCTACAATTAAGACTCTACAAGGGAGGCTACAATGTAAAGTAGTGAGTGTACCGCTTGTAAAACAGTGTAAATTTGCTGTCCCCTCAAAACAAACTCAACACAAAGCCATTACTGTCTAAACTGCTGGCAACAAAAGTGAGAACACCCCTAGAGTAAAAATGTCCAAATTGAGCCCAAAGTGTCAATATTTTGTGTGGCCACCATTATTTTCCAGCACTGTCTTAACAATCTTGGGCATGGAGTTCACCGGAGCTTCACAGGTTGCCACCGGAGTCCTCTTCCACTCCTCCATGAGGACATCACAAAGCTGGTGGATCTTAGAGACCTTGCATTCCTCCACCTTCCATTTGAGGATGCCCCACAAATGCTCAATAGGGTTTAGGTCTGGAGACATGCTTGGCCAGTCCATCACCTTTACCCTCAGCTTCTTTAGCAAGGCAGCGGTCATCTTGGAGGTGTGTTTGGGGTCGTAATCATGTTGGAATACTGCCCTGCGGCCCAGTCTCCAAAGGGAGGGAATCATGCTCTGCTTCACTACTGCAATGTCACAGTACATGTTGGCATTCATGGTTCCCTCAATGCACTGTAGCTCCCCAGTGCCGGTAGCACTCATGTAACCCCAGACCACGACACTACCACCATCAGGCTTGACTGTAGGCAAGATACACTTGTCTGTGTACTCCTCACCTGGTTGCCGCCACACACGCTTGTCACCATTTGAACCAAATAAGTTTATCTTGGTCTCATCAGATCACAGGGCATGGTTCCAGTAATCCATGTCATTAGTCTGCTTGCCTTCAGCAAACTGTTTGCAGGATTTCTTGTGAATCATCTTTAGAAGAGGCTTCCTCGTGAGACGACAGCCATGCAGACCAATTTGCTGCAGCGTGCGCCGTATGCACTGAGCACTGACAGGCTGACCCCCAACCCTTCAACCTCTGCAGCAATGCTGGCAGCACTCATAGGTCTATTTCCCAAACACAACCTCTGAATAGCATGTGCACTCAACTTCTTTGGTCGACCATGGCGAGGCCTGTTCTGAGTGGAACCTGTCCTGTTAAACCATTGTATGGTCTTGGCCACCGTGCTGTAGCTCAGTTTCAGGGTCTTGGTAATTTTATAGCCTAGGCCATCTTCTTTTTTTCAGATCCTCAGAGAGTTCTTTGCCATGAGGTGCCATGTTGAACTTCCAGTGACCAGTATGAGGGAGTGAGAGCGATAACACCAAATTTAACACACCTGCTCCCCATTCACACCTGAGACCTTGTAACACTAACGAGTCATATGACGCCGGGGAGGGAAAATGGCTAATTGGGCCCAATTTGGACATTATCACTTAGGGGTTTACTCACTTTTGTTGCCAGAGGTTTAGACATTAATGGCTGTGTGTTGAGTTTTTTTGAGGGGAGAGCAAATTTACACTGTTATACAAGCTGTACATTCACTACATTATATTGTAGCAAAGTGTTATTTCTTCGGTGTTGTCACATGAAAAGATATAATAAAATATGTACTAAAATGTGAGGCGTGTACTCACTTTTGTGAGATACTGTATATAAAAAAGGGGTAAAAACATTTATAATGTTTTCTGTTTTTTTTTTAAATCTATACAAAAATGTTTTACCTTTCATTTCTATTTTAAACTGAATGGATTGTTTTACACAGTGATCGTTTACAGAGAATGCAGAGGATGAAAAACCTTTTGCCTTTCTAACCACTTTAAAACTTTCTTCAACTTTCTTGTGGTTACACCACCACAAGCTGTAGGTAATAATCCTTTTTATCAGGGGTTAGAGGACATTGCCTGGGTCAAGAAAACAATATTTTTTAGCATAAAGAAAAGTACAGTTAAGTTTATTCTCATTTCAAATTATTCAGAGTAGCTTGCAGTCTGCCCAAGGCCTGCTCCAAACAAACAGCTAGAAATATAAGAAATATTTTCTTACTTTTTTTTAGGTATGCTTTGTGTGTATCGGAACAGGTAACAGACATATGGGGCCACTGGGGGTTTTCTCAACTGTGACAGCAAAAGTGGAAATACACTTTAAACATGAGGGACTAGTATGAAATCTTTACATTTTAAATGTACTCCTGAATCATTATCATAATTTTCTGGCAGATATGTCTGTTTTATTCATGTAGTGGTTTCCATCATTTTTATCAAGAAAAGCCTGCCTATGCTGTGCTTTATTCACAGCTGGGTGAAGTCATTTTTATCTCGGGTTAATTGACACGTGGACACAAGGTCACCTAGTGTGTTATAAATGCATGTGTCTGACCTTATGACACCCGCTATAATTTCATTTCTTTATACTGTACGATTGGAGATCTGTACCACTGAGCTCTAATGATCAGTGCTTGTAAATGACACCTGAGATGAGCTGTGGCCCAAGACATAAATACTGAGCACCTTGGTGGTTTGTCAGGCTTTAAAAAGTTATTGCTCCAGCCTCAAGAGTTTTTCATTGACATTTCTCCCACTGTATGTATAAGTCCTGACCTTTACTATTTCTGTGCTAAGAGCTTTTTGCTTTGCATAGGAAATCTATTGAATAGCGTTTCCAGATACTATTATATTTCAACGTCTGATTTTCTTCCTTTTCTGAAATAAAATAATCTCAAGTACTGCGAGCAGCAATCCATGTAATGGAGAAAAGGTGGAATTATCTGGGTAAGTGAGACACTGGAATAGTTCAGTGTGATGAATTTCACAAAGCAGCAAATTCTTGTTAAATTACAGCAGAACTAAATCCCAAAAGTAGGTTTTTATTTCCTTGTTCTGAAAAAGGGGTCCAAACTCTTTTAGTGCTGCACAACTGAAGCCTAAAAATGCTTCAACTTAAAGCGGAGTTCCACCCACTTTTCAACCACTTCAGCCCCGGAAGGATTTACCCCCATCCTGACCAGAGCACTTTTTACAATTTGGCACTGCGCTGCTTTAACTGGTAATTGCGCAGGCATGCAATGCTGTACCCAAACAAAATGTGTGTCTTTTTTCCCACAAATAGAGCTTTATTTTGGTGGTATTTGGTTACCTCTGCGATTTTTATTTTTTGCAATATAAATGAAAAAAGAACGAACATTTTGAAAAAAATTATATTTTTTACTTTTTGCTAAAAAAAAAGAAATTACAGCGTCTACAAACTAGGGTACATTTTCTGGAATTTATGCAGCTTTTAGATTGTGACTGCCTATCTAATTTCTTGAGGTGCTAAATGACAGGGCAGTACAATACCCCCCCCCCCCAAATGACCCCATTTTGGAAAGTAGACACCCCAAAAAAATTTCTGAGAGGCTTGTTGAGCACATTGAATATTTTATTTTTTGTCACAAGTGATTGAAAAATGACAAAAAAAATAAAACTATTTACACAAAGTTGTCACTGAAATTATATATTGCTCAAACATGCCATGGGCATATGTGAAATTACACCCCATGGCCTCCAAAACTGTGATAGGTAGTGAGGAGTGAAATAAAGAATTTACGCCCTTAGAAAGCCTGAAGGCAGTGCTTGGTTTTCGGGGTCCTGTACACACCCTTTCTGACACTTTTTGTTTACATGGAAAAAAAATTTTTTTTTCTAGAAAATTACTCTGAACCCCTAAACATTATATATATTTTTAAAGCAAAGGCCCCACAGATTAAAATGTGGGTGTTGCAATTTTTTTTTTTCACACAGTATTTGCGGAACAATTTTTCAAACACAATTTTTTTGGAAGCATAACACTTTTTTGAATTTTAATGCACTATAACACACTATATTGCCCAAATGTTTGATAAAATCTAAAAGATGATCTTATGCCGAGTACATAGATACCAAACACGACATGCTTCAAAATTGCGCACAACCATGCAGCGGCGACAAACTACATACATTTTTAAAAGCCTTTAAAAGCCTTTACAGGTTACCACTTCTGATTTACAGAGGAAGTCTACTGCTAAAATTACTGCCCTCAATCTAACGTTCATGGTGATACCTCACATGCATGGTGCAACTGAGCACAGGGGGACAGTGGTGCTTTTTTTATTATTATTTATTTTGCTTTTTTATTTTATTTTTTCACTGTTCCATTCATTTTTTTTAATCATTTTTATTGTTATCACAGAAAATGAAAATATTCCCTATGATAGCAATAGTTAGTGATAGGTACTCATTTAAAAAAAAATTGGGTCTCTTAGACTCTACATCTCTCCTCTGCCCTCAAATCATTTGACTACATCAAGATCTGTGTAATAATATGCTTTCCCAATTTCCCAATGGCGCTGTTTATATCCGATGAAACCGAAGTCATGAAATGCTCGTAGCTTCTGGTTTCTTAGGCCATAGAGTTGATTGGAGCTGTTCTGATTTGATCAGCTCTATGGTCAGCTGGCGGAGCAACCGGCTGCATTATCAGGTTCCCCGGTGGGACAGGAGACCCCGAGAAATCAAAGGAAGACAAAGGGGGGGATCGTTCCCTCCCATTGCTTGTAAAAGCAGTCTAGTGGCTAATTAGCCGCTAGGATCACCTTTACATGAAAGCCAACCGATAGCTGAAAAGAATGATAACAAGATGATACCTAAACCTGCAGGCATCATTCTGGTACAACCACTCGAAATCCAGCTACATACCAGTACGTTGCTGGTCCTTTTTGGGCATATATTGTAATGTTCTTTTTTTTTCTGCCCTGCATCCACCCACTTCTAATGATGGGCATACATGCACCATTTTTTTTTAACTGTGGTGGTAAAATCACTTCCTATAGCGATGGAGTCGCTGATTTACGTATCGTGAGAGCAAACGCTGTTGCTGTCAAGATAAATAAATCAGTGCTGCAGCTGAATGATGTACCTGAAAAGCAAACAATGGTAACAATAAAACATTAACTCAATAAATAAAAAGGAAGTAAACAGGGTCACTTTTCCAGCGCTTCCAGGTGTAAAAATAGTCCTAATTAAACTAAGCAGCTGCTATGTTAGTACAAAACATTATAAAGGGTAAGCAAAAAAGATCTGATGAATAGTCCTTCAAGCTTAAGCAGCACTAAAACATTTAAAACACAATAAATCTAATAATAGTATGTGAATCCAGGTGAGGAATAATTCTGAATATCTGTGTGACAGTTCATATAAAAGACATCAGCTGTTTGGACGTTTGACCATCACCACACCAAGTGATTCCTCTCCCCTTAGGAGTTGCACTCACCAAATTCCTAATAAACAATCACCTTTGCATATATGTTCAGCCTTTGCGATCACTGCCAAAAGGACATCAGCCCGGAACTCCAATATCGATCAACCAGAAGGATATTAAACGTTCTGATCCTATGAATCGCCCAGACCAAGCAAGCCAAAATCCTTTCATACAGCTCGGGCACAAGGAAAGAAAAGTATCCTCATAGTGTAAAATTGTAATGCCCCGTACACACGGTCGGACTTTGTTCGGACATTCCGACAACAAAATCCTAGGATTTTTTCCGACGGATGTTGGCTCAAACTTGTCTTGCATACACACGGTCACACAAAGTTGTCGGAAAATCCGATCGTTCTGAACGCGGTGACGTAAAACACGTACGTCGGGACTATAAACGGGGCAGTGGCCAATAGCTTTCATCTCTTTATTTATTCTGAGCATGCGTGGCACTTTGTCCATCGGATTTGTGTACACACGATCGGAATTTCCGACAACGGATTTTGTTGTCGGAAAATTTTATATCCTGCTCTCAAACTTTGTGTGTCGGAAATTCCGATGGAAAATCTGTGATGGAGCCTACACACGGTCGGAATTTCCGACAACAAGGTCCTATCACACATTTTCCGTTGGAAAATCTGACCATGTGTATGGGGCATAAGACTTTTTTCAAACGAAAATCCCTTCCCTTTTGCCAATGCACTTACAAACATAATGTCAAAAAGCGTTCAGTATAAATATTGCACTGTATATTCAGTTCCGATATTCTCACCACCTCTCATGGAGATATGATCGTCCGTGGTGGTTCCTGGGAGGAGATCAGAGCCAGTGACAGATGCTGCAAGCCGTGTGGTCACGTCTAGATGCGTTTTGTCATTCTTTCTTTGTCAATAGGCGCCTATTGACAAAGACGGAATGATAAAAAACAATTCACATACTATTATTAGATTTATTGTGTTTTAACTGTTTTAGCGCTGCTTATGCTTGAAGGACTATTCATTAACTAAATAAAACCACAACAATCTGTGCCAAAAAAAAGAGTAAAAACTATATGCCGAAGCATGGGGGCAAATCGCCCCTCCACCCCTGCCCCCATGCTTCGGCATATATGTCTTTTTTTTTTAACTGTGATGGGAAATCACCTCCTACAGCGCTGGAGTTGCTGATTTATGTATCGTGAGAGCAAATGCTAATGCTCTCAAGATAAATAAATCAGTGCTGCAGCTGAATGGCGTACCTGAAAAGAAAATAATGGTTAACAATAAAACACAGTAAACAGTAGAGTACAAAAGAATTACATACATGAAAAGCAAACATGATGAAACATAGTAAAAAGAGCAGAAAAAAAGAGAGAGAACAATAGAGAGAGAATAGATAGAGAGCTATTTTTTTTTTTCTATTGTATTTTTTTGGGGGGGGTTTACTTTTTTTTACACCTCTATTTGTAACTGTAACTGTACCGGTTCCAGGTTCAGGTCTCTCAAAATGCAATGGCATCTTTGGAGACCCTGTTAAAATTGTACCCTAGACTGTGCCATGCTGTACCCTATGCTATTACTCCACTAGTGTGTGGTAGCATTCGAAACATTCACCAATGCAAAGACCAGGTTGATCAGGACAGGAGGGACAATAATAGCGGGTGTCACGGCTATATCCGTGCTTGCTACAGACACGACATCTTCTTTGGGAAGATCGTTGGGCAGGGGTACCAGGAAAATGCCTCTCAAGCAGCCAGCTAACTGCATTTGCGTTGGGAAGGTGGGGCACAGCACCGTCTGGAAACAGAAGGGCTGTGACGATCTCTTCCTGGAATTTAAGGAAGGATCCAGTTCGTCCTGACATTTTGTATAGCACATAAGCGTTCAGCAGAGCCAATTGGAATAAGTATACAGACACTTTTTTGTACCAGCGTCTGGCCTTACAGGCAATTAAGTATGGTGCCATCAACTGGTTTTTGTGGTCCACACCTCCCATATTAAGCTTGTATTCGTGGACACAGAGGGGTTTCTGCACAACACCAGTCGTCATAGGAATTTGGACTGTCGTATCTGCGGCAAGGGAGGACAGAACAAAAACATTCCGTGAATCCCTCCACTTCACTGCGAGCAAATTATTACTTCTCAAGCAGGCTCTCTCCCCCAGCCTAAGATGGGAATCTACAAGCCGCTGGGGTAAGGTCGATTAGATCGTGCGGTGCCACATGCGTCACAAATGACACCAATGCAGTGATCAGTGAAAAATCTGAAAACTGCAATTGGTGACACGGTGAAAGGGAGTGAAGGGGTTAACTGGGGTGGTGGTGATCAGGGTGATCGGGGGGGTGATAAGTGTGCCTATATGTACTGTGTCAGTATAGTGTTGGTGCAACTCACTGTAAGACGTCCTCTCTCCTCTCTCTGAGAATGGAAAAGAATTCCAGAGAGGAAGATGACATCACTTCCCCTGCCTGTGTTTACACTTACAGTCAGGGGAAACATTTTCCTTAGCCAGAACCGATCAGCGGGTCCAGGCCAGAAATCATTGGCCTGGACCTGAAGACTGAGTGGTTCTGCAACTAATCCGATTCTCACACCCCTGGCCCGCAACCGCGAGCAACGTACGGGTAGGTGGTTTTGCACACCCGTGCCACCTTGCCGACATATATCGGCGTGAGCCAGTTGGCAAGTGGTTAAAGTTTGCACCCCTGCATTCATGATCACATGTAAATGACTCATCCAACCCTTTTTTTTTCCTTTAAACTTTTTACCTTATTTGAGAAACTGAAGGTTCTTCTTCTGCTGTACCTTGCCATGGTGAGGTACGTCATTTTTGCCCGCCCATTGGCTCCTGGGATGTAAGTGTCCATCCCAGCAGTCAATGGGCATCCTCGCTTCAATGAGTGCGCTGCGCTTTGTATTCTGGGTAGCCAGCAGCACCATATCCGGAAAGGAGCAACGAGTGGGCTTCAGATGCCCACACTAAAGATGGGAGCCCATCTGATGGGGAGAGCAGAGTGAGTTTTAAAAAAAGAAAATGAATCAGAAAACCTACTATTATTTTTTAACTCCATAATGTATTGGATTAGTTGCGACCATTGTAGCGGTGTTTTAAAAAAATTATAATATAACAAGTTGAAACTCCACTTTGAATGCAAATTGAGAGCGAATCAGCATCTGGTACTAGAATTCAAGTAGCAGCCTCAACAGCTCCCCGAAAAACAGGTGGGTAGGCACCTGCATGAGCTACTACCTGGAATAGAAGTGATCTAAAAAAAATTGAATCCTGCAGCCCATATTAGTTAGTGCCACCAAATACATTTTTTAGTGTCCTATTTTTAGGGTTTCTACAGTTTCTGTTGAACTGCCTGCAAATCCTCAGCAGTATGACAGTAATTCAGTGGAAGACGGTTTTGCCAAATTTCTTTAAGTAGATTTTCATAAGTGCATTCTTTAACATTTAGGCTATCACTATACCTATGTGCTTATGTTATAATGTATTTTTTGTATCTGTGTTGGCAGCACATGAAACAACAAGAATTTTATTCTACAATGAATGAACACTGTAATATGGGGGAGCCCAGGATCACCAGCCAGCTGTGTTGGTAAAAGCAACAGTCTATTTTCCAAGAGGATAAATGAAAACAGCTTATTTCAACATGGAAAAATAAACAAAACAGTCCACGCCTGGCCCACAAAATAAAGATTCGGCTCACTATCTGTAACATATGTCCCTTAACAGGGTTTCAAAGTCCTGCTTTGGGGTCTGCTGAAAAGGTCACCTGAGCTTAGCTGTGTCTCAGTCAGACAGCTCACAGCCTTCACACAACTGTGTCTTGTGCCTTGTGCCTCTCAACACCTCACAGACATCTGCTGACTGCTTTCTGCCCTTTTTCTCTCTTGCAGTTGCATTAAACAACTCAGGATCAAAGTACCCATAATAAAGACTGGAGGCTCTTTTCCACCCAAAATCTCTCCAAGCCTCCAAATTCTAGGTCCCATATGAGTAATTAATAATACCGGGAGAACTGCAAGTTATTTTTGCTCTTTTTCTAGATCACTCCAGAACCCCTAGCTCTGTATGGGTGAGAATCCCTTAGAACTCCCAAACTGTCTCTTGTCTTCCCCCTTAAAGGGGCCACAAACGAAACAGCAGTGATATACACCTGTTTTCCAGGACCCATCACTGGTATCCTGTACATTACTTAATAACCCCTAGGCAGCGATGCAATGCAAATATGCGACCTCTCGGCGCCAAGGCCCACCCATCGACAGGCCGCATATTTGCGTACCGATTTGCAGACACAGTTTTGCCAAGAGCCCACCCCCTGCGCGTTTCCGGCATGATCACTGATAGCTAACGGAAAACTCCCCATTATGTGACCACTGTAGCAGCCAATCACGGCGGTCACGTGATCATAAACCCCACCCTGCCTCCCAGCATCTGAAACCTCTTAAAAAATTGGGAGGTGCCGGCAGAAGGGAGTTAACAAGCCCCCCAATGAAACATAGAAAAGTAATTATTAAAAAGTGCAGGGTCAATGAAAGTGACGGGTTCACACCAGCCAGGATCCAGAAGTGAACGTATAATATGAGCAGAGAGTTCGGATGCCTGTACATTGCAACATACGATGTTGCATGTTTCAACATCGGCTTTGTGAGTAGTTTTAATCATTTTTATTAAATTGGTTTATCTAAATACTACACCATGAGAGTTTCTTTCCATTTCTCCTGACCTTTGACTAATGCATTTGAGCGATATAAGGAGGGTCTTTCTCAGAGGTTTGATGATTGCCTTGCCATATGGAATATACACAAAGCAAGTTTGACAATCCGTCATAGGTGGTTTTACCTTTGGCAAGGTGCATTTATTCGCAAGAGCACTTTTTGTGGTGGAGGTTTTTCTATCACCACTTCGCTTGCCAAAGGGGATTTTGTCTCAGAGGATTCACTATTTTTTTGGAACTTTTTACTATTTATTTGTGTGGCGTCATCACATACTGTATATAAACTTATGCTATATATTTTTTCACATTTGTTGAGGTGCTTTTTTGCGATTAAGTTTGTTTATTGTATGAATATAATCATTTTTTCACATGAGAATGTATTTTTTTATTTTATTTTATGTAATTATGTTTATATTAATTTGTTTGTAGTTTATTTTTGAGCGCTGCACTTTTTAATAATTATCTGATTTTGGGTTAGTACCAAGGTCTACAGTGCTGGCAGCTATTTTGTAATTTATAAACAAATATATACCGCTCTGTCTGTAAAATAAAAAACTAAAGCAGCCAGCACAGCAGTGGATAAAGTTGCAAAAATGACAAATTGGGTAAATGTGCAGCGCTTATGTGATCATATAAACCATAACTAATAATATGAGTACAAAAAAACGTGAATAATAAATCATGCGCTCAAAAATACTCCAAGCAGTCCTCTATTGTGACATGTGATGTCTATAAACAGAGGAACTTGGACGTTTGATGTCCAAAAAAGAAAAAAGTCAGTGACAAGCTTCAATCATGTGTGATGATAATCCTCAACCACATGTAGATATAATAAAGTGACAGTCTTTAACTTCAAATATGTATGATGTAATAACAGTTGATAGTAGATCCACCACCAAAGACACCAGAAGCTGCTTACCAGAGGGATTGAACTCAAATAGGTGTACACCTAGTGAGTCAATCAAGCTTTGTGGTATAATATACCAAGGGGATCAGATGCTCTATCCAGATATGACCTCCAGATGGACCTCCAAACAGGTGTAAGGTATGGATGGACTCAGTAGATATAGGCAGTCAGCCCCACCATTAAAAGAAAGAGGAAGGCATATAGCGTAACTCCGTATGGAAATTTTAATACATAAAAGCAAAGGAAATACACTCACGTGTTTAGCAGTAAAATCAAGCGCTTGTATAAAAGAAGACAGTGGTCTCAGCATATCCCCCCCCCCCGATATGTTTCGACTTAGAAGTCATCATCTGGATGATGATGATGATGATGACTTCTAAGTAGAAACGCGCAAGTGGTTTTCATACTCCGCAGTACTTCACTATATACTTTTCTTTCTTTGTTTTGGGTGGCCAATCGCAAGTCCATGGCTTTACTGATTTGAAACACCAGCCATTTCATCCATGTATCCACTTTAGAGGCACCTCTTGCTCAACCATATAGAGACAGACTGGCATTATAGATTGAAGAGCCGCTGTGTCATTGCAAGGCTGTCTGTCCAAGATTCCTGTGACTAGCTGTTGCTAATCATTTTGGGACCATTTGTTATTTGTAATATCTCCACACTGTGAGCAGATGTTATCTCTACTTTAAACAGTTTATTGGCATCTGTTAGCATTTATTTTATAGTTTGTTTTTTCATTTTTTAATAATTGGGTAGCACCAATGGTTTTTATATTTATTTATCTCTATATATTTTGCATCCCATGTATGTCATTCTGATGATCAGCAGTTGTGTTTGGATTGCACCTATCACTCAGTATTTTTGGCATAGTAGTTGTTTAATAGTTGTGAATACTTATTTCTGACTACATGTGCTATGTAGTCCACTATTTACTTATTTCTGACTACATGTGCTATGTAGTCCACTATTTACGATTCATACACTTTATATATTATTAATTATCAATTTTGCATTTATTGTTAGCACGCAGCACTTTATATTTTAAGTCACGTCTATCAGCGCTGTAATCATTTCATTTTCAATTTTCAAGTTTTAACACTTTCTTGACAGCAGCGATAGCATTTACTTGGTTCATTTGTTGCTAGAGCTGTCTCTTTCACTTAATATTTGTTTAAAGGACAATAGAGGACTGCTTGGAGTATTTTTGAGCACATCATTTATTATTCACGTTTTTTTGTACTCATATTATTAGTTCAAATACATTCTGCTACTCCTCCTGAGTATGGCGATACCACATGTGTGAGACTTTTACACAGCCTGGCCACATACAGAGGCCCAACATCCAAGTAGCACCATCAGGCGTTCTAGGAGCATAAATAACATATATAATTTCCTGGCAACCTATCATTTTTGAAAGCCCTTCATATTTCTAACACATAGCATTTACATACCAAGTCTTACAACCCAAAATAAATTCTATTGCGGAAAGCATAAAAAAAAGCATTGTGCTTTTAGTAGTATCCACAGAGGAGAGCACTGGTCCAGGCAGCAGGCAGGGATGTGCTTAGCTACAGCAATAGTAATTATCCAGGCAGCAGGCAGGAATATTATCTATAGTCAGTACAAGGATATTGTCAGCACAGCACAGTCCATAGAAATTGTCCAGGCAGAGACAGCCAACACAGCCATAATATTGGTCCTGGTACACTGTTACCTGCAGACACTCATTATTGTACCGCTCTCCAGCCCTTCATTAATATACTGCCTCTTGCTACAGCTAATTATTTGCATAGTCCAGGTAGCGGTGTGGTCCGTTCATGCAGCAGGCAGAGGCATGGTGGCAGTAAGTTAGCAGCAGGCTGAGGGCCGCAATCAGGTAAGACCTGTGCACAGGGGCACAGGGATAGAGGCTTCGACCCACCCAAATCTCTATGAAGCCTCCGGACTCCAGACCCTAATCCGGAAATTCCGAAACCCGGAGAACAAAAAAAAATTATTTTCTCCATCCGGAAAAACAA
Source organism: Lithobates clamitans (assembly GCA_037952925.1). Lineage (NCBI taxonomy): Eukaryota > Metazoa > Chordata > Amphibia > Anura > Ranidae > Lithobates > Lithobates clamitans. The sequence continues at coordinate 1,825,052 of JBBGZY010000835.1, forward strand.
TTCTGCAGCCCCTCACATATGTGAGGCCCCTGTGTACTACAGTAGCAGGGCAACAGATCAGTCCAAGCGGTAGGCAAAAGCATAGTCCATAAAACAGGCCAGGGTCAATTCACGTGGAAGCAGTCCAAACGGTAGGCAGAGGCATAGTCACAAAACAGGCCAGGGTCAGTTCACGTGGAAGCAGTCCAAACGGTAGGCAGAGGCGTAGTCAAAAAACAGGCCAGGGTCAGTTCACGTGGAAGGCAGTGGCATGGTTATTTGGGGAAGAATGGAAAATGGTCAGCACAGATGATGAAAATGGGGAAATGGTTAAAAATATGGTCTAATATTTTAGGGATGTATGATAAAGTTGGAAGCATTCACCAATGCAAGGGCCAGGTTGGGAGGGACAATGGAGACAATGATAGCTGGTACCTTTTCGAAATCCTCTTTTGGTGCACACGCAACATTTTTTTTGCCGTCTTCGGCCTGCTTCAGATGGTGGAGTGCTGAAGGGGAAGTGGTGCTCATGAAGTCGGCAAACAGCCTCATGAATGAATGAATGAATGATTTGTAAAGTGCTGCAAATGCGAACTGAATCGCCTCAAGGCGCTAGATGCGTTCTCTGTTGTCAGCTTCTTAGAAAAAGAAGGTCTTTAGTTTTTTCCTGAAGGCCTGATGGTTTTCTTCCATGCGGATGTAGGTCGGAAGAGCGTTCCATAGCTGAGGTCCTTGGACTGCGAATCTTCGTTCTCCCTTTGCTTTGTAGCGGTATTTGGGAATGATGAGGAGGTTTTGGTTAGCTGATCGAAGACTGCGATTAGGTGTGTAGTGTTTTATTTTCTCTCTGAGATATAGTGGAGCGTTTCCTTGTATGCATTTGTGGGTGAGGCAGAGGGTCTTGAATGTGATCCGATTCTTTAAGGTTAGCCAGTGTAGGCTCCTTAGGGATGGGGAAATGGATTCCCAGGGTTTTTTCCTGTTAACAGTTTTGCCGCCGTGTTTTGGATGAGTTGTAAGCGCGCAAGCTGATATTGGGGTAATCCTACGTAGAGCGAGTTTGCGTTGTCGAGTCGGGAATTGATGATTGTTCCAACAAGTGCCGCTTTGTCCTCTTCTGGGATGAAGGGGATGAGTCTACGTAGCAGGCGGTGGAGATGGTGGGATCCGCTAACTACTGATCCTATTTGTGCATCCATTGTCATTTCTGAGTCAAAGATGACTCTGAGACTCTTGGCTTTGGTGCTTGGAGAGATTGTCTGTCCGAAGATGGTGGGAGGTGTCCACGGAATCTTAGTTTTGGAATTTTTGTTAGTGTGTAGGAGAAGAAGTTCTGTTTTTGAACCGTTGAGTTTGAGGGAGCTAATGGTCATCCAGTCATCTATTAAAGTGAGGCATTTCTCTAATTGCTGATGATGGTCTTTTTGTCCGGTGATGCGAAGGTAGAGTTGGGTGTCATCAGCGTATGAGTGGAAGCAGAGGTCCGTTTTTCTGATGATATTGAGGAGTGGGCGGATGTAGATGTTGAATAGCACTGGTGACAAGGGTGAGCCCTGAGGGACTCCACAGGAGATTGCCCGTGTTTCCGAGTTGAATGCTCCTAGTTTCACTATCTGAGAGCGATTCTCTAAGAAGGATGCAAACCATTTTAGAGCAGAATGTGTAGCTCCTGCTACTTCTGCGAGGCGGACAAGTAAAGTATTGTGGTTCACTGTATCAAATGCTGCACTGAGGTCTAACAGTACCAGGAGACACGATTCTCCGTCATCTGCTGCTTCAAAGGCGTCGTCTCATATTTTGAGAAGTGCTGTTTCTGTGCCATGGCCTGGGCGGAAGCCTGATTGCAGAGGGTCCAGGAGTTGGTGTGTGTTCAGGTGGCGTTGTAGCTGATGTACTACTGCTTTCTCCATAATCTTGGAGATGGTGTTGAGGCTTGTTATCGGTCTGCGGCAGTTAGGGTCCTTAGGGTCGAGATTGGGTTTATTTAGCAGGGGTTTGACAAAGCCTTGCTTGAGGGTGGTTGGCACAATCCCTTCTTTGAATGATTGATTTATGAGGTGTGTTATGGTAGGGGCCAAGATGTTGGAACATTCTTTCAGGAGTTTTGTGGGAATGATGTCGTTTGGTATTGTGCTGTCTCGAAGGCTTCTGATGATGTTTTTAGTCGTGTCAGCGGTGATTGGGGACAAAGAGAAATTCGGTGGTTGTGTGATGTTCATGTCGATATACTCTTTTTACTTTGGTTGAGTGAGGTTGGTTGTTATTTTCTGATTAATTGATTTCCGAGTGTTGTCGATTTTGTCGAGGAAGAAATTTGATAACTCATTGCAAAATTCTTGAGTATCTCTTTGCTGGGGTCATTGACTGGGCGACTATTTTGAAAAGTTCCCGCGGCCGGTTTAAGACAGTTAAGATGGTGTTCGATAGGGATGAGCCAAACACCCCCCGGTTCGGTTCGCACCAAAACCTGCGTACGAACCGAAAGTTGGAACGTTGGAACCCCATTGACGTCTATGGGACTCGAACGTTCAAAATCAAAAGTGCTCATTTTAAAGGCGAATTTGCATCGTATTGTCCTAAAAAGGGTTTGGGGACCCGGGTCCTGCCCCAGGATACATGTATCAATGCAAAAAAAACTTTTAAAAACGGCCGTTTTTTCGGGAGCAGTGATTTTAATGATGCTTAAAGTAAAAAAAAAAAAGTGAAATATTCCTTTAAATATTGTACCTGGGGGTGTCTATAGTATGCCTGTAAAGTGGCACGTGTTTCCCGTGTTTAGAACAGTCCCTGCACCAAATGTCATTTTTAAAGGAAAAAATCTCATTTAAAACTGCTTGTGGGTTTAATGTAATGTCCGGTCCTGGCAATATGGATGAAAATCAGTGAGACAAACGGCATGGGTACCCCCCAGTCCATTACCAGGCCCTTTGGGTCTTGTATGGATATTAAGGGGAACCCCGCATCCAAATTAAAATAAGGAAAGGTGTGGGGCCCCCAGGCCCTATATACTCTGAACAGCAGTATACAGGCGGTGCAAACAAGACAGGGACTGTAGGTTTGTTGTTATGTAGAATCTGTTTGTCATTTTGAACGGGTACATTTTTAACGTGTTTAGCTCCAGCCAAAAAATCTTTTTTAAGCTTTTTGGAAAACATAGGGAAGGGTTATCACCCCTGTGACATTTGTTTTGCTGTCTTTCCTCCTCTTTAGAAGATTTCACCTCACTTTTTGTCCCAATGACAAATGCTTTTTGAGAATTTGGGTTTTTTTGTGGAACAAGGATTGGAAAGCATCAGTGGAAAGGAGAAATGTTTTTCCCATATTAACTCTTACAGGAGAGAATTTCCCTTCCTAGGGGTAGATTTCATCTCACTTCCTGTTGTCTCCTTCCGTTTGCAAGTAGGAGTCGTTTGTAAGTTAGACGTTTGAAAGTAGGGGCCTGCCCTATATACTCAGCAGAAATTTGGGCCTTAGGTGTTGTTGTGGCCACAACACTGTAAGCCCTCACAGGGCCCTGCTGTGAAATATTAGATCAAGAATTGTAATTACATGCCCCCTGTTGAACAGGGGCAGAAAAACTGGGCCTTTGGTGGTGGTGGTGCTGGTGCCACAACACTGTAAGTCCTCACTCGCTCTTGGTGGGTGCAGAAATGGGCCCTGTTGTGAAATATTAGATCAAGAATTGTAATTACATGCCCCTGTTGAACAGGGGCAGAAAAATTGGGCCTTTGGTGGTGGTGGTGCTGGTGCCACAACACTGCAACCCCTCACAGACACTCTAGTTGGAATGCAGGAACGAGCCCTGCTGCAAAGTATTGCATCAAAAATTGTAATTACACGCCCCTGTTAAACAGGGGCAGAAAAATTGGGCCTTAGGCACTGGTGCTGGTGCCACAACACTGCAACCCCTCACAGACACTCTAGTTGGAACGCAGGAACGAGCCCTGCTGCAAAGTATTGCATCAAAAATTGTAATTACACGCCCCTGTTAAACAGGGGTAGAAAAATTGGGCCTTAGGCACTGGTGGTGGCGCCCAGAACCAAAAATGTTCTTACAAGCTATCAGCGTGATGATTGAGGAGGAAGAGGATAATTACTCAGGGATAGTCACTCAGCATCAGCATAGGCAGTCTTTGAAGGGATCTGAGATTTCCAAAAAAATTATTCGGTTACATCAGCATCAGGTGCTTGGTAGCTGGTGGTGATCCAAGATCCTCATTTTTATGAAGGTCAGTCGATCGACCGAGTCGGTGGACAGATGCACCCTGTGATCGGTTACCACGCCTCCAGCAGCACTGAATGTGCGTTCTGAAAGAACGCTGGATGCAGGACAGGCCAGTAGCTCAATTGCATACTGTACAAGCTCTGGCCAGTGATCCATCCTCAAGACCCAGTAACCCAGAGGATTTTCGGCGGGAAAGGTGTCCAAGTCTGATCTTGCCCCTAGGTATTCCTGCACCATGTAAAACAGACGCTGGCAATGGTTGCTGGAACCGATCATACCTTGGGGCTGCGGACCAAAAAATTGTCTGAACGCATCGGTCAGACGGTCACCTTCTCCACCGCTTCTGACCGAAGCCTCAGCAACACGTTGTCCAGAAACAGGAGTTTGTAACCTCCCAGTCTCTGGGAACGCGTTGCACAGACCTTTCTGCAAGGCCTCCCGAAGATGTTTCATCCTCTGCTCCCTCTGCGATGGCAAGATAAGGTCCGCAACCTTACCCTTGTAACGTGGATCAAGGAGGGTTGCCAGCCAGTATTGGTCCTTCTCCTTGATACCACGAATACGAGGATCCTTACGCAGGCTTTGCAGGATCAGGGAGGCCATGCAGCGTAGGTTTGCTGAGGCATTCGGTCCGGAGTCCTCTGGTTCACTAAGGATGACATGGTCCGCAGCCACCTCCTTCCAGCCACGTACAAGTCCATGTGTTTCTTGGGACTGATCCCTTAAAGACTGCTGCTGATGCTGAGTGCCAGGCTCCACCTCCATACTGACACAATCTTCCTCCTCCTCCTCCTCCTCCTCCCCGTCCTCTTCCTGTGTGATCGGCGGGCACGCATGAACACTGTCTGTATAAAGGGGGCCTTGAGAGCTAAGGAAGTCCTCCTCTTCCTGCCTCTGTTCTGCCTCAAGTGCCCTGTCCATTATTCCACGCAGCGTGTGCTCCAACAGGTGGACAAGGGGGACAGTGTCGCTGATGCATGCACTGTCAATGCTCACCATCCTCGTGGCCTCCTCAAATGGTGACAGGACAGTGCATGCATCCCTGATCATGGCCCACTGGCGTGGGGAAAAAAAACAAGATCCCCTGACCCTGTCCTGGTGCCATAGTCGCACAGGTACTCATTGATGACCCTCTGCTGAGTGTGCAGCCGCTGCAGCATGGCCAACGTTGAGTTCCACCTGGTGGGCATGTCACAGATTAGGCGGTTCTTGGGCAGGTTAAACTCCTTTTGGAGGTCCGTCAGCCGAGTACTGGCATTATATGACCGGCGGAAATGCACACAGACTTTCCTGGCCTGCGTCAGGACATCCTGTAAGCCCGGGTACCTGCCGAAGAACCGCTGAACCACCAAGTTAAGGATGTGAGCCAAACAGGGCACATGGGTCATTTGTCCATGTCGGAGGGCAGAGAGGAGGTTGGTGCCATTGTCGCAAACCACCATTCCTGCCTTAAGTTGGCGTGGTGTCAACCACCTCTGAACCTGCCCCTGCAGAGCTGACAGAACCTCTGCCCCAGTGTGGCTCCTGTCCCCCAAGCACACCAGCTCAAGCACCGCATGGCATCTATTGGCCTGTGTACTTGCATAGCCCCTTGAACGGCTACGGAGCACCACTGGTTCCGAGGACAAAGCACAGGAAGAGGCCATGGAGGAAGAAGAAGAGGAGGGGGTGGAGGAGAGAGATGTGTCACAATCATTAGCATTTTGGAGGCGTGGTGGTGGAACAACCTCCAACACTACTGCACCTTGTCCTGCATCCTTCCCAGCTGCCAGCAGAGTCACCCAATGCGCCGTGAAACTTAGGTAACGTCCCTGTCCATGCCTGCTGGACCATGAGTCAGCGGTAATATGCACCTTACCGCTGACCGCCCTGTCCAGCGAGGCATGGACATTGCCTTCCACATGCCGGTAGAGAGCCTGAATCGCCTTCCGTGAGAAAAAGTGGCGTTTGGGTACCTGCCACTGAGGAACCGCACATTCCACAAACTCACGGAAGGGGGCAGAGTCTAACAACTGAAAAGGCAGCAGTTGAAGTGCTAGCAATTTTGCCAAGCTAGCATTCAACCGCTGTGCATGTGGATGGCTGGGAGCAAACTTCTTTCGGCGGTGCAGCAGCTGGGGCAGGGAAATTTGCCTGGTACAATCTGACTTCGGTGTACCAAAAGCAGATTGCCCACAAGTACTTGGCTGTGACACACCTAATTCTACACCTTCATTCCTCTCAGTGCAGGTCTCAGAGAGGACTGAAGGTATAGTGGGGTTGGAGATCTCAGCTGATGAGGAGCTAGGAGAGGTCCTCTTTGTTCTTTGGTGTGGGTCTTTTAGATACGCTTGCTAACGAACTGCATGGCAGGTCAACATATGTCTGGTCAAGCATGTGATACCCAAGCGGGAGATGATTTTGGCCACGCGAGATACGCTTGAGACATATGTTGCAAATAGCAGCGGTGCGATCTGATGCACTCGTCTCAAAAAAGGCCCACACCAAAGAACTTTTTGAATAACGCGCAGAGACTGCAGCGCCCTGCACATGTGGAGCTTTGGGGTGTGATGCAGTCAATGTGCTGCCCTTAGGCTGGTCCCTGGTCATCCTGCCTTGTTGGTGATGTGCCGCCTCCTCCTCCTCCTCCTCTTCCTCTCTCCTATCAGGCACCCACGTTGAGTCAGTGACCTCATCATCCCCTCCCTCCTCATCACTGGAGCAAACCTGGCAGTATGCTGCAGCAGGGGGAGCATGACTGCCAGATTGCTGTCCTTCTTGGGCACCCCCCCTGTTACTGCCTTCATCGAGCTCAGTATCATCATCAGAGCCTTCCAAACACTGGGCATCCTCCTGGAGCATGTAACCAACACTGTGGTCAAACAGTTCGAGGGACTCCTCAGGAGGACATGATGGGGCTAGGGAAGGAGTCACTGATGACATTGAGCCGAGGGAAGAGGCCGCTGCTTTGCCAGACAAAGTACCCTGGGAATGGGTGAGAGAGGATCAGGAGGATGAGGACGACTTGGTCATCCACTCGACCAAGTCTTCCGCATGTTGCGGCTCAACACGGCCAGCTGCCGAAAAAAAGGCCAAGCGTGTCCCACGGCCATGTGCTGATGAGGATGCACCGTCTCCACGACCAGCGCTAGACACAAAGCCTGCTTGCCCTCTCTTATTGGCTTGTGACTGTCTGCCTCTCCTTCTTGGCCTTCCAGACATACTAATGGCCTGTAGCTGCACTAAGCTGGGATATATATATATATATATATATATATATATATATATATATATATATATATATATATATATGTATACTGATACTGCAGCTAGCAAAATCAACTGCCTGCCTGTAGTATGAGAACACCACCAACCTTCTACAGGTAGCTTTAGCTGAACACTGTGCAGAGCTCGCAAAAAACTAACTTGTAGGTTTAGCTGAACACTGTGAGGTGGACGCACCACACTAACTTGTAGTTTTAGCTGAACACTGTGAGCAGGACGCACTGCACTAACTTGCAGCTTTAGATAAACACTGTGCAGAGGTCTCACTACACCAACTTGTAGGTTTAGCTGAACACTGTGAGCAGGACGCACAGCACTAACTTGTAGTTTTAGCTGAACACTGTGAGCAGGACGCACTGCACTAACTTGTAGCTTTAGATGAACACTGTGCAGAGGTCTCACTACACCAACTTGTAGGTTTAGCTGAACACTGTGAGCAGGACGCACAGCACTAACTTGTAGTTTTAGCTGAACACTGTGAGCAGGACGCACTTCACTAACTTGTAGCTTTAGATGAACACTGTGCAGAGGTCTCACTACACCAACTTGTAGGTTTAGCTGAACACTGTGAGCAGGAAGCACAGCACTAACTTGTAGTTTTAGCTGAACACTGTGAGCAGGACGCACTGCACTAACTTGTAGCTTTAGATGAACACTGTGCAGAGGTCTCACTACACCAACTTGTAGGTTTAGCTGAACACTGTAAGCAGGATGCACTGCACTAACTTTAAATAGTCTAGTTGCCTGACTGTGGTACTAATAGGATCAAAAGAACACCAGCAATTTTATTCAGGTAGCTGTAAATACTGTAACAAGACAAGCCTGCCTGTCAGTAAGAAGATAACAGGAATGGATCTAGCTGAACACTGTGAGCAGGACGCACTGCACTAACTTGTAGCTTTAGATGAACACTGTGCAGAGGTCTCACTACACCAAATTGTAGGTTTAGCTGAACACTGTGAGCAGGACGCACCCCACTAACTTGTAGGTTTAGCTTAACACTGTGAGCAGGACGCACCTCACTAACTTGTAGGTTTAGCTGAACACTGTGAGCAGAATGCACCCCACTAACTTGTAGTTTTAGCTGAACACTGTGAGCAGGACGCACCGCACTAACTTGTAGGTTTAGCTGAACACTGTGAGGTGGACGCACCACACTAACTTGTAGGTTTAGCTGAACACTGTGAGCAGGACGCACCCCACTAACTTGTAGGTTTAGCTGAACACTGTCAGCAGGACGCACTGCACTAACTGTAAATAGTCTAGCTGCCTGACTGTGGTACTAATAGGATCAAAAGAACACCAGTAATTTTCTTCAGGTAGCTGTATATACTGTAACAAGACAAGCCTGCCTGTCAGTAAGCAGATATAAGGAATGGATCTAGCTGAACACTGTGAGCAGGACGCACTGCACTAAATGTAAATAGTCTAGCTGCCTGACTGTGGTACTAATAGGATCAAAAGAACACCAGTAATTTTCTTCAGGTAGCTGTATATACTGTAACAAGACAAGCCTGCCTGTCAGTAGGAAGATAACAGGAACGGATCTAGCTGAACACTGTGAGCAGGACGCACTGCACTAACTGTAAATAGTCTAGCTGCCTGACTGTGGTACTAATAGGATTAAAAGTACACCAGTAATTTTCTTCAGGTAGCTGTAAATACTGTAACAAGACAAGCCTGCCTGCCAGTAGGAAGATAACAGGAACGGATCTAGCTAAACTGAATACAGTGTATATATATATATATATATATGCAACACCTGGGATGCATATATATACACAATACACTGTAAGTGCAGCTAAACTGACTGACTGTTCTGCCTAATCTATCTAACTCAAATCAAATGTCACTGTCTGTCTCTCTCTCTCTCTCAATGAACGCCGGAACACACACTACACAGGGCCGCCGTGCATGCGGCCTTATATAGTGTGGGGCGTGTACTAAATCCCCTGAGCCATAATTGGCCAAAGCCTCCTTGGCTTTGGCCAATTACGGCTCTCTGTTCAGACGGCACTGTGATTGGCCAAGCATGCGGGTCATAGTGCATGCTTGGCCAATCATCAGCCAGCAATGCACTGCGATGCCGCAGTGAATTATGGGCCGTGACGCGCCACACGAATTTGGCGCGAACGGCCCCTATCGTTCGCAATTCGGCGAACGGGCGAACAGACGATGTTCGAGTCGAACATGGGTTCGACTCGAACTTGAAGCTCATCCTTACGCGGCACAGTATACATACTTAAAATATAGTTTTTTTCACATTCACAACACAAAGCTCATCCCTAGTGTTTGAGAAATGTTCTTTTTTGGCTTTGAAGATTGCCTTGTGGTATTTCACAGTGAGTGCTTTGTAGTTAGTATGGTTTTCCTTGGTAGGATTTCTTCTCCATGCTCTTTCAGCTCTTCTACGTTCTTGCTTGAGTAGGGTGAGAGTGCCATTAAACCATCTCGAGTTTTTTTTGCGGACTAGTGTTCTGCGTTTTGGCGCCACTGAGTCTGCTGTTTGTAGTAATACCTTGTTTAGGGAGTTAAGTGTTTGTACCGTTGAGAGGTTTAAGTTTAGCAAAGGTATTTTGTTTGATAATGTAGTTTTGAAGAGTTCGGCAAACAGCCTCAGAGCGAAGGTCTTCTGGGGGGGGGGGTCTTCGGTGATAGATGAGGGACGTGACAACTTCTTCTATGAATTTTAGGAAGGGGGCAGGGCTTTCCATGGATTTGGTGTAGACTACGTAGGAATTATAAATGGCCAAATGGATGAGATAAATTGCTACCTTCTTGTACCAGAATCAGAACCTCCTTATTGACAAATAGGGCTGAATCATTGATCATTGAAATCCACCCCCCCCCCCCCAAAATGTAGAGATTATAATCTTGGACACATGTTGGCCTTTCAATGGGACCTTGTCTTCTTTGTACCTCAATTGTAGTGTCGTCATGGATGGTGGACATCATGTGCACGTCCCTTTTATCCTTCCACTTCAAGGCCAGCACTTCGTTGCATCTCAATGATGCTCTTTCACCCCTTCACAGCTTTTTGTTCGCTAGAGATTGTGGGAAGCCCTTCCTATTTTCCTGGAGGTTCCACAGGCCAGGGTTTTTGCAATGTATAAGTGTTTGAAAGGGGGCAGGCTGGTGTAGAAGTTGTCAAGGTATATGTGATATCCTTTGTTTAGAAGTGGGTATGCCAGGTCCCATACAATCTTTCCAGTTGTGCCCATGTAGGCCTGGGCATTCAGGGGGCTGGAGCTGGGAAACTCTTCCTTCATATATGCGGAACACATACAAATATCCCGTGGCTCTCAGAGCTTGTATAATTTTACTCCGTATCTGGCCCTTTTGCTAGGAATATATTGCTTTATTCCTAGCTGGCCTGAAAAGGATACCAGGGACTCATCAACACATATATTCTGATCTGGACATAGAGTTTTGCAAATTGTTGGGAAAAGAAATTTATCAGTGGGCGAATCTTATATAACTTGTCATAATTTGGATGATTGCGGGGAGGGCACTGGGTGTTGTCGCTGAAGTGAAGAAAGCACATTATCATCTTGTATCGGGACCTGGACATTACGGCAGAATAAATGGGCATGTTGTGGATAGGGTTGGTGGACAAATAGGCATGTCCTTCATTTTTTTTTTGTAATCCCCATGTTTAGGGTGAGGTCCATAAACAATTTGAACTCCTCCAAATTTAGATCTCTCCACTCAAACGGACGGGCATATGAAGATTGGGGGTGGTTGGCAATATACTGCTGGGCATATAAATTTGTCTGGTCCACAATAAATTGCAGCATAGTGCCGGGCAAAAACAGATGAAAGCAATAAATCTCTGAGATATTTTGGGTGTTGGTCTGCACACCTGGCTGTGCTATGAAAGGGGGAATAATTGGTGATGCCAAGTTGGAAGGCAGCCATGTTGGGTTGGCAAGACCATCTGGCATATATGTAGAGGCCCTGGCTCTAGGTGGGCGTGACACTCCAGTAGTTGGATTGGAATTTCCTGTGCTGGTACTCAGGCGTGATGTGGCATTTGTTCCTGGGGCCTATCACCGGTGGCAGCGCTGGTACTGGGCATTTGTTCCCGGGGCCTAACACTGGCGGCAGCACTGGTACTGGGCCTGGGAATTTGTTCTTGGGGCCTATTGCTGGTGGCAGCACTGGTACTGGGCCTGGAAATATAATCCTGGTTTCCAGAGTGCCGTGCCCTTTTAGGAGGGACCCATTCTTCCTCTGAATCATTTGCCGATTCACTATTCGGTTCAAATGCCGAATTCGATTCAGAATCAGAATTGGAACTGATGAGAACTCCCCGTTGCTCTCATCAGTCATGGAGAGGATCTGGAACACCTCCTCACTGTTGTATACTTTGGACATAACGCTGATGGCTGTGTGACAGGTGGCAGGTGACGTTCACAGATAGGTAATGACGGTGTGACAGGTGATGGTCACTGATGGGTGACAGGCCACGGACAGTTACGGGTGATAGTCACTGATGGGTGATGGTCACAGACGGGTGACAGGCCACGGTCACTGATGGGTGACGGGTGATCGCTGGCGGTCACTGATGGGTGACAGGTGATGGGTGACGGGTGATGGCTGATGTCCACTGATGGGTGACGGGTGATGGCTGGTGGTCACTGATGGGTGACGGGTGATGGCTGGCGGTCACTGATGGGTGACAGGTGATGGGTGACAGGTGATGGCTGATGGTCACCGATGGGTGACGGGTGATGGCTGGCGGTCACTGATGGGTGACAGGTGATGGGTGATGGGTGATGGCTGACAGTCACTGATGGGTGACGGGTGATGGCTGGCGGTCACTGATGGGTGACAGGTGATGGCTGACGGTCACTGAAGGGTGACGGGTGATGGCTGATGGTCACTGATGGGTGACGGGTAAAGGCTGATGGTCACTGATGGGTGATGGGTGACAGGTACACCGCTGACGGTCACTGATGGCAGTCTTATGTGACAGGTGCACTTTATTGGGTGACTGTGGTGAATGTTGGGTGACAGATGACAATGTGGGGGGCGATGGGACAGGTGTGGGGTTGGTGCAGACACTAAAGAACACAGATCGGTAACTCACTGCTTCTGGCTCTTCTCTCCTCACACTGGAAACGGTGTGTGAGGAGAGAAGAGCTGATAACAGCTAGTTACCGCTCTGTGTTTACATTTAGTGATCGGCTGTGAAAGGATCACAGCCGATCACGTGGGTAAACAGCCGGCCAATGGCGGTTTACCAGTGTCGGTGATGAGCAGTGTTCCTGGGAACACGCCGCCACCGACGTGCACGCGCAGAGCGCTCGCGATCGCACGCATGCGCCGTGCACATTGGGGTGGAACCATCTGTGATCGCCCGTGACTTCATCACGGCCAATCACGTGGTAAACAGCCATGTCCAATGGCTGTTTACCCCCCTCGGTGGTGAGCGGTGTCTCAGTGACATGCTGCCACCGAAGGAACGGGGATGCGCACGCACGATCGCGCGCATTCACTGTTTAAATGGGAGGCCGTCATATGACACAATCCCGAAACGAGAGCCGCACCGTATATCCCATGCAACCAGATTAGCTATATCTGACTGCAGGCTATTCCTGGTGTACTTTTTCTAATATACTTCAGGCAGGCAGGGTATTCAGTTAGCTGCAGTGTATTTTATATATATATATGCAGCCTGTCTCGTATATATCTATATCCACTGCATCCAGTTTAGCTATATATCTAACTGCAGGCCATTCCTGGTATACTTTTTCTAATATACTTTAGGCAGGCAGGTTATTCAGTTAGCTGCAATGTAATTAATATATATATATATATATATATATATATATATATATATATATATATATACAGCCAGTCTTATATATATATATATATATATATATATATACAGCCAGTCTTATATATATATATATATATATATATATATATATACACTGCATCCAGTGTAGCCAAGCCTATATCTGACTGCAGGCCGTTCCTGGTGTACTTTTTCTAATATACTTCAGGCGGTGTACACAGACATATGACGACCTCTTATGCAGTCCGTTGGCAAAAGCACTTAAAAGACCCACATCAAAGAACAAGGCGGACCTCTCCTTGCTCCTCATTAGCTGGGATCTCCAACCCCACTATACCTCCAGTCCTCTCAGAAACCTGCACTGAGAGGAATGAAGGTATAGAAATAGGTGTCCCAAGTACTTGAGGCCAATCTGCTAGCGGTACACCACCATCCGATTTTAGCAGGCAAATTTCTCTACCCCAGTTTCTAAACCATAGAAAGAAATTTGGTCCCAGCCATCCACATGCTCATCATCTGAATGCTAGCTTGGCCAAATTGCTAGCACTGCAACTGCTGCCTTTTCAGCTGGTAGGCTCCAACCCCTTTTGTGAATTTGTGGAATGTGCGGTACCTCAGTGGCAGGTTCCCAAATGCCAGTTCTTTTCACGGAAGGCCATTCAGGCTCTCTACCAGCATGTGGAAGGCAATGTCTTGGCCTCACTGGACAGGGCGGTCAGCAGTAAGGTGCATATTACCACTGACTCATGGTCCAGCAGGCATGGACAGGGACGTTACCTTTCTTTAAAGGCGCACTGGGTAACTCTGCTGGCAGCTGGGAAGGATGCAGGACAGGGTTCAGTATTGTTGGAGCTTGATCTGCCACCACGCCTCCAAAATGCTAGTAGTGGTGATTCTGACACAGCTCTCTCCTCCACCCCCTCCTCTTTTTATTCCTCTATGGCCTCTTCCTCTGCAGATCTGCAGATTTGTCCTCTGAACCAGCGGTGCTCCGTAGGCGTTCAAGGGGCTACGCAAGCACTCAGGCAAAAAGATGCCATGCGGTGCTTGAGTTGGTCTGCTTAGGGGACAGGAGCCACACTGGGGCAGAGATTCTGGTAGCTCAGGCTCAGAGGTGGTTGACGCCACTCCAGCTTCAGCCAGGAATGGTTGTATGCGACAATGGCACCAACCTTCTCTCCGCCCTCTGACAGGGACACTTAACCCCTTCTCTGTTTGGCTCACGTCCTGAATTTGGTGGTGCAGCGGTTCTTGAGCAGGTACCCAGGCTTACAGGATCTCCTGAGGCAGGCCAGGAAAGTCTGTGGTCATTTCTGCCGGTCATATAATGCCAGTGCTTAGCTGGCTGACATTCAAAGAGAATGCAACCTGCCCAAGAACCGCCTCATTTGTGACATGCCCACCAGGTGGAACTCAATGTTGGCAATGCTGCAGTGGCTGCACATGCAGCAGAGGGCCATCAATGAGTACCTGAGTGGGCATGGCACCAGGACAGGGTCAGGGGAGCTTGGCTTTTTTTTCCACGCCATTGGCTACTGATCAAGAATGCATGCACTGCCCTGTCACCATTTGAGGAGGCCAAGAGGATGGTGAGCAGTGACAGTGCATGCATCAGTGATACTGTCCCTCTTTTCTTCCTGATGGAGCACACGCTTCGTGGAATAATGGACAGGGCACTTGAGGCAGACCAGCGGGAGGAAGAGGAGGACTTCCTTATCCAGATAGTATTCCTGCGGCCCGCCAATCACACAGGAAGAAGAAGAGGAGGATTGTGTCAGCATAGAGGTGGAGGATAACACTCAGCATCAGCAGCAGTTTTCAAGGGATTGTTTTCAGTCCCTAGAAACCCATGGAGTTGTACGTGGCTGGGAGGAGGTGGTTGAGGATCATGTGATCCTTAGTGACCCAGAGGACTCAGGGTCGAATGCCTCTGCAAACTTACGCTGCATAGCCTCCCTAATCCTGCAAAGCCTGCGAAGGGACCCTAGGATTCGTGGTATCAAGGAGAGGGATCATTACTGGCTGGCAACCCTTCTTGATCCACGTCACAAGGGTAAGGTTGCAGAACTTATCCAGCCTTTGCAGAGGGAGCAGAGGATGAAACATCTTCGGGAGGCCTTGCAGGAAGGTTTGTGCAATGCGTTTCCAGAGCCTGGGAGGTTACAATTTCCTGGTGTTGGACAACGTGTTGCTGAGGCTTCGTTCAGTCACAGAAAGAGCGGTGGAGAAGGTGGCCGGCTGACCGATGCCTTAAGACAATTCTTCAGTCCTTTGCGCCAAGGTCTGATCAGTTCCAGCAACCATCGCCAGCGTCTGAATTACATGGTGCAGGAATATCTAGGGGCAAGATCAGACTTGAAGACCTTTCCAACAGAACATCCACTGGGTTACTGGGTCTTGAGGATGGACTACTGGCCAGAGCTTGCTCAATATGTAATTGAGCTACTGGCCTGTCCTGCATCCAGCAGGCCCAATTTTTCTGCTCCTGTTTACCAGGGGCATGTAATTACAATTTTTGCTCTAATATTTCACAGCAGGGCCCGTTCCTGCACTCAACAAGAGTATTTGTGAGGCTTTACAGTGTTGTGCCATCACCACCACCACCGTCTAAGGCCCAATTTTTCTGCCCCTGTTAAACAGGGGCATGTAATTACAATTCTTGATATAATATTTCACAGCGGGGCCCGTTCCAGCGCCCACCAAGAGTAACTGTGAGGGCTTACAGTGTTCTGGTATCACCAGCACCTAAGGCCCAATTTTCCGCAGAGTGTATAGGGCAGGCCCTATAGTATATACAGGCGGTCCCCTATTTTCAAACATCCACCTTACAAATGACTCCTACTTAAAAAAGGAGGGAGACAACAGGAAGTGAGAGGAAATCTACCCCTAGGAAGGGAAATTTTGTCCTGTAAGAGTTAATCTGGGAAAAAGGTGTCTCCACTGATGCTTTATCACCAATCCTAGTTTCCCTAATAACCCAAAATTTTCAAAATCCAATTGTCATTGGGACAGAAGGTGAGGTGAAATCTTCTGAACGGGGGCACAGACAGCAGAACAAATGTTACAGGGGCGATACCCTTCCCTATGTTATCCAAAAAGCTTAAAAATAGATTTTTTGGCCGGAGCTACACTTAAAAAATGTACCTGTTCCAAATTACAAACAGATTCAACTTAAGAACAAACCTACAGTCCCTATCTTGTTTGTAACCTGTGGACCTCCTGTATACTGCTGTTCAGAGTATATAGGGCCTGGTGGCCCCACGCCTTTTTTTTTTAATTTGGGTGCGGGGTTCCCCTTAATATCCATACCAGACCCAAAGGGCCTGGTAATGGGCTCAGGGGGGTACCCAAGCCATTTTTCTCAATGATTTTCATCTATATTGCCGGGACTCGGCATTACATTACAGCCGCAAACAGTTTTAAATGACTTTTATTCCTTTAGAAATGTCATTTTGTGCAGGGACTGCTCTAAACACGGGAAACATGCGCCACTTTACAGGCGTACTATAGTCACCCCCCAGGCATGATATTTAAAGGAATATTTCACTTTTATTGTTTCACTTTAAGCATTATTAAAATCACTGCTCCCGAAAAAACGGCCTTTTTTAAAACTTTTTTGCATTGATACATGTCCCCTGGGGCAGGACCCTGGTCCCCAAACACTTTTTATGACAATAACTTGCATATTAGCCTTTAAAATTAGCACTTTTGATTTTTCACGTTCTAGTCCCATAGGCTTTAACGGTGTTCACACAAATTTTTTTGCCTGTTCACATGTTCTGCTGCGAATCGGGGGGGTTTTCGGCTCATCCCTACTGGCCACGCTTGATCCGCTTCAGACATAGGTTGCAAACAGCAACGGTGCAATCTGCTGCACACGTGTTAAAAAAGGCCCACACAAGGAACTTTTCAAAATCAGCAGGGAGTCAGCAGCGCCCTGCACCTGCGGAGCTCTGCGTTGTGATGCTTTAGGGTGGCTGCCCTTAAGCTGCCCCCTAGAGGACATCCTGCTTCATTGGAGTTGTGCCTCCTCCTCCTCTATTCTATCAGGCACTCAAGTAGAGTCAGTGACCTCATCATCCCCTCACTCCTCATCACTGGAGCAAACTTGGCACTATGCTGCAGCTGGGGGAACATGACTGTTTCTTGTCCTTCTTGGGCACCCTCTCTCTCTAGGCTAACGTTACTCCGTTCCTCAACCTGGGAACCAACATCGGAGCCTTCAAATCGCTGTGCATCCTCCAGCAGCATGTACCCGACACTGTGATCAAATAGTTCGGTGACTCCTCTGTGTATGATGGTGGGGCTACAGAAGGAGTGACTGTGGACAAGGAGCTAGTGGAATAGGCCGCTTTGGCAGCTGCATAGGAAGGCAAACTACTCTGAGCCTGGGTGACAGAGGGTGAGGAGGATGAGGATGGCTTTGTTATCCACTCCACCAACTCTTCTGCATGTTCTGGCTCAATAACAGGGCCAGTAGCAGAGAATTAGGACAAGCGTGCCCCATGGCCACCTGCAGAGGATGCACCATGTCCATGACCATCACTGTTGACTGTAGACACAGAGCCTGCTTGCCCTCTTTTAGTGGCCTGTGAGTGTCTGCCTCTCCTTGGTGGCCTTCTGGACATGATGTATATTTTGTTTTACAACACCACACTACACTGTATTGTGTACTGTGTACACCACCAGAAAAGTGGTAGCAACTTCACTACGGCTGCACTGTATTGTGTACTGTGTAATCCACCAGAAATGTAGTAGCAACTGCACTACGGCTGCACTGTATTGTAATTACAATTTTTGATCTAATATTTCACAGCAGGCACCCAACAAGAGTATCTGTGAGGGGTTACAGTGTTGTGGCACCACCGCCACCAGACAAGGCCCATTTTTTCTGCCCCTGTTTAACAGGGGCATGTAATGACAATTTTTGATATAATATTTCACAGCAGGGCCCGTTCCTGCGCCCACCAAGAGTAACTGTGAGGGCTTACAGTGTTGTGGCATCACCACCACCACCAGAGGCCAAATTTTTGTGCCCCTGTTTAACATGGACATGTAATTACAATTTTTGAAATAATATTTAACAGCAGGGCCTGTTCCTGCGCCCAACAAGAGTAACTGTGAGGGGTTACAGTGTTTTGGCACCACCAACACCTAAGGCCCAATTTTCTGCAGAGTATATAGGGCAGGCCGTATAGTATATATACTTTTGTTCAGCGTATATAGTGCCTGGGGCCCCCCCCACCATTTTTTTTTTATTTGGGTGCGGGGTTCCCCTTAATATCCATACCAGACCCAAAGAGCCTTGTAATGGGCTGGGGGGGCAAACATGCCATTTTTTCTCAATGATTTTCATCTATATTGCTAGGACCCAACAATACATTACAGCCGCAAGCAGTTTTAAATGACTTTTTTTCCTTTAGAAATGTCATTTTGCTGTGGTATTGTTCTAAACAAGGGAAAACTGTGCCACTTTACAGGCATACCATAGACACCCCCCAGGCATGATATTTAAAGAAATATTTCATTTTTATTGTTTTACTTAAAGCATTCTTAAAAGCACTGCTCCCGAAATGCCTGTTTTTAAAACTTTTTTTTGCATTGATACATGTCCCCTGGGGCAGGACCTGGGTCCCCAAACACTTTTTAGAGCAAAAACTTGCATATAAGCCTTTAAAATTAGCACTTTTGATTTTACTCATTCGTGTCTCATAGACTTTAACGTTGTTCGCGTGTTTGAACAAACTTTTTTGCATGTTCGGATATTCTGGTGCGAACCGAACCGGGGGGTGTTCAGCTCATCCCTAATCATGAATATAGTAATAATGAATATAGCATGTTTATAACATTGTGAATATTTTTAAATGTATGGAGTTTCTGGGAGGAATAATTCTCCTGATATAATACATGAGGTTTTTAAGTACCACCTCACTTAATTTAAGGAATTTAAAGGAAAAGGTAATTTATGTGGGCTACACATTCTGAAAAAGTTATATATCTGAGCTTTAGACGCAAAGTCTGGAGAGTCTGACATAATTTTGACAACTCTAGATATTTTATAGTTTTCTGTTAAAGTGAATGTAAACCCAATGTCATCCTTTCTAAACTACTGCCATAGGGGTTATCTATAAGGATATACATGCCTCCTGAATGTATATTTATCTGTCAAATGTCTCCCCTCTGTCTGTTATGAAAGCCGAAAAACTACAGATTCTGTGGGTGGGTCTGTTGTCTGGAGCTCGGTGGGTGGAGTCGTGATGTCAGTAGACTCCCCGCCCACCTCTACACTCCCCTTGTCAATATGCATTTTCCCCTGTGTATTTCTTACACTGAACTTCTGCTATGATCTCTAACATACAGTGAAAAGACAGGAAAGTAACCACATGACTTGCCAAATCATGCTGAGGTATGGAACAGCCAATCCTTGCAGAGCTGCTGAAGAAAGCAGTGGGGGTGGGAATTAAAAAATAATGCATGTCTTAGGCTAGTGCACAAGATATGTAAATCACCTGTCACTCACAGCAAGGGGGAGGATTTGACAAATATTTTCTCTGTTTGTCAAGATTTATCCCACTGAACAATCAAAGAGGATTGCTCAGAGCTGGATTAACTCTGTGTGGCAAGACTGGGCTCAAATGATAGGAAATCTTATACTCTACGGTTTACATCCACTTTAAGCCTAAGTCAAAGGTGATTCCAGAATTAAATAAAGTCAATTTTCTATACATTACTGCCACCTATTGGTCACTGTGAATAAAGGTTCGATATTGCCCCTAAAGATTTTTGGGCAGGAAATTACATGTGTTTGGCGTCACTTACAACATGAAAGGCATTTCCACACCAATTCCTGGAGGGGATATAGATTGAAGACATATAGCCGAAGGGGATCTTGAGACGGGGAGATGAGAGGAGACCAATCAGCGTTGGTAGTGTAAGTTTTGAAGTGAATTGAATTCTAACTGCAGTACGAATTTGTTTCATTTTTAATCAAAGAGATACATATCTTGTTATATCGCAACAAAACTGACTTCAAAGTCTTAGAATTGGTTTAGTTATAGTGTGTGTTGAACCATAGATTTATCCTACATTTATCTTTATTTAAAATAAGTCTTGGTTAAATTACCAAGTTTGTATATGGTTAACAAAATTGTCCATATAATGTAAAAGAGGTTTAAGCTTGAAGGTCTTTGTTTTGAGAAGAAATCACATGTGTTAAATTCAACACCTAGTTTGTTTTCATAAGTCTGTAAAGCCACAGAATAAGCCGTCATGAAATATAGACAAGGTATTTTGTAACAAGATTTTTCATCATCTGTATTACCCAAATGTTTGCTATTTAAAGTTATATTTTTTTGTATTCTCACCAATTATAATTGATATTATTTTACACTAAATTTTTAGTTAATAAATATATATATTTTAGCACATAGATGTATTCAGTATGTTAGTAGCTCTGATAGTATTGAATCCAGAGAAGCCAGGGAACCAGTATTTTAAAAAGAAGGTCAGCAAAGGCAGCCTCCAGACTGTTTTATCAATGCGGATTTCATTTAAATTGCACTTGTGCCCAGACTATGGACATTAACCACTTCAGCACCGGAAGATTTTACCCCTTCCTGACCAGAGCACTTTTTACAATTTGACACTGAGTTACTTTAACTGACAATTGCACGGTTGTGAGATGCTGTACCCAAACAAAATTTGTGTCCTTTTTTCCCACAAATAGAGCTTTCTTTTGGTGGTATTTGATCACCTCTGTGGTTTTTATTTTTTGCGCTATAAACAAAAAAAGAGCAAAAATTTTGAAAAAAAAAAACAATATTTTTTACTTTTTGCTATAATAAATATCCCCCAATTAAAAAAAAAAACACATTTCTTCATCAATTTAGGCCAATATATATTCTTCTACATATTTTTGGTAAAAAAAATAGCAATAAGCGTATATTGATTGGTTTATGCAAAAGTTATAGCATCTACAAACTATGAGAAAGATTTATGGCATTTTTAAGGCATTTTTATTATTTTTTTTTTACTAGTAATGGTGGGGATCTGCGATTTTTGGCGATATTGTGACAGACAGATCGGACACTTTTGACACTTTTTTGGGACCATTGACAATTATACAGCAATCAGTGCTATAAAAGTGCACTTATTACTGTGTAAATGTCACTGGCAGGGAAGGGGTTAACACTAGGGGGTGATCAAGGGGTTAAATGTGTGTTCCCTCAGTGTGTTTTAACTGTGTGGGGGTGGGAGTGACTAGGAGACGAGAAATATTGTTTTTCCTACTTAGTAGGAACAAACAATATGGCTTCTCTCCTCTGACAGCACAGGGATTTGTGTGTTTGCACACACAAATCCCCATGTTGGCCCTCGTGGACGCGATTGCATGTGACCAGCAGAGATCATGCCCGTCAGTCATGATCAGTAGGTCCCCCATCGTGCACGGGGCATGCGAGCCCTCTGGTGGCCAAAAAAGGGTAGGATGTACACGTAAGGGGTTTCGCCCAGGAGAGTCATTCTGCCGTAGTATATCTGCATTAGTCGGTTGGGAACCAGTTAAATATTTACATTTTCTTAACATGCAGAAAAAGATCGCTAAAACAAGCCATCCCTGACCTCTGGCAGAATGTACTGCAAAGTAATTTATCCTAACAGATTCTCAAAGATCCCAACAAACACTCTAAACTCAGGTTTCAGTTGCTTTGCAGCAGCTTAGAATCTCCTGCTGTGTGTTTATATTAGAGGGCTGTCAGGCTTCCAAGATTCTGCAGAAGTAGAAAGTAGAAAAGAGTTAAGATTTCTGTGCCTCTGTTTTGAATTTTGAAGACTAATTTCTCCACAATTTAAATTGATATAGGGATGAATAAGGGCTTGTTTTAAAGTGCTTTTATTGCTTGCTCAGAATATGTAAATAATTCAGTGTACATAGTCTGAGCACAGGTTCAATTTAAATTTGGGCTAGCAAATTATTTCTGTAGCACCCTCCTAGGTAGGTGCTAGGATAGTTAGATAATTGCTAGAATGTGCTTTTGATAGGTAAATTTAGTTGCCACACTGTAGGCATTGTGGCCTTAAATTGCTGGTTAAGGTAAAATCAGTTTGGCTCACTAAATCAAGTGAGCTGTGATTGGATAATAGGTGTGGAGCTATGCAGATGGCAGTATGAATATTGACACAGCCCCAACCCATCCCAGAGAGGCAGGCTCTGATGACATGCTGGGATACTGTTTTTATTCTGAGAGCACACAGAGCTCTGGGTCTTGTCCCAGAGTGGAGGAGTCCAGCTTGAGGAGGGCATGCTTCCCTCTCAGGCACAGGCTGCATGAGGAGGCCTCAGGTGGATGACCTGAGGGAAGAATGCTGAGACCCAGGTGCTTGGAAGAAGCTGACTGAGGGGAACTGCCTGCTATAGATTTGTCTGCCCACTTAAAAATAGGACTTTGCTCTAGTGGATCTACTACTGCATCTACTACTACTTAGGCTGAAGTCTACTGTTTGTTACAAGCCCGGACATCACTAAACCTTGCTTAGGAAGGAAAACCAAATCCATAATTCTTATCTTTGGACTGTCCCACCACTTCCTTCATCCTTTTCCATGTTCCACAAAAATAAAAGCAAAAAACACAACATCCCCTAGAATCGTCTTTATAGAAAGAGCGAATGAGCCTGTTGTGTGTTTGCCTGTGGGGCTGAAGTTGGAAAGATCTGAACAAGTGATTTCTGCAGCTCCTACGGGAGTAGTGCTACATTTCTAAGGCAACCTTCATCAAGTGAAGCCACGCTAGTTTAGCTCAAAAAGAAAGTGCGTGTATTTTATTAGCCAGAAGTGAAAATAATGTATAAACCCTATAGAAACAAAAAAAATTATATATGCTGAGTGCTGAGGGACAACTGCTTAGTAACAGCAACAAATAAAGATCAAAAAAAAACCTTTTTTTATTTTCACATTGTTTTAATGCTCCATCATTACAGTGCCTTGAAAAAGTACTCATACCCCTTGAAATGTTTCACATTTTGTCATGTTACAGCCAAAAACGTAAATATATTTTATTGGGATTTTATGTGATAGACCAACACAAAATGGCACATAATTGTGAAGTGGAAGAAAAATGATAAATGGTTTTCAAAACTTTTTACAAATATATGAAAAGTGTGGTGCGCATTTGTATTCAGCCCACCTGAGTCAATACTTTGTAGAACCACCTTTCGCTGCAATTATAGCTGCAGGTCTTTTTGGATATGTCTCTACCAGCTTTGCACATCTAGCGAGTGACATTTTAGCCCATTCTTCTTTGCAAAATAGCTCAAGCTCTGTCAGATTGGATGGAGAGCATCTGTGAACAGCAATTTTCAAGTCTTGCCCCATATTCTCATTTGGATTTAGGTCTGGACTTTGACTAGGCCATTGTAACACGTGAATATGCTTTGATCAAAACTACTCCAGTGTAGCTCTGGCTTTATGTTTAGGGCCATTGTCCTGCTGGAGGTGAACCTCCGCCCCAGTCTCAAGTCTTTTGCAGACTCTAACAGGTTTTCTTCTAGGATTGCCCTGTATTTGGCTTCATCCATCTTCCCATCAACTCTGCCCAGCTTCCCTGTCCCTTCTGAAAAAAAGCATCCCCACAACATGATCCTGCTACCACCATGTTTCACGGTGGGGATGGTGTCTTCAGGGTGATGTGCAGTGTTCGTTTTCCACCACACGTAGCATTTTGCTTTTAGGCCAAAAAGTTCAATTTTGGTCTCATCTGACCAGAGCACCTTCTTCCACATGTTTGCTGTGTCCCCATAAGTCTTATTGCAAACTGCAAATGGCACTTCTTATGGCTTACTTTCAACAATGGCTTTTCTTCTTACCACTCTTCCATAAAGGCCAGATTTGTGAAGTGTTCAGCTAATAGTTGTCCTGTGGACAGATTCTCCCACCTGAGTTGTGAATCTCTGCAGCTACTCCAGAGTTACCATGGATCTCTTGGCTGCTTCTCTAATGAATGCTGTGCTTGCCCGGCCTTTCAGTTTAGGTGAACGGCCATGTCTTGGTACGTTTGCAGTTGTACCATACTCTTTCCATTTAGGGATGATGGATTGAACAGTGCTCCATGAGATGTTCAAAGCTTGGGATGTTTTTTATAACATAACTCTGCTTTAAACTTCTCCACAACTTTATCCCTGATCTGTCTGGTATGTTCCTTGTCCTTCATGATGCTGTTTGTTCACTAAGGTTCTCTAACAAACCTCTGAGGGCTTTACAGAACATCTGTATTTATACTGAGATTAAATTAAACACAGGTGAACTCTATTTACTAACTAGGTGACTTCTGAAAGCAATTGGTTCCACTAGATTTTAGTTAGGGGTATCAGAGTAAAGGGGGCTGAATATAAATGCATGCCATACTTTTTAGATATTTATTTGTAAAAAATTGGAAACCATTTATCGTTTTCCTACCACTTCACAATTATGTGCCACTTTGTGTTGGTCTATCACATAAACTCCCAATAAAATACATTTACATTTTTGGTTGTAACATGACAGAATGTGGAAAATTTCAAGGGGTATGATTACCTTTTCAAGGCACTGTATATGTATACAAACTATTATACTGCTTAAACTTACTCACCTCCACCCTGCCTCTCTGAAACAATTTCAAGCTCACCGGCTGCCTTTTCATATAGTCATGCATTGTGACCTTGTTCATTTATTTCAATTCTACACTACTGACTCTGGCAGTATGAAATATCTCCAGAGATTTATATGTTTCATAGGCTGAAGTCACAGCTCTTTGTGAATGTTTTTTTCTCTAAATGACTGCATACACTCCACATAATGTCAAGGTTTATAGCAATGTTTATTCCATAGTCCTTTAATTGTGCTCCTGCCACTTCCGTCTAATTGTGATTTTTAATGGTGAATGCATGTATTCATTATTTATGACAGCGATGAGCAAATCTACAGATTTTGCTTAATGACCTTCCTTCTGTTTTATATACCGTACCTCCACTGATCTTGGATAAGATCCCTTCCTCACTTTACCCCACAGCTAGCTTTAACATACAGCAAAAAGCTCCTAAATGTTGAGTTGTCAGTTAGTTTATCACTTTCCTGCCATCTTCTTTCCTTCTAACATGTTATTCAGGAAAAGGATTTAGCTAGATGCAGGTTAGGTATTAATGCTGCTTACAGCAATGATAGTACTTAGATAATAATATTTTTTTTTTTTACACCAGAACTGCTTTATTATGATGTACAGTAGATGTGTCTGTCACCATTGAATTATTATGTCCAGAGCTCAATAAATGTCCTGTTGTCAATAAATTTGACCTGTTGTCAAGTCTGCCATGTCATTTGATTCCTTTTATTTAGTGGCCACAGTATTTGACCTCCAGTGCTGCAATTGACCCTCTCCTTTACACTTTTCCCCTTACCAGATCATATATGATATTATACTCTGACTGGAGGAATCTCAATTTCTGCAGGCCTGGAACACTATTTTGTGATCAGGCATGGAAAGAAAGTTTTAGCTGACAGATACCAAATCCCTTTGAGATTGGGATTGGGCTGTGTCCCAAACCGAATAAGATCTAAAGATTAGCATTCTAGAGGTGAAGAGACTCAAAGAACTTATAGCTAGAAAATAAAATCAGATACCTAAGTTCTTTGGGATCCCAAGGGACAATTCACAATATGGTTCTTCTCCTTTAAATGTTAAAGAGGAGCTTCAGGCTAGCCCCCATAAAAATAAAAGTCAGCAGCTACAAATACTGTAGCTGTTGACTTTAATATAAGGCACTTACCTGTCCAGGCATCCAGCATTGTCCTCACTCAAGCCAATTCTTCAATCAGCTATCGGGTGCTGGCGCCACCATCTTGACCAAGAGAAACCGTCAGTGAAGCCTTGCAACTTCCGGCTCAGCTTGCCACTGCAAACTGAGCCAGAAATGGGAGCGGGTACCTGTCAAAACTAGTTACCAGCTCCGGGTCCGGGATCTGGGGGGATCTGCCCGTAGACCCCCACAGTTGTGAGGATGAGGCCCTTGTTCCCATCCACATGGGGACAAGGTGCTTTAGGGTGGGAGGGTATGTGGCATGGTATCATTCTACCCCCTTTTCTGACCTGCTCACTCGCACGTCCCACCCTTTTCTGACCTTCCGGGCTGCATGCTTCGATAAGGTTCTGGTATCTAATTCGGGGGGGACCCCACGCCATTTTAAAAAAAAAATCTATTGTCGGCATTCTTTTCTTCACATTCATCTGTCAGTGGGGAAGCCAGCTGACACCTGATGAGTCATGATTGTTGAGTTAAGGACGTAGGCAGCCGGCTTTCCGGCCCGCTGCTTAACAACCAGCTATTCTTTACACATAATTCAAATTGGTCAATCGTTTTTCGACCGACCTGAAAAAAATGAATGCTGGAGTAATCGGTATCAATTGCTCACTATGTTAATTCAGGAAAGGAAGTGGCTGGTAAATATGACTCCATCCTGAACACAATCCTCCTGTGCCCCACAGTAGCTGAGGCTGGCAGGAGAGCAAGGATGAGAGCCAGCAATGCTGCAAGGGGGGGCACACAGGGGGATTGGAGCAACAAGAAGAGTGGGTGGTATTCAGAGTGGTGGGTGGTGCAGATACTGGAACTGATCCCCCTGCAATCCAGCCAGCAGGAGAGAAAGGAGAAGAAGCCAGCTGCACTGCAGGGGGGTCATAGTTTGGGGGGGCACCTATTCTGGGACAGTTGGGAGGTATGCTAAACACCACCAATGAACACAGGAGTCATGGGCTTTGACCACCACTGGACAAATGTAGTTGAGACTATCAGTGTGACTGACCACTGCTACAATCAGCAAAGAACCAGAAACTGGCCACCACCACAAAAAAAACAAAAAGCAAGGACCACAATAGTCAGGAAATAACCACTTCAGTAACACTGCTACAGCAATGAAATGGTCACAACATTCGCTTTATTTTAGCCTGAAAATGGCCATCATATTTACAACAGGATTGACTATCGCCATAATCACCACAATGTCATGGAACAGGCCACCACAGAACACTGGATCTAAGGAGAGGTCATCCTACATATGTGCCTGTTAGATCACATCCACTAACTTTTTGGAGTGCACAACTTTACATTTGCTGCTTAAGTGAGCCACACAGTAATTTACCTAGCTTTAAGAACTGGTGGAAGATTTAGGACTAATTTCTAGGTCAAGATTTAGTATTCTAGGTAAACATTTATTTTTAATTACTTGGTTGATACTGTCCTATTCTAAAGCTACTTTGAGGCTACATGAAGCCATGCAGTTTCTGCCTAATGAAGCCTTAAGTCTTGAAAGCACACATATACTGCAAGAGCTAATTTATTTAGAAACAATCAAACTACAATTATATTCTGACACCGATGCACTATGGAACATTTTAAAGCTGTTCAATGAAGCTTGATACAACTGAACCAAATTACTTAAAATGGTCTGTAGCCCCTTTGATGCCTGTACTGATAATTGAAAAAAACTCAATTCAGGATGCTGGAAAAATATATCACGCAATATTGTTTTTTGGGTCTTTTCTTAGTGAAGAATTAGATTTGCACTGTCCTAAATGGCTATGTTCTAGTGGCAACTGTTAAGCTTCTCTTGAAAAATATTTTAGGCATGCCTAGAAAAACTCCATATTTGATGAATCAGCCATGAACAAGATCAAAAAAAAAAAGAGCATCTTCAAGATGCTCTTCAGACTGCAAATCTTACAGGAAAGTATTTTACTATGGAGTTCTTGCATGTCTACAGAGCAACTCAACATGCAACTATGCGCAAGTTACCCACTGAACAATTAGCAGGAAGACAAATATGCATACTGTATGCAGCAGACACATCATAAGGCACATCAACCTGGGGCAAATCATTTGTGCCAAGGTGCACAACAACATCAACACTGCACTCTTCACTAGGTTTTTTGGCAATTTTTAAAATGCGTCTTTTATCTCTTCTAACAGTAGCACCAAGCAAACACCTAACTTTCTTTGACATTTCCACATGACTTCCTAAAGAAACACCTCTTACAATTGAATCACCAACAAGAAAATGACTTCTCCTTATCCACAACACTTGCCTGGTTTGCAACCTAAGATAAAACATTTACTTTTGGTAAAGCAATTTGGGTATACTTATTTCATATATATATTGAAAATTAACAAACAGTGTGGCCAGGCAGTCAGGAAAGCTGATAGAATTCTAGGATGGATCACTAGAGGGGTAACCAGCAGGAGGAAGGAGGTCCTGATTCCCGATGTTGATCTTTAGTGAGACCTCATTTAGAATAGTGTCCAGTTCTGGAGACCTCACTTACAAAAAGATATTGATAAGATAACGTGTCCAGGTAACAAAAATGGTGAAAGGTCTGAGGGATAAAACATATCAAGAGAGACTTCATGACTTCAGAAACCTAATATGTTTGGAGGAAAGAAGGAAATGGGGAAACATAATTGAAACCTTGAAATACATCAAGGGGGTGAATAAGGTTCAAGGGGGCAGTATTTTCAATATGAAACCAAGATCAGGAACACAGGGACACAACCTCAAACTAACTAGAGGAAAGTTCAAAACTAATCATAGAAAGTATGATTTTACTGAAAGGGTAGTTGATGTTGATAAGTAGTTTCAAACATAATTGGGACAAACATAGATCTATACTCAGCAGTGCCAATACAAGGAAGGGGTGGATGCCCTGGGCGGCCCATTTTCCTGGAGGAAGGGAGGGGCACAGGTGAAGTGTCCGTAGTGTGCTGCTAAAACCTTGCTGGTCATCAAGCACATTGTAACTAGACATGTGCAATTAGTTTCGCAACAAATTGAAATTCGGCTGAATTTTGCATCTTTCGGACATTTGGATGTATCCGAATGTCTGATTAAAAAAATAACGAATTTCAACTAATACGAAAGAAATTATAGCGAATAAAACGAATTAATTCGACCTGATTAGCTAATTTGTTAAAGATCTAATGAAACAAAAGGTCAACTCAAAGTAAATCTTACAGTCCAATCGGCTGATTAATTTTGTGCTGGAGGTTGGATTACTGGCAAAGTGCATTCCTGAGAACTGAGTGAGAAGAGTGTTATATTGTATTTGAGCAGAGGAGAAGAGATATTGTCATTGTGTGTGTTAATAGATATAATAAACAAACAACTTTCCAAACTACGAATCATTATCACAAATATATATACATACATAAATATTGAATTTCAACTAATACGAAATAAATTGTAGTGGATATAACAAATGAATTCGACATGATTCGAGATTCACTATAACGAATATCAACACACTATGAATAATAGCGAATTATCCAAAAACGAATTAACGTAACATAATGAATATAACAGAACGAAATTATGCATTTTACGAATGACAACGAACCGAAACTAAACAAAATTTCCCGTTGTGCACAAGTCTAATTGTAACCGATTACTGCCAGTCACGCTACCATACGGTAGAGCCAGAGCTGCTTGCAATGATGTGCCGAGTGTGCTCCTGTACCCGGCACAAGCCTGGAAGCTCCCCTTCACTTCCCTGTCAGGCGGAGCAGCAGAGTAATCTCCGCCCCAACAGGCGCTTCCTAGCCGCAGCAAGGTGTGATGCCACCTAGCCGGCCGGGAGGCTGGATAAAGAGGACCATAGAGAGCTGCTGGTGCACTGAGCGCGACCTAGGGGAGGAACCAACCGCGCTGTATATCGAACAAGTAAGCAGGCATATGCAGATTAATTTGTTAATTCTGGGGGGGGGTAATTAATTCTGAATGGTATTTGTAATATGCAGCAAGAAGGGGGTTAATGTACTTTCACTGGTCACTGATGCATTAGTTACCAGTGGCAGTTAATTACCCCATTGTGCTGCATTAGTGGTGCCAGTGTCAGTGTTAATTAAACCCTGTATGCTGCTGCTTGAAGGGGGGTTCATAAACACTGACATTGGTACCACTAATGCAGCACAATGGGGTTAATTAACTGCCACTGGTAACCAATGCATCAGTGACCGGTGAAAGTACATTAACCCCCTTCTTGCTGCATATTACAAATACCATTCCTAATTAACCACTTGCCAACCCGCTGCAGTACATATACTGCGATGGGGCGGCAGCTACGGGCACCGCAACATACCCATATATCGCTGCCTGTTTCGGGAACATGCGGGGGGGGCGGGGATGGGCGCAGTTTGTCAACTTCACCCTGGGCACCGGATGACCCGGCACTGATACTCAGACAGAAAAAAAGAAAAACATAAAAAGGATACAAAACATGTAAAAAACACTTGCCTGCCATGCACTGTACTTGTAGTTGTTGCGTGCAGAATCACGTATATATAGCCCACTCGGCTGTGCTGTCACTGGCTCCAGCACTTCCTGATCAACGGGTCCCGGCCAATGATTTATGACTGAGACCCACCCATCAGCGGAGCATGTGACAGGGGAGAGCTCTGTGTATTTAAATAACACAGAGCTCTCTACTGACAGCGGTGATGTGCCAGTTTTTGTTTCCCTGCAAAGAATAAAAAACAGCTAATTCCTTAGTACAAGCACCTCACAGTAAACACTTTCACAAATTACTAGGCACACAGTTAATCCTTTTATTGCCCCAGATGGTAACCCTTTCCCAGCCAGTGTCATTGGTACAGTATCAGTGTATATGATTAGTACTGATCACTGTATTAGTGTCACTGGTGATGTCAGTGTCAGTTAATCAGTTCCCACCAGTGTCAGTCAGTGTCAGAATGCATGCCATACGATCAGAGTCCCACTAATAAGTCTCTGATCATTAAAGTAGCACAGTGCCAAATAGCAAACAAAGGCCTGGTCGTGAAGGGGGTAATATCGCCCAGAGGTCAAGTGGTTAATGATTTAATAAAGATTCGTATATTATTTTAAAAATCAGAGCATATTCTCATTTGTTGGCAAAAACAAAAAATTAAAAGCTGCGCTCAAGGTTAAAAAATAAAATGAAAAGTGTAGTGAAATCAAAGCAGCCTGCACCAAGATCTAGTCTCCAAATCCCATCATAGAAAGTAATGCAAAAAAGATGCAGCGCTAAAACATAATTAAACAAGCTATTAAAATGAATTAATATGAAATAACCATAAAAGTATATATAAAATAATAATGACAGTGCAAGATGGGTATAAACAAAATCATACACTAATATCCAAAAAATTGTTGTGAATGAATTGAAAAATAAGAATACATATACGTGGATAAGTAAATGAATAAAGTCCAAAACCAAAAAAGAAAATCCGTGATAAAAAAGGAAAAGTGCCAGAAAGTGCCACAAAGAAGATGAGGATGCAGTTGGGGAAATCTTCTATGGTTCCTCACACCCAAGGTGGAATTTCAGATGTGCTTACCAGATCCCGATGACTGCTATTACAGCAGTCAGAAACGGCACAGGGAATTTGGGGCTCCCCACAACCTCAGCATAAGGTACCAGTAAGCGACAGATGATATCTCAGGATTC
Organism: Lithobates clamitans; assembly: GCA_037952925.1. Lineage (NCBI taxonomy): Eukaryota > Metazoa > Chordata > Amphibia > Anura > Ranidae > Lithobates > Lithobates clamitans. The sequence goes on from JBBGZY010000835.1 coordinate 1,856,826, forward strand.
AAAAACAAAAGGACAATCCATAGCGTGATACAGTCTTAGTGCCCCGGATTACTTTGCTTCGCAGGATAATAATGTACAAAATAAGAGATTGTTTGCTGGCTCGACAGGTCTTGAGTATGAGTCTTTTGTCAGTAAAGAAACTCACAAAACAAGGCAATGTAATGCCCTTCCGAGGTGACAGTTGTGCTATCACAAAAGGAAATATCCTACTTGCAAAGTCTAAAATTATAGATGAAACTTCAGTGTGTTCAAAATTTCATGAACTGACACAAACACTTCAAACTGAGGGAAATTCCATATAGGTGTCACATGAAGATAAGTAACAAAGTGACACCAATAGAAATTAACGCAGACAGTCCAAATGCTGTAAAAGAAGAAAAACAGACCAAAAGAGGCTTCAATCAAGAAATCCACCAGAAACAATATAGGCATCCCAGCCAAATATCTGTCCTATGTTGCTCACATAACATTAAAACCAGAGCCAGATTCATGAGATAAAATGCAAAGATTTCCGACTCATGAGAAAAAAAAGTGAATCAGATGCTTTGACAAAACCGCTTGCCTTACAAGAAACATATTTATAGAACTGAGGTCCGAAATGGGACTAATATAAGGAGTAGTTGTTTAGTGGGCGTGTTGGAATACATTGTTTATGTATTTTGTGCAACAACTACAAACTTGCAGTGTTTACAAGTTTTAGCTGCATCTATGGTTAAACTCTATGTCTTTTCTCTATAATAAGCTTTCCTGTTTCCTGTCTGCTCTTAAGCAGCAGATAAAACACACGTGGACTGTACACTGTCTGTTTTGTAAGGCTATACACAGAATTTCTAACAATAACCTCTCCCAAAAGCTAGCCTACTGCTGGCATCAGGACTAATGGCTTTTGAGAATAGCACTGAGGCAGGGAGCTGTGAAGATATGAATAGTCCCCCCTTACCAGCCATGATCTTTCCACATTGCATAAAGAAGCACCGAGACCCAGTGGTGACATAACTACATATATAAGTTATGCAATTGTAGGAATCTGGTTCTACTGTCTGAATTTGTAAATGCCTGTACATATAATATGTTTGTACTTTCTGACCCTGACTGTTGGCTTTGAAACCCCAGAAGTAGAAAGTAGAGAGAGAGAGAAAGGCTCAGCCACATGCCTTGCCCAGGCTGTTAAATCCTGTACCAGAAAATACCATTTTACACACATACAATACAATAGCAAAAACATTCTGAATTCTACTGCCACACCACAGTGCGCTGATGAGAAGTTCCATTCCAGCCTGGATGGACAACAGTTGGAGGATACCCTTGTGACCACCAATCTAGTCTTCAAGTCTACGGCATAAAGACAGATGTTGCATAAGCCTCAGAAGCCCCTGTAGCTGGAATTTGCATCAACATTTATTTGGAGGTTAATAACTATATATACTCGGGTATATGTGCACAATTCCACCAGGACTTCTATCTGGCCCTTTGTTGATAATATCTCTTTATACATTGGATATACGTATTATTAATAATCTCTTCTTATACTGTATATAGCTTGTATTGTTCCTATACTGGTGTGCATCAATATGCTTACGGTTAATGTTATATTCTGGATGCAGTAGTTCTTCTGCTCCCAATTACTTTGTTCAGATTACTGATTCATTTTCCAGAAAGGGAATCTGTTCACAGAGGTCCTGTCCTGGGTGGAGGCACTACCCAATACCATAATAAATTATCTTTATTATATTTTGTCTTACTATTAGTGAAAGTTCTGTCTCTCTTATTTACCTAAAGGTTTAACACAATATCCTCTTTGGGGCGGCCCATTTCTCATAACACCACAAAAGAGGGCTAAACAATGAAAATGGATTAGCATGTTGATAAGGGGGGACCATGGAAGAAAAAATCTAAGGCTGCGTACACACAAGCGGACTTTTCGACCGGACTGGTCCGACGTACCGAGTCAGGCGGACAATTCGACCATGTGTGGGCTTCATCGGACCTGCAGCGGATCTGATGGACTTTAGATTTGGAACATGTTTCAAATCTTTCCGACGGACTCAAGTCGAAAAGTCCGCTCGTCTGTATGCTAGTCCGACGGACAAAAACCGACGCTAGGGCAGCTATTGGCTACTGACTATCAACTTCCTTATTTTAGTCCGGTCGTACGTCATCATGTACAAATCCGTCGGATTTGGGTGTGATCGTGCGTAGGTAAGTCCGTTCATTGGGAAAGTCCGTCGGAAGTCCCCTGAAAGTCCATCAGATAGACCCTCGGACCAGTCCGGTCGAAAAGTCCGCCCGTGTGTACGCTGCATAAGCGGATAAAGCTTCAGCTTTAACATAGGCGTTGTCAGTCCCTTTAAGTAAAAAAAAAATTAAATCCATTAGATATTAATGATTATTTTCTATACATCTTTTTTCTTTAACTAACAGCACTATTTGTTGCAGAAAAGTAAAGAGGGGTGAGTACCTTCTGCACTGTCACATAGCCTATTAATAAAATATAAGTTTAATAGAAACTATACAGCAAGCTGACACAGCCTTGAGTGATAAAGGGATTTATAACACTACAGATCTAGAACATTGCTCACGCTACATTCTGAGCCATTGATGTCTGGTTTACTGAATAGTCACAGTGCACAGGTGGTTGTCTGTGCATCCTTTGAATTGCACCCTTAGGTGCTCTCTACCTCTGTGATTTCCCCTCAGGGTTGAAGACTGTGAAGAAGGATAAATACCTTTCTAGAAACAGATGATATTGACAGGGTCAAAACATGAATAGGTTGTTGTGCTCCAAACAGATCCTGTAGTTCTTTGAAGAAATTCTCAAAGGTTTATATGTGGAATGTTTAATAATGGTTGGAGAGTCAACTGCAGTTTCTGCATGATGCTAGAAGTCAGAACAAAAATTATAGTCTTGCTGTATGCCACAACAACTAAACTGACCAAACAGAAGAAGTGTTCTCTTTTTATTTATTGAAACAGTTTATAGATAAATAATGGTGTGAATTCCAAATTACATAATGAATAGATTTGGATTAGTATTTATCCTTCTTTACAATTTTCCATGATCAGAAGATGGTACTACAGAGAGGGTAAGAAGTGCCAAGTCAGATGATATCATGCCCATCCATTTCTGTTTTTAATCTGTCCTTGGAGTGCACTTGTATTTTAATGACACTTCTTTAATACTAAGCCACCAAGAAATGAGAGGGATCCAGGGATCACTGGCAGTGGCGTAGCTAGCGCATCTGACAACCAGGGCTGGACAATTTCTTGCACCCTCCCCCCCAAGAAAAATGGTATGTGGCAATGTAGTGGCACCACACCAAAACGGTGAGTGTGGTCAGATTGCATCAACAGTGGGAGGGGCTTAAAGGGCCATATGCTTTAATGACTGTGCCACAAGCGAGTATGTAGCAAATAGTACAAACCTCAGTTCACTCATTTTAATAAAATAAAACTGTTCTATTGCATATCATTTACTACACACAGCTACCCTTAAAGTGATATTAAAGTCTTGTCTTTCGTTTTTTTTCTAAACAATGTACATGTTATACTTACCTGCTCTGTTTAGTGTTTATACTTACCTGCTCTGTGTAGTGGTTTTGCACAAAGCAGCTTGAATCCTTCTCTTCTTGGGTCCCACGCCGGCACCCTTGGCCGTACCCTATTTCTGGGTGCCCCCACAGCAAGCAGCTTGCTATGGGGCGCCAAAGCAGGTGCGCTCTCGAGCCACGGCTCTGCGTGTCCATTCACACACAGAGTCATGGCTCGACTCCACTCCTTCCGTCTTCTGATTGAGCCAGTGGCTCCCGCTGCTGCCAAAAGCCAATCAGGAGTGCAAATCCCCAGACAGCCAAGGCTCTCATGAACATCGTTGGATCGAGAGGGGGCTCAGGTAAGAATTATGTTGGGGCTAGGGGGGCTGCTGCATACAGGTTTTTTACCTTCATGCATAGAATGCATGAAGAATAAACATCTTGTGCCTTTGCAACCACTTTAACAAAGAATGTGCTGTACTTAGAATGCAGTAATCAGGAGTGAGGGAAATTTATCAAAACTGGTGCAGTCAGAATTTGGAACAGCTGTGGATGGTAACCAATCAGCTTCTATCTTTAGCTTGTTCAGCTTTAAAAATGAAAGCTATGAGCTAATTGGTTGCCATACATAGCTGTTCCAAATTCTGTCTGCTCTAGTTTTGATAAATTCCCCTAAGGGATCATTTAGACAGGTGCTGAGACAGGTCATGTATGCTGAGCCACGTTTTGCTGCAACTGCATTCACCAGAGAGCTTCACCTATAGAAGTGGGTGCACAGATCTGAATGCAGACACTGTGTGTTTGGATACATGCATTCCTTCCTGTCTGCATGTCAAATTTTGACATTCAACTGTCCATGCAGCTGCTGCGTCCAAATTGACTTTGACTGGACTGTGTATGGTAAAAGTGTAGCACTAATGATGTATATTAATCGCAAAGGCCTACCAAAAATATCAGTTTGGAGGCCAAAAGATCTAAAAATACAATTATACGTTTCTCATGAGAAAAAGTGTATATAAAAAATATCTGAAAAGTGAGTGTATAAATACAAGTAAAGAAACCAGATGCGATTTGGAATCACAAAAAAATCGCATTGACTAAAATATTGAAAAAAAGAATAGTTGTGACGTGAATAGTCCAGTGTTAACAGATAATCAATATCAACACAGTGTACAATTATAGTGATTGATAAAACGAACCTCTATAAGACTATATGGGCGTAGTCTAAAATATAAAGTTCATGTTAAGACACAATTATTATTACAGTTAAGAGTGCACCACTGAGAATGAGAAATCAACAATATCAATACACTACATGTATGTAGCTGAACCAATGTGAGTCCATGGGATTATGACACCATAACAGGCATGCAGAGTGATGTAAAGGTGTGATATTTTCTATTTCAAATAAATATCTGACGGTCTCTCAAATACACACAGTCAGCAGTTGTAGCTACACCCAGGATAGTGCCTCCACCTTCTGGGGATAGGGGGGATGGGGTACTCTTACCCAAAATGGTGGACCCACTCGCCAACAGTGGTGAATCAATCAGGCATAAACCGGAAGCCTTCTCCTCTGTTGGCCAATGGAAAATCCAAGACACAACTCACCATAGGGGTACGGTAGACAGGGATTGAGCTCCAAAGGCGAGGTACTTCTCCTTTGTTGACCAATAGGAGATCAAGTGCACAGTTTACTGACTATGATCCTCCAGATAGTAATAGTAATTTCAGTCAATTGAACAAATAAAATGCGCCGTAAAAGGTGACTTAGGCAAGCATAATAACCCATAATAACTGGACTGCCTGCACAGGGATGCACAGAACAGCATGCATTCCCACGTGGTACACTGACATCACACAAGACATGGACGCCTATGCTCCATGTGAATGAGGCCTAATTGTCATGTGGGCCAGATAGCAGGAAAGAGGAGATGTCAGGTAATTAAAAGAGAAGTATCGGAATTTTATGAATCATGAGTAATCAAACACCGCCGATCACTCAGTTCTCAGCACTCCCTGAGCAGAGAGCTGGTGGCTGTCAGTCTCTGGCTCTGCCCCCTCCCCCCAGTGCTCACCAAAACAGTGGGCTGGGGAGGGGGTGGGAGTGGCCGGCTCAGGCTCTTAGCAGCCTGAGCTGGGTGCCGGTCCAGGCATGTGAGCAGATCCTAACTATATGGGTGCGATCTTTCCTCATCCTGGACGGACTCTGTGACATCAACCGAGAGAGGGCTTAATCCCGCTGTCAGCTGAAAATGGGTAACAGGAGAGCAAAACAATCTGCATTGATGTGATCAACAGGAGAAGTACAACCAAACAAGCTTTGGCTGTACTTCTCCCTTAATTAATCGATCACATGACCTGTCTCTCTGCTCCTGTTTGGCATTACTTGCAACAATTTATACATGTCCCCATTTATGTTGTGAACTCACCCTCCAGGGCCCAGGCAGGCTCTTGCTCAGCCCAGGTTTTAAATCCAGGCTCTTTCTTCCTGAAGCTGGAAGGTCCTTCAGGCACCCACTTTCCAAGTCCAGAGGGCCTTTACAATCCCTCTCTCATAGTCCAGGGCCTCCAGACATCTGCTGCCCTAGTCCAGGTCCTCTAGACACCCCCTCTCCTAATCTGTGACCTCCAGGCACCTTCTCACCTAGTCCAGTCTCTCCCTTTTAACCCCCTCCCTATCCAGGGGCCTTTGCCACACCAACCACCATTTCCTAGTCAATGGCCTCCTCTGCACTCCTCTCCCATTCCAAGGCCTCCTTTACAGCTCACCCCAACTTAAGAGCCTCCTCTGCACCCTGCTCTCTGAATCAACTATAGCATGGGTGACAAGAGGTTAAGTACCGTAGTTTTTCGCCATTCGAATTTTAAAGCATGACATGTTGGGTATCTATTTACTGCATAATATCATCTTTTATATTATACAAAAAAATTGGGCTAACTTTAGTGTTTTTTTTTTCATTAACCACTTGCCGAACGCCGATATACGTCGGCAGAATGGCACGGGCAGGCAGAATCACGTACCCGTACGTGATCTGCCTCCCGCGGGCGGGGGGTCCGATCGGACACCCCCCCGATGCCCGAGGCGGTCAGCTTGTGACTGGGAGCGATGAGAGGTGAGGGGGAGACCATCCGTTCGTGGCCCCCCCCTCGCGATCACTCCCAGCCAATGAGAATCTTCCTTTGCTGCTGCATGATAAACAGCAGCAAAGGAAATGATGTCATCTCTCCTCGGCTCGGTATTTTCCGTTCCGGCGCAGAGGAGAGAAGACATCACTGTGAGTGTAAAACACAAACACACTCAGTAGAACATGCCAGGCACACATTACACCCCCCATCCCCCCCCCCGATCACCCCCGATCACCCCCCAATCACCCCCCCCTGTCACACTGACACCAAGCAGTTTTTTTTTTTTCCTGATTAGTGCATGGTGTCAGTTTGTGACAGTTAGTGTGGTAGGGCAGTTAGGGTTAGCCCCCATTAGGTCTAGGATACCCCCCTAACCCCTCCTAATACATTTTTAACCCCTTGATCACTCCCCGTCGCCAGTGTCGCTAAGCGATCATTTTTCTGACCGCTCTATTAGTGTCGCTGGTGACGCTAGTTAGGGAGCTAAATATTTAGGTTCGCCGTCAGCGTTTTATAGCGACAGGGACCCCCATATACTACCTAATAAATGTTTTAACCCCTTGATTGCCCCCTAGTTAACCCTTTCACCACTGATCACCATATAACTGTTACGGGTGACGCTGGTTAGTTTGTTTATTTTTTATAGTGTCAGGGCACCCGCCGTTTATTACCTAATAAAGGTTTAGCCCCCTGATCACCCGGCGGTGATATGCGTCACCCCAGGCAGCGTCAGATTAGCACCAGTACCGCTAACACCCACGCACGCAGCATACGCCTCCCTTAGTGGTATAGTATCTGAACGGATCAATATCTGATCCGATCAGATCTATACTAGTGCCCCCAGCAGTTTAGGGTTCCCAAAAATGCAGTGTTAGCGGGATCAGCCCAGATACCTGCTAGCACCTGCGTTTTGCCCCTCCACCCGCCCCAGCCCAGCCCACCCAAGTGCAGTATCGATCGATCACTGTCACTTACAAACCACTAAACGCATAACTGCAGCGTTCACAGAGTCAGGCCTGATCCCTGCGATCGCTAACAGTTTTTTTGGTAGCGTTTTGGTTAACTGACAAACACTAGCCCCAAGCAGCGTCAGGTTATCGCCAGTACCGCTAGCACCCACGCACGCACCGTACACCTCTCTTAGTGGTATAGTATCTGAACGGATCAATATCTGATCCGATCAGATCTATACTAGAATCCCAGCAGCGTTCGCAGAGTCAGGCCTGATCCCTGCGATCGCTAACAGTTTTTTTTTTTTGTAGCGTTTTGGTGAACCGGCAAGCACCAGCGGCCTAGTACACCCCGGTCGTAGTCAAACCAGCACCGCAGTAACACTTGGTGATGTGGCGAGTCCCATAAGTGCAGTTCAAGCTGGTGAGGTGGCAAGCACAAGTAGTGTCCCGCTGCCACCAAGAAGAAGACAAACAGGCCCGTTGTGCCGATAATGCCCTTCCTGCTGCATTCGCCAATCCTAATTGGGAACCCACCACTTCTGCAGCACCCGTACTTCCCCCATTCACATCCCCAACCAAATGCAGTCGGCTGCATGAGAGGCATTTTTATGTCCTCCCGAGTACCCCTACCCAACGAACCCCCCCAAAAAAGATGTCGTGTCTGCAGCAAGCGCGGATATAGGCGTGACACCCGCTATTATTGTCCCTCCTGTCCTGACAATCCTGGTCTTTGCAATGGTAAATGTTTGAACGCTACCATTCACTAGTTGAGTATTAGCGTAGGGTACAGCATTGCACAGACTAGACAAACTTTCACAGGGTCTCCCGAGATGCCATCGCATTTTGAGAGACCCGAACCTGGAACCGGTTAGGGTCGGTTCACACTGGGGCAACACGACAGCCGTCCTACTTTGGATCCGACTTTGCCCTGCGACATGTGTCCGACTTTCAATGAACGGGGATCCGACTTGGATCCTCGCCACTGTGTTTGGTATGAATCTTGAGGGGGAACTCTGCGCCAAATTTTAAATAAAAAAACGGCATGGGTTCCCCCTCCAGGGGCATGCCAGGCCCTTGGGTCTGGTATGGACCTTGAGGGGAACCCCCTACGCCGAAAAAACGGCGTGGGGGGTCCCCCCCAATCCATACCAGACCCTTATCCGAGCACGCAGCCCGGCCGGACAGGAATGGGGGTGGGGACGAGCGAGCGCCCCCCCCTCCTGAACCGTACCAGGCCGCATGCCCTCAACATGGGGGGGTTGGTGCCTTGGGGGAGGGGGCGCGTTGCGGGCCCCCCCACAGCACCTTGTCCCCATGTTGATGAGGACAAGGGCCTCTTCCCGACAACCCTGGCCGTTGGTTGTCGGGGTCTGCGGGCGGAGGGCTTATCGGAATCCGGGAGCCCCCTTTAATAAGGGGGCCCCCAGATCCCGGCCCCCCACCCTATGTGAATGAGTATGGGGTACATCGTACCCCTACCCATTCACCTAGGGAAAAAGTGTCAATTTAAAAAAAACACTACATAGATTTTTAAAGTATTTTATTAGACAGCTCCGGGGGTCTTCTTCCGACTTCGGGGGTCTCTCCGGTTCTTCTCCACGCTCTCCGGATCTTCCTCCGGGCTCCTCCGCTCTCTTCTGCCGCTCTTTTGCTAAAGCCGAGGAGCCCGGTCTTCCGTCTTCTGCCCTCTTCTCTTCTTCTGATGTTGACACGACGCTCTCTCCGGCTAGAATGCTCTCTGTGCGCTCTGCTCTGACTTATATAGGCGGTGACCCCGCCCCCTTATGCCGTCACAGTCCCTGGGCATGCTGGGACTATGACTGCATAAGGGGGCGTGGTCATTGGGTGATGACCACGCCCCCTAAAACGTCACAGTCCCAGCATGCCCAGGGACTGTGACGGCATAAGAGGGCGTGGTCACCACCTATATAAGTCAGAGCGGAGCGCTCAGAGTGCATTCCAGCCCCAGAGAGCGTCGTGTCAACATCAGGAGAAGAGGGCAGAAGGCAGAAGATTGAAGACCGGGCTCCTTCGCTATAGCAAAAGAGCAGAAAATAGCGGAGGAGCCCGGCAGAAAATCCGGAGAGCGCGGAGAAGAACCGGAGAGACCCCCGAAGAGAAGAAGGCTGCAGACCGGGCTCCTCCGCTATAGCAAAAGAGCAGAAAATATCGGAGGAGCCCGGCAGAAGACCCGGAGAGCGCGGAGAAGAACCGGAGAGACCCCCGAAGTCAGAAGAAGACCCCCGGAGCTGTCTAATAAAATACTTTAAAAATCTGTGTAGTGTTTTTTTTTAAATTGACACTTTTTCACTAGGTGAATGGGTAGGGGTACGATGTACCCCATACTCATTCACATAGGGTGGGGGGCTGGGATCTGGGGGCCCCCTTGTTAAAGGGGGCTCTCGGATTCCGATAAGCCCTCCGCCCGCAGACCCTGACAACCAACGGCCAGGGTTGTCGGGAAGAGGCCCTTGTCCTCATCAACATGGGGACAAGGTGCTTGGGGGGGGGCCCGCAACGCGCCCCCTCCCCCAAGGCACCAACCCCCCCATGTTGAGGGCATGCGGCCTGGTACGGTTCAGGAGGGGGGGCGCTCGCTCGTCCCCATCCCCATTCCTGTCCGGCCGGGCTGCGTGCTCGGATAAGGGTCTGGTATGGATTGGGGGGGACCCCCACGCCGTTTTTTCGGCGTAGGGGGTTCCCCTCAAGGTCCATACCAGACCCAAGGGCCTGGTAGGCTCTTGGAGGGGGAACCCATGCCGGATTTTTATTTAAAATTTGGCGCGGAGTTCCCCCTCAAGATCATCTGAGCACAAGTCGCATGCCGAAGTCGGATCATGCGAGACGGCGATCCGACTTCAATGATAGTCAATAGGCTGAAGTCGGATCAAAGTCGGATCAAACACAAACAAAAATATAAAATAAAAAAAAATAGTTGTCGTTTTATTGTTCTCGCTCTCTCTATTCTCTCTCTATTGTTCTGCTCTTTTTTACTGTATTATATTCTGCAATGTTTTATTGTTATTATGTTTTATCATGTTTGCTTTTCAGGTATGCAACTTTTTATACTTTACCGTTTACTGTGCTTTATTGTTAACCATTTTTTTGTCTTCAGGTACGCCATTCACGAATTTGAGTGGTTATACCAGAATGGCCTAAGAAACCGGAAGCTATGAGCATTTTATGACTTAGATTTCGCCGGATGTAAACAGCGCCATTGGGAAATTGGGGAAGCATTTTATCACACCGATCTTGGTGTGGTCAGATGCTTTGAGGGCAGAGGAGAAATCTAGGGTCTAATAGACCCCAATTTTTTTCAAAAAAGAGTACCTGTCATTACCTATTGCTATCATAGGGGATATTTACATTCCCTGAGATAACAATAAAAATGATTAAAAAAAAAAATGAAAGGAACAGTTTAAAAATAAGATAAAAAATCAAAAAAATAATAAAGAAAAAAAAAAAGCACCCTGTCCCCCCCTCCTCTCGCGCTAAGGCGAACGCAAGCGTCGGTCTGGCGTCAAGTGTAAACAGCAATTGCACCATGCATGTGAGGTATCACCACGAAGGTCAGATCGAGGGCAGTAATTTTAGCAGTAGACCTCCTCTGTAAATCTAAAGTGGTAACCTGTAAAGGCTTTTAAAGGCTTTTAAAAATGTATTTATTTTGTTGCCACTGCATGTTTGTGCACAATTTTAAAGCATGTCATGTTTGGTATCCATGTACTCGGCCTAAGATCATCTTTTTTATTTCATCAAACATTTGGATAATATAGCGTTTTTTAGTGCATTAAAATTTTAAAAAGTGTGTTTTTTCCCCAAAAAATGCGTTTGAAAAATCGCTGTCAAAAAAAAAATGAAACACCCACCATTTTAATCTGTAGGGCATTTGCTTTAAAAAAATATATAATGTTTGGGGGTTCAAAAGTAATTTTCTTGCAAAAAAAAATAATTTTTTCATGTAAACAAAAAGTGTCAGAAAGGGCTTTGTCTTCAAGTGGTTAGAAGAGTGGGTGATGTGTGACATAAGCTTCTAAATGTTGTGCATAAAATGCCAGGACAGTTCAAAACCCCCCCAAATGACCCCATTTTGGAAAGTAGACACCCCGAGTCCATGGAATATTTAATGTCGAGTCCATGGAATATTTTATATTGTGACACAAGTTGCGGGAAAGAGACAATTTTTTTTTTTTTTTGCACAAAGTTGTCACTAAATGATATATTGCTCAAACATGCCATGGGAATATGCGAAAATACACCCCAAAATACATTTTGTTGCTTCTCCTGAGTATGGGGATACCACTTGTGTGAGACTTTTTTGGAGCCTAGCCTCGTACGGGACCCCGAAAACCAAGCACCGCCTTCAGGCTTTCTAAGGGCGTAAATTTTTGATTTCACTCTTCACTGCCTATCACAGTTTCGGAGGCCATGGAATGCCCAGGTGGCACAAAACCCCCCCAAATGACCCCATTTTGGAAAGTAGACACTCCAAGCTATTTGCTGAGGGGTATAGTGAGTATTTTGCAGACCTCACTTTTTGTCACAAAGTTTTGAAAATTGAAAAAAGAAAAAAAAATGTTTCTCTTGTCTTTCTTCATTTTCAAAAAACAAATGAGAGCTGCAAAATACTCACCATGCCTCTCAGCAAATAGCTTGGGGTGTCTACTTTCCAAAATGGGGTCATTTGGGGGGGGGGGGTTGTGCCACCTGGGCATTCCATGGCCTCCGAAACTGTGATAGGCAGTGAAGAGTGAAGAGTGAAATCAAAAATTTACACCCTTAGAAATCCTGAAGGCGGTGATTGGTTTTCGGGGCTAGGCTCCTAAAAAGTCCCACACATGTGGTATCCCCATACTCAGGAGAAGCAGCTAAATGTATTTTGGGGTGCAATTCCACATATGCCCATGGCCTGTGTAAGCAATATATCATTTAGTGACAAATTTGTGCAAAAAAAAAAAAAATTGTCACTTTCTCGCATTTTGTGTCAAAATATAAAATATTCCATGGACTCAACATGCCTCAAAGCAAATAGCTTGGGGTGTCTACTTTCCAAAATGGGGTCATTTGGGGGGGTTTATGCCATCTGGGCATTTTATGGCCTTCAAAACTGTGATAGGTAGTGAGGAGTAAAATCAAAAATTTACGCCCTTAGAAATCCTGAATGCAGTGATTGGTTTTCGGGGCCCCGTACGCGGCTAGGCTCCCAAAAAGTCCCACACATGTGGTATCCCCATACTCAGGAGAAGCAGCTGAATATATTTTGGGGTGCAATTCCACATATGCTCATGGCCTGTGTGAGCAATATATCATTTAGTGACAACTTTTTGTAATTTTTTTTTTTTGTCATTATTCAATCACTTGGGACAACAAAAATGAATATTCAATGGGCTCAACATGCCTCTCAGCAATTTCTTTGGGGTGTCTACTTTCCAAAATGGGGTCATTTGTCGGGGTTTTGTACTGCCCTGCCATTTTAGCACCTCAAGAAATGACATAGGCAGTCATAAATTAAAGGCTGTGTAAATTCCAGAAAATGTACCCTAGTTTGTAGGCGCTATAACTTTTGCGCAAACCAATAAATATACACTTATTGACATTTTTTTTACCAAAGACATGTGGCCGAATACATTTTGGCCTAAATGTATGACTAGAATTGAGTTTATTGGATTTTTTTTATAACAAAAAGTAGAAAATATCATTTTTTTTCAAAATTTTCGGTCTTTTTCCGTTTATAGAGCAAAAAAAAAAAACGGCAGAGGTGATCAAATACCATCAAAAGAAAGCTCTATTTGTGGGAAGAAAAGGATGCAAATTTTGTTTATGTACAGCATTGCATGACCGCGCAATTAACAGTTAAAGCGATGCAGTGCCAAATTGTAAAAAGTGCTCTGGTCATTAAGAGGGTAAATCCTTCCGGGGCTGAAGTGGTTAATTAAAGTGTATTTCTTCCAAAAAAATTACATTTGAAAAACCGCTGCGCAAATACAGTGTGACATAAAATATTGCAACAATCGCCATTTTACTCTCCAGGGTCTCTGCTAAATATATATATATATTGTTTGGTGGTTCTAAGTAATTTTCTAACAAAAATTGATTCTTACTTTGTAAACAAATGTCAAGAAAAGGTTTAGGCACGAAGGGGTTAATAATATCAGCTCCCAGCATGAAACAATGAGAAGGAAGAGAGAAATTTTCATAGTGTAAGACCTTTCCTTTTAATAAAAAAAACATATTCACCAAAAAACTTACATTATCTATGCTCTGTTCTCTTGCCTCATGGAGTGACAGTCCGCTCCCCCACAGCCTCTCGTCCATCCTCCTCTAGTGGGAATGCTGGGGAGTTTCTGCCTCAAGGGATTTATACTGGGCCGCTGACGATAGGGACTACATGTCCCATTATGCTTTGTAGCAGCTGGAGGCCTGGCTGATGGGCTCCCTCCCCCTACCAATGAGGAAGCAGGGGAGGGAACAGAGTGGGCGGCCGGGCTCTGGGAGCGGAGCTCGCACATGCTGCAGTGTTCGGAGGAGAGGGAGGGGGAAATCCTCCACAGGAGCTGACAGGCTGGCTCTCACTCCACTGCCAGTGGATTAGTGTGAGCATGACCGGCAGGAGGTGCGGGGCCGTTGGTGACAGAGCAGCCCCCGCTACATAAGGGAGTGCCACTTGAGCTTCGGCGCCCCTCCTCCTGCCCTGACCCAACTTCCTCCGAAAAAAAAAAATTGTGGGCGGGCGACCGCCGGCCGTTATGCATATCAGGGAGGGGAGCATTCTGGCACTTCGGCACCCCCCACCTCTGCGGCGCCTGGGTGTGGTGCACACGGTGCACTCGCCCAGGATCAGCCCTGCCTGAAACGGTGAACAGGGACGCACCAGACCCCTGCTGTGAGCCGCTTTGCACGGCAATGTGAACCCAGCCTGAAACATTTTTAAACTGGGTACATGATTATGTCTTAACATTTTTCAAACTGCTGTTTTCATTCCTTTTTATGTTGACTAAAAAAACATATAACAACAAAAATACATAAAAATAAGAGAATACATACAAGGAGAAGAATCTGTTTAATATGGGTTTTTTTTAATCACATCATGTGCGATCACAATCACTAATCGTGCATGTTGCAATTTAAAAAAAATACAAAAAAGTAAAAACATTTTAAAACACTTGTAACTTTTTACCTTTTTGTGGTATATTTTGTTATTTGGGGATTTTTGAACAATAGGAAAAAAAAAACAACTTTAATCAATTTTAACATGGATACATGCTCTACCTATTGTCCAAGGAGCCATGTGCAAGGAGTCAAGCTCTAATGGGGGTGTAGTATAGTGAAGATGACCTCTTTTGGTAGACTCCACTCTTTTAAAACCTGGCCTTAAAAATCAAAGCCTTTAAAGCCAGTGACTAGGTAGCAGAATGGAGATTCTGGCTTTGGGACAGAAGATCTGTTTGAACAGGGAGGGTCTACAAAACATCTACTGTATGACAAGTAAAAATGGGGGATTGGAGTACCAAAATTTTTTTTCAGCAGTCCAGAATGCACAGAAGAAGTTTTATTGGTTTAGACATACTGTAGGTCAGAGAGTACATCATCTATGGGGACAATAGAGCATCTGCTTTGTCTACCTGAAGGTCATTTGTTCTGGCTATGGACCTGAAAATCTATCAAGATGTGACACGACACCATCATATCACCCACCACTGACAGATCTAGAGGAGTGGCGATTAATGGACAATTCTCTAAACTATGTGCTGCCAACTAAGGCTGGCCATACATTATACAATTTTCCTTTAGATTTATCAATTTATCAAAACCATATAATAGGAGGTCAAACCTTAACACTTTCAGTTTGTATGCAATCAGTCAGGCCTTTGCACTACATAGTTGAACATAAATCTAAAGGAAATTGAAAAATATATTTGTATAATGTATGGCCAGCCTAACTGTTTATTTTCCGGTATAAGTTTGGGAACCAAAAAAGCTGAGCCCTGATGTTCCAACCAGTGGAAGATGTACATTGACTTTTTGTTCCTCCATAGTGTTTTATGTATGCTACTGCTCTAAAGCTGGTCATAGATGGATCGAAATTCAACCAGTTCAGCAGGGACCGCCCAAATTTTTATCCATATACGGCTGTTTCTGCTCAACAGTGGATCTAATGACTGACTTCTGTTGAACAAGCTTGTTGGGCATTTTTTTGTTCAACGGCTGCAGCCAATGGGCTGCAGTCAGCATTCAGTGGATTCTGAAAGCAGAGAGCCTGTCAGAATGCAATGTCTAGAGAGAGGATTCCTCAATTCACCTTGCTTATGTGGATGGAGGAGTCTGTACAGTTTTTTTCTTAATCAGCCTGCTGGCTGAATAAAAAAGAAATGATCCATCTATGGCCAGCGTTGCCCTGCAGGTCTAAATACGGTCTAGCTAAAGCACTATATGGTGGAATCAGGGCCTCTTTACTTCTGATGATCCCTCTAATGATGCCCTCTAGAATTATATTTGCTTTCCTTGCTGCCTGGGCTTACTCTTTGCTTATTTACGCTCAGTCATCTGAATGAGCACCCCCAAATCTTTTTCCTCTGTAGTCTTGGCTAGCACTTTACCTTGAATATTGTACTCTATGAGAGGGATATTTTTCCTCAGTGCATTCTTTTTCATTTTGAAACAAACATAACCAGGAATATCAATGAAATGACACACCTTTGTGCCATCAACAAAAAGGCATGCCTTACCCACAAAATCTTTAGTTATGTCACTTACAAACAGTAAATAGAACAGCTGCCCAGAACAAAGCACTGTAACTTACTACTATGAATGATTGGCCTTGGTTTCAGTGTACCCCATTTATAACTACACTATGATATCTATATTATGCATGGTTATATAGCCACTAGATGGGGCCAAGACTTTGGGTTTGACTAACAGCTATACCCTGGTGTATTCACATATTCATTCAACCCATTTCCCGGATGTCCATGGTTTCAAGGACCAACCAGCTAGTGTATGTCCTCAAGACACTTTGGGTTGAAAGAAGTATGTTACAGGGAATGGGGCCAAGTCATTATCGGGTAGCAATCTCTGCAGCATTTAGGAGTCAGGACCTACCTACTGCAGGAGGAAAAGGTCCCATTACATCACATGAATGGACTGAAGACCCATGGAAAGGTATGCAGGGGGGTGGAAGGGGTTGTTCCAAGGGGCAGGGGGACAGTTAGACAATTGGGCTTTAAAGTGGTTGTAAACCGCAGACATGAAATATAAACAAAGTATATCCTGCCATAGTGTGTAGTTGTCTCAATTAAGAGCACTACATGGCATTTATGCCTGCTGATTTTTTCCCCTGCTATCAGCTTGAGTCAGTTCTGACAAGTTTTCCTGACATCAAGAGAAAAAAAGTGACAGGGGAGGGAGCTACAGCTGTTCCTCTGTGCTGTGTGAATGGGGGGGGGGGGTCCCTTGCTTCTAATAATCTTTCAGAGCTCTCCTCACTGATCTCTGCAGGAGGTAACTTCAGCTCTCCAGCCCCTTTTTTCTGACAACTCAGACAAGCTCTATAAGTTCTGAAGTTTGAACAGACGTAGAGAAGAGAAATCTGCGGATAAACAGGTACAACTTTTGTAGGAGGATTTTTTTTAGCTTTGTGTATCACCTGAGGATTGTCACTTCACTGGGTATATGTAAGAGTTTACAATAACTTTAAGTATGTGCAATGGCGTACCTACCACATCGGGTACATGGGGCAAATCATATTTTTAACACCACCGCCACACACACACATTGAAAGTAACAAGGCAGCTTGCTCAATTGTGGGTGTGGCCAAATTTTGCTAACAGTGAGGGGGCTTTAACCCCTTGCCGAACGGCTCACGCTGATATACGTCAGCAGAAGGGCACATACAGGCATATTAATGTACCTGTACCTGCATTGTGGACGCATGCGCCCGCCGCGAGTTCCGTGAGTGTGAACGCGGGTCCCATGGACTCAATGTCTCACGGAGAGGAAGAACGGGGAAATGCTGATGTAAACAAGCATTTCCCCTTTCTTCCTAGTGACAGGACACTGATCACAGCTCCCTGTGATCGGGAGCGGTGATCAGTGTCGTGTCACGCGTAGCCCATCCCCCCCACAGTTAGAATCACTCCTTAGGACAAACTTAACCCCTGCAGTGCCCCCTAGTGGTTAACCCCTTCATTGCCAGTCACATTTACATAGTAATCAGTACATTTTTAATCGCACTGATCGCTGTATAAATGTGAATGGTTCCAAAATAGCACCAAAAGTGTCCGATCTGTCCGCCTTAATGTCGCAGTCACGATAAAAATCGCAGATCGCCGCCATTACTAGTTAAAAAAAAATATTAATAAAAATGCCATAAAACTATCCCCTATTTTGTAGACGCTATAACTTTTGCGCAAACTAATCAATAAACGCTTTTTGCGATTTTTTTTTTACCAAAAATATGTAAAAGAATACGTATCAGCCTAAACTGAGGAAAAAATGTTTTTTTTATATATTTTTTGGGGATATTTATTTTAGCAAAAAGTAAAAAATATTGCGGTTTTTTTTTTCAAAATTGTCGCTTTTTTTTTTTTTTTTTTTATAGCGCAAAAAAAAAAAAATGCAGAGGTGATCAAATACTACCAAAAAAAAGCTCTATTTGTGGGGAAAAAAGGACGTCAATTTAGTTTGGGAGCCACATCGCACGACCATGCAATTGTCAGTTAAAGCGACACAGTGCCGAATCACAAAAAACGCTCGGTCTTTGGCCAGCCAAATGGTTTGGGGCTGAAGTGGTTAAAGGGACATGGTTAAATAAAACCTAAGCCTACTCCCCCTGTACTCAAAACATATATGCCACAGTCCTTTTATCCACAAAATATTTTTCAATAGCTGTGTCACAAGCAAGAATGTAACAGACACATACAAACCTCAACACAATTTTTTTTTTTTTAAAGTAACGCCTTCATTACATATGCTTTCCTACACACAGCCTACCCTAAACAAGAACTTCAGGAGTATATAATGTACTTAGAGTGTAGTGGTCAGGAGTATGTAATATACAGCCTAGAGTAAAGAGTGTAGTATTCAGGAGTATGAAATGTATAACTTAGTGTCTATAGTGCATGGCTCAAGAGTGAGTAAGGCACAGAGTGAATGGGTCAGTATTACGTAATGCAATGAGTGCAGGGCTCAGGAGTTCATATAGCACTGAGTGCAGAGGTCAGTAGTGCATTATGCTGAGAGTTCAGGACTTAGGAGTTGGTATGATAAGGGACTATATACAAGATTTTATACAAGATTTTAGTAATGAGAACAGTATCATTAGCAGTAATCGGCATGGATTCATGAAGAATCGTTCTTGCCAAACCAATCTATTAACCTTCTATGAGGAGGTAAGCTGCCATCTAGATACGAGAAGGCCCAGATATGTGGTGTCTGGATTTTGCAAAAGCATTTGACACAGTTCCCCATAAATGTTTACTGTACAAAATAAGGTCCATTGGCATGGACCATAGGGTGAGTACATGGATTGAAAACTGGCTACAAGGGCGAGTTCAGAGGGTGGTGATAAATGGGGAGTACTCGGAATGGTCAGGGGTGGGTAGTGAGGTCCCCCAGGGTTCTGTGCTGAGACCAATCCTATTTAATTTGTTCATAAATGACCTGGAGGATGGGATAAACAGTTTAATCTCTGTATTTGCGGGCTTCTCCGCAGGATGTGGAAACCTTGCAAAAAGATCTGAACAAATTAATGGGGTGGGCAACTACATGGCAAATGAGGTTTTTTTTTTAATCAAAAAGGTGTTTATTGAACAATTTCACACAGTTTCCAATGCACAAGCAACACGTATTAATACACTTTCATGCAAAAAGTACATTCTTCCCAGCGTCCATCAAATTTATCTCGTCTTTAAACCTAAGATGTTAACAACATATTAAGGCCCCTTTCACACGAGGCGGACTCCGCTTCCACGGAGTCTGCCTCGGTCCGCCAGCTCAGCGGGAGATCTCTCCGTTGATCTCCGCTGAGCCGGCAGATGACAGGTCCCTCTCTGCTCACTGAGCGGGGAGGGGCTTGTCCAGCGCTGCTGCTGCCTATGGAGAGATCGGACTAAAACAGACAGCATGTCCGTTTTCATCAGATCTCACCCGATCCGATCCGCCAGCGATGGATCCGGACGTAGGGCCATCCATCGGCTTTCAGCAGATCGGACTGTGTCGGATGTCAGCGGACAAGTCTCTGCTGACATCCGTCGCTCCATAGGCTAACATGGAGTGCCCGTTCAGGTCAGCCGTCAAAACTGACAGGCGGACCTGAACGGTCCGATCGTGTGAAAGGGGCCTAATACATATCATACATCTGGCTATTGTCTATCAATAACCCTTTATGGTCATCCTGCAGGGCATTGCAACAATCTAGACATTACCAATTCCCTGGGACTTAGTCCAGGAGTGTCCAGAAAAAATGAAAAAATAATTGCGCTTCAAAGTGTCTAAAATTATAATAAAAAAAGCAGCGATGTCTAAATGTGACACAAACACATAAATGAACAAAAGAAAAAATTGGATGACTCGCGCTATATAGGTGGATGTATGTGTGGCCAAATTCGTCACACAAAAAGCACTAAATACACAGTATCAGTGAATATATAAACCATCTGTGTGGTGATAAATCACAATCAGTGCAAACAAATCACAAAAATAATCAATAAAAACATAAATCATCAGTGCAATAATATATTGCAATCAGTGCAAACAATTGAAAAAATAAAGTCCAAACAAAATATACTGAAAAAACCATGTGGAAGAATCAAAAGTAGTCCATAAAAGGAATCACAGGTCTTTCAACCGCATGGAACCTCAAATGTGTAGAACCACCACCAAAAGTAAGAGCCTGGCCGCTTACCAGAACCCCATGACCCCCCCCGTTACAGAGGGTCTAAAAGGGCTTTTGAGATCCTAGTAGTCCCGACTTCCCAGGAACGGAGATGGAGCGGAGATGGGAGTGAAAACTGGAAAAGGGCGTCAGGTGCTGGAGTGGGGATGGATGGATCCACAAGAAGGGGGCTCAACCCTCAGCATAGTGGTGTCATCACAGGAGAGAAGAAAGGGAGGGCTCCCATAGTGTAAAATCAGATGGTAATTTATTGTAGAAAAAAACATAAACACTCACATGTAGGTAAGACAATCAACATCATCAATTGGAAAAACGAACTGTGGCACCGGCCGGATAACCACAGATAGCTCGTCCTGTTGAAAATACAGCGACAGTGGGAGGTGGCGCGATGATGCCGCTCTGCCCTACGCTGCGTTTCGCAAAAGAATTGCGTCTTCCAGGGGCAACCATGGTGCCCAAATTTTTTCAAATCTGCCAGGGCTACCCCTATGTTGATAAATATATTTTTCCATAACAAAGGTATTTCCCATATGTGCTATCCAGGATGCCACTGAGGGTGAGGAGACAGATTTCCAGCCAATCAGAATAATTTTGCGTGCCTGGAACAATGGCCTAGAGAGTGCTATTCTAGTCACCTCCTCCGGGACAACTTCCTCCAGGACCCCTAGTATGCAGTGAATTGGATCTAAGGGGACGGTAGTCTGGAACACTTGGTTAAGCGTCCCAAGCACCTCACTGCAGTACCTATGGATTTTTGGGCATCTCCAGAATAAGTAGATGAGATCGCCTTGATTTCGCCCGCATCTGCTACATAGAGAATCCGGCCGCCTACCCATTTTATATAATCTAAGTGGGGTGTAGTGTACTCTAAGTACTATATATAATTGGGAGATCTTTTGAGGCACATTGAGAGAGCATATATTGATTGCAGGACTTCCTCCCATTGGTCTCCCATGAGTGGACCTACATCTTTCTCCCATAGGGATGGTGCCTTAGTTGGGTGCGCTTTTAAGTGATGCGTCAATAGTATCTGGTAGCAATGTGAGATAATCCAGTTAGTTTCCACTCTGGTCTGCAATAAATGGAAAAATGGGGGTGCTCGACATAGCCCAGCGGGTAGCGTCACCCACCACATGTCGGAGCTGGGGATAAGGGTAGTACATAGTAGTAGGTAGATTAAACCTGGCTTGTAGTTCAGGGAATGACAGTAACTTGCCGTTCTGAAATATGTGTGATAGTAAAGTCACACCAAAGGGGCGCCATCTGGGTCCCTGTTTTAGTTTTGCTAGTTCGACATAGGAGAGATTCCCCCACATCGGACTATATTCTGTAAAGCCAGTCACCTCTTGTAGTTGTCTACCCTTATTCCAGATTTTCTGGATTAAAGTGAAGGTGGGTGTCTGTTTGTTAGATTTGTGGAACATCTGAGCCTCCAAGCCCATTGGAATAGTCTCCGCTCCAGATCCAATCATCAGCAGCCATACCAATGAGCCAGCCGGATCCTGGGCCATGGAACCAATCAGATGCTGCATTTGGGCCGCAATATAGTACAGCCAAGGGTTGGGCACTGCCAATCCTCCACTGACCTTAGGGTTCTGCAGCTGTTCTAATTTAATTCTGGGGGGGCCTGTGTTCCATAGTAGACGTCTAAAGAAGGTATTAACCACCCTAAAGATTTTCAGGTGGATCACAACCGGAGAGTTGTGTAGGAAATATAGTAGCTGTGGCATCAGTATCATTTACCTTACCTTCCAGCGAAAGTTTAAGATTATTCCAAGTGTTAATTTTGTCTCTAAATCTAGACAGTAAGGGGTGTATATTTAAATGGCAATAGTCTGCAAGTTTAGGTGATATTTGTATTCCCAGGTATTTGAATGAGGTCACCACCGGGATTGGGCAGGAATCCGGCAGATCCACCGTTCGTTCCCCATCTAGCACCATCAGGGCCGAATTGGACCAGTTGATCGTCAGGCCAGAAAAGTGCCTGAATCCTGAAATAATGGTGATCACCTCAGCCAAAAAAGCGGTGGTGTCCCCCAGCAAAAGCATTATGTCATCGGCATATAACACAATCTCCTCGTGAAGGTCACCAAACCTAAACCCTGTAATCCCCTGACTTGCCCTCACCACAGCTGCCAGTGGCTCAATAGCGATGGCAAAGAGCAGGGAGAACAGGGGACAGCCCTGCCTTGTGCCCCTGCCCAAATCAAACGCATGAGACATCCTGCCGGACATCCAGATAGTCGCCTGCGGGGAGGCATATAACAGGTTAACCCAGGCTATGAATCGGTCTCCAAACCCAAACCTGGACAGCACCGCCCATAGGTATCGCCAGCCAACACTGTCAAATGCCTTATTGGCGTCTAGGGACAACAGAGCCCTGTTTCCCCCATTGTCTGCTTGCAGCTGCATGTTTAGAAACAGGCGCCTGAGATTAGTGGCTGTGGATTTTTGCGGCATAAAGCCTGCCTGGTCAGGGTGTATTATAGATGCTATGATCTGGTTGACCCGCAGCGCCAGGACCTTAGCTAGGATTTTAACATCGCTCTGAAGGAGAGATATAGGCCTGTAGGAACCTGGGTCAACTGGATCCTTCCCAGGTTTCAGCAGCAGGATTATGTTTGCTCTAGTCATTGAGAGCGGTAGACGTCCCTCCTCTAGGGGGGCATTAAATACTTTTTGGTTAGTCTTCCTATAAGTTCGTATTGTATATTCAGTGTATACTTTACTAGATATAGCATAGCTTTTAATATCTGCAGCAACAGTGTCAAACTTTGGTTGGTGTACAGTCTGAATACAGCACATACAAATCTGTTCAACGGTTGAACTATCCCCCCTACCACCCCCCACCCCGCCTTACAACCCTCCCAACTGTTGCAGGCATCATCCCCAAACCAATTGAAATTCCCCAACAAGAAAATAAAAAACTTTGCATGGTAAAACCATAAACACATGCGTAATCGGGGCCACCGCACTAGGTAATGATAACGGGATATACTCCGCGTTGGAGGATTGGCATTTAAATGTTCATTGCAGTGGCACCCAATCCCACAATCATATCCATTGGTGTTGAGTGGGGTAAAGTCTCGCTGCACTTTGCAATAAAGGGGCAGGACTATGTCATCCCCGAGCTCCGTCTTCTCAAAAAAGATAGTGAGCCACATAATATAACAGGGGAAACAAATTGAAATCAAAAACACATGGGCAAGGGGAAAAGTAAAAAGGGTTGACTGTTGGTCTAAACTTGACTCTCGCAGTAAGTACACAACTCACAGTTCCCTGGTGGGTCTCCCATCCGGCCCACTAAAAAAAAATTAGGTGGGCTAGCGGGAAGAGCATTGAAATCTAGCAGTTTGATCTGTATATGTCCACTTCTGTGCTCATCGCATATTTGTTAAACGTTAAGCAGGTCTGTGAAAAGTATCAGGAGTGGTATGTTGTGTTGATTGTAGTGAGTGGTGGCAAATAACGTACCTACGGCGGTATCAGTCTGCTCTCTCCGGTGCCCCTTGGTGTTCCAACCAGGTTATCACCTCCTCTGGCTCCTCAAAGAAGTGGACTCTGCCATCCCGCTCCACTCGAAGTCGGGCTGGGAACAGCATTGCGTACTTAATTTGCTTTACTCTCAGCCTACGTTTGGCCTCCGTGAACCCCTGTCTGCGGCGCTGTACTTCTGTCGAGAAATCGGGAAATATGGCGATTTTGCTGTTCCCTATTTGAATGTTGCCTTTTTCACGCGCCATTCTCAGGGCCGCATCTCGATCCTTATAATTAAGGAGCTTGGCTATAAAGGTGCGCGGGGGTGCTCCCTGTGGAGGTGGCCTGGCAGGCATTCGGTGGGCTCTTTCCACAGTTAGCAGTGGGGAGAAGGCCTCTCTGCCATAGTGCGTGATGAGCAGCTGCTCCAGGAACGTGGTGGGGTCTTTACCCTCAGTGCCTTCAGGGAGGCCGATTAATCGCAGGTTGCACCTCCTCAGTCTGTTCTCCATTTCATCCTGCTTTGAGAATAGTTGCTGGATTTGGCGCTGCATACGTTCTGTTCTCTCTTGCAGGGGTGGGATGGTGTCTTCCACATTGCTGATTCGGTTTTCGGTAGTTTTAACCCGGTCTCGTAGTTTATGTAAATCTTGCCGGATGAGAGATATATCTACCTTTACCTCCTCTATCTGGGCTGTTAATGAGGTTCTGCAGAATGTGATTGCCTCTAGAAGCCGCTCTGTGTCTCCTGTCGCACGTTCCTCCTCAGGCTTCTCTGCAGCTCCATTTTCCTCCAACTCTTCTCCCTCTTGTCGGCGGTATTGAGCCAGTTTCGCTGCTGTCGCTGCTTTCTGAGCCTTTGTGGGAGACATCGTGTCTGGATGTTTCAGCGGTCGCAAGGGGGAGGTTATTGCGCTTGTTTAAAGGGGGTCTGTGGGCACTGGGTAATGCAGAGGCAGGCAGCACGTGTAGGCCCAGGCCGCAATCTAGGCCGGTTTGGGGTGTCAGCCTCTCTGGGTCTCAAGGGGGCACACAGGTCAGAAGAAGGGGGGTGACAAAAGTCCAGCTCCTCCGGAGAGTTGTCTGATGGCCGGGTACCTGGAATGTTGGGGCTGGTTTCATGCAGGGCCGAATCCGAGGGGTACCAAGATGGCCGCGGCCTCCGGGTGTAGGCCGAAGCCGCGGTCTCAATTAGTGCTTGCCGCCGGGCGGGAGATCGCCGCTCCGTTCGGGCCGCCGGGTCAGAAGCAGGGGGGTGACAAAAGTCCAGCTCCTCCGGAGAGTTGTCTGATGGCCGGGTACCTGGAATGTTGGGGCTGGTTTCATGCAGGGCCGAATCCGAGGTGTACCAAGATGGCCGCGGCCTCCGGGTGTAGGCCGAAGCCGCGGTCTCAATTAGTGCTTGCCGCCGAGCGGGAGATCGCCGCTCCGTTCGGGCCGCCGGGCGTCCTGTTCCTCCGGAGGTGAGATCCAGCTGTCTCAGGTGTCTCAGGGAGTCAATCTAGCCAAACTGTCAGCGGTATTTATGCAGGATTATTGCTTTTATCAGGAGTATTGGACGGAGCTCTGAGTCCACACGTCCTACTCCATGCTGTGTCAGGCCACGCCCCCCCATTAAATACTTTTAGTAAGTGTGGCATTATCTGTTCATCATATTGAGTAAGGACCTCCATGGGGATGCCATCCTCCCCCGGCGCTTTACACGTGGGAAAGGACCATGCCGCACTTTGTAGCTCCTCCAAGGTCAGAGGGGCCTCCATCTGCTGCCTGGCCTCCTCCGACAGAGAGGGCAACTCAATCCCCGACAGATAGATCAGCATCTGAGTAGCCATCCCTCGCCCTGTAGAGGCCTTTGTAGAAGGATGCCAGCTCAGATATAATGTGTTCTGGGTCATTAACCACCCTGCCATTGGCGGCGCGGGTTGCTCCAACTGCCGGAGACTGTTGCTGCGATCTAGCTATCCTTGCCAGTAGGCGTCCCATTTTCTCATAAAATTTCAGCTTGGTGAAGAATCCCTTGCGTTCTGCAGTGGAGGATCTCAAGTGGTCCAGAGAATCCTGGGCCGAAATCCATGCCTCCCTTGAGTCCGTAGGATCCATGACATAAGACAGTTCCAGCTGACGCACCCGGTCCCCCACCTGTTCCAGTAGGGCTGAGGAGTTTCTTTTAACTGTAGCTATCTCTGCAATAAACACCCCCCTGAGATAGACCTTGAAAGTTTCCCATTTTTGGATCTTATCCGTAAAGTGACTATGAGATTGAAAGAAGCGATCAATTCGGGTTGCTATTCGCTCAGGGGAGGTGAACAGTTTGAGCCAAAATGCATTAAGCTTCCAAGGCGCCTTGGGCAACGAGGTGGGGGGTTGGGTAATCAGCCAGAGATCAGACACTCCACGAGGAAAATACTCCACCCTGGATGTGTGATCAACTATATTGGGCGTGCCTACACAGAGGTCAATACGTGACAATGAGCCATGGGTTTTGGAAAAACATGAAAATTGCTTCGCGCCCAGATTACGTATGCGCCATATGTCCGTCCAGCCCACCTCCGTCAGTAGGCGGCTCAATGCAGTACCCCTGCCACCCCTAGGGGGAGGGACTGGGGGGTCTCTATCCAATTTAGGGTCTAGATAGCAATTGAAATCCCCCATAATCAGCACTGGGACATCAGGCTTACCTGCCAGGTACGTCAGCAACAACTGTAACACGTCCCGTGAGAACGGGGGTGGGATATATATAAAAGCTAGCAGCAATGTAAAAGTATACAGTTTACAGTAAATAAAGACAAATCTACCAGAAGCATCCACCATCGAATCAAGTTCCTGGTATACCAATGCTTTGTGTATCAATACACTCACCCCACGTGAATACGCGGAGTGAGTGGAGTGATATGACTTGCCAACCCAGGCGCATTGCAAACACCCCACATCGTCTCAGGAGCTGAGTCTCCTGAAGGCCAATGATGGCGGGGTGGAATTTGCGCAAACATGAGGAGATCATGGATCATTCATTCCTCGGACATTCCACGATACTATAGGTGTGGACAACATTGCATACAGTTAGAAATATGTTAAAAAGGGACCCTTTGTGAGCCATCTGACTCTTAGAGATCAGGTTGACTTGGACTGCACGATGACCCGGGTGTAGTGGAACATATTGCATCAAAAAGCATTTGCCCTGCAGGGGGGCTATGCATTGGAAACACAGTGTTCGTAAAAGATGGAAAGTCTCGCGCAACTGCGCGGCAGAACAGTAGAAAACAAAACATAAACTGAGATAGATGAACGCCCTGGATCTAGCCATGATTAAACGCACATAGCCAGAACCTTCCGGGGGCTGTAGGGTATGCGATCCATTCTTTCCGTTTATGCCAACTGGGCATTGAAACATTAACCATGTAACCCATGACTTCACATAACTCACATGCACCCGACACGGTAGCATCACCCTTTCGGGCCGTTGCTAGTGGTGAAGATAGTGAGCAATTAAAAAAAATAAAGATATTTTTTGTGTTAGTCACTCGCTGTGTGAGTAACATGTATAGTACCTCTTCAGAATGATGAACAAAGAAAGGAATTTAGCACCCTATACTTCCCAGCATTTCAACTGCCAAACAGGGTTTATCCTGCTCCATTTTCTCGGCCTTGACGATGAAGATCCTGCTCCTTGCGATCCAGCCAGGCTGCTGCGTCTTGTGCATTTTCAAAGAATTGGTTCTGTCCTCTGGCCGTCACCCTTAGCTTGGCTGGGAACAACATTGCATATGGTAACTGCAGCCTTTGTAACCTTTTCTTGACATCAGCAAATTTTGATCGTCCGCGTTGCACTTCCGTGGAGAAGTCCGGATAAAATGAGATTATGGTACCATTATGTGTGACAGTGCCCTTTTCTCTAGCCAGACGTAGCACCACCTCCCTATCCTTATAATTCAGGAGTCTGACCAGTATTGATCGTGGGGGGTTGCCAGGCGGAAGGGGTCACGGGGGCACTCTGTGGGCTCTCTCCACAGTGTAAATAGGGGAAAAAGCTTCTTTGCCGAAAACTTCCTGCAGCCATCCTTCAATAAATGTTGTGGGATCCCAGTCTTCCACTTTTTCAGGGAGCCCCACTATACGCACATTGTTGCGTCTCAGATGGTTCTCGATGTCGTCTGTTTTACTGAGGGCTTGGAAGGCATTTTGAGTGGCCTTTCTGACATCCCACGTCGCTCACCCTTCCCTCCACTGCCGTGGTTCTCTCCCTGATCTTTTGGAGATCTTGATGCATGAGAGATACTGTTTCCCTCAGCCCTCCAAATTTCTCCTTCAAGTCCTCCACGGAGGCAGTGCACTTATGCACAGCATGTAGGATCTCACTCAGAGAGGGTTGAACACTATCCTCTGAAGGGGAGTCAGATGGGTCAGACATGAGATCATGCTGCATGTCTAATGGCACTGTGTCATCCAGCATGCTTGTGTCCTCCCTGCTATCCAGCTCAGAGGTGCATAAGGGCTGATGAGAGACAGGCAGGGGGGAGTCAGAGCGCCCAGCCAGCTTTTGGGTGTAGTACAGCATGTCCCTGGGCTGCTCTTTGGATTTCAGAGGCTTTTTTGACTTACCCCCCTGCTCAGTGTTCTTCTCCAGGCCGCGCTGTGTTTTGGAAGCTGAGGCTGTCCGGTGCTATCTTAGCCAGCTTGGGGCTCCAAGGCCACGGCCTCCACTCGATTCCCCCGGGGCATCATCAGCTCAGATTGGATATCCAGCAGTACCGATCGATTCCAGGAGGCAGCAGGCAGCTTTGTTAGGCAAAAACGGGCAGAATCTGGTGCGAGGAAAGGATGAGATTCAGGATCATCAGAAGGAGCTCCGTTCAGCAGGTCTGCAAACATGCCTAGTCAGGCCACGCCCCCCGGCAAATGAGGTTTAATGTAGAAAAATTTTAAATAATGCATTTGGGTGGCAAAAATATGAATGCAATCTACTCACTAGGGGGAGAACCTCTGGGGGAATCTAGGTTGGAAAAGGACCTGGGGGTCCTAGTAGATGATAGGCTCAGCAATGGCATGCAATGCCAAGCTGCTGCTAACAAAGCAAACAGAATATTGGCATGCATTAAAAAGGGGATCAACTCTAGAGATAAAACGATAATTCTCCCGCTCTACAAGACTCTGGTGCGGCTGCACCTGGAGTATGCTGTCCAGTTCTGGGCACCGGTCCTCAGGAAGGATGTACTGGAAATGGAGCAAGTACAAAGACGGGCAACAAAGCTAATAAGGGGTCTGGAGGATGTTAGTTATGAGGAAAGGTTGCGAGCACTGAACTTATTCTCTCTGGAGAAGAGACGCTTGAGAGGGGATATGATTTCAACATACAAATACCATACTGGTGACCCCACAATAGGGATAAAACTTTTTCGCAGAAGGGAGTTTAACAAGACTTGTGGCCACTCATTAAAATTAGAAGAAAAGAGGTTTAACCTTAAACTACGTAGAGGGTTCTTTACTGTAAGAGCGGCAAGGATGTGGAATTCCCTTCCTCAGGCGGTGGTCTCAGTGTGGAGCATCGATAGTTTCAAAAAACTATTAGATAAGTACCTGAATGACTGCAACATACAGGGATATACAATGTAATACTGACATATAATCACACACATAGGTTGGACTTGATGGACTTGTGTCTTTTTTCAACCTCACCTACTATGTAACTATGTAACTATGTATCGCGAAGAGTGATAGAGTCAGGAAGTGGATACCACAAAGAATGCAGTGATCACGAGTGCATATTGCACAGAATGCAGGGCTCAACCCCCCCCCCCCATTAAAGAACCCTTCTGGCACAAACTCCTCAGTACAGCCTTTCTCTCAGCACAGACTCCTCAGTACAGACCCCCACCCCACACAGACCACTCAGTAAAAACCTCCCATCCACACAGAGCTCTCAGTAAAGTCACCTGATTCAGCACAAACCCCTTAGTACAAACCAAACCCCCCAGCACAGAATCCTCAGCACAGATCAACAGTCTAACACAGACCCCTCAGTATAGATATCCCCCTTCCCTTGGACTCACTCACCAAATACAGCAGCAGTTTAGAGTAAGGGAAGACCTCCCCTCAGCTATGTCATATGACCAGAGCAAAGAAGAAGCCTTCCCAGGCTCTGAACAGCCTCATTTAAGGGAGCAGAAGTGACGCTGCACTGCAGCACCGTACTACACAAATGAAAATATTGGGCTGCCACAGAATCCCCAGCGAGTCAGTACCCAGTGAGGACTGCATGCCCCTAAGTACACCACAGAGTACGTGTTTGCTAACTGATGTATACGTTTAAAAATGACACATTGCACAAAATAATGCTTCTGCCAGTGCCCTTTATACTTAGAGGACTGCTGGCATTTTTGATCAGGACCCATTCACGGATCAGTATCTAACTGCTAAACTCAGATGGTGGCCCAGATATGACACTGTCATATACTGTAAATTCCAATGTTTGTTCAGTAGCCTTTATATCCTTTGTGTATACAGGTTTTCTCATGACAAAATTGCAGGAAGAAGAAGGCTGACCTTTGTAAAAATGACATGTCTTATGTAAGCTTGCTGTATAAAACTATATGAATTTGGAATGTTTGGAAGTGCATGTCTGTATAGTTTAATGAAATGGAGTAAAAGGAAAAATGTACATTATCATGTTCTTTAAAGTATAACTAAAGGCAAAACTTTCTTTTTTGGGTTGAATAGAGAGGGATTAGAACACCTGCCAGTTGTATTGCTGTCTGTGCCCCCATTAAGGAGATTCACTCTCACTAGTTGTCCTGTTTGCCATTATCATTTAAAATAAAGGTAAAACAAAACCCCAAATTTTGGGTTGTCATCAGAAAAGTATCATAGGGGAAATTTTCTAATGGGACAATAGTTCTGGTGACCAAGGAATTCCCTTAATTTGTAGGGATTTTATCTCACTTCCTGTTTGGCTGTGGGACCGGAAGTAAATAACTCTCCCTTACTCTATCCAAAATTTAAAAAAAAGTTTTGCCTGTAGTTCTACTTTAACTGCAATGCAAGCCTGTTCATGAATAGTCTAAAATGTTTAAAGTGATTGTAAAGGTTTGTTTTTCTTTTCTTTTTTAACCACTTCAGCTATGGGAAATTTTACCCCCTTCCTGACCAAAGCACTTTTTACAATTTGGCACTACGTCTGTTTAACTGACAACTGCGTGGCCATGCAATGCTGTACCCAAACAAAATTTGTGTCCTTTTTTTCTCACACATAGAGCTTTCTTTTGGTGGTATTTGATCACCTCTGCGGTTTTTATTTTTTGCGCTATAAACAAAAAATCAAGCGACAATTTTGAAAAAAAAACTATATTTTTTTACTTTTTGCTATAATAAATATCCCCACATTTAAAAAAAAATGATAATTTCTTCATCAGTTTAGGCCGATATATATTCTTCTACATATTTTTGGGGTAAAAAATTGCAATAAGCGTATATTGATCGGTTTGTGCAAAAGTTATAGTATCTACAAACTATAGGAAAGTTTTATGGCATTTTTATGGCATTTTTATTATTTTTATTTTTTTAGCTAGTAATGGCGGTGATTTGCGATTTTTAGTGGTATTGCGACATTGCGACAGACAGATCGGACACTTTTGACACATTTTTGGGACCATTGAAATTTATTCAGCGATCGGTGCTATAAAAATGCACTGATTACTGTGTAAATGTCACTGGCAGGGAAGGGGTTAACACTAGGGGCGATCAAGGGGTTAAATGTGTGTTCCCTCAGTGTGTTCTAACTGTATGGGGATGTGACTTACTAGGGGAGGAGACATATCGATATTCCTACTTAGTAGGAACAAACAACATGTCTCCTCTGCCCTGACAGCACAGGGATTTGTATGTTTACACTGTGTTTACACTGGAGTTGCTGTGCTCATCCCTGTCGCAGGAACGATCGGGTTCAGGTAAGAAAAAGGGGGGCTCTGGGGTGCAGCTGCAGCACAGGAGGTTTTTTACCTTAATGCATAGGATGCATTAAGGTGAAAAACCTCAAAGGGTTTACAACTTCTTTAACTCAGAGACAGCTTAGCTTGAAAATTATTAGAAATAATGCTCACATGCTGGTATAAAATGACAGAAGTTAATCACATAATTAAAGAAGAACTAAATGTACATTTTGGATAGAGTAAAGGGAGGTTATAGCCCCATTGGGGAGATTTCCCTTCACTTACTGTCCCATAACCACCCAAATGCCTCTAAAGTGAGGGAATCCCTGGTAGTTACCAGGATCACCAGAACTAGTGCCCCCCCCCCAATTGGAAGGTTTCCCCTCTATTACTGTTTTGGTGACAACTCAAAATTTGGAATCAAATACATCCATGAGAGCTGGTTTTCCTGCCAAAGGATTTGTATTCTTGTCAATCCAGTCCTGAGTTTCACACTGAGCTACCCAACAGCACAGTCTAGCAGGGGAGGGGACCTGATTTGTCTCTGCTGCATTTTTATTTTCACTTACCCAATGACTTACCCCTACCCAATGACTGGACAATGAGAAGCAGCGCAATGACGGGTGCATCTCTTTTTCCTTCTGCTCTCTCTGCCCATCAGCATAGATTTTTGCACTGCAGCCACCTGACTGGTTCTTTATGCTACTTCTCTCTCCCCCTTTCTGGGATCTGCTGTACAGTAGACTGCAATAAGCTAGCATAGTTCATATTTGGGCACATACACTGCTTGCAGCTAAAAAATTACATTCGTTCAAGTAACAAGTATTATATAACCCCCATATTTGACAGTTGAATGGGGCCAGGTATACAGAACTGTGCAGGAAGCTGTCACATTCATCATAGCTTCCCAGCACACACATGCCCCATTCTGACCACTGCTGTACCTCTGTACACCAGCTCAAAGTTTGTCTAAATAATCGCAAGCTTACTAATCTGCCAATCAATCTTCAAGAATCTATCACAGCCAAAGCAACGGATTCCTAACCACTTCAGCCCTGGCAGGATTTACCCCCTTAATGACCAAGCTATTTTTTGTGATACGGCACAGCGTTACTTTAACTGACAAGTTTTATTTTAACTGAAAATTGCGCAGGTGTACGACGCTGTACCCAAATAAAATTGATGTCCTTTTTTTCCCACAAGTAGAGCTTTCTTTTGGTGGTATTTGATCACCTCTGTGTTTTTATTTTTTGCGCTATAAACAAAAGAAGCCCAACAATTTTGAAAAAAAACAAACATTTTTTTTTTATTTCTGCTATAATACATATCCAAAAAAAAATGCTACATATTTTTGGTAAAAAAAAAGTTATAGCATCTACAAACTACAGGATAGATTTATGGACTTTTAATTTTTTTATTGTTTTACTGGTAATGATCAGCGATGTTTACCGGAATTGCCACATTGCAGTGGACAAATCTGACCCTAAGTGACACCAATAAAGTGATCAGTGCTAAAAAAAATGCACTGATCACTGTATAAATGATACTGGCAAGGAAGGGGTTAACATCATGGGCAATCAAAGGGTTAAATGTGTTCCCTCAGTGTGTTTCTAAATGTGTGGGGGAAGTACTGACAGGAACAACACAGAGATCACTGTTCCTGATTACTAGGAACAGACATGCTCCATGTTCTCCACTGTCAGAACGGGGATCTGCCTTGTTTGCATAGGCAGATCCCTGTTCTTCCTCTCTGTGAAGCGATTGCGGGTGGCCGACAGACACACTATCTATTGCATGAAACAACATACAGGTATGTTGTTTCATGCAATAGAGCCACCCTGCCGCAGTATATATAAGTGGTTAAAGCTGAATTTCAGGAAATCAGCTACTATGTAAAAAAGTGAAGGCACACTATGAGTTAAGTTCAACGAGGTGCATGACATCTCCTTAACTTATCTCTATTATTGTTACCTGAGAGGTTTATTGGTCTGCTGGAGAGAGACACTATTAGATTATTAGATGCCCACCTCCTCCCCTCTGCTGCCCATTCACAAAAGTCTTTGTATTTTGTGAATGTGTTCACAGAATACCAAAGCTTCTGTGATTGGGCTGGAGGAGGGGAGGGGTGGGCATAGAAGATACTGTTGAAGATTCAGAGATTAGAAGGATTAGAATCAGGCTCCTGGAAATACAGCAATAGCTGTCTTCCTGGAGTACTATAAATCGCTAGACTTAACTCATAGTGTGCCTTCACTTTTTACAATGCAGCTCAGCCTTGTGTTACATCACCCTCCCCAGCAGTCCATCTCCATCAGTCCCAAGGAGCATATTAGCATTATGGAGAGTTATGGCCTGATCACTAGGTACAGAGGAACAAGAGTTAGGTGAGCATGTATGAGGCCCACGCTGCGTGCTCCGTGGAACCCCATTCCGTTAATGGGAGTGAGGTAGAAGAGGTATGCTGACTGCTGGAGTGGGCATGGGCTCTGCATTTCCCTCCTAATGCAACACAAACACCTGTTCAAGTGTGTAGAATACAAGACACTGTCTGGGAGGAGGTCCCGGGATTGATGAGCACAACTTTGGGCAAGGTATAATTCCTGTGTTATAACAACTGACCCTACTTGCCATCTGGCAGAAGAACCCACCCGAGGAGGCCTCCTGTGTGACCCATATTAGGCGCCCAATGAGTGAATGGGGAACATATGGAGGAGATGTCATTTCCTATCACAATGCGCACCCTACCCCTTACATGCCTAATCTGAATTAGGTGAAGGTAGTCCTTAAGGAATCTACCACCATAAATGTATCAATATAGCTTTATTGAATACCTCTTAGTGTAGATGAGACAACTTAGTTTAGTTTCAACATGCTCATACTATTACTACTGAGACTGAACTCTCTTTCATCCATATTGACTTGGAAAATATTATTGATGCTTTAATTTAACAAACTGTTTTTTTCAGTTAAACATTCAGAAAACATATATTAGTGTCCCTTAAAGATAACAAAGTGAGCATCGTTGCATGACTGAGAGAAATCAGGTAAATCTTTGCGGGAAACCTTTTCTATATACAGCGGATGTGTTAAGGCAGACAAGGATTTAGCCTGGAGCACTTCAATAGGCATACAGCTGCTGCATATAGCATATACTGACAGCAAAGGTCAAATGATAAACACAGTAGATCATCTAGCTATATAAAAGTACAGCTTCACTTGAGATTCATGTCACCTAAGGACAATTGAAAGCTTTAAAATGGAAACATTCATGTTGCCTGAGCAAAACCAAAAATAACCATGAGTTGAAGGTTGTGGGACAATTTTAGCGTGGGATTAATCTCATTAAAGGAAATTGTAAATGTTGATACAAATTATTAATCAATGTATGTGGTAGCCTTTGGGGATATGAAGGTCTCTTACATAACTCTATAGCTGGTTGTGTTCAGAAAAACACATATGTCCATCAAGTGTGACTGTCCTCAAGCAAAAGATACCAGATTTGTGTCTTGCCAAGTAGAAAGATGGAAGTATATGGTTTGTGAGCACTGGGATACAGAATTGGATCTTGTTAGTTGCATGGATCTTGTGTTAAACCAACAGATCCAATATCTTCTCAGTGACTTGGAAAAAGTATGCAAATCAAGAAAGTCAAAGTAAAGTCAATAGTCCTTATTTGCATTTAGACTTTAGAGTCATGTGGATGATCAAGGGGGCAGCTACAACCTTCATGCTCTTAAAGTAAACCATGGGTCATCTCACAAGGGGCTTTCCCAATACAGGCAATGCAGGTGTAATATTTTTCAATGTCAATTAAAGATATAGGGGGGGTCATAGCTGGTACATTATCTAGGACCTATTCTGCCCTAAAGTTATTAAATTTTTTTAAAATAACAAACATGTCATACTTACCTCCACTATGCAGCTTATTTTGCAGAGTGGCCCCGAACATCCTCTTCTGGGGTCCCTCAGCGGCTCTCACGGCTCCTCCCCGCATCAGATAACATCGTAGGAGAAGCGCTCTCCTGAGGGGGTCACCTTGTGGGCGTGCTTCCGAGTCCAGCATTTGCGTCCACAGACACGAATGCCGGACTCGGCCCCGCCCCCCCGGCGCTCACAACATTGAATTTGATTGACATTAGCGGGAGCCAATGGCTGCGCTGCTATAAATCTATCCAATCAAGAGCCGGGACCCTATGGAGAGAGGGACGGCGCATTCCCACCGAAGAGATGAAGGGACTCAGGTAAGTAAAATGGGGGGGCTGGGGGGCCGGTGACTGCCAGGTGTGTCTTCACCTTAATACATAGGATACATTAACCACTTGCCGACTGCCGCACGTCGATGTATGTCGGCAGAATGGCACGGGCAGGCAAAAGGACTTACAGGTACATCCTTGCCGATCGGACCCCCCCCCCCCCGGTGCCTGCGGCGGTCGGATTCAGGTCAGGGGCGATCAAAGGTGAGGGGGAGGCCACTCATTCGTGGCTCCCCCCTCGCAATCGCTCCTGGCAAATGACAGGCTTCTTCGGCTTCTGTAATGTAAACAGAAACGGAGGAAGTGATGTCATCTCTCCTTGAGCCGGTCTTTTCGTTCCGCGCCGAGGAGAGAAGACATCAGGCCTGATCCCTGCGATCGCTAACAGTTTTTTGGTAGCGTTTTGATACAGTCGCTGACAGTCAGGAGCTTTTTTGCCTGTGAGTCTCACTAGTGTACCCCTAAATTTAGAGCCCAAAATGGCAAATCGAAAGTACACTAGTGAAGTGGCCTACACGTTTGTGAGCATGGCAGATAGTGAAGAGGAAGTCACTCATCTGTCAGATTCAGGCTCAGAATATGATCCTGTAGATGACAGCGGCTCCATGACAGATAGCTCTGACGATGGAGTTGTGGTCCCTTGCCAAGGTCAGGCGTACCAGACCCCAATCTTCTTCTTCTGTCCTTGAAGTGCAAGAACTGCAGGTCCCTCGTATGGAGCAGAGCAGTACTAGTGCCGCTATTCCTTCTGGTGAACTGGCAAGCACCAGCGGCCTAGTACACCCTGGTCGTACATCCAGCACTGCAGTATCACGTGGTGACGTGGCGAGTCCCATAAGTGCAGTTCAAGCTGGCGAGGTGGCAAGCACTAGTAGTGTCCCGCTGCCACCAAGAAGACGAACACAGGCCCGTCGTGCCCATAGTGCCCTTCCTGCTGCATTCGCCAATCCGAATTGGGAACCCACCACTTCTGCAGCACCTGTACTTCCCCCATTCACTGGCCAACCCAGAATTCAGGTGGAAACAGTTTATTTTACAGGTATGTAATTTTTTTATAGTTTACTGTGTTTTAACCATTTTTTTGTTTTCAGGTACGCCATTCAGCTGCAGTGCGGATTTATTTATCTTGACAGCAACAGCGTTTGCTCCCACGATACATAAAGCCGTGACTCCAGCGCTGTCAGAGGTGATTTCACCACCACAGTTACATACTTCAGCATATATGCCGAAGCGTGGGGGCAGCAGTGGGTGGAGGAGCGATTTGCTCCTGCCTTTTGCGGGAGGATGCCCCCATGCTTCGGCATATATATATTTTAGGCACAGGTTGCGTTAAATGTTTTATTTTTTACTATGTTTTTTTTGTATTTGCTTTGCAGGTATGGTAAGTCTTACTGTTATACTGTAATGTTATTTTGTTTTATTGTTAACCATCATTTGCTTAGCAGGTACGCCATTCAGTTGCAGCGCGGATTTATTTATCTTGACAGCAACAGCGTTTGCTCCCACGATACATAAAGCCGTGACTCCAGCGCTGTCTGAGGTGATTTCACCACCACAGTTACATACTTCAGCATATATGC
Organism: Lithobates clamitans; assembly: GCA_037952925.1. Lineage (NCBI taxonomy): Eukaryota > Metazoa > Chordata > Amphibia > Anura > Ranidae > Lithobates > Lithobates clamitans. The sequence continues at coordinate 1,894,562 of JBBGZY010000835.1, forward strand.
CGAAGCGTGGGGGCAGCAGTGGGCGGAGGAGCGATTTGCTCCTACCTTTTGCGGGAGGATGCCCCCATGCTTCGGCATATATAAACGGTGCATGTATGCCCATCATTAGAAGTGGGTGGATGAAGGGAGGTATTCTAATGGTGGGCATACCCACCGATCAATCTCTTTTTTTCGTTCAGCCCACAGGCTGCATGAAAAAAAAGTTTACAATATATGCCCAACAAGGACCAGCAAGGTACTGGTATGTTGCTGGACTTTAAGTGGTTATACCAGAATGATGCCTGCAGGTTTAGGTATCATCTTGGTATCATTCTTTTCAGCCAGCGGTCGGCTTTCATGTAAAAGCAATCCTAGCAGCTAATTAGCCTCTAGACTGCTTTTATAAGCAGTAGGAGGGAATGCCCCCCCTCCCACCGTCTTCCATATTTTTCTCTGGCTCTCCTGTCCCAACAGGGAACCTGAGAATGCAGCCGTTGATTCGGCCAGCTGACCATAGAGCTGATCAGAGACCAGAATGACTCCAATCATCTCTATGGCCTAAGAAACCTGAAGCTACGAGCATTTTATGACTTAGATTTCGCCAGATGTAAACAGGACCATTAGGAAATTAGGAAAGCATTTTATCACACCGATCTTGGTGTGGTCAGATGCTTTGAGGGCAGAGGAGAGATCTAGGGTCTAATAGACCCCATTTTTTTTCAAAAAAGAGTACCTGTCACTACCTATTGCTACCATAGGGGATATTTACATTCCCTGAGATAACGCAAGCGTCGGTCTGGCGTCAAATGTAAACAGCAATTGCACCATGCATGTGAGGTATCACCGCGAAGGTCAGATCGAGTGCAGTAATTTTAGTAGTAGACCTCCTCTGTAAATCTAAAGTGGTAACCTGTAAAGGCTTTTAAAGGCTTTTAAAAATGTATTTAGTTTGTCGCCACTGCACGTTTGTGTGCAATTTTAAAGCATGTCGTGTTTGGTATCCATGTACTCGACCTAAGATCATCTTTTTTATTTCATCAAACATTTGGGAAATATAGTGTGTTTTAGTGCATTAAAATTTTAAAAAGTGTGTTTTTTCCCCAAAAAATGCGTTTGAAAAATCGCTGCGCAAATACTGTGTGAAAAAAAATGAAACACCCACCATTTTAATCTGTAGGGCATTTGCTTTAAAAAATATATATATAATGTTTGGGGGTTCAAAGTAATTTTCTTGCAAAAAAAAATTATTTTTTCATGTAAACAAAAAGTGTCAGAAAGGGCTTTGTCTTCAAGTGGTTAGAAGAGTGGGTGATGTGTGACATAAGCTTCTAAATGTTGTGCATAAAATGCCAGGACAGTTCAAAACCCCCCAAATGACCCCATTTTGGAAAGTAGACACCCCAAGCTATTTGCTGAGAGGCATGTCGCCATGTCGAGTCAATGGAATATTTATTATGTGACACAAGTTGCGGGAAAAAGACAAAATTTTTTTTTTTGCACAAAATTGTCACTAAATGATATATTGCTCAAACATGCCATGGGAATATGTGAAATCACACCCCAAAAAACATTCTGTTGCTTCTCCTGGGTTCGGGGATACCACATGTGTGAGACTTTTTGGGAGCCTAGCTGCGTACGGGACCCCGAAATCCAAGCACCGCCTTCAGGCTTTCTAAGGGTGTAAATTTTTTATTTCACTCTTCACTGCCTATCACATTTTTGGAGGCCATGAAATGCCCAGATGGCACAAAACCCCCCCAAATGATCCCATTTTGGAAAGTAGACACCCCAAGCTATTTGCTGAGAGGTATGGCGAGCATTTTGCAGACCTCACTTTTTGTCACAAAGTTTTGAAAATTGAAAAAAGAAAAAAAAAACATTTTTCTTGTCTTTCTTCATTTTCGAAAACAAATGAGAGCTGCAAAATACTCACCATGCTTCTCAGCAAATAGCTTGGGGTGTCTACTTTCCAAAATGGGGTAATTTGGGGGGGTTTTGTGCTATCTTGGCATTTTATGGCCTACAGAACTGTGATAGGTAGTGAGGAGTCAATTCAAAAATTTACGCCCTTAAAAATCCTGAAGGCAGTGATTGGTTTTTGGGGACCCGTATGCAGCTAGGCCCCCAAAAAGTCCCACACATGTGGACTCAACATGCCTCTCAGCAAATAGCTTGGGGTGTCTACTTTCCAAAATGGGGTCATTTGGGGGGGGGGGGGTTGTGCCATCTTGGCATTTTATGGCCTTCAAAACTGTGATAGGTAGTGAGGAGTGAAATCAAAAATTTACGCCCTTAAAAATCCTGAAGGCAGTGATTGGTTTTTGGGGCCCGTATGCAGCTAGGCCCCTAAAAAGTCCCACACATGTGGTATTCTCATACTCAGGAGAAGCAGCAGAATGTATTTTGGGGTGTAATTCCACATATGCCCATGGCATGTTTAAGAAATATATCATTTAGTGACAATTTTGTGCAAGAAAAGAAAAAAAATGTTTGTAATTTTCCCGCAACTCTTGTCAAAATATAAAATATTCCATGGACTCAACATGCCTCTCAGCAAATAGCTTGGGGTGTCTACTTTCCAACTTTCCAAAATGGGGTCATTTGGGGGGGGGTTGTGCCATCTTTGCATTTTGAGGCCTTCAAAACTGTGATAGGTAGTGAGGAGTGAAATCAAAAATTTACACCCTTAGAAATCCTGAAGGTGGTGCTTGGTTTTCGGGGCCCCGTACGTGGCTAGGCTCCCAAAAAGTCCCACACATGTGGTATCCCCGTACTCAGGAGAAGCAGCAGAATGTATTTTGGGGTGTAATTCCACATATGCCCATGGCATGTTTGAGCAATATATCATTTAGTGACAACTTTGTGCAAAAAAAAAAAAAGTTTGTCATTTTCCCACAACTTATGTCAAAATATAAAATATTCCATGGACTCAACATGCCTCTCAGCAAATAGCTTGGGGTGTCTACTTTCCAAACTGGGGTCATTTGTTGGGGTTTTGTGCCATCTTGGCATTGTATGGCCTTCAAAACTGTGATAGGTAGTGAGGAGTGAAATCAAAAATTTACACGCTTCTAAATCCTGAAGGCGGTGCTTGGTTTTCGGGGCCCCGTATGCGGCTAGGCTCCCAAAAAGTCCCACACATGTGGTATCCCCATACTCAGGAGAAGCAGCTAAATGTATTTTGGGGTGCAATTCCACATATAACCATGGCATGTGTGAGCAATATATCATTTAGTGACAACTTTTTGTAAAAAAAAATGTATTTTTATTTTTTTATCATTATTCAATCACTTGGGACAAAAAAATGTAATATTCAATGGGCTTAACATGCCTCTCAGCAATTTCCTTGGGTTGTCTACTTTCCAAAATGGGGTAATTTGGGGGGGGTTTGTACTGCCCTGCCATTTTAGCACCTCAAGAAATGAGATAGGCAGTCATAAACTAAAAGCTGTGTAAATTCCAGAAAATGTACCCTAGTTTGTAAACGCTATAACTTTTGCGCAAACCAATAAATATATACGCGTATTGACATTTTTTTTACCAAGGACATATGGCCAAATACATTTTGGCCTAAATGTATGACCAAAACTGAGTTTATTTGATTTTTTTTATAACAAAAAGTTGAAGATATCATTTTTTTTCCAAATTTTCGGTCTTTTACGTTTATAGCGCAAAAAATAAAAACCGCAGAGGTAATCAAATACCATCAAAAGAAAGCTCTATTTGTGGGAAGAAAAGGACGCAAATTTTGTTTGGGTACAGTATTGCATGACCGCGCAATTAGCAGTTAAAGCGACGCAGTGCCAAATTGTAAAAAGTGCTCTGGTCAGGAAGGGGGTAAATCCTTCCGGGGCTGAAGTGGTTAAAGTGAAAAAACACGAGGGTTTACAACCCCTTTAATTTAACCCCTTTATTTATTCCAGGTCAGTAACTCAAAAGGTTCATCTCAGAAAGCTTTAACACAAGGATACAACCATCTAATTTAGCCTGCTGAAAATAACTGTCTCTTTTTTAAAATAGGCATTCGTATCTTGATGTGTTAGCTTTGTGGATTAAGACAAAAAGTTCAGCAAGACTGCCAGGCAACTAAAATTTTAGATTAAATGCTAAATCTACAAACTTTAACACCAGCCTCTATTTGAGCCCTTTCACACTGGCAGCACGGCTGCGGTAGCGGTAAAGCGCCTCTAGTTTTATCGGCGCTTTACCGTCATCTTAGAGGTGCTTTTTGGCCGCTAGCAGGGCACTTTAAACCCCCGCTAGCGGCCGAATAAAGGGTTAAAAGCTTGATTTCAATGGGCAGGGGTGCTTTAGGAGCAGTGTATATATCCTAAAGCGCCCCAAAGACTTTTTTTAACATCCTGCCAGCGCAGCACCCCAGTGTGAAAGCACTCATTCGGCATTGCATGAATGTAACTGTTTTCTGAAACCGTTAAATCGATGGGTTTAGTTTAGCTTTATGACTTACTGCTGTTCAGGGGCTCTGGGCTTCAGCAAAATGGCAGCCTTCAGCAAGAATAAACTGTAGCAATGATGGAGGCAATTTACAGCACACACTAATTTTGGTAGCACAATTATTAATGTGGAATGTATGTTCCTTGCTAAAAAAAAACATTATTTCTTATCAAGTTGTTACGGGTCCGCAATACTTACCTCAGCTCCAACAGTCTAATGCCCACGAGGTCCATCACCAGGCACCAGCACATTCTCCCCAGCTTCTTCTGGGTGTCAGCCTTTGGCCATCTTGACTGGCCAGCACTGGATGACCTAACAGCCTGTCTGCCCACAATGTTTAAAAATAAGACTTTAGTTCTGCTTTAAGTCAGTAATGAAAGCTTCCGTGTGTAGGCAAGGGTCAACTTTGAGCGCTCATTGAATTTTTGGATACTTACCTGTTTTTCTATATTCACTGGTTTGGCCTCGCATTCTGCCTATTTACGGATTGGGAGGAATCTCGGCAGGTCTTTTTGTGAATGTCGGCAGTGTGAAAAGGTGAAGAGTTTTTCCTCTTTGTAGGATGGCGCTCCCTGTGACATGGGCGAAGCCAGGAAGGACCAGTGGAGGGGGGGCAGAAAAGCACTGTGCCCTGAACAGTGAGTAGTCCCACAGCACCCCTCCTGGAAAAATATCTGAACATGTCAAAGTGTGAATTGACCACTGAGTGTTCCAAGATATGGATGACATATTTCTACCTGTTTAATACCAAATGTTCCAGACTGTACCTATGAACGTGCACTAAAGAAATTCCAATCTGTGAACAGCTGTAACTTGTCTATTACCAAAAGTTAAATAAAGTTTTTAACAAAGCTGAAAAGCAAAGTCCAAGCCTTTTTACTGTATCAGAGGAGAAAATACCTGCATGTGCTGGTCAAGGATATGGTAAAGAGCAGCCTGCCTACATGTGATTCTCCAGTGACAAGTTTTCTTTATGCTGACATGAGCTGCAGTACTGTAAATAGAAGATCTTGTTATTGCATATTAAGACCCCCTAACCTCAACAAATGCACAGTAGGGAAGCCCTGACACATGTCTGATCATTGGCATTTATTTATTGCTCTATTAAAGTGACCCTGTCAGCACAAGGGTCAATTGTATCTAAAAGCCTACCTGCTAAAAGAAAGGACAATATACAGTGAGGGGAAAAGTATTTGATCCCCTGCTCATGTTGTACGTTTGCCTGCTGACAAAGAAACGATAGGTCTATAATTTTAATGATAGGTTTATTTTAACTGTGAGAGACAGAACAACAAAAATTTCCAGAAAAAACACATTTCAAAAATGTTATATATTGATTTGCATTTTAATGAGTGAAATAAGTATTTGATTCCTTATCAATCAACATAATTTCTGGCTCCCAGGTGTCTTTTATACAGGTAATGAGCTGAGATTAGGAGCACTCTCTTAAAGGCAGTGCTCATAATCTCAGCTTGTTACCTGTATAAAAGACACCTGTCCACAGAAGCAATCAATCAATCAGATTCCGATCTCTCCACCATGGCCAAGACCAAAGAGCTGTCCAAGGATGTCAAGGACAAGATTGTAGACCTACACAAGGCTGGAATGGGCTACAAGACAATCGACAAGCAGCTTGGTGAGAGGATGACAACAGTTGGTGCAATTACTCGCAAATGAAAGAAACACAAAATAACTATCAATCTACCTCGGTCTGGGGCTCCATACAAGCTTTCACCCCATGGAGTTTCAATGATCAAGAGAACGGTGAGGAATCAGCCCAGAACTACATGGGAGAATCTGGTCAATGAGCTCAATGCAGCTGGGACCATAGTCGCCAAGAAAACAATTGGAAACACGCTACGCCTTGAAGGACTGAAATTCTGCAGCGCCCGCAATGTCCCCCTGCTCACAGGTTGCCACTAGAGTCCTCTTCCACTCCTCCAAGACGACATCACAGAGCTGGTGGATGTTAGAGACGTTGCACTCCTCCACCTTCCGTTTGAGGATGTCCCACAGATACTCAATAGGGTTTAGGTCTGGAGACATGCTTGGCCAGTCCATCACCTTTACCCTCAGCTTCTTTAGCAAGGCAGTGGTCATCTTGGAGGTGTGTTTGAGGTCGTTATGTGGGAATACTGTCCTGCGGCCCAGTCTCTGAAGGGAGGGGATCATTCTCTGCTTCAGTATTACACAGTACATGTTGGAATTCGTGGTTCCCTCAATGAACTGTAGCTCCCCATTGCCGACAGCACTCATGCAGCCCCAGACCATGACACTCCCACCACCATGCTTGACTGTAAGCAAGACACTTGTCTTTGTACTCCTCACCTGGTTGCTGCCACACAGGTGTGGACTGACAATTCATGGGGCCCCCTGGCAATAGGAGATTATGGGGCCGCCAGGCAATCAGAGTTTATGGGGCCAAACAGTATATACACACACACACACAGTATACAATCACACAGTATACACATACATGTACACACAGTATACACAGGCATGTTTCTATTAGCTGAGAAGGTACTGGAGAGGTGGGGCAGCTATAATCTCAGGATTTTTAGAACCAAAAAGCTGTCTGTAAGGGACATTCCAAAGACAGATGTAAAAAAAACACAGATTTTTACATACTGTCCCTGATTTTACTGAGGCTGGCAACCCTGATGGGGCCCCCTAGTGGCCCGGGGCCCTTGGGCAGTGCCCGAGTGGCCGAATGGTCAGTCTGCCCCTGCTGCCACATACGCTTGACACCATCTGAACCAAATAAGTTTATCTTGCTCTCATCAGACCATAGGACATGGTTCCATTAATCTATGTACTTAGTCTGCTTGTCTTCAGCAAACTGTTTGCGGGCTTTCTTGTGCATCATCTTTAGAAGAGGCTTCCTTCTGGGAGGACAGCCATGCAGACCAATTTGATGCAGTGTGCGGCGTATGGTCTAAGCACTGACAGGCTGACCCCCCCCACCCCTTCAACCTCTGCAGTAGGGATGAGCCGAACACCCCCCGGTTCGGTTCGCACCAGAACCCGCGAACGGACCGCAAGTTCGCACGAACGTTAGAACCCCATTGACGTCTATGGGACTCGAACGTTCGAAATCAAAAGTGCTCATTTTAAAGGCTAATTTGCATGGTATTGTCCTAAAAAGGGTTTGGGGACCCGGGTCCTACCCCAGGGGACATGTATCAATGCAAAAAAAACTTTTAAAAACGGCCGTTTTTTCGGGAGCAGTGATTTTAATGATGCTTAAAGTAAAAAAAAAAAAGTGAAATATTCCTTTAAATATCGTACCTGGGGGGTGTCTATAGTATGCCTGTAAAGTGACGCGTGTTTCCCATGTTTAGAACAGTCCCTGCACCAAATGTCATTTTTAAAGGAAAAAATCTCATTTAAAACTGCTTGCGGGTTTAATGTCATGTCGGGTCATGGCAATATGGATGAAAATCAGTGAGACAAACGGCATGGGTACCCCCCAGTCCATTACCAGGCCCTTTGGGTCTTGTATGGATATTAAGGGGAACCCCGCACCCAAATTAAAATAAGGAAAGGTCCCTATATACTCTGAACAGCAGTATTCAGGCGGTGCAAACAAGACAGGGACTGTAGGTTTGTTGTTAAGTAGAATCTGTTTGTAATTTTGAACATTTTTAATGTGTTTAGCTCCAGCCAAAAAATCTTTTCTAAGCTTTTTGGAAAACATAGGGAAGGGTTATCACCCCTGTGACATTTGTTTTGCGTCTTTCCTCCTCTTCAGAAGATTTCACCTCACTTTTTTGTCCCAATGAAAAATGTTTTTGGAAAATTTGGGTTTTTTTGTGGAACAAGGATTGGAAAGCATCAGTGGAAAGGAGAAATTGTTTTCCCATATTAACTCTTACAGGAGAGAATTTCCCTTCCTTAGGGGTAGATTTCATCTCACTTCCTGTTGTCTCCTTCCGTTTGCAAGTAGGAGTCGTTTGTAAGTTAGATGTTTGAAAGTAGGGTCCTGCCCTATATACTCAGCAGAAATTTGGGCCTTAGGTGTTGCTGTGGCCAAAACACTGTAAGCCCTCACAGGGTCCTGCTGTGAAATATTAGATCAAGAATTGTAATTACATGCCCCTGTTGAACAGGAGCTGAAAAATTAGGCCTTAGGCACTGGTGCTGGTGCCACAACACTGCAACCCCTCACAGACACTCTAGTTGGAACGCAGGAACGAGCCCTGCTGCAAAGTATTGCATCAAAAATTGTAATTACACGCCCCTGTTAGACAGGGGCAGAAAAATTGGGTCTTAGGCACTGGTGCTGGTGCCACAACACTGCAACCCCTCACAGACACTCTAGTTGAAACGCAGGAACAAGCCCTGCTGCAAAGTATTGCATCAAAAATTGTAATTACACGCCCCTGTTAGACAGGGGCTGAAAAATTGGGTCTTAGGCACTGGTGCTGGTGCCACAACACTGCAACCCCTCACAGACACTCTAGTTGGAATGCAGGAACGAGCCCTGCTGCAAAGTATTACATCAAAAATTGTAATTACACGCCCCTGTTAAACAGGGGCTGAAAAATTGTGCCTTAGGCACTGGTGGTGGCGCCCAGAACCAAAAATGTTCTTACAAGCTATCAGCGTGATGATTGAGGAGGAAGAGGATAATTACTCAGGGATAGTCACTCAGCATCAGCATAGGCAGTCTTTGAAGGGATCTGAGATTTCAAAAAAAATTATTCGGTTACATCTGCATCAGGTGCTTGGTAGCTGGTGGTGATCCAAGACTGATTCATTTTTATGAAGGTCAGCCGATCGACCGAGTCGGTGGACAGACGCACCCTGTGATCGGTTACCACGCCTCCAGCAGCACTGAATGTGCGTTCCGAAAGAACGCTGGATGCAGGACAGGCCAGTAGCTCAATTGCATACTGTGCAAGCTCTGGCCAGTGATCCATCCTCAAGACCCAGTAACCCAGAGGATTTTCGGTGGGAAAGGTGTCCAAGTCTGATCTTGCCCCTAGGTATTCCTGCACCATGTAAAACAGACGCTGGCGATGGTTGCTGGAACCGATCATACCTTGGGGCTGCGGACCAAAAAATTGTCTGAACGCATCGGTCAGACGGCCACCTTCTCCACCGCTCCTTCTTTGACTGACCGAAGCCTCAGCAACACGTTGTCCAGAAACAGGAGTTTGTAACCTCCCAGTCTCTGGGAACGCGTTGCACAGACCTTTCTGCAAGGCCTCCCGAAGATGTTTCATCCTCTGCTCCCTCTGCGATGGCAAGATAAGGTCCGCAACCTTACCCTTGTAACGTGGATCAAGGAGGGTTGCCAGCCAGTATTGGTCCTTCTCCTTGATACCACGAATACGAGGATCCTTACGCAGGCTTTGCAGGATCAGGGAGGCCATGCAGCGTAGGTTTGCTGAGGCATTCGGTCCGGAGTCCTCTGGGTCACTAAGGACAACAACGTCCGCAGCCACCTCCTCCCAGCCACGTACAAGTCCATGTGTTCCTTGGGACTGATCCCTTAAAGACTGCTGATGCTGAGTGCCAGGCTCCACCTCCATACTGACACAATCTTCCTCCTCCTCCTCCTCCTCCTCCTCCTCCTCTTCCTGTGTGATCGGCGGGCACGCAGGAACACTGTCTGGATAAAGGGGGCCTTGAGAGCTAAGGAAGTCCTCCTCTTCCTGCCTCTGTTCTGCCTCAAGTGCCCTGTCCATTATTCCACGCAGCGTGTGCTCCAACAGGTGGACAAGGGGGACAGTGTCACTGATGCATGCACTGTCAGTGCTCACCATCCTCGTGGCCTCCTCGAATGGTGACAGGACAGTGCATGCATCCCTGATCATGGCCCACTGGCGTGGGGAAAAAAAACCAAGGTCCCCTGACCCTGTCCTGGTGCCATAGTCGCACAGGTACTCATTGATGGCCCTCTGCTGCGTGTGCAGCCGCTGCAGCATGGCCAACGTCGAGTTCCACCTGGTGGGCATGTCACAGATTAGGCGGTTCTTGGGCAGGTTAAACTCCTTTTGGAGGTCCGTCAGCCGAGCACTGGCATTATATGACCGGCGGAAATGCACACAGACTTTCCTGGCCTGCCTCAGGACATCCTGTAAGCCCGGGTACCTGCCCAAGAACCGCTGCACCACCAAGTTAAGGACGTGAGCCAAACAGGGCACATGGGTCAGTTGTCCCTGTCGGAGGGCAGAGAGGAGGTTGGTGCCATTGTCGCAAACCACCATTCCTGCCTTAAGTTGGCGTGGCGTCAACCACCTCTGAACCTGCCCCTGCAGAGCTGACAGAACCTCTGCCCCAGTGTGGCTCCTGTCCCCCAAGCACACCAGCTCAAGCACCGCATGGCATCTTTTGGCCTGCGTACTTGCGTAGCCCCTTGAACGCCTACGGAGCACCGCTGGTTCCGAGGAAGAGGCCATGGAGGAAGAAGAAGAGGAGGGGGTGGAGGAGAGAGGTGTGTCACAATCAGCATTTTGGAGGCGTGGTGGCGGAACAACCTCCAACACTACTGCACCTTGTCCTGCATCCTTCCCAGCTGCCAGCAGAGTCACCCAATGCGCCGTGAAACTTAAGTAACGTCCCTGTCCATGCCTGCTGGACCATGAGTCAGCGGTAATATGCACCTTACCGCTGACCGCCCTGTCCAGCGAGGCATGGACATTGCCTTCCACATGCCGGTAGAGAGCCGGAATCGCCTTCCGTGAGAAAAAGTGGCGTTTGGGTACCTGCCACTGAGGAACCGCACATTCCACAAACTCACGGAAGGGGGCAGAGTCTACCAACTGAAAAGGCAACAGTTGAAGTGCTAGCAATTTTGCCAAGCTAGCATTCAACCGCTGGGCATGTGGATGGCTGGGAGCAAACTTCTTTCGGCGGTGCAGCAGCTGGGGCAGGGAAATTTGCCTGGTACAATCTGACGTCGGTGTACCAAAAGCAGATTGCCCATAAGTACTTGGCTGTGACACACCTAATTCTACACCTTCATTCCTCTCACTGCAGGTCGCAGAGAGGACTGAAGGTCTAGTGGGGTTGGAAATCTCAGCTGATGAGGAGCAAGGAGAGATCGTCTTTGTTCTTTGGTGTGGGTCTTTTAGATACGCTTGCCAACGAACTGCATGGCAGGTCAACATATGTCTGGTCAAGCATGTGGTACCCAAGCGGGAGATGTTTTGGCCACGCGAGATACGCTTGAGACATATGTTGCAAATAGCAGCGGTGCGATCTGATGCACTCGTCTCAAAAAAGGCCCACACCAAAGAACTTTTTGAATAACGCGCAGAGACTGCAGCGCCCTGCACATGTGGAGCTTTGGGGTGTGATGCAGTCAATGTGCTGCCCTTAGGCTGGCCCCTGGAGGGCATCCTGCCTAGTTGGTGATGTGCCACCTCCTCCTCCTCCTCCTCCTCCTCCTCTCTCCTATCAGGCACCCACGTTGAGTCAGTGACCTCATCATCCCCTCCCTCCTCATCACTGGAGCAAACCTGGCAGTATGCTGCAGCAGGGGGAGCATGACTGCCAGATTGCTGTCCTTCTTGGGCACCCCCTCTGTCCATGCTCATGTTACTGCCTTCATTGAGCTCAGTATCATCATCAGAGCCTTCCAAACGCTGGGCATCCTCCTGGAGCATGTACCCAACACTGTGGTCAAACAGTTCGAGGGAATCCTCATGAGGACATGGTGGAGCTAGGGAAGGAGTCACTGATGACATTGAGCTGAGGGAAGAGGCCGCTGCTTTGCCAGACAAAGCACCCTGGGCATGGGTGAGAGAGGATGAGGAGGATGAGGACGGCTTGGTCATCCACTCGACCAAGTCTTCCGCATGTTGCGGCTCAACACGGCCAGCTGCCGAAAAAAAGGCCAAGCGTGTCCCATGGCCACGTGCTGATGAGGATACACCGTCTCCACGACCAGCACTAGACACAGAGCCTGCTTGCCCTCTCTTATTGGCTTGTGACTGTCTGCCTCTCCTTCTTGGCCTTCCAGACATACTAATGGCCTGTAGCTGCACTAAGCTGGGATAGAACACCTGTAATTTTCTTCAGGTAGCTTTATATACTGTAACCAGACAAGCCTGCCTGTCAGTAGGAAGATAACAGGAACGGATCTAGCTGAACACTGTGAGCAGGACGTACTGCACTAAATGTATATAGCAGGAACGGATCTAGCTGAACACTGTGAGCAGGACGCACTGCACTGAATGTAAATAGCAGGAACGGATCTAGCTGAACACTGTGAGCAGGACGCACTGCACTGAATGTAAATAGCAAGAACGGATCTAGCTGAACACTGTGAGCAGGACGCACTGCACTGAATGTAAATAGTCTAGCTGCCTGACCGTGGTACTAATAGGATCAAAAAGAACACCTGTAATTTTCTTAAGGTAGCTTTATATACTGTAACCAGACAAGCCTGCCTGTCAGTAGGAAGATAACAGGAACGGATCTAGCTGAACACTGTGAGCAGGACACACTGTACTAAATGTAAATAGTCTAGCTGCCTGACCGTGGTACTAATAGGATCAAAAAGAACACCTGTAATTTTCTTCAGGTAGCTTTATATACTGTAACCAGACAAGCCTGCCTGTCAGTAGGAAGATAACAGGAACGGATCTAGCTGAACACTGTGAGCAGGACGTACTGCACTAAATGTATATAGCAGGAACGGATCTAGCTGAACACTGTGAGCAGGACGCACTGCACTGAATGTAAATAGCAGGAACGGATCTAGCTGAACACTGTGAGCAGGACGCACTGCACTGAATGTAAATAGCAGGAACGGATCTAGCTGAACACTGTGAGCAGGACGCACTGCACTGAATGTAAACAGCAGGAACGGATGTAGCTAAACACTGTGAGCAGGACGCACTGCACTGAATGTAAATAGCAGGAACGGATCTAGCTGAACACTGTGAGCAGGACGCACTGCACTGAATGTAAATAGCAGGAACGGATGTAGCTGAACACTGTGAGCAGGACGCACTGCACTAAATGTAAATACCAGGAACGGATCTAGCTGAACACTGTGAGCAGGACGCACTGCACTGAATGTAAATAGCAGGAACGGATCTAGCTGAACACTGTGAGCAGGACGCACTGCACTGAATGTAAATAGTCTAGCTGCCTGACCGTGGTACTAATAGGATCAAAAAGAACACCTGTAATTTTCTTAAGGTAGCTTTATATACTGTAACCAGACAAGCCTGCCTGTCAGTAGGAAGATAACAGGAACGGATCTAGCTGAACACTGTGAGCAGGACACACTGTACTAAATGTAAATAGTCTAGCTGCCTGACCGTGGTACTAATAGGATCAAAAAGAACACCTGTAATTTTCTTAAGGTAGCTTTATATACTGTAACCAGACAAGCCTGCCTGTCAGTAGGAAGATAACAGGAACGGATCTAGCTGAACACTGTGAGCAGGACACACTGTACTAAATGTAAATAGTCTAGCTGCCTGACCGTGGTACTAATAGGATCAAAAAGAACACCTGTAATTTTCTTAAGGTAGCTTTATATACTGTAACCAGACAAGCCTGCCTGTCAGTAGGAAGATAACAGGAACGGATCTAGCTGAACACTGTGAGCAGGACACACTGTACTAAATGTAAATAGTCTAGCTGCCTGACCGTGGTACTAATAGGATCAAAAAGAACACCTGTAATTTTCTTAAGGTAGCTTTATATACTGTAACCAGACAAGCCTGCCTGTCAGTAGGAAGATAACAGGAACGGATCTAGCTGAACACTGTGAGCAGGACACACTGTACTAAATGTAAATAGTCTAGCTGCCTGACCGTGGTACTAATAGGATCAAAAAGAACACCTGTAATTTTCTTAAGGTAGCTTTATATACTGTAACCAGACAAGCCTGCCTGTCAGTAGGAAGATAACAGGAACGGATCTAGCTGAACACTGTGAGCAGGACACACTGTACTAAATGTAAATAGTCTAGCTGCCTGACCGTGGTACTAATAGGATCAAAAAGAACACCTGTAATTTTCTTCAGGTAGCTTTATATACTGTAACCAGACAAGCCTGCCTGTCAGTAGGAAGATAACAGGAACGGATCTAGCTGAACACTGTGAGCAGGACGTACTGCACTAAATGTATATAGCAGGAACGGATCTAGCTGAACACTGTGAGCAGGACGCACTGCACTGAATGTAAATAGCAGGAACGGATCTAGCTGAACACTGTGAGCAGGACACACTGCACTGAATGTAAATAGCAGGAACGGATCTAGCTGAACACTGTGAGCAGGACGCACTGCACTGAATGTAAATAGCAGGAACGGATCTAGCTGAACACTGTGAGCAGGACGCACTGCACTGAATGTAAATAGCAGGAACGGATCTAGCTGAACACTGTGAGCAGGACGCACTGCACTGAATGTAAATAGCAGGAACGGATCTAGCTGAACACTGTGAGCAGGACGCACTGCACTGAATGTAAATAGCAGGAACGGATCTAGCTGAACACTGTGAGCAGGACGCACTGCACTGAATGTAAACAGCAGGAACGGATGTAGCTAAACACTGTGAGCAGGACGCACTGCACTGAATGTAAATAGCAGGAACGGATCTAGCTGAACACTGTGAGCAGGACGCACTGCACTGAATGTAAATAGCAGGAACGGATGTAGCTGAACACTGTGAGCAGGACGCACTGCACTAAATGTAAATACCAGGAACGGATCTAGCTGAACACTGTGAGCAGGACGCACTGCACTGAATGTAAATAGCAGGAACGGATCTAGCTGAACACTGTGAGCAGGACGCACTGCACTGAATGTAAATAGCAGGAACGGATCTAGCTGAA
The DNA here is from genome assembly GCA_037952925.1 of Lithobates clamitans. Lineage (NCBI taxonomy): Eukaryota > Metazoa > Chordata > Amphibia > Anura > Ranidae > Lithobates > Lithobates clamitans. The sequence goes on from JBBGZY010000835.1 coordinate 1,909,802, forward strand.
CACTGTGAGCAGGACGCACTGCACTGAATGTAAATAGCAGGAACGGATCTAGCTGAACACTGTGAGCAGGACGCACTGCACTGAATGTAAATAGCAGGAACGGATCTAGCTGAACACTGTGAGCAGGACGCACTGCACTGAATGTAAACAGCAGGAACGGATGTAGCTAAACACTGTGAGCAGGACGCACTGCACTGAATGTAAATAGCAGGAACGGATCTAGCTGAACACTGTGAGCAGGACGCACTGCACTGAATGTAAATAGCAGGAACGGATGTAGCTGAACACTGTGAGCAGGACGCACTGCACTAAATGTAAATACCAGGAACGGATCTAGCTGAACACTGTGAGCAGGACGCACTGCACTGAATGTAAATAGCAGGAACGGATCTAGCTGAACACTGTGAGCAGGACGCACTGCACTGAATGTAAATAGCAGGAACGGATCTAGCTGAACACTGTGAGCAGGACGCACTGCACTGAATGTAAATAGCAGGAACGGATCTAGCTGAACACTGTGAGCAGGACGCACTGCACTGAATGTAAATAGCAGGAACGGATCTAGCTGAACACTGTGAGCAGGACGCACTGCACTGAATGTAAATAGCAGGAACGGATCTAGCTGAACACTGTGAGCAGGACGCACTGCACTGAATGTAAATAGCAGGAACGGATCTAGCTGAACACTGTGAGCAGGACGCACTGCACTGAATGTAAATAGCAGGAACGGATCTAGCTGAACACTGTGAGCAGGACACACTGCACTAAATGTAAATAGTCTAGATAGAAGATAACAGGAACGGATCTAGCTAAACTGAATACAGTGTATATATATATATGCAACACCTGGGATGCATATATATACACAATACACTGTAAGTGCAGCTAACTGACTGACTGTTCTGCCTAATCTATCTAACTCAAATCAAATGACACTGTCTCTCTCTCTCTCTATCTCTCAGCACACCGGAACACACACTACACAGGGCCGCCGTGCAGGCGGCCTTATATAGTGTGGGGTGTGTACTAAATCCCCTGAGCCATAATTGGCCAAAGCCACCCTGGCTTTGGCCAATTACAGCTCTCTCTACTGACGGCGCTGTGATTGGCCAAGCATGCGGGTCATAGTGCATGCTTGGCCAATCATCAGCCAGCAATGCACTGCGATGCCGCAGTGAATTATGGGCCGTGACGCGCCACACGAATTTGGCGCGAACGGCCCATATCGTTCGCAATTCGACGGACGGTCGAACAGCCGATGTTCGCGTCGAACATGGGTTCGACTCGAACACGAAGCTCATCCCTACTCTGCAGCAATGCTGGCAACACTCATACGTCTATTTCCCAAAGACAATCTCTGGACATGACACTGAGCATGTGCACTCAACTTCTTTATTCGACCATGGCGAGGCCTGTTCTGAGTGGAGCCTGTCCTGTTAAACCGCTGTATGGTCTTGGCCACTGTGCTGAAGCTCAGTTTCAGGGTCTTGGCAATCTTCTTATAGCCTAGGTCATCTTCATGTAGAGCAACAATTCTTTTTTTCAGATTCTCAGATAGTTCTTTGCCATGAGGTGCCATGTTGAACTTCCAGTGACCAGCATGAGAGAGTGAGAGCGATAACACCAAATTTAACACACCTGCTCCCAATTCACACCTGAGACCTTGTAACACTAACAAGCCATATGACACCGGGGAGGGAAAATGGCTAATTGGGCCCAATTTGGACATTTTCACTTTGGGGTGCTCTCACTTTTATTGCCAGTGGTTTAGACAAGAATAGCTGTGTGTTGAGTTATTTTGAGGGGACAGCAAATTTACAGTTATACAAGCTGTATACTCACTACTTTACATTGTAGCAAAGTGTAATTTCTTTAGTGTTGTCACATGAAAAGGTATAATAAAATATTTACAAAAATGTGAGGGGTGTACTCACTTTTGTGAGATACTGTATGTAACTCAGGGACCGCCTGGATAGATCAGCCTTATACAATGATCGCAATACAATATTTATCAGGAAAGTGGTCCTTTATTGGATTTCAGGGTTAGTTTCCATAAGAGTTAACAGATTTCAGTGTATTATCTGTATTTTGTGGCTAATTTGATTTATGTTCCTGTACCCCTGAAAACCCAAATCCATCCCCTTGCTGTAACTCTATGACATATGATGTATTACCCTGCCCTTGCTGGACTTGTGAAGGTATATATGAAGGAAATAGCATTGGTCAAGCGATCACATTACTTTGCACAAAGCTGAGAAAAGCTACATACAGTATCTCATGGGCACAGAACATTTCCAGCATGCATCACAGATTTTTAATTTGAACAAATCATGTTACAGCATTTAAAACACAGGATGGTATTTTTCATGTAGCACCCTGGTGTTTATTCAAGGTTGCTAGTAAATTTAGTTTGCCAGGCGGTAGTTGCCCTGGTTAATTGTTAGTAGATCCACTGATTCCTATATAGTTGTGAATTTGCTGCACCTGCTCTCTTCTGTCGCTAGGTGGCATTATGCTGGTGACATTAGATAGACAAGGGCTTAGCAAGGTCAAGTTATGAATGAATGGGGTGTCTCAGTCAATTGGTGGGGTTTCTTGGCCTGCTGGGAGAGCCTATTTATTTGGGTGGAGTCTGGTGATCGGAGTTCTGTGCCATATGGACGGCTGTCTGGGTGGACGTGTGTTATGCTGCCCCAGGCTGCCAGGCCGAAAGCCTGAGGCCTATCCCAGGGACATCCGGCTGCTAGGCTGTCTGAGGGCCTATCCAGAAACAGGAGAAGCAGCACAGGGTTGGGACTGCAGAATTGGAGTCCAACCAAGAGTAACGGTTCAGCCTGATGGGGAACCAGTTGTGGTCGGAGGTAGAGGGGAAACTGTCACCGATAAGGGACCATACACCATGTATGTACAGACCACTGTGAGTAAGCTGGAACCAGTACCAGAGCAGACTTCTCACCAGCTGGGGACGGTGAAGAAGTGAGAAAACTTCAGCAAGTGCCAAGCCAGGGACCTAGCGGGTCAGCAGGGGTGACACTTAAGGAGTATCTGTGAGTGCCAAGCCAGGGACCCAGCAGGGAAGCGGGGGGGGGGGGTGATGCTTGAGTGCTTGAGGAAGATACCAAGTTATGGAAGTGGAAGAGCTCAGGGGATATAGTGGCGATTGGGTCTGAGAGTCTAGTGAGAGACTGGGAGCTCAGAGAGACCTACAGTGAAAGACTGTAGAGTGTGAGGAGAACCATCTGTGTTACCAATAGTTAAATACAACTACCCTTAGTGACTGTTACAAGAATTGTTGCCAGAGGAGACAGCGGTCCTACCTATACAGAAGTGGTGTCTTGCTGAAGTCTTCCACTGTATAGCTGTCTACCTATAGAAGTCTCAGAGTCTGCCAATTACCATTGCATCTAATTAAGGGTGTCCTGGCCCTAACCCTCTCTCTCACAGTTCTGTTAAGAGACAATAAATCTGTTTTGCATTCAAAAAGTGTCTGGCGCCCATCACACCATCTTGCATTACACCCATCATGCCTTGTAACCCACTCTACAAAGACAGATGTCAGCTGTCCCTGGCTCTGGAGGTCACTATTGGGCCTTTGGGGGTCCGGGACCTTGCTACATTCATAAAAGGTATGTGTATCCCTAACTACTTAATTGATCCTTTACTCTGACTAGAGCAATGGGATTTTTTTTTTTGTTTGACATATAGTTCTACTTTACGCTAACATGCTCTGCCAAGGCAAGTCTTACCTTGATATAGACAGATTAAAGAGACTCAGTTCAGTCAGGTTCTTTTTTATTTTTGTTCACTGAAAACTGGCAGTGTACAATAAAAGACCTTAGTCAGAGTTAGGATACTATTATGTATAACACATATAGAGTGCTTTTGACTTCGAATACAAAATGTTATCAAAAAAGCACTTGAATTGTACAGTTTGCCTTGTGTTGTGTAATCGCACATTTGAGAAAAAGAAATGGTATTTGAGAACAAAATATTAGTGTCCACCTTGTAGCATGATTCTACAAGTACATGGGGAAATTTGATATAAACCTATTATTCAGTTTCTTTACCCTAGATATCTGAGGAGGTGTAGAGGGTACAACTGCTTTTTGAATCAATGGTTGCCTAATGTATATGCCCCTCTCAGCCCAGATTTCTTTTAACAGTGCCCATAGACATAAGATGCCAGTTATAAACTGAAAAATAACCATGTTGTGTGTTTTTCTCCCAAGAAGTGCCAGGAATGTCCTCCTGCTTAGCTAATATATCCGTGAATGCTTGTGGAAAGATCTCTCAACAGAACACACAAGCAAACTGATCACCCTAATTTTATAGCTTCACTAAAACATTTTTATAATAAACTACCACATAAAATGTCTGCAAAACATACCACCAAGAGTCTTTATCTCTTTAAGGTATCTCTTAAATTCTGTATTTATCTCTCTCTCTTTTTCATAATATTAATATTAATATTTTTATTTCAATGTTATGTACATTCAATATTAGGCTATTAAATATTTAATTAATTAAATTTAAATAAATTAAATAGATGAATCTTCTTCTTTTGCCCCTAAGAGGCACCTCTGTGTGCTAGTCGCTCCTTATGTTATTCCCTTAATACTTTTTTGACGCTCCTGTCCAGCTTTGTCCTCTTCTTCTTTCTCTGACAAAATGGCGGTTACTGTTTACCATTGGACGTCATTCCCGCGCGCCAATGGACGCACGGGAAATGACGTCATGATCGCACTTCCGCCCAGTGGACCGCAACCAGGAAGTGATGGTGCGGCGTGCATTCCACCTGTCGAGACAGCGCATCAGGACATAGGATCGGACGGAAACTGCCGGTTATGGACGCCGGAACAGCGGTGGTTCCCGCAGGGGGGCCCTGTAAGAGGATAGGAGCAGTAGCTTTTCTTTTCTTCTGTTCTACTACTCGGTACGGTTTTTGACATGTGGTGGTTCTTAACTATTAACTATTATTGTTTAGTATGCTCAGGCTAGCTGGATGTGCGGTGTTTCCTGGCGGATCCCAGTCAACTCGCCGCAGGATGCATGCACTTCCAACGTACACTTCTAGAGTGAAATCAAATCATATCAAATAAACAAATAAAATAAAATAAATGAAATACAAATCCAATTATTTTTAACAATATGGCTAAGGTCCAAACCCTCCCCTTTGTAGAACCTCCCACCAATTTAGGGGGAGGGGTCCCAGTACCAAAGTGGTATCCAGATAGACACATGTATAAATAGCTGCAAGAGACTAGCACTGACAAGGCTCTGATGAAGAAGGGACACCTTCGAAACGCGTTAGCAGCGGTGGTTTGTACGTCCTCTTCCTAGGACCTGGAGACCGCTACCAGTGGACCAATTGCTTTGTTACTGTATATAGTGCGATTTTTTTCTTCCTACCTTTGTGAGTAGATTTTTATCTTGTTTTTACTAATAAATTTACCTTAGGATAATGCACTAGGCTGGTGCGCTCTCTTTTTTTTCTTATCGGTAAATAACACTCATCTGTGGTTGCTAAGGGTAACAAAGGAAGATATTCCTGATGTTTAGCGGCAGATCTGACTTTGTGTGAATCATCTAACACTGGGGATAGTATTTCTGACCAGGCTTGTAGCAGAGGCTAAACTAAGGTTAGTTTGTTGTTCTCTTGCTCAAATAGCTCAATTAAAGAGTGTACAGCAGTAATAAAATACAATCTGTACAATGTTTCAGCAGCCATCCCAAAAATCCAGCCTGAAACATAGTAAAAAGAGGAGTGAAAACGCCATGGCCCGGAGAGGTAAACGGAAATAACAATTCAGAAAAGACCCAAACCAAAGGCCGTATTTCACTAACCGAGAATCTGCCCTCATCAACTAAAGAATGTGCTGTCAGAATCTTCCCAATAGTCTTTATCAGCGAGACCCTGCCAAAATGAGCTACAAAAGTCTTAATTTCCTATTACAGATTGCACACAACAAATAACCTTCTCTCGAAGCATCTTGACAAAAAGGGAAGTAAATACTCCAAGCAAATGGCTCCCAGCTCCCACTTGTAGCTCATCTGGTTGTTAGTGGGCCTCAGTGTTATGTCAGAAACCAGCAGCTGGGAGACCAGATATATGTAGCTTCACCAAGAAACTGGGACCAGACCATATATATATATATATCTTTAAAGTGAGATTTATTTACACTGAATGAAAGATAATCACACACCAGCAAGCAGTAAACATGATAATGCATGAAAAGCAAAATTACAGGCATGCCCCACTTTTAAGTACACAATGAGGTTTATTTACTAAAGCTGGAAAGTGCAAAATCAGTCTCACTTCTGCATAGAAACCATTGAGCTTCTAACCTCAGCTTTTTCAATTAAGCTTTAGTAATAAAACCTGGAAGCTCATTGGTTTCTATGCAGAAGTGAGCCTGATTTTGCACTTTCCAGCTTTAGTAAATAAACCCCATTGTGCACTTAAAAGTGGGGTAATTTAATGCAGATAATGCACTAAATGAGTTTAATTACCACCTTAATCAGCCACAGAACCTGTGTAAACAATATGTGTTTGGGTTTAAAGGGATGAGCTGGCAACCCTAGATGGGAAGGGGGAAAACAAAACTGGGAAGGGAACAAGGCAGCAGGATACTGGATACAGGGCAACGGCAAGATCAAGAGTAAATGGCTACAGAGTCAGGCAGCGGCACAACAAACAAGGTACAAAGCAGGGGCAGCCAAAACACTGAGGCACCGTGTGCTAGTGGGAGAAGCATTATATAGCCACCTAGTAGCTCGAACCAGGTGGAGCTGATCACTGAAACCGGCTTCTGGGAGACACCTGCTGGTGGACACTGGAATTGTAGCTAGCAGCCCTGAGAACCATAGCGCCACCAGCATTTTTTTTTTTTTTTTTTTTACACTGTCCCTTTAAAAAAAAAAACTGTATCACTTTTATTGCTGTTACAATGAATGTAAACGACCTGGAGGATGGGATAAACAGTTCAATCTCTGTATTTGCAGACGATACTAAGCTAAGCAGGGCAATAACTTCTCCGCAGGATATGGAAATCTTGCAAAAAGACCTGAACAAATTAATGGGGTGGGCGACTACATGGCAAATGAGGTTCAATGTAGAAAAATGCAAAATAATGCATTTGGGTGGCAAAAATATGAATGCAATCTATACACTGGGGGGAGAACCTCTGGGGGAATCTAGGATGGAAAAGGACCTGGGGGTCCTAGTAGATGATCGGCTCAGCAATGGCATGCAATGCCAAGCTGCTGCTAATAAAGCAAACAGAATATTGGCATGCATTAAAAGGGGGATCAACTCCAGAGATAAAACGATAATTCTCCCGCTCTACAAGACTCTGGTCCGGCCGCACCTGGAGTATGCTGTTCAGTTCTGGGCACCAGTCCTCAGGAGGGATGTACTGGAAATGGAGCGAGTACAAAGAAGGGCAACAAAGCTAATAAAGGGTCTGGAGGATCTTAGTTATGAGGAAAGGTTGCGAGCACTGAACTTATTCTCTCTGGAGAAGAGACGCTTGAGAGGGGATATGATTTCAATTTACAAATACTGTACTGGTGACCCCACAATAGGGATAAAACTTTTTCGCAGAAGAGAGTTTAATAAGACTCGTGGCCACTCATTACAATTAGAAGAAAAGAGGTTTAACTTTAAACTACGTAGAGGGTTCTTTACTGTAAGAGCGGCAAGGATGTGGAATTCCCTTCCACAGGCGGTGGTCTCAGCGGGGAGCATTGATAGCTTCAAGAAACTATTAGATAATCACCTGAATGACCGCAACATACAGGGATATGTAATGTAATACTGACACATAATCACACACATAGGTTGGACTTGATGGACTTGTGTCTTTTTTCAACCTCACCTACTATGTAACTATGTAAACATCCCTTGTGACAGCAACAGTCACGTGTCAGGTATTTTTTTGGAGGGATCTGGGGGTCTATAAGACCCCAAATCTCTTCTTTGCACCTAAAATCATATAAAATGCCAAGTTTGTCTGTTTTGAATACTAACTTTATTTTTTTAATCTGACACCTTTAAGGTTTCAATAAACCAGAAGTGATGTCATGATGTCACTTCCGGTTTCCTAGACCCAAGACCAGATCAAAGCGATTCCGGACATGGCGGCTGGTCGCTCGGGCTTCCCGGTGGGATGGGAGAGCCCGGGTGGAGCTGCGGAAGGGGACTCCCCCTCCTGCTGCTTGTGATAACAATCAAGCGGGTGCTTAGCCGCATCACTTGTCATCACAAGAAAGCCAACCGTCGGTTCTAAACAATGGTACCGAGGTGACGCCTGAAGCTGCAGGCATCACCCAGGTACAACTACTTGAAGCAGAATGACGTACAGGTAAGTGATTTTGCGGCAAGTGGTTAAAATATGTTAGCCCTGACAGAGGCAAAGTTTCTTTAATTTCTAGCAATAGCATTCGAGATTCTGCTTAAAGTAGTTGTAAAGATAAATTTTTTTTAAGCAACAAACATTTCAAATGGTTTTGCACAGAGCAGCCCTGAACCTCTTTTTCTGGGGTCCCCCATCGGCGTTCCTGGGTCTTCTTCACTTCCAAGTGTCAGCAAAGCAAGCAGCTTGCTATGGAAGCACTCTCTTAACACACACAGCACGCCTCATCCCCACTCCTCCCTCCCTCCTCACTAGATTTAATTGACAGCAGCATAGGAGTATTACAAAACAAACAATGACAACAGTAAAATACATTGAAAAACTGGATTAAAAACTAAAGGTACTTAGGAAACTTTGCCTTGTTTTGTTTCCTGTGTACTTCACTTCAGATTAAGGTCTGGTTCACACTGGTCCAACATGTGCTCTGACTACCAGAGCACAAGTCGCATGACAATGTTAAAATCAAGGGTTCCCTATGAGAGCCGTTTTAACTGGTCCGACTTTAAAAATGCTATCTGCACTACTTTGGTCCGACTCGGGCACCATTTTAACCCATTGATTTGAATGTAAATCGCATCCAAGTCGGATCATCATCTTAACTGATCCGAGTTGTGGCATGCAACTTGTGCTCTGATGATCTTGAGGGGGAACCACACCCAGAAATTGAAAAAAAAAAAAACACAGAGTCGGACCCCGCCCAGATCCATACCAGGCCATTTGAGTCTGGTATGGATGTAGAGGGAGAACCCCATGCCAAAATAAGAAATAAAAATGATGTGGCGTCCCCCCCCATCATCTGTTATTGATTTTAAGGGGAACCCACACACCACCCCGCTCTTGTTCACATGGGGAGGCAGGATCTGGGGGCCTCCTTGTTAGAGGGGCTTCCGGAGTCTGATAAGCCTCCTGCCCGCAGACCCACACAAGCACTGCCCAGGGTTGTCAGGAAGAGGCCCTTGTGCCCATCCACATGATATATTATATTATTTAAAGTTTTGTTTGTATATTATTGTGGTTGATAGTGCAGCACTAAATGACACATTTTGAATATACACAATGGATGTGCTTGCAGCTGATATATTTTCCTGTAGAGCAAACTATCTTTCATATTTTACATGAGCTGCTGCACCACGCTGCCTGCTGCCTGCCTCCCGCCACCGCCGATGGGGTAAGTGCCGGACTGACGGGCAAACAGCGGGGGAGTGGGTGCCGCTCGCTGTGCCAAACAACCACCCCCCGAGTGGCACCCCCCCCCCCCAAAAAAAAAAACACCAGCCACCACTGCGTGTGAGTGTAGGTCCTTAAATGCAGGCATTTTTTAAGTATCAGTGTCTACTGGGAAAAAAGTATCAGTGTCAATAGAAAAAATCTACTTTGCTGGCCCTAAAGTTTATATGGTCATCTGATGCCAAAAGTTTATACAATGCTCAATAAACTGTTTAATATAAATTTGCAGTGCTAAAGAAATAAAACAGATCAGCAATAAAATACATCTGAAACACGAGAGGTTGTACTGTAGATTTATGTATCACTCATTTGTCACTGTGATGTGTTAAAAGATTTCATTAACATCTCCTGTCACACAAAACATTTAAGGATGTACCCCGCCTACTATTAAAGTTGTATAGCATATGTATATAGTTCATAAAGAACAAATAACCTAAAGTTAGTCACTTCATAACACTGTCACAGAAATGATAATTGTTTGATATATACATTTTAATACTCCTCTGCATACCGTGCTTGTCCCTCCGTGTTTTCCTGCTTTGCGAAGCTTAATTTGTAGGTGCAGCTCTATCAAGATAACAGTACAGTGGCTGTGGGGGGGGCGGCAATCTCACCACCTGTCCACCCCCCCACCCCCCCCCACGGGTGGTACTCATGCAGTCGAGCTCTGTGTTGGTGCTGATGTAGAGCACTGACCAAACAAACCACCCCACTCCCACGGGTGGTACTCACGTGGTCGAGCTGTCTGTTGATGCCGATGTAGAGCACTGACCAAACAAACAAACCACCCCATCCCCGCGGGTGGTACTCATGTGGTCGGGCTCTGTGTTGGCACTGATGTAGAGATCGCTCCGATGACAGCGCTCAGCTCCCTGATCTCCCTATACATCCTCCCTCCTGCCCAGCCAATGCGGTTGCTTCTCCTCTTGGCCAATCGGGTCTCATCAGGACCCGCTTCCTGATTGGCCCGAAGGAGAAGCAAGAAGACAGTAGTGAATATTAATTCACTATTGTCACACAACTGGGTGGGCTTAGGGCGCAGTGCTCTGCGCCCCAAGCCCACTCTTTTTTTAAGCCAATTGATCACGTGCTTCAAAAAAGAAAAAAAAAACATTGGAATCCATGCGTCTGGCACCCTGCATGTAGATTAGGGGCTGGGCGCATGGCTTGGGGGGGTGGCGCCCCTAATAGACAGGCTGCCACTGTAACAGTATGGTATTAGGTAGCATTAGGACCCATTACCAGCTGTGCTTGGTAATAATCAATATACACTTTTGCCCCATCATACAAAAACCATGGTATAACTACCATATACACTATGCATGTAGCCAGCTCAGGGCCAGTAAGGTCAGACGAGGTCTAAGCTACCCCTCAACTATGTCCTAAATGCACATAACTTAATTTAACAAATGCACAACTAACTTAAAGGGATTGCAAAGGCAAATGTCATATCATCATGTAATCACCTTAGCACTCCTAATATAAGGTTGTGGTGCCATAAAATTACAATGACTTAATGCAGAGGTTCCCATTTAGCTTACAAAAATGACAACTGATGCTAGAGTGGCTGGTGAGTCTAGCGGGACTCGGCAAGCCGTCGATCCCGATTTACCAGTCAACTGCGGGCAACCAACAGTTAGATCAGATCACAGCCCTGAATTGCCGATCCTTCCCCTGCCTTCCTGGTCCTTCCACTCCTTTAGCCTTCGCCTCCCCCCTCTCACTGTAGAGCAGGGAATGGGACATATCACAGTACGGGAGTTGCCGGAGTTAACTGTTCACATTTACCAGCAGGTGATTGGTTGCTAGAAAGCTGGGTGGTCCTAGCAACCAATCACCAGCTAGTTCATGCGAAAAGTTAACTCTGGCAGCTCCTGCCCTCCATCCAGTACTGTGACACCTTTCGCTTTCTGCTCTGCTGCATAGTTTACACCAGTGTAAGGTAGGAGACTGCTACCTACTCTGTGTGTGTGTGGGGGGGGGGGGGAGGACAGAGGAAACTACAGGGAGGGGGGCACAGAACACTGCTATGGGGGGGGAGAGGACACTACATGGGGGTTGTAAAGGGGGGCAGAGGACATTACGGGGGTGATGTGAAGGGGGCACATGACACTTATTTGGGAGGGCACAGGACACTGTTATTGGGAGGGCAGAGGACACTGCTCTGGGGAGAACAGGACACTGCTATAGGTGGAGAAGCAGGCAGAGGACACTACATGGGGGGTTGTAAAAGGGGTAGAGGACACTACGGGGTGGAGTGAAGGGGGGTACAGGACACTGCTCTGGGAGGGCACAAGGCACTCTTATGGGACAGAGGACACTGCTTTGGGGGGCACATGACAGTGCTATAGGGGGAGGGGCAGGCAGAGGACACTACAGTGGAGGGTTATGTGGAGGGGGGCAGAGGACACTGCTTTATGGACACAGGACATTGCTATGGGGAGGGAGAGGCACAGAATACTGTTATGGGGGGGTGCAGAGGACACTACAGTGGGGGGGTTAAGTGAAGGGGCAGAAGACACAACTATGAGAGGGGGAGCAGAGGACACTATAGTTGGGGGGGGTCATGCGATCTTTGATTCTTTGCTTTCCTCCATATTGTCCAGGTAGATCTCAAGCTTTGAAAGGTTTCCTACCCCTGGTCTACAGCATGTCTCATTTATTTTTCTTGGAAGCATATTGTGGGGTCTAAAACCTTGCAGGGATGAAAACATGGATCACATCAAGACATAAAGAAGAATTTAAGTCTTGTTGATTTACGAAAATCACAGAAAATGACTTACAAATCACAAAAAGTGGTTGTAAAGTCAGAAGCATTTGTAGCCATGGTGTTAGCACTACTGACAAACGATCCGCCAAATCACCCCACTGCTAGACTTCATACATCCTTTCCAGAGACATTGAACAGTCTTTTGCAGGCTTTGTTTTTGTTGTTTTATTGGGGGGTACAACTTGAATTGGGATATGGGATGCCCATGGAATTAATCATTGCCATCATATTTACAGAATTCAATATACGTTGAACAAATTTAGAGCCTGAAGATTGAATGTGCATATTTGACTAGGTATAAATCTTCTCCTGCAGCAACCTGCAGATTGTTACTCCCTCTGCATCTCCATGCAGACTGTTGCTCCCTGCATCTCCATGCAGACTACAGTTCCTAAGAGTTCTTCATCCGTCACCGTGTGAGGGACAGAAACATCACTTTTGACCGTGTAAAAGCAATGGTTTTAGATCTCTTCACCTCCTGCCAAACTTGCTTCCTCTTGTACAAACTTGATTCCTCCTGCACAAACTTGTAGTTGCTAATTAAAGTATGACACATCCTCTTCTATTGGGTAGTATGAACTCACTCTGAATAAGCCCCTCTACTGGCTCTGGTGACTCACTGCTACTAGGCCTGAGGCCTGCAGAACCTCTCCCCGGAGGTCTAGTAGGTTAAAGTCTATCTTTGGGCATGGCCAGGATGACGGACTGAACAGACGTGTTCCTGAGCTCTCCTGGAGTGTGATCCGGTAATCTTATCCGCACCTAGCAAAAATACCTACTAAAGAGACTCTGTGATCCCTGGATGCCTTCCAAAAACTCCGGCAACCAGAAGAGGGGTAAGAAATTGAAATTCCCCCCGGATATCCCGGTGGAGACTAGCCCGATCTCCTGCTCCTTAAGATCTCCTGCGCGCCATAGCAATATGGCGTCGCAAACAGACCACGAGGCAACCCTGCTCCAGTGTCTCCGGGGCCGCCAGAGATCATGGCGGCTATTATCTCCTGCCAAACTGCAATCACCTCGTGCCAGTCTACCTTGGCATCAAAAATGGAAGAGGTTCAAATGGACGTGGGCCTGATTCGGCAGGACCTGGACAGGATCCGCTCCAGGGTGATGGAGGCAGAAAGCCGGGTAGGAACGGTGGAAGATACAGTGTCCGACCATGCTGCTTCTATCCGTACGCTTCAAACAAAGGTCAAGGCTCTTGCATACCGTGCAGAAGATGCTGAGAACCGGAGCCGAAGAAACAACTTAAGGCTTCCGGAGGGAGCTGAGGGCCATTCCCTGTCCCAGTTTACAGAAGGTTTACTGCGCTCCTTATTACTGGCTGCTCAACTCTCCCCATACCTTGCGATGGACAGGGCCCACCGGGTTCCGCCTAGACCCGGCCCTGAAGGGGCCCCTCCTCGAACTCTCATTCTCAGGCTGCTAAATTTTCGTGATCGAGATGAGTTACTTAGAGCCTCCTGCGCTGCTGGTGACTTACCTTTCCAGAATACCAAGCTCCTACTGTTCCCAGATTACACCATGGAGACACAGCGACAACGTCGTTCCTTTGATGCTGTGAAAGCTGCCCTGCGGAGGAAAGGAATCAAATATAGTATCCTGTTTCCAGCTAAGCTGCGTGTGGTAGATGGGGAGACGGCACGCTTCTTTACTAACCCCAGAGATGCGTCTGCCTGGTTGGAGACTCTGCCCCCATAGGAAGACTGCGCTATACATCCTGTGTTGTTTGCCTGCATGGCAGGACTGCTTTTCTTGAATAGCTGGAGCCAGGTAAGCACAACTGTCCCCCTGCTTTGGGTCCTGCTATTCTACCAGGTCCTCGAACATAATTGTTATAGCCGCAGATGGTGCAGACTGGGCTAGAATAAGACTTTACATTCTCCTCTCGGCTACTGCCCGGTGCTTCGGGATGCCCTAAACATTGTATCCAGCCGTGCAGCTTACAGTTATACAACCTACCTACAGACCCTCTTAATTTTTTTTTTACATCCAGGATTACCTTTGGGTCTGTTTAATTTGTTTTCTCCTTTTATTTTGTGCTATTTCTTGAAACAGACCCTGAAGATTGTGCTCCTGCTTAGACAGGTGTAAGAACTCTTTTCCCCTTTTTATTTTTGTTTCTTATCACTCCACTAGCTCCAGGACGGGACTAGTCACATTTACGCCTAAACCCCAGATCAACTGGGGGTGATGTGATGCTTCTGTCCAGGTACACTACCCCAACTCAGGTTACTGGTTTTTGAACTATGGGTTTTTTGGGACTCAGGTGCTCCTCACTGTTCCGAGGTGTACGGGGTGGGGGGAAAAGGTTAACTGTGGCTACCCATGTTTGGATGAGCACGTTGCTTTTTTTGTTGTTTTTATTTTGTTGTGTTCTGTTTTTTCGAATTACTGTTGGTCTTTATGTGCAAATGTACAATGGTATGCCCATAATACCCAGAGCAGCTGCATTCTGGTGGTCTATGTGCTGTGGGACTCCGGTGTGTCCCAGGGTGTAAATTGCTCCCCCCCCCCCCCCCGGAGATACTGATCTCAGGCATTTATACTATTTGTACTCCTAATTTTAATATTGCACCCCTCTAATTCCTGAATCTGGCCGCCACCCATGATAACGGCGGTACTAGGGTCATAGCCTTTCTGGACGCGGAGAAGGCTTTTGACTCTGTTGAATGGGAATACTTGTGGGCGGTGTTGCAGAAGTTTGGGGTAGGACCTAGATTTCTTCACTGGCTCAGTCTTTTATACAGGGCTCCTAGGGCAAGGATCCGGGTGAATAATACCTTTTCGTATTTTTTTCTCCTTCTGAGGGGGACCCGACAGGGCTGTCCACTATCCCCCAGCTTATTTGCGTTGGCCCTGGAGCCCCTGGCGGTTTTAGGCAGGGAATCTAGTCGCATTGGGGGACTTTAGGTCGGGCCTCCGGAGGAGAAAATATCCTTATATGCAGACGACACCCTGCTATATTTGCATGATGCCAACTCTTCGCTGGAGGCTGCCCTTGAGACCTTTGATGAATTCGGACGGTTCTCCGGGATCCGAATTAATTGGTCTAAGTCTGTCCTATTTCCTCTAGACGCACGGGTGAAAGACTTGGCACCCCAAACTGCGTTGCCATGGGTGGAAGATTCACGTATCTTGGTATAAAGATTATGAGAGATCCCCAGGCCTTCCAACGCCTTAACTTTTCACCCATAACTATGCGCAACTGAAAGACCATTGTTCTCGCTGGGCCAATCTACCCCTTAACCTTTTGGGGCGAATTAATGTCTTAAAAATGATTTACTTACCCAAGCTCAACTATATCTTTAGAAATTGCCCTGTATGGATACCTCAGGCTTTCTTTAGAGACTTAGACACCTGTATTAGCTCCTTCCTGGGGCGAGGATCCTCTCCTCGTATAGCAAGATCGACTCTTCAACTCCCTGGTGTACTATTGGGCGGCCGTGTTGGTCAAGATTAGGTGGTGGTTTAAACAGTCCTTGGCAAATACGGCAGTCTGCCTGGAGGCAGCTATCGTGGGCTCCCTCACGGAACTAAGCAACCTGGCATATCGTGGAGCCTCGTCGTACCCATTTTTACCTACTCCTACCAAAGCTACTTTACGTGTTTGGGGGGTGGCTAGACGAAGATTTTTATCTCCCAACCAATGGTTTCCATACTGTCCGTTGTGGGGGAATTCAGCCCTCCAGCACTTTAGGACTATTCCGGACCCGCAGGTGTGGGCCCGGTGTGGCATTAGAGTATTGAAGGATGTAGTTTCATCGGGGTCCCTTATTGCCTTTCGAGACCTTGCAAGTAGACATAATCTCTCTGCGTGGATGTTGTTTCGCTACTATCAGTTGCAACATGCACATGCACAGTTCCCGACCCCGCCTGCCCTTCGGGTGGATGCGGTCGAGGAGCTACTAGCTCAAGAATCTCTGTGTAAACCCCTTTCTGCGCTGTACCTGACATTACTTCAAAAAGACTCGCCAAAAATGGAGGTATTTTGGAATAAGTGGAAGTCAGACATATCGGCTTTGGACAGGGAATCCTGGGAGGAGTGCTTTGAAAATAGTTCCCAACTAGTGATATCATCTAGGGATAAATTAATCCAAGCCAAGTTCCTACACAGAATATATTTTACGCCTCAGAGACTGCACAGAACATATCCACAGAAGTCCCGGGAATTGCCCACGCTGTCAATCACCAGATGGTAACTATATTCACATGTTTTGGGACTGCCCTAGACTCTCCCGCTATTGGACTGACATAGAGGAGTTCATTAATGTTCGCCTCCAACTGAAGATATCCTTGTCGGCCGAGTTGGCCTTATTAGGTATACAGGACGATGAACAGAGACCCCGATATACTAAATTGCTACTATCGCTGCTACTTTTTTATGCCAAAAAAGAGATTCTACTAAAGTGGACATCTCACCGGCCTCCTACATTGAGGGCATGGGAAAACTCGATTAACGCCGTCCTGCCTATGTACAAACTAACCTATATAAGAAGAGGCTGTCCCCAGAAATATGCGTGGGTCTGGCAACCATGGACTGACCCCATCTGAAATCCCACCTTATGGATATTCTAAACCTGTTTGGATGGTATATAATGCATTTTGATGGAAGTGGGATTTGCCCCCCCCCCCCCATTTTTCTCCTTCCCTCCCTCCTTCTTCTGTAATTGATTATTCCTCCTTCCCCCCTGCTCTTGGAGACATATGTATGTGATAATTCAATGTGAGTTTATCTTATTTCTTGATTACTGTATGCATGTTGTCTATTTATCTGTATATCTGACATGCTATTTTCGAGATTAATAATGTACTACATTTTATACTTTCTCAAATAAAGACCAAAAAAAAGTCTATCTTCTAGGAAATGGACTACTGCTCCCAGCCAGTCCAACTTGCAAACCATGTGCCAGCTGGCCACACTGATTTGACACACATCTTCACAGTCTCTTCTCTGATCCAGGACTCTTCACCATCCACCGTGTGCATGATATAGACTCTGCTAGTGACCGTGTAGAAGCAGAGTTCCCTCACAGATTCCCTGGCACCTCCAGCCATCCACTGTGGTAACACTCACCGACCTTCCAGCCCCAAGTCCTTGATGAGGAACTTGTCCGGACCATACGTTCCGATAGTTTCTCCTGTTCCTCTGCTCCAGGAGTTCCGTGCCACTGACCTGTGATGATAGAGACATTGCCAATGACCGAATACAGGCAATGTTCCCTCACAGTTCTCCCTGTGCCTCCTCCTGCAATCGCTACACCCCCCCAAATGGGGGTGTACTCCTGCGGCTGGGTAGCACTCCATTCCTCACGTCACCCAGCCGACTACTCCTCCCCAGCTGCATGTGACCTCAACTTATATAGGAGGCCCGCCCCCTGCCAACACTAGTTAGGGATTGGTCAGGGCTCCCACATGAGTTACCTGCCACTCCCGCTCTAGGCCCAGCCTTCTCTTCCAGAACATTCTCCCTGGAAGCGGGGGAGGCGCCTCAGAACTGAAGTACAGGTGATCACACCCACTGCTACTCTGACCACTCCCAGCCCCCAGATCAAAACAGACAGGCCTAACTTGCAGCATAGGCCTGCCTAAATTTGCCTGTGCTGAACAACCTAGTAAAATAACCCTTACTAGCACCTACCTTCTGGTAGAGGGTGCTACACTTTTTTATCTTAAAGCATTCTATGCATTAAAGCGGGGGTCCACCTATCTATCGTTTTTTTTTTTTTTGGAGTTCATTCACAAACTTTTCTTCTCATGATTATCTACTCACATGTTCTGTGTAATAAGTCCGCCTGTGTCCGATTTCGTTGTAAAGAATAACTTATAAAATTCACTGAAGGCGGTTTCCATCTTCATTGTGGGCATTTGAAGCCCACAAGCATGTATTTCCTAGATGCTGTGAATGCTGTGCTCCCAGCATTCACCGAGATGTTGTGATGATGCTGTTGCACAATGCATGCTGGGAAGCCTGAGACTAGCTCCCAGGGGACTGTGGGAGGTCTGGGAGAGGCTAGAAACACGCCTACTCCCATGGGAGGAAAACCAGGAAGTGCTAAGAAGATTAGAAAAAAAAAGGTAATTACGGCGATTTAAATTTTTTTACACAGCATGTCAGCATCTAGGCAAGGAAGAGAATGCATAGAGATAATGTTCAAAATTTGGGTGGAACCCCGCTTTAAAATACAGTATCTCATAAAAGTGAGTACACCCCTCACATTTTTGTAAATATTTTATCCTATCTTTTCATGTGATAACACTGAAGAAATTACACTTTGTTACAATGTAAAGTAGTGAGTGTACAGCTTGTAACAGTGTAAATTTGCTGTCCCCTCTTCATTATCTCTTATTAGTGGCCACCATTGCATAGGAGGAATCCCTTCAGTTCTCCCACATAGAGTTTATCTCCCATGGTTGAGACACAGGTACTTTCATTCTATTACTAGGGTATGACCCACTAATTCGGGGTACTTTGTCGCAGTAAGTGGGCCTAGCACTATATGACTATATAATGTGACCAAACCCCTGTATTTTTCAATATGTTCAGGTGTTTTTAACTAGCCTTGCAGAATAAATGTAATTTTTGTATGTGTGCGCTGTAATCTGTTTTGTGCTCAAAAAACTCAACACACAGCCATTATTGTCTAAATCGCTGGCAACAAAAGTAAGTACACCCCTAAGTGAAAATGTCCAAATTGGGCACAAAGTGTCAATATTTTGTGTGGCCACCATTATTTTCCAGTACTGCCTTAACCCTCTTGGGCATGGAGTTCACCAGAGCTCCACAGGTTGCCACTGGATTCCTCTTGCACTCCTCCATGACGACATCACAAAGCTGGTGGATGTTAGAGACCTTGCACTCCTCCACCTTCCATTTGAGGATGCCCCACAGATGCTCAATAGGGTTTAGGTCTGAAGACCTGCTTGGCCAGTCCATCACCTTTACCATCAGCTTCTTTAACAAGGCAATGATCATCTTGGAGGTGTATTTGGGATTGTTGTCATGTTGGAATACTGCCCTGCAGAGCATGGGGATCATGCTCTGCTTCAGTATGTCACAGTACATGTTGGCATTCATGGTTCCTTCAATTAACAGTAGCTCCCCAGTGCTGGCGGCACTCATGTCTGCAGCCCCAGACCATGACACTCCCACCACCATGCTTGACTGTAGGCAAGACACACTTGTCTTTGTATCCTCATCTGGTTGCCGCCACACACGCTTGACACCATCTGAACCAAATAAGTTTATTTTGGTCACACCACAGGATATGGTTCCAGTAATCCATGTCCTTAGTCTGCTTGTCTTCAGCAAACTGTTTGTGGGCTTACATGTGCATCATCTTTAGAAGAGGCTTCCTTCTGGGACGACAGCCATGAGACCAAATTGATGCAGTGTGCGGCGAATGACCTGAGCACTGACAGGCTGACCCCCCACCCCTTCAACCTCTGCAGCAATGCTGGCAGCACTCATACGTCTATTTCCCAAGGACGACCTCTGGATATGATGCTGAGCACGTTCACTCAACTTCTTTAGTCAATCATGGCGAGGCCTGTTCTGAGTGGAACCTGTCCTGTTAAACCTCTGTATGGTCTTGGCCACGGGGCTGCAGCTCAGTTTCTTGGCCTTGTTACTTCTTCCTGTAGCCTAGACCATCTTTATGTAGAGCAACAATTCTTTTTTTCAGATCCTCAGAGAGTTCTTTGCCATGAGGTACCATGCTGAACTTCCAGTGACCAGTATGAGAGAGTGAGAGCGATAACATCAAATTTAACACACCTGCTCCCCATTCACACCTGAGACCTTGTAACACTAATGAGTCACATGACATGAGGGAAAATGGCTAATTGGGCCCAATTTGTACAGTTTCACTTAGAGATGTACTTACTTTTGTTAACAGCAGTTTAGACATTAATGGCTGTGTGTTGAGAAATTTTGAGGGGACATAAAATTTACACTGTTGTACAAGCTGTACACTCCGTACTTTACATTGTAGCAAAGTGTAATTTCTTCAGTGTTGTCACATGAAAAAGATATAATAAAATATTTACAAAAATGTGAGGGTTGTACTCACTTTTGTGAGATACTGTAAAAAACCTTCTGTTTGCAGCAGCCCCCCTCAGCCCCCCTACTTACCTGAGCCCCACCTAGATCCAGCAATGTTGCAGGAGAGACTCAGCTGCCCAGGACTCTACCTCCTCATTGGCTGAGACATCAGCGTGGCGCCACTGGCTCTTGCTACAGTCAATCAAAGTCAAAGAGCCAATGAGGAGAGAGAGGGGTGGACTTGAACCACGGCTCTGTGTCTGAATGTAGACACAGAGCTTTGGCTCGGGTGCCCCCATAGCAAGCTACTTGCTGTGGGGGCACTCGGCAGGAGGGAGGGGCCAGGAGCACCGAAGAGGGACCCGAGAAGAGGAGGATCTGGGCTGCTCTGTACAAAACCACTACACAGAGCGGTTAGGTATAACATGTTTGTTATTTTTAAATGAAAAATGTGACTTTAGTATCACTTTAAGCCTAATGTCACAAAACAAGGTTATGGTGTCCATGACCAAAATCTGCAGGATATGATAGAATAATTTAGTGGGATATACAGTGCCTTGAAAAAGTATTTACACCCCTTGAAATTTTCCACATTTTGTCATTTAACAACCAAAAACGTAAATGTATTTTATTAGGAT
Organism: Lithobates clamitans; assembly: GCA_037952925.1. Taxonomy (NCBI): domain Eukaryota; kingdom Metazoa; phylum Chordata; class Amphibia; order Anura; family Ranidae; genus Lithobates; species Lithobates clamitans. The sequence continues at coordinate 1,930,898 of JBBGZY010000835.1, forward strand.
TTTATGTGACAGACCAACACAAGGTGGCACATAATTGTGAAGTGGAAGAAAAATGATAAATGCTTTTCAATTTTCTTTTACAAATAAATATCTGAAAAGTGTGGCGTGCATTTGTATTCAGCCCCTTTTACTCTGATACCCCTAACTAAAATCTAGTGGCACTGATTGCCTTCAGAAATCACCTAATTAGTAAATAGAATCCATCTGTGTATAATTTAATCTAAATATAAATAAGCTGTTCTGTGAAGCCTTCAGAGGTTTGTTAGAGAACCTTAGTAAACAAACAGCATCATGAAGGCCAAGGAACACACCAGACAGGTCAGGGATAAAATTGTAGAGAAGTTTAAAGCAGGGTTAGGTTATTAAAAAAATATGCAAAGCTTTGAACAACTTGCAGAGCACTGTTCAACCCATGATCTGAAAATGGAAAGAGTATGGCACAACTGCAAGTCTACCAAGACATGGCCGTCCACCTAAATTGACAGGCCAGGCAAGGAGAGCATTAATCACTTGCCGCCCCCACCCACCGTCAAATGATAACGGGGTGGTGCGGCTCTCATTCTGGGTGGACGTCATATAACGGCACCCAGAACAGCCGCTTTCGCGCACCCCCGGGGGCACGCAGCGTGGCGATCGCGGCCACGCCGTGTTGCTAGAACGGCGTGACCCCGATCTTTGTACAGAGCCGCGGCTCTTTAACCATGTAACCGGATGTTTCCAATCATAGCCGGTCACGTGTAAACACAGAGAAACTGACAGAGTGTGAGGCGAGGAGAGCAGATCAGTGGCATCTCCTCACAGAGGACATCTAGGCATGTAATCAGGGCACTGATAATCAGTGGGTAAATATTTCACTCTCTAGATGTGCAAAGCTGGTAGAGACATACCCAAAAAGACTTGCAGCTGTAATTGCAGCAAAAAGTGGTTCTACAAAGTATTGAATACAAATGCACGCCACACTTTTCAGATATTTATTTGTAAAAAAATTTGAAAACCATTTATCATTTTCTTTCCATTTTGTGTTGGTCTATCACATAAAATCCCCAAAAAAATACATTTACGTTTTTGGTTGTAAGTGACAAAATGTGGAAAATTTCAAGGGGTATGAATACTTTTTCAAGGCACTGTAGAGTGTACTTTCACAAAGATATGCAAATAGAATGAGTGCAGTATTTAATATAAAGCTAGTCTAAAGAAAGTTAGAAAAACAATGAAATAGAAGTGGGTCTAAATAGATATTACAACTTAAAATGAATCTGTCATTACAGAAACATGAGAGCTGTCATTGCCTTTTTGTTTTAAACCTTTAAAGTAAAATTCTTTGCAAAATCTAACTATTCTAAAAATGACAATCTGTTTAAAAAATTGTTTAAAAATGACAACTTGTCTAAAAACTTTCAAGTAGCAAGGCTTTCATTCTCTTTTTTCAGCTTTAAGCTTTACTGCTTAGCGATGAAGATGCAAGGATTGGAACAAAAGGACTTTTCAGGCATGTTTTTCTTTTTTAAAAGAACAATATTTATTTATTACAAATCATTGATAAGAAAAACATTTACATAAGTGAATGTGATTTAAAACATGTCCCAATGACCAACCATACAGTCCAGAGTTCAAAATGAACCTCAATGGACTGGGTTGGTAGGCTACAAAAGTTCCCTAGGCTTGACAGTGACCCCAATAGGTTGCATATGTATGTATATATGAGATGACTTAAACACTTGTCATATTACAATCATATATGGAGGGATTAATAAAGCCAAACCAGAGTCAATCAATTCTGCTTAATGTTCAAGAAGTACATTCAAACATGCTCGACTAGTTTTGCGCTCTGGATGTGCTTCTGGAGCTAGATGAATCTAATGAAATATAAAAAAAGGCAAAATGACTATATACTGTAAATAAACAACTTATTCATTTTTGCCCAGAAAAAAGAGACATATACTGCACATTTGATTGACTCAGATTACTGTTCTCTCATGTACTGCATGCCCAAAGTTGCCTCATATGACCTGGTGTCCCCCCGTGGAGTTCCTGTTTACTTGACTGCCCTACCTCAGTGACAAATAAATTTTGCATCATTGTATATATGTAAGTAGATGAATCATTGTACGGGTCATTGGTTTTATCTTACGTCATGTTATGTCCATGTTATTTCCTATGTGCAATATATGTCTCTTTTTTCTGGGCATATAGTCATTCTGCCTTTTTTATATTTCTTTAGATTTATATAGCCTCAGAAGAAGTGCGCCCAGAGCGTGAAACTAGTCGAGCATGTTTGAATGTCCTTTTTGAACATTATGCAGAATTGATTGACTGGTTTGGCTTCTTAACCCCTCCATCTATGATTGTAATATGGCAAGTGTTTAGGTCATCTCATATATACATACATATGCTACCTGTTGGAGTCACTGCCAAGGCTAGGGAACCTTTGTAGGCTACCAACCCAGTCCATTGAGGTTCAATTTGGAATTTGGACCCTGGACTGTATGGTTGGTCACTGAGACATGTTTAAAATCACATTCACTTATGAAAATGTTTTTTTTATCTTTGTCCTAGTCTTTCTTATCAATGATTTGTAATAAAAAAAATGTCCTTTTAAAAAAGGAAAACAAGCCTAATAGGTCCATTCCTTCCAATCCTTGCATCTTCATGACAATTTAGGACATGGCATAGTGTATCATTAATTGTGCTGCTTAGTGAGTTAGTGAGTTATTGACTAAGAAAAAGTATGCAATCAATTAAGTTCTTAGTCCTGACCTGCATACTTGTTTGGGCCAGTTACTCACTAGCAGTGAAGCCAAAGGTTCGAAGTTGACAGCCCAGGAATGTACAGGTTTAAAAATTGTCAGTTGCAATATTTCTGTCATAGCAATTTCTTTTTTAAGCTACCGTCTTGGTAAAGCAGATCACAGCTTGATAATTTGAAACGCCAGTAATACTTATAGCTTTATTTCTATATTTTCTATTTTTTAATGAGTATTTACTACTACCATTATGCTGTGATGATTAGAAAATGATTGTTTGTAAATGAGACACCCTTATTAGTCAGGAAATTGTATTTATAGTAAATTTAAATTGCAACATATCAGGAAAAACAATGTATTATGTATTGTTATCAGCCATTGAAAGGTGTGCGTGTTTTCTTTATTGGAATCATTAATGGCTTAAGTATACTCTAGGGAATTAATGTGTAAAAGCTTTATATTCATTCTCTAGCAATGGGTGGTTCTCATTCAATGATTATCTCTTCTGTGGACCAGATATGCTGCCACAGCTTCCTGTTTGCACAGTGTACTGTGGGAATATCTGCATGGGGCTTTTTGTTCAGATGTAGAGCTTTCTTAACAATTGCACTGAAATAAGGGGATAGCATTCGCATTAGCGAAACCAAAAGAGGCTAAATCCTGCGGGAAATCTCTAAAGCAGCTGTTAATTGAGAACATTAAATATATTTTTTTTTTTCCTCTTTTTCAATTTTTTTTATGTCTGGAACCTGTATAAAGGATTTATATTCAGGTTTCTGTACATTTAGGGTTTATTTACACCAGATGCAGTGGGACTGTGTTGGGTGGCTTTTGCAGCATAGTGCCAGGCTAAATGCCTTGTCACCTGTGTGCCCGGTTCTTACCACTGCGTTGCGGTGGTGTGCGGGTAGTATAAATTGAAAAAGAGTACTACCGGCAGTACTTATTTCAGAGCAGTGCACAGCAATCCACCGCCTTGCACCACGCCGCTGGCAATTAAACTTAAAGTGGATGTTAACCCGATTCATGAAATTTGTTCTGGGCACATATATCTGCAGTGTTTTCTTATCTCTCTTCAAAGTCTAATGCCCTATGTAGCTTTCTCCTGCTCTGTTCTTCTGTTATCAGTCTGATAACTTCTGACAAGTTCTCCATCAACCGAGATAAAAGCAACCTGAATTTTGTGTTGAGGAGGATGCTATAAAAATATTAGCAGCTGAATGATTCAACCAACAGCTTTTAAAGTCTCTACCTATGAGGAGAGGGGGTGTGTGCCTTTCCTCCAATCAGCTGTCTTGGCTGTATGCCCAGACTTCACTGCAGTGCTAAACAGGAAGAGAAAATCTCCTAACACATCTGAAATTTCTAAAGAATATATAAAGTTGAAGACAGCAGATATACTGTACATGTAAAACTTATGTAGGGAGATTTGTTTCATCCCTGTGTATCATCTGAGGCTGTTCACTTCACTGGGTATATGTGAGGGTTTACATCCACTTTAATAAAAAAAAGTTTTTGTGGCAGTTCAATAAAGTTCATTTAAAAAAAAAAAGGAACAGTGTCATGCGCAGAGATAGACCTATCAGCTGTGTAGCAATCCCACCCGACTGCACCACACACCAGCTTCTATGTTGTAATGCAGCGACTGGTGTGAATTAGCCCTAATACAGGAATTATAGAAAACATGGGGCAGGTGTCCACAGATACCAGTCTTGTTTTATTTTGCATTCCAATGCTGAGGAAATTAAACATGGATTCTGTCTGACTTGTAAAAGTAGATGCTCCAGTTTTCCAGTCTCTATTAGGCATTCTAACGCATAAAAAGTTTATCACATACCTAACAGATATCAAAATGAATAGGGGCCTCTCTTTGCACCTCTTGTGAAACAGCAAGTAGCCATGACAAGGGATGTGGCACAAAGCCCACTGTTGCACTGGCTGTCAGATGTTCACAACGGGCAGAGTATGGTCCACAGACAGGTCAAGGGCAATTCCTGTTGGTCCACATGAGTACTTGTGCAATGAATCTGACTACTAATATGGTTTTAACCCATGTCCGTCCTCTGCTTCTTGCTATTTATACCTCTGTCATTTGCCTTGCCCTTTTGTCTAGGAAATACTTGTGACATAAGAGTGCCATGGAATAAAATTCAATCCTCTTCACAAGGGTCCTAATGGAAGCTATACCTACCAATTGTTACACAAGTAGTCCACACAAACCATAATAGGCATTGGCGCAGTGCCTGAACAAAATGTGATTCCTGATAGTATTCTATTGAGGTCGTACTGTTGTAATTTTATATCTGCATCAGATTCCATCTCCCTAGCTTATCTTTTGGAATACATCTGTCTGCCATGTGTCATAACTATTGTATTTCTTTTGCCATCAACCCTGATTTCTACCTGTCCCAGGAATTCGAATGGCACCTGCCTGGGATGTGATTGTTATACAGACTTCATTTCTCTCTAGGTACTTTGCTTTGTTAGCTTGTCTGCAGAATCAGCTATCCCTAGTACAAAATCAGCTAACACATAAAGCAAAATGTATTCCTATTGCAGAGATTCCTGGTGTGTATAAAACACTTCCTTTACTCCGTGCCTCAGGTTAGCTCATAACTATGCCTGGTGGCGATGGTGAGGGTTCATGTTTCCCATGACAGTTTAATAAAAAACACATAAGATAAACTTTCAATATGTTTAGGACTTATATAGAATGTACAATGCACAAATTTTTCAGACAACATAAGTATTGCTCTGATATTCTTAAAGACCATTGTGAACAACATCAGTACAAAAGCTGTCACGTACCTTGTGACAGAGCTTGATGTGTAGAGGGCGACCTCCCATACAGCCCCAGCTCAAGGGTCACTATTGTTGTGACAGTGGCCACGAGAGTGCGGTGAGGTAAGAGTGTCTGTAAGATCTTCCGTTGGTTGCAGAAGTGTGTGGCAGGTGCGTCACCTGAGCTGGGCTGGATTGCAGCAGGAACAGCAGATGCAAGCATACAGCAGATGTAGGACCAGCGTCACCAGGCACTATGTAGAGCAGGACAGATGGATAACTAGATGCAGGGTCAGACAAGCCAAGTTAGCAATGAAGGATCAGGTATAACCATAAACAGCAGGCAGAGAATGGTCAAGATGCAGGCAGAGGCTGGCAACAGGATATCAGGAAGATATAACAAAGTCTTTAAGGCAAGCTGAGGTCAGGATAGGTGGAGAGCAAGCTTGGTCAGAATAAGCCAGGTCAAACATAGGAAGCAAGCATAGATCACAGGAACAGGTTTATGGGTAAAGCTGCAGATCAGACAGCAATGCACTAGTGCAGCTGCTGCCCTTTTATAGGCCATTTGGTGCCAGAATTAATGGTTAACAGGCGTGCATATTTGCGCAAATGCGCATATGCCTTCACCTGTGCGTGTTAACCTGGCAAGACAGGCACCTGTAGGAGCATGTCTGCACATGCTTATCTGCCTCTGCCTAGGAGCTTTGGCTGCACTATGTCCAGCATGTCCCTGACAGAAGCGGAGTACCATACTTGGACTTTATTCATCCAAAGGAAAAAGCTAGGGAGATATTAATTAGGATAGCATCAAACAATCGTGTGCCCTGTGTAATTTTACTGTGTTTGAGATATCATAAATTTTGAATCTAGACTTTGAATGCAGTGCCAAGCTTTTTTCTGCACTCAGGATGAGAGAAAATGAGTAATCAAAGAAAGGCTTCAACCGTGCTGATCAACTTCTGGTTCTACTTTGATGTTGTCATGTTATCTGTTCATATTGCATGCACTACCTAACTGTTAAAGATTCATAAAAAAGTGCAGGAAGGAAACTTTGAAGGGTCAATTTACACTTCTAAACATGTTAACATGTAGCAAAACACATATGAAAAGGTGATAACCCCAGGAATTCAGCCACTTTGATAAATGTGCAGAAATACAATAATTTAAGGTGCGATGAGGTGTATGCTATGTCTTTAATTTACATCTCACAGTTATATAGTGCTCCAGATGGATCGCTATTGCTACAGTGCTGGAACTCGGATGGTAGACCTTCTAGTCTCAGCTTCTTCACCTGCAGAGTTGCATGCAGCTGCAGTGCCCACCTATTCCCTCGGCTGCCCATTCACAGAAACCTTTGTATTTTGTGAACTTATTAAAAGAATTCAAAAGTTTCTCTGAATGTGCAGCAGAGGAGAGTGCAGGCAGAGATGCCGTGTGTGTGTGTGTGTGTGTGTGTGGGAACATAGTGTCTATCTTTAACCCCAGTGTAGCCATAGATAACCTCTGGGAGCACCATAAAACTGTTAGATATAAATTAGAAAGATAAGTTTACAGGTGGAATGCATCTAAAGGTAATTGGACTTATTTCATAGTGTGCCTGTACATTTATCAAAATCGATGGATTCCCATGGTTCAGCTTTAGACAAAGTTTCAATGCAGAGCCTGGGAGAAACACACTTAGATATTGTTACGGAAGGAATAGGTCCACTTCTGGATATAATTCCAAGAACAGGATATCCCAATCTATGTTGTTTCAATAATCTAGCAAGCACATACTTCTCTAAGACAAAGCATGTATCCAGTTTTTGGTATTTGAACCAGTTTGGAGGGATCTCAGTGGGGAAGGTTGTCTAGGTTCTGCATCAGTGGCATGCTCACCGTTTCATCCCACCCAGGCAGATATGACAGTGTATCCTCTGCACTAAATTACATGGCTATATCCCACCATACATCTGAGGTGAAACCATTGAATGTCTCCTTCATAAAACCCCTGAGGAAAAATTAGATACCTGAAACGTGTCTGGGAGAATAGAGAAAGCATTCTTCTAACGTTTGTCAAAGCACTGAGATGTCTGAATAAACTAGCAGTTTTTTTATTATGTGTATATGTGTACGTTTCTACTAAGCCATTTTAAGATGTTTAAATAGATGTATACTTTTTACATTTATGTGTTGGTGTCATGTTTGCCATTAAAGTCCCAGGTACTCTTTTTTGTGGTTCAGCTTTAAAGCAGTATTAAAACCAAAAACAAACATTTAATGAGGAACTATAGGAAGATTCTAGCAACTCATAAATTCACCAGATAGACAGAGCTTAGAAAAGTAACATTTGGTACTTTCCCTCACTTTGTTCAACACATACTTACATTTTATCCATCAGGATATTTATATTTGCGTAAGTCATGCCAGGGTCACATATGTACTATCCTCCTTCCTGATAGTGTATTGGATTTGTTTAAACAACACCTTGAGCAAATACTGCTGTATACTCTGCACCTTCCAGTGTGTCATAAGGCATAAAAGTTACATATACTGTGTTTGAGTCCTTCTGACATGTTGACACTCTCTCAATTCTGTGATACCTATACTAACTGAAACTTAACCCATTAAGGAGATATATATATATATATATATATATATATATATATATATATATATATATATATAAAGTATCTCACAAAAGTGAGTACACTCACATTTTTGTAAATATTTTATTATATCTTTTCATGTGACAACACTGAAGAAATGGCACTTTGCTACAATGTAAAGTAGTGAATATACAGCTTGTATAACAATGTAAATTTGCTGTCCCCTCAAAATAACTCAACACACAGCCATTAATGTCTAAACCGATGGCAACAAATGTGCGTACACCCCTAAGTGCAAATGTCCAAATTTTGTCCAAAGGGTAAATATTTTGTGTGGCCCCCATTATTTCCAGCACTGCCTTAACCCTCTTGAGCATGGAGTTCACCAGAGCTTCACAGGTTGCCACTTTAGTCCTCTTCCACTCCTCCATGACAACATCACGGAGCTGGTGGATGTTAGAGAGCTTGCACTCCTCCACCTTCTGTTTGAGGATGCCCCACAGATGCTCAATAGGGTTTAGGTCTGGATACATGCTTGGCCAGTCCATCACCTTTACCCTCAGCTTCTTTAGCAAGGCAGTGGTTGTCTTGGAGGTGAGTTTAGGGTCGGTATCATGTTGGAATACTGCCCTGCGGCCCAGTCTCCCAAGGGAGGGGATCATGCTCTGCTTCAGTATGTTACAGTACATGTTGGCAATCATGGATCCCTCAATGAACTGTAGCTCCCCAGTGCTGACAGCACTCATGCAGCTTCAGACCATGACACTCCCACCACTATGCTTAGCTGTAGGCAAGACACACTTGTCTTTGTACTCCTCCCCTGGTTGCCGCCGCACATGCTTGACACCATCTGAACCAAGTAAGTTTATCTTGGTCTCATTAGACCACAGGACATGGTTCCATTAATCCATGTCCTTAGTCTGCTTGTCTTCAGCAAACTGTTTGCAGGCTTTCTTGTGCATCATCTTTAGAAGAGGCTTCCTTCTGAGACAACAGCCATGCGGACCAATTCGATGCAGTGTGTGGGGTATGGTCTGAACACTGACAGGCTGACCCAAAACCCCTTCAACCTCTGCAGCAATGCTGGCAGCACCCATACATCTATTTCCCAAAGACAACCTCTGGATATGATGCTGAGCACGTGCACTTAACTTCTTTAGTCGACCATTGGGAGGCCTGTTCTGATTGGAACCTGTCCTGTTAAACTGCTGTATGGTCTTGGCCACTGTGCTGCAGCTCAGTTTCAGGGTCTTGGCAATCTTCGTATAGCCTAGGGCATCCTTATGTAGAGCAACAATTCTTTTTTTTCAGATCCTCAGAGAGGTCTTTACCATGAGGTGCCATGTTGAACTTCCACTGACCAGTATTAGAGAGTGAGATCGATAACAGTGAATTTAACACACCTGCTCCCCATTCACACCTGAGACCTTGTAACACGAGTCACATGACACCAGGGAGGGAAAATGGCTAATTGGGCCCAATTTGGACATTTTCACTTAGGGGTGTACTCACTTTTGTTGCCAGTGGTTTAGACATTAAAGGCTGTGTGTTTAGTTATTTTGAGGGGACAGCAAATTTACAAAATAATAGATATAATAAAATAATTACAAAAATGTGAGGGGTGCACTCACTTTTGTGAGATGCTGTATATATATATATATATATATATATATATATATATATATATATAGCCATGGTGTTAGCACTACTGACAAACAATCTGCCAAATCACCCCACTGCCAGACTTCATGCATCCTTTCCAAAGACAATGAACAGTCATTTGCAAGCTTTGTTTTTGTTGTTTTATTGGGGGGGTACAACTTGGGTAGGGATTGGGATATGGGATGCCCATAGAATTAATCATTGCCATCATATTTACAGATTTCAATATACTTTGATCATATTTGGAGCCAGAAGATTGAATGTGAACACTTGACTAAGTAGAAATCTTCTCCTGCAGCTCCCTGCAGACTGTTACTCCCTCTGTATCTCCAATGCAGACTATTGCTCCCTGCATCTCCATGCAGACTGCTGTTACTAAGAGTTCTCCATCCATCACCGTGTGAGGGACAGAAACATCACTTTTGACCGTGCAAAATTTATGGTCTTAGTTCTCTTCGCCACCTGCCCAAACTTGCTTCTCCTTGCACTTTTGGTTTCCTCCTGCACAACCTGTAATTACATTAGGGTATAACACATCCTCTTCTAATGGGTATGAATAACTCACTCTGAATAAGCCTCTCTACTGGCTCTGGTGATTCGCTGCTACTAGGCCTGAGGCCTGCAGAGCCTCTCCCTGGAGGCCTAGTAGATTAAAGTGTATGTTTTAGGAAATGGACTACTGCTCCCAGCCAGTCTAACTTGCAACACATGATTTGCAAGTTGGACAATGAAGTTGCACTTAAAGAATATGTAGACAAGTTGAGGCTGAAACGCATCAACTGGCTGTATTAAAGATTTGTACACTGTGGAGTGCTGAATAAAAGGAAGATTTTTAGGAACAACAAGTGGTGGTGCGGTTCATTTATCAGATTGATTACATTTCCTTTGCCCTTTCTCTGCCTTTTTTTGGACACAGCTTGCAGAGTTCAGTTTCTGTTTAAAAAAAAGGCTAAATGAACGTGTGTGGCTCACAGTAGTTCTTTGCCCATAGTTACTTTCTGGCATAACAGCTCATTCTGGCATCTGCCAAATTTGGCAGATTGCCAGCTTGGGCTTGCACTAATTAATGCTATAAAGGTAAAGTCCAGCAAAAACAAAATCCCTATATGCATCCATGGGTCTCGATATGGATGTCACACCACTTTCTCAAACTTAATCTTTCTAAAACTGAGCTTGTAATATTTCCTCCTTCCCGGTCCCCCTCCCATGACTTTACCATTAAGATCAACAGCACAACCATTGGTCCCTCCGCACATGCCAGGGTGCTGGGTGCAATCCTTGACTCTGACCTCTCCTTCAGCCCCCACATCCAATCACTGGCTAAATCCTGCCGCCTTAACCTCCACAACATCTCCAGAATTTGACCCTTCCTAATGACACCACAAAGCAACGTATTCACTCCTTGATTATTTCCCGCCTTGACTACTGTAACTCTCTCCTTAATGGCCTACCCTTACACAGGCTATCCCCCATTCAGTCTATTATGAATGCTGCTGCTAGACTAATACACCTCACTAACCGATCTGTGACTGCTGCTCCTCTCTGCCAATCCCTTCACTGACTTCCCCTACCCCACCATATAAAATTCAAAATACTAACCACAACATACAAGGCCATGCACAACATCGCCCCCAGCTACATCACCAACCTCATCTGCAGACATCGCCCAAATCGTCCCCTCCACTCCTCCCAGGACCTCCTGCTCTCTAGCTCCCTTGTTACCTCCTCTCATGCTCGCCTTCAGGACTTCTCCAGAGCCTCTCCCATCCTCTGCAATTCCCTGCCCCGATATATCCGATCAGCCCCTAACCTGTCCAACTTTAGGAGATCCATAAAAAATAACTTATTAGGGGAAGCCTATTCCACACCCACCTAACAACCCCATCAAATCGTGCTGTCCCCCTTCTACATTGTAAAGTGCTGCATAAACTGTTGGTGCTTTATAAATTGTGAATAATAATAATAATAATAATGGGTCAGCTCTGATGTGGCATAAGAAAAGCAGGTCACATTCTCTGGGGTCCCATCACGACTGCATCTAGCCGTGGCTCCTACCTTTATATTTCAACTGCTTAATTTCTATGCACACTATACATATCTCAGTATTATAATTTTTTATGGTCTGATATATAACTCGTCAAATACACAATACTGCTACAAAAGCAAGAGGTTAAAGCACTCACTTGGAAATGTTGACATGCACACTTAAAGCTCTCACTTAAACACTGCCAAACGCCTTTAGCAAACATAAGCTGTAGTATTGGTTTCTAGCCATAGCTGAATGGTATTTTCAAATCATTTTCCCTGAGAGATAACAGGAGGAATGTAAAGCATGTGTTTTATTGTGCATTTCCATAATATCACCATCACATTTTCTTTTTTCGAGCTAGCTTCTTGTTTTTTTCCTAATAGAACAAATATTTGCCATTTAAAGGTCATTTATTTTTGCATTTTACATTTTTTTGCTGAGGGTCATTCCCATTTGAAACAAAAATGTTCAATATGTATTTTTATTACCTCTGCTTGTTAGCAACAACTGCTTATAACACAGCCTGGTGACTGGAAGTGTATCTAAACCATCTACTTTCAAAAACAAAAATAAAATATATTGCAGCTTACCATTCCTTAGATATAGTGGATGCATTACCTTTCTTTTTCATATTGTTTTCTGTTAAATTCACCCGATAATGCAGTGAACAATATACGTCCTGTCCTTTTAGGTCTACGCATTTTTCTCTATTGTATCTATGGAGGATGCCATGGTAGTCATACGGACTGGACTTCAAACACGTTTGTCTTTGTTCATATCATTATATGGTTGAATAATGGGACTAGTATTTTTTAATGTGTGCTTTCTTTTCATTTCTCAGGAAGTAACAACGAAACTGCATTTCTGGCAAGAACTACACATTTTCTGTTCCTGCTCAGAATGTTCTTAGCCTGAAAAAGAATAACAAATGCAGCCACCGCTTCTAAGGATTGGCAAACTAGAATATTTTTGCATTTTTGTTTGGATATGCTTGAACCAGATTTAATAGCAGATCTCCAGCCAGCTAAAAAAACACTATTGCTTCTGTGTTGTGTGATAATTTTATGGTAAAGGAAACCTATCATTAGACAAATATGTGGGCTGCCTTTTCCAACCTTTCTTTTGTCAGTTCTCTCTGCCTAGCTATTAATGGCTTGAAAACTTTCTGAGCCACTGACCTGCAACGAGTATGAAGCAAGTAAAGTCAGAATTGTTGACCTGCATACTTACTCCAGGCCAGTGATTCAAAGTACTGAGGTACTGAATATTACATTTTTGGGGGGTTTAGTATGCCTTAATTTCAGCATACACATCTGATGTTATTGGAGTTCTATGTTATGTTATCTGTTTGGTAGAAAGCAGTGGGATTAGAAACTTGAATATGTTACTTCTCCATGTAATCATAGAATTCCTGCTAAACTGTAGCTGATCAATAACCACAAACATGGTAAATCAATAACCACTAAATACATTCATTAGTGCAAAGTAACAGTGGTATCAATTAACCTATTCATACTAGTTATTTTTATGTTAGTTATATTGGTGCTGTGAAACTTTATGGTAATTTTTGATTTACGGACAAAGTCCGAGGAGTTGTTTGAAAATTTCCATTAATTGTTTTCTGGGTGGATTATCCTCTAATGGATAGTTGATGAAAGTGGAAAAATAGCGTTTGATTGATAAGGTTATCTTATTGGTTTTGCTATTTTTAAATATTCATTTTGATGTAAATAATCTGGTTCGAAGGTAGGTGACTTCTATATCCCACAGGATCTCCACAGTCTCTTTGGCTTGTAGTGTAATGTAACAAAAATGGAATTTTAATCGCCACACAATGATTACTCTTTGGATTGTGCTCCTGACTGTTAATGGAATAAAGCTGTATTTTAACCTTATAGCAGTGGTTTTGTGGTAATTTCCAATTTTGTAATCTCTTATTAAAGCACTTTAGTAAAATGCCACTTATTTGTTTCAAGATGGGACTCAGTGGCTAGTTATAGCATTACTGTCCCACCTATGGACCAGGAACACACTAGGGAGGTATATTTAAAAAAAATGCATAGCAATTCACCCAGTGAAAGTCCATGTACATTAATTTTGTGAGAATAGGGAAAAAAACAAATATATTTGTGTGGCTGATGATCTTCTGAAGGCTGTGAAGGTTGTCTCTTCTTCTTCCTCGACTTTATCTAGTCTAGAAGATAACTAGAGAAAATATGATCCAGGCTTGCATGGTAGACTTAAACCTACCTAAAGACAAAGGGAACAAAATCCAGTAAAAAATTCTTTGATTGATGACTTCACTGTTGAAGTAACTGCTACTAGATGAACGTCTGACATAGCTGGAGATGCTGTTTAATTCTCTGACAACTGTATTGGGAACTGCTGTTTGTTGTGTAGATTCAGATTCTGAGTATAAAAATGTTACAAATAGAAATGAAAGGTTAAGCAGCAGGCGGCCACTTCTGTGCACTGAAGTCCAGGGCAAGAAAGTCTTGTTGAAGGAATTTTTGTAGGAACTGACTCAGAAGAGCAAGTCATTGTAAGGACAGCAGAATATCATAAAGTTTGGATACTACAGAATGAGGAATCGGAAACATTGGAACTTCTTTACTTATTTTTCTGCAAAATCTGCTCCTATGGTACATTTGTTGGTTCCTTTTTTATGCTGGGGAGAGTCTGGGCACTGTCTGATATTAGTCCTTTGAATTTTTACAGGATTGTAAAAGTAATGATTGGAGTGGCACAAGGCATGCAGACTCTGCATGCATCTAATTATTGGTCCTCTGCATGAAAACAGCGTGTTTGTTGTAGTTTAAGAAAGAGGAAACTTTGGACACTTTGATTTGTTTTCCACTGTGGACAGCTCCTGAATGAAATAATATGTTAACCAACATTTTATATTCCTGATATGTACCTGTAGTAGCATGTACCTGTGTTTAAACGGTATGTGTTCTCCTTGTATTGCTTCCTTTGTGTGAAATACCTAATGTTCCCGCTAGATCACCTGCTCTCCTATTTCAAACTGACCACAGTTTGAAATAGGCGTGAGGGCAAATCCATACCAGTGTGGTCAGTTTTCAGGCTGTGCTAAGAGCACAGCCTGCCTGTCCTCCAATGATCAAACTTCTGCTGAAACGCACTCCCACTACACAGCCATCTACTGGGAAGTTCGGTTTGATACTGTTTCTCCTCCCCTAGCTCTCTGAGCTTTTTATGCAAAGATTATGTGATTTAATAGAAATATTATTTAATAAATGTATTTAATATATTTACACAAATGTTTTGCCTTTCATTTCTATATTGCTATTTTAAACTGAATTGGTTGTTTTATAAGGTAAGGGTAAACATATACTTAAATAAAAAAATTATTTTTAACAATCATACTAATCTAGGTGGATGCAGCATCGGTCCAATGCTGCATCTGTCCCCTGCCGGCTCTAATGCCCCGTACACACAGTCGGACTTTGTTCGGACATTCCGACAACAAAATCCTAGGATTTTTTCCGACGGATGTTGGCTCAAACTTGTCTTGCATACACACGGTCACACAAAGTTGTCGGACAATCCGATCGTTCTGAACGCGGTGATGTAAAACACGTACGTCGGGACTATAAACGGGGCAGTGGCAAAAAGCTTTCATCTCTTTATTTATTCTGAGCATGCATGGCACTTTGTGCGTCGGATTTGTGTACACACGATCAGAATTTCCGACGGATTTTGTTGTCGGAAAATTTTATATCCTGCTCTCAAACTTTGTGTGTCGGAAAATGTGTGATGGAGCCTACACACGGTCGGAATTTCCGACAACAAGATCCTATCACACATTTTCCGTCAGAAAATCCGACGGTGTGTACGGGGCATAAGACTGAAAACCAAGGGATCAAAGACTGCTGATCGCTTAGTTCTCAGTGCTCCATGAGCAGAGAGCTGCTCTGTCAGTCACTGGCTCTCTGCTCTGCCCCCCCCCCCTCACTTGAGTGCTGGGTTGTGGAGGGGGCGGGACCGGCGAGCTCAGCCTCTCAGCAGCTTGCTGAGAGCCTCAGCCAAGTTCCTGTGTGGATCCCGACTATATGGTCACGATCTTTCCCAAGCCTGGACCGCCTCTTTGATGCAAGCCAACAGCGGGCTTCAGCCCACTATTTTCTGAAAATGGTTCACACGATCTGCACTCCTGTGATCCACAGGAGATGTACAGCCAACATATTGCTTCTGTTAGCACAAACACATACAGTATGTCAATGGAATGATCTTGATTTGGTTCTGCATCGGTAACAAAGATATTCCACTCAGACCAAATGGACTTCCTGATCTAAAGAGCATTGATGCAAAATGCCAAAGCAAAGGCCTTCTATCCAGCTTATTTTGTTGTGACAATCGCATGGAGGCCAAGCAGATTAAAGCTTTTTAAAGCAGTCTCTTTGCCAAAGCAGACATGCTTGACAAAGATGAAAAGTTTGATGCAAATGCATCAGCTAGCTTTACTTAACCTCTTGCTGCCCACCCACAGTAGTTTTACTGCGAGTGGGCGGTAGCTCCAGGCTGGGCGGCGTACCTGCACGTTGTTTCTTTCTTTCAGGCTCGGGGCACATGTGCACACTCCCCCCTACCAACCCATGCTGTGATTGGACATAGCACCAGTTTGGCAGCTGATTTCAGCCAATAATTTTGGCTAAAGACGGCTGTGGCCAATCACACACAGAGTTCTGTGTTCACAAAAACACAGAACTCTGTGTTCTGTGAACAGCAATCTGTCTGTTTCTTCTCCCTGCAAAGTAAGGAGAAAAAAACAAGCAGATAGTAAAGTAAAAGCATCACATATTTCACACATTACACACTGTTAGACACACAGTTAGTTAACCCTTTGATTGCTTCTAGCTGTATACCCTTTCCCAGCCAGTGTTATTAGTACAGTGAAAGTCTATAGTATTGACACTCATCACTGTATTAGTGTCACTATTGGTGTCAGTTAGTAAACTAGTGTACCTCCCAGCCAGCATCAGCTAGCTCCAGATTGCCTATCACACTTTTATAGTCCCATTATAAGTTGCTGATCACCATCATTGCCAGTATAGTGTTATACAGTAGCTGCGTAAATACCAGTATACAGTGCATCTGGAAAGTATTCACAGCACTTCACTTTTTCCACATTTTGTTATGTTACAGCCGTATTCCAAAATGGAATGAATTCATTATTTTCCTCAAAATTCTACAAACAATACCCCATAATGACAATGTGAAAGAAGTTTGTTTGAAATCTTTGCAAATTTATGAAAACAAAAAATCACTTGTATATAAGTATTCACAGCCTTTGCTCTATAATTTGTTGAAGCACCTTTGGCACCAATTACAGCCTCAAGTCTTTTTGAGTATGATGCAACAGGCTTGGCATACCTATTTTTGGGCAGTTTCTCCCATTCTTCTTTGCAGGACCTCTCAAACTCCCACAGGTTGGATGGGGAGCGTCGGTGCACAGCTATTTTATTTTATATTAGATCTCTCCAGAGATGTTTAATCGGGTTCAAGTCTGGGCTCTGGCTGAGGCACTTACGAACATTCACAGAGTTGTCCCATAGCCACTCCTTTGTTATCTTGGCTGTGTGCTTAGGGTCGTTGTCCTGTTGGAAGATGAACCCTTGTCTCAGTCTGAGGTCTAAAGTTTTCTGGAGCAGGTTGTCATCAAGAATGTCTCTGTACATTGCTGCATTCATCTTTCCCTCGATCCTGACTAGTCTCCCAGTTTCTACTGCTGAAAAACATCCCCACAGCATGATGCTGCCACCACCATGCTTCACTGTAGGGATGGTATTGGCCAATTGATGAGTGGTGTCTGGTTTCCTCCAGACATGACGCTTGTCATTCAGGCCAAAGAGTTCAATTCTTTTTCATGGTCTGAAAGTCCTTCAGGTGCCTTTTGGCAAACTCCAGGTGGGCTGTCATGTGCCTTTTACTGAGGAATGAATCCTGTCTGGCCACTCTACCATACATGCCTGACTGGTGGAGTTCTGCAAATGATTGTTCTGAAAGGTTCTCCTCTCTCCACAGAGAAATGCTGGAGCTCTGTCAGAGTGACCTTTGGATTCTTGGTCACCTCCCTGACTAGGGTCCTTCTCCCCCGATCACTCAGTTTGGCCGGACGGCCCGCTCTAGGAAGAGTCCTGGTGGTTCCAAACTTCTTCCATTTATGGACGATGGAGGCCACTGTGCTCATTGGGACCTGCAGACATTTTTTTGTACCCTTCCCCAGAGCTGTGCCTCAAAACAATCCGGTCTTGGAGGTCTTACAGGCAATTCCTTGGACTTCATGGCTTGGTTTGTAATCTGAAATGCACTGTGAAATGTGGGACCTTATATAGACAGGTGTGTGCCTTTCCAAATCGTGTCCAATCAACTGAATTTACCACAGGTGGACTCCAATCAAGTTGTAGAAACATCTCAAGGATGACCAGTTGAAACAGGATGAGCCTGCGCATTCACAGTGCCATGGCAAAAGCTGTGAATACTTATGTACATGGGATTTTTTTCATTTTTTATTTTTAAAAAATTTGCAAAGATTTCAAACAAACTTCTTTCTTTGTCATTATGGGGTATTGTTTGTAGAATTTTGAAGAAAATAATTCATTTAATCCATTTTGGAATAAGGCTGTAACATTACAAAATGTGGAAAAAGTGAAGCGTTGTGAATACATACATACATAGTATGTAGACGCTATAACTTTTGCACAAACCAATTAATAAACATTATTGGGATTTGTTTTTATCAAAGACATGTAGCAAAATACATTTTGGCCTAAATTTATGAAGATGTTTAATTGTTTTTTTTTATTATTATTATTGGATATGTTTTATAACAGAAAGTAGAAAATTTTGTTTATTTTCAAAATGTTCAGTCTTTTTTTCATTTACATTGCAATAAAAAATAACCCAGTGGTGATTAAAAGCCACCAAAAGAAAACTCTATTTGTGGAAAAAAAATACATTTTTATTTCCGTACAGTGTTTTAGAATTGCCTGTTAAAGTAGCCCAGTGCTGAATAGCAAAAAATGCTCTGGTCATGAAGGGGGTAAAACATTCCCAAGCTCAAGTAAGTAAAACAATCCAATGCTTATGGCAGAATCATATTTTTGCTTGTGTAAAAGTAAAAAAAAAAAGTTACCTGTTTATGCAGGTCATTCCGTAAGGCTTACGTTTGTATAGGCAACTATTGAATAGCATAATGTTTTCTGAACGATTTTTAAATAGTTATATAATTTTCCATCCTGTACTGTTAAGTCACAGTGACTATTTTCATTTGTCTAATAATAATTGCATACAAAAGTTTCAAAATTAGCAGCATGCAGCGGTGTAAAATTGGCAAGCAACAGGACCATTTTAATCAGGGATAATAGGCTTAACCAATGTATAAATTTACAAAACACTCTGCGCTTAGTACTAACTAATAGTCTATGGCTGCTGGGCTATATCATAAATAGAACTGCTAAAATAATATTAAGGCACAGTGCTAATATATAACAATAAACAATTTTTAAAAATAAATGTAAAAGCAGTCTGAAATCAGCCCAACAATAAAATAGTGAATTATTAAATAACCAGGTGACCTTAATAAAATAATACCCAAATAATCATCTTGTGCACTGTATCATTACCACTGTGATAGTGAATAAAAACTTCTTATATGCAAAATTAAGTAAAATCACATGTATAAAATACCCCTAACTTAATAGCAATTTACTTGTAATCAGTGTTTCCTGGTATTATAAAAATACTCTACCACACTTGAAAAAAATGAGTTCAATTAAATGAATATCAGAATGTAATTAAATGCAATCTATAGTCTATAATAAATGTAGCTCTCACCTCCGAAGGAAGCGCTGTTTCCTCAGGTCCTTGTTCTCTGTGCCCATGACTCTGAAAGAAGCAGCACACTCTCTGACACACTTCTGGCTTTAAATGGGCTTTATTGAACAGGCAAATGCCTTGCAGGGAAAAACTGAGTGGAGCAACTTGGACACAGCTGATCACAGATCGTGGTAAAGGGAAAATCTCAGCGGCCCTTTACCATGTGATCAGCTATGTCCAATCATAGCTGGTTACATGTAAACAAACTTGCTGGTATTGCCATTGCTTTCCTCGCACGCTGTCTCCGCATGAGGAAAGGAGAGTCGATAACTGGCAAATCTGACAGGGCACAGTGAGTACATTGTTTACACTGATGATCAGGGCACTGTTTTTTCAGTATAGAAACACACACTAGATAGATTGGAAAGCTGGTCTCCCTGTAGTAGTTTGGTTCACACAGACAGGCATGCAGCCTGAAGCCCTATGCATCTGTTCAGTGACCTTTCTCCCCAGGAGCAGGTAGTCAGAAATTCTTCTCTGCTTCTTGCTTCAGTCTGCAGCACCTGTGCCTACAGCCTGTGTCTCTCCACATATATCTCTCTCTCCACCTGGGCTCACATTTCTCTTTTTTTTCCTTCTTGCTCTATCTGCCCTCTTTAGATACTACGGGAATTGCAGTTCCTGCTGCTCCTTCTGTCACAGTGTGGAAACTACATCTCCCATCAGCCCCAGTTCCTCTCATCAAGCATGTGGCACTCCCAGGAGGCACAGCAACCATTATCCTCTTCCTCTGTGTCCTGTGAAGGACAGAGCTAACTTGGGCTACACAACGGCCCAGCAGTAGCAGCAGCAGGATTACTAGCCTTGCTACATACTATAAGTGATAACATCCAACTGCTGTAACCAGTAGCAGCCAGTAATCTGCATCGTAGATCCGATACCTCATGCTGAAGATAAACCACACTCTCTTTGTGCTTTATTTGACCAAGTTAACTGAACAGATTTTATTGACCTTTAAGCACTTCAATACCGGGCACTTTCATCCCCTTCCTGCCCTGGCCAATTTTCAGCTTTCAGCGCTGTTGCACTTTGAATGAAAATTGTGTGGTCATGCAACATTGTACCCATATTAATTTTAATTTTATTTTTTGTCACACAAATGGTGCTTTCTTTTGGTGGTATTTAATCACCACTGTTTTTTTATTTTTTTCTAAACAAACAAAAAAAGACCACAAATTAAAAAAAAAGAAAAAACCTTTTTCTTCATTTGTGTTATACAATTTTTCTTCTTCACTGATGGGCGCTGATAGGCTGCACTGATGGGCGCTGATAGGCTGCACTGATGGGCACCGATATGGCTGCATTGATGGGTACTGATGAGGCTGCGCTGATGGGCACTGATGAGGCTGCACAGGTACGCACAGATCAGGTTGCATTGATGAGGCAGCACTGATGGGCACAGATGAGGCAGCATTAATAAACTGCACTGATTAAGGCGGTACTGATAAGGCAGCACTAATGGGTACTGATATGCTGCACTGATAAGCACTAATATGCTGCACTGATGGACACTGATATGCTGCACTGATGGACACTGATATGTTGCACTGATGGACACTGATATGTTGCACTGATGGACACTGATATGCTGCACTGATGGACACTGATATGTTGCACTGATGGACACTGATATGTTGCACTGATGGACACTGATATGTTGCACTGATGGACATTGATATGTTGCACTGATGGACATTGATATGTTGCACTGATGGACATTGATATGCTGCACTGATGGGGCTGCACTAATAATCAGTGCCCTGATTATCAGTGTAAATGTCCCCTGTAACTGGAAAGCTGCTTATCAGCTTTCCTTTCCTCAGACATTGACAGCGCTGAGAAAAGGAAATGCTGATAACCGGCATTTGTTTACATGTGATCGGCTGTGATTGGACACAGCTAATCACATGGTAAAGAGCCTAGGTCATCAGGTATTTACCCTGATCGGTGATGTGCTATGTCCGAGGGACACAGCTCACCACCGATTGCCAAGCTGAACATCCCCAGGGGCACACACGAGCGGTGCGATGCGAAGGATGTCATATGACATCCAGTCAGGTCAGGATGGCAAAGCCACCGCCCAGCAATCATTCTGCTATAGGCCAGGCAGGAAGGTGTTAAATTAATAAAATGGAAGGCAGAATTTTTCAAAGTTAAGGATTTGTACAACCTCTTCTATCAGCTTGTCCACCTCTTAATCTTACACCATCAGTGTGTCACAATAACAAAATAGAAAATGAAGAGGGAGTTTCACCATAGTGTAAACACTTTTTTATTGTATAAAAGAAACAGGATAAACTTGCACATACAATCTATAGTGCTGCAACCAGCAGCTGCTAATACATTCAGTGCCCTCCTCCTCTCCTGTTCTTCTTGAGAGTGAGCAAGTTCAGTGTACGTGATGACGTCACTGACTTTGCCGAATACATTTGGTAACTTCCTGACTTCTTTACGAGCACTATCAATCAAATGTTGTAGACTGATATTAGTGCTTAAAAGGACTTTTGGGTGTACAGATTTGTGCACACTTGCAGGACACTGCAAACTCAAGCATATTTTGCTAAAGTAGATATAAATACAACCACCAAAATGTGATATAAAAAATATGACATAAGCTTTAACAGCTGGTGATACTGATACAAAGAGTCTTGTTTGGTCACTTTGTGGTATAGGGTGACAGCAGTCTGCCCCTGTCTACTCTCTTAGCATTTAATTTAGCCCACATTCACACAGAAAACATGTACATGCAATTTCACACGATGAATAGCACTGCATATGTTTTCTAGATACACCTCTAGGTGTCTGTGCTAATGCACATTAGCACAGACACTTAGGAATATCAGCACATTAGCACATTATCCAGGAATATTAAATTTGTTTTAATCTTAAAAGAAAATGCCATTAAAAATTAAACCCAACAACAATTAGGAAATATGCACTGTGAAAAAACACATGTAGCTGGTTATCACTGAAGAACATGTGGATAGGGACAGGCTGTGAAAAATAAAAGTTGCTGCCAGCAAGAAACAGGAAAAAAACACATGCGTCCTGCTATAACTGCTGTGCATTTTGACAGGCTGTAAAAAATAAACAATTGCAGATAGCAAAATAAACAAAAAAACATGTGCAGCCTGTTGTGGCTGAAGTGCATGTGGAGAGACTGTAAAGAAGCTTCAAGACACACATGAGCAACATTAAGATGTAAAAATACTTTCCCCCCACCCCTAATACTTTCCCCCTACCCCCAAACCCCCCAATATATACAGCATTTTCCTACTTAAAGGACATTCGGTAAAGGCTTTACATCTAATTCCATTAACCACTGCATACAAACCCTACACTAATTTGCCCCTATGCACTTTATTAGCAAAGTCCCCTATGCTTTCCCCATCGCAGCTAAGCACACTTTTGATATGGCTGCTGGGAAAGCTTCCTTTTATAGAGAGAGAGATGACATATAAAAAACCCCATTATTGGCTTTATTATTATTCAAAGCCACCTGACCTTAGTTCAAAGTGCAGGAAGTGCATCATTGGTAGTTATATGCTATTGCAGAAAACACCTTCATTGGTTCACTGTTTCCCCAAACCATGAACGGGTTGGGTTTGTCTTGAAAATATGCTTGACCTGATCCTGAATCTCATCCCTAGTTAAGAATTGGTACTTAAGAATAAAAAGTCCTTATTGAATAAGGCCACTTATGTCATTGCCTCCTTCCTAAAGAATTACAGGCACAACTTTGCGAATACTAATACTCCAACACAATTTAAATATGGCAGCAGTTTAACCTTTCACATTCTTCACTGGATTGTTTCACTTTTCAACAACCTTCATCTCTATTGTTTCTGTTTGATCTGGTATAAGCTTTTAAATATCAGGTATTAGGATTATAGTGTTTGTAAAGGCGGAAGTTTTTTTTATCTTAATGCATTCTATGCATTAGAATAAAAAGCCTTCAGTGTGCAGCAGCCCCCCTTAGCCCCCTAATACTTACCTGAGCCCCATCTCGATCCTGCGATGTTGCACGAGAGACTCAGCTGTCTGGGTCTCTCCCTCCTCATTGGCGAGACAGCAGAGAAGCGCCATTGGCTGTCAATCAAAGTCAGTGAGCCAATGAGGAGAGAGAGGGGACAGGGCTGGGCCGGGAAGCGGCTCTGAATCTAAATGGAAACACAGAGCTGCGGCTCAGCTCGGGTGCCTCCATAGCAAGCTGCTTGATGTGGGGGCACTCAACAAGAGGGAAGGGCCAGGAGAGCCAAAGAGGGACCCGAGAAAAGGAGGATCTGGGCTGCTCTGTGCACAACCACTGCACAGAGCAGGTAAGTATAACATGTTTGTTATTTCTAACAAAAAAAAATGAGACATTGGTATCACTTTAAGAAATCTTGGGGGTGTTTTTAAAAAAAAAATAGTAGAGCTATTCATCCTGGGAAATTGCCTGTACATTTATATATAAGGCCAAAAGTAAAATAATAAAAAGTTATTATTATTGTAGTCTATTTTTTGTCCAGGTCAGATGTAATCTATTTCTACAGAGTAAATTGAATCATGAAAATTATTATTATTATTACTCAGGATTTGTATATTTGTATTTGTATACACAGTTTGTGCAGCACGGTATAAAGGGAGACAGTACAATTACAATACAGTTCAATACAGAAGGAATAGAGGGATCCTGCTCGTGGAGCTTACAATCTAAAGAGATGGGGGGGGTGCTATAAAAGATAAAAGCTGCAGGGGGGTGATCTGATGGAGGTGGTGGAAGTGCAGTTTTTAGGTGGAGGTGGGGTAGACTTCCCCGAATAACTGAGTTTTTAAGGATCGCCTAAAAGTGGACAGGGTAGGAGCTAACTGGACATACTGAGGTAGGACATTCCAGAAGATGGGAGAGGTTCTAGAGGAGTCCTGAAGGAGGGTATGGAGGGAGGTAGTGAGGGAGCTAGAGAGCAAGATGTCTTGGGAGGAGCCGAGTGAGTGATTTGGCCACAAGATGGAGCCGATGATCATAGGTACTGAATACTTATTTACTATTATCGTCAGTGACATCTAGTGGTGTAATGCAGTATGCACATGCAGTTTCACCCCTTGGCATGCACGTGTTTGTTTTGGCTTAGTGACTTGTGAATTAGTGAAACTAGATTAAATATAACTGTTGAGAATTTACCTTTAAAATAAGTTGTCAATAGCAGCCCCCATATTCATATCCAGACAGGTACCCCTTTAATCTGTTGAAGAATATTCAGCAACAATGAACCTGTTATGTATAAAGAAACACAAGCACACATAACAAAGACCCCATGATGTAGGTAGCTGCACAAATAACCGCACTGATCTTCTTTTTTGACGTCACTGTAAGAATAGCAGTCATTATTTGTGATAACCGAAAAGCTCTGTGATTATTAAAGGTGACAATGGCTAGAAAGAGCTACACAATTCATAGCTGATTACATTTGTGGATCCCAGATGGCAAAAGATCAGTATAAATATCTTTTTTTTCTGCAGTCTCACGCTTAACAGATGTGCCTTTTCTGCTGCTTTGTGCTCTGAATACAACTGCGTTTTTTTTGTGTTGCCCACATTATTTTTATTAATTTTCTTCTTCTTTTCATACATTATTTTTAAGAGAATGATAAATACCTGCAAGATACTTTCACAGTCCTGT
This sequence comes from Lithobates clamitans, assembly GCA_037952925.1. NCBI lineage: Eukaryota > Metazoa > Chordata > Amphibia > Anura > Ranidae > Lithobates > Lithobates clamitans. Next base: position 1,956,266 of record JBBGZY010000835.1, read on the forward strand.
ATAGCACATACTGTGTAAATTTATGTCTAAAGCACATCTGTCATTTTTAACATTTGAAACTATATATGCCTGCTTTCGCATTTATTAGCCAGAATACTTTCCTGTATGCACCTCTATGATTTTTTTTCCCATTGTAACTAGGTCTCAAGTTCTTGGAATTTTCAGATAAGCAATGCCTAACTGATATCACATTGTCCAAAAAGAGCACCTCAGTGGCCATTAAGATCACTCCTTTTGGATCAGGTGCATACGGTAGGTAGGGTTTAGCCCATAATTCAGGGAAGGTAAAGAGGAACTCCAGTATCCCCTGAAAAACACTGTAGCTGCTGAATTTTAATTAAGGACGCTTACCTGTCCATGGATCCAGTGTTGTCCTCACCCGAGCTGATTCTTCAATCACCCTCAGGTCCAGGAGCCTTCATTTTAAGCAAGAAAAAGTGGCAGTGAAGCCTTGTGGCTTCACAGCTGATTCCCACTGTGCACATGGTGAATTTGTGAATGGTCCCACAGTCTTATGGGACTTGTGATGTGTCCCAGAAGGTTGTGTGGGGAAGGAGGGGGGGCAATCAATATATATATATATATATATATATATATATATATATATATAGTATCTCACAAAAGTGAGTACACCCCTCCCATTTTTGAAAATATTTTATTATATCTTTTAATGTAGTGAGTGTACAGCTTGTATAAAAGTATAAGTGAAAATGTCCAAATTGGGCCCAATTAGCCATTTTCCCTCCCCGGTGTCATGTGACTCTTTAGTGTCTCAGGTGTGAATGGGGAGCAGGTGTGTTACATTTGGTGTTATCGCTCTCATTCTATCATACTGGTCACTGGAAGTTCAACATGACACCTCATGGCAAAGAACTCTCTGAGGATCTGAAAAAAAAGAATTGTTGCTCTACATAAAGATGGCCTAGGTTATAAGAAGATTGCCAAGACCCTGAAACTGAGCTGCAGCATGGTGGCCAAGACCATAAAGTTTAAGAGGACAGGTTCCACTTAGAACAGGCCTCGCCATGGTCAACTAAAGAAGTTGAGTGCACATGCTCAGCATCATATCCAGAGGTTGGCTTTGGCAAATAGACGTATGAGTGCTGCCAGCATTGCTGCAGAAGTTGAAGGGGTGGGGGGGTCAGCCTGTCAGTGCTCAGACCATATATATATATATATATATATATATATATATATATATATATATATTTACATATAAGCAATAAATAAGATAACAGTGGATGTCAACTTTTTGCATGGAGGGGGGGAGTTATGAAGAAGAAAACAGAAAATGATTAAAGACTATGGCAATGCTACAAGAGATCGTCATAGACTACTACAGAAGATGGTCAGAGACTGTGAGACATGCTATAGTAGTTGTTGGGGACTGGGGACATGCTTTAAAAGACAGTCATATAGGGGAATTGATCAAAACGGGAGCAGCCAGAATCTGAAGCACCTGTTCCTGGCAGGCAATCACCTTCTATCTTTTATTTTCAAAGCTTAACTGAATGAGCTGAGACTGTCTGCTCCAGTTTTGATAAATGAGACTGTAATAATTACTTCTATTAGTAGGGATGAGCTTGGGTGCAGTCCAGACCCAAAAGGTAACTGTCAGAGCTGCAAACTGGGGATTCCCCATCCCTCAGCTTCATGTACACAAAAGGGAGAAGATGCTCACAATATCATTGCCCTTATACGGTCACATGGACATACTGTATGTATCGCTACCCCCGCAGGAGTCACTGGTTACTGGTTCCCCCTATTCCAGCATAGTCAGGCAATATGCATTTCCAACTTGCATCCAGACAAAAGAAATCAGTCCATGGATGTGTTTTTATTGGGGGAAAACAATTTGTATAGGGTATAGGGATTATGGAATGCCCAACTTGACTTGAAGAACAAAAGATGAGGACAACTTCCTTCCTACGTATAGAGAAAAGATCCTGGACTGCTCTCCTTACTAGAAACACTTAGTCTCTTGGATCAATGGCAAAGTCCCTTACGGATCAGGAGCTCTTAGCCCCTTTGGACAATAGCACAAAATGTTGCAAAACTGCATACCGGAAGATCTCCTCTCCTCTTGTAGAACTGCTCCCAACTCCACTGCCTACATGTATCACCAGCCCTCTTGGCTGCTTGTTTACTAGCCCACCTGGCTGCTCTGAAGATCTCCCAGGACAAGAGATAAAAGAGTTAAGTACCACGCTGTCCCTTGAAAGCTTGCTACATGTGGCGGTCCCTCCCCTTGTGAATCCCTGGGTGTGTTGATGTACTCACTCTGACCTCCTTGCTCCCTGCTGCTCTTAGGCAAGATTCCTTCTCAAACCAATTGCTGAAAGGATTCTTCCAAGCCAGCTCAATCCCTAGCCTGGAGGCACAGCCCTACCCTAGACCTGGGAGTCTCCTCCTAGGCTACCAACAGCCTCCTCAGCACTCCATCTTCCACCCGACACGCCTGCTGGCAAGACTCCACCATATTTAAGGGCTGACCCAGCCACCTTGCCAGGCCCTCTGCCCCGGGGATTGGCCAGATCCCCTCAAGAATGCAGATCAGGACCTCCTGGCCTCCACCCACTAACTTCCAGAAGCTTATCCAAACTTCTAGATCCAGGGGGAGGTACCAGAGACATGCATGTAAAGCCATTCAGCCTAACCTGCAGTAACCCGATCTAATTACAGACGCACACAGTTGCCATGAGTCATACCAAAATTTACACTAACACTAGTAGCACACTAGAGGGTGCTACATGTATTAGGTCAATGTCATTGATAGGGCCATGTGGCCATATTAGATCAATGTCATAAGCATCCCCACTCATTTATGTACACACAGCTGCAGGGCAGGGAATCTCATTGGCCTGGCACTGATAGTTACCTTCTGGGTTTCGGACCAAATCCATTTCAAACTGAACCTAAGCTCACCCCTGGTTATTATAGCCCCTTTACAATTCACAAACAGACAAGCATCGCCAATATAAGTGTAGCAATATTAGTAACACATTTAATTCAGTAGTCATGCACTCACTTAAAGTAGGATGAAAGCAGGTATGTCTTTATGGGTCTCGGATGAGCATCAGGGATCCAGAGCGATATCCAGGCAGTGCTGTGGGGTCTTGATCTGTGGCACTGGTGGTTTCCAGTGTCCCGGGCTAGACGTGCAGGGCGCAGAAGGAAGCCGTCATACAGGAGGTCCCTGGTCTCTGTGAGAGGAAGCTGTGACGCGCACACGTTTGAAGCATGCATGCTTCTTCATCAGGCATAATCTTCAGCCATCTTAGGTGAGGTATATAGGGCTGGCAGGGTGGGCCGGCCAATCAGATTACAGGACCATCCCCCTTTCAGTGACTACTCAACCCAGGGAAGCAGGAGTTGGGCACATCATTATACAAAACATTTAAAACTTTATGTGTAAAAGAACGGTACATATGCACACAGACACAACACAAACAGAACACACATAAAAACCATAGAAAACAGAGCTCACCGGATAATGGATGAAGATGAGATTGATGATAATCGATCAGTCAATTAGAAAAATCGTTAGTTAATGAATTGGGAAAGGTTTAGGGGGCGCAATATGACATAATTAAAGTTATTAAAACGATTAATAAGAATAAAACATAAAAAAATTCATATATATATATATATATATATATATATATATATATATATATATATATATCATTGCTTTTATAATCAATGTACTTACTTGGGCTGTTTCTATGTGGGGGATTTATACAGTGTCTTAAGACTATAATGATCCTGTGAAAGAATATAATGGGAATTGATTAGCAAGCAATACTCATAATACTTAAAGGAGGATAAATAGAATGAGAACAGTTGGGAATAACCTTTCAAAACTACAATGTAAATTACATTATTAAAAAGAGAATCCACTGTGGTAATGTTTTGTTATTTTTCCATATAAGGTGTGTGAAGAATGTGCACATTTGCGCACAGACACACGCACAGCCCAGGTTGGAATGCGGGTGCGCGTGAGCACATACACACACCCAATGTAGACACACATGCCCACATGAGCAAATGAAATCTATATTTTGAAGGATGATGAAAATTTGGACAATTATAATGGTGATGGGAGGGGAACGGGGGGGGGAGAAAAAAGGAAGGGGGAAGGGGAAAGGAGTATGGACAAGAGGAATAGGCTGGCATAGGAATTAGATAACGGAACAAACTTCTATATCTTCGTTTAGACCCCCAGGCGCGAGGGCATCCAGGGTATAAATCCTGAAGTGGGGGAAGTGGTGAAACCAGCACCCATACACATGGGGACATCTGACAAGCTGAAAATCAATTCTTCCCAAGTCAGGTTTTTTCATAGAAAAAACTATTGTGTAAGTGACCATTATTAAACCTACTGCTGGCAACACCATCCTGTAAGCATATTGACCATACTTCCTGTTTCCTGTGTCAGCCCGGATGTGTGTGCCATAAGGCCTGGTTCAGAAAGGTGGGCCGGACCAGGAAGTGATGATGCAACACACTTTATTAGGGATTATTAGTCTATTTAAACAGCAGTGAGACATCCAGTCTTCAACCCTTACTGAAAAAGTCACAGTGGTGTAGTAGCCCATTTGACGTAACGCGTATGGGGGGAAGCAGTCGCAGTGGAAACGTCATCCCGCAAGCATCTTGTCATTTCTATACATCCTGAGCCTGCACTGCTCAAGTGCTGCATTTGTGAGTAACGTTTTAATGTCTTTATGAGGAAATAAACCGTTTTGATATACAGAGAGCACTAGATTTTGCCTTTTCTGGTTCTATGTGCACTGGACCCCATTGAGGGAATTTGTACTGGCTGGTATCCATCTAATCAGCTGGAGGCAGCACGGACAGAATAGGAGCTCCATGACCAGCTGATTCGTTTATATCCCTCAGAGGGAACCTGCTTTTTCTGACCTCCCAGTGAAACAGGGGTCAGAACGTGAGGTGAGCAGCTAGGATATTGAGGTGGAGGAGAGCACTTGCATTTTCAACGTTTATGCACTAGTGGTGTGTTGTGCATTTTTGTGCAGAAGACTCTGAGAATTATTTTTGTGCATTTGGACTCTTATTTTTATTCAATTCTTTTTCTTTTTTTGAGTGTGTGGACTTTATCTTTATTGTTTATTGTTCATTCATCCCATATAGGGAACACGTATATTTCATTATTGTGTATTGTTCACTATTACCAGTCAGGGAACACGAATATTTGATTGTGGACTCAGCATCTTGCCCTATTGCAAGGTAATCATTTATTCTCTTTAAGGATTTATTGGTAGTTATTTAGGAAGCGCAACACTGTTTTGTTATGTACATGCCTTTGATAGATAGAAAAGTAAGGGGTGGTGTGGATTTTTGGTAGGTAGATTTTAATTTGCCCAATGCTATACGACTGTTTATGTTTCTGGCCTTCCGATATGTGATCCTAGGTGCACTTAAGAGGCATGTCTGTAGTGAGGGATCCTCCAACAATATCCCCCAGTGTTTTTAAAGATTCTCTCCATCTTTTTGTACTGGGAATGAAATTGAGTTATGAACCTTGTTGTGTGCGATTAAGTAGAGGATATTGGTTCAGTATGTAAAGGAACTTTGGGGTGGATAGTTGAGGGTTCACCATCTAAAAAATTGGCAAAGGCCTCTTCTACCAAGGATGAGGGGTACCCTTTGTCTTCAAATTTGGTTTTGAGGAGGTTACCTTATATGACATTATCTGAATTGTGAGTACAGTTTCGTTTAAGATGGTTAAACTGTCTTTTTGGGATGTTGGCTTTCCATCTAGGGTGATGGCAGTTTTAGTAGTGCAAGTATGAATTTCCTGATGTGGGTTTTATGTAGTTTTTGGCATAAATAGCATTGTTGGTATGACACAGCTCCAAGTCCAGAAATGCCAGGCTGTCAGGGCTGTAAACGAAAGTGAAGGAAAGCCCTAAATCATTGGAGTTACAGTGGTAGACAAATTGTTCTACAGGTGGTCTGGTCCCATCCCAGATGACAATGATGTCATCTTTGTAACTTCCAATGAAAACAATGTACTTTGAGAAAGGGTTGTCATTCCAGATGGACAGATGTTCCCATAATCCCATGGCCAATTTGGCGTAACTGGGCACAAAATTTGCACCCATAGCCGTACCTTGGGTTTGTAGATAGAATGTTTTGTCAAAAGAAAAACAATTATGTGTCAAACAGAATTTTGTGAAGTCTAGAATGAAGTTGGCCTGTTTGGGATTGATGAGTGTATCTTGTGTTAGAAAATGTTGTACAGCTCTCAAACCAACGTTATAAGGGATGGATATATATAAAGAGTTTACATCTAGGGACACCCACTGGTTTCCAGGTGTAGGCTTTTAGAGTATCTAGGAGATGGGTTCCATCACGTATATAGGTGGGTACGTTTTGTGCTAGGAGCTGTAAAAAAAGGTTGATGTAAACGGAAAAAAGCTTGTGACGCTCCCCATTGCAGCTACAATGGGGCGTCCTGGAGGGTTGGCCGAATCTTTGTGAATTTTTGGGAGGGGGTAAAAATAAGGAGTAATATAATAGACTCTGGATAGAAAGGAGGCTTCAGCTTTACTGATGATGTTGTCATTGAGAGCTCATTTGACTAAGAGTTTAACCTCTATAGAGAACTGAGGGGTCACCATGAAGGCATGTATACGTATTGGTGTCAGATAACAGTCTGTGTCATTAAGATATGTATCCCAATTTTGTATAACAATACTGTCTCCTTATCTCCTATCAGCTGACTTTATAATGATGGAGGTATTTTTGCTTAAGTTATTAAGAGAGGACACTTCTTGTGGAGTAAGATTGTTTTTGAAACGGTAAGGGGGGTGGATTTACAGATGCGTTTAATGTCCGAATTTACTACTTGATAGAAGCTATGTATGAAGGGACCTTCCACATGACTGGGATTGAATACAGATTTTGGTTAAAAAGGAGTGTGTTGTATGGGGGGGAAGTGGAGAGATGTTGCGTAAGGTAGGAGGTGTATGAGGCTTCATCATCGTCATTGTAGAACTCTTCTAGAATAGCTAGGCAAGATGCATCTGAACTGTTGTCAGGTGTGGATTCTTTTGTATTATCAACCCTCTCTGGACTCACAATAAGCTTATTTTTGTTAGTTTTGATATTGAAGAAACATTTTTACTGTCAGATTTCGTACAAATTTGTTAAGGTCCACGAAAAGAGTAAAAGGATTAGGTTGCGTGGTTGGCGCAAAATGTAAACCTTTCTTCCCAAAATCTTTCTTCCCAAAATGGGAAGAAAGATTGACAATTTTTACAGTTTGGCCATTTTCTCTTTTGGTTTTGTTTCTGATTCTTCTCCCCCCTCGTCTGCCTCTTCTAGTTTTCTTTTGAGGACAGGTTGGGGGTCAGTACTAAAAAAGCCGAATCAAAACTGGTGATGAGTGGCTTGTTTGGACTAGTGGTGTAAGGTTCCTATCGATGGGTTAGGTTGAGAAGTCGATGGCTCATCCTGAGGTATGAGACCAAAGGGGTTGGGAAGTTCAGATTGCTGGGATGATGAGGGCTCGATGGAGGATTGTATACTCACAATGCCAGGAATGAGAATTTCAAGGATACAGGAAGTGGGACTTTTAAGGTGCCAATTAAATAAACAATATTTTTTTTTTTTTTTTTTACTTTTAAAATATAAATTTTATTGGATTAACAATATGTTTTTTAAAAAAATACATTCAATAACAATTGTATACATTTCATACACCATTGTAGCCACTTGTACTCAACATGTTTCACTCTAAAGGAACTTCTTCAGGAGTTTTTATAGTGCTGCATGAAGTTTAATACTGCAAAGAGAATACATGATATTAACATCATTGATAACAATAAAATTGTTGCAATATAATTACAGTAATTCATTTACATTTCAAAGCATAGAAGTTATTACCAGGCCAAGAGGAAAACCAACCAATTAGTCTAAAATTAATTCTTGAGACGATCAAATAAATCTTCCAAAATCTGGGTTAAGACCAAACGTTGCAACCATAGGGAGAGAAGGCCTCAGAAGGTACAGTAACACTGATATCTAATATATACATATCTAATTCATCCAAAAGTAAGAAATTACCTTAATCATCTGGATATATCAAATCCGACCAATAAATTTATCACTGTTGTGTATATTTAGAGGCTCACAGATAACCTTCCAGTGAATCAGTCCTACAAAGGAAAAGCAGAAATAGAGTTGTATATGGTGCTTATATTATATAAGTGATTAATTCATAAGGCACAAGTAAACCACAAATTAATCAGAAAGAAGGGCCAAACATACACTGCAACCTCCCCCAGGAACAGCAAGGAACCTGTCCGGTGCTGGCTAGTGTAGTCCCCTCAGTCTGACAACAGTGGCTCGATTGTCCATGGTTTAGTTCCTATAGCTAAATGGTCAATTATTCTATACTATCGAGTCAAGGATTAGAAGCAGAAAATCGTCCCAAGGAGTAATCAGGAGGGAGAGAAGAGGCTGACGACCTTTCTCTCACAAAAACCTCCATCAGAAGTAATTGTGAAACGCCATGTGTTTTATCTCTCCCTGTCCCGCCTGCGTCTGACGTCATCAGAAGACGGCATACGCTCGACACAGAAACACACACCACCATCTTGGACGATCCTCTGCCCAAATGACACAATGGGGGATGGATCGGAATAACTCCAGCCCGCCTCTCAGCGTCATAGGGCAGGAGGGGAAGGAAACAATACGGAGTGTAGATTACAATCCAATCGTCACAGTTGTGGCATTTCCCCATAAGCAAGTGCCAAATGACGTCTAGGTTCTAACAAAGGTGATTGGTCAAGCACCCTGTGAACAAGTGCCCGGGGCGTCCGTATGGTTCAAAAGTCAAAACTCCATACTGTAGACTCACTTTACATATCCTTTTTATATAGCTAGATGGGGCTCCATACAGGGTCCAAACCCCAATTTTTTTTAAAGGAAAGAATTTTCGTCTCGGCCTGAAATGTACAAAAAATGTAATTAAAAGCAGTACAGGAGTCAATATACATTGAAATCTTATTTAGAATAGCACCAATTGTTTTGATGGATCTTTATCCATCTAGGCTAATTTAGCTATCTATTGGTATGAATTGAGCAAGGCGAGCAGATGTGAAGTGTAGAGGGCTAAGTCATTTTTAAAAATGGCTTATAACTAAAGGCATCATTTAATCCTGGGGGTTTCAAAGCTGACAGACTTTGAATCCAGCGAGCAGCAGCCTGTCATTGTCCGCTCCTCTTTCATTTAGTGGCAAATATTCCAGCGCAAAGAAGTGCATTTTAGACAAATCAAATTTATGGAATAAACCCATATGTCTACTAATGGGTGTCTCCATTTTTGATTTAGAAACCAACCAAACATGGTCACGTATACGATGGAAAAATGGCCTTTTTGTCTTTCCCACATAAAATGCTCCACAGTCGCATAGCATAATGTACACCACTCCTATGGATTGACAATTGGCTGAAAATTTAGGTTTCAATCAGGGGTGTCCAAACTTTTTTCAAAGAGGGCCAGATTTGATGAAGTGAACATGCGTGAGGGCAGACCATTTTGCCTGACATTCTTTGAACCATTCAAATTCGGTCTAAGTGTGTTCATCTGAGCACTAATACACTGCCCAACAAGGATTCTCTTGCCTTTGTGGCTGTGTGTGGTGAAGAGTTGAGCTTGGGCTTGTTATTTGGATATACCATATTTATTGGCATATAACAGGCACAGGCATATAACACGCACCTTCACTTTAAGAGGGAAGTTTCAGGAAAAAATCTTACATTTTAAATAAAGAACTGTGAAGCAAAATAAGGGTCAGTGCCCATCAATTCAGCCTAATCAGTTCCCATCTGCAGTCTCACTATTGCCATGAATGCAGCCTCACAAGTGCCATGAATGCAGCCCCACCATTGCCATAAATGCAGCCCCACCATTGCCATGAATGCAGCCCCACCATTGCCATGAATGCAACACCCACGTTGCCATGAATGCAGCAAATCCTGTTGACATGAATGCACCACCCCCATTGTCATGAATGCAGTACCCCATTGCCATGAATGCAACACCCCCCATTGTCATGAATGCAGAGCACCTCCATTGTCCTGAATGCAGCACCCCCGTTGTCATGAATGCAGCACCCCCATTGTCCTGTATGCAGAGCACCCCCATTATCCTGAATGCAGAGCACCACGTTGTCCTGAATGCAGAGCACCCCATTGTCCTGAATGCAGCACCCCCGTTGTCCTGAATACAGCACCCCCGTTGTCCTGAATGCAGCACCCCCATTGTCATGAATGCAGCACCCTTATTGTCATGAATACAGCACCCCCATTGTCATGAATGCAGCACCCCCATTGTCCTGAATGCAGCACCCCCATTGTCATGAATGCAGCACCCACATTGTCCTGAATGCAGCACCCCCATTGTCATGAATGCAGCACCCATATTGTCCCGAATGCAGCACCCCTATGTTCATGAATGCAGCACCCCCATTGTCATGAATGCAGCACTTACATTGTCCTGAATGCAGCACCCACATTGTCCTGAATGCAGCACCTCCATTGTCATGAATTCAGCCCCTCCATTGTCATGAATGCAGCACCCCCATTGTCATGAATGCAGCACCCACATTGTCATAAATGCAGCACTCACATTGTCCTGAATGCAGCACCCCCATTGACATTAATGCAGACTCACCATTGCCATCAGTGCAGCCTGATTAATGGCCATCTGCAGCCTCGGAGGGGACAGGGAGGGGGCGGGACAAGCACCAACAGACATACAGGAGAAACTGCTGTCATCTCTTTAAGAGAAAGTCCCGCCACCTATGATGGACAGAATAGTCGTCCAATGACAGAGCAGGAGACGGGACTTCCTTTTACAGAGGCCGCCGTGTAAACAGGAAATACTCCTGTATGTACGGCACTTATCCCGCCCCCTCCCTGTCCCCTCCAAGGCAGCCAGCATGTACATCTTTGGTGGCCCCCGGCGCTCAGGGATTCGTTGGGGGGGTTCCGAAACTGGAACCCGCGGGCTGGACTTTGGACATGCCTTGTTTAAATATATGTCAATTGGGTAGTGTGAGTTCCTGGGCTTCATAGAAACTTTTCCTTCGTAGGACTGATTCGCTGGAAGGTTATCTGTGAGCCTCTAAATTTACACAACAGTGAGATTTTTCACTGCTGGATACCTTTCCCTCTTATTGCGGGCAGCTTCCTGTAATTCAAGAAAAATACAACTGCTGATTGGCTCCCATGAATTCCAGTATCTTTGACTTCATTTCTTTTGAAATGAGGAAACTCATTGGTCGGATTTGATATATCAGAAAAAAACAGAATCGCGCTAACAAAATGTGATATCAATATTCAAAATAAATACGCAAAGTAAATCACGTGCATACATCCATTAATAATGAATGCCGAGAGTGCATTTGAAATGAAAACTCAAACGTCTACATGTGCATATATAGATTAGTAAACCAAAATATGTGCTTTACAGAAAAATTGTGATACACAGATATAAATTGACTGTTCATGTAAAGTCCCGTAAATTTATAAAAAATAAATATTAATAAAATTGATGATAAACATCAAAACACCCGTGCAGAGTTTATAAAATAAAAAGTTCATAAGATGCCAGCTGAATGTCATCAGAAAGATGCTGGGTGAAGGTTATAGTTGAATCCACCACCAAAAACAGCAGAAATGGGCTCTTACCAGAGTTCCATGATCCCCCATAACAGAGGATCTAGGAGTGCATGTATAAAAATACTGGATGACTTCAGGAAACCAGAAAGCCTCAATACCGGGCGATCCCCTCCCGACCAATCAGATCACGGTGGAACTCCCATGATGCATGAAAGATATATATAAAGACTCCATAGTGTAAAACCGTCACAATGTTGCAGTTAAAATCGAGCCTGAAGTCTGCTCAGCCGGCCGGAGCACGAGCAGACAACCCGTCCTCTGAGTATACAAGTTGCAGCTTTTTGGGGGCCGTGCTCTGGATATAGCCCCATTTAATATTTATCTTAGCGCAATTTTTTTTTCCTATTTTTCACGGATTTGATATATCCAGATGATTAAGGTAATTTCTTACATTTGGACGAATTAGATATGTATATATTAGATATCAGTGTTAGTGTACCTAACAGTATTTCAAATAATTCCTTTAAAATAATTGCTTCATATAGTTTTAAAAGAAGTCTTCTCTCCCTATGGTTGCAACATTTGGTCTTAATCCAGATTTTGAAAGATTTATTTGATCGTCTCAAGAATTGATTTTAGATTGATTGGTAGGTTTTCCTCTCAGCCTGGTAATAACTTTTATGCTTTGAAATGTAAATGAATTACTGTAAATATATTGCAACAATTTTATTGTTATCAATGATGTTAATACCATGTATTCTGTTTGCAGTATTAAACTTCATGCAGCACTATAAAAACTCCTGAAGAAGCTCGTTTAGAGCGAAACATGTTGAGTTCAAGTGGCTTCAATGGGTTATGAAATTAATACAATTGATTACTGAATGTATTTTTTAAAAAACATATTGTTAATCCAATAAAATGTATATATTTAATATATTATTTTATATATAAAAAAATATTGTTTATTTAATTGGCACCTTAAAAGTCCCACTTCCTGTATCCTTGAAATTCTCTATTTCTAGGGATGTGGTGCCTGTATTAGTTTTTTCACTACCCATTATGCCAGGAATGAGGGTATTGGAGAATTGGAGTGACTGGGATGGCGAAGGTTCAATAGAAGGTTGTGTACTCACTGTGTCTTGAAGAAGAATGTTGATGTTGGAAATGTCTTTTTGGTATCGTGGTGGGTATGGAGGGGGTGGAGACAATGGACTTGGGTTCTGGAGGTACAGTGTGATTTATCTGATGGGCCCTTTGTTGTTTTCTATGTCTTTCTGGCTTTGGCTGTAAAGAATAAGGGTGATTATTGGGGGGGGCAAATGAGAGTGGTTAATGGATGAGGGCCCAAAGGGTCGACGATTCTGAGCATTATGAGGCAATGGGTTCTGTGGATGTGAAGGTGGGTGAAATGGTCCATGAAATGGGGGAAAGACGGGGATTTGCATCAAAGGCATGAGTGTGGGGTTTTTGGATTTCCACTGGAAGACTTTTTTGTTATTATAATCATCCAAATCTCTTCCCATTTTTTGGAGTTTAGGTCTAACGCGTCTATCCTCATCTGCTTTTTAGTATATCAAGCCATGTTATGGGGAGCTGTGATGTCTGGCTGATAAGGGTACTAATTAGTTGTTTTAATGTATCTAGGAGTATGGAAGTTTTGGATTCTCTTTGTTGTATGATAATGCTGATCCATTTTTGGAAGCAAAATTCTGACATATGCTCCCATTCTGTTTGGAACTCGGGGGAGAGGAAGGAACTCCTGGTCTTAATCCTTAAGCCCCCTAGGGGGAATTTTGGAGGAAAGATATTCATTGAGAAACAAAACATTACCACAGTGGGTTCTCTTTTTAATAATGTCATTTACATTGTAGTTTTGAAAGGTTGCTAATCAATTCCCATTATATTCTTTCACAGGATCATTATAGTCTTAAGACACTATATAAATCCCCCACATAGAAACAGCCCAAGTAAGTACATTGATTATAAAAGCATGGTCCAGGACAAAGATATATTCCTCTCACAGAGACCAGGGACCTCCTGTATGACGGCTTCCTCCTGCGCCCTGCACGTCTAGCCCGGGACACCGGAAACCACCCCACAACGCTGACTGGATTACACTCTGGATCCCTGATGCTCATCTGAGATCCATAAAGACATGCCTGCTTTTATCCCTCTTTCAGTGAGTGCATTACTACTGAATTAAATGTGTTACTAATATTGCTACACTTAGATTTGCGTTGCTTGTCTGTTTCTTTTTCCATTTCTCCCAGAGTTTCTTCTACTCTTCAGCGTGCTGCCCTCCCTGTGTCAGCTACACTCCCTGTGGTAAATACCCAGGCTATGGACTTCCTTTTACAATCCTATGCCCCACCATACTAACACTATTCCCCATTGGTTAGGATTTGGACTATGTTTTCAGTATCCTGACACCTTAATAATCCTCTCATCACCCCGGATGACACAGCTTTGCCTGTTGGAACACCTTAGCGCAACAATTATTGTGTTTTTTTCTTTACAAATCACTGCTTCCACATATGTGCGCCCTAAATCCCCTTTAAAGTTACTTTTGCTATTTCTCTCTCAGCAAGATCCATTATAAAAGATCAGAGAAAAAAACCCAGTCTAAAAAATCTTTCTGCTACACTGACCTCAGTAACATGCAGCCTCAGGCCACAGGTTGGGCACCAGGACTTAAAAACTAGTCCTTGCTGACCTAAATAGCTGGAGGCATTGTAGAGCAATTCATCCCTACACTTCATACCAGAGGAAATGTAAATGGGTGCTAGTCAGTTTCTCAGCAGCTTTAGCTCACCCTGTTCCTTTTCGGAGCAGTAACTTATTAGCTTTCTATTATAAGCACAGAGCACAAGCAGGTTGAGGTAAAGCTGCTGAGATACCATCTAGAACCAGGTAATCTCTGTTATGGGCTTTGAGAATAAATTGCTCAACAATGCCTGCAGTTATAGAGGTGTGTGAAGGCTTCTTTTACAGCTTATTTACTTCTTAAACATAATTTATAAATGTTGATAGACCATTAACAGGCTCTCTTTAGGCTTTAGTTAACCACAGTATTAGGGAAAAAGTGAAACCAGATCTAATGGACATCCTAACTAACCAATAATGAGTAGAGGGTAGCAAAACAGGTGTAATATAAAGCAATTAGTAAATATCCGGTCACTGTTCACTAATAGAACACCCAGGATTTTAAATAATGTTGTGTGCAGAGCAAAATAGTTTCTATAAAAGAACATGGAGGTGTCAGGCCGCCAGTTTGTTCAGCAGGGAACCAAGATAAAAGAATCTTGGAAAATATTTTTGGACATCAGATTTCTCTTTAGATGTTTTCAGATCATAGGCTTTTATATGAGCATTTTGTTTTTTCTTACCTTTTTAAAAAAAAAAAAAACATGCAGGGTGCAGCATGCTGATGTGTTTCTATACGTTGCTTGCTGAGAAGATATGCTATATTTTCTGTCTCACATGAATAGATGGAAGAAGAACTGCCATACCCTTTTGTAAACTGAGTCAAAGTAGAATGATGTCCAAATTCAGCATCAGCAAAAGTCTACATATTTTTATACATAGTAAAAGTTTACCATGCCAACCCAAGTACAGTACAGTCACTGTGCTCCAACTTTTTAAACCATCATGCCCGCTTTGAATAGGTACTAACTGAACTTTCAGACCTAACTTTAATCTGGGTCTATACATGCATGTGTTACTAATGTAACCAATGTTTGTCTTCTAGGTCTTTAGGCTCCAAACACCCTCTGGTGGCCTTTGTCTCCTCGCTCTTTGCCCTACTAGTGTCCCATTAGGCCTGTCAGATGATCAACTTTAGGAAAACTTGTGGGAGTGAGTGAAGTAATTTTTAAAAGTTATAGTAACTGGGGTGTGGACACCCTGCCTTTTGGAAAAGGTAAAAGTGGAAGTGGAAAAAAAAGATGTGAAAGTGGTGCATTAATACTCCTTTATGTCTCTTCAGTAAAGACAATCATACATGGCTCACATTTTGGTCAAGTCATGCTGAATTGGCGGAAATGTGAGCCATGGATGCCCCTGTCTGTACAACACAGCTCAACAAAAGTCAATTGGACAATCAAATTGCTGAAGAAGATGGATGGAAAATTGCTGGCTGAACAGCGCTGGTACCCAATCAGATGACAGGACAGTTCGGATAATCTGACAGCCCCTGGAGCCAGATTTCAGAATATAATAAGTGGCAAGGGAAATGCATTCATCCACTCAGTTGAGCTTCTTAGCAAGGAATCTGGCTGAACAAAAAAAGTGTGTGGACAGCTTAAAGTCATTGTAAAGGATCTTTATTTATTTATTTATTTTAATAGCAAACATGTTATACTTACCTGCTCTGTGCATTGTTTGTGATCCCTGATCCTCCTCTTCTGAGGTCACCCGTCGGCGCTCCTGGCTCCTTCTGTCTTCCAAGTCCCCCCCAGCAAGCTGATTGTACTCGTAGTCATGCAGGCTTGATCCTGAGCTGCAGTGTATGCACTGTGTGTCAATCAAATCCAGTGACGAGGGAGTGGGGGAGGCATCCCCCACTCCCTTGTCACTGGATTTGATTGACATCAGCAGGAGCCAATGGCCCTCGCTGCTCTCACTGAGTCCAGTAAGGAGTGAGAGAGAGAGCAGTGCCACTGCTCTTGGGCACAGCATTGGATCGAGATCGGGCTCAGATGAGTATTTAGAGGGGCTGGGGGAGGGGAAGCTTCACCTAAAAAGGTTTTTACCCTAATGCAGAAAATGCATTAAGGTAAAAAAGGCCTTTGGCCTTTACAACCACTTTAACCTCTTTTGGACTGCCGGCTTGCATTGTACTGCGGACAGGCGGCTCCTACAGACACAGTGACGTACTCGTATGCCTCTGGCCTCTTCCTGGTACAGGGTGTGCATGCGCCCCCACCCACCAATTCCCGCTGTGATTGGACACAACAGGATTTTGTCAGCAGGTCCTGGTCAATGATTCGCAGAGCCCAATGTTCACAAACAGAACAGGGCTCTGTACAAAAGCAACGGTCTATAAACACATTAACACTTGTTAGGCACATACTTAACCCCTTGATTACCATGAGATGTTAAACCCTTCTCAGCCAGTTTCATTAGTACGGTGACAGTGTATAGTATTATCACTAATCACTGTATTAGTGTCACTGGTGATATAATTGTCAGGTAGTTAGTCACATGTAGCAGAATACATTTTGGTAAAACATGTTGTTTATTTCAACATTTTCTGTCTTTTTTCATTTATATAATATACAATAAAAAACGCAGTGATGATCAAATATCACCAAAAGAAAGCTCTATTTATGTGAAAAAATTATATAAATTTTGTTTGGGTACAGCGTTGCATGACCGCACAATTACCAGTTTAAGGGGCGAAGTGCTAAATAGCAAAAAATAGCCTGGTTATGAAGAGGGTAAAGCCTTTCGGAGCTGAAGTGTTTAAGACAGGGCAAGCAGCAGCCCATAACAACTAAACAGAAATAATATCTTTACTGAGCTGAAAAATCGGTACAGAAAACTGAAATCAAATTAGCTATTGTAGATTACAATTGCTTTTTGCACTGCCTTGTTGAATAAAGAAGATTGACACTAAACATTGAGTGCATCTTGGTCATATAGGGTGCAATCAGGATTCATCGAAGCATCAGTCAGTATTTACAACTGGTGTCTCCAGAGAGATCAGTCATTCACAGCAAGAAATGTTTGGATCCTGGCAGTTTTACACACGAATCCGGGTGCTGCTGGATGCTGCCATTTTTAAGCTGCCTATACATTATACAATTTTCCTATTTTTTTTCTTATACAAATTGAAAGTTGTTTGGTTTGACCTCATATTATATAGTTTTGGTAAATCTAAAGGAAAATTGTACAAGACAATTGTATAATGTAGTGTTTCTCAACCCTTTTATCAGTCAAGGCACCCTTTAAAATTATGGACAATCTCAAGGCACCCTTTGAAATTATGGAAAATCTCAAGGTACTCTTTAAAATTATGGACAGTCTCAAGGTACCTTTTAAATTATGAACAGTCTCAAGGAACCCTTTAAAATTATGGACAGTCTCAAGGCACCCCATTCTAAAATGTAAAAAACTATTCTAATCGTTTTACATAATGCGGGAGCATCGACACACGTAGGACACCCAACGTTAGAGGCGATTTATTCTTCCAAAGAAATACGCCTTTGCACACTGGTACCGACTAGTATTCCAGTGTTTCTCCTCTCCCTCAGTTTTTCTTCATCACTCAGCTAATGTGACCCCAGTGCTGATGGAGAGGAGCAGGGAAGGGTTAAACAAGGGCGATCGACACCCTTCTTATCAACACTGATGACATCACTGGTTGTTAGGATGCGGATGGCTGAAAGGTTGAAATGGTGCACAATAAAAACCTGTGGCTTTGTGTAACTAAAAGGCAGGCTTTGATCCACCTGCTGGCTTGTATACATCTTTAAGCAATTTGTAGGCATTTTGCCAGGGCACCCCTGCACAAACCTCAAGGCACCCTGGTTAAAAAAGGCTTGTATAATGTATGGCCAGCCTTAGTTGATGAAGATTTTTTTTTTAAAACCTACACCATACATCATACAAATGGTGTGGTATTGTTAATACATACTAATGAAATGAGCTCCATGCAAATACAGTATCTTTAATTGAAACTAGTGATCAGCACAATGAGACAATCAGAGAAGCCTTCAAACCCATCCAGGGATTGATCCAGGTAAAATCTGATTGCCTCTCGGGGGATCAGGAAGGAATTTTTCCCCTGCTGTAGCAAATTGGATCATGCTTTGCTGGGGTTTTTCACTTTCCTCTGGATCAACTGTGGGTATAGGTTTGCGTATATGGTGTATAAATAATTGTACATTTTTATTTTTTTTTTATAGGTTGAACTAGATGGATTTGTGTCTTTTTTTATCCTGACTAACTATTTAATAAGAGCAGAAAAAGATGATGAATAAAAAAGAGCAGAAAAAAGCAGACTCTCTGTTGGTTGAACTGGATTGTCTTTTTTTCACCCAGATTAACTATGTTAACTATGTAAACTCAATCATTTTATGGGTAAATTTTTTGCTGTTGCAATAGGTCCATTACCCTAACTTGTACAACTTTTTAAACAATCTTCATTGTTCTCCATATAGTGCTTTGTGGGTAATCTACACCCTTCTGTAGCACCTTGTCTTTTTTGCTATCTTTGTTAAATTGTCAATAGTACTGATACCATTTTATGTCTTTATTCTCTTCTGTTAAATTTTAGGATATGTAAGTCATTTTTAAAATACCATTTTATTGTCAAGTGTAATTATTACTTTGTAAAAACTCAATAAACATATTGAAAAAACTAAAAAAACTAAATTGTGGCTGTTGACACTTGACACTGATGTTTATCAAATTCAGGCTCTCACAACCCCTGGTACGTATAGTGGTTGTGAGAACTTGATTCACCTAGAGCAGTATACTTTATACACTTTTACATAAAGAATAAAGTTTGTTGCTCTAGGTCAAGGGTCTCCAAACTTTCTAAACAAAGGGCCAGTTTATTGTCCTTCAGGCTTTAGGGGGGCCGGATTGTGGCCAGCGGGAGTGGAAATGTTCCTGGTATCTGGTATCAGTGGGAGTAAACATCACCACATATGGTATAAGGTGGACGAATAGTGCCTAATCAATGGCATCATTGGGAGGAATAATGCCCCATCGTTAGTGCCACTTGGCAGAATAGTGTCTTGTATCAGTGGGAGAATAGTACCCCAAGGGCCAGATAAAGGTAAGCATAGGGCCGCATCCAGCCCCTGGGCGGAAGTTTGGAGACCACTGCTCAATGTGAAAGTGCCCATCTGCTGTACCACCGGTAAGCGCTTGAACCGAAGACAAAAGAACACAACAGCTCTAGAGTGCAGAAACATCTTCTTCTAGTGTTAAAAGCAATAGGACCACATGTTCTCAACCCATGCATTTTGGTCCAGAGGAAGGCCAAACAAAAACTCCATGGACAACAGTTGAACATTTTTCCACAGGAAAAATAAATTACTTCCTTACCCCCATTCACATTAATCTCTTTTCCCTGAATCTAAATATTACTTTGATAGCCCATAGAAATTAAAATTTTTGTTACTTAACTGAAGAAAAAAAAAATCGGGAACTGTCAACTAAATTAACGTGTTAAATGTAATCTCAATGTATTGCAAAAATACACCATTCAGTGCCATTATCAATCACAGTTACATTGCATTAGGGGCAGCTCCCACTCACTTCTGTAATGTTGTTATCATTTATCACTGCAACACTCAGTGCATTTACTAATTGCCAGCGTTTGCTGCTACATGCTAGTAATTTTTATCAGTGCGCTTGGAGTAGAAAACAGGGTTTATTTTTAAGATACCTAACACACAAGGTAGCAGCACTAGTTAAAATGATTTTAAAGGATTTTACATAGAGCAGCCCTGATCCTTCTCTTCTGCCCCAGTCCTCCCCCCGTGGGCACCCCTGGCTTTTTCTCCCCCTTACAAGTTCCCCTATACCAATCTCTGTCAAATTAATATTGTTGTTGGTTGACAAATATGTTATCAGATTTTCTTAAAGTGACAATACAAAAAATCATATTCCACATGTGTTTTAACTTTTAGGATTGAATGATGAAAAAAAGTTTTAGGAACTTACTTTAAAGTCTAAGAAAAAGTGGGCCCCCCTGCACTGCAAGAGTTAAATACTCATTACACATTATTTCCCTACCCCTGGGCAAAAGCAAGAATTTAACCCCTGTAGTGTGGGCAATGGCGTCCCTAGGGGGGACCCCCCCAACATTATGCTGTGCCCCACCATGTAACCCCCCCCCCCCATAAAAAAAAAATATTATTATTTTTTTTTACAAAAAATCAATGTCTAAGAGGGAGAGAGTCCCCAGTCAGCTCCTGCAGGTGATTCTTCCCCCCTCCCTCTGCTTGCTGACACTGCATAATGCGAGCGCTCACACAACCACGATTGCCCGATCTGCTCCTTCCCCTGCATCCTCATTGGCAGGGAAAAGAGCGAGTTGCAGGAAGGACTCCACCAGGACTCTCAGTTACTTAAATAACAGACTGATTTCTCCCATCCTTAAGACAGGGAAACCAGCCTGTAAATTCCAAGAGATGCCAGACCAGAGCAGTCAATAGCAGGGGCAGGACAGCAAGAGGAGGCTGGGGAACCCCACAGTGGCAGAACACCAGGGCCCGGTGGTAAGACAACCTTTGCAACCCTGATAGTTCTCCCACTGTTTTGGACCCCTTATATTTTCTTGGTATGCTGGTGACATATATCTCTTGTTTTCTGCCACCCTGGGGGGCCCCAAAACAGTAGGAAGGGAGCTCACTGCAGAACATGTGAAAGGGCCGTTGTGGGGTCATAGTAAAGGGCCCCAGGATATATATATATATATATATATATATATATATATATTTGAATTTTATAGTTGCCCCCCTACTTTTGTCCCTGTCCCCCCATGTGCCCCAACCCAAATATGAAAGCTGGAGACGCCACTGAGTGTGGGTGTAGTTTTTTTTCTTGCGCCTGGAGTTGGGCTTTAAAACTGAACTCAGGAAGCTGTAACCAAAAAAAGGCAGGCAGAGGGTATAGAAATAGTTTACAGTATTGCCTATGGTCTCCATGCAGCTGATCTTATCATGGCTTGTTCTACACTGTGTCTGTGTGGAGGCGACCATTCTGGTAGAGTCAGGGCTTTGCTTCCTTTTGTCAGACCCTTCAGTTAGAAGAACAGCGACATCCTTCACTTCAAATTTCTTGATAATAGCAGTCGGAATCAGAAGTGAATTGGATCTCACACTGCAGATATACAGCTATGATGCTCTAGGCACAGGACCGACTAGGCATACTCATATACCAGGAAGTGTACTGATATGTTTCAGAAGGAATTCCATACTAAAGGATACAGGGTACAGCTTAGGGACAATTCAGATTTCTAGATGTCTCCTTTAACTTGGCAAATAATCAATTTTTGAGCTCAGGTCTACTTTAAAGCCCATATTTTGCTTGTTAAGAATATGTAAATGATTTCAGTTTCTCATAGATTGGTCACTGTTCTACTTTAAAGCATCAGTCCAGCAAATAAAGTGATTATCTAGGGTATTGTCTGGTGGACTGAGTCAGCCCCTTCTTATATATTTTGACTCCCCTAATGATCAACTCTTTCTACCACAGTACTTGATTCTGATAAGGGTCCCTTTTTGGTTGTTCCCACTATGCTGACTCCAGAGCCACCCTACTTCTTCTTAGACGAGATAGCTACCTACCTGTTCTTTGGAGAAACTCCACCATATTGTGTCACACTTCTTTTGGCCTAAGGCCCACTCACTCATTCTTGTTGATATTTGCTAAATGCACAGCACAACTTCTGATGTCTGCTTAACATCTTTTACTATACCAAAGGAATGTTATTGTTAACTGACCAAGTCCTTGAGGGGTCTATTTCTTATACACAAGTCTAAATAACACACAGCCCAATAAGTTAGTCCCATCTCCAGAGCTTGCAATTATGCATGCGTCTGTGGTCACCTGTGCGCCATGCCATATAGTGGAGGAACCCGTGGTGAAAACAGCATCTTTAGTTAAGTATTATGGTTATATTTTCTTTATCTGTATCTGTCATTATCTTATTAATAAATGCTATACTTTTAAGTATTTGTGTGATCTCTCTTTGAACATATCGAACACAACCCCAAAAACGTGACAAAACACTCCTACAGCAAACAAACTCATGGGTCCAAAAACAGCTGAGAAATAATTTACTTTTTAAAAGCAGGCTGCCAGCTATATTTTAGAAGTGATCTGGAGACTATATAGTCACACATTTGCTTCTACAGTACTGCTTAGCATGGCCCAGACTTACTTGTTTTTCCTGGTAGCCCATAATCGAAAAATTAACACTTTAAAATAGCAAGCAAGGAGATGGCAAATATTCCTCCATCTCTCCTATGAGGAATGAGCCTGGAAGTTCTCAGCTATAAGCACATTCACTTTCAGAGCTGTCAGTTTAAGTTGGTAAAGCAGTGAACAAGGATGTTGTGTCCTTGATCAGAGTTGCCTAAGTGCCAGCAAGGTATTAGTGACCATATTTAGACAATGGTGTCAGTCAGTCAGTCAGTCAGTCAGTGTTCCACCCTGCCCCTGAACAGTGGCTCCATCTGATTGGATGAAAGCACTGTTCAATCAAAATTACCATCTGGATTCTTTGATTTATCAATTGAAGGATGTTGAGCAAGAGAATGTTGACAGGGCCACCCATGGAGTGAATTTCGGTTCATTAGGAACCAGTCAAAATTTGAGTATAGACAGCTTTAGATTAAAGTTGTGTGAATCTCAAGTTAATACATTTATAAATAAACTCCCAAGGGGCGATTATGTGCATACACCAAATACCAACGGCAAGAAGCAGATAATTCTTTGGCTGGGATGACAGGTGTGTAAGCAGGTTGAAATGTATGCAGTTAGTTTCCAGCAGCTGGCCCAGGCTGAGGAAAGGCTTAAGCATTTTTGGCCTAGTTCCCTGGCTCTTTGATTTTGGCCTGGCCCACCTTGTTCTATAGGAGAAGAACCGCTAAGATCGGAGAGTCACAGAGGAGTAATTGTAGTGGCACTTGCTCTTCACAGACTGGTGAAGAGCCCCGCTGCCAAGCTGGGAAAAGACGTGAAGAAAATGGGAGCCAAGGCTGGCATCCAAGTCATGGACCAGAGAAGTTGGTACAGATCTCTTGAAGTACCCTGTCATTTGATAGTAATGAGGAGGAGCGTCCATCCTCATTCAAGGCTGTCATTTTCCTGGGTACCTGAGGAAGCAGCGGCCCTATCTGCCTCCAAGAAAGACCAGCCCCCACAGCGCCCTCACCGCCTCAATAACGCATATCTCCCACGAGGGATAGATCCCATGGGCCAAAAGCTAACCTGAGTATCTCGGCTTCGGAGATATTTTGAAAACCACAGTATTTGACAAATACGGGCACTCATTTCCCTGTGTGCCTGAAGATCTCTGCTGACAGCTCGAAGAATGGCCTATAGCAAAGCTGTTTAGCAGAAGCTCCATGTTCCACGGCACCTCCAAGAGTTTCGGCATCAGAATGAATACATAGAGGCTGGATTCCACCAAATTTACAAATAATGTGAAGGTATATCTACATGGACAGTGTAGAACTAATCAAACTGGACTATGCCTATCCTATGGTGCATTAGGTCTCTGAGAGACACTCGGTTATGGGAGAGAGAGTCTGGCTCCCAGATCCTAATTTCTATGTTTGATACTGCAAACTTGTTCTATTGTTTGTAAGGTTTTATACTATTGGTTGCACTGCCTGTTTGCACTTTAGTTGCACTGCTCCTATTTATGTGTAGCTTATTGCAATGTGGTTTTAGTTGGTCGCAGCTGGGATGGCATGTGAAAAAGGGAGAGTGGATGTAGGCAGTATAAAATGTATATAGTTAGTTTTCAGCAGCTGGCCCAGGCTGGGGAAAAGATTAAGCATTTTTGGCCTTGTTCCTGGGCTTTTTGATCTTGCCAACCCATGTAATATACAGTAAAAGGGAGGACTGCTAAGATCGGAGAGCTTAGAGGAGTCATTTTGGTAGCACTTACTCTTCAGAGACTTCTGTAGAGTCCTGCCGCTAGTAAAGATATATCAACCATTCTTAGCCTAGTCTGAAGTTATTCAAAGGGGTGCATGTTGGTTCTGATGTATTCTAAAGAACCTGGATCTGAAATTGCACTATGGGATATGAAGTAACAGTGCTATGAAAGGTTAACTCAGATGACAAGGAAGAGGAGTGTAGTTGCTATGGGCAACCAAGTGAAAGAACAAGCTATAGTCGTTAAGCGTGCTACCTGGTAAGGTGACAGGTCCTCCAATAGCGAGGGGGTTTAATGTTCTGGCTCCCTCCCTAGCAGTCCATCTTCCATGGTAACCGGGAGCAGGCTAACATTACGGACATCCATGGCCTGGTCATGTGGTGGGGGAAGGACAGAATTAAGTGAGAGCACGCATGAGGTCTAAGCTAGGTGATCAGTGGGACCCTATTCTGTTACTAGGAGTGAGGTAACAGAAGAACACTGGACAGGTGGAGTGGGCACAGGCTCAGCAAGCTCTCCTAAAATAAACATACAAGTACAGCGTGTAATGACATGGGACAAGTCACTTTTCAGAGGAACGCTGACGTTTATTATTACACACAATGAAAGTTTATCTCTAAGTCAGGGAACTGCCTTAAAATTAGATTCTTCACATGATCACAATCTCCGCCTGGTCCTGAGCATTGATGAACACACTCCACGTGCACTGGCGCAGTAGGCCCTGCCCACAGGTGTATGTAAAGAGTGGCGGCCACTCAGTCTGTAAAGAGCAGTGAGAGGAGCCATCGTTGTTCACATGTATCTGCACAACCAGCAGTCACCTGGGATTAAGGACAGTTGTTTGAGCCTGGATGCATCCAGTCCAAGGGAGTTTATCTATCCCTAACCACAGTCAAGGCAGCCATGAGAAATTTTGGGACCCCTTACACAGCTTTACGCTTGGGCTCCCCTGGGTCTAACCATCAACATTCCCCAAGGTCAGCCCACTGGCCATCCCACTGAGCCCTTCAGTGCACCTACTTTTATCTTAACACTCTTACAGCTTAATATATGAAAATGAAAAGTGTATTCCAAGTCATCAATGCTTTCAAGATTTAACAGTAAGGAATTTTATTTTGGCTAAAGAGCAGCAAACGGACAGGCCCATATATTCAGCAAAGAGACGGCCCAACCCAGCAAAGAGAAAACTCCATATAGCCAGCAAAGAGACAGCCCAATCCAGCAAAGATATACAAACTGTGATGAGAGTCACTTTGGGTGGGGGGGGTGGGGGGGCTCTGTGGAACCTAGTTTACCTTATAGAGGTCAGGAAACTCCTTGTTCAGCTCCCCAGGCGCCTCTTATGTGTAAGTTAACCTGTGTCTATTAGGGGCACAGGGTGGCTGAGAAGCCGCACTTCTTCCAGCCTGGCCTATGGGGTTTATTCTGGTCACCAACGCTACCCCACCCTCTTTACTGTGTGTATTATGCATGTTCCAAGCATGAAGACCAGAGGTAAAGTAAGAAAGGGGAAAGTTTCCTCAAGTGTCCTTCCCACTGACAAAGTTGGCTGCGTGCCTAGTTTTTGTTTATAACATGTGTGGAAAAGTTTGAATGTACCTGTGTCTCCTGTTATTGGATGTAAAGTTTACCCCGCCCTGTGTCTCTATGTGTCTCCTCCAACAAGGAGGGGGGATTGTCTCCAGGGATGTATACTTGTGTCTGTTGTTCAATAAAAGTTTTATTCATTTATCCCCTCTACACTGAGTACTGACTAGTGACTGGGTGGGCTAAGGGATCTTGGATCGTGCTGGTACCGGGCAAGGAAAGCTCATACAGCAGACATACTCCTCTGGAGTATGGG
This sequence comes from Lithobates clamitans, assembly GCA_037952925.1. Classification (NCBI taxonomy): domain Eukaryota; kingdom Metazoa; phylum Chordata; class Amphibia; order Anura; family Ranidae; genus Lithobates; species Lithobates clamitans. The sequence continues at coordinate 1,982,398 of JBBGZY010000835.1, forward strand.
GGTCCATCACACAAACAAAAAAGGAAAGCCCACTTATGTTCAGACTGAGGCAGGACTCAATCCCCAATATTCAGTAAAACCAAAATACATTTTTGCCCATGGGACTTTACTGAGTGATACCTAAAAAAGTAATTGACAATGTATTAAAAAAGTACAAAATTTATTTCATAATATATAAAAACAGACAGAGTGCAGTATTGGTTGTATCATTATATAAAACATATCAACAGTGTATGTACATGTTAGTGCAAAAACCTATTTTGGAGTTGCTGTGAATTGAGTCACACCAATTAGGACACAGGCAATTTAAATACATGGATTTTGACTTGTCATGCAACTTCACATTTGTCAAGTGTTCCACAAAAAGTCGCACTAGTGGAAACGGGGACTTATTAATACTAGTATTTCAACATATATCTATAGGCATTCCCAGTTCGAAGGATCTGTAATCTCTATGCGTTTCGTGGGACAGCGCCAAATTCCTCAGGAGACAGCTAGGGTTCCAACCAGGAGGTGATGGCGGGGAGTGAGCCTGGGACTGCAGCATACAAAAAGGGGTAACAATGGCGCTACCCCTAAAAACAATACACCAAAGATAAAACCGCAGAAAAGCAGCACCAGCAGGGTGGCTTTAGTGCAATCCAGCAAAGAGGCATTCCTATATATACAATAAAGTTCCTCGCGAGGGCTCTTATGCAGCAAAAAGAGGCTAAATTAATACACAGAAAAATGTAATATAATAGTTTTTATTTGTACAAACATTGAAATTCAAATCCACATACTGTTTAAAATATGAGCTCTGGTATACCCCAAATACAGAAAAAGAAAGCCTATAAACAAATCGCAGGTAACTTTTTTGTGGGAATTTCCAAAACAGTACATCTGCTCAAGAAACAACCCCGACGCGTTTCAATTGCAATAATCAGAATCTTCCTCAGGGGTATGAGGACATCTGGATTGAAAACATATAGTATTAGAATGTTTACATAAGCACATTGTGTCACATCCATACTATTATTAGCTGATCACTAGGTGTCATACCTTATGGGTGGAGGGGTTAAATATCAACCAGAGCAAATTCAGGATTAAAAATTCAGAGCTGTTTCCTGGCTGTCATTATCATAGAAGCAGCATGTACTCCACCTAGGGCTCACAGGAAGCCAAGCGCATGGTGCTAAGAGGGTGCAGGAGGTAGCGGTACATCTAAAATGAATTTGTAAATAATTATCTATGTGTACATGAGGAAATGAGTAAGGAAGAAGGAATGGAGAGCAATACAACTTTTTTACTTTTACCTAATTATGTTCCTGAACAATAGTGTAAAAGAGATACACTAACTGTCAGGAAATGTTCCATCCGCTGGTAAGACCTGTTATTTGGCATGCAGTACTGAGGCCCACCAGCAGGTGTCTCCTGGCAGTTTGGAACTGTCAGGAGAGCTTTTCCCTGTTAATAATATATCATCTTTGGGCCGCAGTACTGGCGTCCACCAGCGGATGGATCCTGGCAGTGTGGAGCAGACAGTACCTCCTACAATCAGGTGTCACTTGAGGCCAATCGTAGGCCTATAAATACCCGGCAAACATTTACATGTTTGCCTTGACTTCGTCATTGCCTCCCGACCCGCAAGCTATCTGATCCTGTAACCTGTGCCCTGAACCTGTACCCTGAACCTGTGCCCTGATCCTGTCCCCTGGTCCTGTCCCCTGGTCCTGTCTCCCTGTCTGGGACCCTATCCTGTCCCACCTGTTACCCTGCATCCCTGCCTGCAGCCTGACCCATCCATCCTCTCCCTGTCCTGTGTTCCATACCCCATCTGCCGATCTCCCTGTGTATGACCCTGGCCTGGCTAACGTGTTTGATTTTGGTACTTCCTTTTGGCTGTATATATTATCTGTTGTCTGTGGGTTTTCTGTTGGTTGGTTGGTTGAGCACTATTTGTATTTGGGGTGTTTACTTATTTATATCACTTATTTTAATTAAACATTCTTATTCACTTTTACATGTGTTTTGGTTTCCTCTTGGCAGTCCACACAATCTGGTCACACCCGTTCATGACACTAACCTTTTTATTTGTTTTGTTTCTATATGGAGTTTTTTGGGGCTTGTTTTCCTCACTTCTGGTTCCTCTCCCTGATGGGTGCACCCGTGCATATGCGTTCACACTGCTGAGACTACATCTCTGTGAAGAGACGCTGCACCCCCACATGCACAGGAGCCCCATCCAAGGAGGACGCTGAAGCTCCATCAACCATGTCCTTTGAATCTATTGTGAAAAAAAAAACATGTCCTTTGAATGACATTGGAATCGGGAGCTTTGGACCGCAACCTTGCCTCTGCTCCGCCCCATGTCTTATCTGAGTGAAAGCGGCTCTGTAATCTGTAGGTCACGTGGAGGAGCAAAGTTCTCCCCCTGTTAATTTAAAACACAGCTGAGTGGGCAGCTCTGGATGGCCAGGGCCAGCGGACCCCTCAGGGGGAAAGCCGGGCCCCCTACATGTATATGGGTTGGTCATCCAAGTATGCCAATTTGCCCGAAATTGTCTGGAAATATGCAGCTATACAGTTATATTGGAAAGAGGTCCTGTCTTGCACCACTTCCTATACTATACCCATAATCCCTTCTATTAAGGTTTGCCTTCTAAGCTTAGTTGACTCCCTAGCTCCCACAAATGCCATCTGCACTATACTTACCTATTATTATTCTATGCAAGAAAGCTGATTATCCTGTCTTGGAAAAAGACCACAGTGCCAATGTTAACAGCTTGGAAATTGATAGTGAACAAAGCTCTCCCCCTCATTAAAGCCACCTATTCGAACAGGGGTGCACCTTTTAAATTCGACAGTGTCTGGGGTAAATTGATCTCCTCTACATCAACTGCCTCTGATTAATGCTCCCTGTATATTGAGTGTTCTGTTTTAATTCTCACTGGATCGAAGCATTTAAGCATTGGCCCTGAATGTTACCCCTTACCCTAATATGATGTTTGACACATGTAATCCTGGTACCGACTTTTCTGTAGATGATCTTAAGTGGAGTCATCTCTTTTATGTTTGCCTAATTTGAAAATTATAGGGTTGAAATACACAGTGTGGGGTGTAATATTGAACATCTTGTTTTGTACTCAGGGATAGGGGTCTTGTTATACTTGGTCACAGAAATTGTATTGTTATCTAGCCTTGTGGTGAATGTTTTTTTTTGTTTTGAATGTTTTTATGTACAGTAATACATTTAGTTTTATATGTACAAGTTGGCAAAAACAATAAAAAGAATTTGACAAAAAAGTGTTAGCTGGAGTTCAGCTTTAAAGCTGACCTGCTGGAATTCAGCCACTCTTTAAAATGCGCTGGGTTAATAGTGTTTATGTTCAACAAGTTGCATGCCACCTTATGGACTTACCTCTTTAAGTCTCTGGGAGCATAGCTATCACTATACTTCTGGCGCTCCAACGCTGGACCCTCTGGTGTCATCTCCTACAGCTGCGGAGTCATATGCTAACTGTCCCTCCCCTCCTTCTGCCCAATCAAAGAACACTTTGTATTATGTGAACCCATTCACAGTGCCCTTCAGCGATGCACAATTAGGGCTCCTGGTGGTCACAGGTGCTTCCATCTTCTCCTGATCTTCCTTCTGGGTTCACTCTGTTCTGCCACTTGAATGGCCAGACCACAATTACATCACTCCCATGCACGCTTTTAGTGGTATTTAATCGCCACTGGGGTTTATTTTGTTATATATTTTTCTTAGTTTCTGTTATAAAATTTTGCCAATAAATACTCTTTCCTCATAAATTTAGGCCAAAATGTATTCTGCTTCATTTCTTAGGTAAAAATAACCCGGATCAGTGTATATCATCTAGTCAGCGCTATAGCGTCAAAAAACTATGGTATACACAGTATATTTAAAATGCCAGGACAGTACAAATATCCCCAAATAACCAGTTTTTGAAAAGTAGACAGTCAAAGGTGTTTATTGAGAGGCATGGTGAGTTTTTTGAAGTTGTAATTTTTTGTCACAATTTTTTTGAATACGAGGAAGCTAAATAAAGCTGAGTTCCAGTTACGTCATTTCCAGTCAGGTGGAACACCTGGATCACCAGCAGCGCTTCCTGGTACACTTGTATGCATGCCTAACACATTTTAACCTATTGTTCTTTAGGCTTTCAAGAAGCATATATTACACATAAATTACGCATCTAATTTTCTAACTACTTATCACATTGTTGGTGGCCCTGGAGCATCAGGACAGTCTAAACACCCACAAAACGATTCAATTTTGGAAATCAAACACTCCAAGGTATTTCTAAGAGGCATAATGAGTCTTTTAAAAAAGTCATCGATTGTCACAAGTTTTTGAAAAATGCAGGGAAGAAAATTAAAATGATTTTTTTACACAAAGTTGTCAATTATAAAGATATTTCTGTCACACAGCATAGGCATACTTAGAATTACACCCCAAAACACTTTCTGCTACTTCTTCCAAGTATGGAAGACATTTTCATGATTTTACTGAGGACTGTGCATCTAATTCCCTGACTACTTATCACATTTTTGGAGGCCCTAGGGCACCAAGACAGTGGAAAGACCCATAAAATTACCACATTTTGGAAAGAAAAGCAATACTTTTCTAAGAAGTATAGTGTGTCTTTTGAAGACGTCATGTTTTTGCCACATTTTTGAAAAATGCAGAAAGAAAATTATTTTTTACACAGTAGTTAATTTATTAAGATATTTCTCACACACAGTATGGGCATACTTAGAATTACAACCTAAAACACATTCTACTACTCCTCCTGAGACATTTCCAATATTTACACTGATTACAAACTGAACATTTTACCTTGTGTATCAAACAAATCAACCAATTGTATCAGAATGTGCTTAAACCAGCCCTCAAATTTTTCACTCGCCTACTCGCATTTTGCGAGTGGAAAATGAGGGCTTGCGAGCGTGGGCTGCCTGAGAGAGAGGGGGCGAGCACTGCCGTCAGGGAGCCATTCTCCCAGTGATCGCCCCGGGGAAAGAGAGGGTGGAGGAAGAGGAGAGCCACCGGATCACAGAGCACGGATATAGCACACTGTAACAGCTTACATTAGAATTGCCGTCTGCTCGTGGTTACACACAGCCCACCTCCTGACCTGCGCCTGTGACAGACAGAACGCCGGTCCAATCCTGGGATGCGTTCTTTCTATCACAGGCGCAGGTTAGTTGGTGGGGCTGTATGTAACCACGAGCAGACGGCAATTCTAACGTAAGCTGTTATAGTGAGCTATATCCGCACTCTGTGATCCGCCTGTTCTCCTCTTCCTCCACTCTTTGTTCTCCCGTGATGATCCGGCCACCCTCTCTCTTCCTTGGCACAGGTGAGGCTGCAATGGTGGGCACAGTTGAGGCTGCAATGGTGGGTACAGATGAGGCCGCAATGGTGGGCACAGGTCACGCTGCAATGGTGGGCACAGGTCACGCTGCAATGGTGGGCACAAGTTACGCTGCAATGATGGGCACAGGTCACGATGCAATGGTGGGCACAGGTGAGGCTGCAATGATGGGAACACGTCACGCTGCAATGATGGGCACAGGTGAGGCTGCATTGGTGGGCACAAGTCACGCTGCAATGATGGACACAGGTTAAGCTGCATTGGTGGGCACAGGTCACGCTGCAATAATGGGCACAGGTCACGCTGCATTGATGGGCACTGACGAGGCTGCATTGATGGGCACAGGTGAGCCTGCATTGATGGGCACTGATGAGGCTGTGCTGATGAGCACTGGTGAGGCTGCATTGATGGGCACTGGTGAGGCTGCACTAATGGGCACTGATAAAGTTGTTGTTAATATTTATTTTTGTAACGTAATTCTGCATAAAACATTTAACTGTCATTTCATGAGATAATTTATGAGGGCGTGTTTAGGGGCAGAATTAGAGGCGGTGCAGGGTAGGGATTTTGTGGCGCAACTGGTGGCGAGTAACACATAAAGCCTGGCTAGTAGCTCAGGACTTGAACTTTTGAGCTCTGCTTAACCACTTCAATACAGGGCACTTATACACCTTCCTGCCCAGACTAATTTTCAGCTTTCAGCGCTGTCGCACTTTGAATGACAATTGCACAGTCATGCTACACTGTACCCAAAATACATTTTTATCATTTTGTTCCCACAAATAGAGCTTTCTTTTGGTGGTATTTGATCACCTCCGGGATTTTTACTTTCTGCTAAACAAATAAAAAAAGACAGAAAATTGTGAAAAAGAAAGTTTTTTTTGTTTCTGTTACAAAACTTTGTAAATAAGTAAGTTTTCTCCTTCACTGATGGGCACTGATGGGCACTGAGAAGGCGGCACTGATGGGCACTGATGAGGTGGCACTGATGGGGCACTGATAGGTGGCACTGTTGGGTACACATAAGTGGCACTGAAAGGCGGCACTGAAAGGGGGCACTGAAAGGCGGCACGGATGGGCACTGATAGGTGGCACAGCTGGGCATGCATGGGCACTGATAGGTGGCACTGATGTACACTAATGGGTGGTACTGATGGGCATCACTGATGGGCAGGCATCCATTGTGGGCACTGATTGGCATCCATTGTGGGCACTGATTGGCATCCATCGTGGGCACTGATTGTTATCTCTGGTGGCCATGGGTGGCATACTTGGTGGTGACTAGAGGTGGGCATCCCTGGTGGTTCTGGTGGCGTCCCTGGGGGTCCAGTGTGGGCATCCTCGGGGGGCCTGCGCTGATAATCAATCAGCACAGACCCCCCTTGTCAGAGGGACAGCCGATTAGCTCTCCTCTACTCGCGTCTGACAGACGCGAGTGAGGAGAAGCTGATCAACGGCTCTTCCTGTTTACACTGTGATCAGCCATGATTGGACACGGCTAATCACGTGGTGAAGAGTCTCCGTCAGAGACTCTTTACCTAGATCGACTGACACACCGCAACAACAATCGCCGTGATGCGCGCCCTCGGGGGAGAGCGGCGGCTTGTTATGCTGAAAGATGTCATATGACGTCCGGTCAGGATAACACATCCACTTTGCCGACGTCATATTGCTATATGGGGGGCGGCAAGTGGTTAAACGATCATCTCTATACAATTGGGCAGGGAATATAGCATAGTGTAGTGTCACCTATAGCAGTCCCAGTTCCTGTAAGCCAAGCCTACTGATATGTGGCTGTCCCCAGGAATGCCATGTTCACTGGCCAGGAAGTACAAGAGTGACAGAACCACTTGACACCCCGATTAGGTGCTTCCTTTTGCCAAACAGTACCTCCTGCCCCCCAAACCATTACAGCAGACCGAGAGCTAATTCCAGCCTGTTACCCAAAGCATTATACTGTCAGAAACCATTAATCAGAGCAGACAGAAGTACAGTTAAATCACACTTGTTTAATAATAAAAGTAAATAGAAAAAACATATTCAAAACATAGCCAAAGTTCGGTAACTGGAACGGATAGTCAGACAAGCCAGAAAGACAGGAAGCCAGAGATCACCATAGTGGAAAGCAGGATCTGGGGCCAGAAGAAAGGTCAGCCAAGCAAGTCTTTAACAAGAATGCAGGAGATAGTCTCGGTAATGTTGACCAAGTCGAAGGCAGAGATCATCTGGGCTGGACGGCTTAAGTAGGCAGGACCGGACGAGCAGGATATTATCAACAGGTGAGTCACTGTGGAGAGATAGGAGCTGGCAATTAGCCGACACCTGAGTGGCCAGCTCAGAGGAAGGAAGGGCTGAGCCCAGCCCTGACATTACCCCCTCCGCAACGACCCCTCCTCCTCGGATGACCATCAGGCTTGAGGGGAAAACGTCTATGGAAATAACGGAGGAGGACAGGGGCATGTACAGTAGGGAGAACAAGTATTTGATACACTGCCGATTTTGCCGGTTTTCCTACTTACAAAGCATGTAGAGGTCTGTAATTTTTATCATAGGTACTCTTCAACTGTGACAGAATCTAAAATCAAAATCCAGAAAATCACATTGTATGATTTTTAAGTAAATAATTTGCATTTTATTGCATGACATAAGTATTTGATACATCAGAAAAGCAGAACTTAATATTTGGTACAGAAACCTTTGTTTGCAATTACAGAGATCATACGTTTCCTGTAGTTCTTGACCAGGTTTGCACACACTGTAGCAGGGATTTTGGCCCACTCCTCCATACAGACCTTCTCCAGATCCTTCAGGTTTCAGGGCTGTCGCTGGGCAATACAGACTTTCAGCTCCCTCCAAAGATTTTCTTTTGGGTTCAGGTCTGGAGACTGGCTAGGCCACTCCAGGACCTTGAGATGCTTCTTACGGAGCCACTACTTAGTTGCCCTGGCTGTGTGTTTCGGGTCGTTGTCATGCTGGAAGACCCAGCCACTACCCATCTTCAATGCTCTTACTGAGGGAAGGAGGTTGTTGGTCAAGATCTCGTGATACATGGCCCCATCCATCCTCCCCTCAATATGGTGCAGTCATCCTGCCCCCTTTGCAGAAAAGCAGCCCCAAAGAATGATGTTTCCACCTCCATGCTTCACAGTTGGGATGGTGTTTTTGGGGTTGTACTCATCCTTCTTCTTCCTCCAAACATGGCTAGTGGAGTTTAGACCAAAAAGCTCAATTTTTGTCTCATCAGACCATGTGACCAACTCCCATTCCTTCTCTGGATCATCCAGATGGTCATTGACAAACATCAGACGGGCCTGGACATGCGCTGGCTTTAGCAGAGGGACATTGCGTGCGCTGCAGGATTTTAATCCATGACAGTGTAGTGTGTTACTAATGGTTTTCTTTGAGACTGTGGTCCCAGTTCTCTTCCGGTCATTGACAGGGTACTGCCGTGTAGTTCTGGGCTGATCCCTCACCTTCCTCATGATCATTGAGACCCCACGAGGTGAGATCCTGCATGGAGCCCCAGACCGAGGGAGATTGACCATCATCTTGAACTTCTTCCCTTTTCAAATAATTGCGCCAACAGTTGTTGCCTTCTGACCAAGTTGCTTGCCTATTGTCCTGTAGCCCATCCCAGCTTTGTGCAGGTCTACAACTTTATCCCTGATGTCCTTACACAGTCCTCTGGTCTTGGCCGTTGAGGAGAGCTTGGAGTCTGTTTGATTGAGTGTGTGGACAGGTGTCTTTTATACAGGTAACAAGTTCAAACAGGTTCAGTTAATACAGGTAATGAGTGGAGAACAGGAGGGATTCTTAAAGAAAAAATAACAGGTCTGTGAGAGCCGGAAATCTTACTGGTTGATAGGTGTTCAAATACTTATGTCATGCAATAAAATGCAAAATAATTATTTAAAAATCATACAATGTGATTTTCTGGATTTTTGTTTTAGATTCCGTCTCCCACAGTTGAAGAGTACCTATGACAAAAATGACAGACCTCTACATGCTTTGTAAGTAGGAAAACCTGCACAATCTGCAGTGTATCAAATACTTATTCTCCCCAGTGTACGTCCGAGGATGAGACCAAAGAGCTTTCCTCTGGACCGTACCCTTTCCAATGCACCAGGTACTGTATGTGCCCACGGAACCTACGGGAGTCAACAATGGGCATGGCACCGAGGTGGTAAAGCGGTTGCAGACCAAAGGTTTTAATAAGGAGACATGAAATACATTAGAGATACACATACTAGAAGGAAGGTCTAATGTGTAAGCCACTGGGTTAATCCTGCAAAGAATACGGAAAGGCCCAATAAACTGAGGTGAGAACTTCAGAGAGAGAACACGAAGTCGGAGGTTGAGAAATGACAGCCAGACCCTGTCCCCAACCTGGTAGGAAGGCGCAAGCAGTCAGCATGGAGTCGGTACCTATCATTACTCATCACCCCCCCTCCTGAACCATACCAGGCCACATGCCCTCAACATGGGGGGGGGGGGTTGCTTTGGGGCGGGGGCTCTGTTAGAACCCATTTAAACTTGCTTCGACTTCAACAAACATTAAAGCGCCTATCGCTTCAACATGCTTTTTTGATGTGTTTTTGATATCTGTGATGCATCGGTGGTGCTTCAATGGTGCTTTTTTTATTCTTTAATTAAGCTTGGCAGATGCCCTGTGTGTGTGTGGATTTCTCATACCTGCAGTAACTCCAAAACAAAGCAAAACTAAAGCTGAATAAATGCCTCTCAAAAGCTGCAGGTGTTCAAGCGACTTTTGGCATAGACTTCTATGGACGCTTTGAAGCACCACTAAAGTGACATAGGGTATAATTTTTTAAGTGTAGCAAAGCTAACACAAGGTGTAAACAGGAGTGTAAGCTAATCATTTTATTTAGTGACAGGTGATTTGACTGATGTTCAGAGAGCTTTAAAAAAAGTGTGTCCAAAGCCATGTTTTGAAGCAAGTGTAAACGAGCACTAACTGTGAAAAAAAATTATATATTTTGTTTTGGTACAGGGTTGCATGACTGCGCAATTGTCAGTTAAAGTGGCACAGTGTGGAATAGCAAAAAAATGACCTGGTCATGAAGGGGGTAAAACCGTCCGGAGGTCAAGTGGTTAACCACCTCATTTGACAATACGGTGGGCGGCGTCTCTCTCTTTCTTGTGCGCCCACGGGGGGCGTGCACTGATTTGTGGTGTGCTCTGTCCCCGGGAAACCATTAATATATTTGCCAGCACACCATGGATCTTCAGTCCAAATGTTTTTTTATTTAAGCATTATCACATCAGAGTGTTAATGCTTAAACAAAAAGCCATTTGCACTGAAGATCCGTGGTGTGTTGGCAAATATAGTCATTGTGGCTTTCATGATCCAGTCTCCAGCTGGAAATTGCTACAGAACCCAGTATCCTAGAGCTTTCCCCAGCAACGTGTGCGATGGGAATATGAACCACTACCTGTCCCTGGGACACAGCGCATCACCAACCCTGGTAAAAAGCCGATGATGAGGCTTTTTACTCACGTGATCAGCTGTTATCGGCATTCCTTTCCTCACACTGACAGCGTGTGAGGAGAGGAGAGTCGATCAGCAGCATTTCCTCACATGGGAAATCTGCACAGATAATCAGGGTACTGATTATCAGTGCAGCCCCAACAGTGCCCAGCAGTGATGCCAATCAGTTCCCAGCAGTGATGCCAATCAGTAAAAACATAAAGATGTCTACTCAGAAACATAGGTCAAAAACACGCTTGTCGTGCCACATGTGTGGCTGTCTCATATTGGTTGCTTGAATCACCGAACCTGGTTGTGGAGGGTCCTGGATAAGACCCCTCAGGCTGACGTGTTTAAAAAGACTGGCCTTCTTCTTCAGAGCCACAAGAAGAAGAAGAAGAAGGCCAGTCCTTTAAAATGCGTCAGCCTAAGGGGTCTCATCCAGGACCCCCCACTCCGAGGTTCGGTGATTCGAGCAACCAATGAGAGATAGCCACACATGTGGCCTGACTAGCGTGTTTTTAACTTATGTTTATGAGTGGACATCTTTATGATTTTATTAATATCTTTTGAAAAATCTGTTGGGTAATGCACTAGGCCAGTGTGCCCTCTTTTCTTTTTCTATTCTCACAGCACGGTCAGGATGACTCCAGTCCTAGAGCAGCAAGGCATCTATGAAATTATCCACGATTTTACCAGGCACCTGTGACACTACACAGTCAGCTGACTTTAGTGCAGTAGTGTGTTGTTCTTTTTTGTGATGCCAATCAGTGCTTGCTCATCAGTGCTGCCTATCAGTGCCACCTATCAGTGCCGTCTGTAATGGACCCCCATACTCAAGAAGAGTCTGTGGGCCGTGTATGCTTCCTTTGTCCGGTACCAGCATGATCCAAGGTCCCTTAGCCCACCCAGTCTCCTGTTAAGACAGCAATGTAGGGTGGAAAACATAAGACTGTTTATTCAAACACAGGCACAGAGATAAACACTCAGAGGACCATCCCCCCTTCTTTGCATGATGACACAGGGCGGGGTAAACTGCATTCAGTAACAAGAGACACAGGTGTATTCAAACTTCTCATCAGAAGACCGTCTTATCAGCAGGGAGGGCTGTTGGGATGAATTCCCTCCCTCCACCCTGCCCCGGTCTACATGCTAGAAACACATATACATCCCATAATAGGCTGCTCCCAAAGAAGACAGAAACAATAGAACAATGGGATACAGCCACACCTCAAACAATTTAGTAAAAATTTTAGAACAATTTATGAGACCAAGCTCATACAATATTCCAGGAGTTGGAAAGGTGGAATTCATTAATCTTCATATATTTCTTGAGGGACATTGTTCAGAAATATTACTGTCCAAAGTGAAAGAGCCCCTTCATTCTTTCAACACAAACCACACATATAAGACCCTGGATAACAGGGGTAACACAAACATTTGAGTCTGGTGTGGTTATACGGTGAGTTGGGATAAACAGACCTGGCGGGGTACTCGATCACCCTGTGCCCCTAATAGACACAGGTGACTTACACATAGGAGGGGCCAGGGGAGCAGGCCAAGGAGTTTCCAGAGCTCTCTAAGGTAAGCTGGGTTCCACAAACCATCCGCCCAAAGTGACTCCCGTCACACCGCCCATCAGTGCTGCATATTAGTGCCCCCTCATCAGTGCCCATCAGTGAAGGACTTATTTACAAAATGATATAGCTGAAACTATCAACTTTCAAAACTTTTGGTCTTTTTTAATGTATTTTGCAAAAAGAAAGAAAAAAAACAGCGGTGATTAACCACTTGCCGACCAGCCACTGTCATTATACTTGTGACAGGTCGGCTTGATCCCGCGATTTACCGTAGCTGTATGTCGGTCTGTTTTAAAGCTATAACAGGAGCTGATGCACATGGCCGGCGGTCGCGATGTCCGCCAGCCAACCACGATCGCTCCACAGAGATGCAGAACCAGGATCTGTCAATGTAAACAAACAGATCTCCGTTCTGTCGGGAAAGTACAGATTGATCGCCTGTTCCTAGTGATTAGGAACAGTGATCTCTCTATACTCCCAGTCAGTCCCATCCCCCCACAGTTAGAAACACCTCCCTAGGGAACACATTTAACCCCTTGCTCACCACTAGTGTTAACCCCTGCCAGTGTAATTTATACAGTAATCAATGCATTTTTTTAGCACTGATCGCTGTATAAATGTCACTGGTCACAAAAAAGTGCCAAAAGTGTCCAATCTGTCACATCGCAATGTCGCAGTCACGCTAAAAATCGCTGATCACCGCCATTACTAGTAAAAAAATAATAATAAAAATGTGGATAAGTCTATCCCCTATTTTGTAGACGCTATAACTTTTGTGCAAACCAATCAATATACACGTATTGCGATTTTTTTACCAAAAATATGTAGAATACATATCGGCCTAAACTAATGAAGAAATTTTTATTATATTGCTTTTTTTCCAAAATTGACGTTTTTTTGTTTTTTTATAGCACAAAAAATAAAAAACTCAGAGATGATCAAATACCACCAAAAGAAAGCTCTATTTGTGGGGAAAAAAGGACGTCAGTTTTATTTGGGTACAGCGTAGCACGACCGCGCAACTGTCAGTTAAAGTGACGCAGTGCCGTACCTGGCCTGGTCATTAAGGGGGAAAATCTTCCGGTCCTTAAGTGGTTAAATACCACCAAAAGAAAGCTCTTTCTGTCTCAAAAAAATGTATAAAAATGTCATATGGGTACAGCGTTACACGACGGCTCAATTGTCATTCAAAGTGCAACAGCTCTAAAAGATGAAAATTGTCCCGGGCAGAAAGGGGTGAAAGTGCCTTGTGGGTCTTTTCCTAACTACACCTAACTGTGGCTGCCCCCCCCCCACCCCCGATGTATGTACAAAGTAGAAGTCCTTGTGGGAAAAGTCCAATATTATTATTATTATACAGGATTTATATAGCGTCAACAGTTTATGCAGCGCTTTACAACATTAGGGCAGACAGTACAAATACAATACAATTCAATACAGGAAGAATCAGAGGGCCCTGCTTGTTAGAGCTTACAATCTAGGAGGGAGGGTCAAGTTATACAAAAGGGTAATAGCTGTGGGGGATGAGCTAATGGAGAAAATAGTGCAGTTGTTAGATGGAGGTAGGATAGGCATCTCTGAAGGGGAAAGTTTTCAGGGTTCGCCTAAAAGTGGATACATTTGGAGACAGTCTGACAGATTGGGGTAGGGAATTCCAGAGGATGGACGAGGCTCGGGAGAAGTCCTGGAGGCAGATATGGGAGGAGGTGATGAGGGAGCTAGAGAGCAGGAGGTCCTGGGAGGAACGGAGATGGTGATTAGGTTGGTATTTTGAGACTAGGCTAGTGATGTAGCTGGGGGCAGAGTTGTGGATGGATTTGTAACTTATTGTTAGTATTTTGAATTGAATTTGTTGGGCGAGTGGCAGCCAATGGAGGGATTGGCAGAGAGGGGTAGCAGACACTGAGCGGTTTGTAAAGTGGATGAGTCTGGCAGCAGAATTCATGATGGACTGAAGGGGGCATAGTCTATTTAAAGGGAATATGGGAAGAACTTGAATAGAGATGTCCATGGTCATGTGTCCCGAAGAGTTGTCGCTCCTGAGGTGGAGCACAGGTCCCAGCAAGCTGCCCGCTTTCTCTTTTATATCGGGGGGGGGGGGGGGGGGGAGGCTGGACCCCAGAAAAAGCCTGAGAAGGAGATGAGGTAAGACATATTAACCTCTTCCTTCCCCCAGACCTGGGCAGCCATGTAACAATACAGCTGGAACCAAGGCCCATTCCCTAAACTATGTTGGGACCCCGTGAAGAAGCCAGTGCTGCCTGTTGAAGCGCCTCAGTCACTACACCGCCGACAAGCACCACAAAGTAGTGATGTCCAGTTCATGAACGAATCGTTCTTTTGAATCGATTCTTTTCAGTGAACTGGATGAATCGATTCATCTGAGTGAACTGATCCGTTTGAAACAGTTCACTATGCACTCAATACATGCATAGCAGAGCAGGCCTGGTAATATGATCCTAGAGTGAGAGAGCTTGGCCCCTCCCTGCAACCAATCAGCATGCTCAAGGCACAGTGACACTCAGGAACTGGATACAAACTTAAAACAAGAGTCAGGAGTACACAGGTTACCGAGTTAAAGAATCATACAGGTTACCGAGTTAAAGAATCATACAGGTTACCGAGTTAAAGAATCATACAGGTTACCGAGTTAAAGAATCATAGGAGTTGTTAGAACATAGTAAACTGAAAGAACCATGAGTCACCACCAGTAGAACAATACACTAAATCAATGATCAAGTAGCAGCACTACACTACAGACTGCTTTAGGCTGGGTTCACACTGCTGCGGTGGCAGACATCGTATGTGATTCGCAGCGCACTGCTGTTCACATCACATGCGATGTCTGTGCTGTGCGATATCAGCCATACAGATAGTATGGCTGATATCACACCGCATTCGGTCCAAACTCGCACAGGACCCTTTTTTTCCTTCAGACCAGAATCGGATCGCATGGGTATTCACACCTATGCGATCCAATACATGTCTGAATTGTCAGTTCGCAGTGCGATATGCGGGCTGAACTGGGGGTGTCATTAACATTGTATGACACTCCCCAGCAGTTCGCATATGGCAGTGTGAACTGCCGTGCGAGTTGGTACGATGCGGGAACCCGCAGTAAATTCGCTGCGTTCCCGCACCGCAGCAGTGTGAACCCAGCCTTAAAGACAGAGAGGACAAAGTCAAGATAACAAGCCTCTATGTGATAGTTTGTTGAAGTGACAGGTTCTCTTTATTGCATCTTGGGTCTGTTATATGATCACATGAGTATAGGATTGTGCTCAGTAACCTGGGTATCAGGTGTTCTGTCAGATCAAGCAATCTATAGGAGTAGCCAATATTGCCACTTACGTGATGCACAAACAGCTGTGTAAACGAAAAGCGGGTTTTTGTGCATGTGAACTGCATTCTGATGGGCCAACTTCACAGTTAAGATTGCTAGCCATCAGATTTGTCCGTAGTCTTTACAGTGCGTAATGAGGCCCCTTTCACACTTGTGTGACTTGTCCTGCGACTTGGGACTACAAAGTCGCATGACAAGTGGTACCCTATGATTTCCAATGAGTACCGTTCATATCTGTGCGTCTTCAAGTCACAGCGACTTCAAAGTAGTCACTGCATTACTTTGGTCCTATTTTGATGCGACTTGAGGCAGAGACCTCAAGATTAATTCTTCAAGTCGCATCAAAGTCACGGTAAAAATCGTGGCAAAAATTGCACGACTTTCAAATGGCACAAGTGTGAAAGGAGCCTAACGATTGGATTTTACTACCGTGGGTACTTCGCCCGCCCGTGGTAGTAAAATCTGATAATTTTTTCTGTGCATGCGCTGTAAAGATTACGGAAAAATCTGATGGCTAGCAATGTTAACTGTGAAGTTGGCCCATCAGAATGAGGTTCACACGCACAAAAACCCGCTTTTCATCTACACAGCTTTTTGTGCGACACCAAAGTTGATGGCACTGGCTGCTCTGACAAAATGTGGTCTGACACAATAGTATTGTGCTTGTGCTCTGAGCAACAAACTAAACACAAGTAAACCTCCCCAGGACCTGCCAACCTTCTGTGAAGAATCATTCTTTTGATTCTAATCATTTAAGAAGGTTGAGTCAGAGATTTGGTTCACTTGCTTGTCAGTAGACTCAGCAAGTGAACCGAAGAACCGAAGAATCGATTCATTGAATCGGTTCATTTCAGTGAGTAGTTCGAAATGAACCGATTCAATTAAAAGATCCGGACTTCCCATCACTACCACAAAGCAAACACTCCTCAGACTTCTCCACGTAGGCGGAACCGGCTCCTTGACGTCACACCAAAGGTTCCCACCCATCGGGAAAAAAAAATAGGAATAGAGGGGCGTGGTTAGAACGCTAAACCTTGGAGACGGTAAGTGTGAGTCCCCGGCCCCGCCCCCCATCGTTTAACAATATCTCACTACCTGGCGACCTCGCACAGCCCCTGACGTCATTAAGGGAAGATGGGAAGTGTACGAGCGCCCGAGAAGTGGGCGTGTCGGGACAAAGAATGTGGGCGGGAGGAGGGGGCGCGATTAGAACAAGAAAAACATAAACGTTCCAGGCGGCGGGGCGGGGCTAGCCGGGAGGAGGGTGTGGCTTGGCCGGTTGTGGGTTGCGCACTCTCCGTAGCTCGCAGTCTCTTGTTAGTCGCCGTAGAGGCACCATCCGGGCAGGAATTGCAGCGGGCGGTGGTAGAATCGCAGCAGAGCCGGGGACTCCGAGAGAATATCTACTTCTCCTCCGCTCCTCTGATATCCCAAGACTCCATGTGCTCGGGTTTAGAGCTGCTTCCTGGCACGCTCCCCCCCCCCCCCAATCCCATCCCTGGCTAACTTCTCCTGTACAACTTTGCGGTGTGACAGCCGGGAGGACACCCTATGACTGTGCCATTCTATAGAAGTGATCGTCAGCTCTTCGGACCAGCACGATCCCACTGACTTGTATGATTGGTGCATGATCAGCAGCCTGTCATCTGATCCCTATGGCTGGAATGTGGGAGATCCGTTGTATAAGTTCCTAGAGATGTGACAGTTGTGTCTTAGAAGGTGAAATGTGGTGTGTTGGTGGTGTGTGCATGCTGAGTGCCCCCCTCCCTGGACCATCTATGGAGATGTGTGTATAGATTGCCTTGTTTACCTGCACATCTGTCCTAGGAGTAGTCCTCAGCTTTGGATGACCCATGTGTCGTTCTCCATCAGATCCCTCCAATTGGGATGCATTGATTGGATTGGCGTTTTATCGCTGTCAGCGCAGACATTGATCGGTTACAGCTGCTTTGATCTCACATCTTTCAGACCTTTTGCTTTTTGCTGCTACATTTTGTATTGCGATTTGTTTACATGATCAAGATGTTGTGACAGCTGCCTGTCATAGATTACGCCTTATGTGTACCCAATCCGAGCGCTGTCACTGATTGGAGCATTCCTCTCATTGAGTCACTTTTTTTGGATATTTGATTTGTCATTGGCTGGAAGTTTTTTTTTTTTTTTTTTTTCTTTTTCTTTTTTTTAATAGTCGGTGTCCCCGTTCTGTCGTTGGGAGGTAGGCTCAGTCCTGGTTTTCCCGTATGAGGCACCATGTCCAAGACCCTGAAAAAGAAGAAGCACTGGCTGAGTAAAGTGCAGGAATGCGGCTTGTCTGGATTGGGGGGCGACCCCAGCGTGCTTCTGGAGATCCGCGGGGGCGCTGAACACGGAGAGTTCCCTTATTTGGGCCGCCTACGGGAGGATGCGGCCAGCTACATCGCCGGCAAGGTGCCCAACCAAGGAGATGTACTGTTGGAGGTGAATGGCACGCCGGTCAGCGGACTTACGCATCGAGATACGCTGGCCGTGATCAGACACTTCAGGGAGCCTATCCGTCTAAAGACCGTCAAGCCTGGTAAGCGCGTTTTCACAACTCGTTCTGCTTTAGACAACGCTGGGGTATAAAGTACTGTATATGTGTTGGCGTTTCATTAGCATATTTTTTTTTTTTATTAAAGTAGATGTTGCGTCAAAATGCGAGGGCTACTGATATTGCTGGCCCCCCACTCGCTTAATAAAAAACGCAGTAAAACTAGGAAAGAATAAAACCTGTAGGGCTCATTCACACTATTGCGCTGTGATGCATGCTTTGGCGCCATGCCACTGGATGTTTGTTGCGGTGTGCTGCCAAAGATGTACCACACAGCTTTTCCGTTTTCCATTTAAATGAATCAGCTGCCTTAATGCAACATAATAAAATGGGTGTTCTATCGCACTTTTGCTGCCAGAGTGTTGTTTTTTTGTTTTTTAGTTTTTTTTTTTTACATGTTTGAATTAGCATTTTAGGCCTGAAGATCACATACCCCCCCAAAAAATAAAATATGATGGGAATTTACTAAGAGTGGAGGAGACAGTATTTGGATAGGCTGTGCATAGCCACCAATCAGCTTCTAGCTTCCCTTTTCAACGCTTAAGGGCTTATTTACACTAGCATTGCGCTTTATAGAGCGATCCACTGTGGGTCACTTTTTAGAGGGCATTTGACAGGAGGTGAGGTGGCATTATGCTTCCTTCTCATTGCCTGTATTAGGCTGGGTTTACACTAGTGCGAATTGGATGCGGATTTCCCTCCACATCCAATTCGCACAGCAGGAGATTGTGACCAGCTCTCTATGGAGCCGGTGCACATATCTCCGCAGCGGCTCCGGTGCGAATTGCATAGGAGCCCTGTACGTCTTTTGGTCCATTTCAGATTTGAATTCAGCCAAAAATTCGGGCTGAAATCAGACATAAAATGGTGAACGGGGACGCACCCGACTCCTGCTGTGAACTGCTCCGTGCTTCAGTGTAAACCCAGCCTTAAACTTCGAAGCTCTCGTTCACATTGACTGCGGCTTTGAAATTGTGTGACTTCACCACAAAGTCGGTATTGCATTGATTTGAGCAGTGCGAGTGCTGACAGTAGGGCGTGACTTGTCATGAGATTTGACCTGTCGCTCCAATGTAAACGAGGGCTGAAAGCCCATGACACTCTGCCACAACCACGTGCAAGGAAGTTGCGGTGGGGCAACGGCATGTGTATACCTCCATACAACTGCCTTTGCAGCTTAGGCTCCATTCACATCTGGGCGTAGCAGAAATGCACGTCTCTGCCTGCGTTTCCGCAAATGTGCAAAAAATGCGCAATGCGCTTAGTGACATCCTTTCTTAATGGCACCCCAAAAAACGCAGGTAGCAGTCACGCATGTTCTGCACGATAAAACGTGTTTAGCTCAATGCAAAGTTTGGTACATGAGCTTCTTTGGCATGGTTTTGGAGTGGAGGGAGGACCATTCAAAAGAATGGTGCCACTCCAAAAACATGTTTAAAATAAAAATGCATCACTCTAATGTGAACAAGGCCTCAGAACGGGTAGTAAAAACACAGCTAAGTCTGTGTGTTTTTACTGCCCTTCAACGACAAGTGTACAACTGATTGGTAAGTTTGGACATCTGCTTTATATATTTTCTGCTGTATATATTTTCTATAAGCAGGGACCCTGAAGAATAAAATAGTGGTAGTTGCAATTTTTTTTTTCTATGTCATCTATAGTGCAACTGTTTATCAAACCCACATTTCAGTAAAACCAAAAAAATACTGAAGATAATTATAGTGCTCACAAACACAACATATTACAATTTTTTGGGGGGAAATATAAAGATGAGGTTACGTTGAGTAAATACATACCAAATATGTCAAGAATTTAAATTGCATGAAATGGCAAATGACTACAGTACCCAAAATTGTTCTCAGGCAATGCCAACGTGGTTGTAAACTTCAGACATGAAATATGGACACATCATATCCCTGTATAATGTGTACTTGTCTCAATTCAGAGCAGTAAATGCATTTCTGTCTGCTGCTTCTATCTTCTGTTATCAGCATGAGTCTCTTCTAACAAGGGAACCTCCAGCTGATTGACAGCCTCAGCTCTGTTCCTATGTCCTGTGTGAAGGAGTGGGGTGTCTTTTCCATCCAATCAGCTTTCTCTGAGCTATGCAGAGTGTAACTTCAGCTCCCCGCCCCCTGCTTTTCAATGCTGAGAGATTTTATGTAAGTTCTGCACTTTGAATGAATGTAGAGGTGAATAGACTGCAGGTAAATGGGTACAACTTATGTTGGAGGATTTGTTTCATCACTGGGTATATGTAAGGGTTTGCGACCACTTTGAAGGCTTGTTTACGCTGGCAGCAGCCTTTGCTGCCCATCTGATAAAATGATCTGCAGTGGATTGCTTTTTACAGGGCGGTTGACTGGTGGCTGTCTGTTTTTTTAACGTTGACAAGCTTACAACACTGTACTACAACCACGCGGTGGGTCGCGATCAGTGGTGGTACTGCCCGCCAAACACTACAGAAGGTATATGTATTTTTCGCAGGCATTACAACCACAGCATGTGTACAGCCCTGTCTGACTGCTGTGTTTAGGTTAAGGCAGTCAAACCGCAGCTCAGTTGTCTATTAGTACCACCCCTGGCCGCATGCGTGATCAAGCCCTAAAAGCCTTTACAGCTCATCACATTAGAGTTGGCAGTGAAGGATGTCCCTAGAATTCTTACTCTCCCTCTGGTATGCACGGTGATACCTAATATCATCGTTTTCATAGAAAGCCTACAGAGAAGAGTAAACTAACAATGCTATAGCAACAAGGAGTTGGTTCACATGTCAGTGCAGCTGCCAACATATGTCAGTGATTGCAAATTGTTAAAAAATGGTAAAAAAAATAAAAATAAACTAACCCTGGTTCCTGGCCTCATTCTGTAGGTGACGTTAGTGGGTCACATTGCAGGATCTTGGGAAGGCTGTCAATCTCAAGTCTCTTGTGCAGGAGTGCACTCTGGCAGGATTTGCTATCTTCAGCTTCCCCCGAGAAGGCCTGGTGATGTCACCTTCACCTAGGCAAGTGCACCAGAAGCTGAAGTATAAGGTGTGCACAAGTTACATTCTTCTTCGAATGCTTGATTTTTTTTTTTTTTTTTTTTTTTAAGTTTTCACCATGGCGTGCTTGATCTAGTACATGCTAGTTATTTCATATGACAGGTATATGTTTCTTATAGTCAAGGTTTTTTTTTTCCCTTCCCAGCAGTTTTGTACAATTCTGCCTGTAATAATTCAGGCATTGTAAAATGTGATTAACTAAACAGGGCAAAGATCAGAGGGCAACGTCCTATAGCAGTAAATCAGATTTCATCATTTACTGCTCTAACTACAGTGTACAGAGATCCAACCATCGCTCACGAGTGACACATTGCCATCGCTGATTAGCCTGCCTTTGTGAAATCAGCCCATGGATGAAATTCCAGCTTGGAACCTATGGTGTGTGTATGTATATACACTGGAATGCTCTGACTTCCTCCCACACTCCAAAAACATGCTGGGAGGTTAATCGGCTCCGGTCTGAATTGGCCCTCGAATGTGGCTGTGTACATGTGTTATCATATTCTGCATGCTGGTCTCCAGTTGAGCAATTAGGGTAGGTTGAGGAAAGACCTGGCGAACCTACCTTGTAAAATATTCACAGAGAAACGTCTATGGAAAAGTGTATCAGACATGGTGCCCAGGGAGCTGGCCTGTAGAATTTCCGAGAGGTGGATGTTATTGAACGGATATATTCCAACACTGCAATAACCTAGTCCTAGTGTTCAATGTATTGCATAGCTGAAGTTACTGATATATATTTATTTATTACAGGTACTTGTATAACACTGTCAATTTATGCAGTGCTTTACATCTATATTGTACATTCATATCATCGTAAGAAGCAATTGGGAGCTTTTCGTGAGCTGCGAGCCAGGCCTTCTCGTCCAACATCAGTGCCTGACCTCACAAATGCGCTTCTGAAAGAATGTTTAAACATTCCCATAGACACACTCCTAAACCTTGTGGACAGCCTTCCCAGAAGAGTTGAAGCTGTTCTATCAAGTTGAGGTCAGGCCAGTCAAGTTCCTCCACCCTAAACTCGCTCATCTGTGTCTTTATGCACCTTGCTTTGTGCACTGGTCCAAATCATTTAGTGATGGGGGGGATTATAGTGTGGGATTGTTCTTCAGGGGTTGAGCTTGGCCCCTTTGTTCCAGTGACGTCACCTTCACCTTAGGGGGATTATGGTGTGGGGTCGTTTTTCAGGGGTTGAGCTTGGCCCCTTTGTTCCAGTGACGTCACCTTCGCCTTAGGGGGATTATGGTGTGGGGTCGTTTTTCAGGGGTTGAGCTTGGCCCCTTTGTTCCAGTGACGTCACCTTCGCCTTAGGGGGATTATGGTGTGGGGTTGTTTTTCAGGGGTTGAGCTTGGCCCGTTAGTTCCAGTGAAGGGAATTCTTATGGCGTCAGCATACCAAGACATTTTGGACAATTTCATCCTCCCAACTTTGTGGGAACAGTTTGGGGATGGCCCCTTCCTGTTACAACATGACTGCGCACCTGGCACAAACAAAGTCCATAAAGACATGGATGAGCAAAGTTGGGGTGGAGGAACTTGACTGGCCTGCGCAGAGTCCTGACCTCAGCCCAATAGAACACCTTTGGAATAAACTAGAGTGGAGACTGTGAGCCAGGCCTTCTCGTCCAACATGAGTGCCTGACCTCACAAATGCGCTTCTGGAAGAATGATCAAACATTCCCATAGACACACTCCTAAACCTTGTGGACAGCCTTCCCAGAAGAGTTGAAGCTGTTATAGCTACAAAGGGTGGGCCAACTCAATATTGAACCTTACGAACTACGACTGGGATGCCATTAAAGTTCATGTGTGTACAGAGATCATTGGCCAGGACTTGCGCGCCAAAAACTCGGAAACAGGCAGCGGCGTACATGTATGTTGATTTGCCTGCTCAGGCCGCCCATCCGCAAGTAGTTCAAGTGGTAAGCCCTTCTGCCTGGCAGCACTAGGTTTGTTGGTTTGAACCCCAATACACAGGTGTAATTGTAGCCTAAATTTGGATGGAATTAGTCCTTAGGACCCGCTCAGACCATTATTGCGGTGGTAGTGCACTGGGCAGTTTTGCTCGGCACAATCCCACTGCAAAACAAGGCAAAAAGATCTGCAAGCTCTTAAGATCGGGCCCATTCTCACCTCTCCATTGCAGTGGTGTGTGCTGAATAAAGGTACGGCATGCCTCGAATGTAATGAAATGTCACTTTTACGTTTAAGTTTACTTTAAAAAAAAAAAAAAGCAGCCGTGCACGTGGATCAGTGCAGAGGCACCGCTGTCATCCTACCGCATTCTGTAAGCAAATAGGTCCTTAAAGACAAAAAGGGTTAAGAGATACCATTTACCGCGCCATAGGATATCGCTGGATGCCTCTGTTCTCAGAACACCATATATCTAGCAGCTCCCCTTACCTTACCGTAGCGGCAGCTTGTGAACCTCCGTGGCCCCTAGATCGAATTGGGGCCAAAAGTTCACTTCAGAAATGAATTTACCTTGGAACAGCTGCAGCAGATAATGGCAGGAAAATTGTGGAGATTGAGCTGGATGTGATATCTCTGCTCCTGTGTTGATCAGCGGCTGAGTACTCATCTCTGTCAAATGTTATATTCATAGATGGGAGTTATTAGTACTTTACTATTTCACAATCGGCGTTGTTTATTTTGTACCATATGAAGCAGAGACTTCTAAGTGCTTGTTCTTTGGAAGAGATTCATTGCTGGTGGGATGTGATATTATTAACGTTGCTTGTATAAAGTAGATTTTTATTTATTTATTTTTATTCTGTCTTACATTGAAAATAATTGTTTTCTATGACTATAGGAGACAATGGGGTTGATTTACTAAAGGCAAATTGACTGTGCGCTTCGCAAAGTGCAGTTGCTCCAGAGCTTAGTAAACGAGCAGGTACTCTGCTGACTTTCATCATCCAATCATGTGCAAGCAAAAATGCTGTTGTGTTTTTTTTTGTTTTTTTTCTATTTTCCTTGCATTTTTATTTTTTTATTTTTATTTATTTAAGGTACTTATATTGCACTGTCAATTTACGCAGCGCTTTACATATACATTGTACATTCACATCAGTCCCTACCCTCAAGGAGCTTACAATCTAAGGTCCCTAACTCACATTCATACATATACATACTAGGGCCAATTTAGACAGGATCCAATTACCCTACCAGCATGTCTTTGGAGTGTTGGAAGAAACCGGAGTACCTGGAGGAAACCCACATAGGCACAGGGAGAACATGCAAACTCCAGGCAGGTAGTGTCATGGTTGGGATGTGATTGGGTATTCTTTGGAAGGTAAGCCTTAGGAGATTGACCTGGTAAGATCTCCTCTTTAGTTACCTGGCCCTGTTGAGGGCTGAGGTTCATGTCCCAGACAGGGGAGCAGAGGTGTAAAGTCCAGAGGTTAGGTGGCCACACTTAATCTTAACTGTTCCTATATGTTCCTATAGCGTCTGATTCTGATAGACGAGAGTGAGAAGAGGTCTTCCAAGAAACGATATTTCCTATAGTCATCCTACCATGTATAACCTGAGTACCGCCTGTGGTGTTTTTTCGTTTTTAGTTATGTAAAGTTTTAGAGCAAACTGAGTTGTTATGCACGTGGCTATATGCACCAGTTGGCCGGGGTATGCCCTAATGGCCCTGTTTTGTACCTCCTACAGCAAAACTTTTCAATAAAGAGGATTAAAAAAAAAAAAAGTGTATACAATACATTTGGTGCGATCTAGTGCGATTTCAGCCAATTCAAATAAACACTGAGGGCTTTCCTGTGCATCTCCTGTTGTGAACTTGCACCAGTGGTCAGTAAAGTGCTTCCATAAACATGCATTTTAGATATGTAACATAGAGTCACAAAATGTTGCTTCAATTCCCCTAGGATAAATTTGCACATGTAAGCATGTGCATTGGTTTAAATGCTTACAGGTATAAATTACTGAACACTGGTGCAATTTTTCTGTTTTGATTTTACAGATCTTTGCACAGCACACTTTAACTCATGTAAAAGCAGCTGTGTACATGGGCCCATAGCATACAGAATTCCCACCTTCATAACTATTAAAACTCTGCGATTTATGGGTCTCAACACAGCATTTTTACATGCACCCTTACCCCGTTCACACCGGTGCAGCTATGAAATCACGTTTCTTCAGTGTGATTTCAAAGCTGCGCGTTTGTGCCGTTTGCTGATTTCATTGCAGCTTGCGACTTCATTTAACAGAAGTCTATGCAAATTGCAATGAAATCGGTAAAAAGCAGTGCAGGAACCTTTTTCGTAATTGCTACGACATGAACGGTTCCATTGCCGGCAATGGGATGTGACTTGTCTTGCGATTTGGACCTGCCAGAAATGTTCTCACTTCCTGTCCTGCCAGCAACATTTTTACCAGACCAGATGTGAAGAAACTCTCCAACATCAACACAGACAGAAATAAAAAGGATATCTTTAGTAGAGTATGGGAAGGGTGTAGAACCCCTGTCAGATGTTTTTTTTTTTTTAAGCTGAATTCCAGTAATCCAGCTACTTTGTAAAACCTGCAGGCATACCAGTAGTTAAAGTGATTGTAAATGATCACCGTGCCAAACAACCCATTCAGTTTAAAGCTGAAATGAAAAGCAAAACATTTGTGTATAGATATAAAGAGAAAAAAATTATACATTTTTTTTTTTTTTTTTTTTTTTTTTTTAAATTTGTTTTTAGAAGTGGCTGCATAAGAGCTGAGGAGAAGCAGCACACTGAGCTTCCGTTCCCAGTGAATGGCTGTGCA
This sequence comes from Lithobates clamitans, assembly GCA_037952925.1. Classification (NCBI taxonomy): domain Eukaryota; kingdom Metazoa; phylum Chordata; class Amphibia; order Anura; family Ranidae; genus Lithobates; species Lithobates clamitans. Next base: position 2,008,569 of record JBBGZY010000835.1, read on the forward strand.
GGGGGGACTTGTCAGGACTAGTCTGATCATTGGTGGAGAGCAGGCTGAGTTCCCAGCATAGCTAGAGAACTGACCATGGTGTGCTCTCCTGCTTAGAGTGGTCAGTTGCTAATAGGAAAGCAGTGGGACTGGCAGGAACACCAGGAATTTCACACAAAGGAAGCAATATAAATAGAAAAGGATACTTTTCCATACAAGTACATGGTATAGCAGGCATATATTTTAGGAATATGAAATGCTGGGGTAACAAACGCCTTAAAGAGGAAGTAAAAGCTGATGGGTTTGCTTCCTCTTTGTTTACTTGCAAAGGTAAAGCATAATGGGTTACTATGCATCGCAAAGTAGCCCATTATGTGTCACTTACCTGACACAGGAGCCTGTGATGTCACCGCTGTCCCCTCCGCTACAGAGTGTCCATCTTCTTTCCGGGTATCGTGGCTCCAGCGCTGTGATTGGCCGGAGCCGCGATGACGTCGCTCCCGCGCATGCGAGCCAGCACTAACGGCATATCGCCTGTCTTTTTGCAAATATCTCCTAAACCGTGTAGGTTTAGGAGATCTTTCTTGGACCTACAGGTAAGCCTTAATCTAGGCTTACCTGTAGGTCAAAGTGGTCTGCAATGCCGCGTACACACGGTCGGACTTTTCGGCTACAAAAGTCCGACAGACTTTTGGCGGACTTGCGGCGGACTTTCTAACGAGCGGACTTGCCTACATACGATCACACAAAAGTTTGACGAATTCGTACATGATGACGTACACCGGACTAAAATAAGGAAGTTGATAGCCAGTAGCCAATAGCTGCCCTAGCGTGGGTTTTTGTCTAGCATACAGACGAGCGGATTTCTGGGTCCGGTGGAGTTACGACGTAAAGATTTGAAGCATGTTCCAAATCTAAAGTCCGTCAGATTTGCAAATTGAAAAGTCCGGGGAAGCCCACACACGATCGGGTTGTCCGCCAGGTTTGGTCCGTCGGCGTCCGTCGGACTTTTGTAGCCGAAAAGTCCGACCATGTGTACGCGGCATAAGGGTTTACAACCACTTTAAGTCTGACAAGGTGCCCACCACCTTGTACACTTCTCTATTATTCACATCTGACAGGTTTATTGCACTCCAGGAAGATAGAGCTCACTGTGGTCTTCGTTCCTTCAAGAGCAGAGTTGTTGGAACTGCTATGCCCACCGCTCCCCTTCATCTGCCCATTCACAGAAGCATTTGTATTATGTAAACTCTTTCATAAAATAGAAAGGCTTCTGTGAATAGGCAGCAGAGGGATGGGACAGATATAACTGCTCTGTGTGCTTCTTTCCTCCTACAGCTGGAGTGTGTCCTGGCTCAATAAACCTGTCACATATAAGTAATAGAGATAAGTTCTAGAGATGACATGCACCTAATTGGACTTAACTCATAGCATGCCTGCACTTTTTGCAAAGTTGCTAAATTCCTGGAATTCAGCTTTGTTTACTTGTTGCAGATTTTTCCGTACTTCCTGTCTTTTGAATTCTAATACCGCCTCACTGTATGTAAAGGTAGAAAACATTTTTTGACTTAATACGCACTTTAATATAATTACCTTTTAAAATGCGTTAAATGTTTGGGTTGATTTGTGGATAGCTTGATGACTTTTTATCATCTTTTACAATACAAATTGGCGACCAACTGGAAAGAGTTCAGAGTGCTGGCTGCCTCAGTGAGCAGAGTGATCTGTTTGAGTTGGATCTTCTAATTAATCAGTATTTTAGGGCTCATTCACATCATATGCATTGGGTTTTGTGGGGGTGGGGGGGGAGCCTTGTCCAACAGTCCCAACACATAGGCTAAAAGACAAATTGCTTTGTCTATCAGTTTAGTTCACACCACTGTGCTGCAAAAAGGTAGGATATTGTGTAAGTTTTTTTCAGCACAGTGTGTTGCAAGTCTCAAGTCTCAACCCTCCATGGTGAAAAAATATGAATAAAATGTCCCTTGGGACTGGAGATGAGCCTGGGCATCGTCTGAACTCGTCCAACAAAGGGGTGAGATGCTGGTGGCGTCAGTGCCCTTAGATGGACATATGTCCATATGTCCCTTGGGTAGACATGTGTCTATGGTGAAAAAAGATTAGTAAAATGTCCCTTCTGACTGGAGATGAGCCTGGGCATCGTCTGAACTCGTCCAACAAAGGGGTGAGATGCTGGTGGCGTCAATGCCCTTAGATGGACATATGTCCATATGTCCCTTGGGTAGACATGTGTCTATGGTGAAAAAAGATTAGTAAAATGTCCCTTCTGACTGGAGATGAGCCTGGGCATCGTCTGAACTCGTCCAACAAAGGGGTGAGATGCTGGTGGCGTCAGTGCCCTTAGATGGACATATGTCCATATGTCCCTTGGGTAGACGTGTCCATGGTGAAAAAAGATTAGTAAAATGTCCCTTGTGACTGGAGATGAGCCTGGGCATCTTCTGAACTCGTCCAACAAAGAGGTGGAATGCTGGTGGCGCCAGTGCCCTTAGGTGGACATGTGGGCATATGTAGTCAAACTTGACAAAGCATGAGCATGTGTCAATATAAGGGCAAGTATGTCACCAGCATCCCACCCCCTTTTTTATACATGTGCTGTGGAGCTGTGCATGACAAAGCCCGCAGCTGATTGGACTGCAACAGAGCGCCAATTTGATGTTTGGATAGGGGTGAGTTTGGAGGACACCTATGCTTCTGTCTGTTTGTGGCATTTCAATAGAGTTGAAAAAAAAAGAAACTGTTATACGCCATTTACGACGCATCAATGCTGCTCTCTTAACAGCACACACCAGCGGCCGCTAGCGTGAACAAGCCCCATTACCCCGGTCCTGCGATGTCCTGTGGCTAGAATGTGTATGGTCACAAATGATTCATGGGTTATGTGCTGAGAATCCTTGTTAACATGCCTTTGTAGGAGCTCAGCGTGATCTCCGTGATCTTCCAGCTTTATGCTGAACTGGTATCAAAAGAAGTGGTGTGGTTTATTTTATTTTTTTTTTGTCTGTAGAAATAATTTCAGCATGGATTATTATATTTGTATAGTCTTTTGAACAACGGCAGTATACTTTGGAGAATTGCTGAAGACTGTGTTTACTCCGCATCCAGGCTCTTAATCTTTTCGAAGTGTCCCACTTGTACCTATTACCACTGAATGAGTGATGGATGTTTTCTGACACCTGACCTTAGTGGAAGCAACTTTTCCTGTTTGCAGTTCAGTCATGCTTCATGACATGCTTTATGTGTACGTTTTGTAAACCCGTTTAATTTTTGTGAGGTTTTAATCTGGATTTGACATAGTTTTACACCTCAGATGAACAACCATGAAGCCAGATAAAAAATAAACCTGTCATGAGGGACCTTGCTCTACACAACCTTCTTTTAAAACTGCCGGTTGCCTGGCTATTATGGTGACACTACCTTTAACAGTTTATACGTTATTAAAGCAGAACTTTAGTCAGAGAATTGAGTCCTGCTAGATCACTTCAGGTTGGGCCCTCTTGCAGGTATAGCTATGTAAAACATTACAAATGAGTGTCTATACTGTTTAACCACTTACCCACTGGGCACTTAAACCCTCTTCCTAACCAGACCAATTTTCAGCTTTTGGTGCTCTCACATTTTGAATGACAATTACGCAGTTATGCTGTACCTATATGACATTTTTGTATTTTTTTCACACATATAGAGCTTTCTTTTGGTGGTATTTAATCACCGCTGTTTTTTTAAATTTTTTGTGCTATAAAAGAGAAAAGACTGAAAATTCTGTAAAAAAAAAAAAAAAAAAAATGCATTTTTCTTCGTTTGATATACAATTTTGCAAATTTTAGTAATTTTTCTTCATATATTTTAGCAAAAATTTATACTGCTACATATCTTTGGGAAAAATAACCCAAATTGGTGTATATTATTTGGTCTTTGTGAAAGTTATAGAGTCCACAAGCTATGGTGCCAATCTCTGAAAATCACATCTGATGCACTGACGGCCTATCCCATTTTTTGAGACCCTAACAAGCCAGGAAAGTACAAATACCCCACAAATTACCCCTTTTTGGAAAGTAGACATTCCAAGGTATTTAATTAGAGGCATGGTAAGTTTTTTGACGTTGTAATTTTTTCCCACAATTCTTTGCAAAATTAAGGTATTTTTTTTGTCTTTTTTTTCACAAAATTGTTATATTAGCAGGTTATTTCTCACACACAGCATATGCATACCACAACTTACACCCAAAAACACATTCTACTACTCCTGAGTATGGCGATACCACATGTGTGAAACTTTTGCAGTGTGGCCACATAGAGGCCCAACATGCAGGGAGCGCCATCAGGCGTTCTTGGAGCATAAATTATACATATAATTTCTTGACTACCTCCTACACTTTTGAAGGCCCTGGAGCACCAGGACAATGGAAACGCTCCAAAAATGACCCAATTTTGGAAAGAAAACACCGTAATGTATAATCTATGAGGCATATCGAGTCTTTTCAACATGTCATTTTTTTTCTACAAGTTTTTGGAAAATGTGTAAAGAAAATGAAAACACACTTTTTTTTTTTTTTTTTTTTTTTACACAACTTTTTCCATTTACACAATGTTTCTAACACATAGCATGTACATACCAAAAATTACACCCCAAAATAGCTTCTCCTACTTATGAGTACGGAGATACCACATGACACGTGACACTTTTCCACAGCATGGCCACATACAGAGGACCAACATGCAGGGAGCACCGTCGGGTGTTCTAAGGGGCATAAGTTTCAAATCTAATTTGACTACCTATTACACTTTTGTGAGGCACTGTGGCATGGATGTGACATAGATGATAACTGATGTGGCATGGATGAGCATGAATGCATTAAGGTGAAAAAACACGAGGGTTTAAAACCCCTTTAAGTGGACCTCCCCACATCCTACGACCCTGTCTCGCTGGATATTTGATCTTAAGTGCATTTCTTACAAAAGATATACAATTCTTTTTTTTCTTAGAAATTCATTTAAAAAGGTTTGATGCAATCTAATCACTGGCTCAACCGTATGAGACTGTGTTATTAACCTAAGCCCCATTTTTCTTAGGAATAGCTGTGCCATTTATCCTGCTAAAAGTGGGTTCTCATTGTGTATTCTGACTCTTGCAGGCTGATTTATCGTCATGTGTATATTTATGGTTATGGCGATATTTAGGTACACTCCTTGGGTACATTCTTTTTTTCTTCTTGCTTTTTGTTTTGCCGTCCTGCGTGGTGTGCTTTGTTTGTGTGTGATTTCAAATTCTGTTAAGCAAAATCTGATTTAGGAAAAAAAAAATTCTGATTTTAGCACAGCTGGTGTGCTTACATTTCTTATTGGCATTTTGTTTGGAGTTCTCATTTAAAGCTGAATGTTAGGAATTTAGCCACTTTGTAAAATGTGCCAGATTGCGATGGGTTAATTCTGACGAGGTGCGTACCAGCCTCCTCCTGGACTTATCTCTCCTATTTGCAATTTACATTTTTATTGCGTGTCGGGAGTACAGTTAGTACTATTCAGGCACTCCAAAGCTTGAACTTCTGGTCTCACTTCCAGAAGCTGCAGACTGGAATGCAGTTGCTCTGCCAGCCTCTCTCCTTCTGCTGCCCATTGGCAGAGCGCTTTGTATTACATGAACCTATTCACAAAATGCAAAGCTTTCTGTGAATGGACAGTAGAGCTGCACGATTCTGGTTAAAATGAGAATCACGATTTTTTGGCTTAGAATAAAATTCACAATTCTCTGATCATTCTTGGCGTAACATCATCTTTCACATGCTACAAAAAAATACTGCTAACTTTACTGTTTTATTTATTTTGAATTCATTGAAGTGTCCCCCCCCCCCCCCCCCAAAAAAAATTGCTTTTAAAAGACCGTTGCGCAAATACAGTGTGACATAAAATATTGCAATGACCGCCATTTTATTCTCTAGGGTCTCTGCTAAAAAATATATATAATGTTTGGGGGTTCTAAGTCATTTTCTAGCAAAAAATACTGATTTTAACTTGTAAGCAACAAGTGTCAGAAAAAGGCTTATGCCGCGTACACACGGTTGGACTTTTCGGCTACAAAAGTCCGACAGCCCGTCCGACAGACTTTCGACGGACTTTTGGCGGACTTGCGGCAGACTTTCTAACGAACGGACTTGCCTACACAAGATCACACAAAAGTCTGACGGATTCGTACATGATGACGTACACCGGACTAAAATAAGGAAATTGATAGCCAGTAGCCAATAGCTGCCCTAGCGTGGGTTTTTGTCCATTGGACTAGCATACAGACGAGCGGATTTCTGGGTCCGGCGTAGGTATGACGTAAAGATTTGAAGCATGTTTCAAATCTAAAGTCCATCAGATTTGCGGCTGGAAAAGTCCGCTGAAAGTCCGGGGAAGCCCACACACGATCGGATTGTCAGCCGTATTTTGTCCGTCGGACTTTTGTAGCCGAAAAGTCAGACCGTGTGTACGCGGCATAAGTCTTTAAGTGGTTAAACTGACCTCATTTGCAGACCGAAGTTCATCCCTTTTGATCTAAATAACCAAATGATGCAATGGGGGTTATTTACGAAAGGCAAATCCACTTTGCACTACAAGTACAAACTACAAGTGAAAAGTGCACTTGAAATTGCACTGAAAGTGCAGTTGCTGTAGATCCGAGGGGGACATGAAAGGAAAATAAAAAACAGCATTTTAGCTTGCACATGATTAGATGATAAAAACAGCAGAGCTTCCACTCATTTCAGATCTACCCCTCAGATTTACAGCGATTGCACTTCCAAGTGCACTTTGCACTTGTAGTGCAAAGTGGATTTGCCTTTTCGTAAATAACCCCCAATGTTTCTTTTTATCTCAGCACTGAGCAATGTTGTGTACTTGTTATATGTATCATGGACATGCTGGATTAAGATCATAAGGGGGGTTAAAGCGAGATTGCGATATTTTTTTTTTTTTTTTAGGCTAATCGTGCAGCTCTAATGGACAGTGGAAGGGAAGGGTGGGCAGAGCGGCTACTGTGTGAGAAAGCAACTTCTCTCCTGTCAGAGTGCCGGGAGCATAGTGATAGCTGTACTCCCAGGGCTACGTAAAATTGTCATTTGTAAAGTAATGAGTTCATGAAGTGTCATGAAAAAAAAAAAAAATCTAAATGATTGTTTTTACACTGGTGATTATGGGCCCATTTACACCACAACGCTGTGCTCTGCAAGGCACACATTGAACAGCATTAAACAGGCCATTTAAAATGAACTGGCTGAATCGCAAAGCAACACATTTGAAAATGGGACAGGCTGAATTTTATCACAGTGTACACACAGGATACTACAGTGTGCCGCACTGCTTTGCAGTGCACATGAGTGTTGGAGTCATTCACAATAAAGTGCATAGTGCAATAAAGTACAGCAGTGCATTGGTGTTTATGGACCCTGGGATTGGAAGTACATTTTGTATGTTTCAGTATTTGTCTTTCATAAAAAGATTTTGCCATTAAATAGATGTGACAGTTAATATTATGGAACATATGTAGTGGTGACAACCGGACAGTGCCTTTGGTCTGGTCTCGTGTCTTCTGCCTCTGTACCTTGTGTGTGGAATGCTTTGAATGTGACATTGCTTGTCGGCCAGCTGCCTTGACTCTTACAAACATGCACTTCCTTTGCAGTAATCTTTAACCTCTATTATGGTTATGGATTTGTGAAGGAAACTTTGCACCCTGTAAGCATAAGATTCCTGTTTTGTACATAAACATTTTTATGGTCTGAGAGTCATGTAGATCTGACCCTTTGCCTGCTGTATGATGCAGCTACCACCTCCCGAGGGCAGACATTCCAGAGGACTTGGGTGCCTTGTAAATTAGTTTTATATACGGTATGTGTATATGTATGTATATATATATATATATATATATATATATATATATATATATATATATATATATATATATATATATATATATATATATATATATATATATATATATATATATATATAGTCTTATCAAGAATCAAGGTCAGCCATGGACAAATGATACAATTGGTAGTAGATACTAGGGGTGGTCTGTTTAGTTGCTGCCATTTGGAAAATGACAAATGCATATTTCCTTCTTTTTGTGGGTGCTGGCTATGTCCGAACTAGGAATAAAAATATCCACTCCAATGATGCAATAGTATATGCACTCAAGGACCAGGCCTTTTCTGACATTTTTTTAGCAGAGACCCTAGAGGATAAAATGGTGATTGTTGCAATTTTTTTATGTCGCACAGTATTTGCGCAGCAGTTTTCCAAACACAATTTTAATGGAAAAAAAACACATTATATAACCCAATTGTTAAAATTGGTATATAAGATGTTATGCTGCGTACATAAATGCCTAACATGTGACACTTTAAAATTCTGTACGCTGGTGGAATGGTGACAAACTACGATGCATAAAAATTTCCATAGGTGATGTTTTAAAATTTATACAGGTTACCAGTTTAGAGTTAGAGGAGGTCTAGTGCTAAAATGATTGCTCAATGTTCGTTAAGATACCATACATGTGTGGTGCGAACACCGTTTTACACATGCGTGCACAAAGGGGGCGCTTTAAACATTTTTTATTAATAATATTATTTATTTAATTTTTTAAAATTTTACACTGTCCCCCCCTTTTTTTTTTTTTTTTTTTGATCACTTTTATTCCTATCACAAAAATTTAAACATCCCTTGTGATAGAAATTAGCGATGACAGGTCCTCTTTATGGACACATCTGGGGTCTATAAAACCCCATATATCAAAAAAACATCAGATCAAAAAATATCAAAAAGCATTTATCTTATGCTTTAAAAAAAAATGGTTTAGATCCGCCCTAGACCAGAAGTGATTTCATGACGTTGCTCTAGTCCTCCTGGATCATAGAGGTGAGGAGATACAATCTGGTCTCTCCTCACCTCTGTGGCTAGCCGTGTGAACCCCTCGGATTGTTTCCCAGGCTTTCCCGTAAGAGCAATAAGCCTGAGAAACACCGGCGAGCAGCAGGAGGAGGAGAATCCTTCTGCTGCTTCTAAAAGCAATCCAGCAGCTAATCAGCAGCCCTAATCACTTTATTGAGAAAGAGAATCACCGGCTGAAAAAAAAAAAAATCTGGGTTATTACTGACTGCTTAATCCACACAATCCTGGTAAACGTTTAAAAAACGCTGCACAGCCTTTAAATAAAAACAAACGTATATAATAATGACTGATTATAGTGACAATAGTGCAATAGAGTGGTAATCACGTGAATCAAACTAGTATAATTAAATCACGTCTACCATACACTGGAGTTAAAAAAGTGACAATAGTGCAATAAAAGTGCTATTCACGTGGATCAAGTTAGTATGATAGAATCAAAATTTGCATAACATTAATACAGTGACATATAGAAAAAATAAAGTGCTGTAGTGCATATATGTGATGTCCCGTTTAATATATCACATCAATCACTGTAACAAACTCATAAAGTCCATAGATAGTTGACCTCCATTGTGGGGATCCACGTGTTGCTGTGGTGCTCCCCCCCAGGTAATGAACGCTCACCTTAGAGCATGTGACCTCACATTTAAGTTCAGTCAAAAAACATGCCTGTGAATGCTGTTGAATCCTGGGGTGCCCAATAACATAGTCTCCATATATATGTGGGATAACAGAAAAGGCTGGACGTTCCTGAGGTGGTTAAGGCAGCAGCCTGTATTTCTCCTGCGGTTACCTGTGGGTTTTTCTGTGTATCCTGAGCAATTCTTCTGCCAGTTGTGGCTTTGTATAAGAAGAGCCCCTAATTTCCCACATCTTAATAAGTGATTGAACAGTACTGACTGGCATTTTCAAGGCTTTGGATATCTTTTTATATCCTTTTCCATCTTTGTAAAGTTTCATTACCTTGTTACACAGGTCTTTTGACTGTTCTGTTTTGACTGTTCTTTTCTACCTCCTCATGGCTCAGTGTCTAGCCTGCCTAGTGCATCCTTGTGAGAGCTAACAAACTCATTGACTATTAGACACTAATTATGATTTAAAAAGCCACAAATGTGGGAAAGTAACCTTTTAAAGTGGATGTAAACCCGAAATTCTTTTTTTTTTTTTTTTTTTTTATGTCATAATATAGAGTATAAGATTTCCTGTCATTTGAGCCCAGTCTTGCCACAAAGAGTTAATCCATCTCTGAACAATCCTCTTTGATTGTTCAGTGAAATAAATGTTGACAAACAGAAAAACTTTGTCAAATCCTCCCCCTTGCTGTGAGTGACAGGTGATTTACATATCTCACGCACTAGCCTAAGACATGCATTGTTTTTTAATTCCCTCCCCCACTCCTTTCTTCTGCAGCTCTGCAAGGATTGGCTGTTCCACACCACAGCATGATTTGGCATACTGAAGTCATGTGGTTACTTTCCTGTCTTTTCACTGGATGTTAGATCATAGCAGAAGTTCAGTGTTAGAAATACACAGGAGAAAATGCATATTGACAAGGGGAGTGTAGAGGTGGGCGGGGAGTCTACTGACATCACGACTCCACCCACCGAGCTCCAGACAACAGACCCGCCCACAGAATATGCAGTTTTTCAGGTCTCATAACAGACAGAGGGGAGACATTTGACAGGTAAGGATACATGCAGGAGGCATGTATATCCTTATAGATAACCCCTATGGCAGTAGTTTAGAAAGGATGACATTGGGTTTACATCCACTTTAAGTTGCCATTTTAACCTGTGTGTGCCAACTTCTGTGTCTGCACCAAGGCCAAACATTGCAGGGTATGTAAACTTTTTTTTATCAGGGCCATTTGGGTGATTTCTGTTATTATGATTTAAAAAGGATCCAAAAAACTGTCAAAAAAATTATCAAATGTGATAATAAATGGCTTCATGTGAGATATATATATATATATATATATATATATATATATATATATATATATATATATATATATGTATGTGTGTGTGTGTGTGTGTGTATATGTATGTGTATGTGTATATATATATATATATATATATATATATATATATATATATATATATATATATATATATATATATATATATATATATATATATATATATATATATTTTTTTTTACAGCTTGGGGGCTGGATCAATTTTCTTCATCCATATCACTGACATCCACTTTACAGGTTTACATTTTTTGACAGAACATGAAGTTATTCAGGGGGATGGGGCTGGGAACCTAGATGAAAGTGAAACTTTAGCAACAGCTGGTACCGTAATCATTACTTACCCTTATCCCTCCAAACCACTTCAAATAGTGTTACTCCAGCAGCAGCACTCCCTGGGATTATGTGCAAAAATACATTTGTCAGCTGTGTTAACTCTTTGTGGGTGTAGATTAAAATTTTTATTTTTTGATGAAAAATGAGAGCAGTGTCACGGATTTACACTATATAGTAATATTGAACAGAAAAGCGTGAACATACTACATAGACCTAGTGCTCCGCATAAAGGAGTACACCCCTATTTGAAAAGTAAGATTGTAATCAATATCTCAATGAACACCAGAACAATTTCCCAAATTTTGACAAAGTTGAGTTTTTTTTTTTATAGAACATGTGTGTTTTGGATCATTGTCATGTTGGAAAAGTGCTGGACGGCCAAGGGCAGGTAGTGATGGTAGTATCTTCTCTTTCAATATAGAGCAGTACATCTGTGAATTCACTATACCATCAATGAAATGCAGCTCCCCTATACCAGCAGCAATCATGCAGCCCCACAGGAGGACACTGCCACCACCATGTTTCACTGTAGGCAACATGTATTTTCTTTGTACTCCTCACCTTTGCGACACCATACAGTTTTGAAGCCATCAGTTCCAAAAGCATTTATCTAGTATAGAGTCCCAGTAGTCTTCTTCTTTTTTCAGCATGGGCCCTGGCAAATTCTTAGTTGGCCTTTTTTGTGCATGGGCTTTAGGAGAGACTTCCTTTGTGGACGACACCCATGCATGCCATTCCTCTGCAGTGTACACCGTATTGTGTCACGGGAAACAATCACCCAGTTTTGGCTTTCTACTTCTTTAGCTAGCTGCAGTGCACTTGAATGTTAATTTTTCTTCAACTTTTCTCTTCAGAAGACACTCCTGTCGAGGTGTTAACTTCTGTGGATGGCCGCCTCTTTGTGAGATTGTTACAGTTCCATCTTTGTTACACTGCAGTATTCTGACGGATAAGTAAAGCTTTGCTGAACTTCTTGTAGCCTTCACCTTTCTTGTGTAAAGAAATTCTTTTCTTTCTCAGGCCTTGTGACATTTCTCTTCCATGTGGTGCCATTGCTGACAGCATGAAATGGGAAAGGGTTTTCTTTGTTAAGTAACGCCCTTTTATAATCAACTGTCTGCAGGACAGACACCTGTTTAATGAATAGTTAGACTCACCTGTAGTTGAATTCTTGTTCATTAGGATTTTGTTGTCTAAAATTTAGCTTTGTTCCTAAGGCTGCTTTCACACTGGGGCGGTAGGGGGCGTCGGCGGTAAAACAGCGCTATTTTCAGCGCTGTTTTACCGCGGTATTTGGCCACTAGCGGTGCGGTTTTAACCCTCCGCTGGGGGCCGAAAAAAGGTTAAAACCACTTGTATAGCGCGGCTATAGCCGCGGTACAGCCGCGCTGTCCCATTGATTTCAATGGGCAGGAGCGGTGAAGGAGCGGTGAATACACCGCTCCTTCACCGCTCCAAAGATGTGGCTTGCAGGAGATTTTTTCTTCTCCTGCCAGCGCACCGCTTCAGTGTGAAAGCCCTCGGGCTTTCACACTGAACAAACAGTGGAGGCTGTTTTGGGGCGGTTTGCAGGCGTTATTTTTAGCACAGTAACGCCTGCAAGTCCCAGTGTGAAAGGGGTCTAAGGCTGCGTACACACGAGCTGCGTACACACTTTTCCGCAACAAAAGTCCGGCCATTCCGGCGGACTTTTGACGAACTTCCAAGGGACTTTTGAAAGAATGGACTTTCCTACACACAATCACACCAAAGTCCGACGGATTCGTATGTGATGACGTACGACCGGACTAAAATAAGGAAGTTGATAGCCAGTAGCCAATAGCTGCCCTAGCGTGGGTTTTCGTCCATCAGACTAGCATACAGACGAGCGGAATTTTCATCCGGACTCGAGTCCGTCGGAAAGATTTGAAGCATGTTTCAAATCTAAAGTCCGTCAGATTTTCGACTGGAAAAGTTCGCTGAAGATCTGATGAAGCCCACACACGATCGGATTGTCCGCCGGACTCGGTCCGTCAGTCCGGTCGAAAAGTCCGCTCGTGTGTACGCTGCATAAGACTTTCATTGGGGTGGTGTATTCATTTTTCCAATATGGTCTTGAGTACATTTTTTAGGAAAAATACTTTTGAACAAATCTTGGTTGCAGTCAATGGCCTGCATTTGTGGGAGTATTTTGTAGCATAGCCTTCTATAGAAAATGTTGATTCTGAAAGGAAAGTAAAGGTTTTATGACAAATCTGTTGGGGTGTCCTCATTTATGCTGAGCACTGTGTATGTATGTATATGTATAGTTATAGATATATAGAGAGAGAGCGCTTTGGGAGAGACTAGCAGCTCCACCCACTACAAGCTGCATAGAGATAACTACAGAAGTGGGCAGACAGAGACTAGACCAGTCACCCTGCACAAGGAGAGAGAGCAGCAGTGACTGGTCTTTATTACAGGAAGCTTCTGCACACAAAGTTTCACACAGGGTTACTGCACCGATCTGGAAGAAATACAAAAAGAACTCCAAGAATCAAGCAAGACAATATTTGCTTGTTCTGGAATGCAGCTGTAAAAGGATATAAATATTGTGTACATATGACATATTATGTTCAATGGATAGATTATATTACTGAATTGTAACCCATATTTTGTGGTATAACTATTGGGTGCAGTTGCCCCAGGGTCACCGAAAGCATAAAAAGCAAATAATTTGTCTTTGTTTACAAGCTGTTTGCTCATATTACTTTCTTGGCCCAAACTGTATTCTTTCCTTCAATGTCCAATTGTCTACTGTCCTTTGTTAGATTTTTTTGACAGTTCAGTAGAAATCTATTTCATCACATGTGCGAATTAATAATGCACACGCCGGTATTTATGGAACATGTAGACCCGCCAGGTCTGTATGTCCCATACATTAAATGTTTAAAGCAGAGACCTGAAAATACCACTTAAAAAGGTTTTACTGACAGCATGTAATACATTAAAATCGAGAACTGTTTTTTTTTTTTTTTTTTGTGAATGAGGGTTTAATACTACTTTTGAAGCGTAATTAAACTCTATTTAAAAAAAAAAATATTCATGCATGTATTCCTAATTCAAAAACGACCCTTCTCTTGCTCCCAGCCTTCTCCATATTTCCAAATTCCTTTTTTGCTGCTGTTATCTGACTTCTCGTTAGAGGGTGGCTACGTTCATTATCCATAATTCCACTGTATGTAGCAACCTAGCCACCCTCTCTTGCTTACTCCCGAGATGGACTAGGGACTATGGGATTTGTAGTGCGCATAGAGCAGTGTTCATGACTGTAACTAACGCGCACTGCTTGTTCCAAAAGGAGAGGCTCGAGAGCTCACGGAGGATATTCCAAGGCGGCAGAAAACTAAGAGCCGATGTTATGAAAAATATTTAGCAGGGCCATTAAGTAATGAATGTGTATGGAATATTTTTGGAGAATATGAAAATTGTGTAATTTCCCTTTAACCACTTCAGCACTGGAAGATTTGGCTGCTCGATGACCAGGTCATTTTTTTGTGATTTGGCACTGCGTTGCTTTAACTGACAATTGCGCAGTCATGCGACGCTGTACCCAAACAAAATTGATGTCCTTTTTTTTCCCACAAATAGAGCTTTCTTTTGGTGGTATTTGATCACCTCTGCGGTTTTTATTTTTTGCGCTATAAACAAAAGAAGAGTGACAGTTTGGAAAAAAAACCACAATATCTTTTACTTTTTGCTATAATAAATATCCCACATTTTTTATATAAAAAAAACTATTTTTTTCCTCAGTTTAGGCTGATGTGTATTCTTCTACATATTTTTGGTAAAAAAAAAATCGCAATAAGCATATATTGATTGGTTTGCGCTGAAGTTATAGCGTCTACAAAATAGGGGATAGATTTATGGCATTTTTATTATTTATTTTTTTACTAGTAATGGCGGCGATCTGCGATTTGTATCAGGACTGCGACATTATGTCGGACACTTTTGACACATTTTCGAAACCATTGATAATTATACAGCGATCGGTGCTATAAAATGCACAGATTACTGTGTAAATATTACTGGCAGGGAAGGGGTTAACGCTAGGGGGCGATCAAGAGGTTAACTGTGTTCCCTATGTGTATTTCTAACTGTGGGGAGATGGGACTGTTTAGGAGGGTTTAGGTGTATGAACACACGATCTATCTCCTCCTCTCTCCAGAAAGAACCGGGATTTGTGTGTTTACAAACACAGATCTTGGTTATTGCTCTGTCATGAGCGATCGCAGGAGCCCAGCAGTCATCGTGCCTGCCTGGCACTCACATCAGGGTTGGGCACACACTGTGGGCGTGCGCCTCTAGTGGCCAAAAGGTGAAGCGAAGTAACATAACGCCGTTTCGCCCAGCCGTGCCATTCTGCCGCAGTAAAACTGCAGCGGCTGGTCGGCATGCGGTTAATATAAACGCGGGGCACTTAAGGCTGATTTGATGGTTTCTGTGTTCAGATTTTGTACTAGGACCATAAATATGGCTTACACCTCTGTTAATTCTATGTGTGGTGTTGTGTACTGCTCCCCTGACTTGACTAAACACGCTGGAGCTTAATATATAGGACCAAAGTAGCCTCCTTCTTTCAGGAAATTGTTCTCATTGTGTCCCACAAGTGTTAGAATGGATGACTTCACAACATGCTGCGAATTGCTTCATTCTGCACAATTGGAGGAAGAACTTTTTTATTTTTTTTTTGTACTATCTAACCTGTATTTTTAGACTGACCATCTGCTAGGAGCAATATTCTGTCCTAATGTGCACACGAAGAAATTCTCGGCAAAGGAAGTCGTTATAAAAAGATTCATAGAATTTAGTGGATTAAAGATGGTGCAAAAGTACATTGCAGGTCCTCCTAGATTCTGGTCTAGAGTTTACCCTGGTTAACCTCTGTTATTGTACTTGGTCTAGAATTATTTATTTCAGGTACTTGTATAGCGCCATCAATTTACGTAGTGCTTTACATATATGTTATATATTCACATCAGTCCCTACCCTCATGAAGCTTACAAGCTAAGGTCCCTAACTCACATTCATACATACACATACTGGGGCAAATTTATCCAGGAGCCAGTGAACCTACCAGCATGTCTTTGGAGTGTGGGAGGAAACCGGAGTACCCGGAGGAAACCCACGCAGGCACAGGGAGAACATGCAAACTCCAGGCAGGTAGTGTCGTGGTTTAATGCAACATCTTATATATTGTATGGAGGTCCCTCTTCCTGTTTGAGTTGAAGTATAGCTTTGCAGCAGAAGACATTGTGCGTTATTAATAGCCTAAATTGTTTACCTCTTTCCCCAAAAAATATCGATTGTATGTGAGACTAGATTTTCTAGTGTTTTTTTTTTTTTATCATTTATTAGTCTGTAAGCATCTGTGTCTGTCTGACAAAAAGGAAATTGCAGCCTGTTACATAATCTAACTGCGTTGCTTTGGTTTTGTTTTTGCCTAAATTTAGATTTGAATATCATCTCGGCCTTCAAAAGAATTTGTTTGAATCACTACTTTCATATGCTATCATATGTTTTTTATTTTGCGTATAAGCAATTGCCTTGTCTGTAAAGGTCTTTTAAAGTTTCTCTTTTAAAGAGGAGAATTAAAAAAAAAAAAAAAAAAAAAATAGAAAACGCATATTTAAAAAAAAAACAAAAAAAAAACAAAACAAAAAAAAAATAGAAATATGCATTCATTTTATTTTTTGCATTCGTGTTTCCTTTTTTGCATTGCAACTGTGATGAGTGGTTTATGGGTGCAGTGCTCTGCAGACTATTCTTCTAGTCGCAGGTCCATAACGAGGTGCGGACCTTTAGCTGGAGCTCGCTTTTAAAGCTTAATCGGGGAAGGGGTGGGGGTCATATCAACAGACTTTGGGAAACCAGCTTCCATGTCACTAGAGATCAGAAGAAGTTTCCAAAGTTATACTCAACTCTGCTGATAAAATTCTTTTAGACAGTAATGGGAAGATCACCAGAAAAGTAATAATCATAGGTGTGCGTACAGGGTTTGCCGGATGTGCCTGAGCACACCCTAATCACCCCGCGCAGTGCCAATTACCCCTATTTCTTGTGCCCCCTGTCTTTTCCCTGCAGTGCTGCCCGCTTCCCTCCTCTCCTTTCCCATCAGCTGCTGCGGGTGATGTTTCAGGGTGGAGAGTGGGAGAAGGGACCTGTAAATATTTAATTTGCTGGAATCCTTTATTATCTAAATGACCAGGAATTTGAGGCTGTAAAAATGCAAGCCAGGTGTTTTCAGTTTTCATGGACCAGTCTCTATAATGGAGAAATTACTTGGTCAGCACAGATAGGGATGACCAAAGACAGCAGTGCTACACAGAGGTACTGGGAAAAGGCAGCTGAATTTTCAATGCCATGCATTGTATAAAACCCAAGTTGAGACCGGGTTCACATAGGTGCGGCCGCGGGTTCGTGCCTGGGGTCCGGTTTGTGTCTGTTCACCAGGTCAGGTGTGATTCAGGTCATGAATCGGACCCAAACACGCACCGGACCCTTTTTTAATCTGGACCACTGCCACCCTGGACATACAGTATCTCACAAAGGTGAATACACCCCTCACATTTTTGCAAATATTTTATTCTATCTTTTCATGTGACAACACTGAAGAAATGACACTTGGCTACAATGTAAAGTAGTGAGTGTACAGCTTGTATAACAGTGTAAATTTGGTGTCTCCTCAAAATAACTCAACACACAGCCATTAATGTCTAAACCGCTGGCAACAAAATCGAGTACACCCCTAAGTGAAAATGTCCAAATTGGGCCCAGAGTGTCAATATTTTGTGTGGCCACCATTGTTTTCCAGCACTGCCTTAACCCTTTCGGGGATGGAGTTCACCAGAGCTTCACAGGTTGCCACTGGAGTCCTCTTCCACTCCTCCATGATGACATCACGGAGCTGGTGGATGTTAGAGACCTTGCGCTCCTCCACCTTCCGTTGGAGGATGCCCCACAGATACTCAATAGGGTTTAGGTCTGGGGACATGCTTGGCCAGTCCATCACCTTTACCCTCAGCTTCTTTAGCAAGGCAGTGGTTGTCTTGGAGGTGTGTTTAGGGTAGTTATCATGTTGGAATACTGCCCTGCGGCCCAATCTCTGAAGGGAGGGCATCATGCTCTGCTTTAGTATGTCATAGTACATGTTGGCATTCATGGTTCCCTCAATGAACTGTCGTTCCCCAGTGCCGGCAGCACTCATGCAGCCCCAGATCATGACAAACCCACCACCATTCTTGACTGTAGGTAAGATACACTTGTCTTTGTACTCCTCACCTGGTTGCCGACACACACGCTTGACACCATCTAAACCAAATAGGTTTATCTTGGTCTCAACAGACCACAGGACATATTTCCAGTAATCCATGCCCTTGGTTTGCTTGTCTACAGCAAACTGTTTGTGGGCTTTCTTGTGCATCATCTTTAGAAGAGGCTCCCTTCTGGAATGACAGCCATGCAGGCCAATTTGATGCAGTGTGCGGCGTATGGTCTGAGCACTGACAGGCTGAACTCCCCACCCCTTCAACCTCTGCAGCAATGCTGGCACCATTCATACGTCTATTTCCCAAAGACAACCTCTGGATATGACGCTGAGCATGTGCACTCAACTTCTTTGGTGGACCATGGTGAGGCCTGTTCTGAATAGAACCTGTCCTGTTAAACCGCTGTGTGGTCTTGGCCACCGTGCTGCAGCTCAGTTTCAGGGTCTTGCCAATCTTCTTATAGCCTAGGCCATCTTTAT
This sequence comes from Lithobates clamitans, assembly GCA_037952925.1. Lineage (NCBI taxonomy): Eukaryota > Metazoa > Chordata > Amphibia > Anura > Ranidae > Lithobates > Lithobates clamitans. The sequence continues at coordinate 2,027,579 of JBBGZY010000835.1, forward strand.
GTAGAGCAACAATTCTTTTTTTCAGATCCTCAGAGAGCTCTTTGCCATGAGGTGCCATGTTGAACTTCCAGTGACCAGTATGAGAGAGAGGGAAAACACCAAATTTAACACACTTGCTCCCCATTCACACCTGAGACCTTGTATTACTAACGAGTCACATGACACAGAGGAGGGGAAATGGTTAATTTGGCCCAATTTGGACATTTTCACTTAGGGGTGTACTCACTTTTGTTGCCAGCAGTTTAGACATTAATGACTATGTGTTGAGTTATTTTGAGGGGGCAGCAAATTTACACTGTTATACAAGCTGTACATTCACTACTTTACATTGTAACAAAGTGTAATTTCCTCAGTTTTGTCACATGAAAAGATATAATAAAATATTTACAAAAATGTGAGGGGTGTACTCACTTTTGTGAGATACTGTATGTTCACCGGCTCCATTGAGAGCTGGTCACACTGTCATGTGTGAACCAGGCCATTTTCTTGCTTTTCAGCACTGTGCTACTTTAACTGATAATTGCGCGACCATGCAACACTGTACGCAAATGAAAATGATATCCTTTTTTTATTACTATTATACAGGATTTATATAGCGACAACCGTTTGCACGTCGCTTTACAACATGTCGACCTTTTTTTAATTTCTAAATGCAGGATACATTATTTGGGAAGAATCTTTTAACCTCTTCCCGCTGGTCGCACGCAAATATGTAGCCTTTTGGCAGTTGGGCCTTGGCGCCAAGCGGCCACATATTTGTGTGCATTAGTGCAACTATGCCCTGAACACTCCCAGCAACAGTTACTTGCTGCTTCTGATCGGGAACTTTCCAATCATGTGACCGCTGTGGCAGCCGATCATGTCACCGCTGTGAGAGCCAATCATGACGGTCACATGATCATAAACCCTGCCCCGCCTCCCGGCATCCTAAACGTTAAAGGGGTGGGTGGCACCAGCTGCTCCAAGGGGTTAAGCACTCCAAATTACTTTTCCCTGGATTCAGATTTTTCTGCTTTTAGCCATGTTTAGTTGTGTTTACGTGCGTGTAGCTGCATTTGGCTCCTTTTAACATTTCTAATCAGCTCCTGGACACACAGAATTTTATGTTCTCTTAATTGACCATACCTAAACGCAGGTAAATGCACAGTGTGAATGGCACTCCTGAAAAATCATTCCATGCATTTATATGTGTTTTATATGTGTTTAGATGTCCTTGAGCCCAGGTTCACACTGCTGCGTGATTGAAATGGTGTGAGTTCAGATGACCTCGCACAATTTCATTCCCGCATGTCAGTCTGACGCTTTCAGAGACATCTGTGCGGTTTCCTGAACAGATGTCTATTGAAATTGCACCTGAAATCGCCAAAAGTAGTACAGAAATGACTTTTGGGAATTGGTGCGGCACTGCAAAGTCGGCGTCACACCGATTTGGATGGTTCCATTGCGGGCAATATTTGACATGTCAAATCGCATCAATGTGAACCAGGGCTTAAATACAAATAAAAGCAGGATTGACAATGCCAGTGTGAGTGAGACCTACGAGTATTACATAATACAGCAGTGCAGCTGCATACACTTCATTGGTATTCATTTATTTTTACAGGGCAAATGGCCAAAATAGTGTCTGGCCTGAGTTCTGCTTTAATAGAATCAGGCAAACCCCCTACTTATGGGTCTGTGAGAGGACTGTGCACATGCATGTAAGGGTATCCATTACCAGGCTGTCATTTTAAAGTGTAGCAGTCCTTCAAGTTGAATAGGTAGCGCTTCACTGCTTTAAAGACTAGTATGGGGCATAAGCACTAAGTTCCATTCACTTCGATCAAGGCCTATGCACACAGGTGTTTTTTGTTTCCTGACAAATGAGTTGTAATCTGTGCCCTGCTCATCATCCTTGAACGAGCTTTCATTTGTTCTGCTGCATCTGACGTTTCTGCTTGCTGGTCTTAGTGCGTAGCCCACATCAAGTCTTTATGGTTCTTGATCTGTATGACCTCTTCTAATCTCCTCCTTACTCTATGTACAATCAAAACAAAATCTTGGTAGTGCCTCTGCCTCAGAAACCTGCTTGCCAGACTGCATTCCGGCTTTGTGAACTTGTGTGCAATGTCAACATAACCCTCCTTGTCACTCTGGCATTCTGCGCAGTTCTGAGCGGAATTAACCCTTTACGCCTTTCTGATGTTTAGTTTGACACTTCTACAGGTAATTCAGCCAATCCCCTGCTGTCATAATACCTGTGCTTATGACACCAAGGGTAAGCACTAAGACTAAACTAGAGAGTGAAAAATTAAGTGCAGTTCTGCATAAAAGCCAATCGGCTGCCAGTTTTTTTTTTTTTTTTTTTGTTAACGCTTAGTGATTGTAAAGTCAGAAGGTATTTTTTAGCTTAATGGTTTAAGATAAAATGTCTACTGTCCACAGGAGCCCCCCTAATACTTACCTGAGCTCCCTCTCGATTCAGCGATGTCCACAGCAGCGGTGCCATTGGCTCGCACTGCTGTCAATCAAACACACTTAGCCATAGAGGGGAGGGGGGGGCAGGGCCGAACCGCAGCTACATGTCTGAATGAATACACGGAGCTGCAGCTCGGCTCAGGTGCCCCCAAAGCAAGCTGCTTGCTGTGGGGGAACTCAACAGGAGGGAGGGGCCAAGGGCTCCAGTCAGGGACCCAAGAAGAGGAGGATCTGGGCTGCCCTGTGCAAAACCACTACATAGAACAGGTAAGTATGACATGTTTGTTATATTAATTTTAAAAAAAGCAAGACTTTACAATCACTTTAACCCCTTCAGTACCGGGCTCTTTCACCACCTTCCAGCCCAGGCTAATTTTTTAGCTTTCAGCACTGTCACACTTTGAATTGTATGGTCATGCAACACTGTACCCATATGCAATTGTTATCATTTTTTGGGACAGATAGAGCTTTCTTTTGGTGGTAATCACCATTGGGTTTTTTATTTTTTTGCTAAACAAACAAAAAGACCGAAAAGTTTTTCTTTGTTTCGGTTATAAAATTTAGCAAAAAAAGTTTTTTTTTTTCCCGCTGCACTAATGGGCACTGAAGAGGCTGCCCCCAATGACACCAATGATGTTGCCCAATTCCTCCCAGTGACACAAATCATGGTGCACACTTTCTCCCCATAACACCAACAATGGGGCCCAATCACATTCCTCCCAATGATGAGACCCAATTCCTCCCAATGACACCAATGATGGGGCACAATTCCTCCCAATGACACCAATGATGGGGCCCAATTCCTCCCAGTGACACCAATCATGGTGCACACTTTCTCCCCATAACACCAACAATGGGGCCCAATCACATTCCTCCCAATGATGAGACACAATTCCTCCCAATGACACCAATGATGGGGCACAATTCCTCCCAATGACACCAATGATGGGGCACAATTCCTCCCAATGACACCAATGATGGGGCACAATTCCTCCCAATGACACCAATGATGGGGCACAATTCCTCCCAATGACACCAATGATGGGGCACAATTCCTCCCAATGACACCAACAATAAGGCCCACTCACACCAATGATGGGGCACCGGTGGTTCCTCAAAAATACACCAACTATGGGGCACAGTTCCTCCCACTGACACCAAAGATGGGGCATTGTTTTTTTACCACTGCCATAGGGACCTTTTCTACTACCATTGGCCACAGTCTGCACCCCCCCCCCCCCTAAAATCTGAAGGACAGTAAACTGTCCCTTTTTGCTTAGAAAGTTTGGAGACCCATGTACTAGTCCATAGCCTTCAGGGATGTGGAGCAAGCATCTTCTCATTTCAGGGGCAAAGTACCTGAACCGGGGGGAGATAAAGTAACCTTAAAAAAGATCGTAATCAAACATGGTAAATCATTTTTCAAGTCACAGAGCTTGTCACTTCAAGCAAGCTACAGTGTGGAAACTTGGGTGCTACATAGTAGTCTGTCCATAGACATTGACATTGCCAGCTGTGGTCAAATAGATATAATATAACACAGAAAAAAAACATCCTTTTTTGGAACTAAAAGGGACCATAGACAGCGCAATTCTCTTTAGAGCAGTTTGATATGGTTTAGCCATGTAAAAGTTAATTAGAATGAGATTATGCGCACTTGTGTCATTAGATGCTTAATTTTCAAGCAGAGATTTTCTGGTATGTAAAACATTTGTAGCCATTTAGCAATCCCAAAAGTTTTTTTTTTCCTATAAAGACGGGAAGAAAATACTTACTACTTGTAAGTCCTATGAGCCTCATCTGACAGAAAAGCTGTAGTGGGCTTGTTTTGTAGAGAGATGATAAAGTCAAGCAGACTTCTCACCACCTGATGTTCTCAGCAAGAGGTCAGCCCACGTGTTCCTATCCAAAGCATTTCTCATAGCTTTTCTTGACAGTACAGTACAAAACTGCTTCTTTCTCATTGTCCGAAGCCTTGAAAGCTCACTTTTACCAAGAGTCATATTTTTTTATGTGCGTTTTTGTTAAATTCCATTACTTTACCTGCAATATCATTGTCATTTCTTGGATATCTTTTTACTCATTTCATAGAAGACTTTCATGATGTTACCAAATAAACCTTTCATTTTTGTATAATTTTTATATCAAAAATTCTCAACTAGGGTTCCTCGAATACCAACAGATTAGTCTCCCACCCACAATGACTACCAATGTGAGGGGGCATTTCTCCACTGACCACCAATGTGAAGGGACATTTCTCCACTAACCACCAATGTGAAGGGACATTTCTCCACTGACCACCAATGTGAGGGGCTTTTTCCTTCTCTGACCACAAATGTGAGGGGGCATTTCTCCACTGACGACCAATGTGAGGGGACACTTCTCCACTGACCACCAATGTGAGGGGACACTTCTCCACTGACCACCAATGTGAGGGGACACTTCTCCACTGACCACCAATGTGAGGGGACACTTCTCCACTGACGACCAATGTGAGGGGACACTTCTCCACTGACCACAAATGTGAGGGGCTTTTTCTCCACTGACCACAAATGTGAGGGGCTTTTTCTTCTCTGACCACAAATGTGAGGGGCTTTTTCTTCTCTGACCACAAATGTGAGGGGCTTTTTCTTCTCTGACCACAAATGTGAGGGGCTTTTTCTTCTCTGACCACTAATTTGAGGGAACATTTCTGAACTGACCCCCAATGTAAGGGGGAATTTCTCCACTGACCACTATTGTAAGGGGCACACTTTTTTTCCTTTGCCTGATATAAGGGGACGCTACTATTTTCATGATCATGTCCAATAGCCTAAGTATGCTATAATCTTTATCTTTTTATTTAAAACTTTCAACAGCTTACTGATAATGTTATTTTTACCATAAAATGGGTTTTATAATAATTTTTAGCAGGGGTTCTGAGAGACCTCAAAGTTATTTTGAGGTTTCCTCCAGAGGAAAAAGACCATTTCATATGATGTTCCGCACCGTAAGGTTTGGAATGCATGGAATATTACTCAGTCACCCTAGCCCCACAATCTAATTCAAATACAGTAGTTATAAAAAAATCATAGTAAACCAAATAAATGTAACTGAAGTTCCTGTTTATGTCCACCCCCCATCCATCCCCGCCACATAACAAGAAGTAGCTTCCAGCTGATCCGACAGTGTCTGTTGAGAGGGGACAGAATGCGTCCTGGCCGTCTCGTGCCCAATCAGAAAAGTATCCAGATAGGTACGACCATGTGCTTTCCCTCCTGGTCAGGAACCTTTCCCTATTGCTAGTACTGTCCTTAACCGATACCTTTCCTGACTCTAAAAAGGGAGGGGGAGAGAGACAGACAGGGCAACCACTCTAGTGGAGGAAGTTCCAAAAGGTTTATTAAAATTTATAACGTGTATACTCCAAGGTGCTTCAAATGACACATATGGAAACCGGGGGAGGATAAGAATGTTGTACCAACATGCAGCTGGATGGATAAGCATCTATAGACAGTCTGGATGGTTGTGCTGCTGGATGCCCTTGGCTTCCTCACTCCCAAAGTCAATGGATGATGAATGGTGGTGTCCACCTGGTGTCCAGGGTCACTGGACGTGTTTCTAGGGACCTTCCTCTTCCTCAGCTGACCCCTGTGGCAAAAGGAAGGTACCTTGAAAAGCATCCTGTGACCCTGGTCGCCAGGTGGACAACACCATTCATTGGCCATTGATTTTGGGAGTGAGGAAGCAGAGGCACATCGTGCAAGCTGGGCAGTCCGAGCAGTTCCCTATCCAACAGACCGTGGCACAGGAATCCGGACTCTGTGTCTTTAGCAGCTCATCCATCCACCCAGCTGCATGTGGCTTATCCTCTTCCTGTTTCCATATGTGTGCTTTTATTTACCTTTTGTGAGTATACATTCTTTAATCCACTTTAATAAATTGTTGCACTGTCTCCCCCCCCCCTTATTTGTTTTCACAGTTGAAGTCCCTCCTTCTTGCTAACAGCGTCACCCCTATACTGTTTCATGTCTGGTTATAGGGCTACCAGCTCAATGCCCCCCCCCCCTTCTTTTGGTTGTTACCATTGTTTATTGTATATTACATCAACATTGTCAATTCATCCCCAACAAAATCATTTTTTTACGACTATCCATGAGTGGTTGAGCGATGTTAGCCAATCATCGCTTCTGGTGCAAGGAATCGTCTTTCTAGCTTTGGACTTTTGCAGTGACATTTCCCTGCGCTACCCACTCACAAAGAGCGTGCCAAACCCAGGGGCCAGGGTCTTAAATAGACCTCTGCCACACCTAATATGGCTGCCAGAGTCCAATGGCGGCCAGAATCCAATCAGATCGCTGCCACATTGACTGCAGGGGTCTTCAAACTACGTCCCTCCAGTTGTTCAAGAACTACAATTCCCATCATGCCTAGCCATGTCTGTGAATGTTAGTTTTACAATGCCTCATGGGATGTGTAGTTCCGCAACAGCTGGAGGGCCGTAGTTTGAGGATCCCTGCCATAGAGGAACCGTGTTTCCCTCACCCCTCTGCATTGCCGCTGTGGTTGAGCGCCACCTGCAGTGAAGACAGTAGACTGCACCTGCCTACACGTCTCTTTTTGGATTCGACATATACTGTGGTGCTGTAATGTAGCACTTTACACTGTTGCCGTGACTGCAGAGAAGAAAATCTTTAATTTGTAAATCTGCAACACCTCGCATGTGACAGTTTAAAAAAATACCCCTCCATGTGTTGTTTTCATTCGTCTGTCCAGGATGCTAACAGCTTTGCAAATATGCTACAATAACATTTAAATCGAGCAACACAAAGTTGAGAAAACCATCTCTGAGCTGTCACAGATCAGTAGATCTGTCAAGCAAAACTGACTCCTAACATTTTAATTGCCGACTTCAAATATTATGCAGGAGCCTCATGCTGGCATGCCTGGGTAATTGTAGCTATAATACAAAGCATGTGATACACAGGCTAAGCAGATGGCTTGGTCTGGAAATATGAAGGAAATTAAGCTGAACATAACTAGAGTACATATTTTTCATTTGTAAAGCAGATTATCTAGGGCAAGCTTTGGTCCAAATATAAATAATCTACATCCCAGGATTTTTTATTACTCTGTGTAGAATTCCCATGTGGTAAAAGGCCAGGATTTAAAGAGGCAGTCCACCAAGAACTGGTATTTTCAGTTATAGGTGGAATGTGGAGCGAAAAGTCGCACATTGGGGGGAGATTTACTAAAACTGAAGCACTCCAGAATCTGGTGCAGCTGTGCATAATAACCAATCAGCTTCTAACTTCAGCTTGTTTAATTATGCTTCAACAATAAAACCTGGAAGCTGATTGGTTTCTATGCAGAGCTTTACCAGATGTGCGTAATAACTGGACAAGGTATGGTATTCAAAACTCACAAAGTGGCCAGGTTTGCTTTTTTTTTCCCCCTTCTGTGAAAGCGAACATCAATGGTTTCAAGGAATTATTACGCTGAATTTTTTTAATGCATTTAAAAAAAAAAAATCTATTGTTCTTTGTTTCTGTTGGGCTATAGGTAGTTCAAATGAATATAGATTTACTGTGAAAACTGTAACCTTGAACAAGTAACCCTTATCCCACTTTGCTTCAGGCATTACAGCATCCATCGTAAGCTCATCAGTGCGGGGGACGGAAATTTCCAATATAGCGCCATACAGTAATTGTAAAGCACTATATGTAATAAAGTCATTATTTGAGTACCTGTTAGGGTTGCCAAGAAGTAAAAGAGTATTTCACCAGCTGAGGACCAGACTGAAATAATATCTATAAAAGTATCTCTGAAGAGAGTCGAAAAATGAAATTGTGCGTGCTTTGCTTGAAACTGGCAGTTGCTCAAAACGGCGATTCAACAAATGGAAGTTCTGGTCTGTAAAGCTGTGCAGTAAGGTTTTGTTATTGGCGGCTCAAGATGGTCTTTCTAACTGGCTACATGAACACGGGGTCATCTCTTTGATAAGTCAAAAATGTGCTGTACAAAAAAGTTGGCCAAGGCCATAAGTTGTGTGAGCAAAGAACACAAAACAGTTTGTTAAAATTATATTAAAGCCTCCCTCCTTTTTTTTTTACCACTTCCGGACCGCCCACCGCACATATACTGCGGCAGGGCAGCCCGGCTGCACGAAACGACGTACCTGTTTGTCGTTTCATGCATGAGATACTGTGGGCGCGCCCGCTGCACGCCGGGGGGAGCGCGCGCAGGTCTCTGTATTCATGGATCTCTGTATTGTCCCAGCGAGCCCACCCCCACACACAGAACACACCCAGGAAACACAGTTAACCCTTTGATTGTTGCATAATGTTAACCCCTCCCCTGCCAGTGTCATTTATACATTGATCAGTGCATTTTTTTTTTTTTTTAGCACTGATCACTATATTGGTGTTACTTGGTGTCAGATTTGTCCCATCACAACGTCGCAGTCCTGCTAAAAATCGCAGATTGCCTCCATTACCAGTAAAAACAATAAAGTTCCTAAATCTATCCTCTATTTTGTAGAAGCTATAACTTTTGTGCAAACCAATCAATATACGCTTAGTGCTATTTTTTTTTACCAAAAATATGTAGAGGAATACATATTTGGTCTAAATTCGTGAAGAATTATTATTTTTTTTAATAATTTTATTTTTGGATATGTATTATAGCAGAAAGTAAAAAATAGTGTTTTTTTTTTTGTTTGAGTACAACTTCGCACGATCGCACAATTTTCAGTTAAATCGATGCAGTGCTGTATCGCAAAAAATGGTCATTAGAGGGTAAGTCCTTCCGAGGCAGAAGTGGTTAAATTAAATTCAAGTGCTGAGTATAGGACTTGCTTGGTATGCATCCTCTTCCTGTATGAAACATTACATTTGTGTAAGTCAGTACTATCTTCCTATTATTTCCCCTCCCCTCTCTCCTCTCTCAAACTGACAGCACAGTGGGCGGGGCTAAGAATCCCCTGCTGACATCAGCTAGGAGGAGGAGAGAAGAGAGCCAGTCACGTGAGCGCAGATGGGCGCTCTGAAATCGTGTACACATTGGCATTTAAAAAAAACAAACAAATGCACTAGGGACATTTAACATAGCAGAGGGGATTGTTGCAAGGTTATTGTATTATGTGAGCAGGAGGAGGATAGGATCATGGAGTGGACAGAGCTGACAGGCAGAAGGGGGGGGGAGAGGACGGGGGAGAGAGAGGACAGAGCAGGGCTGCGGATAACGGGGGGGGGGGGGGGGCGCACGTAAACTGACCACGGTGTCAGGGCTCAGCAGCCATGATAAAGCGTGGTCAGTTTACTGGGGGGAGGGCAGAACCAGGCAGGATCAGCCAGGTATTTCAGGTTATACAGGGGGCCAAATTAACACAGCACAAGCACTGTCCTTTTTAACATCTTTTATAGGAATAGGGTCCATATGTTATTTATTATTTTTTTTTTAGGGTAACAAACACTTTAATGTAAGGAGCGCATTAAAAGAGAAGTATGGGTTTCCTTTTTTTTGCTTACATCTATTCTATGTGAGCTGCTTATATCAATAAATCTTTCCAGCCCTCTTTAGAAATGCCCCCATTCTAGTCTACAGACTTTCATACAGTGTAATACCGACGAAGGTCTGGCTCTGGAGTCTGGATTCACCCACTTTCCTGTCATCTGTCATCTTGCTTGATTGATGTTGGCTATCTGCTCATTCCCGAACTTCACAGAGTGTAGCTGCTCCCCCCCCCCCTTCTCCTTTTGCAGCATGTTCCAATCACAAATCCAGCAAAGATAAGAGCACTTCAGTCAGTGACTAAGCAAGGAGAAGTTACTGATAGTGCTGTGAATGTAATTGGTGTATTACCTAGTACCCCTATAGCAGTAATGTTCCCTTCATTGTAAATAGGGTATTACAGGATACCATGCCGTACAGTGCCATTACATGCCGTATGGCGATGATGGGACTGTATAGGAGTACAGGGGATGGGGATGATGGGACTGTATAGGAGTACAGGGGATGGGGATGATGGGACTGTATAGGGGATGGGGATGATGGGATTGTATAGGAGTACAGGGGATGGGGATGATGGGATTGTATAGGAGTACAGGGGATGGGGATGACGGGACTGTATATCACTGCATGAGATGACTCTGTACGGCATGTGATACTAGGAACAATTTATCCAGGAGCCAATTAACCTACCAGTATGTTTTTGGGATGTGGGAGGAAACTGGAGTACCCAGAGAAAACCAACGCAGGCACGGGGAGAACATGCAAACTCCAGGCAGGTAGAACCCTGGTTGAGATTCCAACTAGCGACCCTAGTGCTGCTAGATGGAAGTGCTAACCACTTAGCCACTGTGCTGCCCATGCTCTTGTGCTAGAAAGGACTTCTCCCTTGGGCCATCAGAACTGACTTTTTGGGAACCACAGCACCCGATGTATACAAGGTGCACTAGCTCCGCTCCAACATCATCGCTAGGATGCAGACGGCTTAAGCCACTTAGCTCCTTTTGTTGGTAGGATGCAGGCTGCTTTAGCCACCTAGAGTTCTAGCCGGCTATAGTGCACACTTACTCTATACACTTAAACGCATGTCAATATTACAAAAACGTTTGCATGCATACAGCGTACAGTGAACTTTTTTACCCAGCTTCTGGCAACAAGATCCTGTATATTTTATTATACCCGTGTGCATGGGAGCTTACTGACATACATAGTTTGCCATTAGCTGTGTGATAGCTCATGGATTATTGATCTAGTTCTTTGTTTGAAGCAGTGTTGTCTTTGGCTATCAAGTGTAGTCTGTGAACAGTTACCACTGGCTAATATTAATATCCAGTATCTCGCTGTAAAAATTTCAAGGATTTAGGAGCCAAGCATGTAATGCAGCTGGACATCTCAAGCACCAGTCCTCTCTATCTGCTCTTTATTTCCAGTGTTTGTCTGATGCTACATGCACTGAGCCCTGCGGAACAAGATTGGAACTCATTCTGGGTCTGGGCTTTGGCAGCTGCAAAGTAACTTGGTAATTGAAACAAATTGTCTTTTTGTTTCTTTGTTACTTAAACTGTGAGTGTGCGTGTGTGTGCGTGTATGTGTGTGCGTGTGTGTGTGTGTGTGTGTTTTTTGTGTTTTTTTTTTTTACGTCTTGTTTTTTTGCTTCAGAGTTTGAGGGTTTCCACTGTTGTTGCAAATAGATGTCCAGAACCAGTCTGTCCTAAAAAGTTATATTGCTGTCTGCACTGGCAGTTTTTAATGAAAACCCAGAATTGCTGGGACTGCAGTGCTCCAATAATAAGCATGGATACAAACTATACAGCAAGAATTACTGTGATTGGTTTAAAAGTCTAATGTAATAATTTTTTATTTTTAATTTTTTTTCTTGCTTATATGCTTGGTTACTGTGAGGTTTATTAGTGATCTCTCTGGCCATACTTCTCCTGTGAGTCACAGGAGTGCAATTTAGTTCTGCACTCCTGTGACCCAGATTTGTCTAAAGTCCACTGACGGCTGATGTTGGAGAGCTGGTCCAGGCTCTGCAGGGATCCCGACAATGTCTGGATATGCCCAGATGCCTGGCTGGCAGCTGGCTCAGCCTTTCAGTGCGCCAATGAGAGCTTGAGCCAGCCGCTCCCGCTCCCTGCACAGCCTAGGGCTCCAGTGAGTGCTGGAGGGGCAAAGCAAAGAGCCAGTGACTAACGGTCACTAGCTCCCTGCTCACCGAAGACCGAGAACCAAGTGATCAAAGACTGCTGATCGCTCCGTTCTAGGTCTTAGAGGCGACGAGGGACGAATACAGCATAGTACTGAGGAAGTATGATTTTTTTTTTTTTTTTTTAAGTCTGCACTTCTCTTTTAAAGTAGAACTAAACCCTCCTATTTGTTAGTCAAGGAAGCTGCCATCTTAGCTTCTGTTTGATCAGAAATTGCCATGGTGCTACACATGTGATCATGTGATCAAGTATGACAGCAGCCATTAGATTGCTTGAGAGCTAATAAAAGCATGCTTGTTAATGTAACTGTTCTATTTTAAAGCATGGCCCTTTTTGGGAAACCGTTAAATTGGTGGGTTTTTGTTCCACTTTAAGGCCCGGTTCACATTTGTGTGACGCCATTCGGTGCAAACACGCACAGGAACCTTTTTTCTGTTCGGACCAGAATCAGATCGCATGTGTGTTCACACATATGCGATCCGATTCATGTCTGAACTGTCAGTTCGCAGTGCGATATGGAAGCTGAACTGGGGGTGTCGTTAACAATGTATTGACACTCCCCAGCGATTCGCATATGGCAGTGTGAATTGACATGCGAGTCTGTGCGATGCGGGAACACGCAGTGGATTCGCAGTGTTCTTGCATCGCACCAGTGTGAACCGGGCCTAAGAACTCTGCAGGTTCTGGAGATTATTAACTTGGTAATTGGAGTCACTCATTGCTTTACCGGCATTAAATTAGCCTAAGAGTATGTTTTTTACATATGTGTTCAGTTTTAAAGTGGAAAGCCCAGATTGGAGTTTGGGGGACCGTTTACTTCTTTGTACAATAATATAACGTGTTGTATTAGAGCACAGGTGTTAAACTGGCGGCCCTCCAGCTGTTGCAGAACTACAAATCCCATGAGGCATTGCAATGCTGACAGTTACAAGCATGACTCCCACAGGCAGAGGCATGATGGGACTTGTAGTTCTGCAACAGCTGGAGGGCCACCAGTTTGACACCCCTGCATTAGCGGAACCCATTGAAATGTATCCTTACTTGTGTTGCATCTCAGGGCTGCTGATCTCCTACAGCCATTTTGCAGCACTTTTCAACATGAATCTGCCTAAATTATGGTTCCTTTGTATTATTTGGTACTTTATTGATGGTGACCGCATTGAGCCATGTCAGCATAAGGTTCACTAAAGGGGTCACTTGTACTTTCTATGGAATGCCCATGTGACAGCCCTAGAGCATATTTTGTTTTTCAGGCACTTCCTGTTATAGGATGGCAGGGACCATTGTTGATCATAAGATATTATTTTAATGAAAGGTGCTTAATTCAAAATATTAAAAATGACTTTGGAAATCAGCTGGCAATCAGATGGTACAGGTAAATGGGATTTTAGATGTACTCCACTATAGCTAGATTCCATAGGGCAGTTTACACGGTTGCTGGGAGTATACTTCCTGATGCCTTTGCTGTGAAACGTTTCACTTTTCCTACCACCAGTCACATCTAAACGTCCAAGGCAAATTTAAAATCGCATTGATGGCTGTGAAAAACTTCCTAATATTGCCATGTTTTTTTATGTGGTTGTCTGCATGTAAAAGACAGCAAGGAGCCTGCAGTGGGTGTATTTGGGAATAACTAGGGTGGGCTGGTGCAGTTTCTTGATGTCTGGAAGAAAAAAAAAAACTGATTATTAAAGTGAAACTTTAGTCAGAAAATTAAGTCCTGCTAGATCTCTTCAGTCTGGCCCCTTTTGCAGCTTATATAAAACATCAAAGAAAAGTGCCTGTATTTAAAATCCAGTAATACATTGTATAACCCACTCTGCACATGTTCAGTTGCGCTCTGTTTGTTGGCACTGTGCCTAAAATGTAGAGGCCGATCTGCTGACAGCCTAAAGATTTACAGCTGCTCGGGGGCTCTGGCCTTCAGCAAAATGGCAGCCTCCAGCAAGAAGGAACAGGAGCAATGCTGGAGGCAATATACAGCACACACTAATTTTGGTAGCATAATTATTAATGTGGAATGAAAGAACTGTTATGGGTAAAGTTCCACTTTAAGTAGACAGGCTGTGTCTTCTGCATGCATCTCTTTATTTTTTAATTTCAACTGCAATACCTTTAAACATTTATTTACTTGTGTGTTTATGCATTATTTACCTGCTGAGATTTTGGGATATGGTTTAGCCATTTTTGTCCCCCTCTGACCTTGCCATTACAGCCCATTGCTGCTGTATAAGCTACTAATAGCTCAGGCATTCAAACAGACTGCTGGTTACAACAAAGTAGTAGTTTGCGCAGAATATTTTGAATGCAGGGATTCGTAACTCTGGCACGGAAGCATTAGATGGTAATTGACTCATGAGAATACAGACCTCACATTTGACCACAATAGCTTTCATGCTGGTGCCTTTCTTGCTTCCATTAGGTAATAGTTTACTAAAAGCCGATATTCAGATCTAAAGCTTTTGCCAAATGAAATTGGCTAATAGGTATTCTTAAAACACTCATTTGCATTCATAAAACAGGCTATTGTACAGGAACACAATGCGGTATGCTTCTTGTTGAGACGTGAAATCCATAACATGGGGAAATATAATAGGAGAACTTTTGATTGCTCCGTCGCCCCTCGGAGTCTTTGGCTTTTTAATGTTGAGGCCTTTTTTTTTTTTTTTTCTGTTAATGGTGAATACTGCATGAGAGCAGCAGCTAAATACACATGGACCTTCCAGATTTTTATACTGTAAGTCCTATGCACATTATTAAAATGATTTTGGGTGAAGGGTTTTGCTGTCAGATAAAATAATTGTTTGGGAGTCAAATAAAACAGCCATATAGTGTGAACTCCCTTCATAGACATAATATAAGAGGCATGCCGTTAGCGTCTGCTTCAGTCAACATCTCACATCTTCGAGATGTGCCAGATCCCTCCTGCTGACTGATCTTGGAGAATCGCCATTGACAAACATTGCTGTTGTTTCCCCTTGATAAGCAGGAACGTAATGCGTTTGACAGAACCTCCTCCATCCCTCCTCATAACAAGTATTTACACATAGGTGGGCTGAGTGTGCATCTTTGTAGAACCGCTGACTGAAAGACAACCCAAATGTCCTCCATCGTTGGCCTACTCCGATTACTCTGGGCTTCGAGGCCACTATATTTGGAATGTGTACCAATTATAGCTTTTAGTCGATCTCAGCGAGTCTCCAGCATTTGGAAGAAGCTCTCTATCCAACGTTGCATTTGTCTTTTACCTTCTGGCCTGTGTATGGTGACTTTCATTTCACTACATGCGGACAGTTATCCTGTCACCCCTCCCACTATCTGCACTAACATTGAGGCTAAAAGTGGTTGTAAACCCCAGACATGAAATATTAACAAAGTCTATCCCTCCTATAGTGTGTACTTGTCTCAATCCAGAGCACTAAGTGTCATTTCTGTCTGTTGTCTCGTTCCTCTTCTGATGAGTTTTCCTGACACCAAGAAAAAAAAGGATCTCCAGCTGATTGACAGCCTCAGCTCCTTTGCTGTGTGCTTTGTGAGGGAGGGTGGGGTGTCTCTTCCCTCCAATCAGCTCCTAGAGCTCTCATCACTCAGCTCTGCAGAGTGTAAACTTCAGCTCTCCACCCCCTTTTTCTGAACTCCCAGACAATTCTGGACTTTGAATGGATGTAGAGAAGACAGCAGAATAATGGATACAACTTATCTCTATGTATCACCTGAGGCTAGTTACTTCACTGGGTATATGTAAGGGTTAAAGCTGGATATTCATGGAAAACAGGAATCGGTTGACTTTTGGTCCTTGTGTACTGCTGTCTGTAAGTTTGTGATTGTGAACCTCTGAAATGAAAAACAAACAAAGCATATCCTTCTATAGTGTGTATTTGCCTCAACCATCTAGTGTGATTTGTGATATCCTTACCCTTCTATCTGCATGCATAATTTCTGATAGGATATACAAGAGATCCAGGGGGAGGGGAGTGGAGCTCCAGCACACAGCCTTTGATCAACAGTCTCAGCTGTGCATGATTCCCTATGAGACAGTGCAGATTACACTCAGCTCCCTGTTCTATGCTGTGCAGTGTGTGACATCACATCACACCCCCTGCCTTCTTGAGCTCAGAAATGCTGTGTAAAATGTGTGCTTTAGGAGGCTGTAGAGGAGAGGCTGCAGATAAACGGGTACAACTTATGCAGGAGGATTTATTTAAAGTGATACTAAACACACAGTTTAATTTATATTCTCCCTTCTATTCTCCCTTCTATTTAATTTATATTCTCCTTTCTATTTCTCCCTCACATGTGTATAATGGCACTGTAATTATTTTAATAAAAAGAAAATACATCCAAGTACCTTTTTCCCAATTGGTATACAACTGTCACTTGACCCAGCGCTCTCACAGCCTATCTGCAGGGAAACATAAGCAGAAGGAGCCTCTAGTCCTCTGCTGCTGGTCACATGTTCAAAATTTAAAAAACAGCCTTTGGAATATAGAGTAAAAAATAAATAGATAATATCAATAAACTGTTTTAAATTGGCATACAATTTATATATATTTGCAATCAAATCTTTATTATTTTATGGAAATAACATGGTGTGGGCGTATTTCTGCCAGCCACAAGCTGTGTCATACCTTTCCAGCCTGTGTCTTAGAATAAGAGGGAGGTGAAGCCACCATTAATCTAAATGTAATATCACACCCCTATTGCATTTAGCTGGTTAGTGAACAAGGAGGAGGAGCGAGGTAGTGGGCTGTCATTTTTACCACTGTGTATACGCCCACGTGTGTGACTCTATAGTCACATGGGCTGCTCGGGTGTGATAGGGAGGACATGCCCAGCATAGAAACCGAGCATGTGCAGCTCATACTGTGAAGGGGAAATACCTCCTTGTGGGGTGAATAATAGAGGCTGCAGCTCATTTTTCATTTTCACTATAAGCACGGTGGTCTAATAATTTTTTCCGTCTAAAGGCAGGTGTCACAATACTTTTGACTAATTTATTTATATATATATATATATATATATATATATATATATATATATATATATATATATATATATATTAATTAAACATACAAAAGACTGTACATTTCCTTTAAGTGATATGGTAGTGTATCCGTTTCCTGTATAATTAACTTATTTAACAGACCTTTAGTTGTTCTTTACCATATCCTTAATAATATCTAGCAATCACATACTGGCATGTCAAAGACTACAATGTAACCAGACAAAGAGATTTTTATCTGTGATATAAGCACATGCAAAATCCCATCCACCCTGTTAGGTTTCATGTGTGCATAGGTAAACCATGATACTTGCATAGAAACCAGTCTGAGCAGTCTGACAAGTCCACTCAGCGTGTGACCGATATACATCTTACTTTACTAACAGGCCAACAAGCACAGCGAGTTTCACTTTACTCACCTTTTATTACAACAGCGAGCAAACTAGTAACAGGCTACTCCTAGGATATCACAGCCAAAGTATTTCTATTTGGCTGAAATATGACCTAAAATATTTATTGGCACTGTGCTCTAGCATGAAAATTTTAAAGTGAACCTGTCATGTACTATTAACATTAATATGTTATTTCTTGTCCTCAGTTATGATAAAGTCTCACTAAAAAGTTGGGTCACCTCTGGTCAAATGACAAGAGAAGGCGTTAAAACCACCTCTGCATGGAAGATAGCCAAGAATGTCGGAAAGCTGTTTCTGCATATTTTAATACAACTTGTATTTTTAACTTGTTAAATTTATTGGGCTGCAGAACAAAAGGTGGTATGTGCAGAAATTCGGGAACTTGTCAGTCAGTACTATGGCAGTAATTACAGCCTCCAAATGTTTCCTGTAGTCAGCTAACAATCCTTTGATCCTTACTTCCTTCACATACACATCTAGTGAAGAAATATTCTTTGGTTGTCTTGTGTTCGCTGCATGTTAGATATCCACCCACAGAGCTCTGGGGACTGTAAAGCAGTCCAATGACTTGGAGATCATTGTCTTGCTAAAATCACCTATTCTTTTTTTACTGCAAGAATAGCAGTGGGTGACATTTAACCCAAAAGTGGACTAGTGTTGAGTGGTGAGTCTGAGAGGACAGCATTAGAAAGAAGGCGAGTATTGTAACAACACAAATGGCCACTGCCCTCACCTCACTGGCCCCTTTCACACATTCTGTCTAATCAGGTGGACCTGATCGGACCCTCCAGCTGCCATCCGATCGGATAAAAACAGATGGATGGTGGACCTATTCCCTGTCCATCCGGTAGATCAGATGGAAACGGGCAGGCAGTCCATTTCCATCCGATTGCCCCATAGAACAGAACGGTGTTCGCAGACCTGTCATCCGCCTGCTCAGCGGGGATTAGCAGAGAGTGGTCAAACATTCCCATAGACACACTCCTAAACCTTGTGGACAGCCTTCCAGTCACAGCATGACCCAAGCTAGAAACGGCACAGCGTGCCCATTCTAACTCCGGCACATGCGCAGAAGAAATCGCCGTACGGCGATTTGCAAATATCTCCTAGACCGTGTAGGTCTAGGAGATATTTCAAGCACCTACAGGTAAGCCTTAATCTAGGCTTACCTGTAGGTTAAAGTGGTCTGTAAGGGTTTACAACCACTTTAAGTGGTTAAACTTTTTTCACTTACACACAAAGTCTATTCCATTGACAAATTGTTACAATGTTTATACTTAAGTTCAACTGATAAAGAATGTTATGGTTCTTGGCAGACTGCCCCGTTTTTCTCTTCCTTTCTTTTGACCGCTGTGGCTTCAGAAGAGCAGAGAGAATTCTTTGCATAGCAAGAATCGCAAAACACTTTAGTCAAGATTGCAATGGGGAAAAAAAATTGCGATAACGATTCTTGCCGCTCTAACACTATTAACCTAACCACTGTTAGATCCCCGATAGGGAGATTAACACTCTCCAGTTGTCACCAGGAATGAAAGTAAAGCTGGCCATACAATGATCAGTCAACCGCTGATCCAAGAAAAAAACAAGGATTACCCCATCCACACATTCGAGGTGGATAAAGGAATCCTCCCTACTGCGCTATTGTATTCTGATAGCAGGACTCCTTCGCTGTCAGAATACATTGATCAGCGCTGCAGCTGATTGTGTGCATTCACTGATCAAACACAAATTTTCCAACAGTCCAACGCTTGAGTGTTTATTAATTTCAATGGCAAGAATAACTAACTCTCAAGCACTCGACGTGTCTAAACGCATTACTCCCGTTTACAAGTTTCGTCGTTTTTTTTTTTTTTAAACGCTGCTGCCCAGAGAATAGACATCTAGGAGAGATTGCCAAACGTCCTGTGTGCAGGAGGTTAAAGGGAAGGCTGGAGTTGAGCTTTAAAGCACATGCCATTGCACAATTTCATGGCTTCCACAGATTTCAATGAAAAACACGTGTCTAAAAACAGACAAGTGTGAATGCAGCCTTAAAATAGTCTGCTTCTGTTATTCCTGATATCTAGTATAGATTGGCTCTTGAGTTGTGCAATTCAAGGTGCTGGGGATGTTGACAGATTTTATTACTGGTGCATTGTGTGGCTTGTGTTTATAGTGATTGTTGGTGTGCTAGCTGTTGCCAGAGAAATAAAATACTTAGGCTGGTACTATACAATTGTAATCAGTATGACAAACTTGCTTGAGTGATTTGCACTTTAATCTAGATCATGGCTTTTTGACATTTTGACCATTTAATTTCCATGTTTTCTATTATGGGAGGTTTATAACACTGGGATTTGTTTCAGTATGTTTTGCTAGCTTTTTTTCTTTGTGCATTATACCGACAACTGGTCATACACCTTCAGACTTCTTGCAGACAAAGTCTTTGGCAGGTGCGGCTGGATGGGGATTCACAATGTACTGAGTGGTACCCTGAGTGGGCCCTGTGCGCCCAGGGACACATTTACATGCCTTAGGAAATGTCCTCTAAGCACATATAAACATTGGTTTGACCGTGTCAGTGAGAATGAGGGCTTAGAATAAACAACTTTCTGCTCTTGGACGCGTTTACGTGTGTTTAGTCATGTTTAGAGTAACAAATCAGGTACTGGACACTCGAAATTGTATTTTCTCTAAACGCAGCTAAACTGACCGTACTTAAACATAGGTAAACGTAAATTCTGAATGGCACCATTAAAAAAATCATTACATGCATTTATACAGTATGTGCTTAGAAATGTCCTCTAGATGCATATAAACGCAGGATTGACCGTGGCAGTGTGAATGAGGCCTAAGTCTCAAAACTCAGTCCCAGGCCTCGTTCTGTATTTTTGATAATTTAGAGCACATTTTTTTTTTCACACTGGATGAATGAAACACCTTCATTATAGCAGCAGCTGGTGTGTGAATTCTGATCTCATGAGTTCCTGCAAAAGAAAGCAGTTAGGGGAAATGTTGGTTTGTTTTTGTTAATTCATCTAATTGATTCTACAAAGGTGACAATAAAGGTATAGAGAAGGAAGGAACCGAAAATTCAAGAGTTGCCTGAACAGCTTTAGCACTATTACAGGTGATCTTTAATTATAGCATTAATTTTAACAGATGGAAGGTGCTTCAACTTACCATCTTCCAAAAACAGAATTCTTTTTTATCTGACCTTTTTAAAGAAAATAAAAAAATAATTGTGTGGCTCGGTCTATTTTCCACCCTTATTCTCCGATCGAACCTTATCTGCTAAAAAGGGATGAGAACCCACATGGCCACTCCTTCAAACCCACCTGGCTGAGCCTGCCAGGAAGTTGTTAGCTGTAATGGACCAATCATCTGAAGGGGTCAAGTTCGGAGACCCGTAGCTATAGCGGTAGTGAAGTTCCTCCCCCCAACCAGCTGGATAAGCACAGAAGCGAGTCACCCTGACAGATGACATGGGCTCACCCGAGGTTTGTAGTCTAAGCTCTAACCGGTGCTCACCAGAGCTTCTGATGGTGGAGACGGGTTTTGTTGCTTCTTAGTTCCAGTTTATGGTCTTTAGGATCGCCCCAGCAGGAGGTGAGCAAACTGTGGTTCAGTAGCAGATGTAGCAGGTAGGGGTCAAGCAGAAGCATAGTCAGTTAACAAGCCAAAGGTCCGTATCAAGTGATTGCAGGTTGGGATCAGGCAGGAGCGTAGTCAAGGAACAATACAAAGGTCAGTAATGAGTGGTAGCGAAGATACATACAGCAACAGCAGTGACAAGTGTGAGATATTGGCTGGAGAGCACAATAATCTAGTATACAGGAAGTGCAAAGGCATGACTAAAATAGGAAGGTAATAGGAGGAGCAAAGGGTTTAAGGTTCAAGAGAAACCAGGTTCATGGCAGGATCATTCAAGAAATAGTCCAGGGAGCTGTCCAGTATCCTGGGTGGCTCAGAAAGAAGAGACACCGCCAAACACAGGTCGCACATTCAGACCCAGGTCCTGGCACACACTTACACAGGGGGCTTGTATACTTGTGGCTGCGGGGCATGGAACTCATTAAACGTGATCGCATCCTGGCAAGCCTGGCCACGTGGATTCGGAATGTGCAAAGATGCTTGAGCTCATTAACTGCTAAAATCCCAACACACACACACTTTGTTTGTACTATTGCAAAAGAGACATGCTGCGTGTATATTCTTGGCACTCCTCTGTACTGGAATGAATGAATTCTGTGGGTGTTGCATCATTCCAGTCCAGCTAGTCAATATGGCCCAAGATGGTGAACCCAGAAGAAGACTGGGCAGAGATGTTGGCACCAGCAAGAGGTGTAAGTTAAATGCCACTTTAAGGTTTGGTGTTACGTCCAGAACTTTGCTGATGTAGTGGTGGGTAGCGCTAACATGCCCCCACATATCTCGACGACCCCCAAGTCCGAGCGATAAGGCAGAATTGCCATTCACGCTGGAAGTTTGGACTGATTAAACGTCTCATTTGACATTCACTTGATATCCACCTGGAGGCTATTTGGACTATCCAAGCCGTACTCCACAGACACTATCTCTGCATGTGTCCTGCACTATGCCTGGGATGATTGAATCCTCTCCCTAAAAACCAGAAGTTTTAGGCATTAGCTTTTTTATGATACAACAGCTACAATTGCGGACACTAACCGAATCAAAACTACAGCCCAAAATCATCAACTGATCCAAAGGACATTTCAGCAGATTGAATCTGGAAATCCATCCTGGACATATAGAGACCTGTAACTTCCTGGGGGGCTCTGCATGTGGAGTGTGCTAACACGCCGGAGCTCATCTTTACATGCAAGACAATAAATCACACTAACTGCAAATATGTATGGATGTTGTCATTGTAAAGTCTTGTTTTTATTCACAGCCATTGTGACATCTGAGCAAGCTTGACTTTACCAGGTGATATATTCATCCTTGTTTTAGCCCTTTAGAAAGAACATTTTTCAGTGCCAGCTTCACATTCCCACTGTACAATCCAAAATAATTTACACATCTTGCAGTTGTTTCTTTAGGACTGCCCACTGTATATATACAGAATCTCTCAAAAGTGAGTACACCCCTCACGTTTTTGTAAATATTTTATTATATCTTTTTGTGTGAAAACACTGAAGAAATGACACTTTGCTACAATGTAAAGTAGTGAGTGTACAACTTGCATAAGGCGGATAGAATTCAGCTTTTAGCTGCAGATAGATGAAGTTATCTACCGCACCTAAACTCACACAATGCTTTCCTATGGCCCCATTCACACACTGCGTTTAGCGGTGGTTTCATTACATGGGGTTTTGTGCGGTTAAAAAAAAAAGAAATTTGACTGCGCCCAGGACCGATTTAGCGCAGCTATCTGCACATAACCACAGGTAATCGAGGAAACACATAAGAAATGGCAAGAATGTTCCACCGCAGCTAAATGCAGCCGCATGTAAACGCTGCTAATCGCAATGTACAACTGCAAGTAATCGCTGTGCCTGTAGTCTTGGAATTTCAAAATAACTAAACATGCTTTTAACAGCGGTAGAACAGCCACCTATGTAAAAAAGGCCTTACAGTGTAAATTTGCTGTCCCCTCAAAATAACTCAACACACAGCCATTAATGTCTAAACCGCTGGCAACAAAATCGAGTACACCCCTAAGTGAAAATGTCCAAATTGGGTCCAAAGTGTCAATATTTTGTGTGGCCACCATTATTTTCCAGAACTGCCTTAACCTTCTTGGGCAAGAAGTTCATCAGAGCTTCACAGGTTGCCACTGGAGCCCTCTTCCACTCCTCCATGACGACATCATGTTAGAGACCTTGTGCTCTTCCACCTTCTGTTTGAGGATGCCCTACAGATGCTCAATAGAATTTAGGTCTGGAGACATGCTTGGCCAGTCCATCACCTTTACCCTCAGCTTCTTTAGCAAGGCAGTGGTCGTCTTGGAGGTGTGTTTGGGATGGTTATCATGTTGGAATACTGCCCTGTGGCCCAGTCTCCGAAGGGAGGGGATCATGCTCTGCCTTAGTATGTTACAGTACATGTTGGCATTCATGGTTCCCTCAATGAACTGTAGCTTCCCAGTGCCGGCAGCACTCGTGCAGCCCCAGACCATGACACTCCCACCACCATGCTTGACTGTAGGCAAGACACACTTGTCTTTGTACTCCTCACCTGGTTGCCGCCACACACGCTTAACACGATCTGAACCAAATAAGTTTATCTTGGTCTCATCAGACCACAGGTCATGGTTCCAGTAATCCATGTCCTTAGTCTGCTTGTCTTCAGCAAACTGTTTGCAGGCTTTCTTGTGCATCATCTTTAGAATAGGCTTCCTTCTGGGACGACAGCCATGCAGACCAATTTGATGCAGTGGGCGGTGTATGGTCTGAGCACTGACAGGTTGACCCCCCACCCCTTCAACCTCTGCAGCAATACTGGCAGCACTCATACGTCTATTTCCTAAAGACAACCTCTGGATATGACGCTGAGCACGTGCACTCAACATTTTTGGCCTGTTCTGAGTGGAACGTGTCCTGTTAAACTGCTGTATGGTCTTGGCCACCGTGGTGCAGCTCAGTTCCAGGATCTTGGCAATCTTTTTATAGCTTAGGCCATCATTATGTAGAGCAACAATTCTTTTTTTCAGATCCTTAGAGAGTTCTTTGCCATGAGGTGCCATGTTGAACTTCCAGTGACCAGTAATAAGAGAGTGAGAGCGATTTACACCGAAATTAACACACCTGCTCCCCATTCACACCTGAGATCTTGAACACTGAGACAAAATCAATTTATTTGTTTCAAAATGTTATGTAACGGAGTGGCAACAACAATGATTGTGAGTTACCCTTCATAATAGCTAATGCACACAACACAGATGAAAGTAAATATACAGAGATTTATTACAAGTGTTATACATCAATGAACAACAATAAAACTTGAAAGTTGCCAGGTCAGTAAATACACAAACACAAAAATAAAATGTACATACATATGGACAGCAAAGTATGTAGACAAAATGCAGACCTCAATAATACCCAGCATGTACCAGCATAAAACAAGCATCAATAAAGCCCTATGCATTTTGCGAAACCCTGCTCGCTTCTTCAGGGGCGGATGCATGAATGTTGTATTTGCAATGTAAGTGATAAGATCAATAGATGTATATTGTTGATGAATGGGGGCAGGTGGAATTATTGGCAAGAGAGGTCTGAAACAGAGACCTCATACTTACCGAATGGCTTAGATAAATCGCCAAACGCTGGATATAAAGATGGAGGTCGTGTAGTGCATCCAGCTCGGGAGCTAAGGAGGTGGAACTAAAAAAAGCCACAACAGGGGAACATCCG